>CM023402.3:14707006-15992843 GCA_004368105.4 Eucalyptus melliodora
CGCACAGAATAGTCTCCTCCTCTTCCTCGGCAGACTCAACATCTCAAAGTAACATGCAGGAGAACCATTTGATATACAAAATTACACGTGAATAGAATTTGATCCACGCAAACAATCATGAACTACATTCGACATACATCACTTATACATCTAATTAGTTCACATTTCAATCAACTATATGCAAGAAATCCAGCAAAGACAACCAACGCAATTTCGATTGAATATCAAGACGGTGGTAAACATAATGCAATAGGAACTATCGGCAATGGAGTCAGGCTTTCTATCGAACAGGTAGAGGGCATTTCCAGGTTATGGAGCAAATGGCGCCAAACAGAACATCCCGAACACGACATTTATCACGAACGACATACAAGCTACAGTGACTTGGCAGAATAGGCTAATGAAAGCACGCAACCTTGGAGCTAAAAAAAAACATATACAAGTACAAAGTTAAAAGAGAAAGAGAGATCAAAAAAGAGAACCTGATTGAGCCAGCAATAGAGAGCCGCTGTCACTGAGGGGTTTCGGAGTATTTTTTTCTTTGGGATGAACCGAAACCTCCATACTCGGCGTGGATCCAAACCCCAATCTGGTGAGCTCGATCTAGAGAGATTCGGTTCTGTCGAGCCTTTGCACCAGAAGATCGAATTCCTCCACCGACCGTTTCAACAAGTTAAATTTGGTGTGCAAGACAAAGCTGAGAGAAAATGCACGAGGTCAGAGAGATTGAACAGGAGAGGAAAATCAAGGGCCAAAAACCCTAAAGGATCGTGAGAGAGAGAGAGGAAGAGAGCTCACGTGCGATCCCCAACCGCCGGTCTTTGATTGATCGAGTGAGTGAGCAATAGCCCGAACCAGAACAAAGAGATTGAAAAAGCAGAACAAGAAGACGATCGGAAGCCGTCACCACGGCCGAAGTCGCCGATGTCGCCGATCTTTGCCCCAAACCGAGAGAGATCCGCTGAGAAACCTTCAGAACCACCAGAACCGAAAGCGATTGAAAGCCCCTTTGCGATACCCGACCATCAGTTTCCCATTTCCGAGGGTGATCCGCCGAACCCAATTCACCACCGTCATCGCTGCGGCTGCGGTTGGCTTTTTGATCGAGTCAGATCAGGCAAGCAGAGAACTAGATTCAGCGAATAGAGAACCGCTGGTGTCGTTGCCATTGCTGTAACCGCCACCGTCTTCGCCGATGTCGCTGCGATCGAGCAAACCAGTGAAAGAATCAGAGAAGAGGGAGTCTCCGGAAAAGCGATCGTCGGGAGCTACGGGGAGAGAGGCTTCCCCATTGCAGGAGCTAGAGGCCATGAAATCAATAGCAGACCGCCCCCATTGCCGTCGTCGCGGGCCAGAGGAGAATACGTCCGCTGAAGAACCACGCGAGCTGTAATCGATTCCCCCCTTCCTCCTCCGATTCTTCGTCCTCTTCTTCTTCTTCTTCTTCTTTTTTTTCGAGAGAGAGCCCGTCTGAGAGGAGAGAGAGAGCGAGCAGGAACAGAGAGTCCCCCCCGATAAAGAATCCGCACGCCCCCAAATCTCCCCGAGAGAGAGCGAGAGATCCCCTTTTTCTATTTTTTTTCTTTCTTTTATTTTTGGTTTTTCTCTCCTTTTTCTTTTTTCGTTTTCCTTTTATTTCTATTTTTTTCTTTTCATTTCATTTTTTTCTTTTTGTTTTGTTTTTTTTCTTTGTTTTTTCTTTGTTTTCTTTTTGGCTCTTTATTTTTTTTTTAAAAATATTTTTGCAAACAATGGACGTTAAAAAAAATGATAAAATTTCGGGTGTCAACATGTATATATCAAATTATCCAATGATCAATTTGTGATGATATCATTATATGTTGATGATATATTGATTACCGGAAGCAATAAGGAGTTTGTTAATATTGTTAAAAGTTGGCTATCTTTCAACTTTGAAATGAAAGATATGGGTGAGGCTGCATACATTCTTAGAGTTAAGATTTCAAGAAATCGTTCGAAGATATCATTGTCTCTTTCGCAAGAAACATACATAAATAGGGTTCTTGAACGATTTCATATGCAAGACTGTAAACCCATAGATACTTCTATTGCAAAAGGCGAAGGATTGAGCCACAGATTGTGTCCAAGGACTTCACAAGAGAAAGAACAAATGCGACATATTTCTTATGCTAGTGCTGTTGGAAGCTTTATGTACGTTATGATGTGTAAAAGACCTGACGTATGTTTTGCAATTGGAATGGTAAGTAGATACCAATTCAATTCAGGTCAAGCACATTGGAAAGCCGTTAAGAGAATATTGAGGTATCTAAAGAGAATTGCTGATTATTTGCTAAGTTATCAAGGAAAGGATTTGCGACTCGAAGGCTATTCTGATGTTAATTGGGGAGGAGATTTAGATGAAAAGAAATCTATTTCTGGATTTGTTTTCTTACTAAATAATAGTGCCATATGTTGGAGCAGTAAGAAACAAACGTGTATAACCTTGTCCACGATGAAAACTGAGTTCGTGGCATTATCAGCAGTAATATAAGAAGGTGTTTGGCTTAAGAGATTTTTGGATCATTTAGGTGTTATTGAGAATGCTGCAGACTCATTGTTAGTTAACTGTGATAGTCAAGCAGCAATAGTGTATACCAAAGATCCAAAATATTATGGCAAGACCAAATATATAGATACCAAGTATAATTTTGTCAAAGATATGGTTGCACGAAAAGATGTGAACTTACAGTACATATCTACGCATAGAAGGTAGCAAATCCTATGACAAAGCCAATACTT
Source organism: Eucalyptus melliodora (assembly GCA_004368105.4). NCBI lineage: Eukaryota > Viridiplantae > Streptophyta > Magnoliopsida > Myrtales > Myrtaceae > Eucalyptus > Eucalyptus melliodora. The sequence continues at coordinate 14,709,767 of CM023402.3, forward strand.
ATAGATGTGTTTTGTGGCAATGTGAAATCTCTGGGATTACGTAAAGGCTGATGTACTGAATATTGTAATTTCCCATAAGTGTTCACATTTGATGAATTTGTGTTTTCATCATTAATGCATATGAATTTTTGTTTAACGTTTATGTATCTTAATGCTCGGTGTATTATATTAAGTGGAGAAAGTATGTCGGACAAATAAGAGATTAGCTCACTCACATGGGTAATCACCTCTATTTACTATGTAATAAATAGAGATGAGACGATTTTTAAGCTTATTATCTAAGTGATAATTGAGAACTCAAACTTAAAATACTTATGTCGTCTTAACTGAGTGTTTAAATGATGACATAATATTTTCTGTGTCCAAAAGTAAAATAACCCACACATTTTACTTTATCTGTTTATTATGCCAAATGTGAGTTCTGATGAATTCTATGAATGAGTAGATACGTGAACTCAAATAAGACATTAAATATGTCTGAACTATTATTTGTATAGTATTAAAGATGTAGTCATACGCTTCATGAGAAATGAGTTAAATACCGTAATACATATTTCATACTACGTATACATGAGACAACCAATAAGAGTGGCAAAAGTTTTGATCTCAACTTTTATGTCGTGTAAGACTCTTGAGGAAAAGAGTTTTTCAATTTAGTGCCCTTATGACTCTTACTTATTATCAAGATTTCTATTCAATATTTGTTATCTTAGAATGTTGTCAATGATCATGAATTAATTCAATCTAATGGGACATTTCTAGAAAAGCAAGTTAAACTGAAATCGAAAGTTTCAAGGAAAGAGGAAAATCGAATTTGGAGAATCACATTATAGTTTTGTATTTACTGGTCGACCAATTATAATTGTTTTATGGGATAATCATAATTGTGAATACAACATATCATTGTTTAAAAATAGATCATAAGAGATATATAAATGTGATTAATTGATTTAGGGTACTGCATACTATATCTACTCAGGATGTGATGTCCATTATAAGCTGTTATATATTCCTAACAGATGTATGGTAACGAGTTTTCAAAGTATGCTGGTCGCATGGACTATTCACTAGTATGAATGTTGCAGTGAGAAAAATAGGATTCTGTTCGGCCCACTATGTCGAGTGAGAGATGATGGATTTTTTTCTTTGATGAGCTTAAGTAGGGCTCGTCCACTCATGTTGGTTTTGGCCCATCATGTGCGAGCGAGAGATGATGGATTTTTTCTTTTTGATGGGCTTAAGTTGGTCCGTCAGCCCATGTTGGGCCCAAAAGGTTCGACCCGTGAGTTGAGGGCCCATGGAGGAAAGTATTAAAGATAAAGGGAAAATCTTGGAGGCGGTTAATTGATGAGAGGTTACGTATTTTGGAACAAGAGATTACGCTCTCTCTGTTTTATGTGACGTCGCTTTCTCTCCTCTAAAGAACAATGTCCAACCTCCTCTTTGAATTGCAACATCGGGGTTTAGTCTGTGGAAACAAGGTACATTCGATTATGTGATGTGCCTTAGAATCGGTGATTCATGATTTTCCTGGGCTTGCTTTCGCTATGTTTGTGTTCGATTTTGTGTTGAATCGCTATTTTGGGGATCCCGTGTCCCGAATCTTTTCCCAACAGGTGCTGTAGAATCTATCAATATGGCAAGCTAGGACGAGGAAAGATCCACCGTTTAGCGACGAAATATTTCATAGCCAGGTGTCATTGAAACTCTTCTCGCAACAAAATATCTTTCATCAAAAATAACTTTTTTATTTTTATTTAAGAAAATCAAAATTCTATACTAATTTTGAACCAAAAAAATCTCATTATTTAATTCAAACTACGTTGTACATTTCTAAATTGAGTCGAAATTACAAACTCGATTACGTGATAGGATGCAAACAAACTATGTTGAAACTTAATAAAAGTATGGAATAAATATACTAGAAGTGTCAAAAGTTGTGTACGGTGCTTACTTTAGTGCCATATATTTGTTTTGAATCACTTAAATTCCACTTTAAAAAAAAAAACGATTATTTAAGTGCTAACTCCAATCTACCTCACCAGAAATCCAACTAGCAATATCTTATTAATTTTTCAATCCTACATACCTCGCTATGTGCTTAGTCAGTATATAATCCCTAAACGACGTCATCCAAAAGTTGTAAATAACGATCATTTTAAGTGCCAAATTTTATTTAAAATAATCATTTGAGTGCTAAATTTTGTTTAAAGTAATTACTTCAATACCAAGCATGCCATGTGAAACTGTCTCGTCAATTGGAATTTTTAAAAAAAATTTGCTAAGTAATATTGTAATTTTAATTATAAATGACACATAATCAATTTAACCGAAATTTCTCTTCATTAGCACTTAAGTAATAATTTTTCCTCCAATTTAGTACTTAAGTGAGCCAGCAAAAACTTTAGGTACTAAAGTAAGTGCCTACATAATTTTTTACACTTCTAGTGTATTTATTCTTAGAGTACCATACAAAAAAGAAAATTGAAAGAGAACAAGATTCTTATGCAAAAGCTTCTAAGCTCAAGCCACCGCGTTGCTGGTACCACGAGTAACCTTGCGAAGAACTGTAAAGTGGAACTTGCAAGAGACCGTGTCCCAGAACATCCCGATCTCTTCCCCGACCTCCAACTTGCAAGATACTTTTTGTAACTATACCAGGAATCTTGGATAGTGGAGCCCGACCTGTTGTCCCTCCCACTAATACTCCCACACAATTATGATTTTAGCCACCGAATTTTATGCTAATAATTGATAAATTAAATCTTATCACTAAGTAAGGTTATCATCTACTCATGCTTCAGATTTTAATTTGATTTGTTCCTGATGAATGGGGCACTTCCGTCACCTGCTCATGCCATGACAAACGGTGCTTTTCAAGCTGCTTCTTAGTTCACAACATCATCTGTCGATGTCAATTTTAATTTTTTAAATTGAGAACCAGGCACAAATTAAAGAGTTTATTGGTCATTAGCCAAAAGGAAAAGAAACAGAAAAATTACCAGAAAGTCCTAAATCTATTGTATTTATGCTAATTCATTTCTAATGATTTGTCAATATAGTCCATCTGTTCAATTTTGATAGGAAATTGTTGATGTGGTGGTTTAGTAAGTGCTAACATGGACAATTTGATTTTTTTTTCCTCCTTTATCTATTTTTTTCTTTCCTTTCTGCAGGTGGCCAACTTTGGGTGAAGGCCACAATCCTCACCGTGGCTAGCGAGGGCTTGCAAGCCCTTGTGGAGTGGCCAACAAGGGTCATGAGCCATCACTAGCCACAATAAAGAATAAATAAATAATTCAAAAATATTAAAAGTTGCGAAAATTGTTTATGTCAATGCTGGCGGAACACCGAGGATGGTTGACATTTACGTTAGTGATTTCTTGCCATAATTGACTAGATGGATAGAATTGATAAATTGTTAAAAGATTTAGAACTCAATTGGTCATATTAAAAAGATTTAGGCTTAGGATTTTTTGGTTTCCAAAGAAAGGAGAAAGCAGCTGAGTTAAGTATTTGATAGGAAGATGGGGTCTTGTTGCACGTACTAAGCTTTTTTGGGGGCAAATAATTAGTTTCCAATGTATTATATTCTACACTTTGGTAGTGAAAAGTATCATTGCAACAAGCACATATATTCGATTTTTTTTTTCCTTTTGGCTTGTACTAGATTAATGGCACGTAATATCAACTTATAGTCCCAAACTTCTGTCAATCCTGGCCAAGAATTCACAAATAATTTGCTTTACCGCCTGTCTATGTATAAACATATATATACTTCAGTTGTGACGAATTACCATTTCAATAATATCAAGATTTCTTTCACATGTATCCAAATTGCATGGAGGCTGTTCATACTGCTGGAGAATATTTAAAAGTCACCTTCTTCTAATATTTGAGAGGGTTTTCATGGCTCAGCATGATAAAATATTATATCGTTGTCGGAACCCTCTATGTATAATAATTTCAAATGCCGCAAGTTTCATATAATTTGGAGACTTCTAGATAAAGTTACGTCGTACGTACCATATGTTGCTCAGTTTACACCGAGATGTGCCTTCTAGTATTTCTAGATTTTTGTAGAGTACTATATGTTGACTTTGTTTCTTGTATCTTTTTAAGACAATGGTGGGATTTGTGTTTCGGATCGTTGATCTTGGTCTTTAAATATGACATAGTAGATGCCTTAGTGCAATGTAGTGGCTGGCCTCTGCTCGCCCCCATCGAACTACAGGATCATTCCGAGCTTTCCGAGAAAACGAAGTTTTAGATTCGAAATCAAAGACTAAAATATCGAAAGTGAAGAGAGAATTTATAATTTCTGAAAAATCTATTCCGCGATCTAGGGTCTAGAGTCTTCCCTTCCCTGGACCATTTGGTGGGCACCGTATTTGGACCATTTGGTGGGCACTATATGTGGTGCATTTGGTGGGTGCTGTGGTCCTCCAAGCTCATTTAATCCGACTCAAAAGGGCATAGCTAGCTAATTCCATTGATCATCAGGAAATAAGATGGGAAAGCAATGTTATTAAAGTCCTTTTTGCTGATTTGTTAATCGTAATCAACCTTTTCCCCTCGAAATAGCAATGATTCACCTATTTTTTTCTACGGGATAAGTACACTAATGGTGCCAAAAGTTGTGTACGGCGCTCACTTTGATGCCAAAAGTTTCCGTCGGATCACTTAAGTGCCAAAAAATTTGAAAAACGCTCACTTTGGTGCCAACTCCGACGAAATTGGCCGGAAATCCGACGTGGCCTTTTTTTTATATTAATTTTTGACGCCGATGTGGCTCGTCGGAGAGCTGAGTCAGCATCCAAACACCAAAACGACGCCGTTTGGTGTCTCCCCCAATTCAAAACCCTAATCTCCGGCCGTCGCCGTCCTCGACGGTCCTTGCGCTCGGCGGCCACGGCTTCGACCCCGACCTCGACCCCAACCGCGACGATGGCCACTCAACGGCAGCGGCTCCAACCTCGACCCCGACCCCGACCCCGACGATGGCCACTCGGCGGCCGTAGCTCCGACCTCGACCTCGACCTCGATCCCGACCGCGACGTTGGTCACTCGATGGCCGCGGCTCAAACCCCGACCCCGACCCCGACGATGGCCACTCGACGGCCATAGCTTCGACCCCGACCTCGACCCCGACCTCGATGATGGCCACTCGGCGGCCGCAGCTTCAACCCCGACGACGGCCACGGCTTCGACCTCGCCGAAACCCTAATTTCTTCCCCATGTGAGCTAAACGGCGTCGTTTCCATGAAGCCATCCACGTAGGATGGCAAAACGACGTCATTTTCTTAAGGATGACCGAAAACGATGTCATTTAAAGGCTTATCAATTTTTTTTTTTTTTTAAAAAATCATTTTGGCCGGAATCTTTTGCCGGAGGCCAGAATCTTTCGCCGGTGGCACCAAAGTGAGCGTTTTTCCTCCGATTTGGCACTTAAATGATCCGACAGAAACTTTTGGCACCAAAGTGAGCGCCGTACACAACTTTTGGCACCATTAGTATACTTATCCCTTTTTTCTACACAATGGGATTTCCAATACTTTTTGAACACATGAATGATCTTCACCAGACGTGACAGTCCCCTCACCTCATACAGATTAAGTAATTCCTGGAGATAGACAAATCTACGCTCCTCGAGATAGCTTTAAGAGAATATGCAAATATAATGATATAAATGCAAGCCTTGAGCCGCAAAGGTCGAACACACTCATCACTTGAGCAACTCATAGGGACTATAGCCACAATTGATTGACCCCACGAGCTTCATTGACATTTACAAAGTCTTTAACCCCTTGTGGTAGTTGGTTGAGGTGTAGGAGAATTTTCTATTTAGGTTTGAAAAGTCACTAATTCGAATCACGCCAATTGTATACAAACTACTTTGAGTCAGGTTGCCAATACAGGTCAAAAGTTTGGATTTAACCAATTCATTAAACTCGCATGATGTTCCATAGGTCTCAAGATAGTTGCATCTCCGCGTTCCATGCTCTTGAGTTTTCCAAAAAGAAAAAGTAAAGGTTACTTTTGCCGATAAAATTATACAAGGCCTAAGTTTTTCTCCAATTGGGTACTTGCCCAACTTAGATAGTTGGGCCTTAGCAAGTTGTTCCAAAGAAACCTAGCAATTTTTCAATAAAAATTCAGAAGGCCTTGGTTTTTCCCCAAGTGGGTTCTTGCCCCCACCTAGATAATTGGGCCTTTGCAAGTGGTTCTTGATTTTACGATTTGTGAAATCCAATACTTCTTTCCCCCGTTTCTTTTCGGGGGCTTGAAGAAATATGTAAATAAGTGGGATGAGAGCCTCTAAATCTAATTTGACATATATTAGGGGTGAGCATAATCTGGATATGTGGTTGGAATCGAGAACCATCCACTAAGGACTGGTTCCAAAAAATTATAATTGGGAATTGCCGTTGGTTTCATGGATCTACCCAGAAATTGGACCGCTAGTGCAATCTAATTCTTAGATGAGTCCATGAAACCAATCCCCAATCTATTGCATTCATCAATTAATATCAAAGTGAACCTAGTTTCTATTTTAGAGCACCAAAGCTTGTTTGACCTTATATTCAAGTTGAATTGCAAATCATTGACTTTTACTAAGGATCGAAAACTATAGGGCAAAACGAATAAACAATAATCGTTAATTAGAACATAATTTCTTTGAAGGTTATGGTATGGTCCTCTTAGAGTTAGAGATTTAGAGTCTACATTAAAAGTCCTAACCTCCATAGAAATGAAAAAATTAATCACTTGATCCATTTTCAACATCCACTTAATTAAATCATGCGGATGACCAAGGAAAGAACTAAGTAAGCTCTTAAAAAAAGCCATTAGCTCTTAATTTCATATCATAATGACAAAGCACCACAACATTTATGGACATATTCAATCGGTCCTCTCATTTCTCTTTGTTTGTTTATTTTGTTTTGGTTGAAAAAACAAGTTATAGGTTATTAAAATGAAAAAAAGAAAAAAGAGCAGGGGTTAAGCTTATTACACACAGTTAATAATGTTTAATAACTATAAATATACATATATGTACATATATATTTGGTCAAAAAAACTACAAAATAATTAAGTAATTGAGATGGAATTTATATATATGTATATATATATATATATATATATATATATATATATATATATATATATAAATGTACCGGTCTTGTTTGAGTGGGTGGGTGAGCGGTTCCACACTTAGAACTTAGAACTAGACTAGTACTCATCGGTTCCACTAAATTGGAATTAAGAATCGGACCAACTCCCATTGAAACTATTGGTTCTAGGTGGTCCAGGCAATTCCTGGTTTTTTTCACACCCCTAACATGTATATAAGGTCAACATCTAAATCTAATGCAGCATGTATCCGATGATAACAATTTATGTGAAAAATGAGGTATTGTTTCTATGCTTGACATAGTTAAGAGGAAAATTGCCCAAAAAGTATTAAAATTATTATATTTTTGTCAACTCAGTTTTAAATCTTTTAATTGTGTTAACTGAGCCCTAAACCTTCTCACATTTTACCAATTGAGTTCATCCATTCACTTTTAGCAGAAATCACTAATATAAATATCAGTTGCCCTATGTGGTATGGTCGACATCGATGTAGATATTTTTTTAATAATATTTTTATATTTTTCCTTTTTCTCTTATTTTTTCTTTTTCCCTTTTTTGCTCTACCAAACATCACCAGGCCCTAATGAGGGTTGCCCTTGCCAACCCAAGCCTAGGTGTCCCTTGCTCGAGGCCGACAACCTCCACTAGCCATTGATGAGAAAGAAAAAAGAAAAGAAGAGAAAAGGAAAAAAAAAAAGAAAAAAGAAAGTAAAGAAGGAAAAGAGAAGAAAGAGAAAACAAAATATTGGAAAAATGAAAAAAAAATTGTTCACATTAATGTCAATTGTGATAGCTGGCATTTATATAAGCAATTTTCGGTTAACTCTAGTCAAATGGACTCAATTGGCAGATGTGAAAAGGCTTATGACTCAACTAGTATAATTAAAAAGTTTACTACCGAATTGGTGAATGTGTAATAAGTTTAAAAAATTTTGGACAATTTTTCCATAGTTATGAGTAGTTGTGTTTCTAGAAGAAACGCTTTTGGGTAATTTTCTAGCATCATTTACCATGGAATCGTGGGTCGTTGGTACATTTTCTTTGTAAAAAAAAAAAGAAAAAAAAGAAAAATATTTAAAGTCTTACATATATAATTCTAACCATAGAAAAACATCTGAACTCTGAGTATTCCATCTAATTAGGTCCTGCCTTATTTGTTTTTTTTTTTTTTTGAGTCGTAAGATAGTAATTCCAACAGATTGAACGTCTCCAATTTAAAAAGGGAATGACCCACTTTCTTGAACATAACATAAGTGATATCCTTGCAATTTATGAGGTTTAATACGTGAATCTTATCAACTTTGCTAGCGAAGCTTTGAAATCCTTTCTAAGTAACCAATTAAGAAAATATCATAATTTACAGTGTGTTAATTGTTTTATTGAAGTATGTAATTAGTGTCCTAACAGTTGTTATCGATTAAAATTAATTAGTGCTTTAGTGACACTTGTTAATAAGACTCAATTTATTTAAAAATGTATTTATGACACTTATTGATTAACTAATTTGAATTTTTTTAAATTTCCAATATATTGACATTTATCATGATATATGCAATAAGGATTCATAACTTTAATATACTGATGAATTTGATCTGGGATGAAAATGCCGGCATATACTATTTTTTAATAGCAATTCATCACAAAAATAAACCCATCGATAACAATACATGCAGAGAAAAATATATATACTTCCTCCATTCGTTCCTTAGTCAAACCTTAAATTTTAAAATAAGGTCTCCACATGTTCACTAGAACCTAATCCAACGTAGAAACCAAGATCAAGTCCTATGCCACAACAATGAAATTACTATATAACTGCATCGGGCACGTTTTGACATGTATGATCCCATCACTTTGGTCACAAAACTGGTTTGTATCTTCTACTTCATCCTTGGCCAATTCAAGAATCCAATGTGCAACCCAAGCAAGCAAAGCAAGTGGAGCCTTATCTGATTGGTCTCGACACTGATTAAACAATGCTTGCAATATTATAGAATTCAAGTGCTTCATCGCAATCTTGTAACACTCTTTTTTCACTAACATAAGCTATGAAGCATCCTCTTCTTGCTAGCTTCTTGCCATCTCCTAACCTTTTGATGAGCCAAAGCAATTTTCAATTTGAGAAGGGCCATTAGAACTTTCCAACCAAAATATGAACTCAGTAGTGTATTTCATCTCTCAATAAAAGGAGGGATGCTGAGATCTGAATTACCATATAAATTGTTGGAGGCTTAGCGAATGGATTATCTATAGAAAGATAAGGAAGATAGAGAAAAAAAATGTGGAATTAGATCGGGCTTTGCTAGCGTAAGCATTTTTGGAATACTATGAGAATAATAGTTTATTGTGGATCACAAATTCTTGAAGATGTGGATCCCAAAACAATTTATAATTATTTGCAATTTGATTTTTTGTGGTCTAAATAGACTGTTATTTTCACAGTATATTAAAGACTATTACACAATCATTTTTCAATTAGATTAGGATTAGGTTTGTTATTCTCATTAGAATTGGGACAAAGAAGCTTAATTTAGTTTGAAGGGTTTAAAAAAGATTTAAAATTTGGAGCTTTAGTGGAACTTTAGAACCGGATAGAGATGTCTAGAACTAATTCCACGCAGAATATAACTGGATATAAGTCCTCTTATTCATCTAAGTTTCGCTTACATTAATAATTTTTCAAATTGCTGATGTTGCAATCAATTATTAAATTGAAAAAAATAGAGAAAATCGTGTAGAGTTATCTTGAATTAATATATGGCCTTTTGGCCTCTCCTTTGACCAAAAAATAGAGGAATAAAAGTATCTTAAAGTAAAAAAGGACCAGTTCAATTGAAGTAAAAGGAAAAGAAAACAATATGAAAAATTGTGTTGATCTTTGATTCTGGTGATTTTACTAATTTCCAACAACCGTCTCTTTATTAACGACAATTGAATAGAGTATTTATGTGGTGAAGGTTTTGATGGAGAGGACTCCCAGCAAAGAAAGGGTGAAGACTCTTTCCTCCACCTCCCAAAAAACGATAAAATAAAATAAAATAAAATATACATATATCATGCGAGCAGAGTATCCATGTGCTTGACAATTTCTAGTTTAAAACTATGAAGTGCAAACTTTCCTGGATGGTGAAACCCTCACTCACCTTGACCCAGAGATCGATAGTGAATCTATGGTGGTGATGGCGCTTGGTCTCTCTTTCATATTGACGGTATGATTTAGGTTGTTAAAGTGAAATAAGATTAGATGATTAAGATTGCACCAAAATAGTTTGAGGATCCCATGCAAAACTAAGCAATCTTTGAGAAGCGTCTTATTTTTCACCTCTTCACCCTCTATACAACATGGACAAAAGGATTAGCAAGATTGTTACATTATCCTATTTCCTTGTCTTTAGGATTGTAGAAATTTAACTTAATGTTTTAGGTGATTTTATTGATGTAGTTATAACTAGAGGCAACACACTTGCTATACTCATAACTAAAGTTTCGTGGTTATGTAAAAAGAGAAGGAGGGTAGTTTTGTTATTGTTTGTGGAAAGAAAAGTAGCTTGTTACTTTGAAGAAGTGGATGGCAATGGGGGAGAAAAGTGCCAAAAAAGTCTTCAATATATTAAACCGATACTAATTTAGTCATAAATATTTGAATTTGATTAATTTAGTCTTGAACATTTTCATGTTGGTACTAATTGAGTCCATTTGACTAATTTATATCAGAAATTGCTAATATAGATGTCGGTTGCCTACATGGCCTGTTTGACGCTAACGTAGACGTTTTTATATAATGTTTAATTATTTTTTAGAATTTTTATTGATTTTCTCTTTTTTTTTTTTCTTTTTTTCCTTTGTCTTTTCCTTCTTTTCCTTTTTCCCCGCTTTTCTTTCTTCCTTATTTCCCCGCTAGCCTTCATGATGACCAACGGAGGTCGTCAATTAGTGCAGGGAAGCCCTCGCTTGGATGAGGCCCCTTGCCAACACCAGAGGCTGGCGAGTTGGCAAGGGCTGGCCTCGCCTGGACAAGGCCCCTCGCTATTTGAGCAAGGCCGCTTTTGCCATTGGGTCCCCTCGCTAGATTTGGTGAGGGGTGGCCTCATTGGCCTCTAGCATTGGTGAGGCCAGCGAGGGCTTCCCAGCACTTGCTGGGCGTTGCTTGCTAAAAGCCGGCTATCACGGAGGTTGGCGGAGGAAAATAAGGATGGAAAAAAAGAAAGAAAAAAGAAAAGAAGGGAAAAAGAAAAAGGGAAAGAAAAAATTCAAAAAAATTAAAAAGATAATTAAATATTATATAAAAATGTCCATGTTAGCGCTAGTGCCATTACGTAGAATGACCGGCATTCATGTCAGCTATTTTTGATGTAATTTGGGTTGATGAACTGAATCGGTATCATTGTGAAAAGGTTTATGACTGAATTGATGTAATTAAAATATTTTAAGACTAAATTTATATAAATGCAATAGATTTATGACTTTTTTGACACTTTTCCCGGCGATGAGAGATCCCATAATGCAAGAAACTAATTATCCATTAATAGAAAAGTGACCTAGTCAAAATGTGTAAAATTACCTTTTTTGATTTTCTTATTCTAAGAAAGCTATAAACTTTATGATCACGTTTGGTCATCTATAATTCTAGTAAGAGTAAGACTTGATAAGATAAGATATAACATCTAGGGATTTTGATATAATAATAAGTTTGGATATATTCACATCAAATCATATACATTATTTAATATAAATACATATCAGTGTAAGTGAACCTAAAATTTGCATAAATGGATATAGTAAAAAAAATTCTCGACACTCTTGCCTACTTCATTTTTATTTTCTTTTTGTCCCCTCTTTTTGAATTATTTTCTTTTTATTTCTTTTTCCCCTTCTATCATTCTATAAAATAATCTTATTAAATAATAAACTGTACTAATATAACTAAAATACTATATATATATATATATTTATATCAAATTGAATATATAAATAAAAATAAGATTAAATTAAAAAAGCAAAATTTTTTAATTTTTTTTTGTTATTATGAAATTCTTATATTAAAATTGAAATATAATTTATATGGAAATGTAATTTAAACTTTGTAAATTAAAGAAGTTTGTCACTCAAGAAATATAACTTTCCTACTATGGATACTAGGGGTGAGCACAGTTCCCAGGTAGAATCAGGACCCGGGGAACCGAACCGGAGGTTTCGGTTCGGTTCCCGGTGAGAGTGCTAGTATGAACACCTAGAGGGGGGTGAATAGGTGTTTAAGATAAATCTTGACAAATATATGCGGAATAAAATAAACTTCAAACAAAGGAGTTAATGAAGAGAATAAGAACACAATATTTATAATGGTTCGGCTTAATCCAAGCCTACATCCACTCTCTCACGCTAACAACCTTCTTGGCTGGATTCCACTATGCAATCAACAAGAGATTACAACTTCGAGTGCAAATACTTAGTAGATCACACTATCTCACTAAGTCACTCTTTTGGTATTTTTCTCACGATCACAAATGTTTAAGCTCTCCGAAGACAAGTGTATGATCGAAGGTCGCTCAGACTTTGGAATTATAAATTCTACGCTCTATCTCTTATTTGCTCATCGGTCCATGATCTGCTTAAATACTCCTCCACTTCCAAACTACCCGTTGGATAGTATCCCGGAGAATCGTCTTCCAATATACCCATTGAACAGCTCTGTATCTAGAAGATTTGATAGCTGTTGAGTGACAAAGGTAGAATCCCAAATTGATTCCGATTGCCCATACAAACGAAATCTTGGTTTCCATAAGTAAAGCTTCTTCGTATAGAAAGTTCTTGTCTTCAAGATCCAATCGTCAATCAATTAGATTGAATCAATCAAATCAATCTTGATGTGGAATCCAAACTAGATCACTAGCCATTATATGATTGGGCTTGAGTTACATCCTGTCGAATCTGGATGTAAAGTCTGAGAGCAATAGACTTTACAATCTGAGTCTGAGTGCGATAGACTTTGTAATCTGAATCTGAACATATTCTTCTTCTGAATAGATTTAGCTTTAAGGTCTATACCCAGTTTAGCTTCAGTATAGAGTCTGTCTTCTGGTTGTCTTCACACTTTGACAATATCCTTTACATGTTTTATCTTCTACATGGTCTATTACTTAACAATTAAACATGTTAGTAGCCTTTGACTTATTTTGTCATCTTAAAAACATTATAAAGGATTTCCCTAACAATCTCCCTCTTTTTGATGATGACAAAACAATATTTGAATATGCAGATTTGTAAACACGCTTTTAAAAATATTAATTTAAATCAAAGGATATCAGAAGATAGCAAATAGATTGAGCATAACAATATATAGAAAAATAATCACAGCTTAATATTATGCAATAATATCAACCAATCAACACATATGCATATTCATATATTCTCCCCCTTTTTTGTCATAATCAAGAAGCGATAACAATAGATTCACGTAGAGAATATAAAATGACATATAATTTCCAAAAAGATTAGCTTTTATAAAACAAGTCGAATAATAAAGATATGCAATATAGCTCACTTTGATCATATCAGCGAATATTCAATAAAAATCACAGATGCATCATGAAATTCACATACCCTTTTGTCATAATAAAATGATAATATCAGTAAGAGATTTATTAATGACAAAAGGTAATAAAAGATGCACTAACCGGATTTTTTGAACAAATTCTGACATATTTACCTTTCATTCCATCCATAATAAGATCACAATCAATTCAAAAAGATTTTTCCATAATTGATCAATGCTCCCCCTCAATTTGTTGCCTTTTTGAGATGATCACGATTCTTTTCCTTTTCTTTTGGATTCGCTTTCTCCCCCTGTGATCATGACAATATTTGCGGATAGAAACAATTGTGGCTTGTGCATGTTGAACATAATATTTTTCCAATATTTCTTTCGTAGCAACAACATCCGCAACGATCACTTGCATTTTGAAATTCGAGGCAAAAATTTATTTTCTTTAACCAAGCTCATCTCGAATTCAACCTGCATCAACTTAACAAACTTTTTCCACAAATAAGCTGTAATAATATCCACATGATATATAATACCTTTTCTTCAAATAGATAAATTGAATAGCATATATAAAATTATCAAATATTAAAATTCAGAACTATTCAACATTTTGTACATAAGAGATTTCCTCAATAAGCAAAAATTTTGCACAAGGAAGGGAATTTTCTATCTTCTAAAAGATAGTATGGAATATTCATAATTTTCAGATCGAGTTTTCCAAAATTCATATGGAAGATTCTATTGTCACCTGCAAAATCTTGTATAATAGATAATCATCTTTGCAAAAATGTCACGTAATATCTTCCTTTGATTGCGAATCAAACTTGCTAGATATAATATATCTTCTAAGAATATAGCAAGAATATCCATGAATATGCAGTAATATCTTTCAAGATCAAAGAGATTTCCTTGAGCATAAATTTCAGATATGCATTTTGCAAAAGGAAAATAGATCTTTCTGTCACGTGCCAAAATTGCAATACCTTATATTTATAACAAAAGATATTCGCAATATAATAAACAATCATCCAAACTCATGATAAATGCACGTAGAAATTTGCAAGGCAGGATAAACAATTTCTCTTGACCCAAAGTATATGTTTCAAATATACCATTGATTAAAAAAAAATCATTACCAATTGTCGCAGGAGATATTTTCTGATTGCACCAAAATTTGCATAGATTCGCAATCATCCTTCCTTTAAAGAATTTCCTGCAATCAACTCATTTCCCTTTTTGGTATCCATCAATTTGGATCCTTCCATGCCGTTAGAGCAAAATATATAATCTCAAAATATTCTTTCTTAATTCATCGTAACAAAGTATTCAAAGAAAGAATATTATGCACAATGATATTTTGAAAAATAAATTCTCACTTAATCATAGTACAATAAAAACAGAGAGAATTAAAATTCCTTGAGTATCTAAAAATATCTTGCATCATAAATTAATATCATGTAAAACAGATTTTTATTTGGCAAAATATGATAAAATCTGAAAGTATAAAATCAAACCAAATAAATTCATTTGTCTTTAAGCATGATATCAAAAATGATCACACGTATCAAATTAAATCTCGTCACAAAAACAAATCATGCGATTCTTTCTTCAGTAAAGCAAATCAAGGAATATGATCATTATAAAATCACAATCAACCAAGAATATATCGAATATCAAGTATAATGAGAAATTTTAAATTGTGTACTCAAACCAAATTGAGAATAAAACATATACATTTCTTACCAAACTCTCTTTCTTCTATCTTCTTTATATCCTGCAAAAATAACTCATCTTTTCTTTGGTACCCACTTTTTCTTGGGTCCATGAGAGTTAGTAGAATATGCTGCTTTTCTCCAATTTTTCTTAATAGGTCTCCAGACTTTAGGACAATCTTTTTCAAAGTGTTCCGAATCTTCACAATTTGAATACTTGACATCATTTCCACCAATAGGTTTTACAAACACTTTTTGAAAATGATTTTTGTAAAATGTCTTTAAAGGTTTTTGTCTAAGTATCTCTTTTACTTTAGGAAAATCAATTAAAGAATCATTTTCCTTAATGAAACCAAGTCCCGACTTATTATAGTAAGGAACTTGTATATAAAGGATATGCTCTAATGTTTTTGATCCATTTGAAAATCTTGTTGAAATATTTGAAAATTCTTTCTTCAAAGAATCATTTTCTTTGACAAGTAAATCTCGACTTTCTTTTGATTGTAGAAAATCTTTTTGCAAAATTTCAAAATTTTCTTTTTGAGAAAGATCATGTTGCCTAAGCCAAGAATTCTCCTTTTTAAGTTCGGAGATCATTTTAAGAGAAGATTTGAGATTTGAACAAAGCTCATTTATATACTTTGAAACTTTGAGAGGAATTTTTGAATTGCTTACCTCAATTTCCTCATCGGATTCTGAGTCTGTGTCTGAGTCAGACTTTGATTCTGAGTCTGTGTCTAAGTCAAACTTTAATTCTGAGTCTGTGTCTGAATCAGACTCAGATTCTGAATGTGCCATCAAGCATATATTTTCTTGTTCATCATCTTCTTTCATTGTTCTTTTCTGGCCATTCTGCTTGTATTTTCTTCCATCGAATTTCCTTCCTTTTCTACTCAGCTTTTTAAATTTCTTGACCATAAAGGCAAGTTCTTCATCGTCCATGTCATTTTCCGAGTCTGTTTCATCAAAAACAACATTAGATATTAAAGTAATAGACTTCTTACCTTCGGGATCTTCGTCATTAAGTTGTTCCACTTCATAGGATTGAAGAGTGCCGATCAATTCATCAACGGAGAGTGGCATAATCCTCTGAGTCTCCCGGATTGAGGTCTTGACATGGTTCCAATCTTTTCAGAGACCTTGCAAGAGTTTGTTGACCTTCATTGGAAAAGAATTGGTTGACCTTGATATGCTAAACCATTTACAATTTCTGTAAAATTGTTGAACATATCTCCACTCGACTCTCCTTGCTTCATCTTGAAGGATTCATATTTGTCGAGAAGAAAGTTTACTTTTGTCTCTCTTACACGATCGGTCCCTTCATATGTAACATGAAGTCTATCCCAAACTTCTTTTGCTGTTTCACATGAAGAGATTTTGTTATATTCAGCAAGAGACAAAGCGCAATATAAAGAATAAATGGCTTTTGCTCTACCAAGCATCACCAGGCCCTAATGAGGGTTGCCCTTGCTAGCCTAGGCCTAGGTGTCCCTTGCTCGAGGCCAACAATCTCCACTGGCCATTGATGGGCCTAGTGATGATGCGCAAAAGGAGAAAGAAAAAAGGAAAAAAAGAAAAAGAAAAAAGAAAGTAAAGAAGGAAAGGAGAAGAAAGAGAAAAAAAATTGTTCACATTAATGTCAATTGTGCTGCGTAGGATAGTCGGCATTTATATTAGCAATTTTCGGTTAACTCTAGTCAAATGGACTCAATTGGTAGACGTGAAAAGGCTTATGACTCAACTAGTATAATTAAAAAGTTTACTACCAAATTGGTGAATGTGTAATAAGTTTAAAAAAATTTGGACAAATTTTCCATAGTTATGAGTAGTTGTGTTTCTAGAAGAAATGCTTTTGGGTAATTTTCTAGCATCATTTACCATGGAATCATGGGTCGTTGGTACATTTTCTTTGTAAAAAAAGAAAAAAGAAAAAAGAAAAATATTTAACGTCTTACATATATAATTCTAACCACAGAAAAACATTTGACCTCTGAGTATTCCATCTAATTAGGTCCTGCCTTGTTTGTTTGTTTTTTATTTTTTTAGTCGTAAGAAGTAATTCTAACAGATTGAACGTCTCCAATTTGAAAAGGCAATGACCCACTTTCTTGAACAGAACATAAGTGGTATCCTAGCAATTTACGAGGTTTAATACGTGAATCTTATCAATTTTGTTAGCAAAGCTTTGAAATCCTTTCTAAGTAACCAATTAAGAAAATATCATAATTTACAATGTGTTAATTTTTTTTTATTGAAGTAAGTAATTAGTGTCCTAACAATTGTTATCGATTAAAATTAATTAGTGCTTTAGTGACATTTGTTAATAAGACTCAATTTATTTAAAAATGTATTTATGACACTTATTAATTAACTAATTTGAATTTTTTTTTAATTTCCAATATATTGACATTTATCATGATATACGCAATAAGGATTCATAACTTTAATATTTGGATGGATTTGATCTGGGATGAAAATGCTGGCTTATACTAGTTTTTAATAGCAATTCATCACAAAAATAAAACCCATTGATAACAATACATGCAGAGAAAAATATATATACTTCCTCCATTCGTTCCTTAGTCAAACCTTAAATTTTAAAATAAGGTCTCCACATGTTCACTAGAACCTAATCCAACGCAGAAACTAAGATCAAGTACTATGCCACAACAATGAAATTACTATATAACTACATCGGGCATGTTTCGACATGTATGATTTTTTGGGAAAATATGTTTCGAATTGGGTTGAACAATGAAGTCAGATCAAGTAATCAAGTCGGACTTTGAGGCGTGATATCACTTTCTTTAAGGATTTATTTGCCCCACAAAGTTGCTAATGGTCACCGGCAAATTTCTTCCAGGATACAACAAAGTCTCAAATAAGAATACTAGATAGCAATTCTAGTATTTCTCTAGGGTCTCTCATGGGAAACAATTGAAAAATTGGCTATAGTTTTTCAAAAAGAAGACTTGAAAAATGACCACATCTTTTCTTCCGAAAATTGACAAGTATATATATATGAAACAGTCTTGCAACTATTCGTGAAAAAACTGCCAAATAATGAACAAACGCGACCTTTAGAAAATTGTTTGTATAAACAAACGCGACTTTTTGGAAGAAGTCGAAAACCAAATAATTGCAACCTTTCGGAAAAAGTTGCAAAACCGAATAAGTAATTTTTTTCCAAAGGTTGTCTTGAAAAGACACAAATAAAATTCTGAATAATAGTTTTTTTTAAATAGAATTTTTCATTTTTCATTTTTTATTTCATTTCCGAAAATTCTCAAATTAAAAGGCAACCTTTGAATTAAAAAATAAAAAAATAAAAAATAAATAAATTGCAAGGGATTAATGCTAATTAAACTGCAATTTACGAGGTTTAATACGTGAATCTTATCAATTTTGTTAGCGAAGCTTTGAAATCCTTTCTAAGTAACCGATTAAGAAAATATCATAATTTACAATGTGTTAATTTTTTTTATTGAAGTAAGTAATTAGTGTCCTAACAGTTGTTATCGATTAAAATTAAGTCGTAAGAAGTAATTCTAACAGATTGAACGTCTCCAATTTGAAAAGGCAATGACCCACTTTCTTGAACAGAACATAAGTGGTATCCTAGCAATTTACAAGGTTTAATACGTGAATCTTATCAATTTTGTTAGCGAAGCTTTGAAATCCTTTCTAAGTAACCAATTAAGAAAATATCATAATTTACAATGGGAAAAATTCCAAAATAGGACCCGAAGTACCCTCTTTTTCTCAAATAAGGGTCCGAAGTGAATATTGTTTCAAATAAGAACCCGAAATGCCATCACTTTCTCAAATAAGGGCCTGGAGTGGATGTTATTTCAAATGAGGACATAAAATGGTTATGTTTGTTTCAAATAAGGACTTGACTTTTCAGTGATCAAGGGTATTTTTGTCTTTTGTGATTTTTCGCCTTTTTTCTTTCCTCTTTATTTTTTTTGGGAAAATTTCAAAAAATGACCCAAAGTGCCCTTATTTTCTTAAATAAGAGCCCAAAGTGGACTTTGTTTCAAATAATAACCTAAAGTAGCTTTGGTTGTTTCAAAATATGGACCCCACCTCGCCGGTTGCCGACTAGCTAATTTTTCGACCGGTCAATGGTATTTTCATCATTTGACATTTTCCCTTTATTTCCTTTTTTTTTTTCTGGTTCTTCTTCTTCCTCATTGTCGATGGCTGCTAGCCATCGACGATGCCCACAAAGGGCTGGGTGAGGGTCGCCTTCGCCAGTGAGGGCCATCCACGCTAGCCACAAGTGAGGGATGGCGTCGCTTGGGCGTGGCGACCCTCACCTAGGGGCCATTGACGAGGTTGGCCCTTGCTAGCTACTAGTAAGGACCGGCGTGGGCGGTCTCGCCTAGCCCTCTGTGGGCATTGCCGGTGGTTAGCTGGCCACTAGCGAAGAGGAAGAAGAAGAACCAAAAAAAAAAGGAAAGAAAAAAAAAAGCCGAAAATGGAAAGACAAAAATATCCTTAATCGCCGAAAAGTCAGGTCCTTATTTGAAACAAACATAACCACTTTAGGTCCTCATTTGAAATAACATCCACTTCAGGTCCTTATTTGAGAAAGTGATGGCACTTCGGGTTTCTATTTGAAACAATGTTCACTTCGGACCCTTATTTGAGAAAAAGATGGCACTTCGGGTCCTATTTTGGAATTTTCCCTTTACAATGTGTTAATTTTTTTTATTGAAGTAAGTAATTAGTGTCCTAACAGTTGTTATCGATTAAAATTAATTAGTGCTTTCGTGACATTTGTTAATAAGACTCAATTTATTTAAAAATGTATTTATGACACTTATTAATTAACTAATTTGAAATGTTTTTTAATTTCCAATATATTGACATTTATCATGATATATGCAATAAGGATTCATAACTTTAATATTTGGATGGATTTGATCTGGGATGAAAATGCTGGTTTATACTAGTTTTTAATAGCAATTCATCACAAAAATAAAACCCATTGATAACAATACATGCAGAGAAAAATATATATACTTCCTCCATTCGTTCCTTAGTCAAACCTTAAATTTTAAAATAAGGTCTCCACATGTTCACTAGAACCTAATCCAACGCAGAAACTAAGATCAAGTACTATGCCACAACAATGAAATTACTATATAACTGCATCGGGCATGTTTCGACATGTATGATCTGTTGGGAAAATATGTTTTGAATTGGGTTGAATGATGAAGTCAGATCAAGTAATCAAGTCAGACTTTGAGGCGTGATATCACTTTTTTTAAGGATTTATTTGCCACACAAAGTTACTAATGGTCACCGGCAAATATCTTCCAGGATATAACAAAGTCTCAAAAATGATAATACTAGATAACAATTCTAGTATTTCTCTAGGATTTCTCATGGGAAACAATTGAAAAATTGGCTGTAATTTTTCAAAAAGAAGACTCGAAAAATGACCACATCTTTTCTTCCAAAAATTAACAAGTATATATATATATATGAAACAGTCTTGCAACTATTCGTGAAAAACTGCCAAATAATGAACAAACACGTCCTTTAGAAAATTGTTTGTATAAACAAACGCGACTTTTTGGAAGAAGTCGAAAACCAAATAATTGCAACCTTTCGGAAAAAGTTGCAAAACCGAATAAGTAATTTTTTTCCAAAGGTTGTCTTGAAAAGACACAAATAAAATTCTGAATAATAGTTTTTTTTAAATAGAATTTCGAATTTTTCATTTTTTATTTCATTTCCGAAAATTCTCAAATTAAAAGGCAACCTTTGAATTAAAAAATAAATAAATTGCAAGGGATTAATGCTAATTAAACTGCGAGCGCACATGCGTGCAAAGTGTTAAGTGCGCCAAATAATCGCGCAATTATTCGTGTACCCGCACACAAGTATGGTGGGGTCTAGCCCCATCAAATCATTCCTTTAACTACAAAAAGGAAAACTCACATTTTTAAACTGACTCACTTGCTCCCACATTTTTTATGTGGGACAAAGTAAAAAGCAATATGAAAAATTGTGTTGATCTTTGATTTTGGTGCTTTTATTAATTTCCAACAACCGTCTCTTTATTAACGACAATTGAATAGAGTATTTTTGTGGTGAAGGTTTTGATGGAGAGGACTCCAAGCAAAGAAAGGGTGAAGACTCTTTCCCGCACCTTCCAAAAAACGATAATACACACACACACACACACACACACACACACATATCATGCGAGCAGAGTATCCACCTCCTTGACAATTTCTATTTTAAAACTGTGAAGTGCAAACTTTCCTGGATGGTGAAACCCTCACTCACCTTGACCCAGAGATCGATAGTCAATCTATGGTGGTGATGGCGCTTGGTCTCTCTTTCATTTTGACCGTATGATTTAGGTTGTTAAAGTGAAATAAGATTAGATTATTAAGATTGCACCAAAATAGTTTGAGGATCCCATGCAAAACTAAGCAATCTTTGAGAAGCATCTTATTTTTCATCTCCTCCCTCTCTACAACATGGACAAAATGATTAGCAAGATTGTTACATTATCCTATTTCATTGTCTTTAGGATTGTAGAAATATTACTTAATGCTTTAGGTGATTTTATTGATGTAGTTATAACGGGAGGCGACACACTTGCTATACTCATAACTATAGTTTTGTGGTTATGTAAAAAGAGAAAGAGGGTAGTTTTGTTATTGTTTGTGGAAAGAAAAGTAGCTTGTTACTTTGAAGAAGTGGATGGCAATGGGGGAGAAAAGTGCCAAAAAAGTCTTCAACATATTATACCGATACTAATTTAGTCATAAATATTTGAATTTGACTAATTAGTCTTGAACCTTTTCATGTTGGTACTAATTGAGTCCATCTGATTAATTTATGTTAGAAATTGCTTACATAGATGTTAGTTGCCTACATGGTTTGTTCAACGCTAACATAGACATTTTTATATAATTTTTAATTATTTTTTCAAATTTTTATTAATTTTCTCTCTTTTTTTCTTTTGTCTTTACCTAAATTTCCTTCCCCCCCCCCCCCCCGCTTTTTCTTTCTCCCTTATTTCCCTCGCTAGCCTTCATGATACCAACAAAGGTCGTCGATGAGTGCGGGGAAGCCCTCGCTTGGATGAGGCCCCTTGTCAACACCAGAGGCTGGCGAGTGTTGGCAAGGGCTGGCCTCGTATTTGAGCAAGGCCGCTTTTGCCATAGGGTTCCCTCGCTAGATTTGGTGAGGGGTGGCCTCATTGGCCTCTAGCATTGGTGAGGCCAGCAAGTGGGAAGCACTTGCTGGCCATTGCCTGCTGAAAGCCGGCTATCACAAAGGCTAGCAGAGGAAAATAAGTATGGAAAAAAAGAAAGAAATAAGAAAAGAAGGAAATAAGAAAAAAAAGGAAAGGAAAAATTAATAAAATTATTTAAATATTATATAAAAATGTCCATGTTAGCGCTGGTGGTACTTCGTAGAATGACCGGCATTCATGTTGGCAATTTTTGATGTAATTTGGGTTGATGAACTGAATCGGTATCATTTGAAAAGGCTTATGACTAAATTGATTTAATTAAAATATTTTAAGACTAAATTTATATAAATGCAATAGGTTTATGACTTTTTTGGTACGTTTTCCGGCGATAAGAGATCCCATAATGCAAGAAATCAATTATCCATTAATAGAAAAGTGACCTAGTCAAAATGTGTAAAATTACCATTTTTGATTTTCTTATTCTAAGAAAGCTATAAACTTTATGATCACGTTGGGTCATCTAGAATTCTAGTAAGAATAAGACTTGATAAGATAAGATATAAAATCTAGGGATTTTGATATATCAAATCCATTGTTTGGTGAATCAGAATAATAAGTTTGGATATATTCACATCATATCATATACATTATTTAATATAAATACATATCAGTGTAAGTGAACATATTTGCATAAACGGATATAGTAAAAAAATTTCTCGACACTCTTGCCTACTTCATTTTTGTTTGCTTTTTGTCCCCTCTTTTTGAATTTTTTTTCTTTTTTTTCTTTTTCCCCTTCTATCATTCTATAAAATAATCTTATTAAATGATAAATTGTAATAATATACCTAAAATACTATATATATATATATATATATATATATATATATATATAATAAATTTATATTTTCATATCAAATTGAATATATAAATAAAAATAAGATTAAATTAAAAAAGTAATTTTTTTTATTTTGAAATTCTTATATTAAAATTGAAATATAATTTATATGGAAATGTAATTTTAATTTTGTAAATTAAAGAAGTTTGTCACTCAAGAAATATAACTTTTCTACTATGGATACTAGAAATCTTTTTTACATTTATCCCACCTCCCCTATGAGACAATTTTATTCTAGCTATATCCCTCTTATATTCGATTTTATCTTATCTTAAGTAGGCATTAAACACAATCTTGTCCTATCCTAAATTTTATCCTGACTATCAATTGCAACCCAAAGGCATTTTTAGTATGTTTGGAGTTGGACACCATATTTGCAAATTCTCATTAGATTTTTATTTAGGTTTTTTTTTTTTTTAATTTCAAAGTTGTCTAGGTTTTGAGATCTATAAAGGATAATGTAGTCGATTCAATATAAAAATAGGTATTAGGAGCTAATAAAAGGTGGAAATAGCACAAGACTTATTGTATCCTATTATCAAATGGGAAAGTTTACCTCTTTAAATATTTATATGAAAATTTAGTTTTGTTTTTGTTTTTGCCTTTTAATGTGTATACAAGGTTTCATTTTTTTTTTTTGGTGGGAAATAAATGATTTGCAAAATAATATTTTTTTAAATAATCACTTGTATAGCTAGAAATAGTGAGTTAATGAAAAACTATTTTAATTATCGACAATTTATGTCTAAATACCTTTGTGGAAGATAAAAATATTGTTCATTTATTCATTTTTGTAGGCAGTATAAACAATCATTTTAAGAAAAATATCTTTCGAATGAGTAATTTTTCATGAAACAAACGCATGCTTAGTGTATGGTGTGTGAAACTTTGTTTATTATTTAGTTTCCTTTTCTCCATTTCCACCGCATCGCTTTGGCATCTCTTTGCTGTTTTTTTTATTTTTCATTTCAAATTTGGTGCTTATATTTCTTTGTCAAGCATAAGTTGAACAGACTTCCACAGATTTGTTTTATTTTCGAGTTATATATATATATATATATATATATATATATCATACGCCATGTAATTGCATGGGACGCATAAGGCATATCATGAACTTGGACGAGATAGTCGTTTGAAAGCCCAAAAAGTTTATTGACAGCCTAATGGTTTAGAAAATTCTGTTGAACTCTCTCGTTTTGGAGAGTCGCCCTCTACCTCTTTGGTAGCTTCTGTGTTTATCTTCCCTTCGTAACCCTAACCCCAGAATTCAGAGCTCCCACATCAAGCTTTCTTTCTCGCATGGCGTTTTCAACGGAATATCCCACGTCTTCCGTTTATGCATTTCTTTTCAGGACTCGCAACCCCCTATCTTTAAGTACCGGCTCCCTTCCTTTTCTGTTTCATCCATCCTCCTCTTAATTCTGTTCCCATCCTTTCCATCGCTCTTCCTCATACTGTTATTCGGTCGCATTTCATCTTCTCTTCTCTAATTTGGATGCTGGGTACACAGATTCATCTGCATGTCTAATCCACAACCCAACTTCTATCGGACTGGTATTCTGCATGTGAATTTTTAGTCATAATAACCTCTGTTCCATCCTTTGCCGATTCTTCTTTATGGAAACTGGTAGTAAGGAAGAGGAAGCTAGACTTAATGCTTTATGCACTCGCACAGGTCGACCGTGGTCTCCTCGGCATATTGAGGTATGGGATGAAGCCCCTCCTGAGCAGAAGATTGAGGAATGTAAGTTAACACTTGTAGGCAAAATTGTTGCCACCTCTACTATAAACTTCCCGGCTTTTCAGAGTACAATGAAGAAAGTATGGCGCGTAGATAATGTTGAGATTTCACAAAGAGAAGCAGGTCTTTATGTCTTTAAATTTCCATATGAAGGGACCAAGCAGCGTATTTTAGATAGTGGGCCATGGTCATTCTCAAATAATCTGATTATTCTCAAACCGTGGATCCCTAATACTCCCTTGCATTGCTATGAATTCAACACATGTGCATTCTGGGTCCAAGTTGTTGGCTTACCGTTAGAACGATGCACCGAGCAGTTGATAAGTAAGGCGATCAGTGATCTTGGACCTGTTACGGATGTTAAAATTGAGGCGAAAGATAGCTCTAATATTAAAATCGGAAAAGCTCGGGTGGATCTGCATATTCAGAAGCCTCTCATACCGGGAAAGCTTCTTCGAGTGGAAGGCAAAGTAATCTGGTTAGACTTTCGATATGAAAGATTACCGACCTTTTGTTTTTCTTGTGGCGTACTAGGTCATTATGCTTCCTATTGCAAAGACATCCCTTATGAAGAGGCAAATTTTGATGAGCGTGACAAGATGTATTATGGCCAATGGCTAAAGGCTGAAGCTAGGAACCCTAGCCTTTTCTGGCAAGTTTTCTATGAAACAAAACCATTTATGGAAGATGGAGAGGAATCAGTACCTGAAACTCCTCCACAAGGCTTGCTATTGCTCCCACCTGGTCCATCAGATTCCAACACAAAGCAAGTTGACAGAGACTCTCACACGGCTCAACCGCTACCTTTTCCCACCACATCTATGCAGCCAACATATCCCATCCCTGTCACTGGTCAGACAGCTCTTGAATCTACTTCGTTTTCCCCTAAAGGTCCAGGTCTGAAATGTTCCACTGCTGTAACAAAAGTCATACAGTCAGTTACCAATTCCAAAAAAGTTAAAAAACCTCTGTTGCCGACTAAGACCTCTCCGGTCAAGAAAGTCAAGCGGTATTCTCCGTATGGTTCTCGTCCTATTCTTCCAGAAGTTTTTGAAGAGTGTCAACTGCTGGAAACTCCTATCTTACTGGCTGAACATGTTAGCGATTGGGCTGAGGTGGCTTGCCCCAATAAGCCACCCAAGGACAAATGAAGATCATGAGTTGGAACTGTCAAGGATTGGACAATTCCTTGACAGTTTAAGCACTTAGGGCTTTAGTGGCCCGAGAACGGCCCGATGTTCTATTTTTGATGGAGACTCGCAATCAAGAATCTCTTATCCAGCGTGTCTAAAAACAGAATTAAGTTCTCAAACAGTTTTGTTGTTAATCCTATAGGCTTCGCTGGAGGTATGGTAATTTTTGGACTAATCGATCTCTCTTCAAATTACTAGTTCTACCGCACACTATATAGATACCATATGTACTGAAATTGGTAGTGGCTCACCTATGGGTCTTACCTATTTACATGCACCGTCGGTTTTTCAACATCGACAACTTTTTTGGGCAGACTCAAGGCGTCTCGGTACCTTACATACCTTACCTTGGGTCTGCATAGGGGACTTTAATGATATATTACATCCATGGGAGAAGGTAGGCAAGAGACCAGCTCCACCTTATCGAATGCATGCATTTCGGGAACTTCTTCATGATTGTGCATTGATGAACTTAGAGACAAAGGGGTGTGCCTACACTTGGATTAACAATAGAAATGGTGCGGAAATTGTTAAGGAAAGACTCGATCGTGCATTATGTACAATCAATTGGCGACTAAAATATGCTGAGGCAGAAGTTCTTGCCCTTCCGGCCATAGGATCGGACCACAGTCCGATTCTCTTAACAACTAATGTAATGCCAGTCAAGAGAAGAAAGAGCTTTACCTTTGAAGCCTTTTGGCTCCAAGATGCAGAATGACGTGAGGTGATATCTAAATCTTGGTCTAACAATCCAGCCGATCATCTCCAAATTTTGCAGCAGATTCGGGACATCACTACGGCACTGGCCAACTGGAGTAGGACCAAGTTTAAGGTAGCTCAGCAACAACTATATCCTTTGCAACGGCAACTTCAAAACTGTATTAACGAGCCTGCAAGGAATTATGACAAAGATCTGGTCAATTCCTTGAGATTTCAAATTCAACAAAAATGGGCACAAGAAGAACAATATTGGGCCATGCGCTCTCGCATTAACTGGATGTGCTGGGGTGATCGTAATATGAAATTCTTCCATGCTACCACAATACAACGGCGCAAACGGAATAAAATCAGCACTTTACAGAACAATAACGGGGAATGGATTCGCGATCCAAATCAAGTGAAGCATGAGACACTCAACTTTTTCCAGAAACTATTCACTTCTGCAGGACAAAGGGACTATAGCCCTATTCTAATGCAATGCTTTCCAATAGTAACAGCAGAAATGAATACACATCTAACAGCAGAAGTTACGAGGGAGGAAGTCACACAAGCCACTTTTCAACTAGGCGCAACTAAAGCGCTAGGACCGGATGGGTTAAATGGATTATTCTACCGTCATCACTGGGACATTATACAGGAAGATGTCTTCTCTACGGTTAAACAATTTTTTGCAACAGCCCATATGCCATCGGAAATCAACCGAACTTCCCTAGTCCTTATTCCGAAAATCCAGAATCCCGAGAGGTTAGAACAGTTTCGCCCCATCAGTTTATGTAATTTTCTCTACAAGATCATATCAAAAGTTTTGGCTAACCGTCTTAAGACCTGGCTGCCGGTGCTAATTTCTAAAGAACAAAGTGCGTTTGTCTCTGGTAGACAAATCCAGGACAATATTGTTATCGTACAAGAGGTTATACACCAGCTGAAATCAAGAGATAGAAAGAAAAAATTTCAGGGAATTCTCAAGCTTGATATGAAGAAAGCCTATGATAGGGTGGAGTGGGATTTCTTAAAAGATTACCTTCACAGACTAGGATTTCATGCTCAATGGGTGAAATGGATGCTGCAATGTGTTTCAACGACTTCTTTTAGTGTAAAACTAAATGGGGAATCTCTTCAGTATTTTCGCCCGTCCCGAGGTTTAAGGCAAGGTGACCCTCTATCCCCCTATTTATTCATACTCGTGGCAAATTTACTATCTACACTTATCCAGAATGCTGTTAATATGGGTCAATTAAGAGGCATTAAACTCAACAGATGGTGTCCTACGCTATCACATTTATTTTTTGCCGATGATGCCATCCTATTCATTGATGGTCGACTACAGGAGAGCCAAAACTTATCAAACATTCTCAATCGATTGCTTCGCTACTGGTCAAGAGATAAACAGAAACAAATCAGGCTTGTTTATGAGTAAAAACTGCCCCCATTCTCTTAGACTTAATTTGGCTAATGATCTTAGAGTTCCAATCTTGGACAAAACCGGGAAATACTTAGGCATCCCGTCTGATTGGGGATCTTCTAAACGTGACATGTTTGCATGGATCTTAAGTAGAGTTAATACTAAGCTGGAGGGGTGGAAGGAAAACCTAATATCTAAGGGAGGGAAGGAGGTTATGTTGAAATCGGTGGTTCAGGCACTACCTCGCATGCTATGATGATCTTTAAACTTCCTGTATCCATATGTAAGGCGGTGGAACAACAAATAGCTAGGTTCTGGTGGAAAAACAGTCGCAACAAATCAGGCGTTCATTGGAAGAACTGGGAAACTCTTAAAAAGAGTAAAGATCAAGGAGGTTTAGGTTTTCGTGACTTACTTTCCTTTAACAAAGCTCTTTTGGGTAAGCAAGCCTGGAGACTTTTTCTTAATCCTTCCTCTTTGTGGAGCATTGTTTTCAAAGCATTATACTTCCCTCAGTCAAGTTTCTGGTCTGCAAAAAAGGGGACGAGGTCTTCTTGGGGCTGGCAAAGTCTTATTCTAGGTAGGGATTCTATTATTGACAAGGTCCAAAGTGGTCGATAGGGAATGGCACACAGATTAGAATCGAGAGGGACAACTGGCTGAAACAGCGAGTTCTAGGTGGACCATACAACGGGACGGAACCGAAAAAGTGCAGGAACTTATTCTGCCTAATCAAAATGAGTGGAATGAGGAAATACTACGTCAATTTTACCAGGACAACATCGTTATCGAAATACTATCTATTCCTCTATCGCCAGCCTCCTCTGAGGACAAGATTGTGTGGACAGACACTTCAAATGGTTGTTATTCTGTTAAAAGTGCTTATCATTTCATTAAACAAGCAGCATCTCTCAATTCTCAGTCTCAGCCTTCATCCTCCTATCAGCCCCCTACTACCTTATGGAGACAGATTTGGAAAACTCAGATAGCTCCAAAGGTTCATGTTTTTCTTTGGGCCGTGTGCCAGAATGCTCTACCTACAGCAGAAAATTTATATCGCAGGAAGATTATCCCAGAACCTTTTTGTAAACTCTGCTCCTCAGACATACCCGAAACCCCGGAACATCTATTCCTACTATGTCCATGGACAAAATACATCTGGAATCACCCCAGCGTGCAAATTAACGTTACACACCACAGAATACAGCGCATTGACACATGGCTTCATTCGCATATAAACCAGAAGAAGGATCGGCCGAGAGGTGTACCTGGGTTTGAGCAGATTGCGGCTTTGCTTTGGCATATATGGAAAGCCCGGAACCTCTTTATTTTTCGGCATCAGCGAACAAACCCGGATCACCTGGTTCAAGCGTCAATTAATATGGCTCAGGTAGGATGTGGAATTCCACAGATTGAAAAACCTACCCGGCGTACATGGTTGAACCCTAACTGGAATTGGGAACCTCCACCACAGGGGATGATAAAGCTTAATCTCGATGGGGCTTTTCCCAGTGGACACAATGAAGGCGCGATTGCTAGCATCGCTCGGGACGCTTCTGGCAAGTTACTTGGAGGATTCACCCGTACAGTTCGGGCTCGATCTGCCATAGAAACAGAGACGTTGGCTCTATTATACACTCTTCGGGAGCTATTACAGAACGAACAGGTGGAAGACTACCTCATTCTTGAATCAGATAATCTCCTCCTAGTAGAGACCATCAACGGATGCCGTGAACCTCCCTGGGATTGTCGAGCCCTGTTTGCTGAGTGCGCAGCCTTGAAGACGCTGTTTTCCAATCTGAGCGTGCTGCACTGTCGAAGGGAAGCAAATGCCCTAGCTGATTGGGCCGCGAAGGCCCATGGACGTGGTAACCTCCCATACAACTGGGCTTCTTCTCCTCCTCAACTTATGTTGGACTTAATCTATATTGATGCCCTGCTTAAGGGATGTAATGTTGCTCACACATGAATGAAAAGTCCGTATCTTTCGACCAAAAAAAAAAAAAAAAAGAACTTGGACGAGATAAACAAATTGAACAAATGCATAGATTATAACATGTATGCTTATTAGTATGTCTATATATTTCTTTTATTTTATCTATATTTGTCCAATTCAACCCTCTCACATCAAAACCCTCTCTAAAACACCACCTTTTTCCATAGTAGTCTATCTAATTTTGCCTTTTCCTTGGAAAAGAAAAAAAACATAAATTTGAGCGGAGCAAAAGAACTCGAATCTTATATTCACGTAACTCTCTTCACCCAATAGTCAAAGCTTCTCGAGTTGAACATTCTGTCATGCTACCAAAACACCAGTTATAAGTTCGAATTTGACACCATGTGTAATACCAACAATGATTTTCTATTATGTTAAATAAGGCAATAACTACTGCTTGAAAAAATCTATGGAAAACCTTAAGAAATTAATATCTTAAGGCAACAAGTGTGGCGGTTAAAGACAGCCATAAATTGCTCCTGTATATAGTGTTTAATAATATATTGTACTATTTGTCGGCTGCAAGCCGGTTCCTCCAGCACCAAATATATATATATATATATATATATATATATATATATATATATATATATATTGTACTATTCTTTATAAGAGAACGAATGTGAATAAATATAGGGAAGAGAAGCAGTGCTAGGTCTCTAATTATGGTAACAAATTCAATTATGGAATAGAAAATATACATAAACTAATCAGGAAAATAATCATGGAAAAAATCTCTGCTAAGCTGTAGGCTTGCCATCGAACATCCCCCGCAAGCTGATGTAGCAGAAGTTACAGTAAGCTTGATCTGAGAAGACAAAAACGAGGAGTGGAGAGGCCTTTAGCGAAGACAGCAAGACTACAGCTCAGCAAAGATTTACTTCCTGATTAGTCTATGTATATTTTCTATTCCATAATTGAATTTGTTACCATAATTGGGGCCCTAGCACTGCTCCTCTTCCCTATATTTATTCCCATTCGAGAGTACAAAATATTATTAAACACTATATACATGAGCAATTATGGCTGCCTTTAGCGGCCACACTTGTTGCCTTAAGATATTAATTTCTTGATGTTTTACATGGTATTTGAGCCAATTAAACTTGTGGTGGAAGTGGCTGTTGCCGATGTGTGTTGCCTCCAAAGAATCCAAATTGTTGGTTGAACCGATTGTGACGAGCAAGAGCCTTGTGTCCTGGGCGAATACAAATCTGACGCCTCACATTGTTGCGTCTTTGATTTTTTGTTGCCATCCCGAATTATTGAAGTTGGGCTGCTGTCGATTATGATCAAAATTCCTCTGCCCCATATTTGAGTTGGGGCTATTGAAATTGGAAGCAGGGCCACGCTGTGAATGGGAATTTTGGGCCCAAGCTGATGTTGTGCGCGACGAAGGCAACTGATTGGGTGGTTTGTGATTCCTAGAGCTCCAACAGTGCTTCATGAGCCAAGGAAAAGCCATGAAAAGACTCCCCGGTCATTTGTTGATGCTGAGTGTGAACGGAAATTGCAATAACCAAGCTTTGCAACTCAGCTCCTAAGCCTCAGAAGATATGCGTTCGGTACTCTTGTGATGAGACGGGCTCACCAATGGAGGCCAATTGATCAGATATAAAAGTAGCCTGTTGAAGAAATTCGGTCACGATTTGATTATCCTTCCACATCATCTGAAGTTGCAGCCGCAATTGGGTAGCTCGCACACTGTTTTGGGCAGCGAAAGAGAAGAAATTCCACGCAACATGAGAGGTGTTCATATTACATAACTGACTCACAATTGAATCAGCTATCGTGTTTAAGATCCACCCAAGAGCAATTTGGTCTAATGTATACCAGTTATCGTATTCAAGATTGGGCACAATATTGGAAGAACTATCTGTATTGGTTAGAGTAATTTGTTATGAAGGACAAGGCAGTCCATCGATGATCAAAATCAATTTATTTGCTCAAAGGAGGGGAGGATTCGAGCTTTCCACACCACGTAGTTGTCCCCCAACATTTGGACAACCGGATGACCCCATGAGATTTCCAAATGGCAAAATAATGGGGCTAGTGAGAGACAAGATTGTTGAATTGGACGGCATTGAGATACTAACAGCAACGGGAGTCGTAGGACTCGATTTTGTTGAGGAAGTTAGATCGGAACCCATGGCTATGATGCTTTTGCAATTGATAGCTGCGATACCATGTAAACCTCAAGAAATTAATATTTTAAGGCAACAATTGTGGCGGCTAAATGCAGTCGTAATTGCTCCTGTATGTAGTGTTTAATAATATTTTGTACATCCCTTTGTAAGAGACCGAATGGGAATAAATACAAGGAAGAGGAGCAACAAATTCAATTATGAAATAGAAAATCATAGAGACTAATCAAGAAAATAATCACGGAGGAAATCTTTGCTGAGCTGTACCCTTGCTATCCAACAATCTCCGTAATAAAACCATGTATCAAGTCCTATATAAATAACAATTTATGTGATGATTGGGGTATCATGTTTGTGCTTGATATAGTTGGGCTCAAAATAATTGCTTGTCAAAGATATGGCAACATTCTATTCGAATAAAATGAGAAGTTTGTCCAAAAAATGGTAAATCTATTGTATTTTTTCCAATTCAATTATAATTTTTTTAATTTACCAATTGAGTAACTTATTTATGTTTTGCCAATTAAGTCAATCCGGCCAATTTTGGCTGGAAATTGCTGATGTACATGTTGGTCGTCCTATGTGGCACAATCAATGCCAATGTGAACAGTTTTTATATTTTTACTCCCATCTTTTTTTTTAACAAACCCTTTCTGGCCAATGTGTAAGGGCCACGAGATAGGGTCATGGTCCTCACCAGATGACTGATGACTAACAAGGACTGCCAACCATTACTAAAATTGGTAGAAAAAATAAAGAAAAGAAAGAAAGAAAAAGAAAAAGAATAAAAATTATTAAAAAATTCATTATTAAAATAAAATATTCATTATCATACATGGTACTACCGATGTTCACGTCATCGATTTCCAATTAAAACTGATTAGATGGAATTAATTGG
Organism: Eucalyptus melliodora; assembly: GCA_004368105.4. Taxonomy (NCBI): domain Eukaryota; kingdom Viridiplantae; phylum Streptophyta; class Magnoliopsida; order Myrtales; family Myrtaceae; genus Eucalyptus; species Eucalyptus melliodora. The sequence continues at coordinate 14,743,377 of CM023402.3, forward strand.
TAAAACTCTAATAAATTTAAGATTTTTTAGACAATATTTCTGAAAAAAGGAGTGCCTTTTTGTTTTGAGATCAAACGTGTCAAGATGAAACTATTTGGTAATGCTTTCGTCATTCGATCCTTAAGAATATTATCCAATGACACGAGGCATTAGGAATCTCTTTGTGTAAGTGCTTTTAGATGGATTTAACCTAGGACATTGCAAAACATTGTGAAAGTGCTGGCTTAGACTAGTTTTTATTAGCAATTCATCATAAAAATTTTCACATGTACATTCCTAATCCGACAAAGAAAATAAGAGCAAGTCCTATACCACAACGATGTAATTACAGAATGACTGTATTGGACGCTTGTAGTTGTGTATGATCCCGTCCCCCTTGATAGCAAGATTGGGGTGAGTCTCTTCTACTTCGGCCTTAGCCAGTTCGAGAACCCAATAGAGCAACCAAGGCGAGCAACACAAGTAGAGCCTCTTGCACTCATTCGGTCGGTCTTGGAATTGATCAAACAACGCTTGCAATATTCTGGAATTCAAGCACTTCACCGGGATCTCACAAAGTTCTCTGTCTTCGCCGACATACACTGCAAAGCATCCTTTTCTCGCCAGCTTCTTGACGTTCCTAACTTCTCAACGAGCCAACGCGTTTTTCTTCCAAGAACGGCCATCAGAACTTTCACGGAGGATGGGGGCTCCTGAGTGAATTTGAGATCTTGAGACCGGAATTACTGTACGATTGTTGGAGGCTTATCGAATGGATTATTTATAGAGGGATCGGAAGAGAGTATAATTATTGTGGAATTAGAGTAGGAGTCGGTTTTTTTTTTTTTTATTAGAATAGGAAAGAACAAGCTTGATTTAATTTTGAAGCGTTTAAAAGAGATTTTAGGCTTGGAACTCTAGTGGGATTTTAAATCCGGATAGAGATGTCCAAAAAACTAACCGTGGCCAGAATATAACAGAATGTAAATCATTTAATTGAGCTGATTTTCGCAATCTAAGTCTATCTGACATTAAGATTTTTCAATTTGTTGATGTTGCTATCTATTATTAAATTAAAAAATAGAGAAAATCACGTACGATTATCTTGAGATTTTTTGGTAGAACAATTATCTTGAATTGATGTACGGCCGTTTGGCCTCTCCTTTGACAAAAAAAAGGGGGGGGGGAATAAAAGTATCTTGAAGTAAAAAAGAGAAATTGTAATAGTAGAAAAAGAAGGAAAAAAGAGAGAAAAATATGGAGGATACAAATAATTGTTGATCTTTGATTATTATGCTAATTTCGAGCGTTATGTCTTTATTACTAACAATCGGATAGAGCTTTTTCAAGGTGAAGATTCTGATGGAGAGAACTCCTAGCGAAAGGGCGAAGAATCCTTCCTCTACCATCCAAAAAAACAAAGAAAAGTTCGTCTAGATAGAGAATCCACGTCCTGAACTATTTCAATTTCAAACTTGTAAAGTGCAAATTCTTGCAAGTGGTGGAATCCTTATCCACCCAGACCCGCCATAGGCTAGGTGGAGGTCCCCATGAAAGAGAGAGAGAAAGAGAGAGAGAGAGAGAGAGTCATTCTATGACGGTGATAGGGGTTGATAACTTGATCTCTCATATTGACAAAGTGATTGATTTTGATTGCGAAAGTGAGAAAAGGTCAATGGATTAAAATTGTACTAAAAAAGTTTTAGCATCCAATGCAAAAACTTAGCAATCTTATTTTTTCTCGGTAGCATCTTATATTTCCATTTTTTTTCTTCTCTCTTTATGACGTGGGCAAGATAATTAGCAAGATTGCTACATTATCATAATTCCTAGAAACATTTTTTGTTTTTTGTTTTGTTTTTTTTTTGTTTTTGTTTTAAGGGATATTGTTTAATTTAGTTATAATTAGAGGCAAGGCAGTTGCAACGCACGACTATAGTTGGTTGAGTTAGGCACGAAAAGAAAATGAGTAGTTATTTTGGGGAAGTAAATGGTTACTAGAGGTACAATAATGCAAGAGTGGTTCAATGAAAGCAACTACACATTAACCAAAAAGCTACCCAATCCATAAAATCAATATTGTCGTACTTTTTAGATGTAAGAATCATATAAACCTCAGGAATATTTTAATAAATATGGTTTGGACACCAACTTTTCTCTTTATAATGTTATAGATTTTCCTATTGGATTTAACTTAAATCTTTATTTAGGACTACTTCAGAGTTGTCCAGGTTTTTGAGACACTTGGTTTGTTATATTCCGTTACCAAGAAAGCTTATCTTTTTTATAAAAATAATTAATATGAAAAATTGAGTTTTGTTTCTTTCGCTTCTTTTAGCAAAACATAAGTTATAGACTTTCACATATTTGCTTAAAATTTTTCGAGTAATTTAGCATAAAACATATAACTACACGAGCCTCATAATTCATGAACGATGCAATTAGTTTTCATTAGTGAGAGAGAATGTTTAAATGACTCCGATGTGATTGATTTTTGTGAAATTTAGTGAAACCATAACCAACTATTCTAAAAATTTAAGTTATTACGTGAATATATTGTTTATTATTTAAATAATCTAACATTCCCTCTCAAGCATAGGCTGGACTTTGGCCTTAACCTAAGGTGTGGAAATATTTGAGTGGAGAGATAAACAGAGGCCTGGAAGATTCAAACTTAGGACTTCTTAATTATGATACCATGTAAGATTTGATTAGACCATGGCCAGCTATTTTAAAAGTTTAAATTATTAAATGAATGTGTAGTTTATTATTTATATATTTTAATAATTATATATTATATTGCCTGTTGAAGGAAAAAAAATCAAATAAAAAAGAATACACGTGGAAGCAAAAGAACCTGACTCCTACACCAATCCTCAAAAGAACCCCAGCAGGAGGGGGGGGGAACTTTTAAAAAGTTCGTAGATTCACACACGATTGGTTCTTTAGTGATATGTTGCATATATAACAGTATCCGAATCTTAACAAAGTAAACTTTTGAGAAAAATAATGTGCCCAGCATTGTATTACAGTCAAACATCAATTATTTTTAGGGTTAATACCCTGAAAAACCCCAAATTGGTACACTTGTGACAAATTTACCCCAAAATATTTTTTTGACCATGAAAAACCTCAAACTGGTATACATGTGACACATTTACCCCGACTAACTATAAAAAAAACCCTAAACTGGTACATTTATGACAAATTTACCCCAAACTAATTTATTTGACTGCAAGAAAAAACCCAAAAATGGTAAATTTGTAACAAATATACCCTATGCTAAATTAGATTAATACCATAAAAAAATCACAAAAATTATAAACGGTGACAAACATAGCGTAAAATCCTAAATTGGTATACCGGTCAACTGTTACTTGTCATTTAACTTAATAATTTGTGAATAAAATTTAACGAAAACTAACAGAGGGTAAATTTGTCACAAGTGTACCATTTTGGGGTAAATTTGTCAAAGCTATACCAGTTTGGGGTTTTTGGTGATAAAAAAAAATAGTTTGGAGTAAATTTGTCACAAGTATACCAGTTGGGGTTTTTCAGGGTATTAACCCTTATTTTTATCTATCTTATTTCCAGTTCATCAAATAGACGTGTTGTTTTACATGCAGGATGGGGCATAAGACCAATCTCTCATTGCTAATTTGCATGGTTTGTTCAAGTCTCATGTTGATGTAATCTCTCTCCATTCAATAGTCGAAACTTTTCGAGTTGAATTTTTTACCGTGCTATTGAAGCATGGGTAATAAGTTCAAATGTCAACACTATTTATAATGCCAATAATATCTTCTATTGTATTAAAGGAGAAAATGATTATTGCTCCACAAAGATTTTCACAATTAAACCTTGCACCAAATACTATAGTTATAACGATTTATGTAAAAATTGAGGTTTGTTTGTTCATGAATCACTCGTGTCAAGATGAAATCCTTTTTGGTAACACTCTCGGCATTCGGTCCTCTAGGAAAAAAATCGAAGAACATGAGCCACGTTAGGAATCTCTTTTTACAAGTGCTTTTAGTTGGATTTTGAGCTAGAATGAACAGGGATTACTAGCAATTCATCACAAGAATACACCCATCAATAACAATACCTGTAGAGAAAAAATAAATACTTCATTCATTCCTTAGTGAAGCAATGTATTATAAAACAACTTCTTCATGTGTACATTCGAACCTAATCCAACAAAGAAACTAACATCAAGTCCTAGACAATGAAACTACTGAATGACTGAATCGGGTGCATATCCGCGTGTATGATCCCATCATTCTTAATCACAAGATTATGGTCGGTCTCTTCTACTTCGGCCTTGGCCAGTGCAAGAACCCAATCGAGCAACCTGAGCGAGCAACACAAGTGGAGGCCTATGCGCTCGTCCGATTTGTCTAGACATTGATTAAACAATGCTTGCAACATTATAGAATTTAAGTTCTTCACCGGGATCTCACGGTGCTCCCTCTCTTCACCGACGTACACCGCGAAGCATCCTTGTCTCGCTAGCCTCTTGCCAGTTTGTAACTTCCCGGCGAGGCAACGCAACTTTCTTCCGATGACATGCCCAATGGAGAACGGTGACTCCTTTGTGAATTCAATCTCTAACCAGTTGCAGAGATGTTGAGATCGGAATCAAATGTACAAATTGTTCATAAAGGGATCAGGAAGAGAGAGGATAAACCTTGTGGAATTAGAGTAGGATTCGGTTTCCTTTTCTGATTATATTTGGGATGACGAAGCTTAGTTTAATCTTAAGAATTTAGAGGGGATTTTAAGTTCGAAACTCTAGTGGGATTTTAAAACCAGTTTTACAAAAGTATCTAACAATTAACAGAAAAACTACCCAGTTGAATGAATAAAATTACCATCTTCGATTTTTTTTGCTGTAAGAATCATATAAAACCTAGGGTGTATTTTAGTAAATTTGGGGTTGGACACCAGATTTAAAAGTCCTTTTGGTAATATAAGCTAGCTTCTTAGATTTTATTTAGATCTTTATTTTTGAAAATTCCAGTCTTACTGGGTATTGAGACTATGTATATGTTATATACTCTAGTTAGAAAGATTGCCTCTTTAAACATTGATATGAAAAATTGAGTTTGATTTCCTTTTTTGCGCTTTAATGTAGATCTATATTTTTGTTATGTAGCTTAGCTTTTCTTCATTTCCACTTCATCGCTTTCGCATATCTGTTTTTCTAATTAACTTAGTAGAACAAATTTCGCCTTTTTATTTTTTCATCGAAAAAAGTTAAATAGACTTCCACAATTTGATTTAACTTTTTGAGTTTATAGCATCAACCACATAATTACATGAGACCGTAATTCGCATTATCTTTAGTAATGCAATTAGTTTTCGTTAGTGAGATGAATGTTTAAATAATTTATATGTTATTAGTTACGTTTGATATTTCGCACATAAATTAACTTCATTTTCATAAAGTACCGTATATGTAGAGACTCTATTTGAACATGATAGTATCTTTTTTTGGTTCAAAAACCATTCGTGTCAAGATGAAACCCTTTTGTTTGGAGATCTTTCTTGGAATGCGATCCTTGGAAAAAAGAAATCAAATAACATGAGCCACATTAGAATTCTCTTTAATAAGTGCTTTTAAATGGATTTGACCCGGGATGAACATCTGGACTGATATACAAGCAATTCATCACAAAAATAAACCCATCAATAACAATACCGAGAAATAAACCCATCAATGACAACAAGGAGAAACTTCATTCATTCATTCAAATTACAAAACAAGTTCTTCGTATGTTGATTACAACCTAATCCAACGGAAAAAAACTAAGATCAAGTCCTATAACGCTACAATGAAATAGCTATACGACCAAATCGGGCTCATATCAGCATGTACGATCTTGTCATTCTTGATTGCAAGATTTATGGTCGGTCTCTTCTACCTCTGCCTTGGCCAATTCAAGAACCCAATTGAGCAATTCAGGCGAGCAACACAAGTAGAGCCTCGTGCCCTCGTCCGATTGGTCTCGGCACTGATTAAACAACGCTTGCAACATTATAGAACGCAAATACTTTACCGGGATCTCGACACGCTCTCCCTCTTCACCAACGTACGCTGCGAAACATCCTCTCCTCGCTAGCTTCTTGCCGATTTCTAACTTCTGAACAAGCCGACGCAGCTTTCTTCCAAGGACGGCCATTAGAATTTGGAACTCTCCGATGAAGAATGGTGACTCCTTGGTGAATTTGATCACTCACCGGTGGGAGAGATACTGAGACCGTTGATGTACAAATTGCTGGAGGCTTAGCGAAGGGACTATTTATAGAGGGATAAACATTGTGAAATTAGAGTAGGATTAGGTTTCTTTTTCCGATTAGATTTGGGATGAAGAAGCTTACTTAAAGAGATTCCGAGTTTGGAATTATAGTAGAATTTTTTTAAACCAGATAGAGACTATAAATACTTTAATTCATCTGATTTTCGCCATCTAAGTTATTCAAATTGTTAATGTTGCGATCTATTATCAAATTAGAAAACAGAGGCTATCGTGTCAAATTATCTTGAATTAATTTGCGGCCTTCCTGCATCTCCTTTGACCAAAACAATAGAGGAATAAAAGTAACTTTAAATAAATAAATAAATAAGAACCATTTTAATTGAAGAAAAAGGAAAAGAAAAATATGTAATTAGAGGATTATATTGCATCAAGAAAATTTGAGCATCCGATACAAGAACGAAGCAATCTCGGTTTTTTTCGGTATCACCTTATTATACACCTTTTTCTTCTTTTCTTTTCTTTTTTTTTTTTGCTCTCTTTGCCCCACGACAAGATAATTAGTACGATTGATACATCATGCTACATCATTATCTTTAGGATTTTAGAAATAGTTTTCAAAGTTTAATGTGATTTTGTTTTATTTCGTCATAATTAAAGATCAAGATAATGCAAGAGTGGTTTAATGAAAGTATCTAACAATTAACAGAAAAACTAACCAGTCGAATGAATAAAATCACCATCTTCTATTTTGTTGTTGTTGTAAGAATCATATAATCCTCAGGTGTAATTTAGTAAATTTGGGGTTGGACACCAAATTTAAAAGTTCTTTTTATAATAACATAAATTAGCTTGTTAGATTTTATTTAAACCTTTAATTTTTAAAATTCCAGAGTTGTCCTGGTTATTGAGACTATATATTTGTTATATTCTAATATCTAGTTAGAAAGATTTCCTATTTAAACATTGATATGAAAAATTGAGTTTGGTTTCTGTTTTTGCGCTCTAATTTGAATCTATATTTATTACTTAGTTTCGCTTTTCTCCATTTCCAATTCATCGCTTTGGCATTTTTTTTTTTAAATTAACTTTGTAGCTCAAATTTCTCCTTTTAATTTTAATTTTTTTGCCGAACATAAGTTGAAAGGACTTCCACAAATTTGCTTTAAATTTTCGAGTTACATAGCATAAACCATATAATTACATGAGACATAGTTCGTGATATCTTTTGACAATGCAATTAGTTATTCCTTGATGAGACAAATATTTAAATGACTTAAATGTGATTAATTACATAAGATCTTTTGCAGATATTAACTTTATTTATATTAAGTAACTCGGTATTAACAAATTCATGTGTCTGTGTTTGTCCAATTCAATTCTCCCATCAATCTAATCTGGCCTTTTTGGGAGCAAAAGAACTCGAAAAAGAACTCCTACTACATTAATGATCAAGATGGTATAGACTTGCTCTCTTAACAAATTGGATTCACGATTTACGATTGGTCATTCTTTGGTGATCACTAACAGATAAAATTGGATTCGAATCTTAACAAATTAAACTCCTAAGAAAAGCAGTGTAACATTGTCTTACAATCAAACATCCAATTCTTCATGTTGAGTGTTGACCCATTTGGCCTTTCATCTAATATATGATATTTATCTATCTTATTTGTCGTTTATCAAATTCATGTGTTGTTTTGCACGCAAGATGAACCGTCACACTTATCTCTCTTTGTTTGAGTCTCATATTCATATGATCCCTCTCTACCCTTCATTTGAATTTTGACACTATTTGTGATACTAATACTTCTGTTAAATTAAATTGGGCAATGGTTACTGCTTGAAAAGATTTTCACGGTAAAATCCTATCCAGTCTATAGCAACAACAGGAAAAATAGGTATCTTATGTACGCTTCAAATAGTAGGGTTAAGAATAATTGCTTGTCACATATATGTAGACATTTTATTTGAACATAGTATCTTTTTTGTTCAGAGGCCACGCATGTGAAGATGAAACCCTTGTGTTTGGAGATCTATCTGGACATGCAATCCTCTAAAAAATTGGTAAGTGCTTCTAGATGGATTAAACATATGATGAACATCTCCATGGCAAAAAGACTGAAGAATGCTGACTTATACTAGTTTTTACGAGCAATTCATCACAAGAATAAACCCATCAATGACAACACCTGCTGATAAACTTCAATCATTCATTCAAATTACAAAACAAGGCTTCGCATGTACATTAAAACCTAATCCAACGGAAAAGCTAAGATCAAGACCTATACCGCTAGAATGAAATTACTGGACGACCAAATCAGGCTCATATCGGCATGTATGATCTTATCATTCTTGATCGCAAGATTATGGTCGGTCTCTTCCACTTCGGTCTTGGCCAGTTCAAGAACCCAATTGAGAAATTCAGGCGAGCAACACAGGTACAGCCCCGTGCGCTCGTTCGATTGATCTCGGCACTGATTAAACAACGCTTGCAACATTACAGAATGCAAGCACTCCACCGGGATCTCACGACGCTCTCCCTCTTCACCAACGTACGCTACGAAGCATCCTTTTCCGGCTAGCTTCTTGCCAATTCCTAACTTCTCGACGAGCCGACGCAGCTTTCTTCGGAGAACAGCCATCAGAACTCTCCAATGAAGAATGTTCACTCCTTAGTGAATTTGATCTCTAACCGGCGGGAGAGATATTGAGACTGTTGGCGTACAAATTGTTGAAGGCTTAGCGGAGGGACTATTTATAGAGAGATAAAGATTGTAGAATTAGAGTAGGATTAGGTTTATTTTTCTTAATAGAATTGGGCGAAGAAGCTTAATTTATTTTCAAGGGTCTAAACGTAGAGATGTCCCAAACTGACCACGTATAGAATCGTTTGCTCAACTATATTAAGTAATTGCAGATTTAGAAACTATAAATAGATGGGCTTTAGTGATTAAAAGAAAGGGTTAATACCTTGAAAAACCTCAAACTAGTACACTTGTGACAAATTTATCACAAACTATTTTTTGACCATGAAAAACTCCAAACCGGTACACCTGTGACAAATTTACCCCGACTAACTATAAAAAATCATAAACTGGTACATTTATGACAAATTTATCATAAACTAATTTATTTGACCACACAAAACCCTAAACTGGTAAATTTGTGACTAATATACCCTCCGCTAAATTAGATTAATACCACCAAAAAATCACAATAATTGTAAACTATGACAAACAAAGTGTAAAATCCAAAATTAGTATACCGGTCAATTATCACGTGTCATTTAACTTTATAATTTAACAAGAAAATTTAACTAAAACTAACATAGGGTAAATTTGTTACAAGTGTACCAGTTTATGGTAAATTTGTCAAAGGTATACCGGTTTGGGGTTTTTTGTAGTAAAAAAAATAGTTTGGGGTAAATTTGTCACATGTGTACCAGTTTGGAATTTTTCAGGGTATTAACCCTAAAAAAAAGAATAATTTGGATACAAAGTAATGGATGCTTGCCCTGCAAATACCATTATTATTATTTTTTTAAAAAAGTAATTTATCTTATGAGAAAATTCAACCCAAAAGTTTAAACTCATAGATGGAGTTAAACCTCATAGTCAAGTATTACGGGTTATTTTGATAGGTGAAGAGAAATGACACATATACAAAAATTCATATTCCTATAGCTATGATATTTTAACACGTTTTAGTTCCTTTTTTTAACAAGGGATGAATCCATATTGACCATTGACTCGGATGGTTTGTGTAATTGAGTTTTTAGACTTTTTCTCAGCAGAATATCAAGTCCTCTAAATTCATCTGATCTTCGCAATCTTAATCGTTTAGACAATAACATTTTTCAATCTCTTGATGTTGCAATCTATTGCTAAATTAAAAAAATTAGAGAGAATAATGTAAAATCATCTTAAATTTATGTATGGCCCTTCTCCGATGACCCAAAAAAATATATATAGAGGAATAAACGTATCTTAAACTAAAAAAGAATGAGCTCAATTGAAGAAAAAGGAAAAGCCAAAAAATCTAAAAATAAAATAAAATCCAACGATGTATCTTTATTACTAACAATAGAATAGAGGATCCACGTCCTTTTTTCTTTTTTTCGATTTTACAATCGTGAAGTGCAAACTTTTTGTACTTGCCATGACCTATCCCTGAGAGAGAGATTAGTGTCAGTGACGGCAGTCAATCTGTTTCTCCTATTGACAAATTGATTTAGACTGCAAAAGTGGGTTAAAGATTAGAAAATTAAGGTTCCACCAAAAAGTTTTGGGCATCCAATGCAAAGCCTAAGCAACTTTTTAGATTCGTTTGATTGTCTAGATTTCTAATGAGAATAGAACTTGATACGATAAGGTATGAAACCCAAGGATATCATTATATTATATTAACTATATGGTTATTATAATAATAAAATCAGATATATTCACATTATATTATGTATATTTTTTGGTATAAACGACATATTAGTATAAATGAAAAGAACATACAAATGGAGATGATAAAAATCTTTCACAAAACTCTTACCTACTTTAATTTTATTTTATTTTCCTCTCTTTTTTAATTAACTTCTTTTTTATTTCTTTCATCCCCTTCCACTAATAAATAGTATTAATATACCAAAAATACTCAAATACATAAAAGATGTGATAAAAATATATTTACATAATTAAATTATATTATAAAAATTAAATCAAATTTGAATATATAAATAAAAAATAAGATTAAAATGACTAATTTTTTATTTTTTATTTTGAATTTATAATATTATAATTGGAATATTATTTATATTGAAATATAATTTTAATTTTGTTAATTTAAGAAGTTTGTTATTCTAGAAATAATTTTCCCACTATAGATGTTAGAAATAGGGGTGAGCATGGTCCAGATTGGTTCGGGCCACCCCCTAACCCTAGGACCAACCCGTACAGTGTCGGTCCTCAATTTTTAGGACCAATGACTGACCCTATTAAGCCTGGGACCAAGGACCGGACCGACCCAATGGGTTCGGTCCGATTCCAAAGTCAACCCGAGACCGATCGATAATTTTTTTTTTCTTATTTTTTATACTCCCTAAAAAAGCAAACCTATAAATTCAAATTACACATCCATCGACAATGCAGTATTATGCAACTAAACTATAAATACTAATACATATTTAGCAAATTTAAGATGACACAATAATAGAAATTTCGTACTTGCTAACCGCTTATCGAGATATGGGACAAGATGGAAAGTTCTTGTAATCATTTATCTTTAATATTCATAACACCATATGCAAAAGCGTTTTCCTGTATTTGATCATGTAGAGTCAATTCAACCAAAAAATGAACTTCACACCACTTGACTAGCAAATCACCATAGCAACTATAATACTACTTTACTCTTCAAAAACTTCTACCATTAACATAAATTGAAAAGCAAAGTACAGCTAAAATTCATTAGTAAAATACAATTAAATCATAAAAAAGTCCAAAATACTTAATATAAATCATGAATATATAACTTCACATCTTGTTAATTCACTTGAACTTCTAAACACTTGAAAACAAAACAAATGACACTTAATTAATATTCAACAAAAGTTTTAAATTGAAATTACTATTAGTACTATTGATAAAACATCTCAATATAATATAATATAGTAGACATTTTACTTAGATTTGAATATATAAAAGAATTATAAATAATAGAATATCATATAATATACAGGGTTGGTCCAGGGTTAGACCCACCCAAAACTCTTAGAACCGAAGACCAACCCGCACAGTGTTGATCCTGGAATTTCAGGACCAAGGACCGACCCAATCCTCTTGGGAACCGGACCAGGACCGACAGGGTTGGGCCGGTCTAGGGTCGGTCCAGGGTCGACCCTAGACAGCTGCTCACCCCTAGTTAGAAATGCTATCCACATTTATCCTACTTTCCCTATATAATTTTATCCAATCTATATATTTCTTATATCTAGTCTTGAATAGGTACCAAATGCAAAATATGATAAATTATCATGAATTTTATCTTGATTGCCAAACGTTAGTGTTTTTGGGTGGCATCTTATTTTTAACCTTTATGTTGCCTCTCTTTGCAACATGGAAAGAATCCTATTTAAAAATATTTTCTTAATATTTTGCGTGATTTTGTTTAACTTACTTATAATCAGAGGCAGCACACTTGGTGCGAGTACATGAATGAAAATTGAGTGGTTTTGTTATTTGTTCATGAAAAAGAAAATAGGTGGTTTTGAGAGGAAGGTTAAAGTAAGATTGGTTTTATTGTTTCATTAAAATTACTTTCCATTAAAAAGAAAAATTACCATTTTCAATTGTCTTTGGTAAATCTGAGGTTAAAAACCTAATTTAAGAGTTCAATTATATTGTTTTATTAGATATGTAAGAATATCCAATTTAAGGACTTATTAAGAAATGTCGAGATTAAGGATGGAAGGATGTCAATCCAAAAAATTAAGCCAACGCATGGAAGGATGTCACTGTGTATAAAGAGTATATAAATCTCCTAAACACACACAAGATCTTTATTTAGATTTATGTTAGAGTTGTCCAAGGTTTTGAAGCTATATCTTTTCCTTTTTTGTCAAAAATTTATTATATCCTATCAACTAGTAAGAAAGATGACTTCTTTAGATATTGACTTGAAAAGTTGAGTTTTGTTTCTCTTTTTGCGCTTTAATGTATGTCCAAGAGTATGTTGTGTGGGATAAATATAGTAAAAGTTCTACAATTTGTCATGAAAGTATAATTGAGTCACAAGACTTTCATACGAGACTTGACTACACTAATTTAAATAAATGTTAGGACTTGATTAAATTGCATAGTTTCAAGAATTGATTAGTCTTTTTTAAAATTTTATGACTTAATTGTACTTTTGTAATAAGTTGCAAGATTTTATTGTACTTTTTGAAAATTTTATGATTCAATTGCAGTTTTATAATAAGTTTTAGAAAACTTTCAGTACACTTCCCTATTTATTGTTTAGTTTCTCTTTTCTCCATTTCCACTGCATGGTGCATGGTTTTGGCATTTCTTTGTTGTTTTCTTTAAAAGTGTCTAAATTTTTGAGTTGTATAATATACAACACAATTACATGAGACCTATAATCCACGATATTGCTAACGATGTAAATAGTTTTCCTTAATGAGAAAAATATTATTAATTAATTATTATGTTTTTATCTATTCAATTCTATCCTCGCATCACAATTCTATGAAATACCACAATTTTCCATATTAATCTATCTTATTTTGCCTTTTTTGACAAAAAAGAAGAAGAAGAAGAATTGGACATAGAAGTGGAAGGGGAACTTGACTCCTTCATTGATCATGAAGATTGTAAAGACTTCCTCTCTCTATAATCATTTTAAAGAAAGGGCATAGTTTCTCAATTGGTCATTCTTTAATGACATGCTACATAAATGATAGTGATCTGAATCTTAGGAAATTAAACTTTTTGAGAAAAAACAATGTGCTCGATATTGTATTATAATCAAACATCAATTCTTTATGTTCAGTTTGACCTTTCGTCTCATATATAATTTTCATCTATCTTATTCCTTCTTTATCAAATACATACGTTGTTTCTCATGCGAGATGGGGTATCAAATTGATACTTGTTGCTTATCTATATGTTAAATGGCAGAAACTTTGGAGTCGAATATTGTAGCATGTCGCCAAAACATTGGGTATAAATTCTAATTTTGATATTATTTGTAATCCCAATAGTGTTTTTGTATTATATAGCATCATACAATGATCATTGCTTAAAAAGCTTTCACAGTAAAGTCACGTGTCGGGTCCTATAATAATAGCAAGTCAAGTGAAATTTGAAATGTCACGTCTACGTTTGGAATAATCAAGATAAAAATAGTCGCGCATCCACATGAAACCCTGTTTGGTAATTTTGCAGCTATCATTTTCCATGGAATCTTGGGTAATTGGGAAAGTACCACATTTTCTTTTCTTTTTATCTTAAAAGATTGAAAATATTTGAGGCCTTATATTTTTGGTTTATGTGAAAAACATTTGACGTCTAAGGCTCTATTTGGTAACCGGCCAAATAGTAAATTTTTTTATTCTTTTGTTTCTGGAAATAGTTTTGGAATAAAATAGTATTTAATAAAATTTTTGTTTTTGGGAACAAATTTCTATTTTCTTTTTTGTTCTCGGAAGTAGATTTAGAATAGAATCAAAAAAAAAAAAAGAAGAAGTTAATTCCTGTTTTTTGGAACAATTCTAGAATAAAGTCCATATTTTCTTTTTTCTTATTATTCTTCCATTTTCTTCTTCTTCATCTACTGCCATCGCTGTGGTTGCTGTCTGCCGCCGCCGCCAATCACCGACAACCGATCCGGTGAGCTCATCAAAGGCAAGCCTAGCCATCGGTGAGGCTGGGCAAGCCTCATCGGGATTGGGCGAGCCTCGCTAGTGGCCAGGCAGGTCTCGCCCAACCCCGCTGAGGCTCACCCAACCTCGTTGAAGCTTGGTAGAGCCATGGCTGGGCAAGCGATCTCGCCCAGATTTGGCAAGGCCACTTGCCCAACCATGGCTCCGCAGACGAGGGTCGACCTCGCCGAGGGTCAACGACGCTCTGGTGAGGTCGCCAGCTCTCGTTTGGCCAATTGTTGATTATCCCAAGACCGGCAACCGGTCACTTGAAAAAGAAGAATAGGAGAAAGAAAGGAAAAAAAAAGAAGAAAAAAGTAATAAATTAAAAGACAATAATTTGGATAGAAATTTTGAGCACGGTATCAGATGTAATTCTATTACAATAATTAAAATTTTGGATAGCTACCAAACTGTTTAAAATGCTTATAAATTATTCCCGAGAACAGAAGTCTTACCAAACACACCATAAGTGTTTCATCTTTTTAGTTCATGCCAATTTCTTCTTCTTTAAAGGGGGAATGACACCACATTTTTTGGACATAATAGAAGTAGTAGTCTCGCAATTCCCTCCATTTAATGGAACAATCAAGCAATTTATGAGGTTTAATGCGCATATCCATAAATTTTGTTGACGAAGCTTTCGATCCCATATTAACAAGGTGAGTGTGGTTCTAGGTAGAATAAGGAATCGGAAAAACGGACCAGCGGGTGATTCTAGGTTTCGTGGTATGCAAAGTAAGTTTTGATTCTAGGTTTTGTCATACATATGGTAAGTTTTAGATTCTGAAAATTAAAAGATCAGTTTTGATGAGTAAGTTCCAAATTTTACACCTAAAGTTGGGAAACTAGAGCAAGTTTTTACGTTTTTCTTATTCTACGTCTTCAACTGATTCTATGGTATTTTATAACATTCAATGATAAGTGTGTAATCTAGGACTATTAGTCTGAGTTTCCATTTCCGGTTATATTCATGACCTAAACTTTTATTTTGTTAATATTCCATAAATTTCATACATATAGAAATGAGTTATGGTAAGTAGATTGTAACAAATGGTGGTCATTAGAGACATGATTTAGTAAAATCGTTCACTTAAGAATATAGATAGAAGTTAGGTAGATCCTGAAATATATGACATGATACGTTATAGCTTCTTAGATTTATATGGTAGGTTCCAGATTCCAAAAATTAAAAAATCGATTTCAATGCATGAGTTTCAAGTTTCAGGTAGAACTTAAGTAAATGCAAGAATCACTCACTCCTTCTTATTAAGTTACTAATTTAGAAATTTTCATATTTTTCAATGCACTAATTGTTCACCTAAATTGGGCAATCAATGTCTTAATAGTTGATATTTATTTGGGTTAATACCCTAAAAAACCCCAAACTGGTACACCTGTGACAAATTTACCCCAAACTATTTTTTTGACCACCAAAAACCCCAAACTGGTACATATGTGACAAATCTACCCTCCGTTAGCTTCCGTTCGATTTTTCCGTTAATTTTGCTGACGTGATTGCTGACGTGGCAATCCATGTGGAAATTCATAAGTTTAATACCATTAAAAACCCCAAACTGGTATATTTATGACAAATTTACCCCCAAACTGGTATATTTATGACAAATTTACCCCAAACTGGTATATTTATGACAAATTTACCCCAAGTTGGTATATTTACGACAAATTTACTCTAAATTAATTTTTTCGATCATAAAAAACCTAAATTGATACACGTGTGACACATTTACCCTCTTTCAATTTTCCCAAATAAAAGAAAAAAAAATCAAGTATTAATGATACGGAGGCAATGTTAGAGTAATCTGGAAAATAAAATTGATTGGACATCACAACTCAATCAAATTTGGGAAAATTGAAAGAGGGTAAATGTGCCGCACGTGTACCAATTTAGGTTTTTTATGATCGAAAAAATTAATTTAGAATAAATTTGTCGTAAATATATCAACTTGGGGTAAATTTGTCATAAATATACCAGTTTGGGGTAAATTTGTCATAAATATACCAGTTTGAGGTTTTTAATGGTATTAAACTTATGAATTTCCACATGGCTTGCCACGTTAGCAACCACGTTAGCAAAATTAACGGAAAAATCGAACGGAAGCTAACGGAGGGTAGATCTGTCACATATGTACCAGTTTGGGGTTTTTGGTGGTCAAAAAAATAGTTTGGGGTAAATTTGTCACAAGTGTACCAGTTTGGGGTTTTTTAGGGTATTAACCCTATTTATTTATAGTAAGATTTGATTTCCAATAAACATTTATCATCATATACATACAATAATGATTCTATGGTATTTTATAACATTCAATGATAAGTGTGTAATCTAGGACTATTAGGTCATATTAAGATGAAATTCTTTCTAAAGTCTTAATCACTGTTTTTCTTATTAGGTCATATTAACAAGTTGCTCTACTAAACAGTTGATGTATGAAAACTGCAAAAGTTGCTCTACCATTCTGGCCAGAAATTAATTGCTAGAAGATATATAAATTTTTCTATATTTATTTCTAGATAAGTTTCTAAATAAAATTACCCGTTTGATAACGATACAAAATTTTTACTCTTAAAATAGAAATTCATTTGATAACGATACAAAATTTTTCCATTTCAGACGGCGACAAGTGGCGGTGGCAACGACGGTGGCTGGCAGTCGACATTCGTCGGGCGGCGGCAATCGGTGGACGGTGGTCAACGGTGATGGATGGATAACCGATTCATAGCAAAAACGAACGATAAGAAGAATTTTTGTTTCTAATTTCTGTTCCAAAATTAGAAAAGTAAAAAAAATTTACTTTTTATTTCTATTCAAAACTTATTTCTGGAACAACAATTTATTTGAAAAATGAAATAATTTTATTAAACAAATTTTTATTTCAAAAACAAGTTTGGAATAAAAAAATTATTTTTAAAACAGAAATTTTGATTTGTCATGCACTCCTTAGCAAGTATTCTCAAAACACAAAATCATTTTTTTTAATTACCCGTCAGAATTGTGGTGCACCTATTCACATATGATACACGATTAGTTGCATAAAACAAGCTAAAATTATTAATTTTCAAAGCCCCTCGATTTTGGTTGAATCCCTATTGAATTTGCTCATGGCGAACATCAGGCGGGTATTTTCCTTCAATTTCGTTCGTTTTTTGTTTTTTTTTTTTTTTTGGTAATTCAATTTCGTTCGTTCGTTGCTGATTTCTGTGAAAAAAGGATTAACAAACGGATTAAAAATGGCTCCCTTCTTTTACATATTAATAATTATAATAACAACAGATAAAGTAATTTTCGCTTTTCCGCGTGGAATAATTGAAGAGCCGTAAATGGGGACAGAGAAAAGAAATATTGACATTTTAG
Organism: Eucalyptus melliodora; assembly: GCA_004368105.4. Classification (NCBI taxonomy): domain Eukaryota; kingdom Viridiplantae; phylum Streptophyta; class Magnoliopsida; order Myrtales; family Myrtaceae; genus Eucalyptus; species Eucalyptus melliodora. The sequence goes on from CM023402.3 coordinate 14,761,402, forward strand.
CCACCAAATTAAAAATTTTACCCAATAAGTAAAAATCACATCGACATTTTATTTATAGCCGTATCATTATTACTGACACATTCCTATTTAGAAAAAAAGAACAAAACATGAACAAAGAAAAAAGTAAAATAAAATCCTCCCTCCGTAAATAAATAAAGAAATAAAAATAAAAAAAAGGAGAAAAACAAAAAAAACCACTTTCAGTTCACATTCTGCGTTTCTGCACTTTGCACACCAGTTTTCGATCCAAAAATCCCCGTCGCCCTCGACCGATTCGTGTCGATCGGTTTCTTCCGGTTCTGCGAATCCCATTCTCCGCCGCCCAACCCGCCGCCGCGCCGATCGCCGCCACCGCCGCCGCCTTCGCCGCCGCCCTCTCCGGCGAGCGCCTTTGAGGGAACGGTCCTCTCTCGCGGAGGAGGCTGTCCGTTTTGCGAGGGATCTTTCCGCCCCTTTCCTTCCTTCCTTCTTTTGGCGCTTGCGGTTTCTTTCGCTTCGCCGCCGAAAACGGAGCATCCTCGGCACTCCCATGGGCGATCTTCTAGCCTGGTCTCCTGAAGCCAACGGCGCCGCCCCCCTGGAAGACCGCTCCTCCTCCTCGTTGTCTTCGTCCTCCTCCTCGTCGGGGCAGGCGGCGATTAGCGCCGAGCTCCTGCGGAAGGCCGAGGAGGTGACCGGGGGCATCATCGCCCAGATTCAGCCGAATTCCGTGTCGGAGGAGAGGCGAGCAGACGTGATTCATTACGTGCAGAGGCTCATCAGGAATATCCTCGGATTTGAGGTATGGCTAGGGCGGCGCTCGTGCTCATTAGAAACGCGGCCTTGCGGTGGATGTTTGTGTGTATGCGGTTTCGTTCTGGTTCTTGCATTGGCTCCGTTCCGCGAGTCGAATGATGTTGTGTAGGATGATCGCTCGCGATGATTCTGCTTTCTTAGAGTTCATGCATTTAAAGTTCGCGAGATGAAATCGGAAAGATGAATTGCGTGCTGAATGTTGCTTATTGAGCTCGTAGACTTAAGATCGCTCATTTTTGGTGTGAAGAACTCTGATTTCTCTTGTCCGAAGAATTTTTCATTTAAGCTCCAGCAGTAGCTATGTTAGTGAGGTGTCGATGGATGTTCGGATTGGCCAGAATCTCTCATCTTAGAGTATATTGAATGCCTGCTGTGTTCAATAGAGTAAAGTTTATCGTTACTTTTGGCGGTTATGCGAAATTGGTTTTGTAAATAAGGAATTATACGATGCATACTGAACTTGCAATTTTCAACATCAACTGTAGATTTTATGAGACAGCTTTGCAATCTTTCTGGTTCAAAGGTAGGTGATGAAATGAACAGACAGTAATTGGTTTGCTTTCCCATGGTTCGTGCATCTGCATGTTCCTTTTTGGTAGTAAGACTACCATTTGGTTTCGATCAGATGATCTTGTGCATGTAAAACGCACTTTACCAAGGTGTGGTGAGCTTGATGATAATTTTTCACATTTGTAAGTTCATGACCATCTTCCGTTCTTTCTTTTGGTTTTGTTGAGATAAAACTGGTGCTTCTTACAGGTATTTCCATTTGGTTCGGTTCCTTTAAAGACTTATCTTCCTGACGGAGATATTGATTTGACTGCCTTTGGGGTTCTTAATGCTGAAGATTCGTTAGCTAGTCAAGTCTGTACAGTTCTCCAAGGAGAAGAACAGAATGAAGATGCTCAGTTTGTGGTGAAGGACGTCCAATTAATTTGGGCCGAGGTTCTTATATTTAATCCAATCTATCCAAAGGATGCTGCACTTCTAGATTTTTAATGTCTGGATGACATGATGAAATGTGTTGTTTCTCTATTTAATGCTTGGTGATCTCTCTCATTCACGATTCTTGCATTTGAGAGTGCCACTACTATGAGTATAGGAGGCGTAGAAAGAGACTATGAGAGTCAAGACAGGTCTAAAAGGGTAGACTTGGACTCGGAATGAGCTTGACACTGCAATTGATTAGCTAGCTGAGCACCTCACTCCTTGACTCTTTTTTGTCAACATAAAGAACACATAGCACCTGGGCGAGTGAAGTCGTGGCTTTCTTATATAATTTTTTTTAATAAACTAAATATGTAGAATCATTGAATAATGCTAGAGTAAACCAAATGTAGGACTGTCAAATGTTATCTTTCATGTTGAAAATTATCAGCAACTTCTTATCATGTTTAGCTTATGAAACCTAGCATGAGTCATATTTGTCTTACATCTAGAAAGTTACCTATGTGTTTAACCTGAACTGCATGATCATTTCACTTGTGACGATTTAATAAATTAACATCAACAAACGTTGGCCATGTGCCTGAAATCTTCCCATGTTTTGAGCTTATGTACGTTCTTGATATCGTTCCTTGCCAGTTTTGAATCCTCCCTCAAGAACATACATAAGCTCAAACCAACTGGGAAGATTTCAGGCACGTTGCCGACATTTTTTTCTTAAAAGTGGTTTTATTTAGAGAAGGCTGTGTTCTCCCTGGAGCGACGAATATAATTACCTTTTTTTTTTTTTTTCTGGTATACTTCCAAAGTACATGAAGTGTGCTACTTCTTTTTCTTGCTTACTCATCAATGGTTTACTATCAAAAAGAAAGTTTTCTTTTTTATACAAGGGAAAAGGGAGCACGAAAACATGTTATTGCAAGTACATCAGCCAAAACTTGATGCATATTATCATTCTGCCTGTGTTGGAACTTGGAAGCTGTAATTTCCCCGAATGCACCTTGTGCTTTCCCTTGACCGCCTCAGGAATAAGAACACTTAGTTCTCCATTTTCTGCTTCAGTTTAGTGTTTTCTAACTTTTGAGCCCCGCCCTTTCTTTTTGAATATTTAAAACCAGACGGAACTGGTAGATAAAATCTTTATTATCCTCCAACACACTTTCTATTTGCTGCTTGGAATTTCTCACAATTAGCTGAATCCTAAACTTTTCACCCACATCATTCAGAGGATGTTCATTTTTGCTTTTTATTCCTTCAACTCTATGTAGGTCGTCATTTTGCGCTTCTTACTTGATATCTTTGTATCTCTACATTGAGTTTGTTATTGCATTACATTGCATTTTCGTAGTTTGATTTCCTTTTATTTGGGGAAGGTAGGTTAAAGCTTGGTGTCGCCAAAGAACATGTGTATTTTTGCAACTTTTTGTTTTCTTGCAAGTTTTGCCTGCTTTTAATGAACTGATTAGTATTGTTCATCATTCTTTGACCTGCTTAAGTTGTTGGGGACCAGGGTGACACCACAACTGTCTTTTTTAAAGTATTAATCTACATGATAATTGGGAAATATTGAGTGGTTGTTGTGATTGATGTCAAACAGAAATTGTTGTTGGTGGCTTGTGTTCTGCTTCAATGATTCATTATACTGGTTCACTCTCAATTAGAATTAGGGGGATTTTTTTTTTTCATGTGAGAGGGGGTTATCTCTAGTATTAAAATCATTTGATTGGTGATGTAAGAATTCCAACATGACAGTGTCCTTCTTAGTTTTTTTTTTCTCCTGGCCGTCTTGTGTTTTTAGTAATTCTATTCCGAGATTACATATTCCTAATAATGATTAAGCTTTTTTCCACTAGTGGGGCGGACTTTTACCATTGTGAACTTTTTCAGCTGTATGCCTTTTATTAAATTAACTTGTTCCCTTTCATAAAATATTTTGTAGCTTTCACCAAAAATGTAAGTGGAAAAACCAAGTCTTATAAATGTGAATACTCATATGTAATTGACCTTATTAAATAGGGTGTTTGAGTTTTCTCATAGCAGTTACAACTATGAAAATGGGTGCTTAAGTTTTACAAAAACTTTTTGGGGTACACCTAACAATTGCAGCAGCTCTGGTGAACCCAGCTTATAGGAAGCTGCCGCACTAGCTGTAAAATATGAATTGCCAAAGAGACGCTACAAAACATTACAATGTGATTGCAGTCCAACTCAATTACAGCACAGCTAAGCTATACCAAAAGGACTCTTAACGTTATTATCCCAAGTTTGTGGCTTTAGTCTTGTAAAGGTTTTACTTAGGATATTGCTGCTGTCGTTACTCATTGCAGGACATCTAGGTAGAAGGGAAAACCTTAGGTTGATCAAGGAGTATAAATGTTTATTGATTCATTTAGGATAGAGTACCGTTATTGATATGCTGCATGTGTGATTGGCTGAAATTCCATGCAACACAAAAATATGCACAAAAGACCATTTCTTGCATTTCAACAAACTAGAATTATGAAATCGAAGATGCCTTGCTCTACTGAAAGTGAAAAATGTATAACCTCTAAAAACACTCGTAAGAGGATTCGACTTGTAGAAATGCCCCCTCAGTATTTTCTTTATCCAAATGAGCCTTGAGGAGAGGAACCATGTTGGTCGTTCTCATCATGCATTGTGTTTGAAGTCACCAAATTTATTCTTGAGAGTGCAAAATCCATAGTCCAATCTGTCTGGTCCAACTACAATGTAACAATGAATGAATCATGCTCTCTCTTTCATTTTTGCACAAAAAAATCTACTCATCAGTTGTGTCTTTTGAAGATTATTCAAAATGAGGGTATGTCCCTAGGGTGCTTCCCAAGAGAAAAGAGACGCCTTCAAAGGTAGGCTGACTTTTCAAGTAGATTCTCATGGGAAGAATGTGAAAAAATTGAGTTAAATTTACATCCGAGTAGAGATGACATTAGAATAGTAGGATTTGACAAAAGAAATTTGAGAGTTACAACAATTGCTCCATAGCCTATTGTCCTCTCCCAGATCTTTTGTTGCTTGGGGCCTCCTTGAAATGTAAACTCTTACACCACTTCTCCATTGTTAACCTTCAATTGATCGGCCACATTATCTCCCTGGTTCCTTGCTTATGCAATAACATCTGAAAATGATCTTTCTAGGCTCTGTAGCAGCAGTCACCATACCATCTTTAATTGCACAAGAATGAAATCATACCATTTCCTCTTAATAGAATTTGTGGCTGGAGGATCCCATCCTTGCCTTATGTCCTTCCAAATCCTGAACCCATTTTCTCCTTGACCAACACAAATATTTTTCTTCTATCTTCCAATCGAAAATTTTCAAACAGTCTATATGAACTATTGTTCTCCTTGTTAAACCTCCAATGCTATTTTCCAAGCAAAGATTTATTGAAAGAGACCAGTGATTTCTCCCCAAACCTTTTTAAGGAACTAGTCGTATTACAATTATCCAAGTAATTAGATGAATTCTCAGCTCATCATTTCTTCCCTCACCAAGACGAGTTGGAAACAAAGAGAGTAAAATTCGAGAATAGAAAGCGGGCACTTCAATACTGTAAGTCTAACTCCCTTGGATAAATAAACCATCTTTTTCACGCTTAAAACTCTTCTCAAATCTCTGTATTGTGGGGTTCCAAACAGTCTTTTCTTTGTATTGGATCCCAACGGCAATCCTAGATACAATATAGGTAATTGCTACTTATACTATGTAACAGTTGCTCTTATTGCTGCTCAATGAGCTGAAGTTACGGTGAGTATATATTGCACATGGGAACAAGAATTGGAGGGTGTCATTTCACCTCTCTTCATTTTACTTTATTCTTTCTTAAGAAAGAAAATGTCCTACAATTTGATGTGACCTCTCTCTCTCTCTATTAAGGGTGAGCATGGTCCGAGTTGGGTCGGTCCATCCCCTAACCCTAGGACCAACCCGCATAGTGCTGGTCCTCAATATTTGGGACTAAGGACCGACCCTATTAAGCTTGAGATTGAGGACCGGACCAACCCAATGGGTTCGGTTCGGTTCTAGGGTCAACTTGGGATCAACTGATAATTTTTTATTTCATTTTTTGTACTCCTTAAAAAAGCGATTGAGGACCAAACTGACATAATGGGTTTGATCCAGTTTCAAGGTCAACTTAAGACTAACCAATAATTTTTAATTTCATTTTTTGTACTGCTTGAAAGAGCAATCGAGAACCGTACTGACCCAATGATTCAATGATAAATAAGGTCAGCTAAGAAAAGCAAGCGGTGAGGGTCAACTGGGGTGAGCGTCGAACAGAATGAGCATCGGATGTCGAGCAGAGAGCAACAAGCCAAGTGAGCATCGAGCAGCGAGTGGCACGAGTGACCCAAAGTGAGCAAGGCGAGTGTTGAGTGGCGAACGGAGAAGTTTTTTTTCGATTTTAGCAAATTGAAGACTAATAGGACAAATAAGACAAAAGATAACGAATACTAAAGGAGGATGCCATAAGGTGTCTTTTTGGACGTCGTGAGGACTCCTCACAAAAACTTTTTCCTCCTTCGTAAATTATGACTATTGACACCGTAAAAGATATTAAAAATCTAAGTTATTAAAGAATAATATAAAATTATTTAAACTCCTCACTAAAGGACTATTTAATGTTGTGGACGCCATTTATTTTAAGGTTTTCTCTATATAAAAAAATTATATATATAGTTGGGGTTGATTCGGGTTGAACCAATCCGGAACTCTTAGGACCGAGAACAGACCCACACAGTGCTGGTCCATGAATTTTAGAATCAAGGACTGATCCAGTCTTCCTGGGAGCTGGATAAAGACCAGCAGGTTGGGCCTGTCTAGGGTCGGTTCAAGGTTGACCCTAGACCAATACTCACCCCTACTCTCTATAAGACACGCGCATGCACACGCACACGCACATGAATTGCTAATTGTATATGTAGTTAATATTACACTATTTAAGTCTTGCTCATTGTGAATGCTAGTTGTGTTGCTCTTTTAGTATGTGTACTCTATCACACAGTGACATTTCAGCATTGTTCTTATCCTACTCTCTTGCATAATATGATTTTTGAAACCAAAAATTGGTCCTTTGATTTTCTCTTTGCGTACCTTTTTATTAGAAGGTTGAGATATTTGGAATTCAACCTTTCTTGATCTCACTTTACCATAAATCCACTTTTATCATGTGATTACTGCATTAGTACCTCATTTTATCCTACAGAGCAATGTATTATGCTGCTTTTTGAGGCGATCACCTTAATGCTTGATCTTGTAGACTACTGTTTTTGGTACTAGTTGATGCCATGCATGCATGGTGACGTTATTTTATGTGCTTTTTGCATTTTGGCACTCCATGATGATATCAATGTGTGCTCACCTAGTCAAGTTTCTTTCAAGTATTTTGAAGAAAATGATGTTTTCTGGATTAACAATTAATCTTCCGATTGCAGGTCAAGCTTGTAAAATGCATCATACAGAACATTGTGGTAGATATATCGTTTAATCAGCTAGGAGGGCTCTGTACTTTGTGCTTTCTAGAGCAGGTAGCTTGTTTAATGCAGTCTTTTTACTATTAAGTGATTCTCAATGTCCTCATTTTTTCAACTAGTGATTGTTCTTTCTTCCTTTTTCTTTGCGGGATGGGGGCAACAATGGCTTGATTGGTATTGAAAGTCTTGCTTAGTTAGAAGATGTGCCTTTTTTTTTATTACTGTGGATGTTTCATGCTTTTTTGTTGATTTCCTACTTTTAAGGATGACCATTGGAGTCTTATGGTGGTTAGTGAAGTTCATTGTAGTTTTTTTTTTTTTTGGGTTTTGTAATAGTCTTTTTCATGGTTCTAGGAATTGGATTGCATATTTTTGTAGGCTTCTTTTTACTTCTATCATTTTTGAGTCAGTAGCCGTCTCAGTTCATTTCTCTTTCAATTTATGACTTCCAGTTTTCCATATTTATAAAATCTGACTTTATCAAAAAATAATATATAGTAGTATATGTGTCAATGTCTATGCATTGCAGGAAATCTCTGTTTCTTTCTGTTTGCATCTATTTGCACATAAACATGACTACACACGAACATTGTTAAGCATGCATAGGCACATGCGAATACACACATATACACTTATCGCATGTATGCATTGGCATGCACAGATTTTTGCATCTTCAACTGGATGGTTTCGCTGACCAATAGCATTACTCATATAGGTGTGATTAGTATATTAAGGTTATAAAACTGATAACGTTTCCTATGTTGGTGCTATCATATTTTGATAAATGTTAGTGTGATTTACTGCAGTATGTCCTGTTTGTATGCTGTGGCCTGGAGGAACTTGTGTTGTTAGCAATCTTCTTTCTTTTGTTCTCTTTCATCTTGAATACAATGGAGGAATCAACATTCAACATTCGTGCTGCTTCATATTCTACAGGTAGATCATCTCATTGGCAAGGATCACCTCTTTAAACGCAGCATTATACTGGTTAAGGCTTGGTGCTATTACGAGAGCCGTATACTTGGTGCTCATCATGGTTTGATTTCCACATATGCCTTGGAGACATTGGTTTTGTATATCTTCCATCTGTTCCATACATCTCTAGATGGTCCCCTAGCGGTAAGGTCAATGATGTGGATTGTTCGCAGAATGCTGTATAGATTTTGATGTTATTTCTATACTTATTTGTGGTGATGTTAGGTTTTATACAAATTTTTGGATTACTATAGCAAGTTCGACTGGGATAAGTACGGCGTCAGTCTGAATGGTCCTGTCCTTATCTCATCACTACCAGAAATTGTCGGTAAGCTATAATGTCCACCAAATTTGTGCAAGATAGGTGTGTTTCTCACGTGCTTTTGAGATAACTTATCGGTTTTTTTTACAGTTGAGACACTGGAACATAGGGGAGAGCTACTGCTCACTAAGGATTTCCTGAAGGACTGTGTGGAACATTTCTCTGTTCCTGCAAATGGATTTGGAGCAAATGCCCGGACCTTTGTTTCAAAGCATCTTAATATAGTTGATCCGCTGAAAGAGAACAACAACCTTGGTCGCAGTGTAAGCAAAGGTATTGGTCTTATAGGCTAGTGTTACTTCTTGATGTTCTTTTCTTTGAATGTGAATGTTATGTCTGGGCATTATTTTTCTCCTGGTCATTCTCAAGAGATTGTGGCTAAGCTGTTTGAGGGGGATAAACTGTCTAAAGCTGGGAAGAATGGTTGATAACTGGATATATGTTTCAAAATTGTTGATAAGCAGTAGCAAATGACAATTTGCAATTTGCAAATTGGTACTGGTTCGTATTTCTGATTTGATTATATGTAGTTATGGTATAGTCGTTGTCGAAGGTCAGCTCTCATTTTAAGGAAATAAATTGAAGCTCATATAGAGGATGATGGGGAGTCATAACCAGTATATGGAACTTCCCATTAAGTCATGAGGGATCAGCTTGTCAAAATTAGTTGCCAGGCAGATTGTATACTTTTAGGAAATACATAGGGAATATTTATTACAATGCAGAGTTTGGTTTAGCTATGAATTTTGGGTATACTACTTTAAATTTTGGCATCATTGTTGTCTTCTGGAGGTCCCAATCACTCTTGCACATGATGACATGTTTTAATTTATCTCGAACTATGTAGGGAGCTTTTTCCGAATTAGGAGTGCCTTTTCTTTTGGTGTTCGTAAGCTTGAAAAAGTCCTCTCTGACCCAGAGATAGACATAGCTGATGAACTTAGTGAAATTTTCTCGAATACACTGGATCGGCATGGAAATGGTCAGAGGCCAGATGTTCAGGACTTGATGTCTCGGGAAGAAGATTCATCAGGTAGAGTTTTGAATGAAGTACACCAAGGCTCTGCAAGATATTCAGGAATTGTAGAAGTGGAGAATACCACAAATTCCCCTATGTCAGATGTTCTTTCATCTTCTTCTGGTCAAGCAGATGAGCTTGCTACATCCCAAAGTTCTGTTAAATCAAATGGCTCGCTTAAGGCCTTGTCTTTGAGCAGCTCAGTACACTCTTCCTTGTCGGGTAAAGCATATCATGCTCCTCATCTTTATTTTCCACAATCATCAACAGAGACAGGGGAGACAAGAAATGGGGATGCTGGCCAGGAGCACACTGAACAATCTGGAAATGCCATGGTGACTTCTGTTGCTCTGCAATCAGATGCTGCAGAACCATGTGTAGTTGCTGATCACAACGGGGATGAGAATGAGCTCAGTAGAAGTCACGCTGTTCCATCCCCTCCTGGATCAAAAAAGCTCTCTTCAGATTTGAGTCCATCATCCTGGACATCTGATGATACTTCTTCTGGCTATCTTGGTGCTCAAGCCTCATCTCATATTTCTAGAAGCCCTGGACAACTGAATTCTCTATCGGATCTACTTGGAGACTTTGAGAGCAACATGAGGAGTTTGGAGTATGGCCGGTGGTGCTATAATTTCACCTTGAATGGACAACTTTCTCACACTTCTCCATCATACTTTCCACATTTCCCAGTAAAAAATTCATGGGAAGTGGTACGAAGGTCAGTGCACCAAAGGCATGATGTTTTTTCTCAGATAAGTGCCAATGGTTCTGTCACAGGGCGACCATTATATAACATAAAGTCGCCAATTGTAGCTAATGCTCCCTTTGGCATGGAAGAAATGTCAAAACCGCGTGGAACAGGAACGTACTTCCCAAACACGGTAATGTTTCCTTTGGCCTCCAGATAATTATGATATTGGGTTTTTTGTGTTAGCTAGACTGTATAGAGGGGCTGCCTATGAGCACTACTTGTTCTGATGCATGCAAGCATGACATGATGCCCCTGGGGTTTGCCCATATATATATCCAAAGTTTGCACTTTGTATATAGCATCCTTGATGTTGAGGTGCAGTTTCCAGAACTGACACTTTTATTCATGTCATCCCTATGCGGACTGATTGTGGTACAGATGATCAGGATTAGAATTAAAATGTAGGTTTGGACAATTTTAGTGTCGGGTAGATGTATTGACTTGGCATCTAATTGCAGCTGCTGGTACTTTGAGTTTGTGAAACAGCTGTCTATTGTCATCTCAGTTTTATTTGATGTATTCTGGCAGAACCACTACAAGGATAGAAACTCAATAGGAAGGGGAAGGAATCATGCAACGGTGAGGTCTCCTCGCAGCAATGGCCGCACTTTGACACCCTCGGAGACTAATTTCTCTGAACGAAGTAATGAGTTTTCACAAACGCATGGGAAGTCTTGGCCCTCTGATTTAAACAATGGTTCTCCTATAAGAAAACCTTATTCTACTAGCAATGGATCTTTGCTACTTTGTGAAGGCTCAGTAGAGTTTGGTTCTTTTGGACATCAACCACCGGCAACACCTCTGCCTCTCTCCCTGGAGAGAAGTAAGCAACCAATCTCTGGGTCAGCACCAGCTTCAAGAACTAGTGCAAGCCATTCGACACCAGGTGCTGTGACTGAATGGCCATCGGTTAATGGATTGAAACAAGATAGGTAACCAATAGCTTAATGCATTTGAGTCGTTCATCAGGTTGTTGATGCACTCTAAAATCTTTTTATTTGCCTCGGTTGTTACATGCAGAATCTCTCTACAGTCCTACCGTTTGAAAGATGAAGATGATTTCCCACCTTTGTCAGAGTCTGCAGGGAAGGGATGAGCCATATGTATGGTTCAAACCGAATTCCAATTAATTGGATTGTAAATGGTAAACCGATCAGTCTGAGTTTGAGCTTGAGCTTTTGATCTCATGGATTCCTCAGAACCATCTGATGCTGGCGCTGAGTTTTATATCTACTGTGTGATCTAGAGGCTTTTTGTACCATTTACCAATTTTATTTTATTTTTTTGGAAGGGCTAGGTTCTATGTTAGCTTCACGTCACGTGCTACGTGTAATTTTATAGGGTGCTTGGGCCGAGGTTTGATTCAGGTATCGTTGTTACATGTTTAGGTAAATGCCGTGTACTTGTTGTTCCTGCCGTCTGATGCAATTATAATGAAAACCGGTTCCTTTGCTGGATGAACCAGGCATATCTTGTGTGCGCTTCACAATAGACATCTGGACGGTTGCTTTTGAGTAGCGAAATTGAAGTGTACATGGTCCCTTGACATTTGTTCGGGCGAATGGAGTTCGGATGCAAATTGCACCATGCAGGATGTCATATTTATTGCAAAATATGAATTTTGTCCGGTGTATTAACAAAAGGTTCGAAAGTTTTGAATGTGTAGGACACGTAAAAAGGTCAGGTACAAGGTTTGAAGCAATCCTGCGGATTGAAAGGGGTTAGTTTCAGATTGCGTATGGATTGAACTCAACTTCTCTTTCAGAAGATTCGTTCTGATCTAGATCAACATATCACGTGTATTTCATGTGAGATGGAGGGATCGATAGAGTTGGGAGACTTAGCTGGAGATGGAATTGACCACGCAAGGTGTGCCATATCTCTTTTCACCATCTGCGAAAGGCGTGTGAACGTCACTTTCTCCGCTCTCCTTTCCCCTAGGAGAGACGAACTTGTAATTTAACGAACAAAGGAGGGCGCTTCTGTAGGACTTGCATCGGAGCTTCTGTTCACATGCGTGAGTTGACCGCCACTTGCCATCTTCATCGCCTCTTTGGGCCCACGGACCCCCTCACTCTCTCTCTCTCTCTCTCTCTCTCTCTCTAACCACGCGGGTGTGTCCGTAAGGAAATGTTACACAACAGTTAGCTCCGCTGGTAAGAATTGAGTTTTTTATTTATTTATTTATTTATTTATTTATTTATTTATTATTATTATTATTATTATTATTATTATTATTTGACTGAAATATGAAATTTCCTTAGTTCAAAATTAAAACTTAATCTCATATTCTTAAAGAGACATGCACAATTCGTGTGATATAAGAAATACTCAATCGGTGGGGTCCTGGTTGCAAGAGCTACGATTTCTCGTGTCTTGTCTATGGGAACTTGAGCACGGACATCGTAGACTCAGGCCTAAGTGCTACTGACTTGGCACGGGAGCTAGGTACCCGTGCATAGCTATTGGGGACTGGAGCATAGGCATTGGGTCTTGGGCTTGACCTCGAAGGACTTGAGCCCAATTGTTGAGGAACTGGACTGAAGAGCTAAGGACTTGGACGCAAGAGCCAAGTGGTTGTCGAGGACTTGAGCATTGGGGTCCTCAGCTTGACCTCTATGGACCCTGCCTTGTGTGACAATGACCAAGGAATGAGAGCCAAGTTTTAGGGCACACCATTGAAAATTTGAGCAGGGGCACCAATGTCACAAGCTCGACCTTAGTGGACTTGGGGCTAGCTTTGATGAACTTGAGCCAAGCCGTTGGTGACTTGGGTGCAGAAGTCCACCCGACATGGTTGTTGGAGACATAGTCACAAGCACCCAAGTCTCGAGATTAGCCTCTATGGACCGAGGTTGGCCTCAATGGATTCAAGCTTGACCAAGCAAAGCATCGAGGATGGCATGTGGTGGGATCTCTTCCTCTACCCGACCCTATTTGTCTGACATGCTGACCTATGCTGTTAGGATCCACCTCGTCCAATAGGCCTTAAACATTGACAACATACTACTCTATAGACCTAGTATTTTTAGGAAGGATGACATCACCTCCGTCTACATATAGTTGCTCGCAAACATGGCAATCGTCTTCGTAAAGATAGTGTTCATCCTCATCACCAAGTTCCTCCTTGGTTAGGTCGGATGGCGGCCATTGCTATTGAGCAGCATTGGCGGGATGATCTTCTCACTCACCTCCGTTAGGTTACGCCTCACCATCATCAACCACAACCACTCGAAGCTCATGTGACCAATGACCATGTATATTGCCTCTATATTTTCCTACGTGGTCTTCTTCTCCATCAAGATGGGACCGATCACGTTGGTGTAAAGCTTGGAGATCTTCTCTTGATTTTTTTTTCCTAAAAAGGTATTTACGTTTTCAATTGAGATGGGATGATCCTTTAAATCAAAGAATGATCAATAATATCAAAATTTATTGTCTCCTGCTTAGACTAATAAATCCAAGAGAAATTGCTATATCCTCTATTCAAAGGGGGACGAAGTGCGAGAGAAGGCAGAAAAGAAGGGAAGAGAGGGGCTTTTATATGGTGAGGGAGATGGAGAGGTGAAGGGTGCATAGTAAATGGAATATATTCAAAACATATAGCCATGGTTCCTTACCTTGAAAGGGTACACATATTTAAATTGGATATTTTTTAGTACTTTTGCAAACCTATTGTTGATAATAAGTAGCATTCAAAATTTTATATCCATTTTTCATGATCTTATGCATGGATCAAATATATCATGACAAATTCTTCAAAAAAAATTATGTCTTCCACAGTGGAATCTAATAAGTGAGATTAGGCTGCGCACATTAAATAGATAGTGAGTATAGTGTTAACAATGTACAAGGCGATCACCCTTGGTGGGGCCGCGTTCTTGTCGGCGGCAATTGCGAGTGCTCCTATACGATGATGCCGGAAACAATGGAGTGAGCGCTGGAGGAGATGGAATAGTTGTTTGGTAAATACACCAACGGTTTGCGGTGAACGAGGTGCAGATGCAAAGGATTGGTGACGCGATTGAGGTAGTAGCGAGAGGTAAATAGTGAGACTTCACTTGTAATGCATGTATTATTGAGATTGTGTCTAGGAATCTGACAACTCACTCTAGTTCATCTTTTGATTTTATATCCTAGTTACTCAATTAGATGGAGTCAAGATGTAGCTATGTATAGATCTTGATCCTAGGCTTGATATTTTCCGGTTACTCAATATATTTTCTTTGGCTGTCGATATTTTAAGTTGCCCATAGACTAATTCAATTGATCATCAAAAGATTGCAACGTTCGGATCTTTCGTGCAATGTCATACTAGTTGGAAAATTTATTAGAGAAAAATTAGTAAGTCACTCAAATAAAAATTGACTTTTTGATATAAGAGTTGGTGAATTAAAAAACTTGGGTTTTTCTCTTTTGTCTTTGAATTTGAAGTTGACAAAGAACGGGTACTAAAATCTTGTCCTTGGTCATTTGCAAGTAATTTGCTAGTTTTGAAGCAATGTGTACTTGACATTCTTGAGCACTGTTATGACTTCTTGCGTTATGATTTTTGGATCCATATTATCGGTTTGCCTCCTAGATGGATTTTGGAAGAAGTATATACTATTGTTGCTGGAAAAGTGGGAAAAGTGAAGGAAATTTAGTTAGAAAATAGAGGAAATGTGCTATATAAAATAGGGAAAGCAAGAGTTGAACTTGAACTTTCAACTCATCTAAAAACAGGTGCTCTAGTAAAGATTGGAGAAAAAAAGCTACGGGTGGAGTTTAAATACGAACACTTCCCTCATTTCTGCTATTCTTGTGGAAGGCTAGGGCACTATGCCTCTTATTGTGAAGAAATACCTTATGAAAAAACAGAATGGACAGAAAATAGGGTAGGGAAATATGAGCCTTGGCTCAAAGCGGAGGTATGGGAAAGGAGCCCTCACTGGGAAACTTTTTATGGAAAAATAATATCTACTCAAGAGGAAGAGGAATATGTACCCGAAACTCTCATCTAGTCAACGAATCTTGAGAACATGTGTTGGAAAGGACCTTAGACTTCTGTTGGGCCTACTCGAAGCAAAAAAAAAAGGCAGAAAACCCGTCATCAAATGAGCACAGAGAAGAAGATATGAGGGATCCAACAGTTAAAACAGAGAATGGGAAACGGCCACTGTACTTGCTAGATTCTACTGATGTAGGGTTGATTGAAACAGGAGGAACTAATAGGAAAGGGTCAAAGCTTTTAAGAGCAAAAAAACAGAAAAAGGTTGAGGGGTCGAGTCTGTTAATGATCAATGAGATGGAGTTATTAGAGACGCCTATCTAGATGGTGAAAGAGGGGAATGAATGGGTTTTGGTGGCTAGCCCTAATAAGCCACTGGTGACATCATGAGAATTTTGAGCTGGAACTGTCAGGGGCTGGGCAACCCTCTGACGTTCTAGGAGCTTCGAGCCTTAGTGGCTCTTGAAAGATCTAATGTGGTTTTCTTGATGGAAACTAAAAACAATGAAATGATGGTGGAAAAGGTAAGAAGGAGACTTAAATACCAAAATTCATTATTGGTGCAGCCAACAGGAATTGCGGGGGGACTGGCACTCATGTGGAGTGAAAAGTTTCAAGTAAAAGTGAAATGCAACTCAAATCATTTTATAAATATGGAATGTGAAGATCCCACGAGTGGCCAGCTTATGAGGATTACTTTTCTTCATGCTTCAACAAATTTCCAGGAAAGACTCCAGTTATGGCAACAACTTCGATGTTTTCATACATCTAATCAATTACCGTGGCTATGTATGGGGGACTTTAATGACATTCTGTATAATTGAGAAAAGGAAGGCAAAAGGGAGGCAGACTATCACCGCATTGCAGCTTTTCGGGATATGCTCAATGAATGCTCCTTAATGGATATTGATAGTAAATGTTGCATGTATACGTGGACCAACAATAGAGGAGGAGGAGAATTGGTGAAAAAGCGATTAGATAGAGCCATATGTACAATGGAATGGAGAGTTACATTTCTAAATGTTGAAGTTCTGGCTTTACTAGCTATGGGGTCGGATCACAGCCTCCTTATGCTCTCATTATATCCTGTTCATGGCAAAAGGAAAAGAGCTTTCAAATTTGAAGCATACTGGCTAGAAGAAAAAGAATACAGGGATGTTATTATGGACAGTTGAGCTGAGGATTATCAAGACCATAGAAGTTTTTCATAGAAAATTCACCGAGTAACAGATGAATTAGCTGAATGGAGTAAAAAGAAGTTCTCTAATGCATCATATCAAATAAAGGGACTCAAGAAGTGACTAATGGATATCACAAACAGCAATACTAGAGACTCTAGCAAGGAAGAAATTCAGCAGCTAAAAGAGAACATTGATCAACTATGGCGACATGAAGAGATGTATTAGGGACTAAGATCCCGGATAAATTAGCTCCAATGGGGAGATAAAAATACTTAGTATTTCCATGCCGCAACAATTCAAAGGAGGCAACGAAACAAAATAACAATGCTGAAGGTAGATGACCAGAATTGGAGTGGGGATCCCAAGGTGCTTAAACAACACATTGTGGATTACTATCGGTCTCTTTATGACTCGGTGGGACCAAAGAATTTCCAACCCATATTAAATTAATGCCTAAAAGTAGTTACTACAGAGATGAATGAACATTTGATGACTGTCATATCTTTGGAGGAAGTGAAAGAAGCTGTTTTCTAGCTAGGCTCCCTAAAGGCTCCAGGACTAGATGGTCTAAATGGACAGTTTTACCAGCATTTTTGGGAAGATATAAAAATAGATGTGGTGTTGTTGGTCCAGAAATTTTTCGAGTTAGGTAACCTTGATCCCCTCCCCAACAAGACACACATTGCACTTATACCAAAAGTTAAAAACCCAAAAAGTATATGCTAATTTAGATCAATTAATTTATGTAATTTCAGTTACAAAATCATACTGAAGGTATTGGCAAATAAATTAAAATCTTGACTTCCACAGATCATTGCACATGAACAAAGTGCATTTGTTCAAGGCCGACAAATCCAAGACTATCCTCATTGTTCAAGAAGTGTTGCATCAAATGAGGGTAAAGAAGAGGAAAAAGAAATTCCAAGCAATATTGAAACTGGACATATATAAAGCATATGATAGAGTGGAAAGAGACTTTCTTCGAATGAGCATGTTATAGATGGGATTTTGTGACTAGTGGGTTCATTTAATCATGCAATGTGTGTCAACAGTTTCTTTTAATGTAAAAGTCATTGGAGAGCCAACAGAATACTTCTCACCTACACGAGGGATTAGACAAGAAGATCCATTATCCCCCTATCTTTTCATATTGATAGCTAATGTACTTTCTTGGATGATGCACAAAGCCATAGAGGATGGAAGTATCAAAGGGATCAAACTAAACAGGTATTGTCCTACCCTTTCCCACTTACTGTTTGCTGATGATTTTATTTTCTTCATGGATGGGACTGTTAGAGAATGTCAAAGTTTGGCGACTGTTCTAAATCAATACTGCTATGCGATAGGTCAAGCGATAAATTCGAACAAGTCAGGTATCTTCTTCAGTAATGGTTGTCCACCGGTTTTGAAGGGGAATATGGCCCAAGAAATGTGAGTACCAAGCATTGACAAGACAGGGAAATATCTTGGAATACCATCTAAATGGGGTCAAACAAAGAAAGAGATGTTTGCGTGGATTCCGGCAAAAGTAAACATGAAGCTTGAGGGATGGAAAGAAAAATTCTTGTCTAAAGCTGGGAAAGAAATCTTGATGAAAACTGTTGTGCAAGCATTGCAGCAATATGCAATGTCAAGTTTCAAGATACCTATCTCAATTTGTAGAGCTATTGAACAAAGAATTGCAGCGTTTTGGTGGAAGCAGAATGAAGCCAAAAAGGCATGCACTGGAAGAAATGGGAGGTTCTAAAGTCTAGGAAAGACAGGGGAGGGTTAGGTTTCAAAATTTTAATTACCTTCAACAAAGCATCGTTGGGAAAGCAGGCGTGGCAATTATCTCAATCACTTTCAGCTTTATGGAGTAAGATTTTGAGAGGTGTATACTTCCCTAATGGAAACTTATGGAAAGCAAAAAGAGGTCAAAGACCATCTTGGGGATGGCAGAGCATCCTAATGGGACAGGAAGCCATTGAACCACAAATACGATGGGCTGTGGGGGATGGGAAATCCATTAACATTCGTCAAGATCATTATTTACCACAGGGCGTGCTAGGAGGCCCCAAAAACAAGGACGATCCCCAAATGGTGGCTGAATTAATTGATGAGGAAAGAAAGGAGTGGAAAGAACCGATGTTGCACCATCTTTTCAAACACAAGAATTGTAAATGAAATCCTGTTTATACCTATTGATGTGCAGCCAAAGGCAGATCAATTGATTTGGACAGGAAACGCGAATGTGAATTACACAGTCAAAAGCGGTTATAACAACGTGTACGCCAAATCCATACAACAAGACAGTAACAGGGCATCGATCTCATACCAGCCACCTTGAGTCCTATGGACAAAAATATGACACCTACCAACCCCCCCAAATTAAATTTTTTTTCTATGGAGCCTATGTCAGGATGCTGTACCAACAAAAGGAAAGCTCTATCAGAGAAGCATCTTACTTGACTTGCTATGTCCTCTCTGTTCCAAATACCCTGAGACAATCGAGCATTTATTCTTCTTCTGTAAAAAAGTCAAGAGCTTATGGTCAGATCTATGCTTAAACCTCAGCACCAATACACAAAAGGCCACTAGAATGGTTAAATGGGTGGCGGAATTTTTCGAAGCAAAGTTGGGCTCATCGGATGCAGGGCTAGTGGCGAGGTGCTATGGCAAATTTGGAAAAACAAGAACAACCAGGTCTTCCGTGACAAGAAGCCACAACCAGAGGCCATAATCGAGACTGCCCTAGCACAAAATCGAAGCTTTAATCGATGGAATCCGAGCAAGAGAAAAAAAAAGTCAGCAACGGTGAACCCGCTTGTGAGCTGGATAGCGCCGGAAGGCCGAGCTCTGAAGCTAAATGTCGATTGTTCGTCGGTAGAAGGAGTATCGCCCAACTCGATTGCTATTATCCTATGAGATTCCAACGGAGTAATCGTTGATGGCTTCATCAAAGAATTCCATGCCTCTTCATCCTTGCAAGTGGAAACCCTACCTCTGCTCCATGGATTGCTTCTGCTAAAACATAGGGAAGTAACTCACATGGGGAAAGAACACGAACAAAAAGAGAGTTTAGTTTGCGAAAGTGACTGCCGCATGTTAGTGGAATCTGTTATGGGCCGGGCAGAGGAGTCATGGGCTGTGAAGGGCTTAATCCAGGAGTGTAAACAGGTTTTGGCCCAACTGACCTATGTAAATGTAGTCCATTGCTTGAGAGGAGCAAATCAAGCCACAGATTGGGTTGCAAAAGCTTTCCGCCTTAAAACGCTACCCTCAACATGGAAGCTCGAACCCCCCCCCCCCCAACCACAAATACCATCTTGGGGATGGCAGAGCATCCTAATGGGACAGGAAGCCATTGAACCACAAATACGATGGGCTGTGGGGGATGGGAAATCCATTAACATTCGTCAAGATCATTATTTACCACAGGGCGTGCTAGGAGGCCCCAAAAACAAGGACGATCCCCAAATGGTGGCTGAATTAATTGATGAGGAAAGAAAGGAGTGGAAAGAACCGATGTTGCACCATCTTTTCAAACACAAGAATTGTAAATGAAATCCTATTTATGCCTATTGATGTGCAGCCAAAGGCAGATCAATTGATTTGGACAGGAAACGCGAATGTGAATTACACAGTCAAAAGCGGTTATAACAACGTGTACGCCAAATCCATACAACAAGACAGTAACGGGGCATCGATCTCATACCAGCCACCTTGAGTCCTATGGACAAAAATATGGCACTTACCAACCCCCCCAAATTAAATTTTTTTTCTATGGAGCCTATGTCAGGATGCTGTACCAACAAAAGGAAAGCTCTATCAGAGAAGCATCTTACTTGACTTGCTATGTCCTCTCTGTTCCAAATACCCTGAGACAATCGAGCATTTATTCTTCTTCTGTAAAAAAGTCAAGAGCTTATGGTCAGATCTATGCTTAAACCTCAGCACCAATACACAAAAGGCCACTAGAATGGTTAAATGGGTGGCGGAATTTTTCGAAGCAAAGTTGGGCTCATCGGATGCAGGGCTAGTGGCGAGGTGCTATGGCAAATTTGGAAAAACAAGAACAACCAGGTCTTCCGTGACAAGAAGCCACAACCAGAGGCCATAATCGAGACTGCCCTAGCACAAAATCGAAGCTTTAATTGATGGAATCCGAGCAAGAGAAAAGAAAAGTCAGCAACGGTGAACCCGCTTGTGAGCTGGATAGCGCCGGAAGGCCGAGCTCTGAAGCTAAATGTCGATTGTTCGTCGGTAGAAGGAGTATCGCCCAACTCGATTGCTATTATCCTATGAGATTCCAACGGAGTAATCGTTGATGGCTTCATCAAAGAAATCCATGCCTCTTCATCCTTGCAAGTGGAAATCCTACCTCTGCTCCATGGATTGCTTCTGCTAAAACATAGGGAAGTAACTCACATGGGGAAAGAACACGAACAAAAAGAGAGTTTAGTTTGCGAAAGTGACTGCCGCATGTTAGTGGAATCTGTTATGGGCCGGGCAGAGGAGTCATGGGCTGTGAAGGGCTTAATCCAGGAGTGTAAACAGGTTTTGGCCCAACTGACCTATGTAAATGTAGTCCATTGCTTGAGAGGAGCAAATCAAGCCACAGATTGGGTTGCAAAAGCTTTCCGCCTTAAAACGCTACCCTCAACATGGAAGCTCGAACCCCCCCCCCCCCCCACCCCAAATACCAGCTGGGGGTTGGCGGAGCATCCTAATGGGCCAGGAAGCCATTGAACCACAAATACGATGGGCTATGGGGGATGGGAAATCCATTAACATTCGTCAAGATCACTAGTTACCACATGGTGCGTTAGGAGGCCCCAAAAACAAGGACGATCCCCAAATGGTGGCTGAATTAATTGATGAGGAAAGAAAGGAGTGGAAAGAACCGATGTTGCACCATCTTTTCAAACACAAGAATTGTAAATGAAATCCTATTTATGCCTATTGATGTGCAGCCAAAGGCAGATCAATTGATTTGGACAGGAAACAAGAATGTGAATTACACAGTCAAAAGCGGTTATAACAACGTGTACACCAAATCCATACAACAAGACAGTAACAGGGCATCGATCTCATACCAGCCACCTTGAGTCCTATGGACAAAAATATGGCACCTACCAACCCCCCTCCCCCCCAAATTAAAATTTTTTCTATGGTGCCTATGTCAGGATGCTATACCAACAAAAGAAAAGCTCTATCAGAGAAGCATCTTACTTGACTTGCTATGTCTTCTCTGTTCCAAATACCCTGAGACAATCGAGCATTTATTCTTCTTCTGTAAAAAAGTCAAGAGCTTATGGTCAGATCTACGCTTAAACCTCAGCACCAGTACACAAAAGGCCACTAGAATGGTTAAATGGGTGGCGGAATTTTTCGAAGCAAAGTTGGGCTCATCAGATGCAGGGCTAGTGGCTGAGGTTCTATGGCAGATTTGGAAAAACAAGAACAACCAGGTCTTTCGTGACAAGAAGCCACAACCAGAGGCCATAATCGAGACTGCCCTAGCACAAAATCGAAGCTTTAATTGATGGAATCCGAGCAAGAGAAAAGAAAAGTCAGCAACAGCGAACCCACCTGCGAGCTGGATAGCGCTGGAAGGCCGAACTCTGAAGCTAAATGTCGATTGTTCGTGGGTAGAAGGAGTATCGCCCAACTCGATTGCTATTATCCTATGAGATTCCAACGGAGTAATCGTTGATGGCTTCATCAAAGAAATCCATGCCTCTTCATCCTTGCAGGTGGAAACCCTACCTCTGCTCCATGGATTACTTATGATGAAACAGAGGGAAGTAACTCACATGGGGAAAGAACACGAACAAAAAGAGAGTTTAGTTTGCGAAAGTGACTGCCGCATGTTAGTGGAATCTGTTATGCGTCGGGCAAAGGAGTCATGGGCTGTGAAGGGCTTAATCCAGGAGTGTAAATAGGTTTTGGCCCAACTGACCTACGTAAATGTAGTCCATTGCTTGAGAGGAGCAAATCAAGCCGCAGATTGGGTTGCAAAAGCTTTCCACCTTAAAACCCTACCCTCAACATGGAAGCTCGAACCCGCCCCCCCCCCCAACCCCTTTGGCATATTTTGTGCTCTGATTTCAACTTGTCTTTTCCATGTAATTCTTGTTTTAATGAATGAATGAAAGCATTGCTTTCAACCAAAAAAAAAAAAAAAAACACATACACACAAGTGTGAGTCAACAAGTTATCACAATAATTGGTAATTTATAAACGTGTTGGTAATTGAAAAATTAATTGGAGAATAGTTGATGAGTCATTATAATATGATATAAGAGTTGGTAAACTTAAAAAGTTGGAAAGTCATATAAAAAAAAATTGTCGGTCATACTCTACTATTATTCAAATATTCATTCTTAGATTTTTGTCCTACCTCTTTGTAGGGTATATGAGTCAAAACCCACAACTAAAACTAAATCATCTCATTCCCAATCTCTTGATAAGATGGAGATTCGAACCTCCCAGTTCTTATTCCTAATCACTAAAACAAACCTTGTAGTTAAATAAAAGTTAAGTTATTAGGAAAACTAGTAATTTACGAATAACTACTCAAACCTTATTAAGTAGTTCAAATAAAAGTGGGTGGCTTTAAATCCATTGGTAATTTAATTGAAGAAAATTTAATAAGTTACTCAAATTATGATTGGTTATTTGATATAAGATCTCACAAAACAGATTTTGATAAGTTATGAGAACAAAAATTCATAGTAACTAAAAGTTGATACTATAAATGCCAGCAACTATTTCAAAGAAATGCAAGTAACCTGATATTTATTGGTAACTTTTTTTCTTTTTTCTAGTCAGAAATGGAATAATTTCATTTACTAAGCAAAGATGAGAGACCCGGTAAATGGGCATCATTACATAAAAGGTCTAACAAAATTTAAGAAATATATAAGTCCCAATTCAGAGGTAAGTAATTTTTCTTGTGAGCTTTGGCTACACAATCTGCTATAAGGTTGGCTTCTCTAAAGCAATAGACTATCTGAACATTTAGAAAGGCCCGCATTTTATCCTTACACTTACTGACAAGAGATTGAGTTTCCCAACTTAACACTTCTGAATTGTTCATAGCTTTAACCAATTGTAAGTTATCTGACTCGATAATAATCTCTTCATGTCTTTTAGAAAAGAAGAAGTTGATGGCCTCCCATAAAGCTAGGGTTTTAGCCATCAAGGAGGAAGAAGCTCTTACCAATTCAGTCGTTCCTCCCACCATCCTTCAACCCGAGTCTTTGCAGATGCAAGCTATAGAATTTCCCAGCAAACCAGGTGCGTATGTTCCATCTATATTAATCTCATATGCTCCTTTCGGTGGTGGAATCCATATATGAGGTGTTTCAACTTCTTGAAGTTCAAATCTGCCATTTTTAGAGATCCCCAAGCTTCCAGATCTTCCATTTTCATGGACTCCCGAGCAACCAGCACTTCGAAGGCTTAATGCTTTGTACCGAGCTCACAGATCTCCCTTTCCATCTCTGCTTCACAACCTAGCTTCAGCTTCAGCTCTCGGCGGTCTATTGCTTGGCGTCGATTCTCCGCTTGGCCCAAGGCACAGCTCGCCTATCGACCCACCTGTTCCACTAGCCGATCCTCCATCTGCTTTGGCCGATCTATGGGCTAGTGCTATGTGCAAAGGTCGCAGGTCTTTGCTTTCCATTCGGCATCCCAACTCGGCATTTACTGCATCTCTTTGCTCGTTAGTGATTGTTCTCAGTTCACCGCTTGACCCAGGGTGCAGATCTCTTCTCAAATCTTCTTCTCTACTTCCTAATCCAACATCTTCTCTGGGTCTCGGTGCTCTGAAACCGGGTTGCAACTCTCTCATCTCATATCCGCCTACTTCACACCCAAATCCACCTTCTGCTGGATGGCCCGATTCTCCACTTCAAATTTGCAACTCTCCTCTTTCTAATCTGTTGCCTAATCCGGCGCTTATCTCGTCTCCCGGCACTCGGTTACCAAATCGCAGCTCATCACCCGATTCGCTATTCCCTTATCGCAACTTTGCATTTAGCACTATGTTCCCTGTTCGGGCTTCTCTTCTTTCGGATTTGGTAGTTGCTCTGTCTCGTACCCTGTTTTTCCTTGGATTCCAGCGGCTATATCTTTTAAGTGCCCCTTGAGCTGAATCTATGATTGCCAAAGCCACTGGTTCTCTACCTCGAAAAATGGCCTGGTTTTGGGCCTTTCAAACATTCCATAACATCGCAGCCACCAAGTTTAGATTTAAAGGGTCAGTCACCTTTTCTTTCAGATTGCAGAACCATTCTTCGATCATTGTCAAACCCTGACTAGATATTTTAATATTCAACACGGGGTTATCCCATATTTGTCTTGTCCAAGAACATAGTAGGAAGAGATGCTCAGTTGTTTCCCTTTCATAACATCATAACGGACATATGGGGTCGGGTAATATTTTTCTTCTAAACATGTTATCCTTCATTGGGAGAGCATTTTGGCATAAATTCCACATGAAAATTCTTATCTTAGGTGGAGTATGCAAAGTCCAAATATTCTTCCAGAGTGTGGGGGGAGGTTGAAACGATGTTGTTGCTTGGTTCACATGACATTGCTCCATATTCTTCTTGATGTAGTGATACCCACTTTTTACTGTATATTTGCCTGCTTGATTGCCAATCCATACAAGCTAATCTTGTTCTGTCTGAGGATTAATTGGGATAGTTAGAATCTCTTCAACTAAATATTCATCAAAGTGTGCCGCTATGGTCATTTCATCCCATCTGCCTTCCTCTTTATCAATAAGTTCTGATACTAAAGAGGGTTCATTAACATTTATAGGACCCTCAATAATACCTCTTTGCAACCATTTATCCTCCCTGATTTTGATCTTAGATCCATCTCCTACTTTCCACATGACTTGGGGTGCTATTGAATTTCTTCCAAAGACCAGGCTTTGCCAACCCTATAAAGGTTGAATGCCCTTTATTGCATGCCAAAAATCTGTGTGAGGATAGTATAGTCCCTTAAACAAGCTGCTCCAAAGAGAGGATGAATTTTGTCCTAGTTACCAAGCTTGTTTCCCTAACATTGCTTTATTGAAAGAAAGAAGATCTCTTAAACCCATTCCACCTTTATTCTTTCTAGTCTTCAAGATCCCAGCTCTTCCAATGAATGCCTGCTTTCTTCTCATTAGTTTTCCACCAAAATAAAGCAATTTTATGTTCAATAGCCTTGCAAATAGAAATCGAGATTTTAAAAACTGATATTGCATATTGTGGTAATACTTGAATCACTAGTTTCAGTAAAATTTCTTTTCAGGCTTTAGATGGGAGCTTTTCCTTACAACTTTCCAATTTTGAGCTAATCCTCCCGAGAACCCATGCAAACATTTATTTTTTCGATCCTCCCCAATCTGAAGGAATACCCAGATATTTACCAGTTTTTTCAATAATAGGAACCCGCAATTCCCTTGCCATATTCTCTTTCAAAGATTGAGGGCATCCCTTACTAAAGAAAATTCCCGATTTGTTTAAGTTAATCTCCTGTCCAGTAGCTAGACAATATTGATTCAGGATCATGGATAGATTTTGACATTCAAGAACGGTGCCTTTCATAAAAAAGATCAAAAATCATCCACAAATAGTAAGTGAGAAAGAGTATGACATCTTTTATTTAGCCTAATTCCCGTGATACTATCATTTTCCACAGCTTGCTTCATCAATGAGGATAAAACATTTGCCACTATAATAAAGAGATAAGGACATAAGGGATCCCCTTGCCTGAGTCCTCTAGAAGGTTGAAAGTACTAAAGAGGTTCTCCATTGAGATTGACACTAAATGTGACCTTAGTAACACAGTGCATTACCCATTTCACCTATTTCTCATCAAAACCAGTTTTAGTAGGCATGCCTCTAAGAAATCTCATTTCACTCGATCATAGGCCTTCTTTATGTCTAATTTAAGAAGTGCTTGGAATTTCTTTTTTCTACTTCTGATTCTTATATGATGCATCACATCCTGAACAATAAATATGTTATTCTGAATTTGCCTTCCTCCTACAAAAGCGCTTTGTTCAAGTGTTATAATAGCTAGTAATAATGGTTTGAGTCTATTCGCCAACACTTTTGAGATAATCTTGTAGCCAAAGTTGCATAAACTAATTGGCCGATACTGATCTAACATCTCCGGATTCGGAACCTTCGGGATTTATTGGTCACTTAATTAGCGTAAAGTTGAGGAGCCTCTCGTCATCAATTTCATATAAGATTTCATTTTAATTATTTACAAACAGATTCTATTAAATTCATGTGTTATGCAGTAAACTAATAATGTTATAATAAGAAAAAAAAATTCCGGCAGGGTGTTTTTATAATTAATATTTGAAACTCATCAGTTTATACAATTTCAATTTTTTTTTTTTGGGTAGTAGACAATAAAAATTTTGCTATTACATTGAGTTCCACAAAATTCCTTTTGTTCGTTTTCCCCCCTTGCAGCGTCGGCTCTCTCTCTCTCTCTCTCTCTCTCTCTCCTCTCCGCGGCGGCCATGGCAGTTCACCGGCGGCTTCCTCCGCCGGCCGGCCGTCTCCACCGCAGCGGCAGCCACTGAAAACGAGCCGCCGCCGCCTCCTCCTCCTCCTCCGTAAGTCCTTTTCTTCAGACGATTCTTCGGTGGTGCCATGTGTTCTGCTTTACCCTTTTATCGATCGTCCCTTAGTTCCACGTTTCACTTGCATCCAGTGACTTCTAGATCTCGTTCATACGTATTTCCACTAGAAAGTCAATAAATTTGCGTAACATTGGTTGTGGGTGTTTGAGTTTTGATGACGAATTTGCGAGTGCAGTGACTTCTGGGTGCTAGAAATGTAAGATTTTTTGTTCCCCTGCGTTTTCAAGTTATCGTCCTCTGTTGGGCCTGCACGTTATTTCTTAACTTCAGCATTAAGGATTTCTTGGGTTTGCAATAGAGTGAATTTATTGGTGTGCTTTGAATGAGTAATTGGTGTCTGCTCTCTTTCATTTTGGTTGAAATGCTAGAGGTGAACTGGTGCTCGTTGATGTGTTGTGGAATTCTCCTAATGCTGATGTTGTTGCTGGAGGAATCCGCCTTGCTTTTTTTGCCAATGGTATTCGTCAGAATCTGCTGCTTTATGGATACAGATTTGCTGCATCCCCTGATTCTCAGATGCTTGGATGGTCCTTAGAGATCCTATCCTTTTCTATGTAGCGCAGCATTGGGTTCGTCCTCACTGGGGTAAAGCCTATCAAGCCACGGAAATTTAAGTATCTGGTTATTCAAGTATGGTTGTGCGCAAATCATGGGCAGTGCACCAAATCTTTATGGATTGCAAGAAACTTCCTTTCTCTTACCATTGCGGTTTCTTCTTTTCTTCTGCAACATCCTCATCTTCTTTCCCATGGATATCTCCCCTTCGAGTTCCAGGATGTACCTCCTCATCTGAGCCATGCCCTCCCCCCGCTTCTTCCAGCATCCTCGTGGAAACACAAAGGAAACCCAGATCGATATCTCACCAAGATGCCATAGACTTGATGGACCGAGAGAGAGATCCGCAACGGGCGCTGGACATATTCAACAGGGTGGCAGACCAAAAGGGTTTCAACCACAACAACGCCACTTTTGCGACCATACTTCAAAAGCTCGCTCGTTCGAACAAGTTCCAGGCTGTCGATGCTGTTCTTCAACAGATGACCTACGAGACCTGCAAATTCCATGAGGGTATCTTCCTCAATCTCATGAAGCATTTCTCAAGATCGCACATGCATGAAAAGGTGCTCGACATGTTCCATTTGATTTATCCAATCGTACGTGAGAAGCCCTCTTTGAAAGCCATTAGTACTTGTCTTAATTGTCTGGTGGAGTCAAATCAGATTGGCCTTGCCAAGAAGCTTCTCTTGCATTCAATGAAAGTTTTAAACTTGAGGCCCAATACGTGCATCTTTAATATCCTTGTTAAGCATCATTGCAAGAATGGAGACATCGAATCTGCTTTTGAAGTTGTGAGAGAGATGAAAATGTCCAAGTGTTCTTACCCAAATTTGATTACTTACTCCACCCTGATGGACTGTCTATGCAAAAGCGGGAGGGTCAAAGATGCTCTCCAACTGTTTGAGGAAATGATAGCAAAGGACCAGATTGTTCCTGATGCCTTGACTTATAATGTTTTGATAAACGGGTTTTGTAAAAGTGGAAAAGTTGATGGGGCAAGAAAGATAATGAACTTTATGAGAAATAATGGGTGCAATCCTAATGTTTACAATTTTTCAACCTTAATGAATGGGATGTGTAAGGAAGGGAGGTTGCAGGAGGCCAAAGGTGTTATCACAGAAATGAAGGACCTGGGTATGAAACTTGATGCGGTTGGTTACACTACTCTGATTAATAGCTTCTGCAGATCAGGAAGAACTGATGAGGCCTTGGAGTTGATCAAAGAGATGAAAAACATTGGATGCAAAGCTGATGTTGTAACTTTTAATGTCCTACTTGGAGGATTGTGCAGAGAAGGTAGGTTTCCAGAGGCACTGCAGATGCTTGAAAGATTGCCTTTTGAAGGTGTTCATCTCAACAAAGGAAGCTATAGAATTGTGTTAAATAGCTTGTGTCAGAAAGATGAAATTGAGAAGGCAACGGAGTTGTTGCTCCTGATGTTCGTTAGAGGGTTTCTCCCACATTATGAAACATCAAATGAATTGCTCAGCTCCCTTTGTAAGAAGGGAATGACTTTTGATGCCGTCAGGGCATTATTTGGATTGGTTGAGATGGGGTTTACACCAAAGCCTGATCTTTGGTCCCTTTTAGTTGAGGTGATTTGCAGGGAAAGGAAGCTACTGGTCACATTTGAGTTGCTGGATAAGTTGACTGGACAGAAAGCTAAGATGCTCCCTCCAACGGCTGAAATTGATCAATGAGATCTCGTCGAGAATAGGGAATGCTTTCTCGACCATATAATGATCATGAACATTTACTCTTCTTGGACAAAAAAGAGGACGTGCTGCTTGTTTATCCATTTAGAAGTCCACAAATTCTACAATTATTAAATGCCTCAGTTGAGTCTCTTTTTGGAGCAGTATGCGATGTTATTCCCAAGTGCTGTTATTCCTAAGTGGGTAAAGAATATCATGCACGCCTCAAGTTTGTTCCCTGTGCTAATAGACTGAAACAGCAAGACAAGGGATGCATGCCAGGAGCACTGTAGACAATCGAAAAATAGTGTGGTGATTTCTTTGGCTCTGCAAGCAGATGGCACAGAACAATGCATCTCTACTGACTGCCACGGACGGGGGATCACCCCACTAGTTTCTGTCTCCTGCTGGATTGTAAAACCATCCTTTTCTTTGAGCCTGTTGGCCTTGACTTTGGAAGATACTTATCCTGATCTCTTACTTCTAAAAGCTATGATTGAGTCAACTCTATCAAATCAAGTGGATGACTGTTAGAGCCACGGAAAAAGTTTGCGGTAGTTTTGGTTGTGCTATGAAAAAGCCTACTTTTCACTGCTGTCCCTTCGGATTTCCTTACTGGTAGTCCGAAGTTCAGTGCACTACAGGCAGAAGTTTTCTTTACAGATAAATGCCAATGTAACTGTCCCAGTGTGACCACCCCATCCGATCCGGTTGCCAATCTTCTGCATGTAGAAATTGGAGAGAGCGCAAGGAATAGGTAGACAGTTACCCAAGATTGTAATCTCAGCTTGTCATATTTCCACCCTATTTTTTCCACCCAACACGACAGAACACGGCATTAAGTAGTTGCTATGTTGATTTTCCTGTTGTTTTTTTTTTTTGTCAGTCCTACTCTATTCCTACTCTACACTCACTGCAGACTTGTGCCCTGCCTCTTGCAGGGTGTGGGAGTCGTAACCCACTCTCGAAACTTACGCGTCCCTACCCCCATCCCCCTGAGGAGGTGGGGATTTGAACCCCTCACCTCCCCCTTCCATGTTGGAAGGATGGCCACTGGGGCGAACCCCCAGTGGTTGATTTTCCTGTTGTTTGTGTTGCCTAGACTTTGACACAGAAGCCAGCTACTGCGTGTCCTTGTTTCTGATGCATGTTTGTCTTTAGACATTGGGATCCAAGGCTGAACATGAAATCCTTGGCGAGTGCTTATCTTGACAAAGCAACACAAGACAGTACATAATGCTTTTGCATAGTATTCTAGGACATTCCATCATTGCACTTCAACAGGATCTTTTGATTGTTTTTCAGCCAGAGTTTCATTCTGTTGGCCGTGGCTCGATTTCGTACGTGGGCACTCAAGTTTCCCGCACAACGACCTTAGTTTTGTGGTATCTATTTGGGCCAAGTATATGAGTGGAAGCAATACGATATGCTGGAGAGTCCAGGTCCCCAGCAGCTTTGATGGACTTGACATCGCATTGCAGTGCCAGGTTCTTTTGAATTCGTGCAGCACCCTTCGAAAATTCCCTTCTGCAGTCTCCATACTTTCACCCTAATATATATTTTTTTAATGCAAGTTACTCTATTTTTGGTTTGTCTAATCAAGTGCGTTTGTTTTCACAAATGTTTTAATCAAAGTCCTTCCATCACCAAATCCCACTAGGCGTCACAGTGTGATGTGGATAAGATTTTTCCAATGTGGATGTTCACGTTGATAACAGTCGATGATAGAGACAAAAATGACCATGAAACTCCTTTTTTTTGTGTCTCGGTTGCATCCCAGACGTAGTTGTTAAATGGAGATACGTATAGTGAATTCAAATGTTGGTATAATGAATTGTGGATGGAGAATCGGATCATAAGTTTCAATAAAATATTTAGAATTTATATTTTGTATAGAGGCATTTATAAATTTTGTAAATAATATTCTGAAATATGAAATTTTGAGTAAGACTTAGGATCTATGGGAAAAAAAATCTTAATTTTGAGTAGATGTGATGTTTCCCATTCATAAGAGTATAAATTTTCCACCGTTTTAATATGTCATTCCATATATTATTGGAATGTAACCTGCACGATTTACTTTCAATCACTTTGTAATCATCAAAGTGTAACTCGACAATATTACATCATTTGATAGATGGACATTACATTTGAATCACTTGAATTATAAATTTGCTAGTGAATTGATATATTCGCTTGCAATTTAGGAGATTAGTAGTTCACCTAATTAATAAATATTGATAAGACTCTAAATTCATTCGTACGGTATGAATCGAAAAATGATTGAATTTTAATAACTACAATCCTAGACTTCAATTTTCATTTTTTTTTTTTTTTTTAGAAGCACGATCGCCAATTGTTAAAAGAACCATTAGGGAAAAAAGTACACTTTACCATGCGAAAAAATTGCATTTCATATGCTTCCCTAAAGTTTATTTTGTTTTATCTTTTGCCAGTTGGATCTTTATATGTGTTGCTTGTTTTTTTCTTCCATCGAGTAACTAGTAAACTGTCATTCATCCTCATGAATTACAATATTTGATAGTCCTAGACATATTGCAAGTGTCCTAATTTAGTCATAAACTTTTCTTTCGGTTAACTGAGTTTTAAACTTCTTGTATTTGTGCCAATCAGATCATCCGATCAATTTTGGCTGACTAACATAAACATGGACATCTATGATGTAATCGATCTTGACATGGACAAATTTTCATAATATTTTAATATTTATTTGAGTATTTATTTGTTTATTTGTTTCTTTTACTTGTATTTTTCTTTGTTTCTTCTCCCTTTATCTTCATCCTTTGGCGAAGGTTAGTCTCACCTGCTCCTAGCAAGGCTTGACCTCGTTGTTGCTGGAATTGCCATTATCCTCATCCTTATCGAAGAAGCTCTAAGCAACAAGATGCTTTCTCTCCTCTTCTTTTGTTGTCCTCATCCTTCTTTCGCCTTGTGAAATCGCTCGAATCATTTGCGCGGCTAGCCGCAATTTCGATCATCGAATCGAATCACGTCTGCTCGGAAAATGGTGAGACTGAAAGGACAGCTTGTCTTCATCTGAGACGTGGCCTCTAGGTTGCAACACGTCCTCCTCAAGGGCATTGAGAGTGAGGCCCAGCTCCTTGCGGCTGGCTCAATCGTGTCCCATTGCGACTACGAGGATGTGGTTGCTGAGGGGTCGCTCGCCAACCTCTGCAGCTACCCTAGCGCACAAACCTCTTGCCCTCTTGATCGCCTGCGGAAGCAGTGGCACTAGATTTTTGGCGTTGATCACGCCGGCCACTAGCAAGGTTTGAGCCTCCCAAGGGCGGGCGAGGGTCACCCTCGTCAAAGGCTGGCAGGGCTGACCTCGCCAGCCAGAGGATATGAAGGTGAAGAGCAGAAAAAGGAAAAAAAAAAAAACATAAAAAAAAAATAGAGAAAAGATATTATTAAAAATTATCTATATCAGCATAGGTCGCGTCACATAAGATGGTCAGCGTCCATGTTGGCACGCTGGCTAGTTAAAGTTGGCCGGATAGGCTGAATTGATGCAAATACAAAAACTTTAGCATTTAATTGGTAAAAAAAAACATTCCGAATTGAATTGGCACAATAATAACATAATAAGGACTTTCCTAATTCTCCCATGTTTGTTTATATGATCATTTTTCATTTTTCTTCCATTTGTAATGTGAGGCATTGCATTAAATATGTTAACAAAATCACTTCTACTTAAAAGGAAAAAAAATTATTGGCGATGATGCATTGTTACATGACAATATAATTGGTCAAAGCGATGATATTGTAATATTGTTGATTCATAATATCCAATTACTCATGACAAGCAACTTCAACCTATTAAATAATAATCCTGACTGAAAAGCTAAGGAATAAAAAAGGAGAATGTCAAGATGAAATAAAAAGTTCGACAAAAGAATAAGTTAAAGAGGGAAAACTATAATTGAATGAAATATTGGACCGGGGAGATCCTTGTGATCGGAAATTTCTACAAGCAATAATAAAGCTCTATTTGTTTCATATAAAATAAATGTTGTGAAAAATTATTTTTAGAAAATGTTACTTGAAATAATTAGTCAAAAAATATTTTTATTGACAACAATAATTTATATTTAAATAATTTCGTGAGTAATGAAAATATTTTTCGTTTATTTATTTTTAAAAATTATCTGACCCATCATTATTATGAAAATATTTTTTAAATTATTAATTTCCGTGAAACAGGAATAAAAGTCGCTGAAAATATTATTGCTTAAATAACTAGGCAGGTTATTGGCGTGACGTGGTAGGAAGAAGTCTAGTTTGGAAAATTGCTTTTAGAGATCTATTTCGAAGATTACTTTTTTTCTGCAGAAAGAAAACGGTATTTTCAGTCGCCTATTTTAAAAATAATTTTCAGCTACCGCTTCAAAGCGACACGTCTCAGCTTATTGCCGTGCATGTCTTTACCTTCGACGTCACGCACATAAAAGGTGTCTGTTCGTCAACGATTGATCATGTTAGAATTCCGGATAAGAGTAGACCAAAAAAAATCATCTTAGATTTCCCGATTGCAAATTGAACCAGTTTCGATTAAAGATATGTACATTAATGAAAAAAAAATGAAGATAAATATGACAAATAAATAAAAAATGTTTTAGTCACTATATAACGGTTGACATGAGCTAAAACCTATATCCGGTGACACTTTTCCTTTTTTTCCCATTAAAAAATAAGCAATTATTTGATAATGTGGGCCATGGAATTTGAATTTTTTTATATGATCATTATCAATGTAGATAGAGTAATTTATTTGAATTATGGAGATGAAGCAATGGAAGCTAGAAATAGATCTCTAAAAGTAATTTTCCAAACTAGACTTCTTCCTACCAGGTCACACCAATAACCTGCCTAGTTATCTAAGTTTCACCCAAAAAAAAAAAAAAAATCAATGGAAGCTAGTGACCATAAAAAAAAAATAAAAAAATAACAACAACAACAACAACAATAACCATCAAATGAAACTTAGGGCGATTTG
Organism: Eucalyptus melliodora; assembly: GCA_004368105.4. Taxonomy (NCBI): domain Eukaryota; kingdom Viridiplantae; phylum Streptophyta; class Magnoliopsida; order Myrtales; family Myrtaceae; genus Eucalyptus; species Eucalyptus melliodora. Next base: position 14,795,788 of record CM023402.3, read on the forward strand.
AATCCCATGCTCGACTAATTCTAATTGTTCACACAATCACTTTGCTCATATACATGAGGTATATCAAGATCGATATGAGTAAAACACGTCGCAATTTTGATGTAACACCTATGGCATCCAAATTGGCCACCTAACCATTCGATGAAAGTCATGAAAGTCAAGACTCAAGATCATGGTATTTGTAATGACCATGAGATTGATCCTACATCAACTTTAGCGTGAAATCTTAGAAACAATGTGGAGACCATCAAGAAAACACATGAGAGCCAAATCAAATGTAACTGAGCTTGGCTTTAGGTCGAGTGAGAAGCCAGAGTTGAATATGGAATCTGAAAAAGAGTATTGAAAGTTCTAAACTTTAGTTATAGACTTTGGGTGCGTTTGGAAAGATTTTTGGGGAAAGTCCTTAAAAAAATGTAAAGGTCCTCAAGTTAAAAAAGTTTTTCAAAATGCAAATTATGTTTGGTGAAAGGTATTTGTGAAAGTCCATTATGAAGTATCCTTGAGCAAAATAGTGTTTGGATAAATTAAATTTGCAAAAGACTTTTGTTATTAAAAAAAAAAGAAAAAAAAGGAGAGTTGGCTGACCAAGGGTTTGGCCAGTTACTGTCGGCAAAGGGTAGGCGGTCTGGCGAGGGGGAGGTGGCATGGCGAAGGGTAGGCGGTCTGGCGAGGGGGAGGCGGCATGGCGAGGACACGCCACAACAAGGGTTGCGCGACCCACCACGCTGTAGAGGTTGTCGATGCTTGCGATCTGGTCGTCGCGACCCAGATCGCATGACCAAATCTGTGTGCGATCTAGGTTGCTGTGACCCCTGCCACGTGGTGACCCTTGTTGGAGGGTCATGAGACCCTAGCCGAACCACCTGTCCTTCGCCGCACCGCCTGCCCTTTGCTAAACCAACTACCCTTCGCTAGAGACCACGCGTAGATGCTGGTGTTCAATAGAGAGAAGAGAAGAAGATGAAGATGATGATGAACAATTATCGGGGTAAAACCGGAAAAACGAAAAAATTAGCAAGGACAATTTCGGAAGAAAATTTGTGTTAACCTCAAAGCTAGAATGCCGAGAAAGCCCAAGGTAGCCTCCAACCTGCCTTGGGTTTTTAGCCTTGGGAAGGCTTGCCTTTAGCAAAGGCAAGTGAAAATTTTTTTGCCAAATACCAAATATTTGGCCCAAAGGCCTTTACATCCCCAAAGTCCCTTGGGAAGGTAGTTCCCAAATGCAGCCATAATGTAACCAAGTCTAAGACCTTTTGATTGATTTAATCGAATCCTAATTAATCTTTGAGGTAGTGCAATCAAGTCCCTTTCGAAACCAATAGCCAAAACTGTCCTCATGGCATGCGAAATTTACTTGTTGAGGTGAAAATATGAGGGTGCATACCAAATCTTAAGAAACAGCAAGCATGTGTTCTCGATGATCCTTTTTATGATTATGACCTGATATTGAGCCACTGTCATCATCAAATTACAGTGATTTATTTAATTATTGAGATACATGCGAGAGAGTGTCAAAGAGAATCCCAAATTGGAGAATCGAAGCAGTGCGAAATTATTAATGATATCTAATTAATTTACACTCTTTGATTTAAGCTTAAGCGTAAACATCAACAAGTTCAGGCTTAAATCGGACTTCTTCGTAAAAATCTCCTTAGGTAAAGACATTGGAATTTCACTACCCCTCAACCCATATCATCTTCAGTAATCTCGAGATGACATTCTTTGTCATCAAGTAGTTATCTTATCCGATCAACAGGGGAGAGTTACATTTACTCATCGGTAGCCAATCATCTTTCCACGTCATGAGAAATTCACCGACAAGGTTATCGCAGGTGATCTGGCGATCGACAATAGAACATATTAATCACATGATCGCAAGGAGGGATCGGTCAGAATCGAAAGCTGCGAGCGCCCATGTCGACGATTTCGAGGACCTCGTCCGATACAGCAAGCCCCGTCAGGCGCGGGCCCCGTGGAGAGCAATAATTGAATAAATATTCTCTCCCCCGGGCAAGCATCACCGAGGCCTTTCTAATGCCCCCACCAACTCTACCTCCCCCACCATCATCCGCACCACCATCTTCGGCTCCTTTGTCTTCTGCTGCAGTTCCCTCCACCATCTCTCTTTCTTCTCTCTCTCTCTCTCTTTTATAACCTCCTGCTGATTGTCTCTCTCTCTCCTGGTGATTCCTCTCCCGTCCACAAATGATACTACCAAGGCGTAGCCACAGGTTCTTCAAGTTCAGAATCTCCAGCACCCATCTCCTCCTCAGCGACCACTCCCTCCTCTGATCTCCACATACAAAGATCTCCCTCCCTCTCTCTCTTGCACGAAGCTTCGTCCTCGTCCACATATCGGACGTCCCCAGCTCCTTTCTTTTCTTTCTTTTCGAACCCGGATTCTTCTCCTGGTCCCCTCTCATCTAATTGCCTCCACTGTGCCCGGCGCTCCGCGCACAGGTCCTTTCTTGAGTTTCCTCCTCGTCCTCACCGCTACATATATCGAGAAGGAGAATTATCAGTCGCCCGGAAAGACAAATGATCAACAAGGACTACGAGTTCTCGCGCGGCGTAGTGGAAATGGCATGGATCATGCTCAGCGTCGATTACTCGAGGCTCTTCTGGCTGTTGTTCGGGGTCTTCTCCTATGAGAATCACGAAGGAAAGCCTCGGATCTTCTTCTAGCGACCGCTCCCCTCTTCCCGTCCTTAGAAAAGTTCGTCCGTCCGCAGTAGTAATAAAAGTAGTCGTAATTTCGCTTCTTCTCGATCTCTAGCTTTAGTGAATAAGATAAAAAGTATTTGTTAAGTGTTGGAAGACAAGAGCCCTCTCGAGAGGCTTCGTTTGGAATCGCCGTTAGCCATGCAGAGGATCGCAAGGGCCGCCGGAGGGTGTTTGGATGCGGCAAACGCGTGGCCCCAGTATGCCGAGACCGACCCGACCGGTCGATATGGACGCGTAAGTAGCTCTCTATCAATCTTTCTGAATAACTCCTATTATGCTTTTGATTTCCCATCTTTAATCTAGACCCTATATTTCGTTCTTATCTCATGCATGTAGAATGACTAGTCCTTGATAAACACCCCTGAATTTAGAGTCTCATGGCCACTATTTGGGGTTCGATTATATCCCAACGTGGATATTCTCGCTAGAGGCCAAACTTTTCCGACTATAATTTAAAAGAAAATCGAATCCACTTAGTGATTTCCATGTATGAGAAACCCTATAGAAATTAACGAGATTATCGAAAGGGCCAAATTAAAAAAGTTTAACTGACCAAAAACGAAGAAAGTTAAAAAGGTTAGGATGCTCCGTATTATAAAAGGAAATCAAGTCCCTTCGTATCCATCCATCTGGAGATCAAGATGTGACTTTGACTAATGATAATTAAAATCAATTAATTAACTAATTAGTAGGTATGCTCTGTACACAACTTGTACTAGATTGCAGCGTGGGCCGCGTTGTCTTATTAGGAGAGCCGGACCCAGTAAACAATGTTTTTCATGTGTTTTATTGGTGAGGCTAATATATTATTAGGAAGGGCACGCCACTATTGGTGTTAGTCAACGGCAAGAGGAAGTGGAAATCAATATACGAACAACCACCTGCCCCTTTTTTTCTAATATAAGAGATGGGTTTTGATTGACCAATTTTGATGACGCACGTTTTAAAGCTTTATTCGACCCCATTATTGCCTATCAATGTGGTTAGAATATCAGTCGGAACACCTCAATATATTGTCCATATTCATGCACATATGAATAATATATACATAGTATATATTCTTGAGCATATGACATATCTGAGCCTTAATGATTCTATGCGATAGATACGGAGAATCGATGGGGACATATGCATATCCTCGATTGATATGACGAATTGATAGAGATGTGAAAAATATTGTAAATATTATGCATAATACCTAGGCCTATATTTGCAAGCAGGGTAGGATCGGATTAATGGTAGGAGCACGAGAACTATTTTCATTGTAATATCATATGGCGCACTTTAAAAGGGTCTCTATTCAAGCACGAGGTCGAATGAGCTGTCAACAAGTCTTTGTTTTGTCACGTTCTAAATAAATTTGAAATTGTACGCGTGCTATCCAAAAAGAAGGGAAAAAAAAGAAGGAGAAAGAATCTGATGCAATTTTGAAATTATAAGCATGCTAACCAAAGGAAAAAAGAAAAAAAGAATCAGATGCAATCTGTTTTATGGATAATCTTCATTTGCATGTATGATCAGAATCTATTATCGCATGTTAAGTTAGTTCATTTTACCAAATATTCAGATGGATTTGATTGTGTATTTAGCGTTTAGTGCATGTGATCGAGGAAGGAACCGAGAATAACCCCAAGCCGCCTCGGTGCGAAAGAGACAAGTTCTGTAGCAGACAGAAAGGCTGCTTTTCACTGTTTTTTCTTTTGACTTGGAGTAATCAAGTGCTGGGGCCATGCAAAGAGTTTAATCTCCCGAATTGATTTTTGACCTTTGCTCGAGTAAAATTAAGTTTGACTTCGACTGATTACGTCCAAAATGCTTTAGGATCAATTTAAAGAGCCCTTTTGGAGCGTCTAAATACGCGGAGACACAAATATGAATAACGTTAAAACATTCCACATTGGTCGTATATGGGGTTTGTATATTCTTTGTATATAATTTGATCTTTTAACATGATATTGAAATTAGACTCCGGCTTGCGTATGAGAAAGTTGTTAAAGTATCTCGCATTGCTAACTTTTTTACAAGTGATTTTCAGCTGCAAATTCAAGACTCGCATAACTGATATGATCCATGTCTCAGAGAGAAAATTAAGGTCGCTAATGTTGCAGTTTTGCGGCTCCCTTTCGATGCTTTTTATTGCAGTATAGGGAGGTCTTGGGCAAAGGAGCGATGAAGACGGTGTATAGGGCATTTGATGAAGTGCTTGGAATGGAGGTGGCTTGGAGCCAAGTGAAGCTCCACGATGTTTTCCGCTCGCCAGAGGACCTCCAGAGACTCTACTCGGAGGTTCACCTCCTGAAGAATCTCAATCACGAGTCCATCATGAAGTTCTACACTTCATGGGTCGATCCCGATCGGAGAACCTTCAACTTCATCACCGAGCTCTTCACCTCCGGCACCCTCCGAGAGTAATAACACCTCAACAACTTGGATCACCTTCTTTTGTTTTATCTTCAATGTTAAAACTTACTTTTTACTTGATGGTAACATGAATTTGAAATGTCTGCATAACTTAGGATGTTATACTAGGTTTAAATGGTCATGAGACAGTTTGGTCCATATTCAGGTTGTATGTAAATTGACCTCGTTATGTTTCTTGATAAATGAAATCTTTGTTTGTGAAATATGTGTAGGTATAGGAGGAGGTATCAAGGAGTGCACATGCTAGCAATTAAGAACTGGGCTCGCCAAATCCTGAAGGGCCTCGCTTACCTCCATAGCCATGATCCTCCAGTCATACATAGAGACCTCAAGTGTGACAACCTCTTCGTCAATGGCCATCTGGGCCAAGTCAAGATCGGCGATCTCGGTCTGGCCACTATTCTTCGTGGATCGCAACATGCCCACAGCGTCATAGGTACTCTCTCTCTCTCTCTCTCTCTCTCTCTCTCTCTCTCTCTCTCTCTCTCTCTCTGTGTAGTGTGCGTACATGCACTCGATATGGATGAATTTTTGCGTGATCTACATTTAATGGACTTCGATAACATAAAGTCTAGTGAAAAATATTTATTGCACTATGTCCCCTGAGGTTTATAATCTCTTTGTATTAAGTTTGCTCCGAAGTTTATTTGGCGTCATTTGCGTTGAAAGTTATGTGAAACTCTGTTTAGCTTGGTTCATCCATGTTGAAATGTTTGTTAGCTGCAGTTCTATTTTGTGAAATGACCAAGGTTGCTTCGGCTGAGTTCATATGTTTTCCTCATGTAATTACCAGGTACACCAGAGTTCATGGCACCAGAACTGTACGAGGAAGAGTACGATGAGCTAGTTGACATATATTCCTTTGGCATGTGCTTGCTTGAGATGCTCACTTCCGAGTACCCGTACAGCGAGTGTTCGAACCCCGCTCAGATATACAAGAAAGTCACTTCGGTAAACGTTTGAAATACCCAGGTTAAGCTCAAATAATACACATGTGCTAGTATCGGAAATTATACCTACTCCGTTCGTTAATTATTAAATTAGGGAAAGTTACCGGAGGCCTTTCATCGGATTCAAGATGACGAAGCACGAGAGTTCATTGGGAAATGTCTGAAGAAGGCGTGCGATAGATTGCCCGCTCGAGAGCTCTTATTGAATCCCTTTCTTGCCTCCGATGATGGAGGACAGCTCCTGCTCGCACCAAAAGCTTCAAGCGGAAATTCAACTCCTAAATCAACGGCGGGAGCAACGGATTTAACGGTGCCACCAATAATTGTGGCCGATCGTTTGAGGAATACCGACATGACTATCACGGGGTCTATGAATTCGGAAGATGACGCCATCTATCTCAGAGTGCAAATTACTGAAAAAGATGGTACGTGCATCATTTCTTGTTCTGTTTACGTTCAATGTACTAAGATTATTGGTAAGAGGGGCAACCTAGAGGCACCGGTTTCGGCCTGTTGACTCTTTTTCAGAGATCATCATGCTAAAAGACGCTGCTAGAAAAGAGAGTTCTCCACGAGCGGCCTGATCTCCAGATATTTCTATTTGGAACAGAAGATTACATCCGCTTATGACATTGTGGGAGATGATTTAAAACATTGCGATTCAATTAAAGCCACCTTCAAAGTATAGACACACTTTAATGTTTAGTCTATCTTGCGTGTAGGGCAATATGTTCAGTTTGATTTCCTAATTCTTTTCATTCCGAATGAACTTTTTGGGCTGACTTCATGATAATACATTGCCCTTCTTGTGTAATTAACAGGACATGCAAGAAACATATACTTTCCCTTTGATATCGTGAATGACACTGCGCTAGATGTCGCTTTGGAGATGGTAAGGGAACTGGAAATTTCCGATCGGGAGCCGACGGAGATCGCCAAGATGATTGAGGAGGAGATATCTTCTCTCGTTCCGACGTGGAAAAGATCCAGCCTCCCACTTACGAATCACCACAATAGCTTCAGTTACGAAGATGATGACGATGACGAGGAAACACGCCCACCGTTTCGCACTTTCTCCTCTGGTTCTTCTTCCCATGCATCTCTCCCAAATTTCAACTCAGCATTCCCTGATGCGAATCTCAAGGACGTCTGCAACAACACGATGAACATCGGCCTGAATTGGCTGCAAGGTATAGTGTTTCGTGAAAGAAAATCTGTGAAAACTTTTTTTTAGAAAGGCAGGAAAAATCTTTGTTGGAACTTTCTCCAGATCGTTGATTTTGAACATATTTGGGATATATGCACGTTGTTCTTTGCTATCTTTGGGACACAGAACTTAAACGTGCAAATCCATGCAGATCGTGATGTCTGTGCGCATGATGAGGCAACTTCTCCAAGCTCAGTGAGCTCTCCAAAGTACTCGAATTTCAGCTACTGCTCAAGCAATGAAGATGATTACGATACAAGTCCCCGTGGGGACCCTCATTGCTTCGCGAAGACCCACCAATCTACACGATTCTGTCCTGAAGAGCGCAATAGAGTGAACGATAACTACCAACGGAACAATGTGCAGTTCGACGCTCAGAGAGGTCAACATTTCATGAAAGGCAAGCAAAAGTTAACACGGATCCAGTCGCTCGTGGACATCCGGAGCCAGCTGTTGCACCGTTCTCTAGTGGAGGAGATCAACAAGAGGCGCATGTTCAAGACCGTCGGAGCAGTTGAAAACATCGGATATCAAGAACCTTGTGACTTTGCCGGCACTTCTCGCAGAGATAACGAGAAGCAACGATTTTGAATGGTGAAGTTGCTACTTCAATTACGTGCCCAATCGCCATATATTGTATTGGTGGCGGTTTTCCTATTAATTGTGTTACTTGTGTGGTTAGTACCATTGGACGAACATGTAAATGCTGAGTTCATGATGGTGCTTATTCTGTGTGTTTGATGTGTTTTGCAGTTCTGTGATTGTATGAACCTTGAAATGTATGCATGGTTATGAACCATGATTTGCATGCGCTTGCAATGTAAAATGATTTGCCTGCAGGCATTAGATATTCAGCGTTTTCCAAGGTTTACATCTTTTAACTGAAAGGGCAATATTTGCGTCTATTAGCGATAGTAAGAAATCTACTTGATTGTGAATATCTTTCAAGATTATGTATATATCTCATTTGATAATGCAAATGTTTGATTTGTTACCTTCAATAGTCATTTCATAAAGCCTATTGATAGGCTGATGTAATCCTCATTATAAATATATTGAATTATATAAAAAAAAATCCTCAAATTTGTCTTCCGTAATATGATTTTCAACTTGGTATCAATGCCTCTTTTCTTGAGGCAATCCTACTTTGCAACCGATGCACCTTTGAAATTCTCCAATCCTAATTTCTTTTAGTTTTATCATTCTCAACAGTGGACTCATGCATCCCAAGCAGATAAACCCATCCGCGCCGCTCGACAATGTTCACCCAAGTGCATCATTCCTATTTGAGTAAGCACCATGATGGTTGTGTTACGACGTCTGCCATGTGTCACCAAGTCAAGCTTTTCTTTTTCACAAAGGTATTTTCCATACCGTGAAGACGCGTATTCACATAGGAACTTTTCTTTCAGCAAAGCCTAGCTTATTCTGCTTGATGTAACCACACCAGCTATATTGGCCATGTTTAAGTTATTGTCTCGACAGCAAAGTTCACCGCAAAGAACACATGCTGCTCGGCTCCAATATCTTCGATTCTCGACTTTTCACTCCTCATTTTGAGAAGCCGACTCCACCACTAGATTCATCGCTGTCAAACAATCAACGTAATGAAATCTTCTTGCCAACGGAAGTTGGAGTCATCACATGCGCCACCACACACCGCCTCACCTTGGATATGTTGAGTTCATTTTAATTGAAGATTTTTGTGATGTTGTTCAAATTATTTTTCAAACTCAAGCTGATTTGTTTCAACTCAACTTGCATTTGATGGGGGGAATGTTAGTGATATTAGGAGATCCACTTGATTATGAATATCTCTCAAGATTATGTGTATATCTCATTTATTAGTGAATCAATAGTCATCTCATAAAGCCTATAAAGAGGCTAATGTAATCTTCATTATGAATATATTGGATTATATAGAGAATCCTCAAATTTGTCTATTGCAATATTATTTTCAATTGCCTCTACCGATGTTTCCATTGGGGGGTTGCATACATAGATATAACTGTTAGGATGCACACAAGTTATGTTAGAAAAATTTCATATCGGAGAATTAGTGCAGTGTAAAGTAGTTACTATACTTTAGTTGGCTCATAACTTATTGACTCAAACTTGTGAGTGAAGGTGGGTCCAACTAAATATATTGATAGACTTGAACGTGGGCTCCCTCTTAGGTGTTTGGTGAATATCTCAAAAGAGGGATTTGCTAACCAACTCGGTTTTCAGGCAATGGGCATTGTGATGTAGCAGCATAGGATTGATGGCAGACTTTATGGTTCGGTCCATTGAAAGAGACTAGTAATGAAGTTGGGCATTAGACATTCAAGTTTTGATGAAAGGATACTTAAATTAAGGAGGAGAAAACCCAACATGTAAGCTTACAAGTGAGGAGTAGAATATTAAAATGCACGTGTGAGCTCCCTTAGAGAAGAGTCACACATTGGAAAATTGATGGGCTTGGACTTTAGCTCCCTCTTGGTGATCTCCTTGGGTGCAGGTATCGGACTTTTATTGTTCGCTCCCAATAAATGGTATTAGAGCCGATGGTTAGTGACCAATGTGGTTTTTAGGTGATGGGCATTGTGTTGTAGCAATTTCAGCTTGATGGCAGATTGCATGGTTTAGTTTGAAGTGACAAATTTCATGGTTCCATCTGAAGAAAAAGACTAGAGATGGAGTTAAGCATTGATGGAGATTTAAGATAAGATATCTTGATGTAGAAGGATACCTAGATTAAGGAGCAGTATAATTAATATTGAGCTCACATGTGAAGGGAAGATTGTTGGGATGCATGTGTGAGTTGCGTTAGAAAAAAATTCATATTGAAGAATTACTTTAGTGTAGAGTAGTTGATATTATATTTTAATTGGTTCATAAATCATTGATTTAAACTTTCAAGTGAAAGTGGGTCCAATTGAATGTATTTTTTTTTTTGGGTGACCTAGGAACTACCGTATAGCCGGTAGTCGGCGGCGTAAACCCAGAGTGGACTAAGCCACCACCACAGACCCAGCCGCGGTGAGTCGCGCGAACGCGACGCCTTTGGGATTCGAATTCCTCCTTTTCGTGAGGGGGAGAGAGCCTGAAGCCAGCTATGCTACTGCAGGCGGTGGTTCCAATTGAATGTATTGACGGGCTCAAAATTAAGCTCTTTCTTGATGATCTCCCCGGGAAAAGACATTAGTCTTCTGCTGCACATTCCCAACAATAACCTACATTTATATTTAATTAGGTTTGGTATGTAAGACATGTACTTTTCAAGCAGGCCATGTTAAATATAATGGCAATAAGGACTAAAAATATAAGAATTTATTAGTGTTCAAATTTCTAAAGGCAATACATGTTAGTAATCATGCATATTACGCTTAAGCTTAGACATCGACAGGTAGATAATATGGGCATTCCATACATTAGTGTATGTTCAGTTTGTGATGCAACATCATTTTCCAAGATAAGCGAAAAAAACATAACACTTCCGCTTTAAAGAACTTCAATCATTACTGTGCATGTGGTTTAACTCAACTTGAGAATATGCATAGCTCAACTGGAATCTCACCTAAACCCAAGGGAAAAATTGTCCAAAAAATCCTAAATCTATTGTGTTTTTGCCAATTAATTCATAAACCTTTTAATTTTACCAATTGGATCACAAACCTTTTCACTTCCTATCAATAGAGTCCTTCTACGTGTGTGTAGGCCGCTCTATGTAGGACAATTGATGCTAACGTGGACAAAAATTATTATTTTTAAATATATTTTTTTGAATTTCTAAAATATTTTTAATTTCTTTTATTTTCTCTTTTCTATTTTCTTCCTCTGCCAATTGCTCGACCTCTAGCGATTGGCTAGACGTTGCGACCAGCAAGGTCACCCTCGCCGGGAACTAGCGAGGGGTGACCTTGCCGGCCTTTGGTGAAGCTTGCCCTCGCCAGAGGCCAGCAAAGGCCAAGGCCAGCAAGGGTTGGCCTTTGCTGGCCTCGCCGACCTCATGTGAGGTCGCCATCATTGGGATTTAGCAAAGGATAACTTCACTAACCTTGAGCAAGGTTCGCCAAAGGCTCGCGAGGGTTAGCCTTGCTGGCCTCACACGAGGTCACCCTCTAGGATCTATCGAGGGACGACCTCACAAACTTTAAGTGACGCTTGCCTTCATCGGATTTGGTGAGGGTGAGCCTCGCTCGTGGCCGGGAAGGTCAACCTTCACCCCCCTCGCTAGATCCGACGAGGGCGAGCCTCATCCAAGGCCCATGAGGTCGTCCCTTGCTAGATTTTGGCAAGGGTGACCTTGCATGAGATTGGTGAGCCATCCCTCGCTGGCCTTGGGGAGGTTTGACCTCACCGGATTTGGCAAAGACGAGCCTCACCTAAGCCTGTTGAGGTCGCCCCTTTCCAGTTCCCACTGAGGCCAAACCTCATCGGTTGCTGGAGGTTGGTTGATCGGCAAAGGAAGAAGAGATTAACAAAATTTAAAAAAAAAGAATTAAAATTTTTTGAAAAATGTTTAATATTAAATTCGTCAACATCACACTGGCTGTGTCAGGTAGGATGACCGGCGTCTATGTCAGCAAATTGTGGCAAAAATTGACTAGATAAACTCAATTAGTAAGAAGTGAAAATGTTTATAATTCAATTGGTAAAATTAAAAGGTTTAAGATTGAATTGACAAAAGTACAATGTGTTTAAGACTTTTTGGACAAATTTCCTCAAACCCAAGTTGATTGAAAAATTCATCAATCAAAGTTTGACGGAGGATCTGATCAAAGAGATAATAGGAAAATAAATGGATGCAAAGATGAGAAAAGTAAAAGAGTATTTTTTTTTTTTTGTATGGATTGTTTTTCACTCTGCACTATTTTACAAAGCGAGTCTCTTTATATATACACTTCAAGTAATATTCATCTTGTGCTGAAGATCAGGAAAAGGTCAAGATCGCATCTTGTTGTGATATATATACTTAAAGTAATATTCATCTTGTGTTGAAGATGAGGAAAAGATCAAGATCATATCTTTGACTTATTCAACATCCCCTGCAAGCTGACGGTGCAATACGGAGAGTTAGCTTGGACCTCAAAAGTCTAAAGTGTATGGAAGAGGGACCTTTAGCGAGGATATTAGCTAGCTAATCCATAAATGAAATGAAATGGATGTTGATTTGTCCAAAAGCTAGGTGTTCACAGATAAAATGAAAATTAATTTCCTCGTGCTTTGTTTGAGCATGGAATAAAGCATTCGCAGTGAGGTGCAAAGCTAATATATTGGCAAACCAAAGAGTTGGTGGATGTTATGGAAGAGCATGAAAATCTTTCATAGATAGTCATTCCACATCACTTCTGCAGTTGTGTTAGCTAAGCACTTATATTCAGCTTTTGTACTTGAGCAGGCCATGGTTCGTTGCTTGCCAGAACACTAGGAAATAAGATTGTGACCAACAAAGATACAATAGCCTGATCATTTTTCACTCTACACCATTTTACAAAGTTAGTCACTTTATATTTACACTTCAAGTAATATTCATCTTGTACTGAAGATCAGGAAAAGATCAAGATTGTATCTTGTTTTGATATATATACTTCAAGTAATATTCATCTTGTGCTGAAAATCAGGAAAAGATTTTATCTTGTGCTAAAGATAAGGAAACGATCAAGATCATATCTTATCGGGAAAAGATCATATCTTTCACTTGTTCAATATACCTATCATGTTCGAGTCTTGGACAATCTGCGCCCAAGATAACCCTTGAAGGAATTCCAAATTGATCCAATCCGAACTGGAAACAAACAAAATAGACATTATTCCCGACCATGAAGTAAGCAAATCATGATGAATGTGAAGCGCCATGATATTGATTTTGATACGATTGGACGTGAAATCGAAGATAAAAAGAGCCTAAACCATTCGAAAACTGGGCAGATTTGTAACGGAGCACAATCCAAGTCGAGCTCATCAAAGAAAATGAAAGTCATTAAGATGATACGAAAGCTGATTGACCTGAACCGAACTTGATCCATATTCAATTCCGAAACGATGGATACCTAAAATCTAATTGTACTTGAACGATCTTATTCAAAATCAATTTGATCTACCCATTTGTCATCTCTACACTACAAACACATGGAGCACAATTTAATTCATTTGCGACCTAATGATAGAAAAGACCTTTATGTGTCAAAGGATCTCCATATCAAAAACAATAAATGATTAGGTACGAGAAATCACAAGGGTAGGCTCCTAATTTTTTACCCTATTAATGAGAGATATGACTCTAATTAGTAGCGATTGCTTTTAATCACGGAAGATGAGCATCACTAGTAGAGTAACCATCACAACTATTAAACCCTAACTAATTGAAGCATTTCGGAATATGGGTTTCTTCCATTGAAAGAAGTGTTACCCCAATGGTCCGTGGGCGGGATAATCGGCATATATTCATGAAGAATTTGTCGAATTGATTGGATAAGCATAAGGTGCGCTTTGTTATAAAAAGGACAGGTCCTTATAAATTTCCAGAAGAGTAAAGTAAGCTCAGCCTATCTGTCGACTCTAGAGCAGCTTAAAACCCATCTAAGATTCCAACCTCAATGGGAACTAGAAGAAACACGGGCCAGCCAAACCTATTGAGTACCTATCAAGGCTTAATTGAAAGAGCGAAAGGGTAGTTCGTGATAATGAACCTGTGAGCTGATGACTAATAATTCACATTGACAACCACCGCCTAAACTCACATAATTCGACAATTATATGATTGGACTGATGATCAGAACCACTCGATTTTTAAAGCAAACGAAAAAAGCCAATTACCTGTCTGATGAACGCGTCGGCCCACATAAGCAATCAATCGATGTCTCCGGCTTTGTGACGTTTCAATTGAAAAGACGCGTCGGTTTTCCTTGGATGAAACCCCTACGATCAAGATTCAATCAGCATTGCCTCGTACGGATACGACTCCTCTTTCGTGGATCAATTAATTAGGCTGACGAATAAGATCGGACAAGGGCCCATGTGAATCTTTACTGTAAGGCAACCCGGATTTTGCCACTTGTTCTACAATGAGAGTTCACTGTCAATATAGAAGAAATTATAATTATTATGTTAATCAAAATATTCGGCCAATTCTTTACTATATTCACTATGTTAGTCGAAAGCCACTAGAAGTTAGGAAGTAACTGACTAGTGTTTCCGAAGCCATTCCTATGACTTTTTTGCAAGGATTATGTATTTATTTCATCTTCAATTGGAGGAATCCTCCAACTACGTCTCTAAGTGGATTACAATTATGACATCATCCACATGAAGTACAAACAAATGTTGGTGAATGTTGGTGTCATCACTACTACTACTTTTTAACTTTTTCCCGCTCAAGAATCGTGCTTGAACCTGCCAATTCCTTCCTACACTGATCGGTTGCTTTCAAGTTTTGATAATCATACGTCAATTCAAGTTCTATATCAAGAATCAATCCACATTGAAATCAATCATCCTTAAGAGAGAGAGAGAGAGGGGGTGATAAATCATAAAAAATGACAGAGTCAAAGGAAGAGAAAAGAGAGATTGGTGTTGAGGTTTCGTTGAAAACTTCTCCATAAGGATGTTTTTGGTAAAGAGGGAGAAAGTAATGTGGCTGACCATGAACTCTTATTATTGAGTTGTTGGTGTGTCAATCATTTAGATTATGCCAACTAAAATGTCAGCTTATCTTTAAGTGGAGAGATGACAATTTGGCCCATTCCACAAAAGTCAAGCCCTGAGAAGAATACTCAAAATAATCACATAATGCCATAACCATTTTGGGATATGTGTCAGTTTACATATTACTCAATGAGACTTCTCCCATCCCATGGAAGATTGAAATGTCACAAATTCCTACTTAAATAATTTATGTCCCATCCCCCTATTCGACGTGTGATTTGATTCATTTATACTCCATTCGTCTCGAGACCTATTAGTAGTTGGACATGGTCCAAGCTCCCTCTTTCTAAGGTAGTCACTCCTTACTCTTGTTGGATTAGGCATAGCCTAATCTATCCACAACCATATATCTATTAAATTGAGTCTTGCTCCAAAATCATCTACAGTGACATACCCTGTTTTAAGCAAGTCAAATTTCCAAAAGGATTACTAAAAGCAATCACATAAAAAGGTGACCATTTAGGGGCAAATATTACCTCATTTATCATATAATAAGGCTTCTCCAATCTAATATAGAATTTGGAATGTCACACCAATCCTTTATTCAGTGTCTTAAGCTTTTCGATAAATAACTAATCCAATAGAAATTAGCGATATGTGCTTTTATAATTTGCAATTTAAAAGACCGAGTAATAGAAATAGATGTATTGAGCTCTCTATATATATATTTGAAAACTTAATTGATGATAACAGCAAAGGGATTCATATCTATCTCCGGATGTGATGCGACCTTCATTTCATGCAACAGTAGTCGAAAGAGATGCCAAAGTAAATGGTGCCGCTTCCTTTCCCGATAGGATGTCCTAACCGATTCTTTTCACGATAAATTTGGATGGTGACTATCGGTGATGGGTTTGGAATATCACATACGACAAACGGAGGCCAAGGGCGAGTTTGAAAGCAGGGGAAAACAAATACGAGGTGTGATTGAAATAGGAAGTGCTTGTCAATCAGTATCAAATCGAAGTCACACGGATGCTGTCTCTCCCCGTCATGTCTATTGTCTACTCTGGAAAATAAATGTTACGTTTTTTTTCTTTTTTCTACGTGTGCTTGTAATGGACCCAAATGAGAATTTTGTCTTTTTGTTCAGGACATAAGAGTCAGCAAAGCTTTACTGAAAAACTACTGCCAATCGAATGCAATGAATATGTCCGTGTAAATATAATTATACCATATACTTCCATGTTCCTTAATTTGATTTTTTTTTTTTAATCGTGAGAGTGCATACTTCTATAGCTATGTGCCAATCTCGAGAGTTAGATAAGATGTAAGACATAATATGAGATTGTTTACACTCGGTGTTATGGGGAATCAAATTTATATATCGCGTACCTAACTTAGAAACACAATTTTTTCTTTTGATTCTATCGTTCACATTGTGGGTTTAAAAAAGAAAATTGATGGGTGTGAAACCCAATCTGCGGTTGCAATCTATCTAGTTTGTATATATAGGGACAAGACACAAGCAAGTGGTAGTAAAATAAAATTCATGTATAAAGGACTAATAAAATAAGCCATTTAAATATATCTTATTGAGTGGCCATAACACAACGGAGAGACAAAAAATTAAAGAATGCTCCCCTACCATGTAGCACGTTGTAGCCATGTAAACCCTAGTTGAGGTAAAATAAGATCTCGACATTGACCAGGCAGAGTGAAATCTTAAGCAAATCCATGAGAGTTAGATTAAGCAATTCAAAGATCTGAGATATATTAATCATATGCACGTAAGAGCGCCAAATCCATCAATAAAAACAAGGAATAAGCAATATATTTCCCCCTTATTAGATAAAACATTCATTTAAAGTTCGACTATACATCTTACTTAATTTGCAAAATGAGTGAAATATTTCATGAGTTTACAAATTTCATCGAAATAAATGATTTTTCAATAGATAATGTGTGTGTCTACACATGCTGTGATTGTTCTTGAGATGAAAAAAAATATATACTTTTTTTTTTCTTGCACGGTAGACCCGCACGTGGCCACAGACAGTCAAAATCTCGAGGTCAAAATCTCGAGATGATCGAATTATCTGTTGGATTTTTCCTTACGGAAAGCTGAAGAAAAGAACGTGAGGACACCCGAACGTGCATTCCGAGCAAGAAAGCCTGTAGCAGCATTGTCAATTTGACAAATGTCAAAGCAGTGCCCCAGAATCCCCGGAGTCCTGTTGAAGATGTACATGTCCTTCAGTCGTGCAAGAAATAAACAAACACGAGAAGGAAAAAGATAAAAGAAGAGGAACCTTTTACAACCGACAGTCTCTGAAAAAATTGCCATCGACATTGATCTAACATAAAACCGTGCAATCACTGTCTGATGTGATTAAAATAAAGAATGGAGCTCGTACCGACATTGAAATTAAAGAGAGTTGACCAGATACTAATCGTTTGTACTTTTTCCATCTGTTAATCCTGTATCTATGATGCTATTGACCATAAATTAACGAATAAAATGAATCATCAAATTAAGACTCGTCCTCGTCTGGGTCCAATGCTCGGAGAGCTCCGTGTTTACTACATGCGAAACTTAACTCGTGATTGCGGATTTGATCTCGAGTCATTCTTGTCCTCCCCCAAACAATTTGGTTTGCCCATGCTCGGAGAGTTTAAAGCGAGGATGCTTAAGGAGGTGTGGCTATCTCTTCCTCAATGTATCCTTCATAGAGGACTTGATGTCAGTCCATGTTTCTTGCTAATACGCAGCGATGGGCCAATTGATTAATCAATTGATTCAACCACATCAAAGGGATTGCTTCCATGTAAGACTATCGATTTGCCAATTCTATATGCGCAAGCCCCTTGCGACCCGATTAGCTAGTGATGATGTTTTTATTTGCTTGCTCCATTGATATGATAGGCAATTGCATACACAAGAGACACCCTAACGATGAGCGCATGGTCAATGGCCTTTGTTCTTGCTCTATTATAATTTGCCTTATTCTACGCATCAACTTGCGGCAGTGGTTAATGTGCATTGAATTTCCTTCTATGCAATTTCCTATCTTTTCGCCTAAATTCGTGAGAAGAGAGAGGAAGACAACGTCGCAAGATTTCCTTCGGTGATTGTAATAAGATCGCTTGATGAACCAAAGTCAAAGTTTTGGATTCATGTGATCAGAGGGTGGCCCAATAGAAACACATAGATGGTCGCGGAGTTTCGATGGTGAATCTGCTGCCGCTCCTCAATTATTTGATTTTAATAAGAGAAAACATTTTCCTAGATGCTGCTCAGCTATCTCTTAGTGCGTCAACAAGGACAAAATTCAATAAGTATTATAATGTCTAGCGATGGTGTCTGGTGTTGACCTAAGACAAACGTGAATTGCGGAAAAGGAGAAACGACACTGGAAAAATTGTGGAATGAGGATAATAAATAGTCTAAATTGTAAAATTTGGTAGCAGCAGTTTTAGTTTCTAGACTATGTGATGAGTAATCCAACCTAAGTTCTATGGTTCTACCTATTAGGTGGAGCAGCAACACGTTGGTTTACATATACAAGGCCCCTTGGAATTTCGTCTCCAAAGATGCCAAACTTTCGAAGCACTTTAACCTGGGTACAAGTTGAATAAAAGACAACAAAACAAGGCTATCAAACGATCTTGAACACAAGAATTTTTTGTTGCTTTCGAAGTATGACATTCCCATTCGCCTAATTCAATTATCATATGCCGTAGCCTTCCTCAAATGATAACCCTTAGGACTGTTATAGTCTTCAAGGATGTTGTGTTTCGAGAGTACCTAAAAGTTTCTAGTAGAGTAGATGAGTGGAGGAGTGACTAGTTAATAGTGGCACAAATTGAGGCTTTCATGACATGTTACAGTTAGGAATGAAGATGGTTTGAGTTTGATCAGGGTTATACTCTGCCAAAATATTAGAAGTTTTAAGGTCGAAGTTGAATTTACCAACTTTTACAAAATTCAATATGCAATTTTGGAAAGACTCTAGTCAGCCTGTTTTTTACAATAGTTTGCAATCACATGGACTGGACAGGAGAAGCAATTAGAGTCGAGTCCTTCACTGGACCGACAATCCATCCCAATTACTTGGTAATTTCTACCCTTAGCATTAATAACAAAAAAAATGAGAGCTATAATATTTAAGGTACGTTTACCAATATATGCTGACGCGGAGCGTGGGGCTAGTAATTAGCTGTCTACTGAGAAGCCATTGCTAAAGTACCATAGGCATAGACCACACGTAACGCTGTTGGTACGAAAAGGAGTCCCGCTAGGATGGCCACTCTCTCACTTTTGGGAATGATGGAGCGACGATGGCCACAAGTGTTTCAAATGAAAAACTTGAAACCAAGCAAATCGATTGCCCTTTATATTCACATCTTTATTTATTTATTTATTTAATATTTCCGCCTATACTAAAAAAAGAAAAAACCTATGATTAAACCGACCATTTTGTCTAATTGTTCCAACAATAGATACGTAATAGGAATTCACGAAAAATAAAAGTCTACAAACGTAAAAAACTGGACTTATTTAAAAAGCAGCAATACATTATCCGGGTAATTTATTCTTAACGTAAGCGGTTCTTAGATACACAATTACTATTTACGTTAGATAATTATTCCCACGTAAGTCAAAGGCTACTTTGTAAAATGAAAAAAAAAATCACTTTCATAAAAAGAAAAATAGATTCTATTATCCTCGTATACTATAAATTCTTCAATTTACTCGTGTGATGCTTCTTCTTCTTTTTCTTTTTTTCTTTTTGTTTGGTCCTACTCAGTATCTATTTTACAAGATATTGTGTGTGCTATTGCCATGTGTAGTGTGTAGATTGTGAAACGTTGTTTACTCACTCGTACATCCCCATCTCCAGCCCCTCTAAAAAGGTGAGAAATTGAACTCTCAATGTAAATTACGACCATGAAAAGCTTACACTAATATATAAGCTTGCCACCGTGAAACTATATCATTCGTATTTCAGTTCATGCATGCAAGTGTGGCTTTGAAATGGACTATGCTAGTTTGAGATGGCAAAAGAGTTATCTATCAACGCAATATCGTAACATCCCCCAGCATTAGTGTCCTTGTTTAACAAAGTAGGCAGCCCCACCCTACCTTCTGCCAACATTATATTTGCCTATAAGACTTTAAAACACGTCTTGTTAATTGTTGGAAATCAATGATATATCAATGATATATCTGACGTCAAATGATTTAGATTTATTACTTTTACGTAACATCAATTTACATATCCTAACTCCTCCATATATAATATGTAAATCGAGTAAACTAGTTGACATATTCCGATATTATCCTTTCGAAAAATTAGTATATTTCCCTTGTTTAAAAGTAATTCGTACTGTGTTTCTGTTTATCAATATCACATTACTAACTTCCTGTATGAGTAAGGCCATCAAATGGTGGAATGCGCAATGCATTTATCTGAGGAGGAAATTATGTGAAATGAACCGGCAAAGGAGGTTATCAAGTAACACGCTACAAAATGAACGGTGAATAGATGGTTGCCAAAGCATTTTTCTAGGAAAAATTGGACCAAAAAAGTTATAAACCTTATGTACATTATGTAATCGAGCTTTAAACTTTTCAATTGATTTAATCAAGTCCTAAATCATTACCAAAAAGTACAATGGAGTCATACTAAAAAACGCGAGAAAAGCCAGTCATTAAAAAGTGCAATTTAAGGGTGTCATTTAGGCAATCTTTAAGTGACATGTGACTATTTTAGGTGTTAATCATTCATTTGCATTTTATTTACAAGAAAGATTTTGAATTTAGTTGTATCAATAAATATACTTAGAACTTGATGCCACTAGTTAGGACTTTCAACGCACTTTTTCACTATTCATACTATACAATAATTTATCAACCAAAAAAAAAATTCTATACAATAATTTACTTTCTTTATTTGTTTGAAGATAACTTTCTCATGTAAAAATATGCATAGATTATGTAACATCCAAGATACTTTTGACATGGGTCTTTCAATAGTTTCTATACTCTTGCTTGTGCACGTATACATATATGTTTGTATGATATTTCTTTCAACTATAATGTAAACAATATATTTAGTTTTCTAACTCCATCTTCCGGTTCTCGCGAAATAGTTTAACGATCATTTTTCACCACTTCAATATTATTCCTGCTTTTCAGAAATGGGCTCTGTAAAAAAAAAAAACGAAGTAGAAAGACTGTCAAAAAAAGTCACGAGACAGATGGAGTTATATCCACATGCACAGTCCACATGCGAGGCCCCTGCCCACACATGTCATGTCACCATTTCTCTATCCTTCGTTTTCTGGTTGAGTGATGATCTTACTTTACCAGCATAATGCCCGTCCAGATCGCGACCAGAAATTCTTGTCTGCATAAATTAATAAATGATGGGAAATTATTTCTTGTACGGGGAGTTTAGAAAAAGTATATCCCTTAACCGTGGGCTTTACATGTCCGTCACAAGTTGAGAAGGACTTTCTGATATAACATTGGAATGGAGTTCTGCCTCAATTTATTTTCCATTCATATTTGCCCCATTAATTAAATTTCACACGCTCGTACATGAGAAGAGATATTAAAATATCCCATATCTCTCGACTATGAGTTCGTAGTCTCTTTACGTACATGCTTCACTTAAATTGGACTTTCAAACGCCGAACAACCCACGGTTTTTTTTCTGCTTGCATCTAGTATAGTCACATTTGAGTCATATTATGGTCTTACTAAAGCTGGTTTATGAAGTAATTAGTCGCTTCATAAAGTGAATTTTACAGAGATTGCCAGGCATTTGAACGAGTATGCCACGTTTAGCATCCATCAGATGTACACCTAATTGAGCTTGTCGCGGTAGAAATCGATTTCGAGAATCGGTCTTCAGAATGCAAATTTGCTAGATTTGGTACTTAAAGAATCTAGTAATAATCTTGTAATAGGCCATATATCAAAAGTCAAAGGTTTGATCCAACCAAATTTAATAATTTATCAGTTCCTTCGAACCGGACATATCACTCAGATCGAACCAAATTTGCTTGAACACATCGACAATGACCTGATGATACTCATCTGAATTCAGCGAGAGATAGCAAGTGAGAAGCTCTTCCAAGTCCTTGGAAGCCTTGATGTTGTTCTCCACGATCATCTCCACCATCGACTCTCTGAAATCTCTCGCCGGGTCCGATGACGACTTCACCACAGCAAAGCTGTTTCCGATCCGTGTTGGATTGAGTGATACTGCTGGCGAGCTCTTCCGTGCGTGGCCCTCGAGCTTTATCTTTGCTAGTAGTCTCGGGGACTTGGTCTTCAGCTTCACTCCCGGAGAATAAGAATAATTTGCCGAAGATCGTCTTCTTGAACCAATCTTGTGCTGTTCTTTCGCTGAGATGTTGCTCTCTTCTTGCTTCGTTGTACTGTTTCTGTGCTTGAACTTGAGTTTGGTCACGATGGTAGGAAGCCGCCGCTGAAAAAACGAGTCCTGCGTTGAGTGCGGCCCCTTGGTTTCCTTGTCGAAAGAATGTTGATCCACTAGGATTATGGGTTCACTGCCGGAGATAGAGTTGACTCCATAGCTGCAGGTGGAGGAAGAAGAGGAGGAACACGAAGTCGTCTTGTCAAGTGGTGGTGACTCGGCGACGAGAAGGCGGTCCCGACGGAATTCTTGGGTAGGGAGAGGCTTAGGCTGAACCGTCACCGTGGAGACATCAGCAACTGAGTTGGCATGAGCAATAGAACAATGGACTGGTTTTGGGTCTTGTTTGGATGGTATATTCCTTGGTGGGTCATGAGGAAAGTGAGAATGGGGCTGTGAGTGGTCTTGGAAGTTCTGATTTGCGTGGAGATCTCTTGTGAAGTGGTAAGATTTTCGTGGAAGAGAGTGGTGGTGGTGGTGGTGGTGGTGGTGTTTGGTGGTGGTGGTGGGTGGTTGCTTCTTCTTGGGTTTGGATGGAGTGTTCTTATGGTGGTGGTGGTTTCTTGCTCTCTCCATGTCTCTCAGCTTGTAAAACCAGGCATTGGGCATCATATCTGATAGCCTGAACTTGTAGTTGCCCATCTCTCTCTCTCTCTCTCTCTCTCTCTCTCTCTCTCTCTCTCTCGGGGAAGCAATTCTCTAGAGAGAGTTTGGGGACTAGAGGGGTGGCCTAGCAGATATATTGACCTTGACCATTGGGAGAGAAGTTATATGTCTATGTAGAGTGCGGAGGAAGAATCTTGGCAAAGACTTTATGGTACCAAATCACCCATCATTTTTTTGAAGAGTGTGTTAAAATTGGTGTATTTTAGTAAATAAAGAAATGGGTGTAAATTGGACTCACCGTATGGAATTGTTTCCACACACAATAAAAGTTCAAATCGCCCACCAAAGTTGTACCATATTCGATTTATAAATTGGTGAGAATTTCATGTGTTGTGGATTAGTTTATCTAGGATGAACTTCCTCTCTTAAAAGAAAAGAAAGCTGTAAAACATGGGTGAAGACACAAGATCTCAATGAATGGTAGATTAAGTGAGATCATACATTCATAATGGTCATGTGATGCCCAAGTCTCACATTCGATGGGAGAGACCTTGCAAAATGATTCATGAGCAATATACACCTTCAAATGGTAATCATCTTGAATGTGGATTTAGCTCTTTTTAAAGATTTGATACATGTAAAATGCATTTGACTCATATGTACCGATCTAGCTTATTATGATTGGAGCACGATGCTCTCTAGTAAACGCAGGACATGAAGGTGGATTATGCCCAAGTCAATTTGACGAGAGTGTGAAGTGATAATGGTTTTTCATGAGGTGTGGCTTGGCAAGCTTTATGAATAAGAAGGGGCACAAATTATTGAATCAAACATCAAATTGGGGAGCATTGCGTGGGCGATATGGGGCCTAATATGATGAGGACATCAACATTTTAAGTGGAGATTATGATACTCCAAGAACCATATAAAATGAGAGGGACTTTATAAAGTGATTCATAAGCAAAACCCTTCTCAAAACCCTTCTCAAATGGTCACTATCTAAGTAGTTGCCAAAATATTCCTTTCATAGGCTTGACATTTGAAATAGGCCAGGTCGTTATAATTTGCTTTTAATCGACCGACATAATTTGATCATTGAAATAAATGACATATTTGGAAGCAAGAATTAAAGGTTCTTGCCTTCGGTCAATTGATGCAACAGAAATAACACGAATAAAAAAAAAAAACTAGTCGCAATTGGCAAACATGCAAACTTCCCAATACCAGATTAAATTCTTTAATTTCATTAAACTGTTCAGCAAAAAGGATATAAGATAAGTTACTGTGAGAACATAGCCAATCTATAGACTGCAAATCCTAACAAAGCTAAGGAAAATTATAATTCAACAAGGAAACTGACTTAAGAAAAATAACCTCTACTCTACTGAATTCACTTGCTACTTATATTAAGTAGGAGCACCTAAGATATCAAAATGAAATTTTGAGCTCTAAAAAAAACCCTAAAGATGAGGGAAATAATCAAATTACAATCTAGAAAATTCACGTCCCGCGTTATTCCCAACTCCAGCAAGTTGTGTCTACTCCATCCTCATTTTCCAGCTTGCAATACTTGATTGATGTGGTGGGGCGAGAGAGAAAAAGGAGTTACGTTTGCGTCCGGGTTTTCCTTTTCTGGGTAAACTTCTTAAAATACAGGGGCAATTTGGTCTTTTCAAATAACTGCAATGGTGCCTGGTTGTAATTGGGCTTTCCTAGTCAATGACCTAACCTAACAAAAAATCTTTCGTGCTTCGTACACTTTTAGATTTTCTTTTTGGAGGTTGGTATTACACCCACCATTATTACTTTCATCAAGAAGCCCAACTCCCAGCAGTTGGCCGCTGTTGCCATTAGATAAACCCCAAATCGAATGATGGACATTGCAAAGATTCATCTTTCTAAACCAACCAAATCAATCGCATTGGGAAAGATTTCTGCTGCTATAGTTGCAAGGCAACTCTCTACCGAACACCATACGTGAGAACGACAACTACTTTCTCAGGTAAAGATAATTTCGCATCGATGGCATCCTGCATCTTGCCATCACCGAACTTTCCTTTTTTTTGTCAACGTACCTGATTTCGAATTCTGAAATCTGAAGAGACACGATTGATTCTCTGATAGTATGCAGTATGACACATGATATCATCGACAAGAGTTTCGCATGCAAAACAGTTTCCGGGTTCCTACATAAACAAGACAAAGTTCATCAAGGGGGACCAAGAGAACAAAACGACATAAACCAGAAGGAGAATTTTACAAGCAAAAGCTATAGCCCTTTCAGGCAAAGAATCTTATGAATCAAGCCGGCTGATATCGGCTCTCCATCTACTCTGCCAAATTGATCATACAAGTATATCTATATGTGTTTTCATATAGTTTAAACACTTTAGAATATGCAAGTTGAGGACGCATTCATTCACATGAACGAAACAGAAACTGGTTGGCTTCATTATGTGTGCTTAGGCACATGTTGAGTGGTCACGTAAGAACAAAATCTGAATTTCAGAGCTTCATTATGGGCATCGCAGCAGGACGACGCTGATGTTGTGGGCATCGAATAATTTCTCTAGGCATTTCATGCGCGACTGCTGTGGCCCCCGTGTTCATTAATTCACTGTGAAAAGAACGACAGAACTGGTCCAACCAACGTAGGATAACCTATGACACACAGAAACTGGCGTCATTAAGCATTGCGCAAGAATGCGATCTACCCACGAAGAGGTTTTGGATTTGCTCGACACTTCCCAACAAGTTTAATGTGAGAAATTCGAGGGCATTTCCTCTCTCTCTCTCTCTCTCTCTCGCTCTCTCTCTCTCTCTCTCTCTCTAATTCGAGAGTTTCATCACCAAACAAGCTTAGAGACAGCGAAAGATTGCTCAAAGCACATCTGCAGCATTGATGTACGCTCGAGTCTATCATCACCTTCGATCAAAATAGGTATCGACACCACATCAGCAACTTGTTCAGTATATTTCTCAACACCACACGTTGAATCTGAATGTAGTATGTATCATGAGTGCTACCGATTTGCAAAGAAATTCACTTAAGAACTCATTTGGAACTTATGGCGGTTTACGATATTATTATAAAGAACATGTAACTCAGATGTGTATACGAAGGAAGTTGGACCTAATCCTTCAGATAAAACCATGACTCCACGAAATCTCAACTGGAATAGAGATCTAGAAATCCTTTGACAGGCTATATTCCTTGCATGCTTACCTGATTCTATATATATCTTATTCTTGTTTCAGCCTCCGATGCGAATCCTGCTACATTTCCAACTTTCTTTTTTCGTTCCTGTCTTGTTATAAAGCAAGAAGAATGCCAATCAATCTGACTATAGACGCTTTGCGCAAGAGTGGATTCAATAGATGTTCCCTTGAACAATTCAGATGGAACGGATGATTAGAACGATACTTCAGACACGTTACATTCACCACTCAGGCGATTTCAAGAGCAGGTATGAGTCGAAGAACAAGCAACTACACTCGTCGCGCATTTTAGCCCCATTCCGATAGTGAAGTAGCTTTCATGCCAATGGACACCACCCCCAGAAAAGCAAAAAAACACTCGATTTTCGGGGCATGCGGAAGCCGAAATCAAAATCAAATGGTCCCGTCGAAAGAGTCATTGAGTCCTGACAATCTTCTTGTGGGTGTGCATCCACGTGAACGAAAGGCGCAGCAATTACGAACGTGTCCAATCCCTGAGGAAGCTGCAGAGGACTGGGGACCAAATGAATTTTTTCTGTGTTGCCCGACCGGTCTTTGTGGTCTATCCTATGATGATGTATCGACATGATCGATGCCTTCTCGTTCTAGGCATTTGGGGCGATAAATGGGCATGTGAATCCAAGACTTCACGGGAAAATTATCAAAAAATAACTATATCTATTACAATTGTGTCAATTTAACTCTAAACACATTTTTTTAGCAAAATGAATTCTAAATCTTTTGTAATTGTGTCAGTTTAGTCCATCCGATCAAATTTAATTGGCCGGTATTGATGTGGCCGTCGGCTAGTGCCGACGACAATTTTTTTAATAATAATTTATTTTTTCGAATTATTTTATTAACTTTTTATCTTTTCTTTTTTTCCCTCCTCCCTCCTTCTTCCTTTGGCTCCAATGACACCAAATGGGAGGGTTGACCAATGGTCAAAACTGAGGTAGTTGGGCAAGCTTGCCTCACAGTCACTAGGTAAGGGCGAGCTCACCTAGCCATTGGCAAGGCGAGCCCTCGCTAGACCCAGCAATAGTGAAGCCCTCCTCGTCAAATATGGCAAGGGCTTGCCTTTCTAGTGGCTGGGCAAGCTCACCTTTGCCCAGCGATCGTGAGGCAAGCTTGCAAACTAGCGAGGCAAGCCCTTGCCAAACCTAGCGATGATGAGGCGAGCTCACCTGGTTGCCTTAGTTCAACAATTAGCCAACCCTCCCCTTTAACTGGTCGCCGAAGCCAAAAAGAAGGAGAGAAAAGGAGGGAGGAGGAAAAAAAACAAAGAAAAAAAAAAGGAAAAACAGATAAAAATTAATAAAATAATTTGAAAAATAAAATATTATTTAAAAAAAATGTCACCGATGGCCACATCACTGCCGACCAGCTAAATTTGGTTGAATGGGTTGAACTGACACAACTACAAAATGTTTATAACTCAATTGGCCAAAAAAATAAGTTTATGACTAAATTAACATAACTATAATAGGTTTAGGACATTTTTGGAAATTTTCCCAAGACTTTACCAACCCAACCCATGTGCAACCATATTTTTTTCGGATTTTACTAAATGTACCCCGTTGGAGTGATGGGAGAACTTTTACCAACACATGTGCAACCATTTGATTCCTGAACATGTGCAAGCTTAACAAACTGCCTTCGATGTTATTGGTACATGGTTCATTCTTGATTCAACATATTTCAATTTTCAAAACATAACGTGACGAACATGCTTGAATAGCTTGCAAGCAAGAAATTCAAGCCCCCTTATCATTACCTACGAAACGCTAATTGGGTTAAAATTTCAGTCTAAGCTTTGACTCACGTCTATCCCATCCGCTAGTTATCTAACTAGCATCTAAATATCCTTCTAGTACTATTGGTTGTCTTTCATAGAATATACAATAATTTAGAGTTTTCTTTTAAGTAATCAAGAATTTTACTTATGACCTTCAAAAGCACAATATTAGGATTACTAGTTTATCTGGACAATTTACACATCATAAAGGATATATTAGTCTAGTGCAATGCATAGCATATATCAAACTTCCAATTATGCTAATATGTTTTAATCATGCTAAAGGTTGTCCAATATTTTCATATAAATTTAATTGATACATCATATGGTACATTTTGACTCTTTAATTAACAAATATTGATATTTTTTTAATGATTTTCTCACCGTAGTGATCTTGACATAAAGCATAAGCCAAACTATATTTGATCACTTTGATACCTAAAATCGTATCTCCCAAATCTTTCATTTTGAGCAAAGAAGAAATATACATTTTAGTTTCATTTATCCCATAAATATTTGTACCAACAGTTAGTATTTATCTACGTATAAGCAGATTTTAACGCCATGCTCTTTCGTAAATTTTTAATCAAAGTACTTATCAACATTGTTATGCTTAAATCCGTATAACAATACCACCAAATCAAATTTCTTATGCCATTGTTACAATGCTTAATTCAAACCATATAATGATTTGTTTACTTCTTATTTTCTTTGTTTCTGCTTATGTTGCCATTCTCAACAATTTGCATCTTATTTCCAATTTCTCTCATATTATTAGCCTCACCATCCTAAGAAGCATCCTAAGAAGCTTCCTCAGTTAGAATGCATTTTTGTCAAATTATCCATAAGCAGGTTCTCGATTATGTGGAGAAATTTTTTTTCGATAATCATTCCAAGTTGAAGGTACTTTTGAAATAATTGCAGTAATTTGAAGGGGTTTAGAAACTTCAATTATAAGATCTTTGAGTTTGGCAACATATGTTTGAAGTTCCTTTACTTGCTTAGAGACAGATTTTCCATTAATTATAATAAATTCAAAATACTTCAAAGAAGGAGATCTATCCTTACCTTATTTGTCAGTAATATATTGGTCTCCAAGACAAGTCAAATGTCTTTGGGAATTGGTGTAAGATTGAACAAATTTCATAAAGACGATTTGATAGAGCATTGAGAAATCTTCCTCGACATCTCCTTTCATCATCATTTTCTTATTAAGATTATTTGATGATATCATACTACTTTTATTCATAAATTTTAAAGTATTATAGCCAACATGTGATAATCTATCACCATAAGGAAGACCACTCAAGCTATAAACAAAAACAAAAGTTTCATTAATACTCATCTATCAAGATTGCGAGTATCTGATGCAGTTACTATCTCTATTTTCTTGAAAAAAAAAATACCTTAAGATTACTAAGGAAATTTGATTGTTGATAAAGATAGAGCAGTAATTTATAGTCCTTTAATGCTTTGATGCATGATGGTAATCATTGTCCTTGAGATATTATTTACCCACACTATTGTTCCTATTAAGTAACAATTGCATCGAACAATGTATGATTTGGTTCCTTTTATAGATAACCAATCAATACATCTCCTAGGCATAGGTACTTTATCCTCATCATCACTCATTTTCATGATGAACAATCAACACTTTTCATGCCAATAATTACTTCTTTTCACATCCAAGAGGCACCTCTTTTTATAATCAAGAGTCATCTTTTTTCATAACCAAGAGTCACATCTTTTCATTCTAACAAACTATTTCAACACATAATTCATCTACTACATGTTATAAAAGACGTGGCCTATGCGCTATTTGTACTACATGTTACAAGAGATGTGGCCTATGCGCTATTTGTGTTTGGAGCAAGTGGCTAACGGTGCACACATGGCGGACTAACCAAGAAAATCTCATGAGATTAGCGGATCATTTCGCTTTCTTGAAATGCACTCTCTTAAAAACCATGGTTTAGCGTCAAAACGAATAAATACAAGAACTTATACAGAGGGAATCGTATTGGGCAGAAGATGAGATTGGCCCAGCCTGCAGAAGGGTTACGAGAAACATGAGGTCCAGATGAAAATGGAACAGCTAAAATGGAGCTGGCCTTTACCAATACGAGAAGTTGACTTGTCGTGATAAATGGTTGAGGAGGACTCGACATTCCTAATGTTTGTACTGAGGGTCTATGATCGATGACTTTTCAGTCCGGCCAATGAAATGAAGTTGCTATCATTGGATCAGCTTCAAAAAAATAAAAAAATAAAATAAAAAATTGGTCCACTTCGTCTTCACTTCCTAAAATGAGCACGATAATGTTCAATACCTCTCTTCTTCTTCTTTTTCCAAATTACTCTTTGAAAGGAAAATACATTTTTGCCCTCCTCAAGGAGTCTTGTCACTTTTCAAGTTGCCATCTGCAATTAATTGAAGACATGTTGATTTTGATAGGAGTAGGTACATGGTCATGTGCAGCATCATCCGCAAAAATTGGTGACATCACAATCGAATGAGAAGTAAACATTTTGACTTCCAATTTTTCGGTGAGTGTTCACTTCTCTTTTCTTGTTGCGATTTTTTTTTTTCACTTACTTATCATAGTGCTAACGCATACATATATAAAAAGAGATTCACCCTAACCCTTGTTGGAGAAAACG
The DNA here is from genome assembly GCA_004368105.4 of Eucalyptus melliodora. Classification (NCBI taxonomy): domain Eukaryota; kingdom Viridiplantae; phylum Streptophyta; class Magnoliopsida; order Myrtales; family Myrtaceae; genus Eucalyptus; species Eucalyptus melliodora. Next base: position 14,826,460 of record CM023402.3, read on the forward strand.
GTGAGGGTCGTCAACCCTCACCAACACCCACAAGGGGTTTGAAAACTGTCATGGCCTGAGCATCAGGTTTCAAAATCCTTATGGTGGCAAGAATTAGACAGGGAAGAGAGGCAAGGAGGTGGAGCCACCTCCACTTAGCCACTAGAAGACCTCTTCGACCCTCAATGGAGTAGAGATAGAGAGAGTTGTTGACCTCCCTTTAACATCGAAAAAGGCTTGGATACCCTGATATAGAGGAAGATGCGATGTCATGACTTCATTGACAATGCTTGCCTTGGTCTTATTTGGATCAAATGAAAAGTATATGGACAATATAAATTTTGAAATCTTGCTAAAAACATATGTAGTGAAATTCTATCCATGAAAGCCAAAATCCACATCTAAACCAATCCAATAATGAAAAGAGATATTTTCAAGAATTGTTTTGTACAAAGGAAATTGGATAATTTTAAATTTCAAGTAAAAGAGAGAATGTCATTTTCATGTCGAATAGAAAAAGCATATGAAATAGTGAGATCAGTACTTTTTATGAGGAGGAGATCACATTCTTGATATATGTAATAAGATGGTTCATGATGGATGATGTTTTTTTAATTCAGCTAAAAAAAGGAAATGCGTATTCTAAAGAAAATTACATTTTTAATCTCTCGAGGGTCTTCGTCACTTCCCAAGTTGCCATTTACAATCAACTCATTTACCCAAAAAAAAAAATCAATATAATGAAGGATCAGAATTTTTTTTTTTTTTTTTGGGTCAAATTAAAGCTGCATGTCATCCAACCAGGAAAACCAAAAGGGCCCATTAAATGAGCTCCAGTACACAAAAGGTCCAAAAGAATTTGAGGAGGTAGACAATTACGTACGTGGGCTTTAAAGGCCTAGTCCGCAATGAAATTGGTCTCCCTTCTATGGTGCTAGATTCGAATACATGGAAAGCACACTTAACAGAACAACACATTCGGAGAAAAGAGCTCTGACCTCCCAAGGCCTCTGACGAGAACTGTGCAAGGCATTGACCTGACTCCAACACTAGATTCTCCTTTTCTTTCTACCGCTGAAGGAGAAATTTTACGATTAATAGCAGGGCATGCGTTTCTAGTTGCAGGGAGGATGCCACACGGACAGAATGGGAAAATCCATCAAGAAGCCTTCCTCGGTGATCTCGGCGCACTACTGCTCCTTCTTCCCTTCCCAATGTGTAAGCTCCATCTATATTTAATTTTAAGAAACCCAAACATCAGTGGAAACCAGATCTGAGAGGAGCTGGTTGGGTTTTGATGGATTATCGTGTTGTGCAGGCCCCAAGAGCTAGTGATTCTTGAGCTTACAAGAGTGGTATCAACAGTAGATGTCAAATTTGGGCGTTGATTTATAAATACGAAATGGTTTTGTGCCTTCCATATTTGCCAAGAACTGAGGCTACGACTTCCAAATCAGGTGAGTTATCTCAACTTTCTGTCAGATCTGCTAACCAAGCTTCTATTCTTGATAATCCTTGTGATGGAATATTTATTTTGAACTGTGGGTGTGTCCAAAGACTCTGTTTGTCCATGGGCATAATAGGAAAAGGTGTTTGATTGTTTATGAGACTTCTTCATTGCGCAGTGCGCAAAACAAAACAAGTACGATCTTTCTTGATAGACATTTTCCTTGGTGGGTATTTGGCATAGGGATCACATAAAAATTCTTACTTTAGGAACAATTTTCAAGTTCCAAATTCTTCTCCATAGGCTGCGAGGCACTTGATAGGAAGATAATGCTAAATCTTGACTTATGTTGTGTTCAACTGCTCTTATGCTTTTTACCAAAAAAAAAAAACTGCTCTTATGCTATTAAATCCATTCTTTGCAAAATACTTGCCTCACCGAGTCCCTGTCCATATAATTTGGTCGATTGCTATGTGGGGTCTAACTGGGATTGAAAGAATTTCATTAACTATTTGAGCATCAAAGCATTCCTTAAGACGTGAGTATTCCGTGTATTCTCCTCTAAGTTGATGAAATCAGCAACTAAGAAAGGTTCATCTCTAGGTGCTGGCCCTCTAATTACCCCCTTCTCAACCATTTGTCTTCTCTAGTTTTTATTTTCTTTCCATCCCTGCTGACCATTGCCAATGATGAGCAATTAAGTCTCTTCCCATTAGTAAACTTTGCTATCCCCCCAAAGGTCCTGCGCCTTTTTCCACACGGCAAAAGTCCCTATGTGGAGCATAGGTTCCTTTTAGTATCTGTCCCCAAAAAGATGACGTATTCTGAAAAAGTCTCCAAGCCTGTTTACTCAACATTGCTTTGTTCAAGGCAATTAAGTCTCTAAAGCCTATCTCTCCCATGTCTTTCCTAGTTGTGAGAATTTTCCATTTTTTCTAGTGCATACCTGGTTTAGTTTCAAAGTTCTTCCACCAAAAGGATGCAATTCTCTACTCAATTGACTTGCAAATCAACATTGGGACTTTAAAAATAGACATTGCATATTGTGAGAGAGCCTCGACCACTGTTTTAATAAGAATTTCTTTTCCCGCTTTAGACATTAATTTATCTTTTCATCCTTCCAGCTTAGTATTCACTCTCCCCAAAATCCATGCGAACATTTCTTTTTTAGAACATCCCAAATCCAACAGAATTTCTTAATATTTGCCTGTTTTATCAATTACAGGGACTCTCGGCCCTCTAGCCAAATTTACTTTTAGGCTTTGAGGACGATCTGTACAGAAAAATATTCAAGACTTGTTCAGATTGATCGCACATACATTTGCAAGCTTCTTGTGTCATCCATGAACTGATTTGTAATTGAATCTGTAAAGAAGATTTGATGTGACTTCACTTACAACGCGAGCCTTGGCCATTGTAGAACCAAACGGAAAGTATATGGACCATATAAAATTTTGAACCCACTACCCACTAACAATATAGTAATGACGTCCCATCTACGTCGGCGAAATCTGACATAGAGAACAGTCCAATCTTTCCTTTCTCTGATCTTTTCTTATGAGGAAATGTTTTTGAAAGGAATGAAAATAGATGGATAATTTTGAATTTCAATTAAAAGCAAAGAATGTCATTATTAGGGAGAGCCCTATCGTTAAATGACAATAACTCTTCTTCTCTTACACTAGAGAGAGAGAGAGAGAGAGAGAGAGAGAGAGAGAGAGAGAGTCCACGGTTACAAACATGAAATCCTAACAATGCTAGTCTTCGATGGAAATGGAAAATTTAGGCCTTTCAAAGGCTTCTGAATGGCCCAAGAACAATTTATTAGCCAAGGTCCATATGTTCTATTCTATAAGATTGATCAGTTGGATTGTGTCTTGCTATGTGAAGTACCGATGGCCCATTATCTGACGTTTCACTCTGAGTCCAATTAGGTCATTTGATGGTTTGTGTTCATGCTAAGAAGTTGAGTATTCGAAAGGAGAAAGAAAGAAGTAACTAAGGGCCAGTTTAATAGAACTGAAAATAAAAGATTTTCTGACAACAGGTAAGAAAAATAATTAAATCTATGAGTCTCTACCGAAACGTAGAATAGCAAGCATTATTGAAAGATTTACAAATTATAATTAGTAAGACTTTGATTTCAATAGAATATTCGTAATCATTAAAAAAAATGCGTGATTTGAGGTTCTCTAGCATACTTAATGTGGTTATTAAATGCACCCTAAGTTTCTAACACAAACATGAGAGTCATGATACTAGGGGTGTGCATTGGTCCCAATCCAACTCAGGAATTGGATCAAACCATATCGAACCGGTTGGTTCTAGGTGGTTCCTATGCGAATTTGTTTGATTCTTGGCTCCCTAGAAACCATACCAACTAGATCAAATCGGTGGTACTAGCTAAAGTATATCATTTTTTGAGATAAAGATACTAGAAGTCCTAAAACGTGTTAAGAGAGTGCAATTACATACTAAAATTATCATAATATACAATTAAGTCCTAGAATTTGTCAAATTAATTTAGTCAAGTCTTTTTTTTTTTAACTTCGTCCAAATTAGCTAATAGAAATGATGATGTGATTTTTTTTTCTCTCCTATATGGTGCTAATGTTGATTAAAACGACGCTGTATTGGTTTAAATATGATTTTTAAGTACAAATTTTATTTAAATTATTTTAAAAATAAGCTAACTTTAAAAAAAAACAAAAAAGAAATGATAAAAAAGAGAGAAAGTAAAACTAGGCGATGGCTTGTAGCACTTGCCATTGCCGGTGCCACCACCCCACCATTGTCAAGAAGGGTCGGCAATGGTGGGCTCTGGCCAGTGGGCCGAGCCCCAACAAGTGGCTGGCGACCCTCACCAACTATAGGCAAGGGCTTACGCACCCTCACAAGTAGCAACTATTGGCCAAATCTGGGCAAGGGCTAGTGACCCTTGCCCAATTTGGGGGAAGGCTATGATTCTCCCTACAATTGACGAGGGTTGACAACCATTGGTCCAGGCTTGGTGACACGGCCAAACGTTTTCAACAATGGTGGGCATAGTGGCGGTGAGGACCAAGGCCTTGCCTAGTTTCCTTCATTCCTCTTTTTTTAGTAATTATTTTAATCTAATTTTTATAATATTTAGGTATAAAATTCAAATTTGTATCAAAATGACGTTGATTTAGCCTTATTTATAATGTTTTAGTTATGTGAATGTCATGTAGAAAGGATAAAATAATAACAAAAAAGAGACACGTTAGTATCTTTCATGGGCCAAGTTGAGCAGAATTAACAGAAGAACTTCATTGTATTTTTTTGAAAGTTTTAGGACTCAATTACACATTTATGACAAGTTTTAAAACTTCATGTACACTTATTCCTTATTTTATCATCCAACAAGTTCAAAAAGTATAGATTATTAATCTCTTTTTTTATGAGTAATTTTCCCGTGTTTAGTAATCACATCTTACACTTGAGTAATTCTAAATATATTTAGGAATTTTTAAGAAAGAAAATAAATAAATAATGAATAAATAAATAACACCTTCTATTCTAAGATAACTCGGAAATTAAATTGGGATTGGTTTGGTCTCGTTACAATGTAGATTGGAATGATTCCCAATTCCAATTCTATTTATTCCAATCATTGATTTTAGATTTCAGGATGGAAATCGATTACTCTTACACGATACCACTTTTACATGTCTACTTCACATGTCATAGTTTCTTCTCTAAATAGAGAAAGAATGTAGGAGGACGATATCGAATAGGATTGGAAGGAATGATTAGAGCGGACGTTTGAATTTGGTCACTAAGTCGGAGATGCGATCATAGATAGCTAAACGACTCTGGCGGTTAGGCGATTCCGGCTACTATGTCAAGTGCACATCATCCCCTTGCATGGAATCCCGGCCGTTCATTCGACTAACAGAGATCAACAGATATGAGTGATCGGTTATCAATCCATCATACGTCCCTGGGCGCTTACTGATGTTTTCCATTTTCACTTCTTTGGTGTACAAACCATTGTGCAGAAAAAGTACATGAAATTCTTGTCCAAAATTGATTCGATTGCCAGGTTTAGCACCAAAGTTGGGATTGTGATCAACAAGAGAGACACTACTATTCTGGTTAAGGTAATTATTATAGAGAAATTCGAATTGGAAGTCGAGTAGGATGATTTACATGCAATAGACATGATTAAACGTGGAGGCACAAGCTTGCGTTGTATAATGTGCTTATTAACAAAGTGTAGGTCATTGCAAAGGGCATCCAGTGCACGACCGGTATGCATATCTTCTACAAGGGAAACCATTGATTCCTCAGCTAACATAGAATGCAACTAATTATTAGAGGTGTGCAAAAAATTCGAGAACTGCCTGAACCATCCAAAACTGGACAGACTGACCTAGAACCGATGGTTGCTGATTTCAATAAAGTGGAATTGGTGGTAACCGGTACTATTACCAGTTTCTGTTATAGAACTATCTACATGAACCAATAGTATATAATATTTATTTTTCGAAGAATAAAAACCTTGAATCCCTAAGCTTGCTTGTCAGTTGTCTTGTCTCATCTCGATCTCTCTCATCTCAACTTCTCGAAGTAACTCCCTTGGTCTCTCCATTTCTTAACTCTCAACTCTCATTGATTGACGACTCCGCCTTCTCTCTCTCTCTCTCGGTCGCCTCTATTTGTTGCAAGTTTGAAACCGTAATTGTTGCCGCAGGGGTTGCGGCCCTACTTGTTGCTATAGGGGTTGCGAACCCTTACCGTAGGCGATGGCCGCAACCTTTTGCCAGAGTTTTGGTCCAAATTTGATTTTTCAATCTAGTTTTTATATTTAAATAATATTTATATTAAAAATCAAATTTGGGGCAAACTAATATCGCTTTGAGATAAGATTATTGAGTAGATATTCTGACAAGTCACATAGACCAGTTTTATTAATAGAGTAACACCATATCAGATTTCCTACAAACCTCACCATAGTTAGTACTTAAGTGTCATTTAAAAAAAAGTGGCACTTACGTATACATTTTGAAAGTTTTGGCACTTATGTATCTATCCGTGTTAAGTTGACACTTGAGGTATTCTTTCCCCTCATTTGAATTCCCTAGTGGGTCCATGAAATAATGGGCGGCTCCCAAATCCAATTTTTTGAAAGCGATCCTCAATGGGTGTTTCCGATTTTAGGATGGGAACTGCCTACTCAAGAACCGATCACCCTGCTAATAATGATGAAAAACCTTTTCTCTATCTTTTAATTCTAATGTCAAAACATTTTGATAACTTGTCAATATAGTCATTTTGAACTGAAATCGACTCTCCATCCATGCATTGACGTTGAAAGAACCTTTTATTAGCTATCAATGACATTTCATTTGCAATTGTGGGCTTAGATTAGACATCATTGGATTCGAGGTTGTTATTGGAAAGGCAAATATATTCGAAGAAAGGCAGCCGTGATCTGCTTTTATTTAGGCCGTTTACTTAGAGAGAGAGAGAGAGAGAGAGAGAGAGAGAGAGAGAGAGAGAGAGAGAGAGAGAGATCTAAATAATACTTTATAGACTGAAACTTTCCATAGATCAAGACTAGCACGTTGAGAAGAGCCACATTGGAAATCTACCATCACATGAATCGTTACGTGCAGCTACCAAGTCGTTGACAATGATGTCGCTAGAGGCATCGTCGTCTCGAATTTCCTAGCTCCTAGTCTCTTGCGTGCATTCAAAGGACACTATGCCTTAGATACCGAACGCGGCATCAATCATGCGTCCTGTTGCTGAAGCAATAAGAGGCGTTAGTCATGCGTGCAAATTGAGAAGTAGGAGCCCACGAAGGAAGCAGAAATTAAATATTATGTCTATGCATGCCTGTTCTCGTTTGTGATGCAAACTGTGTATTATGCATCATTATCAAGAAACAATTTGATTCACGCTGCATACATCGCTCTTTATGATTAAATCCGAACCTTCGACGAAATTGATTCTCATATTCTCTTTAAAATATCGCGAAAATCGTCATGCCACCCAACCGATGGATGGTCCTATGAGCTATGTCATGAATGACCTGACTATCAAGACCTTATCGTACCTTCGATTGTCCTCTAGAGCTCTTTTTTTTTATGTCTTTTTCCGTTTTTTCGAGCTACCCCGACATTGTCCATTACCAGCAAGAGTTCGAGGAAAAGCTAACTTCACCGGTTAAAGCTAAACATGATCAAGATAGTACGCCTAAAACACTACCTGGTCCACTGGAGTATTTGATTTACATTTTACTATTTTTTTTAAGATTTTTTTAAAAAAAAAAAAAAAGTAGATGTAATCGGTTTGGTCTGGTTCCCCTTTCGAATTGGGAACCAAACCACCTGGACTCCAGTTCTATTATTAGAAACCAAAAACCAGACCGACGCTCCTGAGAATCAAATCGAACCAGTTAGTTTAGTCTAGTTTGGGTGATTCCTGATTTGAGCGATCTGTTTTGCACACCCCTAGTCAAATAGGTTAAATGGGTCTATTTAGGTCAAATCATTTTTTACCATCATTGACTTACTCATTTGACCGGTCTAAGGACGGCCAATCCCATTTTAAACCTTTCAATTGTGTTACTTTAATGCTAAATCTTTTGATGATTTGTTAAATTAATCATTTTGGCCAATTTTGGTCAAAAATTGCTAACCTCAGCGCCTACCATCCTACATAACATGGTCAGCGCTAAAGTTTTGGTAAACTTTTTCAAAAATTTTAAACTTTTTATTGATTTTTTGTTCTCCTTTATTTTTTATTTTTATCTTTTTACAAAGCAAGTGAACCTCACCAGCCATTGGGTGAGGGCCAAGACCCCGGCCAAGGCCGTGAAGCTATCATCAAGTATGGCCAAGATAGTTGTATCCCTTGCCTGTCCTCACTAGCCTAGGCTTAGGCTCACGATGCTCGCACCAGCCTTATGGAATATAGAAAAAAAAAATTGATAATAAAGTAATAAAAAATTTCAGATACTTTTTTAAATTATAAAAATTGCCCACATTAGTGCCGGTCATACCACATAGGATGTTTAGCATCAATGTTAGCAATTTTTGGTATTTATGCAAAGTAACGAAGGAATGGAAATAATAGGCCTTTATGCCCATTTTAACTTTTCTGATGGAGTTTGACCACTTTAGTACCCAACCCGTTTTTTGGCCATCAGAGGCAACCTCCTCATGTGACCTCTCTTCTACTGTACTTTTTTACATTCAAGTTTACCAAAATCTTTAAATTACTTTATATTATTATTAGTTAAAGGTATATATACGTTTAAATTTTTCGTAATTAACTTAGAGAGATATTAGCATCCCTAATAAATTTGACTTTTTATTTCAGCGCAATACTAAAATTGAACTTAGTTTTATATATTATCTAAGAATATATAAATTTATACAACAAATTTAAAAGATTGTACTCACTAAATTTGGACATTTAATAATACTCTCTATTCTTTTGTTCTCACTTAATAATTTGAGTTGATTTGATATATTGCGACAATTGTCATTAAATCCAATCGATCGATTGTCCTACAAGCTATTTCAAGATATTAACCCTCTAGAAAGACAATATCATACTGTTGGTTGGAGCTCTTCTTTATATCTTTTTCTCTCTTTTAGACTATCTCGATGCTATCTATTACTCAGCAAGCAAGAGTTGGAGGGACGACAAACTTCACCAGTTAGAGCTAAACATGACCCAGAATGTAAAACCAAAGAAACCATACATGATCATAGATTGTACCTAGGTCCTAGTACATGTCCTTACCATCCAAAAGTTAAAGACTAATCAATTCATTCACCAGGTTAGCTCTAGATGTTATGTTTCGCCTCGCTTGACACATTTTCCCACACTTTTTGCTGGTCCACTACGGTACTATCAATGACATTTTGTTTGTAATTGTGGGCTTAGATTAGAGGTGACATCCTTGGATTTGAGGTGATCGCCTCTTGTTCGCGTGCGCAAGAGAGATGTAAATAATGCTTTATAGACCTAAACATTCTATATATCAAGTTAGAGTGGTCGTTGAGAGGAGCTACTTTGGAAATCTATCATCACATGAAACGTCTCGTTCAATCTTCAAGTCGTTGACAATGTTTTCCATAGAGGTTTTGCCGTCTCGACTTTCGCAGGTACCGAACCGCCGCATCAATCATGCGTGCCGTCGCAGGAGTAATAAGAGAGATTAGGCATGCGTGCAAATTGTAAACTAGGAGCCCACGAAGGAAGCAAAATTAAATATTATCGTCTATGCATACCCATTCTCATATGTGATGCAAACTGTGTATTATTATGCTTCAATATCAAGAAACAGTGTGATTTGTACTATATATCGCTCTTTATAATTTAATCCAAACCTTCGACCAAACTGATTTTCACATTCTCTTTAAATATTGCGACAATCATCATGTCACTTAATCAATCGATGGTACTAGAAGCTATGTCATAATATGACTTGATTACAAAGACCTAATCATACCTTCGATTGTCCTTTGAGCTCTTTTTTATATCATTTTCCCTTTTTTTTCGCGTTATCCCAGCACTGTCTATTGCCTAGCAGGAGCTCGAGGGAAAACTAACATCATCAATTAAAGCTAAACATGATCGAGATAGTATGTTGAAAATAACCAAACGATAGATTGTACCTAAGTCGATATTTGTTCAAAAAATCTTAAATTTATTGTACGATGGCTAACTCAATCTTAAAATTTTCAATTGTGTCGATTTAGTGTTAAATATTTTGATTATTTGCTAATTTAGTCCTTTGAGCCAATTTTGGCCCAAGAAATTGCTGATATAGACGCTAACTGTATTATGTGATATGATTGCCGTTAATATGAATAATTTTTATGATTTTTTTGAATTTTTGAATTTTTGAATTTTTTTCTTTTCTTTTCTCTCTCTCTCTCTCTCTCTCTCTCTCTTCACAAAGTGAGTGAACCTACCCCCGCTGGCCCTTGTGCAAAGGTCGTGAAGCCCTAACCGAATTTGGGTCAGGGAGTCAAAGGCCCTCGCCAGTGCTTACTATGGCTGGAAAGGGCAAGGGCTTGGGCTCAGTTTGGGCTTGCGATGCCTACGTTGGCCTGTGGAAAATAAATATAGAAAAACAAAAAGTAATAAAAAATTTCATAAAATTTAAAAAAAAATTATAAAAAATATCTACATCAATACGGATAATTCTATGTAGGAAATTCAATGTTTACGTCAATAATTTATGATAAGTCTTTGTGTGAAGTTGCGAATGAATGGAAATGGTAGGCCTTTATGCCCATTTTAACCTTTCTGGTGGAGTTTGACCATTTTATTACCCAGACCTTTTTTTTGGGCTATCGGAAGTCAGCTCATCATGTGACCCCTCTTCTACTTTTCTTTTTCGCATTCAAGTTTACCAAAATCGTTAAATTATTTTCTCTTATGATTAGTTAAAGATAAATATACTTTTAAAGTGTTCGTAACTTAGAGAAATATTAGCATCCCTAATGAATTTGACATTTTATGTCAGCGCAATGCTAAAATTGTACTTTGCTTTATATATTATCTAAGAATATAGAACTTCATGCAACAACTTCAAAAGATTGTACTCACTAAATTTGGACATTTAATAATGCTCTCTATTCTTTTGTTCTCACTTAATAATTTAAGTTGATTTGGTTTCTTCATTAATATGAAAAAAGTCAGATGTGAATAAATATCTAAATTTTCATTTTTCACTCCCAAACTAGTTTCCCTTTAATGTATTATTAAGGATGCGAATGGGACGCAGGGAATTCGTGCCCGGTGGGACACAGCCACCGACTGAAGAGATTTTCTCCACAAAAAAGTGCCTTGCGGGCCCAAGATGGAATTATTCGTACATAATTGTTCGATAAATCAAACACCTATCGTATATTTATATACATGGAAGTATTCGTACAATCGTCATGACATCTGATCGGTCAATTATCTTACAAAATTTTCATAAAATTACCTCACTAGAAAGACCTTATCATAGCTCGGATTGTCCCTTAGAGCTCTTCTCTATGTCTATTTTCCCTTTTAGACTATACCAACGCTATCTATTACCTAGCAAGAGTTGGAGGGACGACAAACTTTGCCAATTACGACTAAACTTGACCCAAATTTTACGACCAAAGAAACCATACATGATCATAGATTATAAATAGATCCTAGTACATGGCCTTGCCATCCATAAGTTTTGACCACAATCAATTTGGTCCCCAAGTTGGCTCTACATGCTATGTTCAGCCTCGCATGACACATTTTCCCACACTTCGTGCTGGTGCGCTCCTATAGCACCTTCAATAACCCCAATCTAAATTTATGTGAGGGGCCAAACTCAAAAAAAAAAAAAAAGCACTCGAGCATAACTTCTTTAGTCAACCGTCAATTTAAAGCGGGTCACATTTCAATGCCTGCCACCAGTCATCTCTCATTCGACATGAAATTTTTTAAGATTACAACAACGTCGTGATCTATCTTTCATATGATTACCATCGCGCCACAGGATGGTCACGGTGATCCAATCTCGTCCTTCCTCCCTATTTCCGTGAAGTGACAAATGATGGCAATCAGTACGCCTCGATTCCCTTTTCCTCCGGCTTTTTCGGCCAAGCTTGATCACTTTTGTACCCAAAATTTATGTGGGCTATCACAGGCCAGATCCTCATGGGACCCCTCTTCGACTTTTCCTTTCACTCTCCGGCAATTTAAGCTTCTTCTTTTTTTTTTTTCATTATCGAGTTAACCAAGATCTTTTTAAATTACTTTTTTTGTTCTCATGATTTAAGGTACATATGGTTTTAAAGTAATATATTTGAGTATTTAGGTCAACACGATATTAAAGGAAAACTTAGTTTTATGCATATTTATGAATGAATAAAATTGTCATCATTAGTTTTGGACATTTAACAATACTCTCTAGCAAGAGTTGGAGGGACGACAAACTTCGCCAATTACAACTATACATGACCCAAATTGTACAACCAAATAAACCATACATGATCATAGGTTATACATAGATCGTCAACATATTGTCATCAATTTGGTCTAGCTTTTTCAGGACATTTAACAAAATTTATGTGGGGACCAAACTCTCAAGCATAACTTCTTTAGTTAACCGTCAATTTAAAGCAGGTCACATTTCAATGCCTGCCATGAGTCATCTCTCATTGGACAAGAAATTTTTTATGATAACAAGAACGTCATGATCTAACTGAAGTGACAAATGATTACAATCAGTTTTTTTTCGACCAAGCTTGATCACTTTTGTCCCCAAAATTTATGTGGGCTATCACAGGCCAGATCCTCATGGGACCCCTCTTCGACTTTTCTTTTCACTCTCCGGCACTTTTAAGCTTTTTCTTTTTTTCATTATCGAGTTAACCAAGATCTTTTAAAATTACTTTTTTTTTCTCATGATTAGTCCTTAAATAAGGTACATATGGTTTTAAAGTAATATATTTGAGTTTTTAGGTCAACGCGATATTAAAGGAAAACTTAGTTTTATGCATATTTATGAATAAAAAATTTTATACGAGGAATTCAACATATTGTCATCACTAGTTTTGGACATTTAACAATACTATCTATTTGTTTTTTTTTTTTTTTTGGTAACTGAGAACTCACAATACTATCTATTTGTTTGTTTTCACTTAATAGTTTAAAGTTGATTTTATTCCTTCAAGAATATGAACAAATTGAAATAGTCAATATATTCAAATTTTCATTTTTCACTCCCAAACTGGTCATCCTCAATGTAATATTGGTGATGGGCATGAGACATGAGGAATCCATGCCTTGTAAATCTTAACCCCTTCTCTCTATCTCTCTCTCTATCGGATAAATCTTAACCCTCTCTCTCTCTCTCTCTCTCTCTCTCTCTCTCTCTCTTAATAGAGGTATTTGACTGTATTGATTTAATAAGTCATATAACTTTATTAAGACTTAATTGTATTTTTACAATAAATTTTAAAACTTCTGGTCACCTATCCTAATAGTTGGAGTTCCAATGTTAAAGTTGCCATCACGTCAAATTACACCTCTTGTGAGTTAATTTCACTTTCACATAGGTAATTCGGGAACACTCTCTCATGTTCAATGCACAAATCAATGCATTCCTGCTTCCTTCACCATATGAAGAGCCGCTTTTTATCTAGACATTTTTGCTCCGGCGATCAATCCCCCACCTTCATTCGAGCAGGTTTTTAAAGGAACCATCTCCTGAGATGTTTATATTTGTTATTTTATTTACTAAATGCTTTGGAAAAATTATTAGTTAGTACATACTCAACTTGTTTAACATAAAGAAACTACAACAGTGGTGACAAAGTTAATAAACCATAGCAATGATTTGATTGATACGTTAAAATTCACTATTTTCTTTATGAGAAGTAAGTAATCACTCGTTAAGTTTAGTGGTTTATAATTTATTTTTCCTCCCGCTGGCTGATTTTATTTCCTTAATTATGCCTACGTATGATATGTTTTCCTTTAATGTGTAGTTTGTTTGTCTCCCATAGGCATACCCAAAATAGAAACTTTTGGAGAAATAAAACAAAAATTCGTTAATAAAACTTATAAATGCTATAAAATTGGAAAAATGATTAGTCAAATTGGAATCACTTCTCCATTGCAGCAAGCAAGGTCCAATTTTATTTTATTTTTTAGCAAGGTCCAATTTAAAAGACCAGAAATTGATTGGTCCTTCGATCGTGCGCTTGATGACGTACAAAGCTATGATCTTCTTTGTTTAATGTAGAGAATAGCGCGCTAAAAATCTAATGTGGTAGATCTTGAGTAGCAGAGCACATCTAAGACATAGGTGGTTCAAGTCAACTCAACTGATTTTTCATGTAAATTAATGGTATATACTAACGTCTAAGCTCGAGTTATGTTCCCACTTAATTATAAATAAATAAAAAATACTTTGAAATTAATAGCAAGTTTATAATTTAAAAAGAAAAAAAAAACAACTATTCAAATAGGTTGGTCAGTTATTTGAGTCCAATCGCACATCGCCACCGGTAAAGACCACGACACCGTTCTTCATGTCCTCTTCGGAAAGGGAGCCGCCGGTGGTCCGTGCAATGGCGAAACGTTCCGGAGTCGACACCAACCACGTAACCGCAGAACAAACAAGGCGTGCTTCATGCGATGACATTGTCACTGTCCAAAATCCGTAAGAGGACAATTACAGCTCACTAAGGATGGTATCGCTTTTCGCCTCGTGCCCTTGCAATGTGAAAGCTGCCCGGCCATTTCCTTCGGGAATCGACAGAGGAAAAAGCGTCTAGCGTAAGGGGAATGAACGCCACAAAAGTTGGAGGAGAGTACCATCAATGATGATGGCAAAGCTGAAGTAAGTTGGTTGAGCAGTCAATCGCGTGTTTGAATTCAATGTCGCCAGCACTAGGCGATCTTTTTTCAAAAAGAAGAAGGCAACTCCATAATCTTTATCCATATGAATTTATGTTCCGATGATCAAATTCTAAATCGCACGTTCATTTGATCTTTTAAAACAATTAGTAATGGGTTTATAAACTTTTACAAGATATTATTCAAAAAACACGTGCGTTGCACATGATCCCACATTCTTATTTATTTCTTTTTTCATTGTATGGTATTTATATGTTATTTGAAAAAGAGAAGAATAGTATGATTAAAGCAATAGAATGATGAGGATGAAATCAGTTGCATGGTACTTCAAATTATATGTTATTACTTTTTATGTTATTCGATCACTTCGTCTGTTGTTATCCTTCCCAATGTGCTCTCTTGGGTTAGTTAACCTTAGTATTTAAGACGCAACACTATCTCTTACATTGGGGGATCTGCTAATTGATTCCCTTTTTGTTCTGATCCAAATAATGAAAAAAAAAAATTATTGACTCCAATTTTAAACAAAAGAAACCATGGTCGTAATTAATTTTAGAGAAGGAAGACATCTAATACCAATCTTTATAATTGGATTAATTCTTTGTCTGGGAATCAAATAACTTTTTAAGCTATCTTAAACTGTAACGACCTAGTCTAACGGGAGCGGAGAGTGGTCGCTAAGACCAAAGGGTTCAGACAAAGAGCAGTTCTTGGCAAGCTTTTAGGATGGTAAAGATAATAAAAATGAACCGAATTGCACACCGAAGAGAGAGAGTGTGTGCATGTATATATACATGTGTGAATATCGACATTAACTTTCGAAGGAGCCTTTTGATATAACAGCAAGTTTTATAACTCAAAAGTTAACCGTGCTTAAACTAGAACATTCAAAGATGGGTGACATCCTAAAAAAAGGGTTTGTCCATATGTCAAATGACAAAATCATAAGGCTCAAAATAGGACGTCAAGGTAGACAATGGCCATGTTTGGTTCAGCATTTGGAATGCTCATTTGGGCTCTAAAGTCCCTTGGCCAAATGCAAAGCTGTTTGGTTCATTTTTTTGCGCGACTTTGGCGAGATGCAATTGCATCTCCAAGTGGCTCTAAGAGCGCTTTAAATTTCAAAATGCAGCTCTTGAGGTCCTTTGGCAAGTTGCATCTTTGGAATGCAACTTCCAGTATTATTTATCTCTCCGGTGGAGAAGCCAATCGGTCGCCTGAATAAAAATAAATATATTTATATAAAAATAAATATGTTTATATATATTTTATATAGATATAAACATATCCATTTTTTATATAAATATATTTTATGTTTAATAAGTATATATATATATTTATAAATATAAACATATCTATTTTTTTCTCCTATTTTTTTATATAAATATATATTTATATAAACATATCTATTTTTATATATATTTTTTATTTTTAATAAATATATTTTATGTTTATATTTTTATATTTTTTATATAAAAATATGTTTATATAGAAAACATAAACTTATTTTATTCAGGCGGTTCGGCCGCCCGGGACCCCGGCGGTCCGGTATAAATATATAAACATATATTTTATGTTTATTTTTTTATATAAAAATATAAACATATCCATTTTTTTATATTTTATGTTTAATAAATATATATTTATAAAAAATATATAATATATATTTATATATATTTTATATATTTTATATAGATATAAACATATCCATTTTTATATAAATATATTTTATGTTTAATAAATAAATAAATATTTATAAATATAAACATATCTATTTTTTTATATATTTTTTATGTTTAATAAATATATTTTATGTTTATATGTTTATATTTTTTTATATAAAAAATATAAACATATTTTTTCTTTTTTAATTTAATAAAAGTTAATTACAAATGTAAATTTTACCAAACGGTATTTTGGCCAAAGGTGTTTCTCAATGCAAATTTTACCAAACGACATTTGCATTTCGGAAAACCCCATTTACCCAAAGGTATTTGCATTTCTGCAAATGCATTCCCCAAAAGCCGAACCAAACGGGCCCAATATCTCCAGTGAATAAATCTAAGGACGTTACACAATTAATATTACGTGCACTTATCTAGTTTCATCATCAACCACGAGTTTGAACATGTATCCATTGATCTATCTTTTAGAATATAAAATATATTGTTTGTCATTTTTTTAAAAGGAAAATAAAGGATATCACAAGTAGAATTGCAAAATGCAACAAGTTACAAAGAGTTGCGAAGATCTCATCTTACTTTTACCAAATAATACACATTTTGTACTACGTTTGGAATATTCCGCCATTCCCCCTTCTGGATGACCATTTTCTCACATTTGTTTCACACTTTCAATGGTGAATGTTATGACTATGTTTGTTCGCTTAGATTTTTGGTTAGGATAAGCTGAATAGAATATGATATGAAATTTATAATTTTTGTTGTATCCTAATCATTGTTTAATGAATTGTGGTGACAAAGCCATATATTTTTCTATCCTCTACTAGAATGAGTATGGGTTCTCAGTAGAACCAAGAATTAGACCAAAGCAACCATAGCAACCGGTCCGATTTCAAGTTCCTACGATTCCAAGTTCAGTTCTTGATTCCTAAAAGAGTGGAACCGATACTATATGGTTCGGATCTTGGTTACTGGTTAAGAACTAAACCAAGAAGGAACCAAAGAATCGAACCTAGAATTAATGAATTGGATTTGATGTCACGTGATTGGTTTTGCCAAGAAAGTGAAACTCTCAAGCAAAAGTGAGACTAAAATTCTCTATAGATAGACCATCAAAGGTATTGTTCTGAAGTTGCCAAATGCTTGCTTTAGTTATGTCCGCTAAAAGGAAAACACCCTGAGCTTCACGAAATGTCTAGTTGCATACTCTCCCTCTAAACTTATCTATGCTAATAATAAGTTGTATTTGAAGGGCTCATCATTCAACTCAAATATGGAATCAAAGACGGTGCAAATATGATGGATAATGTTTCCGTTATGGGTTATTTTTGTGTGTTTGCCTTCATTGAAGTTCATCCACCACGTGTTGACATCTCGTGATTTTGTGTGAAAATTCGAGTCTGCCATTTGAAGTTCTGTGTTGGTGATTTTGTGTGCCTTCCAAGTGATGCACTAATCAGCTTTAGTTTGTTGTTATTGACAAATAGGGATTTTTGTTTGTTGCGCTCACTTGAATTTTACTTAAGTAAAAATGAGCAAAAAATGGAAGACAAATATGAAAGAAGAACAAAAATAAGAAATTGGCCAGTTTTTGAGTAGATCCCGAAACCTATTGACATGGTAGATTCCAAATTTCAAGATATCCTGATAAACTAAGTAACATCGATGCGGACACAGACACGCGCACACGATACACGACACGACACGTCGACACGTCATTTCTCAAAAAAAGAAAATTCCGACATGTTGGAATACGTTGTATATTAAATGAATATTTTTATATATACTATTCAAATTCATAAATAAATGAATAATAAAAAAGAACCTATTATGAATATACACTAATAACATTAATAAATTTATTCATAAAAAATTGGAAAGACATTTTCTAACTTTAACAAAAGTTAGTGATGAAACAAATGACTAACAAGATATTAGAGTCAAAATAAATTTATGATTTTTTACGATGATCAAAATTATCATTATTTAACATCTAGTGTTTTTATTTTTCAAAATAACTTTTTAACTTATCTATTTATTTATATTTTAGCCTTACCTATTCATTAATAAATTTGTTTAGCTCTTCACCAAAAAAAAAAAAAATTATTTAGCTTTCAATTTTTTTTTAGTGGGGCTAAATGGGCCCCAGCCTTTCATTTCATCCTCCGCTTTTTCCCCCCACCCTACCCCACTGCCAGGTGTGCCTGTCACTTTCTAAAATTGTAATCACTTTGCACGAGTCTCCATCCTCCTCTCCCTCCAAAAAAAAAAAAAAAAATCACAAATTCCTTTCACACCTCCTCCCCTCACTCTTCTTCCAAAAACTAAAAAATGAACCTCAATAAAGTAATAGCCCAAAAACCCTAGTAATCGCTTCCTCCTCTCCCTTGCTTAGTCTTTACATCTTGATCTCTGCTCCCTCTCAGTTGCCTCATCATAATCGCTTGCCACCTTACCTCTGGCCCTCTCTCCTTTGTTGTCATAGCCTCGCATCCAACCCTCCATCGCGGCATCATGGCTCTCCATCTTGACGTCATAGTCGGCGGTTGTAGCCCTCTCAATCATCTCGATCTCTGCTCTTCCTCTGGCCCTCCCTCATCGTCACTCATGGCCTCGTCTTCACTCCCTCACCCTTGCCTCTAGCCTCCATCACTATCTTCCCTTTGCACTTGCAGACCCGCCCCAGAAACCTCTGGACACATGTATCGAAGCGTGTCGGAAAGAGTTGACCATAGGTCAAATTTTCTGACACGTGTTGTTCGCGTCCACACGTGTACGACAAGTGTTGGGGTGTCCGACAGTAAACGAAGACCCTTTAAACGTGTCGATGCTTCATAGCCGATAGATTCAAGATTCCAAATCCTAATAGGTGAAGTTCTAGGTTTCAATTGAAATTTGGACTAATCCCGAAATTGCTCACCCCTATTATCTACCCTATCTATTGTTTGGTAGAAATTGCATATTAATATAAATGATAAATATGCCCTAATGTACTGTCCATGAGAAAATACCTTGTGT
This sequence comes from Eucalyptus melliodora, assembly GCA_004368105.4. Lineage (NCBI taxonomy): Eukaryota > Viridiplantae > Streptophyta > Magnoliopsida > Myrtales > Myrtaceae > Eucalyptus > Eucalyptus melliodora. Next base: position 14,845,975 of record CM023402.3, read on the forward strand.
GTCATCATTGACTCCCAAATCCAATATTCATCCCAAAAAGAAGGAAAAAAGAAAAGAAACTCCCAAATCCGACTTAGAATATTCGCATATTAATTCTTTAAGAGAATAGTGCATATCCTGGACATATAGAAGGACAATTATTGTTCGTAGAGACAGCTAATTTCCATAAATATTACACAAAAAATGTAAAGGACGTGCCTTAAATTCATAGATTAACTATTGTATGACGTCTTTAATTGCACATGCTCATTATTGGCGAGAGATCTCGGTTTCGTGGAAGCTTATAAGGAGCCTTCGCTTTTTTCTCTTTTGCCGGGCAACGTCCTCTAGAGGAAATTGAAGTGAATATAATGTAAGTCCTACCAATACAATCTAGGATAAGATGTTTTTGTCGTTAAGTAGAACACGTGCTTTTTAGCACTGAAACCCTAATTTGTACCTTTTGTGAATCGTATGGTCAAAGTCGAACTGGAAGAGTCAATGTTCAATGTATCTTCATTGTAAAAGCATATACATACGCAAACCAGCCTTGCTGTCGTATCTGTTTAGTAGTCGATCCTATGGTTCCTTACTTTGCAGAAGGGCAATTATCACACCTAAGTAATAGAAAAATTTCGGGCAAATTAGAGAGGTGTGACTAGAGGGACGCCCAATTATAATAGACGAATTTAAGGAACTTATACGCCCGGCGATGGGTGAAGAGTAGCGCCGTATCGACTAGAGTTTGCTAGCGAGATAAAGATGAGCGCAAGCAATAGCAAATTGCCGGATGGAGAGAGATTATAGGGGTTGAAAGATAGGGCACAACTAATGTTGGGTGGCTACGAAACATAAGGGATAAGAGTCGATGTCAAACCCCCACAATAATAGAAGAATAGGTGACCCACTTTGTTTTCACCTTATCAAACTCCACAGCATTTTGATAAGGTACGGATAACTTAAGTTTTGATAAGGTACGGATAACTTAAGATCTTCAACTTCGTTTCTTCCACAAAAAAATAGATGACTTAGAAAATATTTTTTGAATGGTAATTACTTACAAAAGTAAATAAACGAATTTTTTTTTGTCATTTAAAAATATGTTTAAATATAAATCGTTATTGATAATAGAAATATTTTCTACTGATTAATTATCTGAAGCGATGTAAGTGATCAGTTGTAAGAGAATTTTTCAAAATTAATCATTCTTTCGTAAATGAAACGGGGCCTAATCATTACTAATTCCATTTGAATCAATGCACCATGGCATTCACCATTGCGATTGAGCAAATCATTTTGGTCATGACCCAATATGAATGCAAACGCTTCCATTAAGCATAAGAATTCATCGACGACAAATCATATTTAGCATCAACGAATTCCCAAAACAAATCAAATTTCCTTGAGAGGCCATGACATCGCGTAGGATGGAACCCGGAAGACTAGGAAAGTCTAATCCGCCTATGCTACCACGCAACGAAAGACGGGCAAATCTGTCACAAAATTCGAAAATTCCCGATCCCAATCGAGTCAGCAACGGCTACAATCCATCGACTCAAGGCACATGACATTATCGGCTACCCTTCGAACGGGACCAGGTATATTCTCAGAATCGAAGATGGAAATCTATTCCCTCCACAAGACTAAACGTATGGCGAAGTACCTCTCGTTGATTAATTCCGATATGGGCAGCAGATAGGGATGGCGCCTGCCACCGCGTTCCCTTCTCCACCCCGGCACGAGAACGGAGGACCGGGGACGCGTGGACGGCCGCGCCCGGTCCAGGCCGACGTCACGCAATCGAGCGGGGCCCGCCCGTCGATCGTACGCAGCCTCACCTCCCTCTCCACGCGTCCTCCTCCACGAATAAATGTATAAATAAATGAACAAAAAAATATTAATTTATACGAGGAGCAACCTACCTTCTCTCTCACCTTTATTTTTCAAAATTTCCCCCATTTTCTTCCCGTCCTTTTTCCGCTTTCTCGTTGTCCGGGGGCTTTAAATTCGTGCCCCTGGGACTGCCCCTCAACCGTCAACGGGAATTTCCACTTCTTTACCTGTTTCCCATTCCTGGCTTCTCTCTTTCTCTCTAACCGTCTACCGGCGCGTTTCGCTTTGCAGCTTCCTTCCTTTCTCTGTATCTTCCGCTTTGGAAAAAAGGGTTGAATTTTCAAAGATAAGCATCGCGCGGGGAGAGGTTCAATCTCCGAAGCATCGCCATCGGGTTCCGCACGGCTCTTTCGGAGCTCCGGAGCTTCCCCCTCCCCTTCCTCCATTTCATGGAGCGGGGGCCGCAGGGAGGCCGCCGCCACCGCCGCCACCACCACCGCCGCTTCCTGGGACACCCTCGCTACCCCGCCCCGATCGCCTGATGTCGTCGGAGATCCAGGAGCGCCCCGGGGAGGCGTCTTCCTCGGCGTCGGCGTCGGCTTCGGCTTCGACGGCGGCGGAGGAGGTCGGGCTGCCGGAGGTGAGCCTGATGGGGAGGTACGAGATCGGGCGGCTGCTGGGCTGCGGGGCGTTCGCCAAGGTGTACTACGCGCGGAGCGTGAGTACGGGGCAGGGGGTGGCGATCAAGGCGGTGAGCAAGCAGAAGGTGGTGAAGGGAGGGTTCGTGGCGCACGTGAAGCGGGAGATCGCCATCATGCGGCGGCTGCGCCACCCGAACATCGTCCGCCTCTTCGAGGTGCTGGCGACGCGGACGAAGATCTACTTCGTCATGGAGTTCGCGAAGGGCGGGGAGCTGTTCGCGAAGGTCGTCAAGGGGCGGTTCAGCGAGGACCTCTGCCGCCGCTACTTCCAGCAGCTCATCTCCGCCGTCGGGTACTGCCACTCCCGCGGCGTCTTCCACCGCGACCTCAAGCCGGAGAACCTCCTGCTCGACGAGAACTGGGGCCTGCGGGTGTCCGATTTCGGGCTCAGCGCCGTCGGCGAGCAGGTCCGCCCCGACGGGCTCCTCCACACCCTCTGCGGCACTCCGGCCTACGTCGCGCCGGAGATCCTCGCCAAACGGGGCTACGACGGCGCCAAGGTCGACGTCTGGTCCTGCGGCGTTATCCTCTTCGTCCTCAACGCCGGCTACCTCCCCTTCAACGACCCCAACCTCATGGTCATGTACCGGAAGATCTACAAGGGCGAGTTCCGGTGCCCCAAGTGGACGTCCCCGGATCTCCGGCGGTTCCTGTTGCGCCTCCTGGACACGAACCCGGAGACCCGGATCACCGTCGACGAGATCGTGAGCGACCCGTGGTTCCGGGAGGGGTACGAGGAGATCAAGTTGGCCGATGAAGACGATTTCGACGCCAAGGACTTTCCCGAAGACGGCGACGGCGGCGAGAACGAGTGCTTGAACGCGTTTGACATCATCTCCTTCTCCTCCGGCTTTGACCTCTCCGGCCTGATCCGCGACTCCGGCGAGCCGGTCCGGTCGGAGCGGTTCGTGTCCGCGGAGGCGCCGGAGAGGGTCCTCGAGAGGGTGGAGGAGGTCGCCGCCGGCGAGGAGGGCGTGAGCGCGGTGCGGACGAAGGGGGACGCGGTGCGGGTCGAGGGGCCGAGCGGCGAGCTCCTCGCGGCGGTGAGGGCCCGCCGGCTGACGGCGGAGTTGCTGGTCGTGGAGGTCCAGTGGCGGGATGAACCTGGCCGGGGAATCTGGACGGACAAGCTGCGGCCCCGGCTGGACGGCCTGATTTACCGACCGGACGAGCCGGTCACCGGGGACCCGTGATGCGACGTGACGTGCCACCAATCACAGCGGCCGGGACCACCGTGCTCTTTTGAATTCTTGAAAGTGATGATTATTCCGTAATGGGGGAAAAAAAAAGAATTGAAAAACCGCCCGGGTTTTTTTGTATATTTCTATTTTCTCCCGGAAATGTCTATGTCGGCTGGAAAATTTCCCCGAAATAAATGGTCCCCTATCTCTGTCTATGCAATTAAATGATTGGGAACTAAATGATCATAATTTGCGTAGTTTTGGTGTTACAGGCATTTTTAGTTCTCGTTCTTACTCCAAGTTTTGTTATTTACATCTTTTATTTAATTTGCATACAATTAAACTTTGTTAGAATAGCTGCTCCATGTAAAGGATGTTTGAATCGAACCAAATCTAATCAAATTTTTGTACATTTTCGATTTGGTTTAGGTTATGAAAAAAAATAACTGTTTTTTTTATTCCTACTCGGTTATTTTCATCTGAAGTGAAAATTGTCATTTTCTTAATATAATGATTTATACAATCCTTCTCTTTAAAAACAAAATAAAAAATAAAAAAATAGAGCTAAACCGATTATTCGGTTTGGGTTGCAATTCAATTCAAAATTAATGCACACCCAAATAATTCGGTTGATCATTGAGTTTGCTAAGTTATATTCAATTCGGGCCGTGAAACGTTGACAGTTCTAGCTTTATGCTCATTCTCAGGTAGGTCATGAGTTTGATAAGATATGTTTTTGATAAGGCATGCTTGCTTTCACAAAAAAGTTAAGATTTCTATTTCCATTTTTAGTACGGAAAGAAAAGCAACAAAATGAAAAGAGTCTGTCAACTTTGTTTCCGAATTTTTGGACTTCTCAAGGAAATGATTTACACCTTTTATCTCTTGCAAATATGGGGAAAAAAAATCTTTTTAAAACTGTTTCGAATTTCTTGGATTGCATAACCTTTTTGAAAATAATATCCATATTTCAAAAAAATTACAATTTTTTAAAAATAAACTTATGTGCACAATATTTATACTTGTAAAAATTTCAGGCTTGTAAGACTAACCAAAAATTTAAAATATGCGTGCTGCAAATTTTAGATCACGTTTAAAATGACAAATCGTGTATAGTTTGTCACAAGATGTGTTTCGAGCCGTCTTTTGAATCAGGCAGAAATGTAGTTCCCTTTTCAATCTCTACACCAAAGTGGAAAAATATTCTCTTCGCCAAACCATAAGAACCAAGATAAGTGTTTCTTTTTTTGGGTGAAAAGCTAAGTTGAAGAGACGTATTATCATGGCCCGATATTGCATAAATTCCTATTTCGTGAAAGCAAGTGGTAGAGTCTCTGGCGTTGAAAAAGAGGCTCGCAGTCATCACTCGCATGCTACCTACCTTTTTATTCATTGGAAGCATTCTACCGACGCTAGATTTTGTATTGTAAAAGAGAGTACCTTTGGAAAAATAAAATGGGGATTTGGGACCGATCTTTTGTACATTTGTCCTAACTTTATATATTTATTATCATTACCAAAAAATAAAAAATGAAAGGTGGAGATTACGTAAGGTCCCTTGGGAACTTTAGGGGTCGTGCTCGCTAGTTCAAGAACTCGTCAGTGCTGTACACTGTCCCCTGAGCATTAATTTTGTTACGACCATTGACTCTCTTTTGTTGTTTACGTCGGCATATGCAATGCACATTACTTTTAAGAGGTAAATGTATATTTTCATGCCATTTACTGTCAATTGCCGTAAAACAGGGGAAAGAAAGGCAAAGACAATGCTAATAATATAAAAATGAATATCGATAACAATATTAAACAATAATAATTTGTTAAAAATTGGTAAATATATCCACATTAGTAGAGCTAAGGAATGTAGTTTAAGAAAACGAAGCACCAGTGTGAAATGCAAATAGAAAATGCCTGAATAATTAAAAGGTCAGATAACAAAAATTGGTTTACTTATGATGTGTATGTAAAGGGCTGATTACGGAAAAGTCAATCGGTTATAAATATACCTAGGAAAATTATGAAAGAAATGATTAAACGATATTCATAGGAAATTAAATAACTGTCTTTTCTTTTCAAAAAGATTAAACAATCACATTCTTAGATACATCATACATGACGTGCGGTATCCTTTTAAATTCCAATTGTTATGTCCTGCATTGCAAATAATTAATTAACTTTTTCCCAAATAGATCTGTCCTTCTGAGTGCAAAATGGAGCATCTTTAGTCCTAACATTAAGTGGCATCACGATCGATAGTGCCTCATAGTCATCTTCAACATTAGAGGACCCTTTTTGCAAAAAGAAAATTCATATTAAATTAATGTGGTCCAATGCCCCAAACTTTCAATTTCCCTTCTTGAATTATTTTCCTTTTTGTGGCCCCTTTTCCAACTGTACCGATTTTCTAAATCCGAAGTACCAGTTAGGCCACAAAAAAAAAAGAGGAAAAATAAATAATTGAATAAATGGACTCGGAAGAAACTTCCTATTCATATAAAAGATAAAGTGGTCCAATGGTCCTTGTGGAGGAGGAGAGACATTTATTGGAGCGGGCCCGTTAAAAAAATTTGATTTTGGGTGATGCTCGTGCTTCGATTTTTGCTTGGTCATGGTAAAACTAGATAATATTCAAAGGCGGAAAGTGGTCACCCACCACCACTCATCAGTATCTATCTAACTTTCAAACAATGACAATTTGAGTCATCCGCTTTTTTTTTCCCCAATATATTTTAAATCTGATTTTTTTTCCATTTTTTAATTTTTCGGGAAAAATCAAAATGCATGGAAGGGTACTTAATACTAGAAGTAAGTATGGATTTAGGGTAGAACTAGAAACTAGATTAAACCAGCAGTAGGAACTAATCTGGCTCAAGTTTTTGCGGTTATTGATTCCTTAAAAAAGTGGAATTAGTATTGTGCAGTTTAATTCTCGGTTCCTAGATAAGAATTGAACAAAGAGTCAAGAACCAAAGAACTGTTCGGAGAACTGATGACCCCCAACGTCGACATCTTTTTTGGCCATGAAAGTGAAACTCTGCAGCAAGATTGATGTCCCCGACGACTGAAATTCTCCATGAATAGACCACCGAAAGGCATTGCTTTGAAGTTGCCAAATGCTTGGTTTGATTATTCACCCCCGAAAGGAAAAGTCCCTGAGCTTCACGAAATGTCTACTCTCATGCTCTGTCACTCTCTCTAAACCTTTCTTTGCTAATAATTAGTTGTATTTGGAGGGCTCATCGTTCAGCTCAAATATGGAAGCAAAGACGGTACAAAGATGATGGATAATGTTCCTGTTCTGGGTTAATTTTCTAGGATTGATTTGTGGAGACAAAATGGTACTTTTCAAAGAAATCGAGTTTGCTGCTTCTTTCATGGGCTTTGGAGTTAAGCATCCTACGTGTCAATAACTCAGAAGAGCACAAGCAATCGGAGCATGAGAAGGTTTCTAGCACAATCTATCTACAGAAGAGTAAAGGAATTTTCGAGTCTGTCATTTGAAGTTTTGTGTTGGTGATTTTGTGTGCTTCCACGCGATGCACGTATCTGCTTTAGTTTGTTGTCATTGACAAATGGAACAAAAAGAGCGAGGAAAAAAACAATGAAAAAAAAAATTGGCTAGCTTTGGGATGGACCTTAGAATCGACCATGACTTACTAACGATGTGAATTTTGGATTCCAAAGAATATATGATGGTTTTGAGTTTCAAAAATTGAGAAATCGATTCTAATAAGATACGTTTCAAATTCCGAATAAATTTTGAATAAAATCTGATTGATCACAGAATCACTGACATTTACTTAATACAAGTGTAAATAAACAAAATGAATAAGTGATTTCGGAAGGTCATGTGGAGTCTATTCGGAATTGCTCTTTGATAATCATATTTTGCAACAATCATTTTGAAAAAAAGTTACTGATTTGTGTATAAGGGGGAAAAACGATATGTTGGATATAACAAAATCCAATGCTTCGCGAACAGCAATAAAATAACTTGCAATATGTCTCTTCAAACGTCAGATAATTGACTATCTGATCACCACTTTTTCGTCCGAGAATTGCTGCGGAAAATTCAACAGTTGTAAAAATGGACTGAGAATGTTCTTGGTCCCTATACTTGACAAGATACAAGCATGATAAGCTCAGCCTTAGAAATCATGGGGTGAAGCTCCCTAGGAAGATTTCTTGCGCCCGCCAAAGAATAAGAAATGTTATCCTGATCGTGTCACATGTCATTCGGAGGGTGTAGTTGTTGCATTATTGATTTAAACTTTAAATACTCCATAATGATATAAGTGCAATTCTTTATTTATTTGATACCTTACTCTACATTTCAAGATCTAAAAAGTACATAAAATAGTATTCTAATTTAAAGTCATGTTGGAGAGAGTGGCTGCTGCATTATTGACGTATTTAAAATTTTTAAAAAACAAAACTCAATTATGGCGTCATCATTGATACTTAACTGTACATATCAAGATCTAAACCCTAAAAGGATTCCTCCTGAATAAAAAAAATTGCTCCATGTTCACTGAAAACATCTATTTACAATCAGCGAATCCCATGGATTGTCTCGATCTCGCCTGCAATTTAATTGATCATTATTCAGCATTATTAGATGATTAATTTGATGAAGAGAATATAAGCAGATGCATGGTCCCCTTCTCCTCCTCCTCCTTCTAAGGAAATCACGTTGGACTTGTTATATGTCCTCGACTTATATTTCGTCGATAACACGGCATACACAATCTATCCATGTGTAGGTGAAGTGAACAGCATTTTTTCCTAGTGTTTTACAAAGATAATCGTAGGTTTCATACAAACCCGGGTGAAATTATTACAATAATACCGTTTTGTTTTTAAGCATATTGGTATCTCAAGAAGCATCAATATTAATGTTCGAAAACTTTCAATTTCATGACCTGCCAAAATAATAATGACAAAGATAAAGATAAAGATCGAAGCCAAAAAAAGCGAAGAATAAAAGTAGCTTGCGATAGTAACGTCGTTGGTTCGAAAGAATGATTTTAATTTTTAATTTTTATTAATATTATTGCAGAAGTACTTTAATTATTATTTTGTCGCCTTTGAAAAAAAAAAGGATCCGTACATTGTTTGCAAACTTGAAAATCTCAGTTTCCACTAGAAATAATGAAAAAGAAAAACGCAACTTGGTATTTTGCATTTCATCAAGACCCAAAAATATTCATTGCTGAACTGATTGCGTGACAGCCGAGGTCACATGGCCATTTGGTTGGATTTGAATTTAAAAAACGGGCCGAAAGAGATATAGGTCAAAATGACCCGAACGTGAGTTGGTATTTGTCAATTGTCTGGTTGCCCTGGGTTAGACTGTAAATAAATCGATAAAAGAAGTTGGGTACGGATGGTCAATTCTAGTGTCCACCTTGAATGTTATTATATTGAGCTCGTACGAGGATGCATTTGGTTCAATTTTGACTAAATGACTTTTCATTTCATACGTCTCTCTAAGCATCTTTGAATGAAGGGATATTCCGCAAAAGTAGTAGTGTTTGAATAACTCATTTTGGTGTATATTTTGTAAAGCAATTTTGGAAGTGAAAACAAAAGGAATAATATAAAAAGAAAAATAGATCTTGGCAAGCATTGGCAAAGGTAGGGGCTAGGGGAGCTTCACTTGCGTCGACCATAGGCAAGCCTCGATGGCAACCAAAGGCGCGGTCGGCCAAGGTCGAGTGAACCCAACCAAGGCTACCCCTGGGGTCACACAGCCTTGACAAGGTAAAGACGCTTCTTCAGCGATTTGCAACATCGATTCTAGGGTTTACTTATTTGGAGATTTGCTACATCAGAGCTGCACCCATCCGAGCCCTTCAACCGTTAGCAACCCAAGCAACAATCGCCAAGGATGCATGATGCTAAGGTCGCACAGCCATGATCGAAAGGCCAGATCTAGGTTGCTCAACCCTCGACCTTGACCTAGACCCACAACAGCTTAGGCAATGATAGTAGCTTCGGCGAAGGCAATGGCTTGATAGCACTTGCAACCCTAAATCTCATCCTCGACCTCGACTTGGACCTCAACCTCAATGGCGAAACCAGAGAGCACAAGGAAGAAGATGAACAATATTTTTTTAGGGTAAAAGAGGAACACATAATTATCAATGAGGGCAATATTGAAAAGAAAAAATTCATTAAACCTGCACAATATCATTCTGAAAATGCAAAAACTTAAGGCAAGTTATCTGTCTTGGGTTTTCAGCTTTCCTAATACTAACATTTGGCCAATGAAGTCCTAAAAGCACTTGCCAAACATCTTATATTTTTCTTTACGAGGTTTTGGGGACTCAAAGTCCCTTGGAAAAGTTTAATCAAATTAAGCTTAATTATTGAAATACTTCTTTTAATATTAAATGTTCACTTTGAATCCCAACTATTTTGCACCACCAATGATCCGAAAATTCAAGGTGGACAAGTCTGTCACTACAACTTCATTAAGATTTTAGCCACTAATACATTAATTCACATTAAGTATGCTGCGGCTAGGTAAAGCAATGCTACCCTTTTAAAGGTTTGCTTTCAACTTGAATTGAACTCGTGCAAGAAAGGTAACCCATTGACCAATGGGTAGTTACCTTGGTGACCACTTGGTTACCCTGTTATAGATGTGGAAATCAGGTGAATCCTTTACTCAATGGTACTTGATTGGATGCTACAATGCACGCACAACGAATAGAGAAAGTCTCGTGACCTTATTTTGAGAAGACTCTTAAATGCTCGTGTCAAGTTGAATGATTGTCTATACAAAGAAAATGGGTAGTTCTATGCCTATGGAAGTGGATGTAATGGAAAGTTATAAGAGATACACTTACTAGAGAAGTCTGAAACAAGTGAACATATTTAAAATTGCAATCATGTATAGAACAGGTTGGTAAAAAAAATAATCCTATATCACTTATGGCACCCAAAGATCAGTAGTGTCAGGACATAGTGCCAATGTTGCAATTTTTCTTGTTGCAATAGGACTTAACGTGGGTTAGTAAAACTTTTAATGCAATGTAATAGTGCAATCTCTTATGTCTCTTCCTCTCCAAATTTCAACTTTCTTTGCTTCTTTAAATTCTAGAGGGAAGGGATTTGACTTAGATCTCTCCCTCCCCTCCCTCTTTGGTTGTTTTTTCCTATATTTTCTCTTAGTTCTTACTCTACTCTCCCGATCTAATATGATCCAGGAATTTTAATAAATAAGTATTATGTCTCTAGTTTCAATAGTGTTCACAGCAGCTCCAATATCATATCCGTGTTTATTTAACTTGTTTTTGTTTAACATTCAGTGTCTTGCACTTGCTAAATAGCTCTATCTCATAAGTGTTAGATCTGAACTTGTTTGACATATTTTTGTTGTCTCTATATGGTGATGGTGTTGACTGTTGAGGGTGCCCAATCTAAGCATATACCACCAAAATGCAAAGCCATAGTTGCGTGTGCTCATCACTAATGATAATGTGTACTTTTGTGATTAGTCGCCAATTATTTGGATGCAGTCATAGATCTGTTTTTGTAGGAGGAACTTGTGCTTACCTCTACCTACCGTGCTCTAATAATATACCTTGATTTTTGGATTTAGTTTGTTTTAAAACTCTATGGGCTTGCTTTGTTGTGGTGATTTCTGGGATTTCTTATGGATCTTTTCATGTATCATTTAAATAATAAATGAAAATTTTCTTTGATTATTATTTCTTTTTTAATGTAGAACAGAGACGGATAGTGTTTTTGGTGGATTGCATCCATGGCGTTGTGAACTTTAGATCTATGTGCAACTACTTGAAAACTATTAAACTCATTTATTGTTTCATATGTTAACAGGAAAAGGTAGAAAAAAGGTTAGGAGCGAATAATCACGTGATTAGATCAAGGAAAAATTACTTAATCAATCATAAATCTATTGTATGAATGTCAATTCAATCTTAAACTTTTCAATTTTGTCAATTTTTGTCTTAAACCTTTGTATGAGATTCAATATAATCATTCCGATTAATTTTCATAAAAAATCACTAAATTGACGGTTTTGTCATTGTTGACTGGCCGTCCCACATGGTGCACCGCCATGTTAGCAACTTTGGCAGAAATTGTTTGGAATAACTATATTAGAATTTCATGCAAATGTTTAAAAGTAAATTAACAAAACTGAAAAAATTAGAAATGAATTGACATTCATATAATAGATAAAGGACTAATTGGATTACCCCATGTTGATGCCCAAATAAACTGGTTGTGGGTTTTTTCTTCAAAGGATTTGTGGAAAGTCAACTGTGATTTAGAGAGTTAAAAATTGATAACTACAAACCATTAATGGTAAAAATGCACTAAAAATGTTCTTGGTCCTTGTAAATGAGCTATATACTTGACTAGATACAAGCATAAGCTCAGCCCGAAAAATCATGTACAAGGACCCACAAAATAATATTGTTTCCTTATTGATTTAGATTTAAAATTCTGAAAAACTCAATAATGATGTAGGTGCAAGTTATTTTTTAATTGACACATTACTCCAAGAAATCAAGATCCAAAACCTAATAAATATCATAAACTAATACTCTGATTACGAGACATATTGGAGGGAGTAGCTGTTGCATGCTCGATACATTTGGAATTTTAAAAACCCAATCATGATATCATCAATTGATACTTAACTGTACATATCAACATCCGTGAATAAGAAATTTGCTCCGTTATCACTAAGTAACATTTGTTTTTGACCTGTGAATCCCGTGGTCGCTAAGCGATCTCTCCTATATTTAAATTGATTATCATCCAACGTTATCAGATTATTTATTTGATTAATAGATCGTACTCTTTCTAAGAAAACTTACATGTGGACTCATGTCTAATCTGTCGGTTACACTGCGTCCAGAATCTATCCACGTGAAGGTGAAGTAAACAATGTCTCTTGTGGTATTTTACACTGCTGTTCGGTTCGTACGAAAATCCGTACGAGATATAGAAGATACAGTTTGAAGTAATAAAGAATATAGTTAATACCCTGAAAAATCCAAAATCGATATATATATATATGATAAATTTACCTCAAATTATTTTTTTGATCATGAAAAATCCTAAATTAGTACATATGTGATAAATTTACCCTGATTGACCATTAAAAACTCTAAACTTATACATTTATGACAAATTTACCCAAAACTAATTTATTCGATCGCAAAAAACCTCAAATTGATAAATTTGTAACAAATATACCATCCGCTAAATTGGATTAATACCACAAAAAAAATCACAAAAATTGTAAACTATGACAAACGGAGTGTAAAATCTTAAATTGGTATACCAGTCAATTGTCACGTGTTATTTAACTTAATTATTTGACAGTAAAATTTAACGGAAACTAATATAGGATAAATTTGTCACAAGTATACCGGTTTTGGGTAAATTTGTTAAAGATATACCAGTTTGGGGTTTTTGATGATCAAAAAAATAGTTTAAGATAAATTTGTCATAGGTGTATCAGTTTTGATTTTTTCAGGGCATTAACCCTAAAATTAAAAGTAGCATTCGATGGTCTCCAAGATTGCTTTCTAAGTAATGATTCTTACTAACATTATTGTAAAAGTACTTTAATTTTCGATTTTATGCATTTAAAAAAAATGTATTGGTACGTTATTTTGCTAACAAATTATGTCTAAATATTTTTGTGAACATTGAGAATATTTTTCATTTATTTATTTTTATAAGCAATAAAAGTGATCATTTTTTCAAAAAGATTTTCCAAATATTTCATTTTCTGTAAAACAAAGTGTGTAAACAGTTTACCAATAAATGTCTTAACCTAATTAATAAATGGACAATTTATAAGTTGGTTGCAAATAGTTCTCACCGAAAATAACAATCGATTGAAAGATTATTTTGTTTAATTAAATCCATTAGAATCAACTAGAAAAACTTCATTAAAAAAGGGGTTTTTTTTTTTTTTTGGTAAAGGGTAAATATATATTAGCAAAAGAACCAAGGAGCTACACACATATATAGCGAAAGACCCTAGCACCTAAGCTTACACTCAAAGGACAACCAGTCAAGCGAGTGGAAGAGGTGCCGGGGGACGAGGGAGGGGGGGGGAAGGAGCTGCAAGACGAGGAGAGAAGGAAAAGCAGCTAGATCCAGGCTAAACAGCAGCCAAAAGGAGGAGAAGGGGAAAAACAAAGGCACCTGCGCAGGGGAGAAGGAATAAAACTAGAAAACTGAAAGATATGAACAAAGGGACACCATGGATGCATCCAACGCTGAAGAGAGAGGACGCATCATTACAGTGAAACGCCTCATTCGAAGATCGAAGGATGGATTCCCCAACTGAGTTGTAGTCTTCTGTTACGAGTCGTATCCGGGACCTTCGAAAAGGTAAAGGCTCTATCCTTGATAGCCATGCGAAGATGTTCCTTCAAAGCCGGGAGGGATAAGGTTTGGTTGCGGAAGATAATGTTATTCCTTTCCTTCCAAATAAGGTAGCATAACGCGGCAAAGCCAAAACGAGCCACCGATTGATAGAAGCTGGTATCAGAGAGATGCTTGATAACCCAATCTAAGTTATCCTTCCACGTAGAGTTCCGCCATGGGAGGTTACATTTATTCACCCAGAAAGCAACCAGACTAGCCGAAATCGGGCATCCGAAGAATAAATGATCAACAGAGTCAGGAATAGAGGAACATAACATACATGAGGATACTGGGATTCTCCCATGAGCAGACAGGATTACCTGGGTTGGTAATCGGTTGCGAGTGATCAACCATAAGTGGGTTTGATAGCGGGGGGGAAGAGAGGAATTCCAAATGAATCTCGACCAAGGCACAAGATGGCCCCTAGTCCTTAGAAGTGTCCAAGCAGAAGCCGTCGTAAACACCTCTGAGGAATGGCCCAGCCATAGAAGTCGATCATCATTGTCGTTGAGGATTGGGAGAGGATCCTCCCAGCCCATAATGGCCGCCGAGACTGCAGAGGGAAGGGAGAGGACATTAATTCCAGCAGCAACAGAAGCAAGCCGAGGGATGCCAGAGCAATATATGTTTCGATCTGTGAAGAGCTTATAGAGCGGCCCCCGGTGATGCCAATGATCAAACCAAAATGATGTAGATAATCCATTGCCTATGCGCCACATAAATTGATGCTGAATTAAGACTCGAAGGCCTAGCAATTTTTTCCAAGACCAAGAGCATATTGTAGGCCTAGGAATGACCCAAAAATTCTTATTCTTGATGAAGTTGGAATGGATCCATTTGCACCAAAGTGATTCTTTATCATTAAAGAGGAGCCACAAGTGCTTAATCATAGAAGCGATATTGCTAATCCGGATGGTTCGGATACCCAAACCACCTTCCTCCTTGGGTAAGCAAACTTCATCCCATTTGACCTTTGCCCCTCCTGATCCAAGGGTCGGACCCTTCTAAAGGAATTGGCGAAATATTTTCTCAATTTGTCTTGTGACCGAGGAAGGGAGGATGAAAACACTAGACCAATAAACCTGAATCGAGTGCAAAACCGATTCAATCAGCTGCAGTCTACCAGCCAGGGAGAGGAACCGGTTCGTCCAAGATTGGACTCTCGAGGTTATAGCACTGACCAGAGATATGCAATCCATCTTGCCTAGCCTAGATGAGATGATAGGTACCCCGAGGTACCTAAAAGGGAGCGAACCCAATTGAAAGCCAGAGGTACTAACCATGGACTATTTTAGATCTTGAGATCCACCTGAGAGGAAAATTTCGCTTTTGTTGAAGTTTGGTTTCAAGCCAAACCAGTTAGCAAAGGATTGAATCCCATCCAAAAGCAGGCACAGAGAAGACATATTACCTTCAGAGAATAATAATACATCATCTGCAAAGAAAAGGTGGGAGAGCCTAGTCGCTTTGCATCTCCAAAAGAAATCATAGCCCACCTTTGACGTTTGGTTATTGATGATTCCAGTAAAAACTTCCATAACAAGAGTGAAGAGATAAGGGGACATAGGGTCACCCTGCCTGATTCCTCTCCCACTTGAGAAAAAACCATGCAATTCACCGTTGAGAGAAATAGAGAACTTAGGCGAGTGAATGCAGACCATTATGCGGTCGATAAAAACTGCAGGGAATCCGAATGCCATCAAGGTAAGCCGGATAAAGTTCCAATCAATGGAATCATAGGCTTTACGAAAATCAACCTTGATAATACATTTAGGCCGATAAGGATTATGATGAAAGTCGCTAAATAATTCCTGGGTCAGCATAATATTATTGCTTATGCGTCTTCCTTTCACGAAAGCATTCTGGGGAAGACTAACTATAGAAGGGAGCACAACAGCTAACCTGTTAGCAATAATCTTTGTGATACACTTGTATAGAGTGTTGCAGCATGCAATGGGCCGAAAATCATTAACCGTTGACGCATTAGGGACCTTCGGGATTAGAGTCAGGATAGTTGCATTGATCTCCTTCAGCAGTTGACCATTAATAAAGAAGTCCCGAATCGCCAGCAGGACCGATGGTCCTATAATCTCCCAAGTTCGCTTGAAGAAGTCGACATTAAAGCCATCTGGGCCAGGGGATTTACCAGAAGCAAGGGAGAAGAGAGTAGATCGAATTTCCTCATCTGAAACAAGGCGAGACAGCTCCTGGATCTGTATATCATTGAGAGTACGACTCAACTTATCCTGGATTTCGGCAACCAAGGGCACCGAAGTAGGAGGAGAAACCGCTAAAAGATCCTGGAAATGGGAGAGAAAGAGCTGATGTACCTCAGGCGGGTGAGAGACCAACCGGTCTCCATCATGGATTGAAATAATTCTATTTCGCAGGTGGGATTGTTTGACGGATTGGTGGAAGAATTTTGTATTTAGATCTCCTTTCTTAAGCCACCTCACTCTCGATTTTTGCCTATAAAACGATTCCTCCTGGAGGCGAAGGTCAGAAAATACCCGTAGCTTCTCCTTCTCTGTATCCGCCAGGATCTGGTTAAATGGATCAAGATGAATGGCTTCCTGGGCCAAAGAGAGATGGGCTCTAGCTTCATCAGTTCTCATAGATATGTCCGCATAGGCCATCTTATTTAGATACTTAAGCCTGCATTTCAAAGCACGAAGCTTGCAGCAAAGGGAGTACATAGATGTACCAGTAAAATCAGAATTCCAAACCTGCGAGACCATATCAAAGAAGGAGGGATGACTCATCCAAAAGTTGAAGAACTTGAAGGGCTTGCGGGTGTTGGGAGTAGGCATGATTCTTACAACCATTGGGCAATGATCCGACACCCCCTGGGGCAAAAAAGATGCTTCCGAGAATGAGAACACCGAATTCCATGTTGAGTTGATCAACACTCTATCAATTTTCCTAAGCTTGCGATTCGATCCTGAAGATGTTGCCCACGTGAATCTCTTTCCCACATATCTCAGATCATCCAAACCAGCTTCATCAAGACACTCTCCAAAATCATTGAAAGAAGGGATCCAATAGTTAGAAGAGTCGGCTCTATCCGAAGCATCCCGAATCGCGTTGAAATCTCCAGCAATAATCCATGGCGAATCCGAGAGCACTAGACTATGGCGCATAAGGTCATTCCAAAGAGGTCTTCTCAACACGAAAGAATGCTCCGCATATATAACAGAAAGATTGAATGAAACGCCGCTATTGAGACACATCAACCGACCATGAATAGCCTGAGCCGAACAATCAGAGGTATCAAAAGAGACATTATTGGGGTTCCAACCCACCCATACTCTCCCCCTATGCGAGTGAATATAGTTGGAACACCACCGCCAGCCGGGGATAAGGGCTGCAGAAACAGTAGGAAAAGCAACAGGAGAGATTTTGGTCTCCAAAATGCCCATACAACTAAGGTTGTTGGTTCTCACAAAATGCCTAATTTCAGCTTGCTTAAGGGGGAG
The DNA here is from genome assembly GCA_004368105.4 of Eucalyptus melliodora. Classification (NCBI taxonomy): domain Eukaryota; kingdom Viridiplantae; phylum Streptophyta; class Magnoliopsida; order Myrtales; family Myrtaceae; genus Eucalyptus; species Eucalyptus melliodora. Next base: position 14,863,570 of record CM023402.3, read on the forward strand.
ACCGAGACCCCTAATATTCCAAACTCCAAAAAACATAGGACACAAAAGATATGAGGGTTACCTCTTCCTTCCTCCTCATTTTCTAACCGAGGAGGATACCAGCTTTGGGCTAGGTGGTATACTCGCATCAGCAGATGCATATCGAAGAGGTCATTTCAGGCGAACAGGAACATCTATCAAAGGATCTGGGAGAGATGGGGGAGGGATTGTCTCCTCCAAGATAGATGAAGGTATCACCTGTGGTGAGTCCGATCCGCTCCTACCCAAAGCAGTTTCATTCACCACTTCTTCATCTGAGGATGATGACTCCGAAGAGGATTCCCCTGAATCTTGAGCTTGAATCGCCAGAGAAGGGGCCAAAGGGATGTCAGGTATTAATTCGAAGGATGGAGGGGGAAGATCTACCTCATTCGTAGGTACCTGATTTACCATTACAGGCTCCGAATGCTGAATTGCAGATTGTTTATCACCTTCTGACTGAGGTGAAACCATAATGCGATGTGATGGAGGGGGGTTCTCTGGATGGAAGGGTCTGTTGTTTCGCTTCCTCCGCACTTCCCTCCACTCGTTGGTTTGACGGACCGAGCTTGGATTAGCAACTGCATGGCCAGACTTAGCCTTAAGTTCATCAGGCGCAGCACATTTGTGCCCAAAAGTGCAACAAGAGGGGCAAATAGATGGCACCCATTCATAATGAACATCTATAGAGCGACTTTCACCATCAAGGGAGAACTTAATAACTTCAGGAAAGGAGCTCGATGCATCAATCTCCACACAAATACGAGCAAAGGCAACCATAGCCATCTGTTCTGTTCTGCTATCAACAAATAACGGCTTACCAATAACACTAGCAAGAGTGCTCAAACCAGGTGCAGACCAACATACCACCGGAACATTTCTCAAACGGATCCATATAGGCACAGAATTATGACAATCCTTCTTGAGTTCCAACTTAGGATGCCATTGATGGAGAATAAGCGGGATTTTTGCTACCGTGATCGGCCCACCTTCGAGAATTTTCCTCCTGAAGTCCTCATTCGGAATACGCAGGAAGTAGAAACCCATATCAGCTGCAATTACCTCAACTAACTCCTCACCTCAAGCGTGCTTAAGAGTGTCCTGTGTCAAATGATAAGGCAGTCTCTTTCCGATATAGTATCCAACTAGACAATCTTCCCATTTAGGATGGGCAGCCTGCATAATTTCAGGTGTAATTTGCGGCATTACTACATTATCCACAACAGCAGGCGGGAAATAAGACAATTTAGAACCCTTAGTAGCTGAGCGAGTCACTGCAGCCCACGTTCGAGCAGGGGGTTGAACATCAGTCGATGGAGAGGCTTTGTGGGTTGCCAGCGGATTTCCAGCAGCATTAGTAAGCCCAGAACGCACCATATCGCACATACCGTGGGGGGGGGGGGGGGAAGAGGATGAATATCACTCAATTCCTTCCCAGCCTTGCTGTTACTTTTCGGAACCTTGTCCGAGGGAGGAATGGACGCTTCGCCAATAGCAGAATGCTGAGGGCCGAAGCGCAGGCGAGACCGTGCCTTCCTTGCTCTGCTTCGGCCCCTGCTTCGGGAGCGACCCCGAGGACCCCTAGCCTCCGAGGGAGGTCGAGCAGGGGATGGACGAGAGGAAGGGGGGATAGAGGCATACTTCGGGTCTGGAATAGGGCTCTTGCCGAGGATGCTCGCATGAGCAGCGGACGAAGAAGCCATCCGAACGCAGCAGCTTGCGCAAGCAAAACCCTAGAAGTTCAGATCGCGATTCCAAAGTACAGAAGACATACCGGGGGAAATCGTTCGGAGGGAGTTTAGATCGGGTCCAGGCGCAGCTCGTCTCCAAAAATGAGCGACAACGGACGGCCAGAGTGGCCGGAATCAGCAGAAACGCACTCCAGTGAACAGTACCGGTCGCATCAGCAAAAGAGAGAGATGGTGAACAGTAACCCGCGAAGGAGAAAGGTTCTATGTCTCTAACTATTAAAAAAAAAAAAAAAGGGGGTTAACACCAAGAAAAATCATAAATAGGTATATCCATGACAAATTTAATCACAAAAACCCCTAAAGTAATACACTTGTGATAAATTTTATCTTGGATTAATTTTCAACTAAAAAAATCAAATTGATACAATTATGACAAATTTACCCAAAATTAATTTTTTTTACTACCAAAAACTTTAAACCGGTACATTTGTGACAAATATACCCCCCGTTTGTTTTTATTAAATTGGATTAATATCATCAAAGATCATAAAATAGTACACTTGTGACAAATGAAGTTATAACTTTAAATTGATACATTCATCAACTGTCATGTGTCATTTAACTTAGCAATTTAATCATAAAATTTAATAGAAATTAATCGATGATAGATTTGTTTCAAGTGTATCAATTTAGGTTTTTTTTTTTGTGATATTAACTAAAAAAATAAAGATCCAAGTGACAAATTTATACTTTTTCTTTTCTCGAATTAAGTATTCAGATTATGAGCCGATGCTATGCCTTAAGCCTCTCTGTTCTTTCTGAAACCGACAGGTGAAAATGTTTACTTTTGTAAACCATATATTAATTCTCGGTTATTATATTATGTGCTAATTATGGTGCCAAATGATTGTGCAATGAAAGACAAAACCTGGGTCAACTTTTAATGTAGAACAGGCGATGGATGATGCCATCTTTGGCGGATTTTGCACATGGTGGGGTGTGAACTTTATGGAGCGAGACATTGACAGAGTCATTATTGAATCACTGCGTGAAAGCTCTCCCCAAATTGGGAATGTATAGGGAGGTATGGCTTGGCTCAAATGTTGCAAAATTCTCGTCTTCTGTCTGGCCATATACGTTTACCCATTGGAAAACGACTATAAGTAGTTGGCATGGGGATGAAAGCGTCAAGTATTGGATATGTCTCCGATTCGATTCGCCTATTTGTGATTTGTTGTGCTGACAGATAAATCTTGCGTGACCTCAAATTAGCACGACGCGTTTCAAAACTGTGCAAGGGTGTGCAAAGAGTGACCAAATCGAACCATATGGTATTGACAACTGACCAAAATGAGACATCGGCTTTCTGACCAAGGCTAGCCAAGCTGGGCATGTTGGGTACTAAGGTCGCATTTGATAATATTTTTGTTTAAAAATTGTTCTAGAGAACAAAAATAGAAAAAAGTGTTTATGTTCCGAGTAACAATTTTTGACCAGAAAAACGCGTTTGGTAAACTTGTTTCGGCAATAAAAAAAGAACCAAAACACGTTTGGTAAATTTGTGTTCTTTTAATTTTTATTGTTTTGTTTCTTTTTTTATTCTTTTGGCGAATTGCCGGCCTCAGCCATGGCCGGCGACCGGCTGACAAGGGCCGGCGGCCTCGCCTAGCCACCAACGAGGGCGAGTCTCGACAGGGGTTGGCGACGCTTTGGTCTGTCGCTGGCCCTCGATGGTTAGTCGTCGGCCATGGCTAAGGCCGGCAATCGGCCAAAGAAAAGAGAAAAAGAAAAGAAGAAAAAGAAGAGAAGAGAAAGAGGAGAAAAAAATTCGTTCTTAAAAATTGTTTTTATTCCAAATCTATTCTCTAGCCATTTTTCTACTCCGGGGAATAGCAATATCAATTAATGTTACCAAACAGATTTATGTTCCTTTTTTGTTCCGAAGAATAAAAGAATAGAAAATTGGGAGAAATAGAAAAGCTACTAAACAGGGTCTTAAATGCTCTAGTCATTATAGTACTAATGTCCAGACACGTGTTACGTGCACTTGTCAAGTTGAATGATTGTCTATACAAAGAAAACGGGTAGTTCTATGCCTAAAGGAAGTGGATGTAACGGAAAGTTATAAGAGATACACTTACTAGAGAAGTCTGAAACAGGTGAACATATTTAAAATTGTAATCATGTATTGAACAGGTTGGTAAAAAAAAAAATCCTATATCAATTATGGTACCCAAAGATCAATAGTGTCAGGACATAGGGCCAATGTTGCAATTTTTCTTGGTGCAATAGGACGTAACGTGGGTTAGGAAAACTTTTAATGCAATGTAATAGTGCAATCTCTTATGTCTCTCCCTCTCCAAATTTCAGCCTTTCTTTGCTTCTTTAAATTCTAGAGGGGAGGGATTTGACTTAGATCTCTCCCTCCCCTCCCTCTTTGGTTGTTTTTCCCCTTATTTTCTCTTGGTTCTTGCTCTATTCTCCTAATCTAAATCTATATTTAGGAGCTCTGCTCTCCCGATCTAATATGATCCAGAAATTCTAATAAATAAGTATTCTGTCTCTAGTTTCAATAGTGCTCACAGCATCTCCAATATCATATCCATGTTTATTTAACTTGTTTTTGTTAACATTCGGTGTCTTGCACTTGCTAAATAGCTCTATCTCATAGGTGTTAGATTTGAACTTGTTCAACATATTTTTGTTGTCTCTATATGGTGATGGTGTTGACTGTTGAGGGTGCCCAATCTAAGCATATACCACCAAAATGCAAAGCCATAGCTGCGTGTGCTCATCACTAATGATAATGTGTGCTTTTGTGATTGGCCGCTGATCATTTGGATGCAGTCATAGATTTGTTATTGAAGGACGAACTTGTGCTTACCTTTACCTACCGTGCTCTAATAATATACCTTGATTTTTGGATTTAGTTTGTTTTAAAACTCTAGAGGCTTGCTTTGTTGTGGTGATTTCTAGGATTTCTTATGGATCTTATCATGTATCATTTAAATAATAAATGGAAATTTTCTTTGATTAATTTTTTTTTTTATGTAGAACAGAGACGGATGATGTTTTTGGCAGATTGCATCCATGGCATTGTGAACTTTAGATCTATGTGCAACTACTTGAAAACTATTAAACTCATTTATTGTTTCATATGTTAACAGGAAAAGGTAGAAAAAAAGTTAGGAGCGAATAATCACGTGATTAGATTGAGGAAAAATTACTTAATCAATCATAAATTTATTATATGAATGTCAATTCAATCTTAAACTTTTCGATTTTGTCAATTTTTGTCTTAAACCTTTGTATGAGATTCAATATAATCATTCCGATTAATTTTCATCAAAAATCGCCAAACTGACGGTTTTGTCATTGTTGATTGGCATCCCACATGGTGCGCCGCCATGTTAGCAACTTCGGCAGAAATTGTTTGGAATAACTATATTAGAATTTCGTGCAAATGTTTAAAAGTAAATTAACAAAACTGAAAAATTTAGAAATGAATTGATATTCGTATAATATATAAAGGATTAATTGGACAATTACCCCATGTTGATGCCCAAATAGACTGGTTGTGGGTTTTTCTTCAAAGGATTTGTGGAAAGTCAACTGTGATTGAGAGAGTTAAAAATTGATAACTACAAACCATTAATGGTAAAAATGCACTAAAAATGTTCTTGGTCCTTGTAAATGAGCTATATACTTGACTAGATACAAGCATAAGCTCAGCCCGAAAAATCATGTACAAGGACCCACAAAATAATATTGTTTCCTTATTGATTTAGATATAAAATTCTGAAAAACTCAATAATGATGTAAGTGCAAGTTATTTTTTAATTGACACATTACTCCAAGAAATCAAGATCCAAACCCTAATAAATATCATAAACTAATACTCTGATTACGAGACATATTGGAGGGAGTAGCTGTTGCATGCTCCATTCATTTGGAATTTTAAAAACCCAATCATGATATCATCAATCGATACTTAACTGTACATATCAACATCCATGAATAAGAAATTTGCTCCGTTATCACTAAGTAACATTTGTTTTTGACCTGTGAATCCCGTGGTCGCTACGCGATCTCTCCTGTATTTAAATTGATTATCATCCAACGTTATCAGATTATTTATTTGATTAATAGATCGTACTCTTTCTAAGAAAACTTACATGTGGACTCATGTCTAATCTGTCGGTTACACTGCGTCCAGAATCTATCCACGTGAAGGTGAAGTAAACAATGTCTTTTGTGGTATTTTACACTGCTGTTCGGTTCGTACGAAAATCCGTACGAGATATAGAAGATACTGTTTGAAGTAATAAAAAATAATTAATACATTTGTGATAAATTTACCTCAAATTATTTTTTTGACTATGAAAAATCCTAAACCGGTACATATGTGATAAATTTACCTTAATTGACCATAAAAACTCTAAACTAATACATTTATGACAAATTTACCAATAACTAATATATTTGACTGTAAAAAACCTTAAACTGATAAATTTATAACAAATATACCATCATCTAAATTGGATCAATACCAAAAAAAAATCACAAAAACTGTAAACTACGACAAACGGAGCGTAAAATCCTTAATTAGTATACCAGTCATTTAACTTAATTATTTGACGGTAAAATTTAACGGAAACTAACATAGGGTAAATTTGTCACAAGTATACCAGTTTATGGTAAATTTGTTAAAGGTATACCCGTTTGGGGTTTTTGATGATAAAAAAAATAGTTTAAGATAAATTTGTCATAAGTGTACTAGTTTTGGATTTTTCAGGGCATTAACCCTAAAAATAAAAGTAGCATTCGATGGTCTCCAAGAATGCTTTCTAAGTAATGATTTTTACTAACATTATAGTAAAAGTACTTTAATTTTTGATTTTATGCATTTAAAAAAATTGCTAACAAATTATGTCTAAATGTTTTTGTGAACATTGAGAATATTTTTCATTTATTCATTTTTATAAGCAATAAAAGCGATAATTTTTTCAAAAATATTTTCCAAATATTTCATTTTCCGTAAAACAAAGTGTGTAAACATTTTACCGATAAACGTCTTAACCTAATTAATAAATGGAAAATTTATAAGTTGGTTGCAAATAGTTCTCACCGAAAATAACAATTGATTGAAAGATTATTTTGTTAATTAAATCCATTAGAATCAACCAAAAAAACTTCATTAAAAAAAGGGGGTTAACACCAAGAAAAACCATAAATAGGTATATCTATGACAAATTTATCTAAAATTAATTTTTAATCACAAAAAACCCTAAAGTAATACACTTGTGATAAATTTATCTTGAATTAATTTTTAACTAAAAAAATCGAACTGATAAAATTATGATAAATTTACCCAAAATTAATTTTTTTATTACCAAAAACTATAAACCGGTACATTTGTGACAAATATTCCCCTGTTTGTTTTTGTTAAATTAGATTAATATCATCAAAGATCATAAAATAGTACACTTGTGACAAATGGAGTTATAACTTTAAATTTGTACACTCGTAAACTGTTATGTGTCATTTAACTTAGCAATTTAATCATAAAATTTAATAGAAATTAATCGATGATAAATTTGTTTCAAGTGTACTGGTTTAGGATTTTTTGTGATATTAACTAAAAAAATAAAGACCCAAGTGACAAATTTATACTTTTTCTTTTTTCGAATTAAGTATTCAGATTATGAGCCGATGCTGTGCCTTAAGCCTCTCTGTTCTTTCTGAAACCGACAGGTGAAAATGTTTACTTTTGTAAACCATTTATTAATTATCGGTAAATATATTATGTGCTAATTATGGTGCCAAATGATTGTGCAATGAAAGACAAAACCTGGGTCAACTTTTAATGTAGAACAGGAGATGGATGATGCCATCTTTGGCGGATTTTGCACATGGTGGGGTGTGAACTTTATGGCGCGAGACATTGACAGAGTCATTATTGAATCACTGCGTGAAAGCTCTCCCCAAATCGGGAATGTATAGGGAGGTATGGCTTGGCTCAAATGTTGCAAAATTCTCGTCTTCTGTCTGGCCATATACGTTTACCCATTGGAAAACGACTATAAGTGGTTGGCATGGGGATGAAAGCGTCAAGTGTTGGATATGTCTCCGATTCGATTCACCTATTTGTGATTTGTTGTGCTGACAGATAAATCTTGCGTGACCTCAAATTAGCACGATGCGTTTCAAAACCGTGCAAGGGTGTGCAAAGAGTGACCAAATCGAACCATATGGCGTTGACAACTGACCAGAATGAGACATCAGCTTTCTGATCAAGGCTAGCCAAGCTGGGCATGTTGGCTACTAATTCTACGTTTGTCAAGGCCATAGCTGCCATAGTGCGTACTGGGTTGTCCCATTGGACCACCGGTAATGGTTTTGGTGAAGGTAGGGGTGGTTGGAGGTGGCGGGTCGCTGGTCTTAGGTGAAGTGGCCAGTTTTGCGGGATGATGTGATATTAGAGCTAACACGGTTTTCTTGGCTCTTTTTGTGAACAATGCTATTTCCTCTTTTTATTCAGGATTTTAGGTGTGAGATGCTAGTTGTAGGTTTTAAAAGTGAAGGATGCAAATTTGTAAGAGAGTCGAACTTAAAGATGGCTTTTGCAATTATCCCAAGTTAAAGCACCAATGACCCCAAGCATATGCTCACAAATTACAATTGGAACAGATGGTCCGGTGAATTCTTCTCCCCGTGAATAGTAGGCCTAATTTTATCTTATGGACCTATATTACATGTTGGAAGGATCATCTTCTTACATGCACTTTGGAACACTTTCTTTCTACCTCACCCCAACTCCTCTGAGAAGATGGGAATTCGAACTCTCCATCTCGCCTTTCCATATTGGAAAGGTGGCCACTAGGGCAAACCCAGTGATTATGGTAGTTTACAAATGGCTCACCCTATTTCCATTCCTTTATTGGCTCTTAACACCCCCTATTACATTGAATTGACTACATTAACTCTCGTGGACCCCTCCCTTAGTTTAAGATTATTTCTTATCTTTTTTACCCCTTATTATTGGCTCTTGACACCAAACATCACATTGAACTAACTACATTATCCATTACAATTCCCACTCTTAATTTAGTACAATATCTTACATTTTTTTCTTTTTTTTTTTATAAATTTTATTAAATGAAAAACTTACTCACATTACTCTCAAACACCTTTTTTTTTTCACCCTAGCCAATTCATCCACACCTGTTACATTTCAATGTTTCCTTCATGTAAGTCTTCTTCAAAACTTATTTGCTGCTATTATAACCTAAGTAGGTAGTAATCATACATTGGATTATAACCTAAGTAGGCACTAATCATATATTGGAGTACATAATGTTAATCATGATTGTGAAATTTTCGACTTCAAAATTTGGTACAAATTTACTCAAAGATTATCCTCTTACTTGCAGTTAAATGACTTTTTCAATAATTGTTTCCTAATATAAAAAATAAATATAAAAATCATTAACAAAATAATTATCTTTTTTTGCTAGAATAAAAGTAATTAGGTAGCTATCTATCAAATAAATATTTTTTTAAAAAATTTTAATACCTTGAAAAATCCCCAACTAGTAAGTTAGAGATAAATTTATCTCAAATTAATTTTTTTATTATAAAAAACCTCAAACTGATAGATGTGTAACAAATTTATCACAATATAATCTTTGACTACCAAAAACCTCAAACTAGTACACTTATAACAAATTTATCCTCCATTAGCTTTTGTCAAATTTAAACGTTAGACATAATGGTGACGTAATCATTTGGAAATCCATAGGGTAAATATCTCGAAAGACCTCAAACCGATACACTTATGATAAATTTAACTGTACACTTATGACAAATTTGGAATTTTCTATGGCATTAACCCTATGGATTTTCACTTGAACTTGCAATGACATAACATGTCACCAAGTGTAATCCACGTCAACAAATTCAATGGAGAAATTTGACAGAAGTTAATAGAAAGTAAATTTGTGACAAGTATACTAATTTTTTATAGTTAAAAAATTAGTTTGGAACAAATTTGTCATATGTATATCAGTTTGGGGTTTTTTAAAGTAAAAAAAATTATAATTGAATAATTTTATTACAGATTTATTAGTTTGGGGTTTTTGGTAATCAAAAACTAGATTTATGGTAAATTTGTCACAAGTGTACCAATTTAGGATTTTTTATGATACAAAAATATCAATTTGATGCAAATTTATTATAAGTGCATTAGTTTGGGATTTTTAAGGACGTTAACTCTTTTAAAAAGAGGTGCACCAATTTTGTTCCAAATCGAGAAAGAAAAGAAAAGAAAAAAACCAAAAGAGAAGACTACAAGCAAGCGTGGGTCTTTAATCAAGAGGTGGGCCCACGTTTAATATTAAAAAAATATTATTTGAGAAGGGCATGAGTAGTTTGTCTCTAGTTAAATTGAAACAAATGGAAAAGAGAAAAGAAAAGGTAAGGAATAATCTTAAATCTAAAGTGGAGCCCATGATGGTTAGTATAGTCAATTTAATATAAAAAGGGGTGTGAAAGAGCCAAAAAAGAGGTGGCAATAGTGCTAGCCTTACAAATTTGCAACTTTTCTTCCTTCTTTTTCTTTTACCAATGATTTACATTTACAAAAACACTTTTGAGTCTGCCAATTTAAAATTTGAATTGTTACTAACATTTTTTTTATTATATTACTGTATCGCTTTGAGTTACCAATTATAAATTGAGTTACTTACCATTATTTATTTGGTTTCTTTTAATTTATCAACTTTTGTTATGATTCATTGACTTGTATTTGCTTTTTCTTACAAAATTGTTCAATTCATCAATCATATTTGAACTTGCAACCTTTATAAGTTGGACATACCGGCATTTCTTTTATTAGTATACCAAGTAACTTTGGTTTACCAGCTGTTAGTTGAGTTTCTTCCTCACCTTTTTCTAAAATCTTTACCGACTTTTTTCCTGTCAATTCATAAATTCATATTTGTGTTATGTATCAATGTTTATTTGTGCTATTTTTTTTTTTAAATAAAAAATTACCAACTTCCCTTATCTTAGAGGAGAAAAAAACTTCCCTTCATTTCTTACCAAATAATTTTATTTATCGGGACCGATTCATAGACCTTGCTTACCGAGATTTTCTACAATTAAGTTACCAGCTAATTTTATATTACTAATTCTTCAATTAGTCACCAACGTTTATTTGGTAATTTTACTAATGAACTTCTCTAATCTTTTACAAAGAAATTTATTATGCACTACCAATTTTTATTTACATTTTTTTACCAATGCTTGAAATTTACCAACTATCAAATCAAATTACTAACCTCTACTTGAGCGAATTTTCAATGCTACTCCCACTTAAATAACCGAATTGAAAAGTTGTTAAATAAGAAAAACGAAAGAAATATTGGTAACGAACTCAAATAATTGGTACCCTAAAACTAGTTAATAACTTAACCAGAGAAAAGTTGATATAACACTTACTAAGTTAGTGATTTGACTCAAAATTAAAAAGATTCAAGCTGGAGGTGGTCACGCATTCATCTAATCTTTAAGCAATAGGAATTACACTTGGGCCATTCTTTATTAACATTTTATAACAGTTTACTTTCTTAAATGCTGCTACTCTTTAATAATTATCCGTAAAATTCCGAATACTCACATGTACACGGCAATAATTATAATGAACTAACAATGTCTTGGTCCTTTTTTATGAGCTATATCCATAAAATTCTGAATACTCACTAGGGTAATCATGGTCCGAGTTGGGCCAGTCCAGCACTTAACTCAAGGACCAACTCACATAGTGTTGGACCTAAGATTGATCCAATTGAGCTTGGGACTAAGAATTAGATTGATCCTATGGGTTTGGTCTGGTTTCAGAGTCAATTCGAGATCCACTAATAATTTTTGTTTCAATTTTTGTAGTGTCAGAAAAAAGAAAGGACAACAAGAGTGTTGGAGGAGGACAACGTCGTTTGATGTCATTTAATGTTGTTTAATGCCATTTAAGTTAGGGTAACGCTATTTAAGTTAGAGTTTTCTCTTTAGAATAGATATAAGAATATTATATCTTATATATTAGATATATAATGTATAATCTATCTAAAAGAAAATATATATAAATAAAAATTATATAGTCAAGGTTGGACCAACTCTAAACTCCTAGAACCGAAGACCAACCTGCATAGTGCTGGTCCGAGAATTTTAGGACCGAAGACCAATTCAGTCCCCTTGGGAATTGGATTGAGACCGATAGGGTTGGGCCGGTCCAGGGCAGTCCAGGGATCCTAGACCAATGCTCACTCCTAAATTGCTCAAATGTACAAAACAAACATAAAAATGGACTAAAAATGTCTTGGTCCTTGTGTATGAGCTATAATTCTCGCAGAAAGCCAATTGGGATTAATAGAATTGAAAAATGAAAATTGACAATAATAAACGAGGGTTATCAGTTCTCTTCAATTTTCATACGCAAAATTGTTGATGTTCTCATGTACACGATAATAATTAAAATGGACTAAGCTTTAGCAGAAAAAACACAACTAAAAACGGACCAAGAAGTCTTTGGTCCTTGCATAGAACTATATACTCGCGGAATGTCAATCCTGATTAAAGAAAGTTAAAGATTGAAAATTACAAACCAAAATAATGAATTATCTTCAAATTTTCATCCACAGAATTCCGAATATTCAAATGTACGCAACTATAATAAGAATGTCTTGGTCCTTGAATAAGAGTTATATACATGCCGAAAGTCAACTGGGATTAAGAAAGTTTAAAATTGAAAATAACCAACCAAAATTATCAGTTCTCTTCTGTTCCCGTCCGCAAAATTTCGAAACTTCTCATCTACGCATCAATAATAAAAATGGACGAAGACTGTTCTCGGTCCTTGAATATAAGCGATATACATGACTTTCCGAGTTTCTTTGTATCAACCGAAAAAGTTAATAAAATATTATTCTGATTGCAACTCAATTGGAGGGAGAGTACCGACCAAAAAAAAAAAAAAAAATGGAGGGAGAGCAGCTGTTGCATTATTGATAGATTGAATTTTTAAATACTCAATAATGATATAAGTGCAACTCATTATAAATTACACATTGTTGTCATCTCTCCTATATTTAACTGATCATTATTCGACATTATCAGAATTATTAATTTGATCAAGAGATTGCATTTTTATAGTGTTTTGGCCATGTGAGAATAGATCTGATGAATCACCCCAAATAAAAAATAGAGAGAAAAATCTAACAAAGCAACTTGGTCTTTCCATTTTATCAACCTTACTGAGCATTTCAGAATAATCTGGAAAAATAAAAATAAAAATCTAAGACTGGCGAGTCCGCCATTGCATTTAATACACGGGTAATTTGGGAACAAATCCATTTTCTTCGATGTGTCGATGCTGTCACTATTGGGAGAAATGAAGGGCAGTTGCTAAGCAATAGGAATTACACTCAGGTCATTCTTTATCAACATTTTATAATAGTTTACTTTCATGAATAGTGTTAACTCTTTAATAATAACCCAAAAAAATTCTGAATATTCAAATGTACGCAACAATAATAAAGATGAACTACGAATGTCTCGGTCCTTGTATATGAGCTATAATACGCTTGCAGAAAGTCAACTGTGATCAAGAAAGCTAAAAAAGTCAAACATTATTTTAGCTAATGTGTGTAAGAATGTAAGAGGTTGAGCAGCACAAAAATTAAATCTTCCCAGACAAATACTGTATTGACCACTATAAGAAGATTTTTTACCTTCATCTTTTCGAATTATTAGCTTTATTTGTAATACGAAGGATGTCCGTAAGCTGTTGCACTTCATCTACGTCATAATACTTACATTTTACCCCAAAAAGAAAAAAAATCAAATATTATTAGTGCTCTTCATTTTTAATCCTTGCAAAATGCTGATTTTCAGACGTGCGATCTATAAACTTTGACTGGGTACAAGCACAAGCTCAGCACCAAAGAGCATGTGGGAGAACTTCCTTGGGAAGTTTCTCTGTATCCGCCGACCAAAGAATATATAAAACACTATCGGGATAACAAGTCATACTTGAGGGAGTAGGTGTTCCATTATTTATACATTTAATATTAAAAATTGAATAAAGAGATAAGAGCAAGTAGGTACTAATTGATTCCTTGCAGTACATATCAAGTCACCCAAGAGGATTCCTCATGAATAAGAAATTGCTCCATTTTTTCTTTTTTTACGAAAAAGCATTTCTTTATGATGGGTGAATCCCGTGGGTTGTACTTGTCGATGTTTTCCTAATATTTTACACTGCTAATACTAGGTTTTCATACAATCTCATGCGACTTTGAAACAACGCTCACTTCCAGAGCCCGCCACAGCAATTACAACCAGACATAGTATATAGATATTAAAACGCAAAAAAAGAAAAAAAGAAAGAAAGAAAGAAAGATGTATTTTGTCTTTGGTTGAAAAGAATGCTTTCGATGTTGATTTTTCATTGACATTAGTGTGAAGATACCTTGGGTTTTAGTTTTTCGCCTTTAGAAAGAATGTATTGATAAAAAATTTTGCTTACAGTTTTCACTAGAAATAACAAATTGAATGACAAATTATTAAATAAGAATGAAGAGCAACTTGGTCCCTCCATTTTAGGGTCTATTTGACAACCAGCCAAATAGTTCTGATTTTTTGTTTTCGGGAGTAGTTTGAGAACAGAATCGTGTTTGGTAAAATTTTTGTTCTCGGGAATAGATTTGGAGTAGAATCAAGAATTAAAAAAAAAAAAAAAAGTTGATTCTTGTTCCCGGGAACAAATTTAAAAATCAAGTCTTCTTCTATTTTCTCTTATTTTTCTTCTCTTATTCTTCTTCTTCTTCTTCTTCATCTACCGCTATCTCATGGTTGCCATCCGCCGCCATCTACCGCCGTCGTCCGCCGTCACCAGCAACTAGTTTGGCAAGCTCATCAGGCCAGGGCAAGGTCTGGCGAGCTTGCTGGAGGCAAGCTTAGCCATCGACGAGGCTCGCCTAACCCCGGCGAGGCTTGCCCAGCCCCATCGGTAGCCAATCAAGCCTCACCAAGCCCCGGTGAAGCCAGCTTGGCCATCGACGAGGCTGGGGGAGCCTCACCCAGCTGCCGACAAGGCTTAGTTGATGAAGGTCAGTGATGCTCTGGTGAGGTCGCTGGCCCTCGGTGACCGGCCACTTGAAAAAAGAAGAAGAATAGGAGAAAAAGGAAAAAAATATTTAAAAATTAAAAAAAAAATTGATTTTGAACAGAATCAATGAGTATGGTACCAAACGTAAGTTTATTCTAGAATTAGAAATTTTGGATAATTACCAAACGGTTTAAAATGCTTAAAAATTATTCCTATAACCAGGTGAAGCCTTGCCAGCTTGACCATCAACGAGGTTGGGGGAGCCTCGCCCAGCTACCGGCGAGGCTCGGCTGACTAGGGTCGGCGACATTCCGGTGAGGTTGCGGACCCTTAGCGACCGGCCACTTGAAGAAGAATAATAATATGAGAAAACGGAAAAAAAATTATTTAAAAATTAAAAGAAATTGATTTAGAACAGAATTTAAATTTTATTATAGAATCAGAAATTTTGAATAATTACCAAACGACTTAAAATGCTTAAAAATTATTCATAAGAATAGAATAAAAAAAAATTATTTCTGATCAGAATCTGTTTTCGGGAGTAGAATTGTTATTAAAGGCTTCCTCATTCTACTATGTTATTGGGCATTTCAGAATAAATTGATTAAAAAAAAGAGATAGAGAGAAAAATCCAAGGTTGGTGAGATTGTCTCACAAGCTCACCAACATGTTGACAGACAATAAATCTGTCCACTCAACGTACGGACAGCAAGGTAACGCAGCACTAACCGTGTCGAGGTTATAGGCCATGGTGGCCACGTGGTCACACTATTTGTGATCCGCAAATCTAGGCAAAGATTTCGAAGTACATATATAATCACTCCGGGATGATATTTCTTTTGATTCTACATATTTGTTCAAGAAGAATTTCATGAAAAACACACAATTTCTAAAAAATAGGAGAAATCGAACTACTATAATGTGTCCCTGGTTGTTTGTCCTATTATAAAAAGTGCGAGAGAGCAAAATTTTCAGAGTGTATACCTCATCGCCCTGACAATTTTTTGTGCGATCTTTTTTTTTTATTCTACGTAACTTTTGCAACAACTTTGAGAGGATGAGACTTTTAGAGTGTGTATCTCATCACTATGACAAATTTTTTAGGGACTGTTCTTTTGATTCTGCATAACTTTTCAAAAAGAATTTTGTGAAAAATATGAAATTTCAAGAAAATATGAGAAATCAAGGTTTGTACAGAAGTGGACTTATGAAAATGTGTGTGCCATGAATAGAGAAAGCCTCATGACCTTATTTTGCAAAGACTCTTAAATGCTTAAGTATGTATTCACTAATGTCGTGCATGCGTGAACTTAGATGATTGTCTATGTAAGGAAAATGGACAATTTTCTGCACAAGGAAGGATAATGGATTGGGGTTATAAGAGATATACCAGTCATACCTTGTGATGTCATTTAAGCATTCAACACATGGGTAATTTGAAATAAATCCATTTTCTTTTATGGAGAAACGAAATAGTGAGATAAAGATTGGTTTTAAATTGATAGATAGAAGACATATTTCACCGGAAAATATCCCATGTCTTTGTCCATTCACATCTGCTAAAGTATTCGGATTACGGGTGAAGAGATTTCATTTTGTAAATCATGTACTAATTCTTGGTAAAAGGATAATAATGTACATATCTTGTATTAATCATGTATTAATCAACAGATGGGCAACGTTGCAATTTTTCTAGTTGCAATGAAAGAACAGAACATGGGTCTGCGAAACTTTTAACGCAGAACAGAGATGGGAGGACCCCATTGCTGGCGGATTGTACAGATGGCGGGGGGAACTTTATGGAGCGAGACAGAGTCATCATCAAATCACTGCGCGAAAGCTGGATGAGATTTAACCTTTTTACGTACAATCGGGACCTCTCGTTGTAGGTTGCGGACAAAACACACGACTTGCCGAAAAGGAACTCGAAATTGTCCGGTCTTGAAATGTCCCTGTTCGGGAAAGCAATCGGCATTTTATCAGGGTGTGTTCCTCGGATACTCCCGACATGGGGGTGTTTGGGAACGCATGGCTTGGCTCATTCACGTGTACTCCGTTGGAAAAAAAATGATCTAGCTGGTCGTTAGGTAGACCGAAGTGCCAGCTTTCCGATTAGCCAATTTATGAGATTTTGTGATGATAGATAAATCTTGCGACATTCTAAATTAGCATGATGCGTTTCTAAGCGGTGCCAAAGCAGGTAAGGCGTGATTGGATCGAATGATAATGCATCGACGGCCAACCAAGATGGAACTATCTACTCTCACATCAAAGCCAACCGGGTTAGGCATGTTGGCTGTCAATTCAACATTAATCGAGGCCACTTGAGTTTGTTGGATATTTCAATAGTTTTGAAATATTTATTAGAAATTATGATCATCATGAAAGTTATCATTTTTGTAACGGCTTTTTCAACGGTCATATAACGGCTTTCTAATTATTGTATAACGGTTATCTAACGGCTTTATAACTTTTGATTTATTACTTCACAAACTCTTCATTATTTTATAACGGTCATCTTTTTAATTACCAATTGATTTACGATGATCTCTTAACGGCTCTCTCTTTTCCTTGTTTAAATATAAGTTAAACTTCAAACTACAATCTTAGTAGATACAATATGTTCTCACATCTTTCCTTCTTCTTTTTGCTTGGTTATACACAAAAGTTGTTATGTTTCCTTCTTATTCAGTGTGGAGTATTGAAGAAGGTCTGTTGTATCTTGGGAAGATAGCCGCCGAAGCTTTACGCACCGAGTTTCGTACTCCGAGGGCAGAATTATCCTTAAGGACAGTGTTTGCACGCCTCAGACTAATTTATTTGGTCTTATCAGCCTTTTTCCAACAATTTTAAGGATAATTGCCTTATAGCT
Organism: Eucalyptus melliodora; assembly: GCA_004368105.4. Taxonomy (NCBI): domain Eukaryota; kingdom Viridiplantae; phylum Streptophyta; class Magnoliopsida; order Myrtales; family Myrtaceae; genus Eucalyptus; species Eucalyptus melliodora. The sequence continues at coordinate 14,881,316 of CM023402.3, forward strand.
TTCAAAATTGGAATTGTTGGTGCTTCCACCGACCTTGAAATTGAACAAGGATTTGGAGATGGTGAAGGACAAGTATCACATATTCTTGGATGGTTTGTCATGGGACAGTATCAAGCATTAACACAAAACAGTTTTCGGTCGTTTTGTATTCCTCACAGTGTTGTCCCGTCATTCTTGGGAATATGCTAGAGTGCATACAATCATTAGTCGGTTGGTGATGTCCACGCCAATATGCTCAAGTAAGTGTAGATACAAGTTTGTGTTGGTATTTGGTCACATATCTTTATTCATGTTTGCTTGGGAGTGCAATGTGGGTCTCTATATATGTATATGCTAATACATGTTTTTGTATTTGCTGCATGACAATGTGTATGTTTGATAAGTACTTGAAGATGTGCTAATTCTCTCTCTCCACGCATAACTTTTGATAGAATTATTAAATAGTATTTTATTGCATAATTAAATTGATTACATGTTTTGTATTGAGTATGCATTGTTGAGACATTTTTGGTGATTTATATATAACCTCAGAGGAAGTCTTACAGTTATTTTGTGAAAATATTAATTCATTTTGGATTTCTGCTAACCTCTGAGTTTTGGTTAATATTTTTAGAGTAACATGTACTATTGACAGCAGTAATGATATAATAAAAAAAAATGTTCTTTGTAAGAATATTTACTTTGCCAATTTATGTTGAATGTCCGTTCATGCATAATGATCATTAGAGACTTGATTGGCTATTGCATTGGGAAAAAGAATCTCCTTTAGTGATTGTTGTGGAGATAAAATTTATTTTTATTTCTTTGCATCCATAGCCATCATAGATCTATATTGAATAAGATTGATGTCTTTTGTGAAATATTTTGTTAAAGGGCAACTATTGTCAAGTTTATTATAGTGGATTTTCCACTGTATTATAAGGATACCGTGATGTTAACTAGATCTTGGATTCATATGAGATAAAATCCATTGACAAATATGTGTTCACCCAGTGGACGTGCTTGACATAAAAGCAATTGAATGAAATCGTGGGGGAAATGGCAATCCTACTAAACCAAAAGTCGACTTGGTTGAAGTAGATGATTTGATGAAGTAATTGATAGAGTCATTCCCATGCCAATATTGTGGCTAATCAAAATTATGGGTGGTAGACTCAAGTGCTACCGGGCATATATGTGTAAACAAAATGCCTTATCCTCCGAAGCTCCAATGGGTGAAGGAGAAAAAAATATTTACTATTCTTTGGTAAATTGTGAACTATTCAAGTTCTTGAGACAAAGAGAAACTTTTTGTCAAACTCATGAGGCTGAATAGTTGAGAGACTCTTAGCAAATATTCCCTTGGGAAAATGACATATTTTGTGTTTATACATCATGATTGCCAAGAGGCAATAGCCATGCATAGATATGGTAAAAATTGACACATCTGATTGAGGGATGACGTGGTAAAGCAGTTGCTCAATGATGGAATTATGTGCATTAATTATATGAAGTCAGAAATGGATTTTAGCCAATTCTCTGACTATACATCAAGGGGAATGGGACAAGTCAACTGGAGAAAATCAACAATGATAGTAACCCAACCTATGTGATTGGTAATCCCATGAATTAGGTTCATATGGGTAATAACAAGTCATTTGTTGATTTAGTGCACTAAAAAAAAAAAATTATTGTCCCTCCTAAGGTGAAAATAGTGCAAAATTGCAAGGAAAAAGAGGTTGAGTTAAGCTCTTAATGAAATTCCATAGCCATTATTGGTGGTGTATTAATCTGCAATATACACTTGATGGAATCATCTATATAAGTGTGGAGTGGGGCTACTCCTATGAGAATTTTTGGCGAAAATTTCTAAAGCACTTATGAATAAACCAAGCATGCGTATGGCCTATTAGCGCAAATCCGTGTTGAACAACAAAGTTTGTGGGAGTGTAATGTGATTGGTGAAACTTATAATTCACAAAAGAAATTTTTGGTTCATAGAAGTTTCAAACTTCATCAATGATTCCATGAATTATATTTCTTTCTTTCTAGGATTGGTTCATAGCCTAACAAGCACCAATTCCGATGCATTACTCTCCAATAACCCAGCATTATCCTATTTTCTTGTCAAAACTTTCTGAAATATGTGGGGGATTGTTGGATATTTCAGTAATTTTGAAATATTTATTAGAAATTATGATCGTCATGAAAGTCATCATTTTTGTAACGGCTTTTTCAACGATCATTTAACAGCTTTCTAATTGTTGTATAACGGTCATCTAACGGCTTTATAACTTTTGATTTATTACTTCATAAACTCTTCATTATTTTATAACGGTCATCTTTTTAATTACCAATTGATTTATGATGATCTCCTAACGGCTCTCTCTTTTCTTTGCTTAAATATAAGTTAAACTTCAAACTACAATCTTAGTAGATACAATATGTTCTCACATCTTTCCTTTTCTTTTTGCTTGGTTATACACAAAAGTTGTTATGTTTCTTTCTAATATTCAGTGCGGAGTATAAAAGAATATCTGTTGTATCTTGAGAGGATAGCTGCCGAAGCCTTAGGCACCAAGTTTCGTACTCCAAGGGGCGAAATTATCCTTAAGAACAGTATTTGCACGCCTCAGACATTTCATTTTATTTTTCTAATCTTTTGTAATGTATTTCCAACAATTATTATTATTTTATGTATTCTAATACTTTTTCCGACGGAGTTGCCATAGCGCCCGCTGGTGATTCTAACGAGGGGACGTGCTATTAGAGCTAGTAGGGTTTTCTCGGCTCCATTGCGCAGCATGGCATTTTACTCTGTGTAGTCAAGATTCGGGATTTGAGGCGTGAGATGCTAATTGTACGTTTTAAAAGCAGAGGATGTAAATTGATACGATAGTTAACATTTTATAATAGTTTACTATTGGGAGAAATGAAGGGCAGTTGCTAAGCAATAGGAATTACACTCAGGTCATTCTTTATTAACATTTTATAATAGTTTACTTTCATGAATAGTGCGAACTCTTTAATAATAATCCCGAAAATTCTGAATATTCAAATGTACGCAACAATAATAAAGATGAACTACGAATGTCTCAGTCCTTGTATATGAGCTGTAATACACTTGCGGAAAATAAACTGTGATCAAGAAAGCTAAAAATATCAAACTTTATTTTAGCTAATGTGTGTAATAATGTAAGAGCTTGAGCAGCACAAAAATTAAATCTTCCCAGACAAATATTGTATTGGCCACTATAAGAAGACTTCTTACCCCCATTTTTTTTTTTCGAATTATTAGCTTTATTTGTAATACAAAGGATGTCCTTAAGCTGTTGTACTTCATCTACTTCATAACACTTACATTTTACCCCAAAAAGAAAAAAAAATCAAATATTCTTAGTGCTCTTCATTTTTATTTTTATTTTTGGTAAAGTTAGTGCTCTTCATTTTTAATCCTTGCAAAATGCTGATTTTCAGGCATACGATCTGTAAACTTTGACTGGGTATAAGCACAAGCTCAGCACCAAAGAGCATGTGGGAGAACTTCCTTGGGAAGTTTCTCTGTATCCGCCGACCCAAGAATATATAAAACACTATCGGGATAACAAGTCATACTTGAGGGAGTAGGTGTTCCATTATTTATACATTTAATATTAAAAATTGAATAAAGAGATAAGTGCAAGTAGGTACTAATTGATTCCTTGCAGTACATATCAAGTCACTCAAGAGGATTCCTCATGAATAAGAAATTGCTCCATTTTTTCTTTTTTAACGAAAAAGCATTTCTTTATGATGGGTGAATCCCGTGGGTTGTACTTGTCGATGTTTTCCTAATATTTTACACTGCTAATACTAGGTTTTCATACAATCTCATGCGACTTTGAAACAATGTTCACTTCCACAGCCCGCCACAGCAATTATAACCAGACATAGTATATAGATATTAAAACAAAACAAAAAAGAAAAAGAACAAAGAAGATGTAGCTTGTCTTTGGTTGAAAAGAATGCTTTCGATGTTGATTTTTCATTGACATTAGTGTGAAGATACCTTGGGTTTTAGTTTTTCGCCTTTAGAAAGAATGTATTTATACAATTTTTTGCTTACAGTTTTCACTAGAAGTAACAAATTGAATGGCAAATTATTAAATAAGAATGAAGAGCAACTTGGTTTCTCCATTTCAAGGTCTGTTTGACAACCGGCCAAATAGTAAGTGATTTTGATTTTTTGCTCCCGGGAGCAGTTTGGGAACAGAATCTCGTTTGGTAAAATTTTTGTTCCTAGGAATAGATTTGGAGTAGAATCAAGAATAATAATAAAAAGAAGTTGATTATTGTTTTCGGGAATAAATCTAAAAATCAAGTCTTCTTCCATTTTCTCTTATTCTTCTTCTCTTTTCTTCTTCTTCATTTACTGCTATCTCGCGGTCGTCGTCCGCTGCCATCCGCCGCCATCATCCGCCAGTCACTGGCAATCGGTTCAGTGAGCTCCCTAGGCTAGGACAAGGTCTGGCGAGCTTGCCAGAGGCAAGCCTAGCCATCGACAAGGCTCGCCTAACCTTGGCGAGGCTCGTCTAGCCCCACCGGTGGCCAGGCAGGCCTTGCCAAGCCTTGGCAAAGCCAGCTTAGCCATAGACGAGGCTGGGGGAGCCTCACCTAGTTGCCAACGAGGCTCGGCTGATAAGGGTCGGCGATGCTTCGGTGAGGTCGCTGGCCCTTGACAATCGATCACTTGAAGAAGAAGGAGAATATGAGAAAAAGGAAAAAAATTAAAATAAGATTATTTAAAAATTAAAAGAAATTTATTTGGAACAAAATCAATGGGCATGGTACCAAACACAAATCTATTCTAAAATCAGAAATTTTGGACAATTACCAAACAGCTTAAAATGCTTAAAAATTGTTTCGTGGCTAGGCAAGTCTTGCCAAGTCTTGGCGAAACCAGCTTGGCCACCGACGAGGCTGGGGGAGCCTCCCCCAGCTACCGGCGAGGCTCAGCTAACAAGGGTCAACGACACTTCGGTGAGGTCGCTGGCCCTCGGCGATCGGCCACTTGAAGAAGAATAATAATAGGAGAAAAAAGAAAAATAATAATTTTAAAATTAAAAGAAATTGATTTGGAACAGAATCAATGAGTGTATTACTAAACGCAATTTTATTCTAAAATTATAAATTTTAAACAATTACCAAACGGCTTAAAATACTTAAAAATTATTTTTGGAACAGAATAAAAAAGAATCATTTCTAACAAAAAAATCCATTTCCGAAAATAAAATTGTTACCAAAGCACTCTCATTTTACTTTGTTATTGGGCATTTCAGAATAAATTGATAAAAAAAAAAAAAAAAAGAGATTGTGAGAAATATCCAAGGTTTGTGAGATTGTCATCACAAGCTCACAACATGTTGATAGACAAGAAATCTGTCCCACTCAACGTACGGACAGAAAAAGGTACGGACAGCAAGGTAACGCAGCACTAACCGTGTCGAGGTTATAGGCCATGGTGGCCACGTGGTCACACTATTTGTGATCCGCAAATCTAGGCAAAGATTTCAAAGTAAATATATCATCACTCCGACAACTTTTTTGGATGATATTTCTTTTGATTCTACATATTTGTTCAAGAAGAATTTAATGAAAAACACACAATTTCTAAAAAATAGGAGAAATCGAACTACTATAACGTGTCCCTTGTTGTTTGTCCTATTATAAAAAGTGTGAGAGCAAAATTTTCAGAGTGTATATCTCATCGCTCTGACAATTTTTTGTGCGATCTTCCTTTTTTTTTTTTTTTTTTGATTTTATGTAACTTTTGCAACAACTTTGAGAGGATGAGACTTTTAGAGTGTGTATCTCATCAATTTGACAAATTTTTTAGCCACAATTCTTTTGATTTTGCATAACATTTCAGAAAGGATTTTATGAATAATATGAAATTTCAAGAAAATATGAGGAATCAAGGTTTGTATAGAACTGGACTTATGAAATGTGTGCGCCATGAATAAGAGAAAGCCTCATGACCTTATTTTGCAAAGACTCTTAAATGCTCAAGTATGTATTTATTAATGTCGTGCATGCATGAACTTAGATGATTGTCTATGTAAAGAAAATGGACAATTTTCTGCACAAGGAAGGATAATGAATTGGGGTTATAAGAGATATACTAGCCATACCTTGTTATGTCATTTAAGCATTTAACACACGGGTAATTTGAAATAAATCCATTTCTTTTTATGGAGAAACGAAAGAGTGAGATAAAGATTGGTTTTAAATCCATTCACATCTGCTGAAGTATTCGGATTACATGTGAAAGGGTTTCATTTTGTAAATCATTAATTAATTCTTGGTAAAACGATAAAGTATATATCTTGTATTAATCATGTATTAATCGACAGATGGGCAACGTTGCAATTTTTCTAGTTGCAATTAAAAAACAGAACGTGGGTCTGCGAAACTTTTAACGCAGAACAGAGATGGGAGGACGCCATTGCTGGCGGACCGTACAGATGGCGGGTGGAACTTTATGGAGCGAGACAGAGTCATCATCAAATCACTGCGCGAAAGCTGGATGAGATTTAACCTTTTTACGTACAATCGGGACCTCTTGTTGTTGGTTGCGGACAAAACACACGACTCGCCGAAAAGGAAATCGAAATTGTTCGGTCTTGAAATGTCACTGTTCGGGAAAGCAATCGGCATTTTATCAGGGTGTGTTCCTCGGATGCTCCCCACATGGGAGTGTTTGGGAACGCATGGTTTGGCTCGTTCACGTGTACTCCGTTGGAAAAAAAGGATCTAGGCGGTCGTTAGATAGACCGAAGTGCCAGCTTTCGGATGTATCACGGATTCGATTAGCCAATTTATGAGATTTTGTGATGATAGATAAATCTTGCGAGATCCTAAATTAGCGTGATGCGTTTCTAATCAGTGCCAAAGCAGGTAGGGCGTGATCGGATGAAATGATAATGCGTCAACGGCCAACCAAGATGGAACTATCTACTCTCATATCAAAGCCAGCCAGGTTAGGCATGTTGGCTGTCGATTCACCATGAATCAAGGCCACTTGAGTTGCCATAGCGCCTGTTGGTGATTCTAACGAGGGGATGTGCTATTAGAGCTAGTAGGGTTTTCTCGGCTCCATTGTGCAGGATGGCATTTTACTCTGTGTAGTCAAGATTCGGGATTTGAGGCGTGAGATGCTAATTGTACGTTTTAAAAGTAGATGATGTAAATTGATACCATAGTTAACATTTTATAATAGTTTACTATTGGGAGAAATGAAGGGCAGTTGCTAAGCAATAGGAATTACACTCAGGTCATTCTTTATTAACATTTTATAATAGTTTACTTTCATGAATAGTGCGAACTCTTTAATAATAATCCCGAAAATTCTGAATATTCAAATGTACGCAACAATAATAAAGATGAACTACGAATGTCTCAGTCCTTGTATATGAGCTGTAATACACTTGCGGAAAGTAAACTGTGATCAAGAAAGCTAAAAATATCAAACTTTATTTTAGCTAATGTGTGTAATAATGTAAGAGGTTGAGCAGCACAAAAATTAAATCTTCCCAGACAAATATTGTATTGGCCACTATAAGAAGACTTCTTACCCCCATTTTTTTTTCGAATTATTAGCTTTATTTGTAATACAAAGGATGTCCTTAAGCTGTTGTACTTCATCTACTTCATAACACTTACATTTTACCCCAAAAAGAAAAAAAAAATCAAATATTCTTAGTGCTCTTCAAATTTTTTTTTTTTTTTTTTGGGTAAAGTTAGTGCTCTTCATGTTTAATCCTTGCAAAATGCTGATTTTCAGACATACGATCTGTAAACTTTGACTGGGTACAAGCACAAGCTCAGCACCAAAGAGCATGTGGGAGAACTTCCTTGGGAAGTTTCTCTGTATCCGCCGACCAAAGAATATATAAAACACATTATCGGGATTATAAGTCATGCTTGAGGGAGTAGGTGTTCCATTATTTATACATTTAATATTAAAAATTGAATAATGAGATAAGTGCAAGTAGGTACTAATTGATTCCTTGCAGTACATATCAAGTCACCCAAGAGGATTCCTCATGAATAAGAAATTGCTCCATTTTTTCTTTTTTTACGAAAAAGCATTTCTTTGTGATGGGTGAATCCCGTGGGTTGTACTTGTCGATGTTTTCCTAATATTTTACACTGCTAATACTAGGTTTTCATACAATCTCATGCGACTTTGAAACAACGTTCACTTCCACAGCCCGCCACAGCAATTAAAACCAGACATAGTATATAGATATTAAAACGCAAAATAAAGAAAAAAAAAGAAAATAAGATGTAGCTTGTCTTTGGTTGAAAAGAATGCTTTCGATGTTGATTTTTCATTGACATTAGTGTGAAGATACCTTGGGTTTTAGTTTTTCGCCTTTAAGAAGAATGTATTGATACAATTTTTTGCTTACAGTTTTCACTAGAAATAACAAATTGAATGACAAATTATTAAATAAGAATGAAGAGAAACTTGGTCCCTCCATTTTAGGGTATGTTTGGTAACCGGCCAAATAGTAAGTGATTTTGATTTTTTTTTCCCGGGAGTAGTTTGAGAATAGAATCACGTTTTGTAATTTTGTTCTTGTGAATAGATTTGGAGTAGAATCAAGAATAATAATAAAAAAAGTTGATTCTTGTTCCCGGGAACAAATCTAAAAATCAAGTCTTCTTCAATTCTTTCTTATTCTTCTTCTCTTTTCTTCTTCTTCATCTACCGCTATCTCGCGGTTGCCGTCTACTGCCATCCGCCGCCGTCGTCCGCCGATCAATGGAAATCGGTTCGGCGAGCTCGCCAGGCTAGGACAAGGTCTAGCGAGCTCACTGGAGGCAAGTCTAGCCATCAACGAGGCTCGCCTAACCCCGGCAAGGCTCGTCTAGCCCTACCGGTGGCCAGGTAGGCCTCGCCAAGCCCCGGCAAAGCTAGCTTGGCCACTGACAAGGCTAGGGGAGCCTCGCCTAGCTACCAACGAGGCTCGGCTGATGAGGGTCGACGATGCTCCGGTAAGGTCGCTAGCCCTCGACGACTAGCCACTTGAAGAAGAAGAAGAAGAATATAAGAAAAATGAATAAAATAAAATAAAATAATTTAAAAATTAAAAGAAATTGATTTGGAACAAAATCAATAAGCATGGTACTAAACACAAGTCTATTATAAAATCGGAAATTTTGAACAATTACCAAACAGCTTAAAATGTTTAAAAATTGTTTCTGTGGCCAAGCAGGCTCACCAAGTCTTGGCGAAGCCAGCTTGGCCACTGACAAAGCTGGGGGAGCCTCGCCCAGCTGCTGGCGAGGCTCAGCTAACAAGGGTCAGTGATGCTCCGGTGAGGTCATTCGCTCTTAGCGACTGACCACTTGAAGAAGAATAATAATAGGAGAAAAAGGAAAAAAAAAATTAAAAAATTAAAAAAAAATTGATTTGGAATAGAATCAATGAGTGTGATACCAAACGTAATTCTTTTTCTAGAATGATAAATTTTGAACAATTATGAAGCGATTTAAAATACTTAAAAATTATTCTTGGAAATAGAATAAAAAATAATAATTTCTAACAAAAATTTGTTCCAAAAAATAGAATTGTTACCAAAAGCATTCTCATTCTACTTTGTTATTGGGCATTTCAGAATAAATTGATAAAAAAAAAAAAAAAAAAAAGAGATAGAGAGAAATATCCAAGGTTGGTGAGATTGTCATCACAAGCTCACCTACATGTTGATAGACGAGATCTGTCCTACTCAACGTACGGACAGCAAGGTAACGCAGCACTAACCGTGTCGAGGTTATAGGCCATGGTGGCCACGTGGGCACACTATTTGTGATCCGCAAATCTAGGCAAAGATTTCAAAGTAAATGTATCATCACTCCGACAACTTTTTGGGATGATATTTCTTTTGATTCTACATATTTGTTCTAGAAGAATTTAATGAAAAACACACAATTTCTAAAAAATAGGAGAAATCGAACTACTATAACGTGTCCCTTGTTGTTTGTCCTATTATAAAAAGTGTGAGAGCAAAATTTTCAGAGTGTATATCTCATCGCTCTGACAATTTTTTGTGCGATCTTTTTTTTTTTTTTTTTGATTTTATCTAACTTTTGCAACAACTTTGAGAGGATGAGACTTTTAGAGTGTGTATCTCATCAATTTGACAAATTTTTTCGCCACAATTCTTTTGATTTTGCATAACATTTCAGAAAGGATTTTATGAATAATATGAAATTTCAAGAAAATATGAGGAATCAAGATTTGTATAGAACTGGACTTATGAAATGTGTGAGCCATGGATAGAGAAAGCCTCATGACCTTATTTTGCAAAGACTCTTAAATGCTCAAGTCTGTATTTACTAATGCTGTGCATGTGTGAACTTAGATGATTGTCTATGTAAAGAAAATGGACAATTTTATGCACAAGGAAGGATAATGAATTGGGGTTATAAGAGATATACTAGTCATACCTTGTCTATTGGGGTTATAAGAGATATACTAGTCATACCTTGTCATGTCATGTAAGCATTTAACACATGGGTAATTTGAAATAAATCCATTTCTTTTTATGGAGAAACGAAAGAGTGAGATAAAGATTGGTTTTAAATCCATTCACATCTGCTAAAGTAATCGGATTACATGTGAAAGGATTTCATCTTGTAAATCATGTATTAAGTCTTGGTAAAAAGATAATGTATATATCTTGTATTAATCAACAGATGGGCAACGTTGCGATATTTCTACTTGCAATGGGAAAACAGAACGTGGGTCTGCGAAACCTAACGCAGAACAGAGATGGGAGGACGCCTTTGCTGGCGGATCGTACAGATGGCGGGGGGGAACTTTATGGAGCGAGACGGAGTCATCATCAAATCACTGCGCGAAAGCTTGGATGAGATTTAACCTTTTTACGTACAATTGTTGTAGGTTGCAGACAAAACACACGACTCGCCGAAAAGGAACTCGAAATTGTTCGGTCTTGAAATGTCACTGCTCGGGAAAGCAATCGGCATTTTGTCAGGGCGTGTTCCTCGGATACTCCCCACATGGGAGTGTTTGGGAACGCATGGCTTGGCTCATTCACGTGTACTCCGTTGGAAAAAATGATCTAGGTGGTCGTTAGGTAGACCGAAGTGCCAGCTTTCGGATGCATCACGGATTCGATTAGCCAATTTATGAGATTTTGTGGCGATAGATAAATCTCGCGACATCCTAAATTAGCGTGATGCATTTCTAAGCAGTGCGTAGGGCGTGATCGGATCAAATGATAATGCGTTGACGGCCAACCAAGATTGAACTATCTACTCTCATATCAAAGCCAGCCAGGTTAGGCATATTGGCTGTCAATTCACCATTAATTGAGACCATTTGAGTTGCCATAGCGCCCGCTGATGATTCTAACGAGGGGACGTGCTATTAGAGCTAGTAGGGTTTTCTCGGCTCTATTGTGAAGGATGGCATTTCACTCTGTGTAGTCAAGATTCCGGATTTGAGGCGTGAGATGCTAATTGTACGTTTTAAAAGCAGAGGATGTAAATTGATACGATAGCTAAACTTAGAAGATGGTTTTTGTGATTATCCGAAGTTAAAAAAACACCAATCACCCAGCGCATGCATGCTCACAAATGACAATCGGACTAGATCGGTCCGGCTGCTAGGCCCAATATTTTTCTATGGGCCTCTTTCCATGCATGGAAGATCATCTTCCCACATGCACTTTGCAACCCTTCAAAACTCGGTTGAAATGAATGCTTTCGACCGGACACTACTGCTGCTCTGTATATGAAAGAACAGAACATTTTTCCCCCGTACTGGTAGATTTTTTAAGAAGTTTGTTTAGTTGTCGACAGATATCAACGGAGAAATTACTGGTTACATATTTTCTTGGAATATATTGGTAACTTACCACCAATACTTTTAGAAAATCTTAACTCTTTTCAACGGTTTGCAAATTTAAAACTTTTTTTGATTTGAAATGTAAGATTTATGTATAAGATGAAGTACAAGAGTTTAGGAGCATTCCCTAGCATTATAAAGATATTTAAGAACGTGAAAGAATGGAGTGAGGGAGTCTCCATATGGTAGCCAATATTACATTGTTTAGGAAGGTCTAAAGTTTTTAAAATGTGAAGGTTGCCCTCCGACAATTTTATGAATTTTAGCCACGATGATGGGGACATAATTTGACTTGCTTTGGAAACTTCTACAGTTACGTTCCATCTAAATGCAATATATAGTTTCTAAGAAAGTTACCTTGAGAAGCCTTGCCGTCAAGTCCTTGCCTTTGGTAGCCCTAATCATTAATTGGAGTTCATCATTTCATCCTCTTAAAGAATAATGGATTCCGTATTGTACGAGGCTAATATGCCATATGCTTCCAATCCAAGTGCATTGAAAGAATAGATGATTCGATTTTCCAAACCAACCAAACACAAATTACAATGGATTCCCACCATAGACATCCAACATGATATGATCTCCGCTATTGGTAATCTTTCTATACAAACTAGTCACCCAACAAAATTATGTTTGCTAACCCCGCTTATCCATTTAGTTGATACCATCCCATGGCTAGTCCCACGCTCCTGAGTTTATCATATAACTTTTTGTAACAATAACTTTGCCTAGATATGGCTAAAGATAAAGTCAGTCTTAGGGCCTGTTTGGTAACCATCCAAACAGTGCCAAATCCCGATTCTTTGTTCCGGAATCGGTTTCGGCCTAGAATCGCGTTTGGTAAAATTTTTGTTCCGAACAAATTTGTTCCGGAACAGTTGGGAACGAGAATCAAGAATCAAAAAATAGTTGATTCTTGTTCGAGAATCAATTTGAGAATCAAAATTTTCTTCTTCCCTTCGGCCATCTCACGACCACCGTCTATCGCCGCCCGCCACCGTCCGCCATCCGCCACCGCCGTCCGCCGCCCGCCGCCGCCGCCGTCCGCCGTCCGCCGCCGCCGTCCGCCGCCGCCGCCGCCGGTCCGGCGAGCTCGCCGAGGCTCGCCGGACCGGGCGAGGTCCGCGAGCTCGCGGAGGCAAGCCCGCCCACCGGCGAGCTCGCCGAGGCTTGCCCGCCTACCGGCGAGGCTCGGCCTCCCCGGATCCGGCGAGGCCGAGCCTCGCCGGTGGCCGGCGGGCCTCGCGGGCCGGGCGAGGCCTCGCCGGGGCGGCGAGGCCCGCCGGCCACCGGCGAGGCTCGGCCTCGCCGGATCCGGCGAGGCCGAGCCTCGCCGGACCGGGGGCCGGGCGAGCCTCGCGACGCCCGGCCCCACCGGTGGCCGAGCGAGGCTCGCCGGCCACCGGCGAGGCTCGCCCGGCCCGCCGGTGGCTGGCGGGCCTCGCCCAACCCCGACGAGGTCGGCCGGCCACCGGCGGGGCTCGGCCTCGCCGGATCCGGCTCGGCCGAGCCTCGGCGGGGCTAGGCGAGCCTCGCCCGTCGGCCGCGAGGGTCGCCGGCGAGGCTCGGCCGACGAGGGCCGGCCTCGCGAGGGCCGGCGACGCTCCGGTGAGGTCGCCGGCCCTCGTCTCGGCCGGCCGGGCCGGCGGCCGGCCGAAGAAGAAGAAGAAGAAGAAGGTGAGAAAAAGAAAAGAAAAAAGGAAAAAAAAAGAAAAAGAAAAGAAAAAAATGAAAAAATGAAAAGAAAAAAAAGGAAAATGAAAAGAAAAAAATTAAAAATTAAAAAATTAAAAGAAAACAAAGGAAAAAAGTAAAAAAAATTATTTAAAAATTAAAAGAAATTGATTTGGAACGAATTAATAAATACGGTACCAAACGCAATTCTATTCCGAATCGAAATTTTGGACGATTCCAAACGGCTTAAAATGCTAGAATCAGTTCCCGGGAACAGAATCAAAAAGAATCGGTTCTGCTCAGAATCAGCTCCCGGGAACAGAATCGTTACCAAACGGGCCCTTAATTTAAGAATACCACGCCAACTCCATGCCATACTACCTTTGATTTCAAGGTGCATAGTCAAAATGTCTCTACATTTGGTACTGTGAACCCACTTACTTCATAAGGAAGACAATGGAAAATTTATGAGTCTCTGGAGCATGTGGCCCAAGAAAACTTTGTTCCATAGATTTAGATTGAGCAACCCTAGTTCTCCCTCCCTTTTTGGCAAGCAAACTATTTCCCAAGCAACTTTATGCGATCAGGGCCTTCCGTAGTTCCATAGATTTAGATCAAGCAAACTTATTATTCTTTATTTTACCAGTGACTTACAAATACTTTTCTTGATTTTACATATTTTTATTGGCTTACCTACTCTCAATTTGAGTTACTTGTCAATATTTATTTGATTTCTTTTTATCTATCAATTTTTATTATCGCTTACCGACTTTTATTCATATTTGTTAATGATGATTAGTTAGGTGTCTAACCATGGACCAAAAATCATCTGACTTTTTTGTTTTTTAACAGTTTGCATGCTTATTTGCCCCTATTTCAGTCGTTGAAAAATTCTTTTTAAAGAAAAAGACAATGGAAGTGTCATAATTTTTGTAGGATATTCATTTTGGTGCCAAATTTTTCGTCGGATCACTTACGCGCCAAATTAGAGAAAAAAAACGGTTACTTAAGTGTCTCTTACTATAAATTTCAGCAATTTATCCCATTTGGTTTCTATTTTTTTGTGAAATTTTAATCTCTATGTTGCTTTTTGAAAAGAAAAAAAAAAGTCCGACGTGGGCGATGACCTGACTTAAAACTCATTCTCTCTCTCTCATCCAAGAACAAAGATTGCTCGACTTAAGTTCAAGCTCTCAACAAGGAAGTATCCATCTTCAATGGCGACCGAGCCGCTGCAAATACAGATCCAACTCCACCTGCGGCAATGCAACCCAATCCTCTCTCCCAACCTCTCCCTCAACATCACCACATTCATCTCCTCCTATTCAGTCCGCGGCTCTGTGGCTTTCATTGACGACTGCTCCAGCCTCCCCGCCCCTTCTGCGATGGCGGGTATCAGCTTGTTGCTCGCGTTCATCGGGTTACAAAACAATCAAGGAATCGGACTCATTGGCTACAGTCCTTCGACACGGGTATTGGCCAACGGCATGGGTGGCTTGGCACCTCAAGGCACCGTTTCAGGTGAGATATCTATTTAGCCGATCGAGTCACTCAATCACATATAGATAACTTCCTGAAAAAGTACAAGATGACATACTTAGGTGGAGAAGAATTATGCATACCTTACATACAAGATGTCATTATCACGACATATCATCATGGCCAAAGTATATCTCAATTGCTCATCAGTTTTTTAGGACGACATATCATGATCTTTAGGACAAATTAAGATGACTTGCCTTTCCTAAACTGCTTAACAACGAATTACGTGGGCTCACTACGTAATTCTCCGTATTAGGTGACATAATGTGCTTGGGTAATCGCATGGAAAGCCCAACCTTATGGCTTGGCATAGTAGGTTTCATAATAATCGCATATTGCCTGGTGAATAACGTCAAAAGGGGCGATGATATACGGCATCGTCTTCGTCACGGTCATCTCGTGGCTCCGGAACACCGCCATCACGGTGTTCCCGGACACAGAGCAAGGGAAATTGCACTACCAGTACTTCAGGCAGGTTATGGACGTCCGCTCGATCAAGACCACGGCCAGAGCTTTGAGATTCAAGGACATCGACAAAGCCAGTTTCTGGGAGGCTCTAGTGACGTTCCTATATGTCGACATACTCGACACCATGGGGACACTGTACTTGACGGTCAAATTTGCTGGCTTCACAGATGCGAACGGTGACTTCGAGGGCCAATACTTTGCTTTCATGTCCGACGCATCGTTGATCATAGTAGGGTCATACACTTACGTATTCTCATCAGCGTCATCCCCAAAAAATGTCGAATCATTCGCCATTGAAAACAAAACAGAAACGGTGTTTTTCAATTCGTTATTTATTTATTTATTTATGTACTTCATATTTACGACGAGAGATAGATCAATGAATACATGTAGTTTTGGAGGATCTTGGTCATTGAAATTCTCGTGTTTGATTTTGGATCGAAGATTTTCAAAAGTAGTCAACACGCATCCAGGGCAAACCAGTTTGGAAATTCGGAATTCTTCCTTTTGCAATCTTTCGATACATCTCCATGAGATTTTAGAATCATGAAAGGGGAGGTAACCAGCAAATAGAACAGAAATGATCACGCCGCACGCCAAAACATCAGCTTTGGATCCATCACAGCCCTTTGGATTGATCGCTGCCGGAGCAACATTAGGGGTCCCAGAAGTCGCGCAGCAACCTATCTGGACACTTTGATATGGTGAGCAAACTGAATCGAAAGTCCGAAACCTTTCAAATTTCCCATTCTCATCGGAGAACAGATTCTCCGGTTTCTAGGCAGGGTGACAGTTGCCTCGGCTGTGACAACCGACAGCAGCATTTAGCTGTCGAAAGTGTCTCTGGGCGACGGCCTTCAGTTTCCCTTTGGTCACCTTGTTGAATAGCTAGCGGCATTTAGCCTTTTTCCATCACAAAGTGAATCTACGCCTCGGTGGCCATGACCTCACGAAGCTCCACCACATGCGGGTGCCTAATTAGTCTCATGACCGAAATCTCTCGCTTAATCTGATCAATTCTTCCAACTTTCAAAACCTTCTCTTTGTCGATCATCTCAGCAGCAATGCTCATGTTCACAAGCCATTGCAAGCCTTAATTCCCCCAGTCTCGATACATGTTCAAAACACAAAAAGTTAAAACAGTCGCAACGTTTGCAAGTGCTCATTTCAGCGACTCTGATACATTGAGCCAAAAGCAATCGCATAAATCAAGAGCACGACTGCAAAACTCATATACAGATCACCTTTAGTACTAAAAACATTCACCCATTGCTCGCATTATAGCGAAGAACAAAATCACTGGGATTTCTTTCCGCAAATCTTCCTTGAGATATTGGAGCAGGAGACAGAGGTCAAGTGCAGCATCAATGTCTGAAGTGCCTCACATTAGTGAAAACAAGTGAGATGCCATACTTGTTGCAACATTCTATGGCGTCCTGATCTCTAATGCTTCCGCCGGGTTCTGCAATGACAGCAACCCCACTCTGACAAGCTTCTTCTACTGCATCGTTCCAAGCTGCACATGAACAGAACAAAGACCCATCATGGACGGATAACAGACATTCAGCTTATTAAATCCACCTTGACATTAAATGCGAGACTTCAGTACAAGCATGTGAATCACAGTTTTTAGGTATTGACTTCCACACGTCATTTTCTAAAATGTATCCCTGATCACCTAACCGTTTATGGATGTTAAGTAAGAGAAGTACATAACATAAACAATTGTCCCATCGACAGCATAATCAGCCACGCCATTAAAGCCAGCGATGGGTTTTTCCCACTGATAATTGTGGGCTATTCCATCACCATCACAGTAATATAAGAAAAATTAGCTTAATTTTTACCAAATGGGAAGAATGCATCACTCGCCAAAGCTGCCCCCTTGACCTCCTCTCCTGATTTCCTCATAGCTATCCTCAAACTCTCCAAACGGTTTGGTTGTCCGCTTCCCATGCCCAACATGCACTTGTTCTGGCCAAAGTCAACAAAATAGTATTCAGCTCTCCCATCAACTTGCAAGCAAAAGAGAGATAAACCAAAAGTGGCATTACAAAAGTACCTTCGCTATGACAATGGCATTGCTCTTGACATGCTTAACGCAGAGCCATGCAAACTTAGCATCCTCAAGCTCGCTTTCCTGAGGAGTTGTCCCTGAGACCGCATTGAACTGGATGTCTGCGGGAGTTAAATCATCAGAATCCTGAGCCAACCACCCCCCACCAACCTGTCTCAGTGAAAGCTTCCCTTTCTTGTTCTCCTTCGCTTCAAGGATCCTCAACGTTTTTGATTTCCCACAGAGAACCTCTAGCCCCTTCTTTGAGTACTTTGGTGCCACCACAATCTCATAGAACATCCGAGTTTCACCATCCGTTGGGCTTCTGAACTTCCGGATTTCCCTGGCCAAGTTCTATATGCACAGTCCAACATTGCAAGGATAGTGTTGGTGTTCAGCTTGATCAACATTAGCAAGTGAAATATTATAATCCTGAATCGACAATAGGAGATCTGCATCTACACCACTATTTTTGTTTCATTTTTGAGGAATGCCCGTGCTGAGCAATGTTTAAGTTTACTCACACACTCCTTGTTATTCATCAGCGAATTATCATATGGTAAAGAATGTGACCATAGGCCTAACATTTGCCTTAGTTCTTAGCTCAAACTAGTCAACTCAAGAATGAG
This sequence comes from Eucalyptus melliodora, assembly GCA_004368105.4. Lineage (NCBI taxonomy): Eukaryota > Viridiplantae > Streptophyta > Magnoliopsida > Myrtales > Myrtaceae > Eucalyptus > Eucalyptus melliodora. The sequence goes on from CM023402.3 coordinate 14,899,587, forward strand.
CCTCCACTCTGAGGCTACATGAATAAAAAATGATAAGTCTCTTTCAGTTTGTTATATTTGGATTCAGTGAATCGGCAATATGAGGAAATAAGAATTTTTATTTCACTTACATAATGAAATAAGAATTTACCTCATCAATTTCTACATTGAAGGCCACTATACCACCAAACGCACTAACTGGATCCGCTTTGACAGCTAATCTGTATGCTTCAAGAATATCGCTGCGGGAAGCTACCCCACAAGGATTTGTGTGCTTTACAACGACACATGTAGGGTCGCTAAACTCAGATACACAATTCCATGCAGCATCCGCATCCAGATAATTATTGTACGACATTTCCTGCAGCATCAGTACATAATTCACAACAAATGAGAGATAGATCTGCTATCGTTATCACGATCTGTTGATGAAGAAATATAACTTTGTGGGACAAATGACTCCTGCAACTGCTCAAACACTTCTAAAGAGCATCTAATCTCATCTCAAAGACACATGGTTGAATAGTTAAAAAGGAAGCCAATTAGTCCCCTTTAGCGCTGATCTCCTTTGAAGAACATATTAGTGTTTACTACAACTTAACAAATATCAGCATTTTACTATAGCTTAGCAATCTGCACACTCAAATATACAGATAGTTGACCTGGAAAAGAAAAGAAACTAGAAGCTCCTTAAGAATGATTCATAGAATTTTATCACTGCCAACCAAACCACAAGTTTGAGCTACCCTGTTAGACGGAGTAGTTTGGTATTTAAATGCTCTATATTTGCCACAACAGACAGGCTAGCATTTTAACCAAAGATTAAAGGGTTGAAGATCACTATGTTAAAGGAGCAAATAAAGTGCCTGAGAGATTCGAAATGGGGACCTCTTGCGCTGATACAATATTGATTTCATAAGGCCTTTGTCAATTTGTCAAAAAGTTTCAGCTATTAGAAGAAGGCACAGTTTGTTAATTTAATTCTCTAACAAGATCCATTTTTAGAAATTGCCTCCTCTATCTCATGAAATTTTAAAAGCTAGATAATTTCTAGATCCATTTCAATATCAGCATCCTCAAAAGATTGATTTAGATTTAAACATATAACAATCAAGGACTCACCTTTCCATGATGTTGGATTGCAGTCGCAATACCACCTCCATTAACCTCAGCAAGACTCTTATCCACATACAATGCAGCCTTCTGGTGGGGATTTTCACCATAGCGAAGAGAACTTTTAAGAGATAGAGGCACTGTTAAGCTGGGAGGGAATTTCTCTATCAAAAAGAAGAGTCGTCAACCTCTACATAAATCAGTTCAAAAACTAATAGAGTAACACAACGACTAAAATTACCGATCTCCACAGGAAACAAACTAAAGGATGCATCCGAACCGAGTTTCTAAAAAACCCCTCATTTGCATGTGTTTAGACCTACATGCATTTTTAAATGCCCTAACTGCTATGACATCAATTGAGAACATGAACCAGATAAATACCTCCAGTTGTTTGTCTCCAAAGCCACTCTGACACTGCAGAATCATAGGAAGCAACATGTTCAAAGGCCTTCCAAGCAAGTTTTCTACGGAACTGTTGATCATCTCCATCACTCTTCAGGAACTCCAGCAGTGCAGGGTAGTCATGTGAATCAACCACAACAAGGACATCCTTATGATTCTGTTAGGAGACAAATGTTGACATCAATTCAGATTATGAGCATATATAATGGTACTCGATGCAAAACTACAGAAAAATCTACCACATGCATATTGATATTTAGAGGGCAAAGCTAGCAACAACTCTTCAAAAAAAAGTGCAACATATTAGACATACCTATTATAGTATATTATTTAACAAGCATCACAAGAGAGACTGTTGTTTTAGCAAAAAAGCACAAGAAATCATTCCCCAGATAGTAAGAAGAGAGCCTGGTGACGCGATCTCAATGTAAAAGTTACCGTGCTCTCAATCAATTACATGTCTCAGTAAACAGTGCCATTGTAGCAAAGTTTGCATAATATCAGCAAGCCCAGTGTGACCAAAGACACCAATAAAATCATATTCCCGCATACATCCAAATTGATGAGCAATGAGGCAAAAATGAAACATAAACAAGTGCATGCTCCAATAACAATGAACATGAACATGAACATTGAATAATGAAAAACCTTTGCAGCAGCTCTGATCATGGCAGGACCACCAATATCAACATTCTCAATTCCATCTTCAAATTCAATATCAGCCGCAGAGGTAACTTTGTCATAGAAAGGATACAAATTAACCACCACTACATCAAAAGTACCTGCACAAGTTCCATCTTGCATTTAGTATAGTAAAATGATGCTAAGAACATTATGTGTTTGTCCTCAGAATTTCCAAGTTGAAAAACTGTCAGAATGTTACTTCAAACATTAGCATGTAAAAGTATATGAATTTGTTTGTGGACACCTTAAATGCAGATTGCATAAACTTACAAGACCATAAAACCCACAAGAAAACTCACCAATTCCATGTTTATTAAGAGCCTCCATGTGATGCTGTTGATCTCTCCTAGCAAGGATTCCTCCATGAATATGGGGATGCAAGGTCTTTACGCGACCATCCAGCTGTTAAATAGAGTAATGTGACATTCCCAAGTTAAAATCTAAATCGTTTTGCCAAAAGAAGAATCTTCTCTATGTGGTGTGTGCCTGGTTGCAGGGAAAAAAGATGAAATTATCATATGTGAATGTTAAAGAGGGAAATCCTCTGTCAGATGTCTCAAAAGACAGAGATATCACAACCACTCACAAAGAGACAACCATGACAAATACTTGGAATGTACTAATTGAAAATTGTGATCTTGAAAATCCAAAAAATACGGTCTCAGTAGAGGAACTCTTGAAAATCTTTGATAAGCATTAATGACTTGAAATTGATTTCTTTGTCATGAGCTGGAAAGTCTTGGGCTGTCTGAAGTGGTTAAGGTATCTGATCTATGCCACCATTGTCAAGAATTGATGTAGCATGATAATGTTAGCAAAAGCTGTGAAGATCCTAGATAAACATCTTGAAGCCATGAGGGATTTCAGGTTATATGGCATCAGTGCAGTGCCAATCTCGACTGTTGTCATCACTCATTATAATCAGCCTCTTAAGACAAGGCAACTAAAGAAAGAAAAGAATAAACAATGCAAGTAAGGGACAAAGAACCAAACCATCTCAGGGAAGCAAGTAAGCTGTTCCACTTTGGTAACAGACAACCCAGTATTTTCCAGAGCAGATGCAGTTCCTCCAGTTGAGACAACAGTATACCTAAATGCTTTAATCAGTTAAAGTGAACACTCGAATGAGCCAACTCGACAAGTACTTATACCATGTGCACCCCTGTATAAAAATACTATCCACAAGCAATGAAACGTGCCTAAAATCCAATCCAACAAAAACAGTGTGGCTTCAGCACCTAAGCTACACCACACGCACGCACACGAACATGCACACAAGAGAAGTGTGCAAAGTAAAGTCCTCACCCCAATTCCTGGAGGCCCTTTCCAAGAAAAGCCAAATCAGTTTTATCAGACAAAGATATCAATGCCTGCTTGCCCCCTGAACGTTGAAGAAAGGAAAAAAAAATCAGATTTTTTGCATTTACAAAAGGGCACACGCCCAGGAAAAAAGAACGACGACCCTCTTCATAATCTGGAATGATAAGATCAACGAAGAAGTTAAAGACGTGAGAGAAAAAGAGGGGTACGAGGAGCAGAAGGGCGCAGCTCCTTGTCGGGCGCGGATAGAATCTCAGCCTCGGCAGCCATGGCTTTAATCGGAGGAGCCGCGCGCGACGACGAAGACGATTGAAGTCGAACACACACCACAGGTACCTGCAAACCCCATGAGGCAAGACGGAGAGAAAGCAGATAGAGTCGAGAGCTGAGACCAAAACCCACACAACGAGAGAAGGACAAAACGAAAAGAAAACAAAAAGTTTGAGATGAACGAATTGAGCCGGAATTTCTACCGGGTGAGAGGTGGAAAGGCGAGTTCTGGTCCGGTGAGTGGTGGTGGAGTGAAGCAGAGAGCTTCGGGAGGAGGCGGCGGCGGCGGCGGAGGAGGAGGAGGTGGAGGCGGAGGCGGCGGGAGAACCCAACATTCTTTACTCTGCTGTGCTGACTGTTGTGTTTTGCTGTGCGAGCGTTCAAGCAAACCCCTTACCTTTTCGCGCGGCGCCGGAAGACCGTCGTGTGCACGTGCCAGAGGCACAAAGGAAAGATGCTAAATGCCTTTGAAGTTGCACTTTTCTATCCTGCGAATAAATTTTGCTAATTAGTGTTGGAGATATAGTTGCCACGCTTGGATTATTTGATTTCCTAATTATGAAAGTCACGGCCAAGAGGTTTCAATAGATAAAGGCTGTGCCTTGTCACAGAGGACCTCTTGTCATCGCTTGGATTCCTAACATGACTCATTTTGGAACTTTTCAAAGGCGATAAATACGGTAATTGAGCCGCATTTTAGAAATATTTAGCCATTAATGTCGCTAGTTGATAGTCGTCATTAGTGTTGGTAGATATGGCGATGCGATCTCGTCTGCTGGATAAAAAGTCAATTAATTTAAGGGCTTCTAGTATAAGAAGGGTGTCCTCTCCTTTATTTGTATTAATCCAATCATTTCAGTAATATCAAAACTACTTTTTTTTTTCTAGAACTCCTATCTGTAGAGACTTCTCTCTCTATGATCCAGCTAAGTAAGCGAGTGTGCGATCGATCGAGCGATCCTAGAGTCGGTCATGATCCCACACGATCCCAATCAATCGGCCCGTGACACATGATTGCACTAGTTGAGGACTGGCCTCTTGACCTTCAGGTCAGGGTTTGACTTCCAAAGTTTGTCATAACTCTCAAAGCAGTTCCGTAACTTAAGCGAGGGTGTGCTCCCGTAAGATGAGCTAGGCCGGATCCTCGGCATACATAAAAAAAAAAAAAAAAATACTCTTTCTCACGTTTAATAATTAAATCTTACGGTAAATTTTTATCATCATGAGAGTCTAAACAACACTTAGTCGTCCAAATTCAGGGCCCCACCCGGTTCGAGGGTGGTGAATGTAGGGCAATTTCGATAGATTGGGTTACGTCCGGTTGCCCCGCACACCTCCAGACCGGGATCCTCGGAAAATCAACACAACTCGAAGCAGATCAAAATAAAACTCAGAGACACTCACCGTGGGGAGAGGCGCGTGTCAGTCGAGGGTCGGCGGTCGAGGCCCGAGCGCGATTGTCGATCGTCGTCGTCTTCTCGGGTCGGAGCTCGAGGCTAGCGCACGTCTGTCTCTTTCTCTCACTCCACGACTCTTGCGACGCCGCCTTCTGGCTCCTTTGCGATCTGCGTCCGGCCAAGAAAAAGGTCGCACTGCTCACGTCTCTGTGTGTGGACACGTTGCAGAGAACGCCCCCCCAGAAAAAAACCAGAACGCTCTCTCTGTCCCTCTCTCTCATGCCAAGAACCAGCCCACCCAAGCTCTCTCTCGGGCTCTCTCCAGTAGAAAAACCAGAAAAGAAAAGAGAAAGAAAAAAGGCCCACCATCCGAACGTCGCCTCCTCGACCTTTATCCCCTCTCGGTCCTTTTTCTCTCTCTCCAGTGCGACGCCCGCTCGGCCCGTTCCGCACGACATTCCCTACCCCGGGCATCGCGCGCGACGCTTGTCGCCAACGTCCTCGCCGTCCTCGCTTCGTACAGCCGTCCTTCCCTGTTCGTCGCGAAGCCAGCGGCCAAGGCGAGCCGCGGAGGAGAAAGAAGAGGGAGCGAACGGGCTGGGCTGAGGAAGAAAAGAGGTGGGCCGGACCGTGGGCCGCATGGGGAAAAAAACGGTGTTCATGGACCCCGATCATGTGTTCATGGACACAAAAACAGCCAACCGTTCCCAGCCAATCATCAAACAAGCTTAAACTTTCATCGGGCACATCCAACAAAATAGCAACCAGGAAACATATACCAAAAAATAATGTGCCGATTTGAGTTCAATAAGAAGGACTTGAACTGAAATCGTAATCCTTTAACCAATGGATGGCTCCTCCCATGAAAACAAACGTGCTAAAAAATGCTCAAAATAGATCAGAAGCGGGTCGAACCATAAGCTGGGCATTCTAACGAACACTTTGGAAGCAAAGATACTCACACCCGGATTCGAAGGAACCGACAAACGAGGCTCGAAATTAACAGATGATGACTCGTTCAAATCCAACACGCATATGGACTAGAAATAGCAAGCCTCAGTCTCACGGTTCGGCCAAAACGGGGCGAGGCAATAGTGGTTCACGGGAATGAGTTTTGACCGCGAAAATTTCTACTCGGCTCGGAAACGGCGGCTAGAGGGCGAGCTCAAGACAAATTAATCTAAGGCCGACCGGCTTGCCATGTCTCCGAGATGAGATCCTCGGGCAAAGCGAAAAATAGGACAGCCGGGTCTTACCGTGTTCTCGACGCGAGGAAGAGGGACACGTTCAAGACGTAGATCGCCAGCCCAGGACTCCCTCGCGGCCGCCACTGGAAGGCACCCACGCACTCTCGTGACTCTTCTCTCTCTTCGTTTCTCTCTCTCTCTCTCTTTCTCTCGGTCTCTGTCGTCTCTCCCCCGGTCTCTCCCCTCAATCTCTGTTTTTCCCCTTCCCTTTTTCAAGAAATCTCACCGGTGAGTCCCTGCCGCCGCCTCTCTCCTCGGGACCAAGTTTGGACCATTTTCAGCTAAGCGCCGCCTCTGGAATCGTGGCTAGGACGCCCCCTCTACCGCCGCTGCTCTGCCTTCTCTGTCCCTGCGCCGTTCTCTGCAGAACGCGTGCGTGAGGCAGAGAAGAGAGAGAGAGAGATCGTGGGGCTGGGCTGAGAAGAAGAGAGAAAAAAGAAACGGCCGGGCCCATGAAAAGGCCAGGCCTAGGCGGGGAGGAAAGAAAAACCGGATCGAAAGTCTATTACTATTTGCTAGTATGCCCATTTGTCCATTTTTGTTGTTTTCATTTTTCCATGACTTACCTGGCCGACAAAATCAGGCATCGACAGGACCTACTCCTATTTCTCCTCTTGATAAGCAAGAATCTATTGATCAATAAATAAAACTGTCTTTTCAATGGTGATGAAGAATTATGAAGAGAAGAAAGAATGAAATACTTTTCCTCAATTTTATTAACTGGAGCCAAGAGAAGTCTTCATGGTCGTGAGAGTCTGAATAACACTTTATCCCAAAATTGATAATAAGCAAACCTCCATGATCTCATAAACACTAATGGACCACAAAATATCCAGAAGCCAACGACGAACCCAAGCGGCATGCCCATATAAAACCACTTTTTCTCGCTATCATCATAGTTGCCATCGTCACTAGCTTCTTCCATCCCGTTCGTGGTGATTGAGCAACTTATGTTGAGCTGAAGTCCACACAATCCGAGGTTTCCTTCGAATGAACTTTTTGAGAATGTGAGAAACTGTCCGCTTATTGGGATGTTTCCTACAAGTTGATTGTTTGAGAGGTTCATGAACGAAAGGAAATTAAGATTTGCAAGCTGAGCTGGTATGGTTCCATTGAGGTAGTTCCCTGATAGGTCTAGTGATTCAAGCTGACTTAGATTCCCCAAAACAGGAGGAATTGAACCCGAGAGGGCATTGTGTGATAGGTTGAGGACATGAAGTAAATTGAGATCTCCTAGTGTATTTGGTATTGGACCCTCCAATCTGTTGCTCGAGAAGTCAATCAACTTGAACATAGTTGGGATCTGAACGAATTCTAGCTTTACACCTTTCAAGGTTACCCTCATTGCATATTCATTGTAAATCCTTCCCATCTTAGGCGTGGTATCATAAAACGTATATTGTGGGTAATAATATTCAACATCAGCCTTCATAGCCACCCAAGATGCGAGGAGTCTCGTAGGCAGAGTGCCATTGAAATTTTTTGAAGACAAGTCAAAGATTTCAAGCATCTCCCAGATGCTATTACTATGTGTACATCCAATATCCCCATGCAATTTGTTGGATCGTAAAACAAGGACACGAAGATACCCAAGATGGCATGGAAATGTCCCATCTATTTGATTGTCCCCAATGTTCAGGAAATTCAACATGCTGCAATTTGCCAATGACAACGGAATCTGCCCCTATAATAAATTCTCACTGATGTCCAATATCCCCAAATTACATGTCATCGGGATGTTTTGCGGAATCTTACCATTCAACCGGTTATTCCTTAGATTCAATACTTCGAGCGGCTCCTTCATTAAACAATCGGGAATACTTCCATTCAGATGGTTATGCGATAAGTCAAGCATTTCAAGATTACCCATTTTGCAAATAGACTGCGGAATGCACCCATGGAGATTATTCTTCGAGAGGGAGAAGAACACCAATTTTGATAAGTTGTCGCTGATGTCATCTGGAATAACAGAATTCATGTTGTTATTTGAGAAATCCAAGTAGACAGCAGATGACTGGAAGGATAGCATATTCCCTCGAAGCTTGTTTGAATGGAGGTCGACCACTTCTAGAGTAGAAGAAAGATTGCCTAGGGGTGTTTCATAATCCTCAAATAAATTAGAGGAAAGATTGAGATGATTAAGACTTTTTAGTGTCCATATCCATCTTGGTATATTTCCTCGAATATTATTGTGGGAGAGGTCGAGGAAGCTCAACTTGGATTGGTTAGCCAAAAACTGAGGCAATGTCGTCAATTGGCAGGAAGCCAAATATAAGGATGTAAGGTCGGGGAATGAAGAGGCCTGGGAAGCAGAATTTGTGGCATTAATGGAAAAACAATTGTAGGAAAGATCCAAATATGAAAGATTTCTCAACTGCTTAACCCAATTAATATGAAATGAGCCACTTAAATTATTGGAAGAAAGTGACAGTTGGTTGAGCCCTCGGAGTTCCCATATAAACATTGGCAGTTCTCCTCCTATATCATTGTTGCTCAAATCAAGTGTTTTCAGCATGTGTGATGGAGCATGAAAAGATCCCTTCAATTGACTAGAAAATCGATTGTCGGAAAGTAGGAGATCCTTGATCGATGGATGTGTGAACAAGGATGAAGGAATATTTCCTTCAAGTAAATTGGATTGCAAGTCGAGAATAAGAAGACTCGAGAGGGATTCCCATTGTATCGAATCAATCGGTCCAGTTAGACTATTGGAGGACAAAGTGATTCGTACCAGATTCTTGGACTTGCTGAGTGATGGAACTGGACCAGTAAAATTGTTGAATGAGAAGATCAAATAAGAAAGTCGTGAGAGATTAGTGAAAGAGCTTGGGATATTTCCATCAAAGTTGCACCTCTCCAATTCTATTGTTGACAGATTCCTGAGATTACCAATTGAATCCGGGAGCCTCCCAGACATGTCAGTGTCACTAAGAACCAATGTTTGGAGAGAATTATTCTTCGGAAATTCTGGCAAAGAACCATAGAGGGAGTTGGATGATAGGTCAAGGGTTTGAAGTGTTTGAACCTGGAAGATTTCATGAGGAAATTCTCCATACAGGCCAGCTCCCCATAGGCTCAAAGTTTTCAAGTTGGAGAAATTCGATAAGAAACTAGGAACTGTGGTGGACAAGTTGTTGCCATCTAGTTGAATGACCGATAGATTAGCAAGATTCATAAGGGAAGCATTGATAGGACCAGACAGAGAACATGAAGACATGCTCAACACCTCAAGTTTCGGCACTGAAGAAGCCAATGCGTCGCACCACTCATTTCCATAAGCAAACATATTGACCCCATCAAGGTACAGCTCCCTTAACTCCCCTAAATCCCTAATCAGCGACCTCAAATTGGGCTTCTCAAGTTTTAGCCAAGTCCAACTGAGATCAAGGGTACGTAACTTTGTCAGTCGCGATAACTCTACAGGAATATACCCGGTGAATCCGGCATTGGACAAGTTGAGATGTGCCAAGCGGCTGAGATTCGCGAGGCCTGACAGAATCGCCATGGAATTGAAGTTGTTGAACGCCAAGTTCAGGCTCCGAACAAACTCGAGCCTAAAGAGGTTCGACGAATAGTCAATTCCACCAGAGATCGACTCTTCGCTCAAATCAAGACCGACCACGAGGCCATCCTTGCATGTCACGCCGCTCCATGAATCCGCGCTTTGGTCCCATTGTACTAGCTTCGAAGACTCGGAGGCGTTGAAGACGAGGCTGTTTCTCAGCTCGAGCAACAGCAATCTTTGGTCAACGCCAAGACACTGGTCTGATGCTGAAGCCGTAGTAACGTCGGAGAAGATCGAGATCGTGGATATGGCAAGAAGAAGCCATGAGACCATCGAGCCGTTCATCGGAAGAAGTTGAGGAAGAAAGCTAGTCCAGCACTGAGGGTCTGCCGAAACAGAATCAACACTGGGGAGTGGAGGAGTCGTCCAAGGAAAGCGTGAAGCCTTGTGTTGATATTCGGGATGTCATTCCCTAGTCGCCCAAGTTTGGCTTTTATTTCACTTTCGACAAAATACTAGCACAGATATTCTTTATTTAACATGCCTTTTCAATCAAAATGAAGTACGTTAATTTTATTTTTCAAGGAGAAAAGGGGAAAACTAAGGAAATCCGCCTAAAATGTTGAGATTAGAACTTGACATCCCTAGGAAATATTTTGGCTTTTTTTTTAATCAAAAAACAAATGATTCGTGTGATCGGTTTCGTTTTTGTACTCACATTAACATGTAGAGATCCATTAAAAGTAGATAATGGATATATATACAAAAAAACACATACATTATAGTCACTTTCTTTTATTAAATTAGTAGATTCAAGAAAAGAAATCAAAAGATTTACTTATATTTGAATTTTATTGTTAATATTTTATACTACTATGAAAAGGCAGAAAAAAGTATAAACTAAAGAATAGGAAAATACAGTGGATTAATTACGAAGTATGAAATAGGAAAATACAATAATATGTTGAAAAGATAGAATGAAAAACCAAATAAGCAAAAACTAAGAATAAATTTCTCTTTTATTAAACTGAAAAGAAAAATAAGAAGAAAAGGGAAACAGGCTAAAAGAAAAACGATGAAACAGTGGGCGTTATGTTGTTTAAAGGACAATAAAAAGAGCGAAAAATCCAAAAAGATTTAAAATTAAAAGAAAGAAAAGAAAAAGCGTACTGTAAGGACGTTCAAAAGAAAGAAAAGAAAAAGCGAACTGTAAGCATGTTCGGCTACTGCAGGAAAGAAGGAAAAACCCAAAAAAACAAAACACTTGCCATTTATTTTATTTCAAGAACAGAGAATTGCAGGGGTGGAGGGGGAGGAAAAACAGGGGATGCTTCAGCTTGGAAATTGGGAGCAGTCAAAGTAAACGCCTGCTGGTGGGGGCCATTCTGCCTTAGTCTTAACGTTCATTGCGGCACTGATGATGTTGGGTTGCTTTATCCGTGGAATCATGTGTAATAGGAACAAAAACGCGTTTGGGTATGTCGTCTTTTCTTGGCGCCAATTTAAGTTGCGCTGGCCAGATCAAGAAAAGTCAAACTTCAATAAGTAGGACATGATGAGCTTAGGGAATTAATTTATAATCTATTGTTAGTGATAAAAAAAGATATGAAAACAGAATTTGGTTTATTAAAATGATCGAGAAATTTGTACTTCAAAAAGCGTTAGATTTTATATTGGATCCATACTCATCACAATCGTTGAAGCTAGATATTGAATCGGAGATGGATTCGAGTTTCACGTGGATGGGCCAGTTTTTGGATCAAAGATAGTCCACGGACAAAAGATTGCTAAAAATGTCACAAGTTCTCAATTAAAAGAAAGTACCTTTTGATCACTCATTAAAATTTGATAATTAATTGAAAACAATTTTTTTTTTATTTATGGATTGATGTTTTTTTTTTTGGTTAATTTGGGCTTGGGCCTACTTAAGGGATCCCAATATTTTAGTAATCTTGACTAGTGTGCGAATGATTCTTCTCAATTTAATTATATCGTAATTGTATTATGGGTTTGCACTGGGAACGTATTTGTTGGGGCTGACTTCCATGGCAGATGCTAGGTAATATTCCATGTCCAAATTTTCTTTGCTTTTCCACCTTAAGTAATGTCATCTTGCGCAAAGTCACGACCATATGCAAGATTCTCTTTGAACGAATGTCTAGTGATGACCGAGACCGACTTTTAAGTGTTGTTGAGGATATTTTTCAGCGGGTACTTAGAAGAGGTCTAGTCAAATCTTGTCTATTATTTACATTTGACCTAGACTTAAGTTGAGAATTTAAAACTTGGATACTTGATTTAAACTCAATCAAAGCTCAATTTTTTTTTTATCAAGCTTGACTCGTGATTTATTTTTATAAACTTAAAATGATCTAGTTTGATTCGACTTGATTATCATAAATGAGTTTCTATTGGAGCTTGATTCAAACTTGAGCTCAAATTCAACTTTCGTAAAATCCAAACTAATGAGACGTGGAGCTTGTGTGGCTTGATTTCTTTTTTTTTTTTTTTTGGGTCTAATGTGTGGCTTGATTGATTTGCACATAAAAAAAGCAATTACAACCTAATGTCGAAGAATTATGTGAGAAAATGCTAGTAAAGCACCTGATCATTTCAATATTAAGTGTTGCGTATCTCGTTCAAGTTGAGCTTTTTCTTCAAATTGGGATAAATCTATTTTTAATCCTCTAATTCATCATATTTGTGCGATTGGATCCTCAATAGAGGAAGCCATTCCCACTTCGATGGACGGCTGGAGTCCACCGTGACCGCTTCTTTGAAGGTCAAACCTGTGATAAGTTCTTCACATTTTCCAACTATCACCAATTACCGCCACGGCGTTCGCGGCCACCAAATCCTCCAACCCTTCTCGTTTCTCTCGCTTTTCCACCTCTGTCTTCTACATATTACTCTCTTATTTTTTCCTAGAACAAAACTAGTTTCTTTTGATGTTAACATTACTGACTTTTACCTTTTTCAATTATAATATTCATAATAATAAAAGCATAAAAGCATGAGAGAAATCATTACCCAAATAGTAAGAAGATAATCTGGAGTCGCAATCTCAATGGAAAAGTTAACATGCTTTCAGTCAATTACATGCCTCAGTTACAAGTGCCGTCCTAGCAAAGTCTGCTGGATATCCGCAAGCCCAGTGTGACTGAAGACACCAATACAATCATATTCTCTCATACGTCCAAATTGAGATGCAATGAAGCAAACTGAAACATAAGCAAGTCTATGCTCTAATAACAATGACCATGAACATGTAATAGTAAAAAACCTTTGCGGCAGCTCTGATCGTGGCAGGACCACCAATATCAACATTCTCAATTCCATCTTCAAATCAACCACAGAGGTAGCTTTGTCATAGAAAGGATACAAATTAACCACCACTACATCAGAAGTACCTGCACAAGTTCCATCTTGCATTTAGTATAGTAAAATTATGTAGGACCATAGTAACGCCGAGAACATTATTTGTTTATCCTCAGAATTTCTAAGCTGAAAAATGGTCAGAATGTTACCACAGGACAACTCACCAATTCTGTGCTTACCAAGAGCCTCCATGTGATGCTGTTGATCTCTCCTAGCAAAAATTCCTCCATGAATATGAGGATGCAAGGTCTTTACGCGACCATCCAGCTGTTAAATAGAGTAATGTAACATTCCCAAGTTAAAATCTAAATCATTTTGCCAAAAGAAGATTATTATGTTTGGTGTGTGCCAGGTTGTAGAGAAAAGAGATGAAATTATCATATGTGAATGTTAAAGAGGGAAATCCTTTGGTCAAAGGTCTCAAACGACTGAGATATCATAACCGCCCACAAAGAGAGGCACCATGACTACTTGAAATGTACTAATTGAATATTGTGATGTTGAGTTTAGTAGGGAAGTAATTCTCCTCAGTGAAGGGTGCTAGCAAGCACAGTGCAAATCCGCATCTGATTTCTCTAGAGAATCAAGATTGAAGTGCACTCACTTCAACTTTTAGTAAGACAAGAAGTATTTGCAGAAAAGAAGAAAAGAGATGCGCTAGGTTTCGATGGTTCAACAAGTTTGTAAGGATGAATGGATCTCAAAAGGGAGAAAAGATAAGTTTGGGGCATCAGGTGCTCTATGCAGCCTAAGGACAAATGGCACTCACATTCACAACAGAATCTCGAAAATACAGTCTCAGTAGAGGAACTTTTGAAAATCTTTGATAAGCATTAATGACTAGAAATTGATTTTTTTTGTCATGAGCTGGAAAGTCTTGAGCTGTCTGAAGTCGTTAAGGTATCTGATTTATTCCTTCATTGTTAGGAATAGATGTAGCATGATAATGTTAGCAAAAGCTGTGAATGTCCCAGAAAAACCACTTGAAGCCAAGAGGGATTTCAAATTGTATGGCATCAGTGCAGTGCCAATCTCGACTGTCGTCATCTCTCGTTACAATCAGCCTCCCAAGACAAGGCAACTAAAGAATGAAAAGAATAAACAATGCAAGTAAGGGACAAAGAAACAAACCATCTCTGGGAAGCAAGTAAGCTGTTCCACTTTGGTGACGGACAACCCGGCATTTTCCAGAGCAGATGCGGTTCCTCCAGTTGAGACAACAGTATACCTAAATGTTTTAATCGGTTAAGACAACATGAACACTTGAATATGCTGACCTGACAAGTACTCATACCATGCGTACCCCTGTATAAAAATACTATCCACAAGCAATGAAACGTGCCTAAAATCCAATCCAACAAAAACAGCGTGGCTTGAGCACCTACGCTACACCACATGCACACGCATACGCATACGAACACGCACACAAGAGAAGTGTGCAAAGTAAAGTCCTCACCCCAATTCCTGCAGGCCTTTTCCAAGAAAAGCCAAATCAGTTTTGTCAGACAAAGATATCAATGCCTGCTTGCCCCCTGAACATTGAAGAAAGGAAAAAAAAATCAGATTTTTATGCATTTACAAAAGGGCACACGCCCAGAAAAAAAAGAACGACGACGCTGAAACAGCCCTCTTCATAATCTGGAATGATAAGATCAACGAGGAAGTTAAAGACACGAGAGAAAAGAGGGGTACGAGGAGAAGAAGGGCGCAGCTCCTCGTCGGGCGCGAACAGAATCTCAACCTCGGCAGCCATGGCTTTGATCGGAGGAGCAGCGCGCGACGACGAACAAGATTGAAGTCGAACCACACGCCACAGGTACCTGCAACCCCCATGAGGCAAGACGGAGAGAAAGCAGATGGAATCGAGAGCTGAGACTGAAAGCCACACAAAAAGAGAAGGACCAAACGAAAAGAAAACAAAAAATTTATGAGATGAACGAATTGTGCCGGAATTTCTACCGGCTGAGAGGTGGAAGGGCAAGTTCTGGTCCAGTGAATGGTGGAGGAGTGAAGCAAAGAGCTCCGGAAAGAAGTGGCGGCGGTGGCGGCGGCGGAGGAGGTGGAGGTGGCGGGAGAACCCAACATACTTTGCTCTGCTCCGCGCACTCAGGTGGTTGTCATGCACCTCCCAAGTGTTCAAACAAAACCCCTTACCTTCTTCGCGCGGCGCTGGAAGACGGCCGTGGACGTGGCAAAGGCGCAAAGGTAAAATGCCACATGCTTTTGAAGTTGCATTTTTCTATCCTACGAATAAATTTTGCTGATTAATGTTGGAGATATAGTCGCCATGCTTGGATTAATCGATTATTTCCTTATACATTTTCCGATTATGAAGAGAAGAAGAACGAAATACTCTTGCTTGAGTTTGATAATTGAACCTCACCGGAAATCTTCATGGTCGTGAGAATTTGAATAGCACTTTATCCCAGAATCGATAATAAGCAAATCTCCATGATCTCACAAACATTAATGGACCACAAAAAATCCAGAAGCCAACGACGAACCCAAGCGGTATGCCCATGTAAAACCACTTTTTCTCACTATCATCATCATCGCCATTGTCACCAACTTCTTCCGTCCCATTCGTGGTAATGGAGCAACTTTTGTTGAGCAAAAGCCCACATAATCCAAGGTTTCCTTCAAAAGAACTCTTGGAAAATGTGAGAAACTGTGCGCTTGTTGGGATGTTTCCTACAAGCTGATTGTTTGAGAGGTTTAGTAAGGAAAGGAAATCAAGATTTGCAAGCTGAGGTGGTATGGTTCCATTAAGGTAATTCACTGATAGATCCAGCGACTCAAGCTCATGCAAATTCCCCAATATAGGAGGAATTGAACCCGAGATGGCATTGTGTGATAGGTTGAGGACATAAAGTGCTTTGAGTTCTCCAAGTGTATTGGGTATTGGACCCTCCAATCTATTGCTCGAGAAGTCGATCAATGTGAAAGTAGTCCAGATCTTAACGAGTTCTAGCTGTAGATCTTTCAAGGTTGCACTCATCGTATTCTCATAATGAAGCTCACCATCTAAATCAAAAAATTGATACTGTAGATGATTGAAGTCCTTATTGGCCTTCATAGCCTCCAAAGATGCAAGGATACTCACAGGCAATGTGCCACCAAAGTCGTTTGAGGACAAGTCAATGATTTGAAGCATTTGCCAAGTGTTGTGACTATGCGAACATCCAATTTCCCCATGCAATTTGTTGGATCGTAAAACAAGGACACGGAGATATGACATAGCCATGAAATGGCACGGAAATGTCCCGTGTATTTGATTGTCCCCGATGTTCACAAACCCCAACCCTATGCAACTTGCCAACGACAATGGAATCTGCCCCTGCAACAAATTCTCACTGATATCTAATGTGTTTAGAAGACATGTTCCCGGGATGTTTTGTGGAATGCCGCCATTCAACTGGTTATTCCTCATATTCAATACCCTGAGGGACTCAAATAAACAATCGGGAATAGTTCCATTCAAATGGTTATGCGATAAATCGAGCACTTGAAGATGACCAAAATAACCAGCTTTGCATATAGACCTTGGGATGAACCCATGGAAATTATTCTTTGAAAGGGAGAAGAACACCAAGTTTGGTAGGTTATTGCCGATGTCATCCGGAATAACAGAGGTGAAGTTGTTGCTCGAGAAATCCAAGTGGGAAGCAAATGACGACAAGGATGGGAATTTCCCTCGAAGCATGTTTGAATGGAGGTCGACACCATACATACCAAAAGTAAAATTTTCTGAGGGTGTTTCCATATCTTCAAAAAAATTAGAGGAAAGATTGAGTTGCCTTAATGTCCATATCCATCTCGGTATAGTTCCTTGAATATAGTTGTTGGAGAGGTCGAGGGAAGACAATTTGGATTGATTAGCCAAAAACTGAGGCAATGTCGTCAACTGGCAGGAAACTAAATTTAAGGATTTAAGTTTAGGGAATGAAAAGGCCTGGGAAGCAGTATTTGTGGCATCAATGGAGAAACGATTGTAGGAAAGATCCAAATTCGAAAGATTTCTCAGTTGCTGTACCCAATTAATATGGAATGAGCCACTAAAATTATTTGAAGAAAGCGAGAGGTAGTTGAGCCCTCGGAGTTCCCATATAGATGTCGGTAGTTCTCCTCCTATATTGTTGTTGCTCAAATCAAGTTTTTGCAGCATGCGCGATGGAGCATAAAAAAATCCCTTCAATTGACTAGAAAAGCAGTTGTCAGAAAGTAAAATCTCCTGAATCGATGGATGTGTGAACAAAGATGAAGGAATATTTCCTTCAAGTAAATTGAATCCTAGGTCAAGAATAAGAAGACTCGAGAGGGATTCCCATTGCATTGAATCAATCGGACCATTGAGACTATTGTGGGACAGAGTGACTTCTGTTAGATTCTTGGACTTACTAAGTGATGGAATTGGACCAGTAAAATTGTTGAATGAGAAGTCCAAATAATACAGTCGCAAGAGATTAGTCAAAGAGCTTGGGATATTTCCATGAAAGTTGCAATATGCTATTTCTATTCTCAACATATTCCTGAGATTACCAATTGAATCCGGGAGCCTCCCGGAAATATCGGTGTTACTAAGAACCAGAGTTTTAAGAGAACCATTCTCCGGAAATTCTGGCAAAGAACCCTGAAGGAGTTTGTTGAATGATAATTCAAGAATCTGAAGTGTTTGTAACTGGAAGATTTCATGAGGAAATTCTCCTAGCAGGCCGCAACCGACTAGGCTTAGAGTTTTCAAGCTTGAGAAATTAGCAAAGAACCGAGGAACTGTGGAGCGGAAGCTGTTGCCACTGAGTTGGATGACCGACAGATTTGCAAGACTCAAAAGAGAAGGGTTGATAGGACTAGACAGAGAACAAAAAGACATGCTCAACACCTCAAGTTTCGGCACTGAAGAAGACAAGGCATCGCACCACTCACTTTCCTCAGTAAGTACAATGATCCTATCAAGGTACAGCTCTCTCAACTCCCGCAAATCCCCAATTAGTGACCTCAAATTGCGAATCTCAAGGTTTGGCGCAGATTCGTCATCATAGTAAACACGACTAAGATCAAGAGTGCGTAGCTTTGTCAGGCGTGATAGCTCCGCAGGAATAAGCCCAGCAAATCTGGCATTGGACAAGTTGAGATGTTCTAAGCGGCTGAGATTTGTGAGGCCCGATGGAATCGCCGTGTAGTAGAAGTCATTGAATGCCAAGTTCAGGCTCTGAAGGAACTCGAGCCTGAAAAGGCTCGACGAATCGTCGATTCCACCAAAGATCCCCTCTTCACTCAAATCGAGACCCACCACGAGACCATCCTCACACGTCACGCCACTCCATGAATCAGTGCTTTGGTCCCAACTTACTAGCTTGGATGGTATGAAGGGGTTGACGATGAGGCTGTTTCTCAGCTCAAGCAACAGCGATCTCTGGTCCACATCAAGACATTGGGCTGATGTTGAAGCCGTAGCAGCGTCAGAGAAGATGGAGATCGTGAATATCGCAAGAAGAAGCCATGAGACGATCGAACCATTCATCGGAGAAAGAGGTTGAGGAAGGGAGTGGGAAGAGGGAGTCAACCGAAACAGAGTCATCACTGAGGAGTGGAGGAGCCTCGTCAAAGGAAAGCGCAAAGCCTTGTGTTGATATCCGGAATGTCTTTAGCCACCAAAGTTTGGCTTTTATTTCACTTCCGACGATACTAGCACAAATATTCTTTATTTAATATGCTGTTTCAATGGAAACGAAAGGCCATAATTTTATTTTCAAAGAGAAAAAAAAGAAAACAAAAGAAATCTTTCTAAAATGTTGAGATTAGAACTTAATATCCCTCAGAAATATTTTTGGCTCATCTTTTTATATATAAGATCATAAAACAAATGATATTACATGATCGGTTTCATTTTTGTACTCACGTTAACATGAAGAGATCTGTTAAAAGTAAATTAGTTATAAATGTACCAGTTTAGGATTTTCGGCGATTGAATAAATTAATTTGGGGTAAATTTGTCATAAATATATTAGTTTGCGATTTTTTATGGTAAGTTGGGGTAAATTTGTTATAGGTGTATCAGTTTGGGGTTTTTCATGGTCAAAAAATTAGTTTGTAGTAATTTGTCACACGTGTATCAGTTTAGGTTTTTTTTTTTTTTTTTTTTTTTTATCTAAAAAATCCTAAACTGATACATGTATAACAAATTTACCCCAACTGACCATAAAAAATCGCAAACTAGTATACTTGTGACAAATTTACCCCAAACTAATTTATTTAATCGCCAAAAACCCTAAACTGGTACATTTGTAACAAATATACTATATGTTAAATTGGATTAATATCACAAAAAAACACAAAAATTGTATAACTGTAACAAATAGAGAGTAAAATCGCAAATTGGTATACTTGTCAATTGTCACGTGTCATCCACCTAAATAATTTGATAATAAAATTTAACGGAAATAATATAGGGTAAATTTATCACAAGTGTACTAGTTTGTGATAAATTTGTCAAAAGTGTATCAATTTGGGATTAAAATTAGTTTGTGATAAATTTGTTACGGATGTATAGTTTGGAGTTTTTCAGGATATTAATTCTATTATATATTCTCTTTCTTTTATTAGATAAGTAGATTCAAAAAAAGAAATCAATAGATATACTCATATTTGAATTTGATTGTAAATATATTATAGAACTATCAAAAAGCCAACAAAGTATAAAGTGTAGAATAAAAAAATATAATGGATTAATTAGGAAATATGAAATAGGAAATACCATGATATGTTCAAGAAATAGAATGAAAAAGCAAATAAGGAAAAACTAAGAAAATATTTCTCTTTCATTAAACTGAAAAAGAAAAATAAGAAGAAAAAGGCAAAAAGTCAGATGATGAAAAAATGGGCGTTACCTTTAGTGGTTTAAGGGAAGATCAAAAGAGGGGGAAATTCAAAAAGATATAAAATTAAAATAAAGAAAGGAAAAAGCAAAATGTATGAATGTGGAATTCGTCCATTGTGCATGCTAGGAAGGTACCATGGATCTGCCTCCACCTGGCTATTACTATATGTGTGTTGAAAGAGCAATCGACGTAAAAAGCATGACAAATCCATATAGTTGCCCCTGGTTTTCTCTTTTGGTATTGCACATTGATATATTTAAGGGTTAATATCCTAAAAAAATCCAAACTAATACACGTGTAACAAATTTACTCAATATTAATTCTTTGACTACGAAAAAACCCCAAACCGATATATCTGTAATCAATTTACCCCAAACGACTACAAAAAAAACCCCCAAATGGTTATACTTGTGACAAATTTACCTTAAATTAATTTGTTTGACCATCAAAAACCCAAAACTAATATATTTGTGACAAATATACCCTCCATTAAATTGGATTAATACCTCAAAAAATCATAAAAGTTATATAACTATAACAAATAGAAAGTAAAATCCCAAACCAATACACTAATCAACAATCAATTGTTATATAACTTAGTAATTTGATAGTAAAATTTAACTAAAAATAATAGATGATAAATTTATTATAAGTGTACTAGTTTTGATGGTCAAAAAATTAATTTATGGTAAATTTATCACATGTGTACTAATTTAGGATTTTTCAAGACATTAACCCTAACCCTATATTTAAAGGTTTTCTTTCCTTATTTTTTGTTGAAAAATATTGCGGAAATGCTAACCAAATCTTGCAATAAAATCGATATGAAAATACCCAAAAAAATAAAAATAAAAAAAATGAAGAACAGTAAATGACACTAAAGATATATGTGATTTGGCATGCATTCACGGGAAGAGTCAACAATAAATAATTTATAATTAAATTGGAGAATCATAAAGTTTCAATTACTCACAAGCTCGAGTATTTATCACACCTAAATTATATCCAAATTCAAAGTATTTATAAATAAATAACCCGATAGGATATAAACTCCCAACATGACACCGCATGTTCAGGCCTGACCAAAATGCTCTTGCACAGTAGAACACGAGAATGTTATTTACTTCAGAGTGCTGCCACCATCCAGAAGAAACCCAAAGTATTTTATGTGTCCAGTCAACAAACCTAACCTTGACCGGTGAGCATGTGCCCCTTCATTTAATTTGCCCAAAAGAAGTTCCAGTGCTGCAGATTGGCGTCAAAGAAGTCAACTCAGTCAAACTTGGACTTTTATGTTATTTTCAACCAATAAAAAACAAATCCTCCAATCACGTCGAATCTCGTATACACACTTAAGCTCGAGACATAAGTTAACATTTTTTTCTTCTTAGTTTCTTGTGAGTTTTGCTATGCTAAGAGTGATTTGATAGAGATTTTTTAAATTGAGCAGTCGAGTGCTAAGTTAGCTTCCAATACAACTTGAAACCAAGACTCACAAGGAAGGGAGCAAACTCCCTTACCATGTAAGACATCACTTCATTTTTAGATTTCGGAGATAATTAAATTGTCAAAATCACATATCAACTAAAAAAATAAAAAGTAACACTCAATCAGCACCCCCATTATCAATTTTCTATCTTCTCCAAACAAAAAAAAATGAAAGACCACGATCTTTATTTACTTACACACTTCTCGAGGATTTTTCCTGCATAAAATGGGTCGGATAATTGTAAGCCCTATTATATGGGTTAGTTATATTCAGTAAAAGAGTTTAACCACAATATATGTATTAAATGAGTTCACAGTCTATCCAAACCTAACCTACATTTATGATCCTCTCTTCAACTTTTATGTAAAAAAAAAAAAAAAAACTCTTGAAATGTTCTGAGTTCAGAGAAATCTAGATGGGCCCACAAAATGAGCCCAACTTCACCCTCATAAAAAAAAATCAACATGGCTTCTTTTTTCCCATTATTTTTATTTTCATTAATATTGTAAGATTCATCGATTAATTGTTAAGAGTACATCCGTTCTTAATTGTATCTCGCATTGTTATTTTTACGCAATATTCTAATATTAGTTTTTCTCATTCCAATCCACTGTTAGCATAACTCATCTTCTTCAATATTTAACATTTCATTTAATTTTACTTTCAATTCCTCCATGTTATTTGTTAATGTAATTTTATAAATTCACTACCAAGTACTAACTTGCTCTTATTATTCATTGTGAATAAATATAAAAACTAAAAATTTTATGCAATATTAAAAGCCAATTCTTTAGCATCTTATAATCTAAATAGCAATTTTATCTAACTAACAAATGAAGAATTTAAAGTGAGTTAACTAGGAGGATATGAGTTGGGTTAGGTTAGGGTCACTAAATTTATATAGCATATATATTCCACTTGAATTGTGGCAAGCTAAACTAAATCACCCCATGATGCTCAACATTGGCTACTTAATGAATTAGTCCTTGACTTCGGCTCTAACAGCTGCCTACACACTTGGCTGTGAATTTGCTCATTGATGATGCTCACAATTGCAAGAAGGTTCAACATGTCTATGGTTCGCAGGCAATGCGGATTGGAGTATTAATGGCATCGTAGAAAACTCTACTTTGTGTTGTCTTCATTTGGAATTGAAAATGACAAAAAAAAAACAGAAAATAGAAAAAAAAATTAAGACTAAAACCAACAGTAGTTTGACTTTAACGAAGTAGTAGAAACAATGACCACAATAGAGAAAGATGCACGACTTAAGTGAAGCAAGGGAAAAAAGAGGGTCCACTTTTGGTAGACTTCATCGACACAAGCTAGAAAAAATAGTGAACTACATGTGCGTGGAATTGATCCATCGTACACGCTAGGAAAGTACCATGGGCCCACCTCCACTAGGTTATATTCATACTTTCTATTCTTTTATATAGAAATGCGTGTTGAATAAGTAAAATTGAAAATCACATCACAAATCCTAAAAGTCATATAGAGTTTTGTCTTTAAATTAATAACATGAAAAACCTTCAACATGTCTATAGTTCAGAGGCATTGCAGATTGGAGTATTAATGACATCGTAGAAAACTCTACTTTGTATTATCTTCATTTGGAATTGAAAAGGACAAAAAAAAAACATAAAATAGAAAAAAACAATCCGAAGACCAAAACCAACAGTCCTTTAATTTTGACGAAGTAGCAAAGACAATGACCACGATGGAGAAAGATACATGACTTAAGTGAAGCAAAAGAAAAAAAAAAGGGTCCACTTTTGGTAGACTTCATCAACACAAGTTAGAAAAATAGCGAACTACATGCACATGGAATTAATCCATCATGCACGCTAGGAAAGTACGATGGGCCCACCTCCACTAGGTTATTATCATACTTTCTATTTTTTTATATAGAAATAAGTGTTGAATGAGTAAACCCATAAATTACATCACAAATCCTAAAAATCATACCGAGTTTTCTCTTTGGATTAATAACATGAAAAACTTTCAATACGTCTATAGTTCAGAGGCATTGCAAATTGGAGTATTAATGGCATCATAGAAAACTCTACTTTGTGTTGTTTTCATTTGGAATTGAAAAAGACATAAAAAACATAAAATAGAAAAAAAAATCCTAAGACCAAAACCAACAATCGTTTGATTTTGACGAAGTAGCAGAAACAATGACCACGATGGAGAAAGATGCATGATTTAAGTGAAGCAAGGGACAAAAGAAGGTCAACTTTTGGTAGACTTCATCGACACAAGTTAGAAAAATAGCGAACTACATGCACATGGAATTGATCCATCATGCACGCTAGGAAAGTACGATGGGCCCACCTCCACTAGGTTATTATCATACTTTATATTCTTTTATATAGAAATAAGTGTTGAAGGTGTAAACCTGTAAATCACATCATAAATCCGAAGTCATACCAAGTTTTTTCTTTGGAATAATAACATGAAAAACATTCAACATGTCTATAGTTTAGAGGCATTGTATATTGGAGTATTAATGACATCGTAGAAAACTCTACTTTGTGTTGTCTTCATTTGGAATTGAAAAGGACATAAAAAAAAAAAAAAACATAAAATAGCAAAAAAAATCCTAAGACTAAAACCAACATTCGTTTGATTTTGACGAAGTAGCGGAAACAATGACCGCGGTGGAGAAAAATACATGACTTAAGTGAAGTAAGGGAAAAAAATGTCAACTTTTGGTAGATTTCATTCACATAAGTTAGAGAAAATAGTAAACTATATGCGCGTGGAATTGATCCATTGTACACGCTAGAAAAGTATCACGGGCCCACCTCACTAGGTTATTATCATATTTTCTATTCTTTTATATAGAAATAACTGTTGAAGGTGTAAACCTGTAAATCATATGACAAATCCGAAAAGTCATACCTAGTTTTCTCTTTGGATTAATAATATGAAAAATCTTCAACACGTCTATAGTTCAAAGGCATTGTAGATTGGAGTATTAATGGCATCGTAAAAAACTCTACTTTGTGTTGTCTTCATTTGTAATTGAAAAGGACATAAAAAAACGTAAAATAGCAAAAAAAATCCTAAGACCAAAACCAACAGTCGTTTGATTATGACGAAGTAGCAGAAACAATGACAATGATGGAGAAAGATGCATGACTTAAGTGAAGCAAGGGAAAAAAGAGGGTCCACTTTTGGTAGACTTCATCGACACAAGTTAGAAAAATAGTGAACTACATGCACGTGGAATTGATCCATCGTACACGCTAGGAAAGTATGATGGGCCCACCTCCACTTGGTTATTATCATAATTTCTATTATTTTATATAGAAATGCGTGTTGAAGAAGTAAACCTGTAAATCACATCACAAATCCTAAAAGTCATACCGAGTTTTCCCTTTGGATTAATAACATGAAAAACTTTCAACACGTCTATAGTTCAGAGGCATTGCAGATTGGAGTACTAATGGCATCGTAGAAAACTCTACTTTGTGTTGTCTTCATTTGGAATTGAAAATGACAAAAAAAACATAAAATAGAAAAAAAAAATCATATGACCAAAGCCAACAGTCGTTTGATTTTGACGAAATAACGGAAACAATGACCACGATGGAGAAAGATGCATGACTTAAGTGAAGCAAGGGAAAAAAGAATGTCAACTTTTGGTAGACTTCATCAATATAAGTTAGAGAAAATAGTAAACTATATGCGCTTGGAATTGATTCATTATGCAAGCTAGAAAAGTACCATGGGCCCACCTCCACTGGGTTATTATCATACTTTCTATTTTTTTTTTTATATAGAAACAAGTGTTAAAGGTGTAAACCTGTAAATCACATCACAAATCCGAAAAGTCATACCGAGTTTTCTTTTTGGATTAATAACATGAAAAACCTTCAACACGTCTATACTTCAGAGGCATTGCATTTTACAGTATTAATGGCATCGTAGAAAACTCTACTTTGTGTTGTCTTCATTTGGAATTGAAAATGACATAAAAAAAACGTAAAATAACAAAAAAAATCCTAAAACCAAAACCAACAGTCATTTGATTTTGACGAAATAGCAGAAACAATGACCACGATGGTCCACTTTTAGTAAACTTCATCGACACAAGTTAGAAAAATAGCAAACTACATGCACATGGAATGGATCCATCGTGCACGCTAGGAAAGTACGATGGGCCCACCTCCACTAGGTTATTATCATACTTTCTATTATTTTATATATAAATAAGTGTTGAAGGAGTAAACTCGTAAATCATAACACAAATCCTAAAAATTATACTGAGTTTTTTCTTTGGATTAATAAGAACTTTCAACACGTCTATAGTTCAGAGGCATTGCAGATTGGAGTATTAATGGCATCATAGAAAACTCTACTTTGTGTTGTCTTCATTTGGAATTGAAAAGGACAAAAAAAAACATAAAATAGAAAAAAAAAAAAAAAAGAAGCCTAAGACCAAAGCCAACAGTCATTTGATTTTGACAAAGTAGTAGAAATAATGACCACGATGGAGAAAAATGCATGATTTAAGTGAAGCAAGGGACAAAAGAAAGTCAACTTTTGTTAGACTTCATCGACACAAGTTAGAAAAATAGCGAATTATATGCACATGGAATTGATCCATTGTGCACGCTAGGAAAGTGCGATGGGCTTACCTCCACTGGGTTATTATTATACTTTCTATTCTTTTATATAGAAATAAGTGTTGAAGGTGTAAACCTGTAAATCACATCACAAATCCGAAAAGTCATACCGAGTTTTCTTTTTGGATTAATAACATGAAAAACCTTCAACACATCTATAGTTCAGAGGCATTGCATATTGGAGTATTAATGGCATGGTGAAAAACTCTACTTTGTGCTATCTTCATTTGGAATTGAAAGGACATAAAAAACGTAAAATAGCAAAAAAAAATCATAAGACCAAAACTAACAGTCGTTTGATTTTGACGAAGTAGTAGAAACAATGACCACGATGGAGAAAAAAGCATGACTTAAGTGAAGCAAGGAAAAAAAGAGGATCCACTTTTGGTAGACTTCATCGACACAAGTTAGAAAAATAGCGAACTACATGCATATGAAATTGATCCATCGTGCACGCTAGGAAAGTACGATGGGCCCATCTCCACTAGATTATTATCATACTTTCTATTATTTTATATAAAAATGCGTGTTGAATGAGTAAACCCGTAAATCACGTCACAAATCCTAAAAGTCATACCGAATTTTCTCTTTAGATTAATAACATAAAAACTTTCAACACATTTATAGTTCAGAGGCATTGCAGATTGGAGTATTAATGGTATCGTAGAAAACTCTACTTTGTGTTGTCTTCATTTGGAATTGAAAATGACAAAAAAATACGTAAAATAGAAAAAAAAATCCTAAAACTAAAATCAACAGTCGTTTGATTTTGACGAAGTAGCGGAAACAATGATTACGATGGAGAAAGATGCATGATTTAAGTGAAGCAAGGAAAAAAAAAGGTCAACTTTTGGTAAACTTCATCGACATAAGTTAGAGAAAATAGTGAACTATATGTGCATGGAATTAATCCATTGTACACGCTAGAAAAGTACCATGGGCTCACCTCTACTGGATTATTATCATAATTTCTATTGTTTTATATAGAAATAAGTGTTGAATGTGTAAACTTGTAAATCACATTACAAATCCGAAAAGTCATACCGAGTTTTCTCTTTAGATTAATAACATGAAAAACCTTCAACACGTCTATAGTTCAGAGGTATTGCATATTGGAGTATTAATGGCATCGTAGAAAACCCTACTTTGTGTTGTCTTCATTTGGAATTGAAAATGACATAAAAAACATAAACTAGAAAAAAAAAATCATAAGACCAAAACCAACAGTTGTTTGATTTTGATAAAATAGCGGAAATAATGACCACGATGGAGAAATATGCATAACTTAAGTGAAGCAAGGGAAAAAAGAGGGTCCACTTTTAGTAGACTTTACCGACACAAGATAGAGAAAATAGCAAACTACATACACGTGGAATTGATCCATCATGCACGCTAGGAAAGTATCATGGACCCACCTCCACTAGGTTATTATCATACTTTCTACTCTTTTTTATAGAAATGCGTGTTAAGGGAGTAAGCTCATTAATCACATCACAAATCCTAAAAGTCATACCAAGTTTTCTTTTTGGATTAATACCATGAAAAACCCTAAACCAATATTAAACCTATGATAAATTTACTCCAAATTTATTTTTTGACCACGGAAAGCCCTTAATTGGTACATATGTCACAAATTTATCTTAAACTAACATTTTAA
Organism: Eucalyptus melliodora; assembly: GCA_004368105.4. NCBI lineage: Eukaryota > Viridiplantae > Streptophyta > Magnoliopsida > Myrtales > Myrtaceae > Eucalyptus > Eucalyptus melliodora. The sequence continues at coordinate 14,927,546 of CM023402.3, forward strand.
CCACACAAAAAACCCAAAATCTGTATATTTGTAAGAAAATTATCCTTTGTTAAATAGAATTGATACCACAAAAAAATCATAAAATTGGTATATATTTGATAAGCATAGGGTAAAACCCCAAGTTGGTATATCCACCAATTGACAAGTGTCATCCAATTTATCAATTTGATGGCAAAACTTAATAGAAACTAACAAAATGTAAATTTCTAACAAACGTACCATTTTGGGATTTTTGGTAGTAAAAAAATTAATTCATGATAAATTTATCATATGCGTACTAGTTTGGGTTTTTTTTTTCTTTTTTTGTGATATCAACTCTTTCTCATATGATATTGCAAATTAATATATTTAAAGGTTTTCTTCCTTTAATTTTTTGTTTCGTTATGAGTTTTTATTTTGGATTGAGGAATCAAGTGTTGATTTAGCTTTCAATAAGACTCAAAGCCATGACTATATCACTTAGGAGCCATGCGAGATGAAAGTCTCATGCACGGTTTTGAATGAGAGAAAGAAGTGAGATGAAATAGGCCCGCTAATATGCCTAAAGTACCTGCTGCAATATGATGAGAGGCTATTCCTCCTGAAGGAAAGGAGCAAACCCCCTTACCATCTAAGACAACACCTTATATTTAGATCTCAAATGGAATTAAATTGCCAAAATCTTACATCAATTAAAATAATAAAAAGCAACACTCAAATGAGCACCACATTATCCATGCTCTATCTTCTCCAGACAAAATAAAAATATAAAAAATGAAGGCCACATTCTCTATTTACTTACACACTTCTCAAGGGCTTGTCCTACATGAAAAGAGCTAAATAATTGCTAGGCCCATAAAAATGGGACATAAACCCATTTCTTAACCCATATAATATGAACTAAGTTGTTATTTGGGTTAATTATATTGAGTAAATGAGTTTAAATACAATATGGGTATTAAATGGGTTCACAATTTACATAAACCTAACTCATGTTTGTGACTTTCTTTTCACCCTCTATAAGAAAATAATGAACTCCTTAATTATACTGAGTTCATAGAAGTCTCAATGGGCCCACAAAATGGGCTCAACTTTACCCTCATTAAAAATATCAAGACGACTTCTTTATTTCCATTATTTTTAGTTCCATCAATATTGTAAACTTCATTTGTTGATTATTAGAGTATATCTATCATTTATTGCATTTGACATTGTTATTTTTATGTAATATTCTAATAGTAGTTTTTCTCATTGCAACCCATTATCAGCATAAATCATCTTCTTCAATATCTAATATGTTGACAATGAATTATATTGCGTTAAGTAGGTGGATAGGGACTTTCATATGTTGACAATGAATTATATGCACGTGGAACTGCTAATTTATGTTTTTTTTTTTTATCCTTTTCAATTCCAAATGAAGAAAAACATAAAGTAGAGTTTTCTACGGTGCCATTAGTCTTCCAATCTGCAACATCTACATACCATAGACGTGTTGTAATTTGTTTCAGTCGCAAGCATGAATTCGCTTGTCGATGATGCTTGCAACTGCAAGAACTTTCAACACGTCTATGGTATGCAGATGTTGCAGATTGGAAGACTAATGACACCATAGAAAACTCTACTTTGTGTTTTTCTTCATATGGAATTGAAAAGGACAAAAAAAAAAAAAACATAAATTAGAAAGAAAATGAAACTAAGACCAAAACTAACAGTAGTTTGATTTTGACGAAGTAGCAAAATGAATGACTACAATGGAGGAAGATGCACAACTTAAGTGAAACTAGGGAAAAAAGAGGGTCCACTTTTAGTAGATTTCATCAACACAAGTTAAGGAAAAAAGTGAATTATATACAAGTGGAATTGCTCTATTGTGCACGCTGGGAAAGTACCATGGCCCCACCTCAACTAGGCCATCACCATACTTTCTATTCTTTTATATAGGAATGCGTGTTGAAGGAGCAAACAACGTAAATCACATGGCAAATCCTAATAGTCATCTCGGATTTTCTCTTTGGATTAATATCACAAAAAACTCTGAAGCGATACATGTATAATAAATTTACTCTAAACTTATTTTTTACCAAGAAAAGCCCTTAACTAATACATATGTCACAAATTTATCTCAAATGAATTTTTCGACCACAAAAAACTCCAAATTGGTCAATTTATAACAAGTTTACCCTCCGTTAAATTGGATTAATACAATAAAAACCATAAATTGGTATTTTTGTGACAAATGAAGGGTAGATCCCCAAACTGATACATTAGTCAACTAACAAGTGTTATCCAACTCAGCAATTTGATACCAAATAAAAACTTACGAAAAATAAATTTGTCACGGATATACCGGATTCAAGATTTAGAATAAAATTATCACAGGTTTACTAGTTTTGGATTTTTTGTGAGATAAACTCTTTCTCATATGGTATTGCAAATTGATATATTTAAAGGTTTGCTTCCTTCTTTAATTTTTTTGTTTCGTATATGGGTTTTTATTTTGGATTAAGCAATCAAGTGTCAAGTCAGCTTCAATTATGACTCGAAACCATAACCATAAGGAAAGGAGCAAACTCCCTTACCATCTAAGACGACACCTTATATTTAGATCTCAAATGGAATTAAATTGTCAAAATTTTACATCAATTAAAAGAATAAAAAGCAACACTCAAATGAGCACCACATTAGCTATGCTCTATCTTCTCCAAACCAAAAAAAAGAAAAGAAAAGTGAAGACCACATTCTCTAATTTCTTGCATACTTCTCAAGGGCTTGTCTTGCATGAAATGGGTCGGATAATTGCTAGACCTATCAGAATGGGACATATACCCAATTCTCAACCCATATTTGATGGACTAAGTTTTCATATGGGTTTATTATATTGAGTCAATGAGTTTAAAACAAATGTTATAATGTATTCAGTTTTGTTTTTCTACGTCAAATTTACATGTAGGGATCCATTAAAAATATATAATGGATATATATATGTTAGAATTTGACCAAAATACCAAAATACATATATTATATTCTTTTTCTTTTATAAAATAAGCACATTCAAGAAAAGAAACCCAAAGATTTATTTATATCTGAATTTGATTGTAATCATTTTATAGTACTATCAAAAAGGGAAAAAAGTATAAACTATAGAATTGGAAAATAAAATGGATTAATTATGAAATATGAAATAGAAAAATACAATAATATGTTCAAAAAATAAAATGAAAAACAAAATAAGCAAAAAGTAAGGATAAATTTCTCTTTTATTAAACCGAAAGGAAAAATAAGAAGAAAAAGGAAAAAAGACAAGTAAAACTATTGAAAAATGGGCATTGTTTTTAGTAGTTTTAAAGGAAACTAAAAGGAGGGAAAAATTCAAAAATATTTTAAAATTAAAAGACAGATAAGAAAAAGCGAGTTGTGTGCACGTGGAATTGATCCACTATGCGCGCTGGGAAAGTATGATGGGCCAACCCTCATCGTGCGAAACGGACAATTTCAAGAACAGAGAATTGCAAGGGAGGAGGGGGAGGAAAAACAGGGGATGATGCTTCAGCTTGGAAAGTGGGAGCAGTCAAAGTAAGCGCCTGCTACTGGGGACGATTCTGTCCAGTGTGCACGATCGTTGCGGGACTGATGCTGTTGTGTTGCTTTCTTTGCGGAATCATGTGTAGGGAATAGGAGCGGAAACGCATTTGGGTCTGTTGTCTTTTCTGTATTTGTTTGCGGATTTCTTGGCATCAATTTAAGTTGCGCTAGCCAGACCAAGAAAAATCAAACTTCAATAAATAGGATATAACCAGCTTAGGGAATTGGTTTATAAGCTATGGTTAGTGATGAAAACATATATGAAAACAGAATTTGGTTTATTAGAACGATAGATTTTATATTGGATTCATACTTGTCACGGCCACTGAAGCCAATATTGAATCGGAGATGGATTTGATTTTTATGTGAATGGGCCAGTTTTTGGATCGGAGATAGTCAATAGACAAAAGGTTATTGAAAATGTCTCAAGTTCTCTATTAAAAGAAAGTACATTTTGATCACTCGTTAGAATGTGATAACAAATTGAAAATTAAAATTTTCTGTTGAATGATGGTTTTTTTTTTTTTTTTGGTTAATTAGTGCTTGTGTCTACTTAAGTATTCCTACTATTTTAGTAATCTTGACTAGTGTGCGAATAATTCCTATAAGCATACTCAATTTTATTATATCGTAATTGTATTGTGGGTCTGCATTGGGAATGTTTTGAAAACTAATTGAAAACGAAAATTTCCTATTGATTGATGGTTTTTTTGGTTAATTTGTGCTTGTGTCTACTTAAGTGCTCCTACTCTTTTGGTAATCTTGACTAGTGTGCGAATGATTCTTATAAGCAAACTCAATTTTATTATATCGTAATTTTATCGTGGATCTGCACTGGGAACGTGTCTGCTGGAGCAAAATTCAATGGTAGATGCTAGGTACTTTTCCATGTCCAAAGTTTCTTTTCTTTTCCACCTTAAGTAATGTCATCTTGCACCATACACAAGATTCTCTTCAAATGAATGTCTAGTGATGACCGAGATCGATTTTTAAGCGGTGTGGAGGTATATCTCAGTGGGTACTTAGAAGAGGTCTAACTGAGTCTTGTTGATTATTCATATTTGAACTAGACATAACTTGAGAATTTGAGGCTTGGATACTTGATTTAAACTCAATCAAAGCTCAACTTTTTTCATATCGAGTTTGACTCGTGATTCATTTTTATAAACTTTAAACGACTCGGTTTGATTTGACTCAATTATCATAAATGAGTTTCTGTCAGAGCTTGATTCAAGCTTGAGCTCTAATTCAACTTTCGGCAAATCCGAACTAATGAGACATGGACTTGACTTAGTCTGGCACTCCAACTCGTAATAATTTAAGCAAGCTTGAGTGGTTTGATTGGTTTACACGTGAAAAAGCAATTACAACCTGATGTTGAAGAAGCATGCGAGAAAATGCTGGTAAAGCACCTTATCATTTCAACATTGAGTGTTGTGTATCTCATTCAAAGTTGAGTTTTTTCTTCAAATTAGGATAAATCCATTTTTAATCCTTTAATTCATAATATTTGTGCGATTGGATCCTCAACAGAGCAAGCCATTACCACTTCGATGGACAGTTGGAGTCCACCACGACCGCTTCTTCGAAGGTCAGGCTTGTGATCAGCTTTTCACATTTTCAAACCGTCACCAATCGTCCCCAGCGGTGGCCCCGGCCGCCAAATCCTCCGCCCCTTCTCGCGTCTCTAACTTTTCCACCTTTGTCTTCTACATATTATTTTGTTATTTTTCCTAAAATAAAATTAGTTTCTTTTGATTTTAACATTATTGACTTTTACCTTTTTCAATGATAATAAAAAAATCATCCCACCACTTCAACATACTAAGATTTATCTAAGGACTTAGACTGAAAATGGGGTGGAGTTGGGGGAGTTGATTTCAAATTTTTTTTTTTTTTTTTTGAAGGATCCAATTGCACAAGCAACATAAGTTTGGGGACTAAAATTGAACTTAATCCCACTAGCAAGGGAACATATGTTGGCTGAGGCATTCAAAACATTATCAGCTAGTAGCAGAAGTCCTTAAATAATTGTTAATGTGAATAGAAAAATGTATTGTAAAGTCCCTGCATTATGTAAACTTTGTCTACTAAAAATAAATAAGGGCCAATTTTTCTTGTAAATCTCAACCACTATATATTTTAACATAACTGTTTTTGAAAAACCATTGAACATTTCAATCTTTTCCTTTCTACATCAATTCTTTACTCCTTCCTCAGCTTTCTTTAAAAAAATTCCGTTTTTTCCAATTTTTAAATCTTATTATTAAGGCTCGGTTTAGTTCATGGTGGGAAAATGACTAATTAATCCTAAATCTATTGTACTTATTCCAATGCAATTCTAAAGTTTTCAATTGGTCAAATGTAGTTCTAAACTTTCGTGTTCAATTCCAATTAGTCTTCACCTGAAAATATCGACGTGGCAGTACAATCATCGCCAGTTGTCCTATGGGCATGGCCGGCGATTTGCATGGAGAAATTTATTCCAAATGATTTTTGAGTCATTTTATTTTTTTAACTTTTTAAAATGTTTTTTTTCCTTTCTTTTTTATTTTCCTTCCTTATTTCCCCCTTCCCATCTCCGTTTTTCTTTTCTTTCCCATAAACATCAGATCAGAAACACGATCCTCGAACTCTCCATCAGTAAGCTAGCATCACCACAATATGATAACCATATCAGTAGATATTGTGTAACATTGGGATTAGTATAAACCACAAATTTTTGTTACCAATCATGAGGCTCAAACCTCGTTCATAAATTGCATACAATGTATTATTCATGCTTAAGGGGACTATATCTCACACAAGAAATGTTTCAACACTAAATCTGGTATCGACATCACTCGCTAGAAAAGGAAATAAAAGAAGAAAAGAAAAATTCTAGAAAATTAAAAATAATTAATTAAATCAGCGTTGTGTTGTCCAAATACATCAAATTGCTGCCGCTAATAAATAAAACACCATATCAACATTCGGACTATATTGACAAAGCCAATAAATTGAAGAGTTCTAAATTATATTGGAATCCATACAATAAGTTTTAAACTAAATTGATAATTATTTTTCTTTACATAATGCACTAAGAGACTTAAAACTTGTCTTGCAAGTATATTCAAATTGTAAAACTATCAATAAGTAAAATTGGATCCTAAAATTGCTGCAAAAGTAAGTATAATCAAATTGTAAAACTATTAAAAGTACAACTAAATTTAAAAATTTGGAGGGAGAGAGAGAGAGAGAGCTTTCTTTTTCACATTTTTCTAAGGTGTCATCCGCTAAAGTCCCCATAAACCCCAACTATCGCTAAGTATATTAAAGAAATTCAAGTCAATTTTTGCATAGATATAATTAAAGGAAATCTTGATTGTAATGAACAATTAGCATGAAATTGATCTATCAGAATGTTCTAAGATTTATAGTTTCCTATGAGATTTAAGATTTTGATGCATTTAGTTTTTAATATTATTTATTATTCTAAGGCTTAGACTTTTCCAATTCAAAAGCATTCCATCTTACTTAAGACAATCTTCACTAAAGAATTTTCTTCATTGCAATTTTTCCATCATAGAACCGTCTTTTCAATGGTGATGAATAATTATGAAGAGGAAGGAAGAACAAAATACTCTTTCTCAAATTTAATAACTCAACCTCAAGGGAAATCTTCATGGCCGAGAGTGTCTGAACAACGCTTTCTTGCTATCATCATTGTCTCCATCGTCTCTAGCTTCTTATATCCTATTTGTGGTAATTGAACAATTTTTGTTGAGCAAAAGCCTGCAATCCGAAGTTTCCTTCAAAAAAACTTTTGGAAACTCGAGAAATTATGTTGAGATGATTCCTACAAGTTGATTGTTCGAGAGGTTAAGGAACAAAGGAAGTCAAGATTTGCAAGCTAAGTCAGTATGGTTCCCTTGAGATGGTTCCATAACAAGTCCAGTGACTCAAGCTAATCCAGATTCCCCACATCAGCAGGAATGAAGGCATTATGTGATAAGTCGAAGCAATAAAGTGCTTTCAGATCTCCAAAAATATCTGCTTTCAGACCTTCCAATCTGTTCCCTAAGAAGTCAATTGACGTGAAATTAATCAAAATCTAGATGAGTTCTAGATTCAGACTTTCTTTCGAAGGTTAAACTCACTGTTCTTGATAATATAGTCCCCTTACTCGGAATCACTCAAAACTGCAGGTGGGTGATTGAAGCCTACATCAGCCTTTGTTATAAATTGCGACCATCATATTTTATAACAGAATTTCTTTTAGGTAAGGGTCATTTTATATTAGACCAATTACTTGATACGAAATAACATTTTGTCTTATAGACATATAATTAGAATGACACAACAACATTAGAACTACATCGGCAAAGCTGCAAAGTTGAAAATATTCTAGATTATATTGAAACACCTACCGAACTAATAATTTCTCTTTGGTGACTGCACTAAGAGTCTTAAAATTTGCACTGCAAGTGTACTCAACAGGTTCAACGCAGAGCCATGCAGACCTTGCATCTACCAGCTCGCTCTCCTGCGGAGTCGTCCCTAAGACCGCATTGAATTGAATGTCTGTGGGAGTCAAATCATCGGAATCCTGAGCCGGCCATCCCCCACCGACCTGTCTCAATGAAAGCTCCCCCTTTTTTCGTTCTTCTTCGCTTCCAAAATCCTCAACGTTTTCGACTTCCCGCGGACAACCTCTAGCCCCTTCTTTGAGTACTTGGGTGCCACCACAATCTCGCAGAACATCCGAGTTTCACCATCCATTGGGCTTGTGAACTCCCGGACTTCCCTCGCCAAGTTCTATATGCACAGTAGGACATTGCAAAGTTAGTGTCGATGTTCAGCTCAATCAATTGTATCAAGTGAAACATTACAATACTGACTCAGCAATAGGAGACCCGCACCTGCACCACTACCGTTGTTTCAATTTCGAGGGATGCCCATGCTGAATGAGGTCTTTTAAGTTTCAAAAACTCGTGCTCCTTTTTATTTATCAGAGAATTATAATAGATTACGGAATGTGACCATAGGCAGAACATTTATAGCCTAATTCGTAGCTCAGACTAGTTGACTCAACAATGAGCTTCAATCTGGAACCCTATGGATTTAAAAAATGAGGAGACTTTTTCAGTTTATTATATTTGGACTCGGTGGGTGTACTATATAAGGGAATTCGAATTTTCACTTTGTAACTTGCATAATGAAATAAGCATATACCTCATCAATTTCTATGTTGAAGGCCACGATATCACCAAATGCACTGACTGGATCTGCTTTGACTGCTAATCTGTATGCTTAAAGAATATCACCACTGGAAGCCACCCCACAGTTGTATGCTTTACAACGACACAAGTAGGGTCGCTAAACTTGGATAAGTAATTCCAGGCAGCATCTGCATCCAGATAGTTATATGACATTTCCTGCAGCATCAATACATAATTCACAACAAATGAGAGAGAGATCTGCTATTGTTACCATGATCTGTTGATGAAGTAAAAGAACTTTATGGAAAAAAAAACTATTCTTGCAATTGCTCAGAGACTTCTAAAGAGCATCTAATCTCATCTCAAAGACATGGTTATGAACTTATGATACTAAAAAGGAAGCCCATTAGTCCCCTGTATCACTAATCTCCTTCGCAAAACATTATTAGTGTTTCCTTGTAACTAACATTCTGCACACTAACACATACAGATTGTTGACCTGGAAAAGAAAAGAAAAAACTAGATGCTTCTCAAGAATGATTTGTAGAACTATGTCAAACTGCCAATAAAACCAAAAGTTTAAACTGCCCTATTGGATGGAATAATTTGGTATTTAAATGCTCTATAATTGCTATCACACGTAGGCTAGCATTTTACCACAAATTGAAGGGTGGAAGATCATTATGTTGAAGAAGCAAATAAAGTGCCGGAGAGATTCAAAATGAGTACCTCCTGCTCTATGCCATATTGATTTCTTGAGGCCTTCGTCAATTCATCAAAAAGCTTCAGCTATTAGATGAAGATACTATCTATTATTTAGATTCTCTAACAAGATTCAATTTTAGAAACTGCCTCATCTATCTAATGAAGTTTTCAAAGCTAGATGATTACTAGATCCACTGCAATTTCAACTTCCTCAGAAGATTGACCTTGATGTAAACATATGACATCAAGGACTCGCCTTTCATGATGTTGGATTGCAGTTGCAATACCACCTCCATTAACCTCGGCAAGACTCTTGTCCACATGCAGCCTTATGGTGGGGATTTTCACCATAATGAAGAGAACTTTTAAGAGATAGAGGCACTGTTAAGCTAGAAGGGAATTTCTCTATCAAAAGGAAGAGTTGTCAACCTCCACATAAATCAGTTAAAAACTAACAAGGTAACACAACCTACTGAAATTATTGATTTCCAAAGGAAACAAACTAAAGGATACATCAGAACCAAGTCTCTAAAAAGCCCCTTGCATGTGTTTAGACCTACATGCTTTTTTAATTGCCTTAGTGGCTATGACATCAATTGAGAACATGAACCAGACAAATACCTCCAGTTGTTTGTCTCCAGAGCCACTCTGACACTACAGAATCATAGGAAGCAACACTTTGAAAGGCCTTTAAAGCAAGTTTTCTACGGAACTGTTGATCATCTCCATTACTCTTCAGGAACTCTAGCAGTGCAGGGTAGTCGTGTGAATCACAACAAGGACATCTGATGATTCTGTTAGAAGACAAATGCCAACATCAATTCAAATTAAGGGCATATAATGGTACTTGACGCAAAATTACAGAAAAATTTACCACAGTTAACATGCTTTCAGTCAATTACATGCCTCGGTTACAAGTGCCGTTATAGCAAAGTTTGCATGATACCCATGAGCCTAGTGTGACAGAAGACACCAATACAATCATCATCCCTCACATGTCCAAATTGAGATGCAATGAAGCAAAATTGAACCATAAGCAAGTCTATGCTCTAATAACAATGAACATGAACATGTAATAGTAAAAAACCTTGGCAGCAGCTCTGATCATGGCAGGACCACCAATATCAACATTGTCAATTCCATCTTCAAATCAACCATGGAGGTAACTTTGTCATAGAAAGGATACAAATTAACCACCACTACATCAGAAGTACCTGCCCAAGTTCCATCTTGCATTTAGTATAGTAAAATTACATAGGACCATAGTAATGCCGAGAACATTATTTGTTTGCCCTCAGAATTTCTAAGCTGAAAAACTGTCAGAATGTTACTACAAGAAAACTCACCAATTCCATGCTTATCAAGAGCCTCCACGTGATGCTGTTGGTCTCACCGAGCAAGGATTCCTCCATAAAAATGAGGATGCAAGGTCTTTACGTGACCATCCAGCTGTTAAATAGAGTAATGCAACATTCCCAAGTTAAATCTAAATCATTTTGCCAAAAGAAGATTATTCTGTTTGGTGTGCGCCTGGTTGCAGAGACGAGATGAAATTATCATATGTGAATGTTAAAGAGGAAAATCCTTGGTCAAAGGTCTCAAACGACAGAGATATCACAACCGCTCACAAAGAGAGACACCATGACTACTTGAAATGTACTAATTGAATATTGTGATCTTGAATTTAGTAGCAAAGTAATTCTTCTTAGTAAGGGATGCAAGCAAGCACACTGCAAAAGGGCACTCACTTCAACTTTTAGTAAGACAAGAAGTATTTGCAGAAAAGAAGAAAAGAGATGCGCTAGGTTTCGATGGCTCAACAAGTTTGTGAGGATGAATTAATCTCAAAAGGGAGAAAATATAAGTTTGGGGCATCAGGTGCTCTATGCCACCTAAGGACAAATGGCACTCACATTCACAACAGAATCTTGAAAATATGGTCTCAGTAGAGGAACTTTCGAAAATCTTTGATAAGCATTAATGACTAGAAATTGATTTTTTTGGTCATGAGCTGGAAAGTCTTGAGCTTTCTGAAGTGGTTAAGTAATCTGATTTATGCCACCATTGTTAGGAATAGATGTAGCATGAGAATGTTAGCAAAAGCTGTGAAGATCCCAGAAAAACCACTTGAAGCCAAGAGGGATTTCAAATTGTGTGGCATCAGTCCAGTGCCAATCTCGACTGTCGTCATCACTCGTTACAATCAGCCTCCTTAGACAAGGCAACTAAAGAAAGAAAAGAGTAAACAATGCAAGTAAAGGGACAAAGAAACAAACCATCTCCGGGAAGCAAGTAAGCTGTTCCACTTTGGTGACGGACAACCCAGCATTTTCCAGAGCGGATGCGGTTCCTCCAGTTGAGACAACAGTATACCTAAATGTTTTAATCGGTCAAGACAACATGAACAATTGAATATGCTGACCTGACAAGTACTCATACCATGCGCACCCCTGTATAAAAATACTATCCACAAGCAGTGAAACGTGCCTAAAATCCAATCCAACAAAAACAGCATGGCTTCAGCACCTAAGCTACACCACACGCACACGCATACATACGAACACGCACACAAGAGAAGTGTGCAAACTAAAGTCCTCACCCCAATTCCTGGAGGCCTTTTCCAACAAAAGCCAAATCAGTTTTGTCAGACAAAGATATCAATGCCTGCTTGCCCCCTGAACATTGAAGAAAGGAAAAAAATCAGATTTTTTGCATTTACAAAAGGGCACACGCCCAGAAAAAAAGAACGACGACGCCGAAGCAGCCCTCTTCATAATCTGGAATGATAAGATCAACGAAGAAGTTAAAGACACGAGAGAAAAGAGGGGTACGAGGAGAAGAAGGGCGCAGCTCCTTGTCGGGCGCGGACAGAATCTCAGCCTCGGCAGCCATGGCTTTGATTGGAGGAGCAGCGCGCGACGACGCACACGATTGAAGTCAAACACACGCCACAGGTACCTGCAACCCCCATGAGGCAAGACGGAGAGAAAGCAGATGGAGTCGAGAGCTGAGACTGAAGGCCACACAAAAAGAGAAGGACCAAACGAAAAGAAAACAAAGAATTTATGAGATGAACGAATTGCGCCGGAATTTCTACCGGCTGAGAGGTGGAAGGGCAAGCTCTGGTCCGGTGAATGGTGGAGAAGTGAAGCAAAGAGCTCCGGAAAGAAGCGGCGGCCGCGGAGGAGCTGGAGACGGCGGGAGAACCCAACATGCTTTGCTCTGCTCCGCGCGGCGCTGGAAGACAGCCGTGGACGTGGCAAAGGCACAAAGGAAAAATGCTAAGGGCCTGTTTGGCAACTTGCCCAACAGTGCCAGATTCTGATTTTTTTGTTCCTAGAATCAGTTTGGGACGAGAAACGCGTTTGGTAAATTTTTTGTTTCCGGGAACAAATTTGTCTCGGGAACAATTTTGGACAAGATTTGAGAATCTAAAAAAAATTGATTCTACGTCCGAGAATCAGAAAAAGAATCAACACGGTAAAACCTTGTTCTTCTCTTTCAACATCTCGTTGCCATTCGCCATCGCCCGCCGCCGCCCGCCGCCGTCCACCGCCGCCCGCCGCCGCCGCCGGTCGCCGGTCCGGCGAGGTTGCGGAGGCTCGCCGAGCCGGGCGAGGTTCGGCGAGCTCGCCGAGGTAAGCCTAGCCCGCCGGCGAGGCCCGGCCTCGCGGTGGCCGGGGCGGCCTCGCCCGGCACGGCGAGGCCGACTTGGCCACCGGTGGGGCCGGGCAAGCCTCGCCGATGGCCGCGAGCCTCGCCCGGTTGTCGGCGAGGCTCGCCCGGCCCGCCGATGGCCAAGGCGGCCTCGTCGAGGCCGGGTGAGGCCGGCCGGCCCGCGGCGAGGCTCGGCCTCGCCGGATCCGGCGAGGTCGAGCCTCGGCGGGCCGGGCGAGCCTCGCCCGGTTGCCGAGGTTCGGCGCCGACGAAGGCCGACCTCGGCGAGGGCGGGCGGGGCGCTCGGTGAGCGTCGCCGACCCTCGTCTGGCGGTCGCGGTCCGAACCGGCCAAAATGAAGAAGAAGAAGAATAGGAAAAAAGGGGAAAAAAAGAAAAAAAGAAAAAGAAAAAAAGGAAAAAAGAAAAGAAAAAAAAGAAAAAAAAAAAAGAAAAAAAGGAAAAAAGTAAAGAAATTATTTAAAATTTATTTAAAAATCAAAATAAATTATTTAAAATTTATTTAAAAATCAAAATAAATTAATTTGGAACGAGAATCAATTAATACGGTACCAAACGCAATTCTATTCCAATCAAAAATTTTGAACGATTCCAAACGCGCTTTTTTACTCGAAATCGGTTCCGGAACGAATAAAAAAAAATCGATTCGATCGAATCGGCTTCCGGAACGTAGAATCGTTACCAAACGCGCCCTAAATGCTTTTGAAGTTGCATTTTTCTATCCTGCGAATAAATTTTGCTGATTAATGTTGGAGATATAGTTAATCGATTATTTCCTTATACATTTTCTGATTATGAAGAGAAGAATACTCTTGCTCGAGTTTGATAATTGAACCTCACCAGAAATCTTCATGGTCGTGAGAATTTGAATAGCACTTTATCCCAGAATCGATAATAAGCAAACCTCCATGATTTCACAAACATTAATGGACCACAAAAAACCCAGAAGCCAACGATGAACCCAAGCGGTATGCCCATGTAAAACCACTTTTTCTCGCTATCATCATCGTCGTCATTGTCACCAACTTCTTCCGTCCCATTCGTGGTAATTGAGCAATTTTTGTTTAGCAAAAGCCCACACAATCTGAGGTTCCCTTCAAAAGAACTCTTGGAAAAAGTGAGAAATTGTCCGCTTGTTGGGATGTTTCCCACAAGCCGATTGTTTGAGAGGTTTAGTAAGGAAAGGAAATCAAGATTTGCAAGCTGAGATGGTATGGTTCCATTAAGGTAATTCACCGATAGATCCAACGACTCAAGCTGATGCAAATTCCCCAATATAGGAGGAATTGAACCCGAGATGGCATTGTGTGATAGGTTGAGGACATAAAGTGCTTTGAGATCTCCGAGTGTATTGGGTATTGGACCCTCCAATCTATTGCTCGAGAAGTCGATCAATGTGAAAATAGTCCAGATCTTAACGAGTTCCAGCCGTAGATCTTTCAAGGTTGCACTCATCGTAACCTCATAATGAAGCTCATCATTTTCGTTATCAAAAAACTGATAATGTAGATGATCAAAGTCCTTATTGGCCTTCATAGCCTCCAAAGATGTGAGGAGACTCATAGGTAGTGTGCCGCCAAAATCATTTGAAGACAAGTCAACGATTTGAAGCATTTGCCAAGTGTTGTGAACATGCGGACATCCAATTTCCCCATGCAATTTATTGGATCGTAAAACAAGGACACGGAGACGTGACATAGCTGTGAAATGGCATGGAAATGTCCCGTTTATTTGATTGTCCCCGATGTTCACAAACTCCAACGCCATGCAACTTGCCAATGACAACGGGATCTGCCCCTGCAACAAATTCTCACTGATATCCAATGTCTTCAGACTACATGTTCTTGAAATGTTTTGTGGAATGTCGCCATTCAACTGGTTATTCCTTAGATTCAGTATCTCAAGGGACTCCATTAAACAATCAGGAATAGTTCCATTCAGATGGTTATGCGATAAGTCGAGAACTTCAAGATTACCAGCTTTGCAAATAGACGGTGGGATGAAACCATGGAAATTATTCTTCGAGAGGGTAAAGAACTTCAAGTTTAGTAGGTCGTTACCGATGTCATCCGGAATAACAGAGGTGAAGTTGTTACTCGAGAAATCCAAGTAGTTGGCACATGACAACAACAAGGGTGGGAATTTCCCTCGAAGCATGTTTGAATGGAGGTCAACAACATCCATACAAGGAGTAGAATTTCCTGGGGGTGTTTCCATATCTTCAAAAAAATTATAGGAAAGATTGAGATTTGTGAGATACATAAATGTCCATATCCATCTCGGTATAGTTCCTTGAATAGAGTTGTTGGAGAGGTCGAGGGAGGACAATTTGGATTGATTAGCCAAAAATTGAGGCAATGTTGTCAACTGGTAGGAAGCCAAATTTAAGGATGCAAGTTCAAGGAATGAAAAGGCCTGGGAAGCAGTATTTGTGGCATCAATGGAGAAACGATTGTAGGAAAGATCCAAATCTGAAAGATTTCTCAGTTGCTGTACCCAATTAATATGGAATGAGCCACCAAAATTATTGGAAGAAAGTGAGAGGTAGCAGAGCCCTCGGAGTTCCCCTATAGACCTCAGTAGTTCACCTCCTATATTGTTGTTGCTCAAATCAAGTATTTGCAGCATGTGTGATGGAGCATCAAAAAATCCCTTCGATTGACTAGAAAAGCGGTTGTTGGCAAGTGAAAGCTCTTGAATCGATGGATGTGTGAACAAAGATGAAGGAATATTTCCTTCAAGTAAATTGAATCCCAGGTCAAGAATAAGAAGACTCGAGAGGGATTCCCATTGTGTTGAATCAATCAGACCAATTAAACTATTGTGGGATAAATTGACTTGTGTTAGATTCTTGGACTTGCTGAGCGATGGAATTGGACCAGTAAAATTGTTGAATGAGAAGTCCAAATAAGACAGTTGCAAGAGATTGGTGAAAGAGCTTGGGATATTTCCATGAAAGCTACAATTCACTAGTTCTATTCTCGAGAGATTCCTGAGATTACCAATTGAATCTGGGAGCCTCCCGAAAATATGCGCGTCCCTAAGAACCAGTGTTTTAAGAGAACCATTCTTCGGAAATTCTGGCAAAGAAGAAAGTTTTTTGGATGATAATTCAAGAGTATGAAGTGTTTTTACCTGGAAGATTTCATGAGGAAATTCTCCTTGCAAGCAGCAATTGACTAGGCTTAGAGTTTTCAAGCTAGAGAAATTAGCAAAGAACCGAGGAACTGTGGAGGACAAGTTGTTGCCACTGAGTTGAATGACCGACAGATTTGCAAGACTCATAAGAGAAGGGTCGATAGGACCAGATAGAGAACAATAAGACATGCTCAACACCTCAAGTTTCGGCACTGAAGAAGACAAGGCGTTGCACCACTCACTTCCCTCAGTAAATACAATGACCCCATGAAGGTACAGCTCTCTCAACTCCCGCAAATCCCCAATTAGCGACCTCAAATTGCGAATCTCAAGGGTCCGCATAGGCTCTTCATTGTAGAGACAACGACTAAGATCAAGAGTACGTAGCTTTGTCAGGCGCGATAGCTCCGTAGGAATATGCCCGGTGAATCCAGCATTGGACAAGTTGAGATGTGCCAAGTGGCTGAGATTCGCGAGAGCTGATGGAATCGCCGTGTAGTTGAAGTCATTGAATGCCAAGTTCAGGCTCTGAAGGAACTCGAGCCTGAAGAGGCTCGATGAATCATCAATTCCACTAGAGATTGACTCTTTGCTCAAATCGAGACCGACCACGAGGCCGTCCTCGCACGTCACGCCACTCCATGAATCGGCGCCTTGGTCCCAGTGTACTAGCTTTGACGACACAAAGCTGTCGAAGACGAGACTGTTTCTCAGCTCGAGCAACAACGATCTCTGGTCCACGCCAAGACACTGGGAGGACGCTGAAGCCATAGCAACATCAGAGAAGATGGAGATCGTGGATATCGCAAGAAGAAGCCATGGGACGATGGAACCGTTCATCAGAGGGAGAGGTTGAGGAAGAGAGCGGGAAAAGGGAGTCAACCGAAACAAAGTCATCACTGAGGAATGGAGGAGTCGTCCAGGGGAAGCGTGAAGCTTTGTGTTGATATCCGGGCTGTCATTCCTTAGGCACCAGAATCTGGCTTTTATTTCACTTTCGACGATAGTGACACATAAAGTCTTTATTTAACATGCTTTTTAGATCGAAACGAAAGGCCATAATTTTATTTTCAAAGAGAAAAAGGAAAATAAAAGAAATCCACCTAAAATATTGAGATTAGAACTTCACATCCCTCGGAAATATTTTTGGCTCTCTCTTTTTCTTTTTTTTTATAAGATCATAAAACAAATGATATTACGTGATTGGTATCATTTTTGTACTCACATTAACATGTAGAGATCCATTAAAAGTAAATAATGGATGTCTATATATATATATATATATAGACATATATATATATAATAGCATTTGACCATAAAACCAAAATACATATATATATATTATATTCTCTTTCTTTTATCAAATGAGTAGATTCAAGAAACGAAATCAAAAGATTTATTTATATTTCAATTTAATTGCAAATACTTTATAGTACTATCAAAAAGCGAAAAAAGGTATAAACTACATTTTCGGGAAATACAATGAATTAATTAGGAAATATGAAATATGAAAATACAATAATATGTTCAAAAAATAGAATGAAAAACCAAATACACAAAAACTAAGAATATATTTCTTTTTCACTAAACTAAGAATAAAAATAAGGCGAAAAAGGAAAAAGACAAAAAGGCAAAAGATGAAAATGGGCATCTTTAGTGGTTTAAAGGAAAATAAAAAGGGGTGCGAATTTGAAAAGATTTAAAACTAAAAGAAAGAAAAAAAAAAGCAAACTATATTCGTGTGGAATTGATCCATCATTCACACTGATAAAGTACCATGGGCCCATAGCCATTGGGCTATCACCATACTTTCTATTACTTTATGCAACCTTAAGAAAGAAAAGAAAAATGGAACTATATATGCATGGAATTAATCCATTGTGCACGCTAGTAAAGTACCATGGGGCTATCTCCACTGAGCTATCATCATACTCTCTATTACTTTATGCAACTTAAAGACAAAAAAGAAAAAAGCGAACTATATGCGCATGGATTTGATCCATTGTACACGCTTAAGAAATACCATCGGCCCACCTCACCAGGCTATCACCATACTCTCTCTTACTTTATGCAACTTTTAATATATACAGTTGAAGGAGCAATCAATAAAAAACTACTCGATTAGATATAAACTCCCAGCACAACACGCTAGGAAGGTACCATGGGCCCAGCTCCACCGGGCTATTACTCTATGCGTGTTGAAGGAGCCATTCAAGTAAAACGCATGGCAAATCTTGATAGTTGCCCCGGATTTTCTCTTTTGGTATTGTACATTGATATATTTAAAGGTTTTCTTCCCTTATTTTTGTTGAAATATTACGTGGAAACCGAACCTTGCAATTAAATCAATGTGAAAATACCAGAAAAATAAACAATCAATAATAAATAAATAAATAAAACACTAGAGATATACGTGATTCAGCATGAGAGTCATTACCTACATTCACGAGGACAGTCGGTGGCAAATAATCCACTATCAAGCAGGAGAATTTTCTAGTCGCTCACAAGCTCAAGTGTTTGTACACTCAAAGCCAAAGGCTACGTTTGGCTATCTAGATCTCTAATCAAGATAGGACTAGATAAGATAGAATATAAAATCCTGAGATTTTGATATATCTTATTCATTATTTGGTGAATCGCAATAATAAAATTGAATATATTTACATAATATCATGTACCTTTTTTGGCATAAACGGCATATCGATGTACATGAACCTAAAAGTTCACAAACAAAAATAGTAAAAATCTCTGATGACAATATTCCCTAATTTATTTTTATTTTCTTTTTTATATTTTATTTTCCTCTCTTTTTATTTATTTTCTTTCTTATTTTTTCCCTTTGCATCATTCTTTAAAAAAAATACCTAAAATATGTAATAAATATAAATATGTATTTATATTAATATATTGAATTTATATTATAAGATAGAATTAAACTCGAATATATAAATTAAATTAAAACTTAATTCTTTTTGTTATTTTTAATTTCTTATATTAGAATTCAAATATTATTTATATTGAAATATAATTTGAATTTTAAAATTTAATAAGTTTGTTATTCAATAAAAATAACTCTCTTCTTATGGATATTAAATATCATATCTACCTTTATCTCATCTCCTCATCTTCCTATTATATCCAACACTATCATGTCTTTAATAGGTATCATATACAAGATATGATAAATTTTATTTTATTCTAAATTTTATTCTGACTATCAAACTCAGTCAAAGTGCTTATAAAAAAGAAAACAACTCGATTGGATATAAACTCCCAACACAACACTGTATGTCCAAGCCCAAACAAACACTCTTGCGGCAAAACACAAGAACGTTCTTCTCTTTAGTGTGCTGCTAGTGTCAGGAGGGAACCGTATGTCTTTATGTGTCCTGTCAACAAACCTAAACTTGACCGGTGAACCAGTGCCCCTTCATTTAATTTGCCCAAAAGAGGTTCAAGTACTACAAATTAGCATCCAAGAAGTCAACTCAGTCAAATTTGGACTTTTATATTATTTTCAAATGATAAAAAAACATATCCTCCAATAACGTTGGATCACATGCACAAACTTAAACTCGAGACATAATTTTATATATTTTTATTTCATTGTGAGTTTTGCTAAGTTAAGAGTGGATAGATAGAGATTTTTTAGGCTTTCAATTTTTATTTTTATTTTGGATTGAGCAATCGAGTGCTGGGTTAGCTTCCAATAAGACTTGAAACCAACGCCCATAAGGAGGAGAGCAAACTCTCTCATCATCTAAGACAACACCTTACTTTTAGATTTCGGATGTAATTAAATTGTGAAAATCATACATCAACTAAAAAGAATAAAAGCAACACTCAATCAACACCCCCATTAGCTATTCTCTATCTTCTCCAAACAAAAGAAAAATGAAAGACCACACTTCTCGAGGACTTGTCCTCTATGAAATGGGTCAGATAATTGCTAGACCTATCAAAGACCCATTTTTTAACCCATATTTGATAGATTGAGTTATTATATGAGTTAGTTATATACAGTAAAAGAATTTAAACATAATATGGATATTACATGGGTTCACAGTTTACCCAAACCTAACTCGGGTTTGTAACTCTCTCTTCAGCCTTTATGAGAAAATAACAAACTATCAAATTGTTCTCAGTTTAGAGAAGTCTAGATGGGCCCACAAAATGAGCCCAACTTTACCTTCATAAAAAAAAAAAAAAAGATGGCTTCTTTTTTCCCATTATTTTTATTTTCATTAATATTGAAAGATTTGTCGGTTAATTATTGGAGTACATCGATCCTTGATTACATCCGGTGTTGTTATTTTTTATGTAATATTCCAATATTAGTTTTTTTCATTGCAATCCATTGTCAGCATAAATCATCTTCTTCTCCTTGTTATCATTCTCTATACCGAGATATACCATAAGACCAATAAGATGATTCGAAATCTTGCTATCTCCTCTTGGCCTAAAAAAAGTAATCTTTCTCGATAAAGTCGGTTGATTAGGATAAAATTTGTATCCCTTAAGAACCGTACATGCATCTTTTGATGCATAGAGTTCAATAGACTTCTTTGAATATCAAATACTCATAAGAAATCATTCAATTCAAATAATTATTGAATTGAAAAAAAAAAAACCTGCCTAGATATCACTATTTGAATAAAGTTTTCCTAAAGATTGCATTTATCATCATAAATAATTCATCTTTGAATTAAACCTAAACCTTAGTGATTAAAAATATATAGATAGATAGAAAAAGAAATTTATTTCCTTTTTTCATGGAGTGGATAAAAAAAAAGTTGATGTAAAGGAAGATTATTGTAATACGTAATAGTAATTGAATTTTTTTTCTTCATTTTCATAAAAATCTTACTTAATATTCGATATTAATAAAATAAAATGAATTAGTGTCTTATTTCATTTTAAATATAAATAGTAACCTGATCCTATTCATATCTTTGACCAATTCTAACTTCTTGATTTGAATATTTTAAATATTGGTTAAAGAAGAAAGATTCAGAATAATTAGGAATAGAAAATTCGATTTTAGTATTCCATATCCTGATTTGTTAATGTAATTTTATATTTTCACTACCAAGTACTAACCTGCTCTTATTATTCATTGTGAATTAATATAAAAATTGAAAATTCTATGCAATATTGAAAGTTAGTTCTTTAGCATCTAATAGATTAAATGGCAATTTTATCCAACGAACATATATGCATGAAGAGTTTAAAGTGATTTAATTAGGTGAATACAAGCTTTCATAGGTTGAATCAAATATGGAAGTATTTTAGTAAATGCGGGGTATGGGTCGGGTTGGATCAAGATTAGGGTCACTAAATTCATGTAGCATATAAATGGATCAACACAAGTATAGAAATTCTACTTGTTGTGGCAAGCTAAACTAAATCACCACATGGTGCTCAACTTTGGCTACTTGATGAATAGTGCTCAACTCGGGCTCTGACGGCTACCTAGACACTTGACTATGAATTTGCTTGTTGATGATGCTTGCAATTGCAAGAAATTTCAACATGTTTTTGGTACGTAGGCATTGTAGATTGGAGCACTAATGGCACCGTAGAAAACTCTACTTTGTGTTATCTTCATTCGGAATTGAAAAGGACAAAAAAACATAAAGTAGAAAGAAAAAGCAACTAAGACCAAAACCAATAAACCAAGAGTAGTTTGATTTTGACGAAGTAGCAGAACCAATGACCACGATGGAGAAAGATGCACGACTTAAGTAAAGCTAGAGAAAAAAAGAAGGCCCACTTTTGGTAGACTTCACCAACACAAGTTAGAGAAAAAAGCAAAGTATATGCGCTTGGAATTGATCCATCGTGCACACTGGGAAAGTACCGTGGGCCCATCTCTACTGGGCGTTTACCATACTTTTCATTCTTTTGTATAAACATGTGTGTTGAAGGAGCAAACAACTTAAATTGCATGGCAAATCTTGATAATCACCTCGCGTTTTCTCTTTGAGTCAATACCACAAAAAACCCTCAACTAGTATACGCATGATAAATTTACTCTAAACTTATTTTTTTTTTACTAAGAAAGGCCCTTAATTTATACACATGTTACAAATTTATCTCAAACTGTTTTTTTTTTCTCACAAAAAATCCCAAACTTATATATTTATGACAAATTTACCCTCCGTTAAATTGGATTAATACCATGAAAAACCGTAAAATTGGTACTCTTATGACAAGTGGAGGGTAAAATATCAAACCAGTATACCCATTAACTGGCACACATCATCAAACTCAACAATTTGATGGTAAAATTTAATAGAAACTAACGACGTATAAATTTGTCATAGGTATACCAGTTTAGGATTTTTGGTGATCAAAAAATTAATTTGGGATAAATTTATCACAAGTGTACTAATTTGGGGATTTTTTTTATTTTTTTTATATCACCTCTTTCTCATTTAGTATTGCAAATTGACATATTTACTGGTTTTCTTCCTTTATCTTTTTGTTTCGTTATGAGTTTTTATTTTGGATTGAGCAATCAAGTGTCAGGTTAGCTTCCAATAAGACTCGAAACCATGGACCATAAAGAGGGGAACAAACTCCCTTACCATCTAAGATAGCATCTTACATTTAGATCTCAAATGTAATTAAATTGTCAAAATCTCGCATCAATTAAAAGAATAAAAAGCAACATTCAAATGAGCACCACATTAGCTATGCTCCATAGCTATGCTCCATCTTCTCCAAATAGGAAAAAAAAAAAAAAAGAGGACCACATTCTCTATTTACTTACACACTTCTCATGGGCTTATCCTACATGAAATGGGTCAAATAATTGCTAGACCTATCAAAATGGGTCATAGACCCATTTCTTAACTCATATTTGGTGGATTAAGTTGTTATATGGGTTAGTTATTGAGTAAATAAGTTTAAACATAATATGAATGTTAAATGGGTTTACAATTTACCTAAACCTAACTCATGTTTATGACTCACTCTTTGCCCTTTATAAGAAAATAATGAACTTCTCAAACTATTCTAAGTTCAGAGAAGTCTAGATGGGCCCACAAAATGAGCCCAACTTCACCCTTATTAAAAATATCAAGATGACTTCTATATTTCCGTTAATTTTAGTTTTATTAATATTGCAAGTTTCGTTTGTTAGTTATTAGAGTATATCTATCATTGATTGCATTTGACATCATTATTTTTATGTAACATTCTAATCTTCATTTTTGTCATTGCAACCCATTGTTAGCATAAATCATCTTCTTCAATATCTAACATTTCATTTAATTTAAATTCAATTCCTCCACATTATTTGCTGATGTAATTTTAAAAATTCACTACTAACTACTAACTTGCTCTTATTATTTATTGTGAATCACGAGGCTGCAAAGAAACGACTACTTCTTCTAACGACGAGGGAGAGACCATCGACTCATGAGATAAGAGTTATTCCTAGAGACTACATAAATATATTTGTGACCAAGACGAGCAGATGCCAATGGGGCAGGGCACTCTTGAAGACAACTTGTTATGGTTGCTCTCGAAGATGAAAATACTCAAATGTTATATATTTACATAATAGTTTATCTTTATGATATGTCACAATCAATAGGTATTTATACCTAAACAATAAATACAGGAAAGGAAGTAATCTAAATTAACAAGCATATTAGTTTTCTTCATCTAACAAGGAAATTAGTTGTCCTAGGAGATAACGAAATATCAAAGAATATCCATAACATCCACTTACATCTCTAACAATATCCTTTAATAGAGAATTTTCTAATATTTATAAATGTAAAGCCCATAAAAATGAGGACATGTGAGAGGGATCTGGAAAATTTCGTGCGAAATGGGCAATTTCAAGAACAGATAATTGCAAAGGAGGTGGGGGAGGAAAACAGGGGATGCTTCGGCTTGGAAAGTGGGAGCAGTCAAAGTAAACGCCCGCCGGTGGGGACGATCCTGTCTAGCGTTAACGTTGGTTGCGGGATTGATGATTTCTCCGCGGACTCGTGCATAGGGAATAGGAGCAGAAACGCGTTTGGGTCTGTCGGCTTTTGTTTATTCGTTTGTGGACTTTCTTGGTGTCAATTTAAGTTGCGCGGGCCAGACCAAGAAAAATCAAACTTCAATGGATATAATATGACTAGCTTTGGGAACTAGTCTATAAGCTCTGTCTGGTGATAAAAACAGAATTTGGTTTATTAGAACGATCGAAAAATTTGCACTTCAAGAAGCATTAGATTTTATATTGGATCCATACTCATCATGATCATGGCCACTGAAGCCAATATCGAATCGGAGATGGATTCGATTTTCATGTGAATGGGCCCGATTTTGGATCATAGATAGTTGACGAACAAAAGATTGCTGAAAATGACACAAGTTCTCTAGGACAAGAAGGTATCTTTTGATTACTTGTTAAAATTTTATAACTAATTGAAAACGAAATTTTTCCATCAATTGATGTTTGTTATTTTGTTAATTTGTGCTTGTGTCTGCTTAAGTATTCTTTCTATTTTAGTAATCTTGACTAGTGTGCAAATGATTCTTATTAGCAAACTCAATTTAATTATATCGTAATTGTATTGAGCCTACATTGGGAATGTATCTGTTGGGGCTGACTTTCACGGTACATGCTAGGTAATATTCCATGTCCAAATTTTCTATGCTTTTCCACCTTAAGTAATGTTATCTTGCACAAAGTCACGACCATATGCAAGACTCTCTTTGAATGAATGTCCGGTGATGAACGAGATCGATTTCTAAGCGGTGTTGAGGTTATTTATCAATGGCTACTTAAAAGAGGTCTAATCAAGTCTAGTCGATAGACTTGACTAGACTCGACAATTTAAGACTTGAATACCCGATTTCATCAAACTATTTCGGTTCAAGTTTGACTCATGATATATATATAAACTTGAAACAACTCGGTTTAATTCAACTTGGTTATTATAAATGAGATTTTGTTGGAGCTTGATTCAAGCTTGAGCTCAAATTCAATTTTCTTAAAATTCGAACAGAGCAGACTCAAACTTGACTCACTCTTGCATTTGAACTCGTAAATTATTTAAGCAAGCTCAAGTAGCTTGATTGGCTTGCACATGAAGAAGCAATTAAAATCTAATTTCAAAGAAGCAAGTGAGAAGATGCTAGTGAAGCATCCGATCGTTTCAATCTAGAGTGTTTCTTATCTTATTCAAGTTGAGTTTTTTCTTCGAATTGAGATAAATCTATTTTTAATCCTCTAATTCATAATATTTATGTGATTGTATGCACAAGAGAGCAAGCGATTGCAATTTCGATGGTGTAGGAAGAAAGTCAGCAGAAGACGACTTACCTCTTTCGGTGCGTGATCAACAATTTCCTGATTGTTTCTCAAGTTAGGAGCAGAATTTTTATCATGCAAAGTGGCTATTAATAGTCAGAATCAAGCTGTTTTGGGAATTAGAGTATTGTATAAATAGGAAAATATTTTCTTTATTCATTCTATATAATTTTTCCTTTTATTGTCCATACAATTGTACTATAAATAGAGCCTATGTACATACAAGTTTTTTTTTATGAGAAAGTAATATACAAATACAATTTTCCAATTTCTAGCTCTCCATCCTTTTCTATTTCGTGTGGATTAAAGTATCTTCACAATAGAAATTATGGGACAAATGCATCGAAAGTCTTAAGATTTGCGTATGTAACGCAATCAAGTTATAAACCTTTAAATTGATTAGGTCCAAAACCTTTAAAACAAAAGAAAAAGCAAAAAGCAACCAAGTCCTTTCAATGAACAACAATACCCAAAATTGCCTCTGTATCATGTGAAAATTGCCTAATTGCATCCTTAAAAACCATATTTCAAAATAATCTTAAAAACTTAAATGCATTTTTTAGTAAAGATTTATGATTTATTTTTTTTGTCGACATAATTATTTAGGATTTAACTAGATCAAATTGACCGACTTTCGATTAAGGTTTACAAGTTAGATTGAATCAACATAAAGGTTTAGGACTCGTATTGCATTCTATAGATAAGGTTAAGAACTCGCCATGCAATTCTCCCCATATATTAGAACAATAGTAGGAAAAACCCATTTGCATGGAAATTGTATATAATCTATCTAATAAATAAGGAATAATGCATATATAAGTGTTATTGTGTATTGTTAGAATTCTCCCAAAAATCCTCCATAACAAGGATTAGAAGTATCTTGCAAGATAGAGATGTTATATTCAACCCTCGTGAATATATATGGCAAATCAATAAAAGAAAAGTCAAAAGCGGTAAATTTTTTAGAAAATAACACAAAAAGCTCCTAAACTTGGACTCAAAATGTAATTTGATCCCTGTTAATTTGGTCAATGTCATCCATGAATTTTAATCCAATGTGCAATGTAATCCCTAAACTTTTAATTTGTTCAATATTATCCAATGTTCAAGGACCATAGTCCATGAAGTGTATGAAAATGTTCAATGCACACCCAGCATTATTCCTAAATGTTTTCAAAGGATGGTAGTTATACTTTTTATCGCATTTAAAATCTAATGAGAAAAAAATTGAAAGAGATCATTGTTAGAGGATACATATTTGAATTACTCTATCATTTGTTCTTTGAAATTTAAACCCATAAACGCTAAAAATTTGGAAATAACAAATGGATTAAGCAATGCTTACTGAAGTGTGTCGTGACGAGTTCTAGAGGGAAGTTCCCGCTTTAGCTATATACAATAGATACAAAAATTCAAATATTTGTTTAGCTAAAAAACATTATATATATATATTACTTTGCGGCCATAAGCGTTAGACTGGTTTAACTAAGCAATTTACTTATTACATGGGTCACACATAGATACATCCAGGCACATTAACGTAAAATGCCATAAAAGAGATTATATGTTAAACATGTACGCAAACTATATAAATAAATGTGTTGTGCTTGGAATTCAAGAATATGACATGATTAATAAAAGCATTTTTGCTCAAATCTGACATAAATTTGTCACAATACTTATTACGTGGAGAACTAATTGTCAGCCCCACCCTCCCCTGTATGACCTTGTGCGACTATAATCAAAAGATGCCTTAAAACAC
Organism: Eucalyptus melliodora; assembly: GCA_004368105.4. Classification (NCBI taxonomy): domain Eukaryota; kingdom Viridiplantae; phylum Streptophyta; class Magnoliopsida; order Myrtales; family Myrtaceae; genus Eucalyptus; species Eucalyptus melliodora. The sequence continues at coordinate 14,954,915 of CM023402.3, forward strand.
TCGTAAATTTCTGAGGCATGGAGAAAAGGCAATACAAACATCAACAACATAAACCAAACGGTGCAGGTGAAACTATAGTTTTTTGCAACATGCAATCTCATTCTCATCACATGTGCAACTATATCCTTATGATAAATGCAATATCATTCTTCTATCCTGCTTTATATTAACCACTGGAATCATCGATAATAAGCCATGTGTCTCGACGATGTAAAAGGAGAAGCACCAGATAGAGATGTTCTCTGGGGCTGGGAAGAAGTAGTCACCGGTTTCTTCTTCTCACGCTTCGTCTCTGACCGCAACCAAGCCTCGACAACTGAGTGAAGATTAGCCGAGCTCTTCAAATCATCAACCTCCGTCAGCCTCTCCGCCCTTCTCAATTCACCATCTTGGATGTAAACAAGATGAGTTGCCCAATTCTCAAGCCCGTCGAATATGTGCGTCGCATATACTATTGCAGCTCCTCTCTGCAAATGACATTTTAAAGGTGAGATAAGAGCACAAAAAACAGCAGTACGAGTCAGGTAACACCCAAATGTTTGCCACGCGACACAATCAGATGTACATGCAACAATAGTGGATAGTTAGCATGCTTCCCTATTTTGGTAATGTCAGACCATACTTTTATAAGTAGGCAAATGCTCAATCTGTTACCATATCTGTGTTAGTATCCTCGGGAGTTTAGATGTTATATATATGTAGTAAATTTGGTCACCAGCCCGAATCTTGTAATCATAATAAGTCAGTGGTGAAGCATTGGTTAGCTAAGAAAGAGGATAAAGTGTCTGAAGCAAATCACTCTGCTAAAGAAGTCAATGCCACATCTAAGAAGGATGAGGACATCATTGGCTCTATCATGAATATGGCGACTTTGGAAGTTGAGACAGCAAATAAGTTTCAGGTTTTGTCTGATGAGGCAAATTTTACATGATGAACTGGCTGAGATACCTGATCTGACAGATGATCCCATTGTTGATACTATGGATCCTATTGCTGCTAACAGATCTTCCACAAAAGTTAATAAGCCCATGTTCCTCCTATAAGAAGCAGGCCTTCGAAAAAAATTCATTTGCAATTTTGATGAATATAGAGCTACGAAGAGGTAGAAAGGGGATCTTGGAGACTCTCCTGACTTGAGGAAGTTTGCTGGTGCTTTCAGCTCTTCCTTATCCATGAGTTTCTTTTCATGGAATATTCGAGGCTTTAATAAGCCTTGTAGAAAAAGGAGGTTAAGTCTCCAGTTATGCAGCATAATGTACATTTGTTTTGCCTCTTCAGAACTGACGTTCAGGCATTGAATATTGATTGTATTGTGGCATCAGTTTACCCCAATTGGCATAAAATTACAAACTATTCTTTCTATCACCTTGGCAGAGTTTCAATTCTTCATAAAGATGCTGTTCAGGTTCAACTTATTTTTGCCAGTTCCCAGTTTATACACAGCTCCATTTTTCTTCAGGAAGATGTTTCTTTAGCCAGTTCTGTGTGTATGCTTCAAATGAAGTATTTGAAAGGAAGTCATTATGGGAGAATATGTCTGCTTTACCCTATGGTGCTTCATTACCCTGGGTTATTCTTGGGGATATCAACACAGCAAGGATTTCTCTGAAGCAAGCAAATCTGATTCTACTCATGACTCAGATATGGATGATTTTATTGCTGCTCTGCTAACATCTTAGTTATTTGATCTCAGGTACGTTGCTTTCTTTTTTACTTGGACTAATAAGACAACTTGATTTTGAAGAACGAAAACTTAATAGAGTTCTGGTAAATGATGCTTGGTTAAGCACTTTTCCTCACTCTTCTGCTAAATTTGTTCCAGCAGCTTGCTCCAATCACTGCTATAGTTTGGTCAGACTGAAAGGTGCTGATATGGCTCATCCTAAGCCTTTCAAATATTTCAGCTTTTGGAGCAAGCATCCTGTATTTTTACAGGTTGTCCAGAAGGCCTGGAGTAATGATGAAGAAGGTGTTCCTATGTTCAATTTCTATGAGAAGCATTCAAATGTAAATAAATTTAAAGGTTATGACAAGGACCATATCAACTCAATTTCTCAGCAGGTTCCGCAGGGTAAAGCAGAGTTGTCTCTTCAGCAGAGAGGAATTTTCTCTTCAAGCTAAGCTCTGGAAATTACAGGATTATGAGGAGTCATATCTTTGACAAAAGTCATGGATAACTCCACTAAAGCTAGGAGATCAAAATTCTAGCTATTTTCATAGACCTGTTAAAGTCAGAACCTCTAAGAACACTCTTTAAGTGTTCAGTATTCTGCAGATGGCACAAGGAGGGCAATATCAAATAGTGAATGAAGCAGTGTCCTTTTTTCTTTTTTTTTTTGATCGGAAAAGCAGCATCCTTTAATAAAGGCTTATCAGGAATTCTTGACTCTGCTGTTCCAGCGTCCCTCTTGCTATTTCGAATTTTATGTCACAGTATAAGCTGCCAACTGATTCACAGGAAAATCCTGTTCTGCCTATCACCTCTTAGGAGATAACAGAATTGGGACAGGGCACCTGGTCCTAATGGATTTTGTGCAAATTTCTTCACTAGTGCTTGGCCTGTTATTGGTGATGAGTTCTGTGCAGCTGTGTCTGATTTCTTTCATTCGTCTAAATTGTCAAAGAGAGTTAATGCTACTGTTATGACCCTTGTGCAAAAAACATCAAATGCAGCCAGGATGTCTTGAGTTTAGGCCTAATCATGTGAATAAATGCATCGCAAAGATATTGGCCAATAGACTCAAGAGGACACTGCTGATTTCATTAGCTTGAATCTGTCGGCTTTGTGGAAGGGAGAAAAGTCAGGGATAATGTGCTATTAGCTCATGAATTGGTGAAGAATTACCATAAAGATGGCATTTCCTTAGATGTATGGTAAAGCTGACCTAATGAAAATAGTTGGCTCCATAGACAGGGATTCTGCGTTGACTACTCTAATCTCTATTGGTGTTCCTACAATGTTTCTGGAATGGATTAAAGTTTGCATTACAATTCCATCCTTTTCTAATTTTTTTTTTTCTGGCTCGGCTATACCAGTTAGCCGAGCCATTTCCTTTTATGATTCTGAAAAGCCAGGCAACTCATCAATATTCTTGAAGGTTATTTTCCCGGAGAAAGGGTTTAAGGAGATCCCCCATCTCCATATCTACGTGTGCCTGTGATGGAGGTGCTTTCTAGCCTATTAAATGCCATTCCCAGAGCTGGGTTTGTCCGGTACCATCCTTCGTGTTCAAGAGTCCAACTTTACTAATTTATGTTTTAGTAATGATTTATGGCGTTCTTCAAGGGAGATGATGATTTTCTAAGGGAGATTTTTAACATTATAAACTACTTCAGTGCAATTTCTGGTTTAGAGTTAGTCCTGCCTGGACTGAGGTGTTTGTAGCAGGTTATCCAGAGAAGCAGATGGCTGAGATATTTACAGATTTGCAGTTTGGGTGCCTCTCCTCTCTGGAAGACTATCTGATAGAGATTGCAAACCTCTTATCAACAAGGTTATGGCTAGATTAAATAACTGGACATCTAAAAAAAATCCCTTATGCAGGCAGGCATCAGTTGATCAAAGCTGTCATATGTAGCCTCATCAACAATTGGTGCCAAATTTTTTTCGCAATGAAAATTATGCATGCAGTTGAAACAAAATGTAGAGCATTTTTCAGAAAGGGGATTATGAAGCTCAAGGAGGGGTAAAAGTTAGCTGGACCAGGTGGTTTGTCAAAACATGAGGGTAGCCTTAGACTACGAAGAAAAGTGGAGCTAGTGCAGACAAAAGATAATAAGTTACTAGCCAAACCCATGGTAGGAGAAAAAGAATGCAATTACCTGATCACACTCTTCCCTCAAGAAATCAAGGAAATCCATCCGAGTGACAACATCGAGATCAACTGTAACCTCATCAAGTAGAAGAACCTGCACACATGTCAAGTGTCAGATCAGATGAAGAAATGACTACTTTTGTCAGATTGACATTCTTAGCAGAGACAATGGATAGCCATTTATGTGGTCAATTCCTGTCTTGCAAGTCAGCATTGTGAAGATAATGAAGATCCGAGGTAAAGCTTTCGAGTCAATGATGAAAGAATGCTCAAAATATCAAGAAACTGGCCCTGCACAGGCCCCTAAGCCATTCAAGAAAACAGGTCTAAGCTAGCCAACTCTCCACAAACTATCATTTTTACAAATGGAATTACCACTCCCCAAAAAATGGATGCCCATCACAGATGTGATCACATTAGACATCTCAAGTTTGAATTGAAATCTTAAATTTGCCAACTCACTCAAATGCAATTGCACTACCTTCAAACATTCATCAGCCAAATATGACCGGAACAGAGTTGTGACACAACCAATACCATTAAAAGACAGTACCCAGGAGACTTTAGGTCCCAAAGACTACAAATAAACATCCATTTATCTTTTCAATCTTAAATCGGTCATTTCTTGTCTTTTTATTGACCCATGCAATTGCACTACCTTCAAACGTTCATCAGCCAAATATGACCGGAACAGAGTTGTGACACAACCAATACCATTAAAAGACAGTACCTAGGAGACTTTAGGTCCCAAAGACTACAAATAAACATCCATTTATCTTTTCAATCTTAAATTGGTCATTTCTTGTCTTTTTATTGACCCACATCTAATCAACTATATACCCTTAGCATGAATTCAGTACCTGGAATGGATGAATAGCATAAATTTGGTACCTGAAATGGATGAAGAAGACCCATGCAAATCTGGACACGCCGACGCTGCCCATCCGAAACCTTGTGCATTCTCCATTGTAGATCAATATCAAGCAAGTCAATCAACTTTTCCCTCCTCACCGGATCAGCCCCTTCAACTGCCATTATCACAATCTTGAAAAATTCAGATTTGTTACTTGAGCAGGAAAGGCATGAAGGTTGTGAAACATTGGTGCAGATGGAAATGACAATAACATGACTAAAAAAGAAGCACAATTGTCATAACGAGAGGAGATTTACTCGAATAGACAAGAATAATAGTAAAAGAAAAGGCTACTCAATAGACCTTCCTTTCTCTGCCCCCCCCCCCCCCCCCCCCCCCCCCCGCCGCCACCCCAAAAAAAAAAAAAAAAAAAAGATCCCAAAACCTCCTTCCTCTCTCCATCTGTCAGACAACAAATGCTGTTCAGAGTTGTTCATACACAGATTGGGATTTCTTACAATTCCAGAATTGCATAGAGGGAAATCAAAACATACAAGCAGACTATCTTTCCAGACTAACCTCCAAATATCATATGTTCTGCAGAAAAGTCTCCCTGTAGTGGAATCTCTCCCTGAAAATTTTAGAAAGAACTTGTTTATACATGCTACAGAACTGACTTACAGCATGTTATCAACAAAACCTATATGTTCAAGACATTTACTGCCCCAAACGTAGAAACTAAGGCAAAATATTCACATGTTTCTTAAAACTTGCAAACAGAGAGTGAAAGTTAGCAGAGAAAGTCAGAAAGAAAGGAAGCAAAATTAGAAAGAGCAGATCAAGCTAAAAGGAAGATTGTTCCAGACTCAGTCTATTGTAGAGCTAAGAATGACATAATCCCAGAAATACTGAGATTTTCCTCAAGATTTAATTCTCACAAGTTGGAACTCTCACAAACTGAGATATTTAGACGAGTCAAAAGGTCATGCATAAGCATACAAACTACCATTACTGGGGCTAAAACATTAAGGTTTCTTCGGTCAGATTAAGATAGCAAGTGGCATGGAGCATTACAATAAGACAACAAATTACAAACTAAGCCAAATTCCATTAAATGGTTTTGCTTTATAAATTCTTTTTGCCAGCTTTTAAGCATGGAGCCTTACTTCATCATTCAGATAAGACATAGAAGCATCACAAAGAGACAAGATAGCACTGCCATTATACGACAGAATCTCTCCCAAAGAAATTAACTTAAGTTTAGGTGAAGCTTTTTGAGAATGGTTCTGTCAATTTTTCAACTGTTCTTGAGGATTTCCAAAAATCTATCATTCAATTACAGTATGACAGAAATGACTGACCTAAATATATAATGAAATCGAGAAGACAGTATAATTATTGCAAATGATGGTCTCCAAATATTTCTACAACGGCCAACAAGACAAAGCTGAGAACCTAATTCATGTCCTTGTAAAATTGTAGCAACCTCATCTGTCATATGGAATAAAAGGTAAAAGCGACACATTATGGAATAGGGTCAGGGAACTCACAGCAGAGCCAACCGTTTTACTCCAAGATCCTCCCAAGTAGGCCAAGTCACCGCTGCAGACCAATTGAGTATCATGAAAAGCAGAGCGATTCAGTACTCGGACTACATTCTGACCTCCAACCATGTTCTTGCCCGCGAGAATTTTCAGTAAAGTGGTCTTGCCTGCAAAAAAATTATGTAAAATGAAGGGTGAATTCAAAGACCCAAGAAAGACAACACGACTTCCAAAGAAAATGCGATCAATCTAATCGTAAAGTAAGCCTAGCACTGAAGACGCAAGCAACTTTGTAGAACAAGATCCTTCGATTCGGCATTGAAGAGTGGCCTATCTTCAACCATAGAAACTACCAAATGAAAGTCAGGACCCAACAAACGTGATCCCACAACCCTCAAATGATCATATGGAGGAAGGAAGCTACAATACTTTAACGCTGCAAAACAATCTCTATACAAGCAAAATTGGCATACCCAGATGACAGAATTCCCCCAGATCACAAATGGAATGCAGCAACAACGGTATGCATCAAACTAAAAGCTGCCAAAGAAGTAGTGACCGAAAAAGGGATGCTAGAACTAGCGAAAGAAAACGAGAGAAGCGATCGAGGAGATGGACACGACAACGAACGAACCCGATCCATTGGCGCCGAGGAGGAGGCAACGAGATCCCGGAGACACGGAGAGGTTGAAGTCGAGGAACAGCGGGGGCTGCCCTTCGTACGCGAACTGCATCCCGCACACCCTCACGCTATCTCTCTCCCCACCATCTCCATCTCCATCTCCGCCTCCCGCTTCTCCTCGCGGCTTGGCAACGTCGCCGACGCCGACCATTCTCACCACAAGCCGCCTCCTTTCTTCGTTCCTGGCACAACCCAGAACCGCCCCTTCTCTCTGCAGCTCGCTCCTGCTGATTCCGTGACCTTGTTGGCGTTCGCGTCCCAATATATATACACGCGACCAGCTGAATTTGCTCCCGTTTCGCCACGTCCACGTCTGGGTTTGGTGGGGGGGCTAGGCGTAAATGCTCATCTACTATGCTCCAGCGTCGTCGTCGCCCCCCCTCGTTTTTCTGTGGAGCTGCAGTCGTGCTCGCTCTCCAGCCATAAGAAGAACAAAGGAAACAACAAGACTAATGTGTCATTACCAATATAAAAATGCTTCCTTTACCTACCAATGCGCTCGCTTGAACTCATTTTCATTGTTTTCTTTTCATAAGAGTAAGGTAGGTGGGACAGACATTATGTTCGGTGTGCTCACGATCCGAATCAAACTCGTGACCTCGCGGAAGGTAATTGACCATTTCGCCTAAGCCTACCACCTCCATGGTATCCGGGTTTATCGGGCGGGCTATGGGAACTAGGAGCACGGGGTTCTATGTTCTAATAATTCCCAATCTTTGTGGGATGGCATGGCCAAGAATTGCCATGACCAATGAGTATTAGTCCGGGGCATGCATGTCATACGTTCATAAACTGTTGTGAATGGGACTCGCACGATGACTGCAAAGAGATTGGACAAACAAATTGGCTAAAGTTAATCCTCGGATTTACGTACGGTCAAGAAGTCTGAATTTTTCCAAGCTGAATCCCAGCACAATAGGCTTTTCACCCGAACCACCTTGAATGTACCTGGGATAACGAATTATTGCCTCCCATTGGCTCTGGCACGGTGGATCTAGGAACTGATTGACTGTTCTTGCTGAAAATTTTTATATCAGGTGATCTGAAAACTAGCCTTTATGCATAAGGATTCATAGGAGTATGAGCTGAATTCGAGCCAAGCCCACCCATCATCTGTTCTCAGAAAACATGGCGTATTTCCTTCGACAAGGTTTAATGATTGTCCCTCAACAATCCAAGTCCAAGGAAACTTTAGGAACAGGGAAAGTATTGGGTGGAGATAGCGTGGGAGACGGGAACATTTCCTGAATGACCCAGAATGGTTGGTGTTTATGAAGTGAACCCATTTGGACGTAGAGATTTTCGAACGAGAACTATAGCGCGACTGCAATAAGGACACACGAACGCTGCCCATTCTTGCTGGTTGCTAGGAATATTAAATATGCAAGAGAAGATATTGTTTTGATTCATCCGACGTACAAACTTAGATTCGTAACTCGAGGACTTACAATTTTCTTCCAGACTGCAACTGATTATGTCCAGTGAACCTTCATCATCTCACAGAGAGAGAGAGACGATCGTGACGATGGTCACATGAGCTGCAATCAGCAGGCGATCACAGCGATGGTGGTCGCGTACATTAAATTGGCAGCAATGAGCAAGCGGCATGCAGTGGTCCCAAGCAAATGCCCATGGAGGTCACTCGTTTCTCTTTTTGCCAAAGCTGCATGAATTAAAGATTGTGGCCCTGAATGAAGAGATGAAACCAGCATGTCCCAATCCAAAACAAGCATAAAGGTCACCACCACTCGGTGATAACTCTCTAAGCATCCACTGATGTCTTGAATGTATGCAGTTGCAGTGAGATGAGGCAAGATTTCATGTACTGATCAATAATCTCAGTTATGGCTGAAGAATATTTGAATTTCCAGCGATGTGCTCACGATTTCACAATAAGTTGCTCTGACAGGCAAAGCGCAATAGCATTTTAATCAGATGTTAGACAAGCATCTGCAATGCAAGAACAACTGCAAAATGCTCATTTTTTTTTTTTTTTTTTGCATAGAGAATAGACATAACTTTATATGAGCCAGACAGAGCTCGGCTAAATAGATATAGCTTGTGTTATATGAGCCAGACAGAGCTTATAACCGAGCAAAGTTTGGAAACATCGGTGGACCTCAGAGTGGATTGGCAACAACCAAGTTCGAGAAGTGAAACTTCCCTAACAGTTTCATTGCTTGCAATAGGAGACTCAATTGAAAGGCAGAACTCTGGAACAAAATCAAATAATCAGATGATAAACGGCATCTACACCAAAAAGATCATAATAAGTTGATGAGCTAATGTCAAGCCCCGTTGTCAAGAATAACAGAAGCTACATATGCTGTTGGAAAGAGGGACTTAGAAAGGCAAAATCACAATTTAGCCCGAAAAGCATGAAAAATGCATGCTACTTTCAGTACTAATGACAAGCAAATTGCTAACAAAAAGGTGATATTACACTTCCAGGGACAGGGACAGGGAAAAATACAAAGATCAGGATTCCAAAGGGGAACTCCGCAAAACAGGAGACAAACATGTGTACCCAATTATCAAGCAGTCGATTGGTATTCCGAAGGGGAACTCCGCAAAACAGGAGACAGACCTGTGCCGAATTATCAAGCAGTTGAAAGAATCAAAACATCATACGAATGCTTTGGAGAGACTGGATCGGACTCTGGCCCTAGCTGACTTGAAATGCAATGAATGGCACACTGAAACTAGCAGAAAAGTATAATCGAGTCATATTAGAACTTTCGATGATTGGTGGTACACTGACGCACCATGGTCCTAATACGGATTAATTTGACCTTGCATTAGCTCAGTGGGTAGGCGATAGAACTTGCAATATAAAACGAAGGGGAATGCATGACATACAGAGAAGAGAGAGTTCATTGGTGATACACTCATCATGTGGACTTGGTAATATAGAGCCAATCATGCTTTCCAATATTCAAAGTTCGAAAAACTCCTTGTTATCATATAATAAAAGTGGAGAAGCATGATCTGAGTAGTGATTTATGTTAGCATGAGACATGCTATCACATGCACGAGATACTTTTCATTAGAGACTGTCTAGAATGCTGCTTTTTCGGGAGAAGTATATGACCTGCTATTCTTCCGGAGAAGTATATGACCTGCTATTCGAACGTCCTAACTAGAAGTGCTGCCTACCTACAAAGGGGGAAAGGAAATTGTGAGTACCCATTGCCCATGACCAACACAATCTCAGGACACAAAACACCAAATTGTTGACAATCAAAACACAATAAGATGCAACACAATATAGTAGAGTCAACTTCATTGAGTCTCACTGAGTACACCATTTATGTAATTCCGACCACTTGAACAACAACAACAATATCTGAGAACAAAGGTAAAAGGCCACAAGGTTGGAGAGTACTCATTGTCAATCCAACGACAAAGTGACTGGCAAAGTCGAATCATGAGAAGGATGTGATTCTTCTTGTTCCACAGGCCGCCGGTGTAGCAGTGGAGGTGGTATTATCTTCTAACACACACAACATAAACTAGTAATGTGCCAGCTAAATTGCGCAACAAGAAGATCAAACCACATCAAGCACGAGGAAAATTAGACAAAAACGCAATACCTAGAAACCAAAACTCATTAAAAAAAAAAAATATCATCGTCGACGGTGGCCTAACTGGATAAGAGCTCCCATGACATTTACCCAAGATGGAGGGGTTCAAATCCCGCAAGACATACGGGATCTTAAGCGCGACGTCGGGGTGGTGGGTCCTCCGCTAGCGTCGCTCCAGGATTTATCCACCGGCTGCCGGTTGTACAAGGTTGCCTGGGTATCAAAAAAAAAAACTCATTAAAAATCGAAATTTCCAACACCCAAGAAATTTTCCAGGACAGAACCAGCACAAAAAGAGGGAAAGCATACCTTTATAACAAAGTAGAAGAGATTACACAACAAAAACCAGTAATGTGCCAGCTAAACTACGCAACAAGAAGATCAAACCCACATAAAACATGCGCAAAATGGAACAAAAACGCAATAACCAGAAACCAAACCGATAAAAAAAAGGGGGGGAAAGCCACGAAAAACCCTGAACTTTGTCCAAAGTGACACATTTACCCCAAACTTTTTTTTGTAACATGAAAAACCCCAAATTTTCTAAACAGTGACACATTTACCCCATCAATGGCATTTTTGTTTTTTTATTCTGTTTTTTCATATTTCTTTTTTTTTTTCTTCTTTTCTTCTTCTTCCCTCCGCCGGCCATGGCAGAGCCGGCAAAGGGAAGCCGGTGTCCAGTGACCTCGCCGATGTCGGGCAAGGATGGCCCTCGCCAGATCTGGCGAGGGCAGGACACCCTCGCCCGACACAGGCAAGGGCGACTATTCGTGAAATTCTAAACGCAAGTGCACGTATCGAACAAGTAATATAATGATGAAAAAAAGTATCGTCCAACGGAGATCGTTGATTAATAAACTAATTAAATACTAAAATAGATTAATTCTAAAATTTATCTAACAAATCAAAATATAATTTAGAATAAATTAAAAACAAAACTTGAAGACTAAATGCGGTAAAATCAATCAGATAAATATGTTAGAGCATCTGATTTCACCATAACCACTAGATATGAATTTCATATTGTTATGAATACAATAACGATATCAAACATGTGATAGCAGAATTTCCTAATCTATTTACTATCCTATCTCTAGGTATAGCAAACATACTCAGCTTATTAATCTACTATATCTCTATATAAATTAAAATAAACATGAGTGCATTAAAAACTATGAATATTCCTAGTTTACAATGAGTCTTTTGATCACCTTATCACCGAAAGCTACACAAATAACGCGGTATATTTCTATCCACGTTTAATTCATGGTTATATATTATAATGAGTAATTGCTTATTATCACCTCTTAGTCTCAAATATGCACATTAGATCATTCAAGTGGTGGCCAGTCACTCAAAAGCATTAAACGCAATAATATATAACTCACATGAATGAAATCAATTGTAAAACATAAATATCATGAAATTTATATCTTCATGGTTAGACTACATCGTAGCCCTAACAAAAGAAAATTAGAACATAGTAGAATAAGAAATAAAAATATAAATCAAACCCAGCATCTTGAATCAAAGAACATGAATTATGTCGCTACTTTTGTTTTCTCTTCAAAATACTTGAAAAACTCTCAGAAGAATGAAAAAACAATCTAACTCAAAAAACCCTAGCTGCTCTCTATGTCTCTATTTATAGGATATGTCCAAGATATCTATCTCCCAACTATTGCAGATAACATTAGGGAACAAAATTAAGAATTTCCTGATTTGATATCCATCTTCCACTGTTGCTTTTATTTGAATTCCTGATAGTTGCCATTCTTTGGAAGAGAAAAGAAAAAAAATTTTAAAAAAATTTTAAAAATTTTAAAAATGAAAAGACCAAAATGCCCTCTAATTTTAGGCTAAATGTGTCACATAACAAAAGTTCAGGATTTTTTGTGTCACAAAAAAAAAGTTTAGGGTAAATGTGTCGCGGTTTGGAAAGTTTGAGATTTTTCACTTCACAAAAAAAAGTATGGGGTAAATGTGTCACTTTGAGCAAAATTCAAAATTTTTCATGGCTTTTTCCAAAATAAAAAAAAATAAAAATAAAAAAACGAAATTTTTGAACACCCAAGAAAATTTCCATGAACAAAAACGCAATACCCAAAAACCAAAACCTATATTAAAAAAATTATAAAGACTCAAGAAAGTTTCCAGGACAAAAGCAACGAAAAAGAGAGAAATCATACCTTTATGACAATGCAGAAGAGAACACACTACAAAAAACAGCAACGTGCCAGCTAAGGCTGCGCATGACAAAATTTCTGAAACAAAAATTGATTTCTGGCCAGAAATTAATTTCTTAATTTCTATTCCCCGGACAAGTTTCTGAGCAAATAAACTTATTTGGTAACGATTCAAAATTTCTATTTTTAAAACAGAAATCTGTTTGATAACATAACAAAATTTCTATTTCTAGAAATAAAAATTGATTAGATAACAATATAAGAAATCCTCAAATACAAAATAATAGTCAAAATAATACTAAAACAACATGAGAAATCCTCAAATACAAAATAATAGTCAAAATAATACTAAAACAACATGGGAAATCCTCAAATACAAAATAATAATCAAAATAATTAATACATTACAAAAGTTGAAAATACAATTTCATGGAATTTACGGCATATTATTATTCCTTGTCATTTTATTAGCAATTGTTTTCCTAAGCATATTAATTTGGTTTCCCTCCTCGGTCAATGTATCATTTGCAAGCCCATCCTGCGTAGGTTCAAACAAGTACTGCGGAAGCATGAATATGGGTGCCATCAATGGCGCCTATACAGCTTTGTCATTTTATCAAAAACTAGTATTATATAAGATTATTAACAAAATAAAATTAATGGTGTAAAGGAATATATAAGAATTCTACCTTAAAGTAATGTTTATGATTAGGAATCAATCGGGGGAATGTCGGTTTATTTTGATTCTCGAATGGAATCAGTCCAGTTGTTCATCCCTAATTTCTTTATTGTTGCTCAATGAACCTTTAATGGCCCTTACATAGCAAAGAGAGAGATTCTCTTGAATCTCTTGCCTTCGAATTAAAATTCAAGATTGTGTAACAATCTAATTATTTTGATTTTGCAAGAATTTTGAATCCGTAAAAAAATAACATTAATTTTTAGGCACGTTTTTTATTCATCTATTACGTAAGAACTTTTTCTTCAACTAGCCATGTGCGTGCCTTTTCTAGGAGGAAAGAGCCCCATTGTTTTTAAGTAAGCATTTAAGAACTTTGGTCATTTTTAAAAATTGGGGACCCATTCAATTGCCTTTCATCCTAAAGAGGAAGTTATCAAAAAAAAAAATGAGCAAAAATAAGAAAAAGAAAATTAGCAATAATTTGTAAAGTTGTGATTATGAGTGAATTAAGTTAGCAAGAAAGTGTAAGATTCTTTTATATGGTTTAATTTCAGTTTCTGATTTCTATTTCAGAAACTGAGAAGTTAAAAATTTCAGTTTCTGATTTCTTCAATTTCTCTATTTCTGAAATAGAAATCTGTTTCAGAAATAGAGAAATCAAATTGCGTTACCAACGAATTTACTTCCAAACTGTTTAACACACACAACAAAAAACAGTAATGTGCCAGCTAAATTGTGCAACAAGAAGACCAAACCCACATCAAACACGAGGAAAATCGAACAAAGATGCAATACCCAGAAACCAAAACCTATAAAGAAACCGAAATTGCCAACACTCAAGAAAATTTCCAGGACAGAAGCAGCACAAAGGAGAAAAAAGCATACCTTTATGACAAAGCAGAAGAGATCCGACCCGTGTACGAACAAGAACCAGATGAAGAGGATGATATTGAAGGAGAAGGAGAAGGAGTGAGATGAGATCAGAATGGTCGCACTGTTAATGAAAAGTAAAATGAATGGTGAGGGATCTGAAAACCTAAAAATCTCTCTTAAATGGCACCAAGAAACTTGCTATGCAATTGTTAAAAGGTTCTAGAACTAAGTATGCTCTTGCTTCAAGTCAACAAATAAGGAGGAAAAGAAGAAGTTGGACTCTTTCTATAGTTGGCAAAAGGAAAAGTAAACAAAAGTCAACAAAAATAGAGAGAACCCAGAGTAAGGAAGAAGCAAAGAGAATATCTAAGAGATGAAACTTATATTATTTTCTGTACTTTATGTCGGTCAACAATAAGGCGGTGACTCATGCCTATAAGCAAGAGTTAGTGGCTTATAGTTAGTGGACATTTGCCCTCAGCAGTAGAAAATAAGAAAGTCCATTTCCTTTGCAATACCAACTATCATAATAAAAATATTTCTTTTCTTATCCCATATTCCCTTACCCTAGCAATTCACTCATATACACATCATTACTGGTTCAAGCCATATTTCACACACACACACACCCTTGCACACATACACTTCTGCAAAATTCTCAATCCATCATTTGGAATATTCACTCATTTGTTCTTGGGCCACGGCTTCGGGGTACCTTTCACATGGGATTTAAAAAACGTGCAGCGTCCTCCCGTGCTTTTGGCATTTTGTCAAAATCTCGCCACCTGTACGCTCCTTTTCCCTGTCGTGGCGGTCGTAACAAGGAAAGTACGCGTCTTTCTCTCTTTGGTGAAGAGGGTTCCTGGGTCAAAGTTGCCCGGTTCGATTGAAGGTTAGGAAAATTTAAATTAATAAATTTAAAACAAATTTAGCTCAAATTAATCGATACACTTATAATAAATTGATCTAAATTAATTTTTTGACTACCACTAACCAAAAATAAATTTGATTAACAGAAACCACAAGCTAGTACATTTATAGCAAATTTATCCCTTATGAAAAATTGGATCGATACTGTAAAAAATCCCAAATCAATATACTTATAACAAATGAATGGTAAAAACCTCAAATTAGTACACTTCATCAACTGCTATATGTCATCCAATTCGGCAATTTAAAAAAAAAATAACGGAAACTAATATATAGTAAATTTGTCACAGTATACTAATTTAAGATTTTTTTTTTTGTGAAATCAACTCTTTCTCATATGCTATTGCAAATTGATATATTTAAAGTTTTTCTTCCTTTATTTTTTTTTTTTTGTTTCACTATGAGTTTTTATTTTCGATTGAGCAATCAAGTGTTGAGTTAGCTTCCAATAAGACTCAAAACCATGACCATGAGAAAATGAGCAAACTTCCTTACCATCTAAGACAATACATTATATTTAGATCTCAAATGTAATTATATTGTCAAAATCTTATATTAATTAAAATAATAAAAAGCAACACTCAAATGAACACCGCATTAGCTATTATCTATCTTCTCCAAACCAAAAAAGAAAAAGAAATGAAGACCACATTCTCTATTTACTTACACACTTCTCAAGGGCTTATCCAAGATGAAACAGAGGAATACCAAAATAAAAATGCTTCCTTTACCTACCAATGCCCTCGCTTAAACTCAATTTCATTTTTTTTCTTTTTATAAGAGTAAGGTAGGTGGGATAGACATTATGTTCGGTGTGCTCATGATCCGAATCAAACTCGTGACCTCACGGAAGATAATTGACCATTTCGCCACTGAGCCGACCGCCTCCACGGTGTCTGTGTTTATCGGGCGGGCTATGAGAACTAGGAGCATGCGGTTCTATGTTCTAATAATTCCCAATCTTTGTGGGATGGCATGGCCAAGAATTGCCATGACCAATGAGTACTAGTCTGGGGCATGCACGTCATACGTTCATAAACCGTTGTGAAGGGGACTCGCACGATGACTGCAAAGAGATTGGACGAACAAAGCGGCTAAAGTTAATCCTTGGATTTACGTACGATCAAGAAGTCTGAATTATTCCAAGTTCAATCCCAGCACGATAAGCTTTTCACCCGACCCACCTTGAATGTACCTGGGATAACGAATTATTGCGTCCCATTGACTCTGGCACGGTGGATCTAGGAACTGATTGACCGTTCTTGCTAAAAAGTTCACGCCAAGGTGAGTAATGCAATAGTTCCACTGGAGAAGTGATCGATAACAGGTGATCTGACGGTGCCCTCATGCATTGGGAATCATAGTAGTATCTGCTGAATTCGACCCTAGCCCACCCATCATCCATTCTCACAAAACACAAGGCGTATATCCTTCGACAAGGTTAACGATTGTCCCACGAAAATCCAAGTCCACGGAAACTTTAACTCAACATTTCCTGAATGACTCGGAATGGCTGGTGTTTGTGAAGTGAACCCATTTGGATGTAGAGATTTTCGAACGAGAAATATTGCGTGACTGCAATAGGGACATGCGAACACTACTAATAAAATATTTAAATAATGAATCACATTCATCTAACAACCTGAACTTTTAGAATAATATTAGAATATTTAAATAATAAATCATAATTTCACTTAACTTTTTTTTTTTTTTTTTTTGAATAATATTAGAATATTTAAATAATAAATCATAATTTCACTTAAATTTTAATCTTTTCAGATTTCATTTGCCTTCCTAGTTAAATGTTCACCCTTAGTACTAGTCAACGAACGATCAATAATAGTCTCACAAAATCTTACAATTACCCATTTTTGCTAGTTGCTAGGAATATTAAGTATGCAAGAGAAGATATTGTTTAGATTCGTGTAACGTACAAACTCAGATTCATAACTCAAGAACTCACAATTTTCTTCAAGACTGCAATAGATTTTGTCTAGTGAACCGTCTCCACTCTCTCTCTCTCTCTCTCTCTCTCTCTCTCTCTCTCTCTCTCACCCACCCACGGAGACGATCATGACATTGGTCACATGAGCTGCAACCGACAGGCAATCACCGTGATGGTGGTCGCGTACTTTAAAATGGTAGTTACTAGCAAGTGGCATGCAGTGGTCCGGAGCAAATGTCCATAAAGGTCACTCGTTTCTCTCTTTGCCCAGTGGACACATAAAGAGTCATTTGCATGAATTCAGAGAATGGAGCTATTGCCAGGGCTGCATTAGTGAAAAATTATGGCCCTGAATGAAGAGAAGAGAACAGCATTTCCCATCCCAAAACAAGCAAAATGTTCACCGCCACTTGGTGATAACTCTCAAAGCATCTGCTGCGGTCTAGAGTGTATGCAGTTGCAGCGAGATGAGGCAAGATTTCATGAACCCGTCAATCATCTCAGCTAAGGTCGAAGAATTCTATGAAATTCCAGCAATGTGATCATGATTTCACACTAAGTTGCTCTGACAGGCAAGGCACAATAGCATTTTCATCAGATGTTAGACAAGCATCCGCAGTTCAAGAACAGCTGCAAAATGCTCAATTTTTGCATAGAGAATAGATATAGCTTGTGTTATATGAGCCGGACAGAGCTTATAACCGAGCAATGTTTGGCAACATCGGTGGAACTCAAGAGTGGATTGGCGACGACCAAGTTCAAGAAGTGAAACTTCTCTAATAGTTTCATTGCTTGCAATAGGAGACTCAAATTGAAAGGCAGAACTCTGGAACAAAATCGAATGATCAGATGATAAACGGCATCCACACCAAAAGGATCATAATAAGTTGATGAGCTAACGTCAAGCCCCATTGTCAAGTATAACAGAACCTACATATGCTGTTGGGAAGAGGGACTTAGAAAGGCACAATCACAATTTAGCCCAAAGAGCATGAAAAATGCATGCTACGCCCAGTACTAATGATAAGCAAATCAGCTAACAAAAGGGTGATTTCCATTCCAGGGACAGAAACAGGGAAAAATACAAAGATTGGGATTCCGAAGGGGAACTACGCAAAACAGGAGACAAACATTGTTACCCAATTATCAAGCAGTTGATTGGTATTCCAAAGGAGAACTCCGCAAAACAGGAGACAAACCTGTACCGAATTATCAAGCAGTTGAATGAATCAGAACATGATACGAATGCTTTGGAGAGACCGGATCGGACTCTGGCCCTAGCTGATTTGAAATGCAATGAATGGCACACTGAAACTAGCAGAAAAGTATAACCGAGTCAAATTAGAACTTTGGATAATTGGTGGTACACTGACACACCATGGTCCTATTAATTTGACCTTACATTAGCTCAGTGGATAGGCTATAGACCTTGCAATATAAGACGAAGAGGAATGTGTGGCATACAGAGAGGAGAAAGTTCATTGTTGATACACTCATCGTGTGGAATTGGTATTACAGAGCCAATCAAGCTTTCCAATATTAAAAGTTTGAAAAACTCCTTGTTATCATGTCATCAAACTGGAGAAGCGTGATCTGAGTAGTGATTTAAGTTAACATGAGATATGGTATCACAAGCACGCGATACTTTTGATTAGAGACTGTCTAGAATGCTGCTTTTTCGGGAGAAGCATATGACCTGCTATTCTAATGTCCTAACTAGAAATGCTGTCATCCTAAAGGAAGAAAGGGAATTGTGAGTACCCATTGCCCATGACCAACACAATCGCAGGACACAAAACACCAAATTGTTGACAATCAAAGCACAATACGATGCGACACAGTATAGTAAAGTCAACTTCACAGAGTATCGCTGAGTACACCGTTTATGTAATTCCGACCACTTGAACAATAGAAACAATATCTGAGAAAAAGGTGAAAACCACAAAGTTGGAGAGTACTCTCATTGTTAATCCAACGACGAAGTGACTGGCAAAGTCGAATCATGAGAAGGATGTGATTCTTCTTGTTCCACAGGCTGCTGATGCGGCAGTGGTGGTGGTGGGGGTGGCGGCGGTCGCTCTCCTTGCCAGGTCCAGACAATGTCCTTGAGAGCTGGTCTCATTTCCTCCTTCAATACCTTCTGATACTCCATTGTGTCCCCACTTGACTTCTTCATCTCCACCAAATGAAAAGCCGGAGTAATCTCAAAGATTTCTGCATCAAAACCAAGGACACCCTTTCTTCCAGCCTTGGTGCCTTCAAATTTCATCAATCCGGCATCCTTCTTCTTAACCTTCAGCCTCAGGCGCTTGGCTATATCCTCAAGCTTAGAGATTATAGTAGACGCAGGTTTATTCACCATGAACCGAACTTCCTTTCTTTGATCCACTCCCTCAAACAATCCAGACAGGTCAAATCCTGCAGAATATGATATGATATCAAAAGCATTCAAGTTGCTAATGCTCGAAGGTTCCTGCTTTGACTCTGTAATGGAATTTTCACCCTCATCCGGACCGAATAATGCATCTACATCAAGAGGCAGCGGTTCTTTCACTTCTCTTACAATACATATAGTTCTGGAGTCTAGACCTTTCCGGAACCAAGAACTCTCCATAATCTTGGTCATTGAAATTCTGGTGTTCGGGTTCGGATCTAAGATCTTTGAAAGGAGTCGACGCACATCCGGGGCAAACCAGTTTGGAAATTTGAATTCTCCCTTTCCAATCTTTCGGTACATCTCCATGAGATTAGAGTCATGAAAGGGAAGGTAACCAGCTAATAGAACAAACAAGATCACGCCACATGACCAAATATCCGCTTTGGATCCATCATAACCCCTTCGATTGATCACTTCTGGAGCAACATAAGCAGGGGTCCCGCAAGTTGTGTGGAGCAACCCATCTTGACGCTTTGATTCAGAAAGGGCACTCAACCCAAAGTCAGAAACCTTTAAATTCCCATTCTCATCTAAGAGCAGATTCTCTGGTTTCAAGTCACGGTGACAAACACCCCGGCTGTGACAAAAATCAACAGCAGCAATCAGCTGTTGAAAGTATCTCCGTGCGACGTCCTCCTTCAATTTTCCTTTGGCTACCTTGTTGAATAGCTCACCGCCTTTAGCACATTCCATGACAAAGTAAATCTTGGTCTTGGTGGCCATGACTTCGTAAAGCTCCACCACATGCGGATGCCTAATTATTCTCATGACTGAAATCTCTCGCTTAATCTGATCAATCATTCCGACTCTCAAAACCTTCTCTTTGTCAATCATCTTGATGGCAACACTCATGCCCGTGCTGATATTCCTCGCATAATAAACCTTGGCAAACGTCCCTTGCCCAAGCAATCTTCCCACTTCATATCGATGCATCAGAACACCCCCTCTGTTCTCCATTTCAACTGAGTACTTCACTTACTTCTATGACAACTTTGTACAATATAATTAACAACTGATATGTACAGAAATTAGAAGAAAATCAGAAATGCTCAACCATCTTCACAGACATCATACTTCAATATAGCATATTCTCTCAAGTTACACTTTATAGAGGACATGTGAGAAACTATGATGACTGATTTATCAACTAACTCCCCCACCTCATCCAATATAATCAAGGGCTCTACAGATAGAGTTAAAGCCCCGTCAACCTTCAGAAAAGGATTCTCAACTTTCAAGCACATTTTTCAGCATTCCCAGGTTGTGGTGATTTCCTAGAGACTGCTGAAGAAGGGAAGAACTCTGCAAAATTGAGTGTCTGAGGGCACAGGGAAGAGCCAAAACTAAGCTTCAATCTGCTGCAAAATGCTAGAAATTTATCCTGCAACAGAAAAAAGGTAGAAGAGGATACAGTCATTGTTAAACATGATGTTGGAAGAGTTCATGACTCTGACTTTATATAGCTTGAACACCATTTAAGCAGCCCTATAACACATGAGATATGCACCATCCAAGAGCTGCAATCACTACTGAACCAAAGAATCAAGCGAAGCAGTTTGCAAAAATTCAGATTAAGAACTTAAAAAAAGGTAAGCAGATGTAAATTAAGAGAGAATATGGCATATTTCTTGAAGAACGTGGGACATCACAACATGAAAGCACTCCTACACAACATCAGCAAAACAATTCAAAAGTTACAATAGTGCCAAATATCCATTGCATTCACATAGTTGTCTCTTGAACACCAACAAGTCGCAAAAGACGGCTCAAAACAATTAATGGACCAAGTTCAGTGTCGAACAGAAAGATGCCTAAAAAGAACTTCAATTCAAAAGAGGGGAAACCTTTTCAAGCTTTCCCCAGCAAAGAAAGATCTTTGAATCTAGAACAACCACAATAAACAGAACATAAACCAGTAATGTGCCAGCTAAATTGCCAACCCACATCAAACACGCGAAAAATCGAACAAGAACGCAATACCCAGAAACCAAAACCTATTAAAAAAGCAAAATTTCTGAAAACCCAAGAAATTTTCCATGACAGAAGCAGCCCAAAAGGAGAAAAAGCATACCTTTATGACAAAGCAGAAGAGAATACACAAACATAAGCCAGTAATGTGCCAGCTAAATTGGGCAACAAGGAGATACAAACCCACATCAAATACGCAAAAAATCGAACAAAAACGCAATACCCAGAAACCAAAACCTATAAGGAAAAACGAAATTTCTGAAAACCCAAGAAATTTTCCAGGACAGAAGCGGCACGCAAAGAGTGAAAGCCATACCTTTATGACAAAGCAGAAGAGTATAAACAACAAAAACCAGTAATGTGTCAGCTAAATTGCGCAACAAGAAAATCAAACCCACATCAAACACGGGCCATATCGGACAAAAACGCAATACCCAGAAACCAAAACCTTAAAAAAAAAAAAAAAAAAAAAAAAAAAAAAAAAAAAAAACCGAAATTTCCAGCTCTCAAGAAATTTTCCAGGACAGAAGCAGCATAAAAGGAGGAAAAAAGCATGCCTTTATGACGAAGCAGAAGAGATCCGACCCGTGTATGAACAAGAACCAGATGAAGAGGATGATATTGAAGGAGAAGCGAGGTGAGACCAGAAGGGTCGCACTGTGAATGAAAAGCAAAATGAATGGTGACGTGAGGGGAGCCAAAAAAAACCTAAAAATCTCTTATAAATGGCAACCGCACACCCACCACGAAACTCACTATTCAATTTGTCGCTTCGAATATTCACTCGTTTGTTCTCGCGCCACGGCTTCAGGCTTCAGGCTTCAGGCTTCAGCAGGGTGCCTTTCGCCCGGGATGGAAAACGTGCACTGCCCCCACCATGTTTTGGCGTTTTGCGATTCAAAAATCTCGCCACCGGTACACGCCCCCTTCCTTTTCCATGACGTGGCGGTTGTAATAAGGAAAGTTCGCCTCTTTCCCACTTTAGGTGAAAACGGCTTCCTGGGTCAAGATTGCCCGGTTTGGTTGAAGGTTGGGTTAGTGTCGTGAAAAATTTTAAATTAATAAATTTATAACAAATTTACCTTAAACTAATTTATATTCTTATGATCGATTTGCCTAAATTAATTTTTTGATTATCATTGACCAAAAAAAAAAAACAAACAAAAATCGTTAACTAGCACATTAATGACGAATTTACTATTTGTTAGTTTTCGTTGAATTGAATTGATACTATGAAAAATCGCGAATCAATATACTTGCAACAAATGAAAGGTAAAAACCTCAAACTAATATGTCCTATCAACTACTATATGTCATTCAATTCAATAATTTTAAAATATAAATTAATATAAAGTAAATTTGCCATAGATTTTATCAACTCAAGATGGCATAAATTTGTTAAAAATATATTAATTTAGAGTTTTTTGTTATTTTAACTCTTTAAGATTTGGTGTTGAGTTTTGAACTAGGAGGACAATTCTCGTACTACTCTTGTCATGAATTCGTGTCCGACAAGGTTTCATGACTTCAATGTAGTTCTGACCGAGGTGGTACAAGAAAAGAGGAATAATGGCTCTATTATTCATTATGGCTATTAACGATGGAGATTGCTTGATTTATTTGATAACGCAATTGAGTTTGGATTCTGCTTCCTACCAATTATTAGGAATATGGATCACCAACATTGCTTAGGCTCCGTTTATTTCTCATAAAAATATGAATGATTTAGAAAATATCTCTTTTTAAAAGGATCACTTGTCTCACTCAAAATTATTAATTATTGGAAAATATTTCTTTTATTTTTTATAACAATTTATATCTTAATAATACAAGCGACCAATTTTAAGGAGATATTTTTTATATCATTTATTTTCCACAAAACTAATGCACTTTTAATCTACTTTATACTTTTCTAAATTAATCTGGTTCATAACGAGAGTTACCCTCTCTTCAAGAGCACATGAGAAAACAGGAAAGGAAAACAAGCACTTGTGACGGCCAAATACAATTGGTAATCTAATAAAGAAGAATTTTGTTTTCAAATCTTTGTGATATGTACAATAAATATTTTGAAAATGAATTAATTCTTTATTACACATGCTCAAACACATCCATAAAATGCTCCTAGTCAAAACTTGCATATGCATGTTATTAACGTAACTAACCGGCACGCGCATGTTATGAGTTCAACTCGTGACGACAACTACTTACCGATAAGCAAGGCATAAACCCTAAGTATCGAAGAGTCGTGATTGTATTCAATCATCAATTTGATCTTGACTTCAAATCTATAGCTCCTAAACTTAATTGGCACATGCAATTGATGAGGGCAAAACTCGAATTTGGTTGTACCCTCTTCAATTATTGGAGTTGCGCATGAAGCTTCCTCCGCCTCTGATCACCCGTTTTCAACTGCCGTTCAAGACCACCGGTCTCGGCGGTTAAAGGGTCTCCACCGGTGAGAAAACGACACGTGGGGCTGTTGGGAAGTTTCCCATGCTTGGACTATGTGGGCCCACGTGGCCTTGCTCGTGTCTGCCTGGCGTGCGCCCGAAGCGTTACCAATTCCGGCCATACGCGTGTCCTCCGATCAATGGTCGGTCGTAGGCAGACATTCCCCATACGTTGCGGCAACAATGCATGTTGCCGTTTTACTTCCGCGTCGCTATCTTCGGAGACGAAGAAATGAGTCGTAATTGATTTGATGCCGTTTTCGCGATCTCGCATCGAGACCGATTCAATTTCCGACATCAATCCGGCTCATTTCAGGCTATGTACGAATATATTCTCACGTTAGGAGAAATTAGTCATGCTGTCATATCACTATATCAATCGAAAGACATGATTTAGTTATTCAAGAAATCAGTAATTTGGACATCAATCTTTTTTTTACTGTCCAACTTCTATTAGGATTAAATGCATAAATATAACAAAATAGATAGTAAAAATGAGACATTTGTGCCTTTTTATCGATGATAGTATAAGTCACACCCAAACAAATTTGATATTGGAATTTTTTGGTGACCGATGAGCCTAATTGCATTTCGAATGATTGAATCTTGCTGTCCACCACGAGAGGGTAGATTGAAATATGTCAATTAGATATTATAATGTCCTTTTCAAGTGGCAAGTATTGAACTACTTAATTAGATGGTTAGGCTTCTCTGGGCGTTGAATTTTAGAAGAACAAAGGGTATAAGTGTTTAGTTAAACAAAATAATATTTAAATTCAGCCTTTCCCCAAAATACCATTAATCAAATTAATCATCACTAAATTCAAATTGCATATATTATACTCAGCCTGAGACTAATTATAGTCCCTGTGGTCGGCTACACTAAGCAAATGACAAATGTCGCGGCGATTTTTAGTATTTTCCCCTCTCACGCACGTTGTCTTCTAACGGTTATTACAAAGACGATGCATTAAATATTACGAAAGAAAGAATTTTAAATATATTGATGGCTTAAATAATCTATACATGAGATTATAAAACCAATGTAAGAAGAGTATATCTCGGAGAGGTCGCAACTGGTGACGACCTCTTGATAGATTCTTCCCTTGTCTTCTCAAATTCAATGTTCTAATGGCAGATTTTGTCTCTTTCGATGTGGCATCATGTGTGTATTTTCACCTAATTTTTTTTTAAATTTTTTTTAATTTTTTTTTAAAGAAGGTTTAGTTTAATATTAAATTGAAGCTGCTCTGGTGTTGTAGTAATCGAGTCTAGAATTCTTGTAAAGGAGAACGAATGATAGGTGCACCTGAGGTGGTGGGACAGAACGAACCGGTCCTGATAAGATTGGCTGGTACAAGCCGTGATTGTTGCACCTGGTGATGATTCTTTTCACCTACTCCAACACCCTTTTGTGCCGTGTCTCACTGGTGATGATACGTACCAGTGTGATTCTTTTCACCTACTCGAACCGGTCCTGATGATTGCTGGTGATGTTATCATGAGCATTTCGCGATAAAGAAGGTAGAAAGTTTTGAGTACAAGTTGGCATGATAGCTGAGTTTAACAGATGGATATGATCGAAGAAGGAGACGTGGGAGGGCTTCCATGGTTTTCAGAGGGACCAATCTGCTGTCGCAACATGACCAAAATGTGTTTTGTCATCTTGAGGGGTCGAATGAAATGCTGAAATCTACCCTTCCATGACTTGATGGCTATCAATGCATCGAAAGATGATTCCTTAAAAGGATAGAGGGAACGAACAGGACCCCCTCACTCGGCAGACCGCGAACCCAGCCCCTCATGGATTTGCGCAGGATCAGAGTAGTGGTTAAGGTGCGGTCGGACCCACCCTTTCGCATCAGGGAAGCGAGAGATCCATAAATCCAATGCCAACCCCTACCGTCGTTGATTCATTGGGGACTAGCTCTTAAAGAGTCACAGATGTAGCAACAGCCACTGAGAAGAATTGGGTTGCCGACCGACCCCCGACACCCCAACGATATTGAAAAGAAAAACTCAGCAGACTGCAGAGATTCTTCAATCTTCTAAGGGAAAAAGTGATTGAGAGAATCTTGACAAAGAAAATTTGAGACAAGCAGCAGAAAAAGTATGTGATTGCAAGCATTCACAATATGCAGCAGAAAAAGCAGAAACTCACATGTAGAAAGACCATATTCCCACGCT
This sequence comes from Eucalyptus melliodora, assembly GCA_004368105.4. Lineage (NCBI taxonomy): Eukaryota > Viridiplantae > Streptophyta > Magnoliopsida > Myrtales > Myrtaceae > Eucalyptus > Eucalyptus melliodora. The sequence goes on from CM023402.3 coordinate 14,981,057, forward strand.
CCTATTGAAAATTCATGACAGAAAGATACTTTACAAACATATGAAGTCATGGAACTTTCGATTCTGGTTTGCTTTTCTGTTCAATATTGGATAAAGCACCGTCCGTCTCCAATCACACTGGCACGTATAGTATACAGCAGAAAGCAAAGAATGCAGATGATGACCACAGATGAAGGTTGATGCCACCCCATCTCTAGGGCCGCGTCTAAGAGGAAGCAACTACAGATGAAGTTTCCACCACCTCTATATCCGTGATGGTAGAAGAAGCTTTGCAGGCATGCAAAGTGGTGCATACGTCATTTGCTTCCAGAAATTGCTCCGCATTGGCGAGAACCAGTGGCCCATACTCAAAAACCATCTTCTTGCACTGGCGAAAGACGTAACATGAGAAACCATTATAGTGGAACAATGGCGTGGACAAGAGAAGTATGACAAACTACGGCCTAGGAGAGACCCAATGCTTTGCTCAGATTAATCTCCAGTGTTAAATTCGAGTAAGAAGAACTTGGAGCTTTCTTCTGCTCTGATGCAAAACATATGGAATACAATGCCTCCCAAATTCCAGTTGTTTTCTAGATAGCTTATTTGGATACCCTACAAATTTGGTTTTATCTTCTTTGCCTCTACATAGAAGCAATTTTGATCAACACCAGTAAGTTTGCTTGTAAAAATTGACTATTGGTTTGATTCCCATAAAGGAGGTGAAACGTTTTTCAAAATGCAAAAAATAAAGAGAGAGGACACTGTTTGTCCCAAACAGACATCGCAAGTAGTCATATATCCTCTCTTGTTGGCATTTCGTAGATGTGACATTCAAGAGATACCCAGCAGAATTAACTGATCTCCTCCAGTCAATATCTACTAGAGCATTTCACTTTTGGTTAACAATAAGGAGCTCTGAACCAAAGATCTGATTCTAAAATAAAATGGACAACAGCCAATGGCTAGTAGCTACTAAACAGAAAAAAAAGTCTTATGCATATAAAGTATGAACAATCCTCACCTTCTTCGCATAGTTTTCCATGGAATTACAAGCCTTGAGGAGAATCTGAATTATGTCCATCTGATGAAGAATTTTTTTCATTAGAAAAAAACGAATTCAATAAGGGATTGTTGGATTTGTTATAAAAGAACTAAAATTGAACTAGACATTCCTTAGAGTTTAACCTCGTGCATCATAAATTGCAAGAAAATTGCAGCACTAAACACTACCGAGAGTTTTGGCCAAAAAAGACATGGCAATATAGCAATCAAACCCTTGCACTTTCTGTTATAAACAATTTGTGAAGTTCTAGTATATTTTTGCAATACAACAAAGAATTGGTCTTTAAACATTTTCATATATACCACAACACACAACAAAAGGCATGGGAACAGTGTCATCAACAATGGCCTGAACATCAATGTGATGACATTTTCTGTTCCATGGCTCAAACTGTAAGGCTGGCATTCAAAGTTTTCAACTGCCACTATGGAAGCAAACAAACCAAAGATAGATCTAACACACATGCTATTCTTCACATTTGGTAATTTGCCTGAGACCCCTATTGCATAAGTAAAATAGCACATTGGAAAATTTCAATGTCCAATTGAAGCTTCAACTTTAAATTATCTAATGAAACAGAAACTTGGCAGGCACAAACGGAGATGGAAAATCTTAACAGTACAATGACAACAAAGAATCATAAAAAACCAGCTTCTCTATTTAGTGAAGGAAGAATAAAAGACATAGATGAAGAACTATGAAGAAAGTCATGCTTCTCTCATTGAGTCCAACCACAGAAGCGACACAAAGTTTGCTCTTGATAGTAAATATCAAAGATTTTTGCAGGTTTTCAAAAAGAAGTCTTTATGAATTGCAGAAAGTTGTCTTGCTTCAAGAAAATCTTTAATGAAGACTCAAAATGGTAACCACACGTCGGCTTGCTTTTAACTTTGGTAACTAACTGATTCGCAGGTAGAACTCAACACACACCTAATGTGGTATTGCCATAAGATAAATCAATTACCCATAAACTTTGCATTCACTATCACAATTGCATATGCAAGCAAACAAGGCATGAACAATTATCAAAGCAACAGTGATTAGTCTAGATGCAGATAAAAAGCAGTAACCTGTGTGTCGGGGTCTTTCAATTTATCCAAGACTTCTGAGACAGCATGATGGCACAATTCACAGCTATCCTCCCGAAGTTGTGAAGAAAGGAATGCCTTTTTTTCACACAGGTTGACCTTCCTACAGAACTCTTCAGGTTCTACTGAGGATACCTCTGAGAAGAAGAGAGTAGCATAGGAGTCGACCAAACTGACGCACTGCAGATATATTGACAGACAGGCTCAGTGTCCATGAACTAGAGAAATGGAAGGAAAAAAATGCTGAGAAAACAACTATTCTGTCACCAAATTTATATATTTCATCGAGGCAACATTCCACTATTGTGTGAATTTCAACTTTTCGCTTCAGGAAATTTAACCAGACATCAATTTCACAGAAGACTCTGCTCTGCCAACACATAGAGGCAGTTTGCTAGCTCTATGCTAGAACGATATCTATATTATCTGCAAGTGATGAATCAGAAGACTTGATCAAGACTAGCAGTTTCACTTAGCTGCCAATCACCAAGCACACAGTTTGTCTGCAAATAAGAGGAAAATATCTTGAAGGGCAAGAAGTAAATCAAAGTTTGAGCAACTAAGATAAAGCTAATTCAGAGCTCAATCTCCATTGAGTAAAGTCAGGAAAAGCTGTGGAAGTTCAACACTACAGGTAATAATCCGTCAGAAATGAATGGGAAAAGTGTGCTAAAGATGTTCCAAGGACATAGCTACCACTACCACTGTCATGACTGAGCAATAGGTCCTTAAGGATGATCTCAGACTTCCCATAGGCTTTAGAGGTCAAGTCAATTGCAAACATAGTAATTGACATGATCAGTGGAGAGACAAAACACCAGGCTGGAACTCTTTGACTGCGAGACTGCATGATCTTAACCCAGAAAATCCGACAAATTTGAGGCCAAGCACAACTATGAAAAATAAAATTCTTGTGCAGAAGACTTGGCCAGAAGAGGGTAATAGTCAAAAGGAAAAACTTATGATTTTTGGTTGCTCACCACCTGCATTAATGCTAGTTTCACATTTTGTCACAATGCAACTTTATGCAGAAGATTAGACTGTCAGCATTGTAAACCTTTGGTAAGGACTCCATTTATTTTTATTGAAGCCTTCTTCTACCACTCCAAAAAAGAAAAAAGGAAAGGAAAAAAAAGGAAAGAAAGAAAGAAAGAAAGAAAGAAAGAAGATGAAGATAAGGATGAAGATGGAGTGGAGAAAATAAAGAGAGACCTAGAAGATCCAAGGTGAAAACGTGAGGAGAATAAGGCAAAGAAAAACTCCGTTGTCCTTGTACAAAAAAATAGCTAGAATAAGGGAAGAACAGTACCTCTTGTTCAAAAGATGCCAGATGGGAACAACTCTTATGAAGAAGTTCAAGAATCTCAGTCTGGGTTTTATTGTCGCCAATGTAATCAAGTGCTTGAGCAGTGTACTCCTCGCAAAGCATGCAGACATTATCATTCCTCAAACCTTCTCCTGAAAGATGAACTCCCTTCTTGTTAAAAAATAACAAGTCATTCCACAGCATTGTCTTATAAGTTTCAGCAACTAGAATGAGATGCCTTGCCAAAGAACACCCCAAAAAATGAAAGTTACTTTCATAGTATGATAGGAGGGACTTAGTCATGCTAACTGCAATAAACGTTGAATGATTAACCAATAGCCTATGCTTCTACCCTTTGCAATATACTAAAGACAAAAATAACAGGAAAACTGACAGCGCTCAGACGTTTTTTTCAAAGAGAACTGCATCAGTAACACTAAGATTAATACCTACAAAAGAAAAATTGATGCTAATACATATTAATTAGCAAATTGATCTGCTTAAGTATTTATCGCTGAAGGCATCATTACTCAGACAGAGGTCTGTTGAGCTGGCACCTCAAGCAACATCCATGTAGTAATTGCTCAAAGCAAACTCTACATAGTGAACTATAATATCAAAGAACTTCTGGACAGAAGTAACCATACTGGTGTACAAAGCAATGACCTGAGCATGTACACATTCTAATTACTAAATAGAATCCTAGCAATACCACTGAAATACTCTCAAGTCATGGAAAACAAGCCTTATCAGCTTGCATTGATATTAAATGAAATGATTGAAAATTTGAGGCCTGCGATGGTACCTCAATCAAAGTGAAAACAGAATAAGACAGCACAGGGAACAAAAAGATTAAGCACATAAGTCCCAACACTAAGAATCAGATACCCATGAGTTGACTATGCTCATAACAGAAAATAAACATCTTCAAGCAACATAATGAACAATGAGTACCTCTCACAATTGAGTGAGTTAGTTGTCTAGCATCAGAGATGAAGGTTGTGCTCCACAGAAGAACAAACAAAAGACCTATTTTCCCCTCCATCGCACCTGGAGAGCCAAATAAATTTGAACCACCATTAGCATCCAAGATGAAACGATAACATACTATGATAACTTTGAATGATCATGACTCTATCTAAGTTTCAAAGAAATCAACCATCAAAATGTAACTGCACATAACAAGATGCATGACAGCTTAGTTTAACTGCAAAGCCAAATTCAAATGCAATGACTGAGTTAACTGCAAACGACAATATTCAAAAACAACAACCTAAGAATTTTAATCATCTGCACGTCTATTTAAGGAAAGCCTTTATTTTTTACTATTCTTCTGTCCATTTCAACTAAATTATTCTTATTGGGTCTTTTCCTTATACCTGAGATATTCCCCAAAAAGAGAGTGATCCACGTTGTATTTGCAGCAAGGGAGTTGAAATAAACTGGACCCACTATGGCCTATTAATAAAAGCATGGTTTAAACAACGGGCACCATCTAGGGAATCATATCATTACAACATCATCCTTAACAATCGTATTTGTAATGTCCATCCAATCCAAGTCCCATGAAAAATTGAGTCTCTCCCCAGGCAAAGTCTACTCAACCACAAACAGGGAGGAAAATGTTATTTTGGAAAAGTCAAGCTAAGTCCAACTCTTCACATGGTCTAAGCAAAAACAAAGCACTCGGTGCAACCTGGCAAGTCTTGCAAATGGATACTCTCAATTCAGTTATAAGTCACACAAACAACGAGAGAAACCCAAGGTCAGTCTTGCTGAATTTCAATCAGTAAACTGACCGGAAGTACTAGAACAAGATTAAACCAACAAAACAAGTTGACGGAGCGCAAGAGCAACGTAGTTTAATCATCTTCTAACAGATATCAGACGACAGAAGACTCCAATTGCTTAACACCTTAACTATCTCATGAAAGGCAAGCTTTAACCCCAGTGGCAAAACAAACCAACCAAATCAAACAGGAACCAGGATACTTTATTCAACCACACAAGCTTCTGAAGCTCAAAAAAAAGGAGGAAACCCTTATTCAAATCTTTGATTTCGAATAAGAATTCACAGTTCTAGCCCATACTTCTCCACGAAGCAACCTCAAAATCAGCGAACGATCAAACCACGGCTCGACCCGGAAATCCCCCGATCACCCACATGACGCCTGGCCGAGGACAACCCATAAAGCCGAAAACCCACGACAAGAAACTCTCGCCACAAACGAATTCAACCGACATGGACCGCGAACCCGAAAGCCAACCAATCGATGGGAAAAAGGCTAAAGAATCCGACTTTCGCTTCCGATCAACCAAAGGGTGCTCAAAACCGACCGCGCAAAGACAGCCAGACAAGAGATTACCTTTGTCCTTGTCGAGCAGAGCTGCGACCGTGCTTGAGCGAGAGAGAGAGAGAGGAGCGTAGGGAGGACGGATTGCTTTGGAGTGCTGAAATTGCCAAGACGTAGGGAAGCGTGATTTTATTGTTCTATCGATCAATCGCCGTATCTTTTAGAAAAAGTCGCCTCCAATCAGAACGCAAGAAAATAGTTTTTCTTTTATTATTATTATATTTGAATGATGTAAGGCAAGAATATTATTTTGGCTTTTGTATACGATATCTTTTTTTTTTTTGGTTGGATAAGATTTTTATTTTAGAGGAAGTTGGGTTCCTACGGTGAATGTTCGACTTCCCACCTAGTTATTATCGAACCATCTAGTTTAAATTGGCAAATCTCAACTGATTACATCATAATCATGTCGTCACGATCTTTTTAACATTAATCATATCAAATTTCTGAAATCTATCCTTTAAGCATTGACTATAAATTTCTGAAATCTTATCGAGTTTTAAAATCATCACGAAATTTTAAATACATCGATTTTTATAGATAATGAACAGAGAATACTGTAAATATTTCAAATACATGGAGGTTTACTTCATCAATATCAAGCAGGGTACCTACCCTGTATTTTCTTACAACGTACTCTGCAAACGGTACAGCTGTATAATATACGGTAACGTGAAAGATGTTCAAAAGACTCCGAAACTAAGATGTTCAGTGGACGATTGGAACCCAAGCGACCAAGTGAAAGCCAGCCTGCTTGAAAGCTTTTCGGCTAAGCAGGGACTCAACATGGCCGGCAACATTGTGACAGTGAAATCTGGAATAAACAATCGCTAGCGATTGACAGTTTGCCGAGTTTCAGCGAAAATTCGAGGAGTCGTCGTCTCGGCCTGAACAGTTCAATGCATGACCAGCAGTGCAGACAATTGTTATGAGCACAAACATCATTCGGTACTAGATTTCTTAAATAGGAGCAGATGCAAACCGGATCATTTACAAATCTGGAGTCATCACCAATCCCCACCGTGGAATCTGGGGACCCAATTGCATAAACCAGCCCTAGCCAAACAAACTAAGATAAAATAAAAAAAGGACAGAAGCCCGAATAGCCAGAACGCTAGCCAAAACGGGAGTTAGAACAGAAACTGCAGTTAGCGATTGACTAATTGAATTCCCAACATCCATTGGTCTAATTAAGGAATGGCTTCGGCTTTTTCTTATTCTGCTTTGCCAACAGCACCGAGAACCGTGTGAAGCCAAATTTCTTCCTCTTGGCCGAGAACTGCTGCTTATGACCACATTCCTCTCTAGGCTTTTGTGAAATGGGCATGTCATTTTGCTTACTAAGCATTTGAGCCAGCGAAACCTTCCGTTTCACAGTGTCCTTCCCAGACAATTTCCCTGATTCAAAGTCTTCAGCTAGAAGTAGCTTCCTGCTCAGGATTTGTCCAATGGAGAGCGTCGGCTTTAGAACTGGTTCTGACACCTCAATGTTGTCCATATTCAGTTCAGCCGCTTCAGTAAGGCGGGAATCTCTCCTCTGGTGAGAGGGGCCAGAAGTCTTAAACTTGGTCGAGTTATGCAGGGAACGTCTTCTGCGACCATGGTCAGACCTCCATTTCCGAAGAGCCTCCTCAACTTCGAGCTTTCCGCGATTAGCAGCTTCCACTCTAGAAAGAGCTTCTTCTAAAGCCTTCTTGCTTATTTTTACTTCCTCTGTCGCCTCCTCTACCCTGTTTAATATCTCTGTTTTAGAAATATTTGCTTCATCAACTTGGAGCGTCGCGCCCAGTACTCTCTTCTTAAATTTTTCTTCTGCTTCACGAGCTTGGGAGGTTAGAAAAGAGTATTCTTCAAATGTAAGAGTCACTACATCTGTTGAGCTCTCACTCTTTGATAAAGCCTTAATTTCTGCGAGAGCAACAGCTTCTGTTGCTTTAGCAGCTGCCCTCATTTTCCGAGCTGCAACCAACCTCATCTCAGCTGTTCTAATTTTAGTTTTCGTCTGCTCAATCTCAGATATGGCTCTCTGAACCTCGAGCTTTGCAGCTTCTGCCACTATCTTGAACTGCTCCGCCTCAGAGCTCAAGCGATGGAACTCCCTTGTAAGAGCAGAAGGGCCATCAGGTGAGTTAGTTTCTGCTTCTTTTGCTAATTGCAGCTTTAGTCTTGTCTGGTTTAGCTCTTCCTCAAGTGAAGATATCTTCGACGAGTTCTGAGTCAATCTCACCTGAGTCTTCTCAAGGGAAAGCTTTTCCTTCTCTAGTTTCTTATTTAGCGAATCAACAGAGCCGCGGATATCGCTGAGATCATTAGTGGTCCTGGTAAGGTTCAACTTAGCTTGTTTCAGTTCCATTAGGATTAACCCTGGGGATGAAGGACAGGAACCTGAGCCGCTCAGTCTATTCAGTAAACTGCCTTCATAGTGGTTTTCCTTTTCAGCTTCATGTTCTATAGGATCGACAGTTCCGTTGTTCGCACTCACCTCAAGTGCGGCATTCATTTCGGATGTTTCCTTCTGAAGCTTTGCTTTAAGTTCTTCAACGGTTATTTTTGTCGATTCCAACTCCTTCAAGACATCCAAAGTCTCCCGCTCCTTTACAATCAGATCCTTCTCCAGCTGTGCCGCCTGCTCTTCCAGTTTCGCTACATCAAACTCTTCCCCGTTCTGTTCAAAATAAGAAAGAAGACTAGCCAATTTATCAACCACCCTTGTTTTCTCTGTCTCAAAAGTACTAATGGACAACACCCAACATGGAAGACACGATTCGACGTGCATGTATCCATTCATTAACGCAACAAGCATACATGCGATGCACATTCCCAAATCAGAAAACACAAAACAAGGAAGCTTATATGCACATACGACAGGCCAAAACGAAGGGATAGGCATGCTGCAGAATTGAAAAACAGGGCAACCGGAGCAAAACCCCAGACGCGAAGAACACCATCTTCACTCCAACACTATATTCGCAGGCAAACTGGGAACTAAGTCAAGCCACGCCATGCAAAGCTCTTAGCGGGCAGTTCCCACAATTCACAGCTGACTTGAAACGATGAAACTGATCAATGTGCATCTATGCCTTAACGAAATCGGTCGCATTCAAGACATTTTACATACACACTCATCAACTCCAACTCAGGACCTAGTCAAGCGTTCAAGTCCAGTCCAACCATGATCTCGTGGCTCCTAAAAACAAACACTTTCCACACACATTCCCCAAATCAAGCCCAAAGTAAGCCCACAGAGAGAGAGAGAGAGAGAGAGAGAGAGAGAGAGAGGGAGGACCTGAGACTCAGGGCACTTGAGAAGATGAGAGGGCTTCCAGAAACCGATCCCGCCGAACCGGCTCACCGCCTCCTTGACGGACTCGAACGGGGCCGACGTGTCGATCTCCGCCCTCGCCCCTCCGGCATTGCCGAGCTGTGCGCCGGCGTCGGCCTCCCCGGCCGGCTCGGGACGCAGGGCTAGGGTTTCAGCCATGGGGGAAAGGAAGGAAGGCAGGAAGGAAAGGAAGGAAGGGAACCCAACAACGAGAGAGACGAGACGAGCAAGAGGACAAAATCAAGGAGTCACGGTCACCAACGATCTCCCGTTCACCGATGTCCGCGAGAAGAGCAGAGAGAAGCGAGCGAGCCACGGCAAGCAAAGAGACAAACCACCACCATTATAAGACGGGACTGGTCCAGTGTCCGTTGGGATTCCTTCCCTCTTTTCCTCTGCCGAAACTGCCCCCGAGGGGAGCGCGGAATTACGGGGCGTTTCGCCCCGGGCATAGGGCGTAATTAGAGGGGAAATGCGAGGCCGAGTTGAAGGGCGGGGAAGGTAGGCGTGGTAGGTGGGGCCCGGGGGTGGGCCCCGCGCGTGTCCGAAACGGGAGAGACACCATCATCGTATCTTGAATCCGACAAGATAGAGAGAGAGAGAGGGTTTTTGCAACGGCTAGCGCATCCCCAAAGGCCGCGTCAACGGCTAGCTGAGCCGGGATCTCTCTCTCCTTTCTGCGTTTTGACCGAGTCGCGCGCGCGCGCAGGGTCAACGCCGGCGTCGTTTAGGACTGATCGAATCGAGGGCATGCCGGAACCTTGAGTATAACATTCATGCTGGTTTGTTCCGGGCCCGTGGCATGAAGGGGCGCTGCATCACGTTACTATACAGGCAATTTTTTCGGAGATCTTTTTCCCTGTAAGGCGTTTTCCTGGGCTCGACATGATTCTGCCACGGCTAATTTACGACGCAGCCATAAGTATGATTGATCGGGGTCGCCCATAATGACCGACTTGTGAAGAAAACATCGTACCTCTTCTCTTCTCCAAAAGTTCTAGATTTTTCTAGACTCTTTGTTAAATATCTATCTACTCTCTTGTGAGTTATTTTTAACTCTAAAAACGCGCGGCAAATAGAATGGTCACATATGGTATTCTTTAGAAATATCTAGGAAGTAGTTACAGCTTCTTGTTATGCCTATAAATAGCCAATAAGTGCCTCCATTTGGGTGTGCGGTTAGATACTAAATGCGCGTGCAAGAATTTCTCCCGGTCAATATATTTAGAAAGTGTCTCTAATAAAAAGAGTGTTTTCTTTAAAGAGTTACTTAAAGAGGTACTTCCTACATTCTGTAAGTGAATTTGCAAACTTAAAAATGGACAAGATTTGTCAATATATATAAATGGAGCCTCTAGATGATTTCAAGAGTAAGACTTATTTAGCCAATCTGCGATTTAAAGATAAACACCAAGAGCATGATACTAGAAGATTGAAAAATTTGTTGCAAAGTGGCTACTTGGTAGCCCTAGCATACTCGAGCTTGTTTGTGAGGGCGAAAGATGGAAAACTTACACATTCATTTATGTGGATGATTTGATCATCACCATAGATGTTGTAAAGTGTATATATGTAAAATCAAAGCCAACATATTGGTGTAGTTTTAGATGAATGAGCTTAGAGAATTGAAACACTTTCTAGGACTTGAGGTTGAGCAAACCAAAGAAGGGTTGTTTCAATGTTCACAAAAGTATGCACGAGAATTCCTAAAAAAGTTTGGAATGCTTGATTATAGCAAACAACAATGCCTATGGAATAAATATGAAGTTGTGTATGGTCAAAGGACGACAATTAGAATATTTAATTATATGCAAGCAAATTGGTGAGTAGTCTTATCTCCCATATGATAACATAGCTTGACATTGCTTTTGTAGCGAGAGTAGCAAGTTGGTTTATGGAGAGACCAAGAAAGCCTCACCTGGATGCAATCAGAAGAATACTAAGGTATGTAAATGGTGCATTTGGTTCGACCAAAAAAAGGGTACATTTGATCTTGGACTCTCGTGTAAGAAAGAAGCATTGTGTAAGGTAGAGCATTGCAATGCCAAACTTTGCTAGAGATCATAACACAAGTTATCAACTACCAAATATATGTTTAGTCTCTGATCAGCAGTGGTGTCATGATGCAATCGAAGACAACCAATTTGTGTCATTGTTTACAATAGAAGTTGAGTATAGAATAGTAGCTTAAGAGAGTATGGGTTTGTTTGTTAACAATAGTTTATGTTCTCCAAAACAAAAATTTATGTTCTTTTGTTTCAGGGAACAAAAGAAGAACAGAAACGTGTTTAGTATGATTTTTGTTTTCTAGAACAAAAAATCTATTTTTTTTTTGTTATTGAGAACATATTTGGAACAGAAATAAGAAGTAGAAAAAAAAAAGTAGATTATTGTTCTCAGGAACAATTTTGAAAATCAATTTTTTTTAGTAACGGTAATAAAAAAAAAATCAATTTTTTTCTCTCTTCTTTTTTCTTTTCTTTTCTTTTCTTTCCTTCTTCTTCCTTTTGGCATGTCACTAACCTTAGCCATGGCTGGCGATTAGCCGACGAGGGCTTAGCTCGCCTAGCCAAGCTTGGCAAGGTTGAGCTTTGCTGGTGGCTTGACGAGGCTCACTTGGCCACCGAGGCCACCGGCGAGACCGAGTCTCACGATGGCCTGGCAAGGCCCTGGCGAGCTCGCTAATCCTCATCCAACTAGTTGCCGGCCACCGCTGTGGATGGCGACTGGCCACAAAGGAGGAAGAAGGGAAAAAAAGAAAGAAAGAAGAAAAAATGAAAAATATAATAAAATATTGAAAATTTAAAAGAAACAAAAAAATTATACAAGTTTAACAATCACATTTCTATTCTTGGCAGATAATTTTTTTTGCAGTTACTAAGTGCGTTCTTATACTCATAAAATGTTAATGGGAACAAAGAAAAACTATTTCTCATCAAAAATTATTCCCCGAAATAGAATCATTACCGAACGTGCTTTAAGTGGCCAATACAGTTGATAGAAGATCTTCATTAATCACTAAACTATGTGACATGACTTTATTGTGATAATTTGTTAGCCATAACTTTGACAGAAAATCTAGTTTTTCATGTAAGGACCATGCATGTAGAAGTAAGTACATCAAAACAAGTGATCAAGTTATAGATCTCTTCACTAAAGGACTTAGAAAGTTTGAAGAGTTTCAAAAGTAATTTGGCATGGTTGAGAGAAGAGTAGTTGTTGCCAGAGAGTATAAAGAAAATGTTGCAACTCCGTTCTTTTCCAAAAATTCTAGATTTTTTTAAGCTACTCCTTAAATATTGGATATTTTCTTGTAAAATATTTTAAGCAGAAATGTGTGGCTAATAAATTGACCACACCAAGTATTCACTAGAAACATCTTGGATCTAGGAAGATATTTTTCTCTAGAAATATGTGGTTAATAGATTAGTCACATTTAGTATTCTCTAGAAACATATTGGAAGATATTTTCTCTATAAATATATAAGAGGTAATTACATCTCTTTGTTAGGCCTATAAATAGTCAAGACGTGTTCCCATTGGGTGTGCACTAAGCTCCTTTTTGTGAGTAAGTGTGTGCATAAGGTTGAGCATTGGTTTAGGGTCAACCTTAGACTGGCCAAATCCGGTGGGTCTTTGTTCGGTTCTTAGGAGCACAGGGTCAGGCTTGGTCCTAAGACTCCTGGACCTTGCCTTATGCGAGTTGATCCTCGGTCTTGAGAGTTTAGGGTTAATCCAACCTAGACTAACCCAATACATAATATATATTATATGCATTTATCTACTCTAAATTTTAGTGTCTTCTCCTTGGTTCTCCTTGAGTTTGTCTTGTAAATTAGAAAGTAGAAAGATACCAAACTCTAATTCGACCAAAAAAAAAGCTCTCTTCACTAGCTTTGGCCTCACTCACCTGCGTTGGTCTCACTTGCCTTTTTTCATTCATCTCATCACTCACCTTTGTTCCCTCACGTTGCATGTTCATCATTATGGTTTGTTGCTTTTATCAAGTATAAATTTCTTTTGTTACCTTATCTTCTATTTATTTATAGTTTGGTTGCTCAATCCCGCATTATGTCTATTCTTTTAAGCAATACAAGAAATGAAACAAAAAATAATTTGTTGGTCCCGAGTTAACTTTGGAACTAGACTTAACTCATAAGGTTAGTCTAATCTTCAGTCCTAGGCTTCACAAGGTCGATCCTCGATCCCAAAAATTGAGAACCAACACTATGCCAGTTGCTTCCTGGGTTAGGTACTGGACCAGCCCAACCTAGACCATACTTATCCCGATGTGTGTTTGTGTGTGTGTGAGAAAGAAGTTCCCCCAATTAATACTGCAGAAAATATCACTAATAAAATAAAATAAAAAGATATTTTCTTTAAGTGAACTTTGTGTCTTTCTCAATAGGGGCGCTCTACACCCAAAAAGTTAAAATAATTGCAAAGGGCTGAGGGGGACGCTCTATGCCACCGAGAGAGCAAAGCTCTTTTTTCAACGTTTAAATTTTGTATTAGCTTGGATAGATAGAGAGTATGAATTGTCTAGAAATTGTTCATAGAAAATCTCCCATTTAAACCTTCAAGCTTAACAAGCCTAGCTAGTTATCAGACCTACAATTAGGCCTAAGTTATACTCGGTCCGAGATTCTCTAAACGTGTTGAAATATGAGTCGAAAAATGTGAGAGGCTGTTTGGTTACGGTTACACAAATAATTTCTTTGTTTTTGAAAATAAATTTGATTTTCTCGTGAAAACACTGTTTGTTTGGTTGTGGACAATTTAGCTATTTTAAAACAAAAAATTATGTAGTTTAGTATTTTGAAAAAAAAAAGTGATTTTGTTTATCTTGCTATTGTAATATTTCTTTGAATTTAATTTTCCTTTTTATCTGGTCCTTGATATACAGAACGAAAAATACACGGTCTATTTTTTGCACTATGTCGTATTTGAATATTAATATCCTCATTTCAGTGGTTAATGAGTTATCTTTTTCAAATTATAATCCATATTGAGGACAACAAGTAATTCGAAATTGCTAAATTAGATTTTCATTGTTATTACTGGCTATTATATTATAGTATATGAGAGATAAAACCATCTGGCCAAAAACAAAATATGAGAGATAAAATCATGTAATAATAAACTAAAAAAAAGTTTAATTAGTGGTTAGACATGACAAATACTGTTAAATGATAATGATGTTAAATAAAAGCTTTTTATTAGACTTAACCAAACATCCTTTTTTTTATTTATTTATTGAAAAGCGTCTAGATAAGCTAAAGCCAAGTTAAATGATTTTAATTATATATGAAAAGAAAAAAAAAAAACGAAACTAAACTGCCTCTAAACATTTTTAATAGACAGATAGTGGAACTCGATCTGCTGGGGGTCTCTTTCTCATTGCAAGGGGAAAAATCAACATAAAATAAGGAAAATGTGTCAAGAAAGGAGAAGGCAAGGGGCCAAATTTATGCATTCATTGCTTCAAGGACCACTTCTAGCCTTCTAGGTGATACTCAATTTCTGCATTAATAGTGCATCTGGTCGCAGTAGGGCCCCTCTTAATGGAAGCTATCTCTATGGTCCATATTCTATTACAAAATCATTTCCATTTAGGTTCGCTGTAGCGACATGTGAACCATATATAGCATTTACACTAAAAGGAAAAAACATATGAAAATGTCGACAATGATTTTGTGAGACCCATGTTAGAAATTAGAAATTCTGACTTAAACTATTTAAGTGGTGGAAAATTGCATGTATGTATGAGTCATTAAACGAAAAACTGCACCATCTAGGAGCCGATGCTTGAATGCCATGTTTGAAATTTCAAACACGAGAATTTCAAGGCTTTCGTCTACTTTTAGTACCTGAACTTGTTTATTCATTATGTCATGAACTTGAAAACACTTTGACATAATGAGAGAGTTTCGCACATATTTTATTCTCCTCGTTTTCGATTGGATGTCGTTATGGCCCTAGTCTCAACAACTCTTCAGGCCAACAAGATGGTCACATGGCATCATTGTGCATAAGTTATCATGGCGTGGCGTATGATGATTAATTACTTGTACTTGAATTAATTATCTACTTTAAGTATCCCAAAAGTTAAATTGTCCACCTTAATGTAGAATTTAATGTAGAATCCAACACAGAAAGATCATATGTGAGCAAGGTTCATGTTCGACATTTATTTTTTATTTTTTATTAAAAGAAACCTTACAGAGTTTGTTGAGTAGCTAAGCACTTGGCTCAAATACAACAAACTTTATGATCAAATCATGTCTCTCATTCAAAGTAACCTTGGTGGCTATTTTTTCTATTTTGTCAATGGAGTCTTAATTGATAGGATGGTTTATATGCATTCATGGGGATTTGTCGAGCCAAATGTTCAAGTATCCTCTATTATAAGAAAGAAAGATATCTATAATGAAAAATACAATGATAATAATGATTAATTGGAATATGGTTGAGTTGGTGTCAAGCATCCGGTCCTTGTTTTGATAGAGATTTATTCTAAGCTTCATGAATCCTCGCTAGCAGGAGGATAACGTGTAGGTATATTTATACATTATATGTGTCAAGTCTAGTGGATAAATTACTATGTATACTTAAAAGAGGTTTGATTTATATTTTTTAATCTTGTCTTGTGATCTTATCATGCCATTTTAGACAGGATATAGCTAGAAGCACACGGTGCTGAAGTAACCTCCCGCTATTTAATTTGGCCATGGCTTCATTTATATCCTATGGTCAACTAAAGAAGGAAAGGTCGAGAAAATGGCTCAACGTATTAAAATCTAGGCTCACCCTGTCATCAAAGCCCTTAGATGGGTTACCATATTGACAGATCTTTAGACCAATGAAATCCTTGCAGTGTTATCGTTCACATCTTTTGTCTCATCTACTTTGCTCCATGGTCATGTGTGACTTCACCATCTGGTTTGCCCCCCGCCTTAAAGAGACACCAAAGTCTCTAACTCTCTTTCCTCTCATTATCATCTCCCTCTCCTCCTTCTCCTCCTCCTCCTCCTCCTTCACACACCCTCCTAAAACTCTTTTTGGTACAACCACATTTCATCACCAAACATGTTCAATGGAGGCTCAGATCTTCCTCAAAAGCCTTTCCAGTTAATCAAACAAGACGACAAGTTCTTTTCCAGGCTGCTCTCCAAGGAGAATTCCGCTTCAAACCCGTCATTGAGGGTCGACTATGGAGGCGTGTCCAGCTCGGTTCCGTTCATGTGGGAGACCCGGCCTGGCACGCCGAAGCACCCCTGTTTCGACGACTCTCTACCGCCCCTAACGCCTCCTCCATCTTATTATTCGAGTTCCAACAAATATGACACATTCCCCCAGAAGAAGTGCTCAAGATCTAATCTCTTGCGGGTTTTGTTCTTAAAGACCAGCCTCAAGAAACCGAAGAATGTGGCCAATTCAACTTGCTCTTTCCGCTCGTCGTCATCCTCGTCCTCGAACTCGTCGGTGTTTGCCCCTATGACTCCGACACGGAGGTGGTTCTTGAGCCGAAGGTTGATGTCTTGCGATTCTAGCATTGATGCTGAGGATAAGCACGCTGGATCTCCACCTACTTCCACACGGTGCTTTGGAGGCAGCAGGAAGTGGCGCAGCTTGAGCACCCCTGGTTGTTACCGCTGGTGAAACGTGGCCGGAGATCGGTCATTGTGTGTCGTTGCTTGGACTTTGTTCGTAGTGCTTGCGTGTTCATACATGAAATTATCATCTCAATTCTCAAGAATATGTATTGTGTTGGAGGGTTTTCTAATTATTATTTGGTCTTTTTTGGATGTGAGAATGGCTCGATCTGCCACCGTTAAAACAAGGTGGTGTGATGAGTGAGTGCCTGTTATGGCATTGGTCAGCTTATATATCATTGAATTTTGCATCAAATCTTCCACAAAGATAAAGATTCTTAACTAGAATTCAACAATATAATTCTTTGGATATCTTCACAAGGCACTTATCTACCCCAAAAAAATGTAAGGTCCTAATTTAGTGATAAAGCCCCGAACATCAAGAAAATCTCCCATGTAATGTTTATATCTTGCACTCAATCAAATTGCCTTCTTTTAGATAGATGTCCAAGCATTATATCAAGCATTTTAGCAGTATAATATTAATTGGTCTTGGATTACAAGTAGCACAATAAAACAAACGCTTTTTTTTTTTTTCCTGCTTTTACAATTGTTAGCTAATAATCCATTTTTCCATCCTTGGAGCAAAAAAGTTTCGAAGTTATGTCATGTCATGTTTTTGTTTATAAGCCAATGAAGTCACGTCACATTAAAGTTTACAGTCTGCTGTCAAATGAATTTGATTGGTTCAGTGAAGTGTAAGATTTGGCTGGCTGTGTTTCCTCCTTTCAAGGTTCTTTTCAGTGTCCGACCTAAAAAAAAAAAAACACAAACAAAAACAAAAGGTTCTGTTCAGTGCTTTTTGTCCTCCATTAGTATCGACAACAGCTTGTGGGCTACGAGATAGAAGTTCCACCTAACTAACTTTTTCTTTTCAGCCAAATTCGACCTACCGTGCTTAAAATGTAATATTTGCCATTACCCTCTTCAACTTTTTAATACCCTTCATATGAAACGAATTCAATAACCTACATACAAACACTTATCATTTGCATTTCTTTAGCTCTATTTATTTCGTGAAAAATAAATGATTTGTAAATTTCAAAAAACGATCACTTTATTCTTTAAAAAAATGAATAAATAAAAAATATTTTTATTGTTCACAAAAGTATTTAAACATAAAATGCTATCAATAACACAATTGATGTTATTGACTAATTATTTCAATGGATATAAGTGTTTATTTTTTAATATATTTTCTAAATATTTCATTTTTCGTGAAAGATATGAAGCCTCTACCCTTAATAACTTTCTTCGCATTTTTTTTGGTAAGTTATAACTACTTATATTCTGATATTTACTCTAAGAATTTTGCCTTACCTTTTTATAGGTATGGGAGTTGAAATTCATATCTAAAACTAAATTATCATTATCCTGACCCCTGTAAGAACCACCTCCTCCTTCCTATGTGGAAAGGGTGGGAAACCCCAATTGTTAATTTTTTTTCCTTTGCATTTAAAGCCTTGGAAAAAATGATCATACAAGCTTGAGGCATTGAATTGACGAGAGATAATTATCGACTACCCCACTCCCATGTGCTCTATCATTAAATGAATTGATTTGTTGTCTTTTCTAATTAGAATAAAATTTATATCTGGATTTGGTCTTGCTCTCAGTTCAGATTTTGTAATGAATACCCTTAAGATATTTTTTAAACGGCCAAATAGGAAAACGATTTGTAGATTCCGGTTCACCACTTCTCAATTCATGTGTACTTGATTTTTTCATTTTTTGAAATATTTTTTCCTTACAAAATATGCTTAGCAAGTCTTTTGAGCCGACCACTATTTGTTATTTTCATTTTTCAAGTGAAAAATGAGAACAAAACAAAAATAGGGTTTGGTGTCTTTTAGAGTCAATTTGTTTTGCGAAAAATGAATTGTTTGAAATACATTTTCCTAAAATGATCGCATGTATTTCTTACAAAAATTAATAAACGAAATTTTTTTCTGAAAAATATTTGGATATAAGTTGTTGTTGATAATAATATTTTTTTCATTAAAAAATATTTCAAGTAATATAAGTAGTTATTTTAAAATATATATATTTTTCAAATTATTGAATTTTTGTCAAATAAATAAAGCCATGATCTCTTCTATTTATTTTTAATTTTTTTGTGTATTTAGTGTCGGTGGGGGATATACATAGGGTTGGTCGGTGCTGCCCCATGTTAATCATCAATGAGAATGGAGGAGAGAGGACAGATGTAGGTTCCTCTCCGGACATTTAAAGTCTTTGCATTGGAGTCTCTGGTTTTGGATCTTTCGGCTTAGCCTCTTCTTCCAGAGAGGGCCTGGAAAAAGGAGTTGACATTTAAGTCCAACCACAAAGTGCAGTCCTTGTCTGATCTCTCTCTTTGCAAACTACTCGCAGAAATAGTCATCTACCAAAAAGCTGGTTTTATTTCTTTTCCAAGATTAAAAAAATAAGAATCCGCAAGTTGGGTCCAATGTAAAAACGTGACTTTTGTTTGGTTCGACTTTGGGGAAATGGCTTTGCATTTCCCCAAGTATTTTTGAATAAATGAGCATTTGGTGAAGGCCAAAGTGTTTGGATACTCATTTTGGTACATATTTTGTAAAGTAATTTTGAGGTAAAAAGAAAAAAAAAAGAAAAAAAAAAACAGAGGAGGAGGTGCAGAGTGTTGAAGAGGGCGAGATCATGGGGGAGGTAGCTTGAGTTGTTGCTAATGGTGGCACTGGTGGCAGTGGGGAGGCAGCTGGTGGTGATGCCTCCTTGCCTAAGGTGGTAGCTAGGTCGCATGACCTTACGCGAGGCTTCCCAATGACTAGATTTGACCACCGGTGGCTGAGCTTCACCGGCTAAGCTTTGTCGATTAAGGTCTATCGATTGACTAGCGAGTCCAAGGAAGAAAATGATGAATAGTGTTTTTTGAGGGCAAAAGAGGAAAACACGATTATTAATGTGGGCAATATTAGAAAGAATAATAAGTCATTAAACCCTCATATAGCATTCTGAAAATGCCGAAAACCCATAGCAATAGGGGCCTAAAAAAATTGAATTAAATGCATTATATTTTTTTTTTCAAGAGACTCTAAGGTTCAATCCCTCTTAGAAAAATTGAACCAAACAGGGAGTACTATTGGAAGATGATGCGTGTTTTGATTGGATAGAAGGTATGGAACCGATTTTCATGTTTGGTTCTTGACTTATCTGGTCGACAAGGTTATATTTAGTGGACCCAAGATTTACCTGCCTAAATTTTGGGCTTTCTTGGCATAAAAAGCTACTTCCAAATGGCATTCAGTGGCCCTTTTGTTCCATCCGTCATTCAAGGTTCAGATTTCAAAAGGATGAGTTCCAATTTTTAAGCTCATGGCAATATAGAATCCACCATGTCAGTTTGTCTTACATTTTTGTGTTCATGTTCTTCATTTATGTTTTCATGCAAAAAATAAAAAAATAAAAGAAGAAGCAATCAACTTGGGTTAAAAAGCAAAACTAAAATGTGTCAATTTTCTTGGAGAGATCCCATATCGATAATTTAGTGTAGTGTGGAGTAATTATCAATGTTTAACTCAAATTATTGAGTGAGGTGGATCTAACTAAATGATGAGCTCAAATTTCCTTCAATGAACAGGTGAAGATGAGGGGCTTGTAGTCTACATACGACACATTATGTAAGACTAACTTTTGAACAACAAATGTGACATTATTAATACAACCAAAAATAATCTTTAAAATAATTTAGACTAATCAATCCAATCAAATAGTAAATTTGAATTTTAGAATAGCTATTGCTCTTACCCATGTTTGAGATGGATTTTATCCTTAAAAGAACATCAAATAGTAATCAATTACTATAAATAAATCTTCTACTTTTAAACATTCTATTTTTCTTAATATGATTGTGGATTATTCTACTTCCATTTTTATGTATTCATATTTTTATTTTTATTTTAAATTTATTTCTATCTTCTAATATAAATTCAACATATAAATATATATTTAGTTTTTATATTTATTTTATATTTTAGGTATATTAGTATAGTTTAGTAAATTTCCTCGAAAAATGATAGGAATCACTATTAGATGTACTTTGAATTTCGATTGATAAAAGGAAGACCAAAGAAGATTTTGATGCCTTACCCTTTGAAAACGAGGCTCGTGACTAACCATCATATCAAACAACCAAGCCAATGCTTTTTCCTTAATGTTAGGTGCCTCCCACCTTTATCCAAAGTGTCGACAGCTCATTCCTCATCAGTCCGTGGGCCCCAACTACAACCATCATTTTTGTTTTTTTAATTCCCAATTCTGAACTCTCAAATACTCATTGAAAAAGTTCTAAACAAGTAGTTGATGTGCCAGCAAGTCCTACGAGCGGTGTCGGTTTTAGGAATTGGGTTTTCCTTTCATATAATTTAGATAGGCAAAGTACTAAAAAAGTTCTAAACATATTATATTGATGCAAATTCAATTATAACCTTTTAATTGAATGAATTTAGTTCCAAATCTTTTTACATTTTGCCAATTGAGTTTATTCAACTAATTTTGATAAGAAATCATTGATATGAACACTAATCATTTTACGTGACAAATGGCATTGATGTGAATTTTTTTTAATAGTATATGATTTTATTTTCATTATTTTATTATTTTCTTATTTTTTTCCTTTTCATTTTGGCCAACTTATTTGGGTGAACTTCATGCTCTATTTTTAAAATTTTAAGGCCTTGATGGCCCCAAGTTCACTTAGATTTGGCGGCAATAGGGCCACAATCCTCACCATGTGAGGGTTCGTAGGCCCTTATTAGCCAAAATGAGATGGCTGTTGTCTATTTTGCCATGTGATTAGTGATTAGCAATTTACTGCCAAAATTAGTCAAAATGACTCAATTGGTATTTTGTGAAAATGGTTTAAGACCGAATTAATATTAATCAATAGGTGTAGAACTTTTGGGTATTTTCCCCAACTTAGACATGTATCTAACAAGATAACTAAAATATCAATCAAGCGTTTATAGGAGTTAGACAAGTAATGTAAGGCTTAGTCTTAAGTGGTTTTGAGAAGTCCTAATCTTGATTTGGTCCTAGTGGTTCCTTAGTTTTACACAACGTCAATTATTTACTTGTGACGTAATGGTAAAGACGTCTATCTAAAATAGTTAGAAGCTTAGAAAATTGGTGAGACAGAAAACATATTCAGGTATCGGAATCGATGGAAAATGTTTTGGATTTTTGGTTGGATTATGCCTCACAAAGAATGAGTTTGGATTGTGACAAATTGTTGTAAGTATCCAATATATGTAAGTCCATTGCATCTCAATCATTAGATCATATAGGTCTCACGTGGGCTCAATGACGTCAAGTGGGTTTGAATTAGAAGAGTTTTAGATAAGGCTAGTATAATATCAGAGGTGATGGACTCATGCAACGAGGGCATGGACCCGAGTGGTGAGCGGCAGGACTTGGCAGCCCCAATAAGGAGTGGGCGACGAAGAGGAAGTCGCTGCGGCGACTGAAGCAGATTTCCTGCAGAGTGGTACAGCGGCTTTTGCATTCGATTCGGGCGGGAAGAAATCGTGGCAATTGTTGCATTATGTGGTGAAGACGGTGCGGCCTTGCAAGCAGCAGCATTTGCCTCGGATAATCTTGTCGAAAGGCGTTCAAATTTCTTAAGAATACACTAAACCATGTACTCGTGCGTGAGATTATTTCAAGTTAGGCCGAATATAAATGGTTGCACTTTCATCCAATCGTCAACATGTTCTGTCATATTTCATATATTGATGTGGCTTGGCGCACGGATTGTAGAATTGAGAACTGACTTCTTGTTTCATAGTTGAGTAGATATTTATCTGAGTTAAAGTGAATGCCGTCAGAACTGAGTCTTGCTTAATAGATACAAACCGGACGAGAATATGTTAATCCTCTGTGGGATGGCTGTTGACAATGAACAATTTGAGGCCCTCAAGTCTAAATCAAGCGGGTAGATACTGCCACTTGGATTTGCTTTGAATTAATTGCGGGGCGCGGAACATGGATCGGGTAGGGCATGTGGCTCCAGCAGATCAGTCAGTCTGTGTAGTTCATGGAGCTCGAGTGGCAAGCTTAATGCGCAGTAACGGAGAAGGAGCTTCAAGCCGATGTGCAGGAGCAAGTGGCGACAGGTAATGTGGTTCAGGACACACATGGTACAGCATCTAGGAGTGACGCCGCTGCCACTGGGACAGGGATTGGCGCTGCCCACAGCATGAGGAGGTCAGAAATTCTTTTACCGTGCAAGTCATCAGTGACAAAAGGTTCTCACTTACATTGTGCGGAACATCTCTTTAGCTACGTGTGCTGTTCGAATGAGTATGATCTGGTTGTGCAGAGTCACTTTTTTGAGTTGATGCTCGAATGCTCATGTCCAAGTCATTGCTGGAATGACTAGAACTGCAAGATATAGTTGATGCCGGGAGGAGATGTGTAGAATGACATGTCGGTTTCCGTATTGGGATGAGCGAATGGAAGGGGGGATATTCATAGTGAAGGGGTTGGAAATGGAACTGAATAAGTTTTTGCTATGCGGAGATATTCTTGTTCAGACGAAACCGACAGATGCTGGTTATCACGTCTCACGAGCACATGATCAATGTTCAGATCGCTGCTGATCACAAAGTCGCAGGCCGATGATAGTTGGTATCATGCCGTACGGATGGCTAATGATAAGCCTGCAAGATCGTCCCTAACGAGCCTTCCTCCGATCAAAATTCTCTTGAAACATCCAAATTAGTAGGAACCACTTGAGATCCTGTCACTGTGCTTGAGTTATTCTACTCTGTGTCGCCATTCGTACGACCTAACATGAACTATATACTACTTGTGTCATTGCTATGACTGTATCCTGATAAATGGTACTCGTTAGCAATTAGGGGAAACATAATTGCTTCATGGCTGGAACTGGTCTATCACTTGCTTGCAGACATATATGCCATTTGGTAAAAACTATACTTTATAAATGATTTTTGCTAATTTTTTATTTTTATTTTTATAAAAAGCCTCAAACTATTTGATGGTGAAACTCGATAGCTGCAGCTCGCCAGTGGCACGCCAGCTGCACGTCGGCAAATGTGGGAGTCGGAACACACAGAGAGAGCTCAGATTCCTTGTTTAGAAGACAAGAAACTTGGTTCTATGGAGAAACTTCAATTTACACTTGAAGACTTTATTATCGAAGCACAAATGTACATTCTCTAGAAAAAAGTTTCTCAAGAATGAATTACTCACAGCAACAAATACAATGGTACACTTGCGACAAATGCGTAAGAAAAAAGAAAAAAGAAAATCATGATGACTCGTTGTAATTTAATGAAATCGGTGGCTTCCGACTGTCTCGAATTCAATTCAACCTCCGGCAATTTGAGCGAATTTGACCTTGGTTTCCGGTCAGTGGCTTGATATTTCCCATCCTGACCATCGATTTAGCGAAATCCTTCCAAAATGCTTCATAATTGTGGCTATAGCTCTTCACTAGCTCGAGTGCGGATTCACCAGTTGACAGTGCCTGATCAGAGTGAAGAAGGCCCTTCTGGGTCAACAGGTTATTGTAGTACAATGTGTCGAAACGCGCTGGCGTGGGATCTAAACTTGCGAGGTTAGAGTCGTTTCCTGTGCGCGGGCAGTAGGACCGGAGATTCTTTGCGAATGCCTGGTTGATGTTGCTGTCATTGAATGTCCTATTCCTGAAAGTAAAGCACTGTGCGAAGCCGATTGTGTGAGCGCCGCTCAGCGCGACCAAGTCCTTGACCTTCAGGCCTTGTCTCTTGAAATTGTTAATTAAGGCAGGTAAGTCCATGTTCGGCGCAGGGATGTCGTTGTTTGCCGTCGTCCTGCTCGCCGTCGTCGAATCTCTTCGTCCGAGTCGTACTTTCCACGAAGGCCCTCCTAACTGAAATATGAAAGAATTTAACACCTAATTCGGATTGGCAATGTCTTACGGCGCATGAAAATCAACTAAGCAAATGATGGTCTCCATTTAGATTTGCTGATTAATGGTCATCACGGGATGCAGTAAAACTAGACGTACCGCAACGACAGAGTCACGAGCGGTGACAGCCAAGATGTCTGCACAAGAAACCACGAGACGTCCACATACTCTGTCAACCTCCGCCTTTATTTGGTCGATCACTTCGAAACCTCTGGCCGAATTGTTATTAGGAGCCGCGAACTTTTCACTCTCGATAGTTGCGGTTGAATCCAAGAGTATCGACCCATCACAACCCTGCATCATTCGACACCCAAACATAAATAAATGTTGGCAAATGTTGTGTTACGCTGAATAGTAGTCACTACTTTTGAGAACAGATTAATGTGAAAGTTAGCTGGCACATATATGTCTTACATTGACGAAACAGTCGTGAAAGTGCAAGCGCAGCAAGGAAGCGCCCATGCGTCGCTCTTGCTGCACTGCCCCCTCAACGACGCGCTTGATGGCAGGCAAGGCTTGAGGGCAAACGTAATCGTAGAAGTATGGCGTGAGGCCATTCTTGTAAGGACGAGCCGAAAGAGTTGAGGCCGCGAGGGACAAGATGAGAAGCGCATGGAAGAGGGTGAGGAAGGCCATGTTTGGCTTTGAATCCTTGAAATTGCACTGAGATTACGAGTAACTTTGCAGCAGGCAATGGTGATTTGAACGCTGCTTTTGTTGTGAGCTTCTGGGCTGCTCATTTGTGTACTTATAGGAACTAGGAAGAGAGAGAGAGAGAGAGAGAGACTTAATCCTTAGGTTATAATTGGACTTGGCCGAAGAAAGATCTTGTCGTGCAAGAATCCATGTGTAAACATGCCCATTAATGCAAAAAACGAGTACATCTTCGTACCTGAACTGGTCGTGTAAGCCGGCGCCTCGCGGTTTATTGCTCATACGTGGTCAAAGGACTACCTAATCCACATCCTGGCTTTAATAATCTGGTTCCCACAGAAAAGGGCAAATTTTTCTTAAAAATGTAAAAGTCCTTGCTTCTACTTGGTCAACCCTCGACATGAAGAAGAGATCTTAGATTTTCTAAGAGAATAAGTCCAGTTATCCTAAAAAGTTACTAAACTTTATCTGCCGAAATGATGTGGATTGTTAATTATATATGAATTTCTTTTTGGGATGGTGATTGTCTATTCTTTTGACGAGTCTTAATTTATGTCATATGCATAGCTGAATGGTACTTTATACTAGAGATCAAATAAGACAAGAACATCTCTCGATATCTTATATGCATGTAGAAGATCGTGAATTATGATGGGAATAAACCCGTGACATCCATTTTCTTGAAGTCCATGTGCAAAAATTATTTTGCCATTTCATGCATCTACACTAAATTTTTCTTTCTACAATATATCTTTTTACAAATTTTTATAGGTTGGTCAACCACTTACATGTAATCTTAATTTATAGAGTGGCGAGTGGCCATCACGCCACCAGCGAGCGGCCAGTGAGGCCAACGCCACCATTGTCAATGGTAGCTGGTTTAAGATCTTTTATAAAAAAAAAAAAATAGCAAAAATCCTTTACAAAGTTTAGATTTTACCTAATGCTATTTATGTCAAATTTGTTTTCTAATGTGTTTTTAAAATATAATTTATCAAAAACTACTTGCATTTTAGAAAATCTATTTAGTCCAAAGACCTTTGCATTTTTCCAAAAATATTCATCAAAATTGAACGAAACGCACCTTAAAGAGTCTCTCTCCCTCTTCCCAAATCCTAGAAGTACACAAATGATCAGTCCATAAGCTCACAACAAAAGCAGCCTAGAAATCACCATCAATTGCGGCGAAGTTACTCATAATCTGAGTGCAATTTCAAGGATTCACAGCCGAACATGGCCTTAGGTAGCCTCAGCCTCTTCCGAGCACTTCTCTTCTTGTCCCTCGCGGCCTCGGCTCTCCCGACGTGTCCCTACAACGACGGCCTCTCGCCACACTATGACTATATATGCCCTCAAGCCTTAGCCACCATCAAGCACGTCATTGAGGCGATGGTGCGGCAAGAGCGACGAATGGGTGCGTCCTTGCTGCGCTTGCACTTCCACGACTGTTTCGTCAATCTAAGACATAAACAGCTAAGTTTCACATTAATTTGTTGTTCTAAAAAATAGTGATTACTATTTAGCATTGCACAATACTTGCTAACATTGATGTTTGTTTGGGAGTTCAATAATGCAGGGTTGTGATGCATTGATGCTCTTGGATCCGACCCCGACCATCAACAATGAAAAGCTTGCTCTTCATAATAACAATTCAGCTAGAGGGTTCAAAGTGATCGGCCAAATTAAGGCGGAGGTCGATGGAGTATGTGGATGTCCAGTGGTATCTTGTGTGGACATCTTGGCAATCACTCTCATGACTCCGTTGTTGCGGTACGTCTAGTTTAATGGTGCGTTCAGTTCAATTTCAGGGGAATACTTTTTGGAAAATGTACAGGTTTTCAAAATGCAAGTAGTGTTTAGTAAAGTATATTTTAAACACACATTGAAAAGTAACTTTGACATTAATATTGTTTGGTAAAAACTATATTTTGCAAAGGATTTTTGCTAGTATTTTATTTATAGAAAATCTCAAATTATTTGCCGGTAGAACTCAGTCGCCATTGGGGAGGGCGGTGGCGGCTCACCGGTGGCATGCTGTCTGCACTCCCGCTATTCGCTGGCTCGTAAAAATATATCATCGATTCGAACAATTCAATTATTCCAGCTATACTAGCGGGCTTTTTTACAGGTTTCAAGCTCGCATATCGTCCTGCCAAGCTTCGGACAAAGATCAAGGCCAAGATACAAAATAAAAGTGGAAGTTCTAATCTCACCTTGGCATCCTTAGGGAAGAAAAGGGTTCCCTCTATAGCCTTCCTTGCAAAGAAGAGGGAATAACGAAGGCCATTCGAGATCCGGTTTCAACATCACCAGGAGCATCTTCCCCCACTTCATCCTCCGCAGCATGCTCCTAAACTTTGCCATTTCTAGAAAAGAAGAAACTGATGATCCGGACTTGATGGACGGCGCTCCTGTCTAATTGTCAAGCTTCTCCATGAAACTAGTAAACTAATGATAGCATGCAAGGAAAACCCATTAAGCCATGACTGATGGTGAGCTTGTAGAAGCCAAATATTCCAACTATGGTGGCTCTCACTAGGGTTGTGCAAAATCGACCGCCCAAATCAGTAATCGACTGGACCAGACCGAACCGGCTAATTGGGACTAGTTCCTGGGGGTGTCAGTCTGGTTCCCGGTTCCTAAAAGTGGAATCTAAGGGGGAATCAGAATGGACTAATTACATATATATTTTTATTATTTCTTCACTAAAATTAAAAGAAAACCAGTTTTTTTTCTTCATAACATATAGAATTAACTAGTGGAAAAAAAAAGAGGCAACTGGTTCCATTAGATAAGAACTGGAACTAGACCAGATAGGGAACCCATCACCTCTAGCTCCCATTTGAGCTTTGGAATATGAGATTCATGCTTCTTTGTTTTGGACAAGTTGCCTAATTTGGAGTTAAATGACTTTTAACCATTCATGATGTGAGTTAAAAAAGGATTAACTCACCACCCGTGTGTACATGGAACCGATCTAAATTTAGAGCGTCCTTAATTTCAACTCGATCCATTTGTTCATGGTTTGGCTTAATAGTCACAACCGCTCTCCCATGAAAAGTCTGCAATTTGAGCGAATTGACCAAATTGATGCAGTAGAAAAGTACAATGCCTAAGACTAATCAGACCTTGCATGACCGATTCAATTTTTGTTAAGTTGAAAAATTAGGTATATGATCTCAGCTTCTTGCATTTGTGGGTATAATTAGCTCATGAGCTTGCACACGCAATCTTGTATGACAAGATCCCCTTTGGCCAAGTCCGAGGAAACATAAAGTCTCTCTCTCTCTCTCTCTCTCTCTCCAATTCCTATAAATACAGAAATGAGTAATCCGAAAACTCAACACAACGAGCTCGAAAGCACCATCAATTGAAGCAGAATTACTCATATTCTCGCTCCAATCCTTGCTGACTCCGAAAGGCAAACATGGCTTTAAATAGCCTCAGCCTCCTCCAAGCACTTCTCTTCTTGTCTCTCGCGACCTCGGCTTTCTCGACGCGGCCCTACAAGGAAGGCCTCACGCCATACTTCTACGACTACATTTGCCCACAAGCCTTGCCCGCCATCAAACGCGTTGTCGAGGCAGCGGTGCAACAGGAGCGACGCATGGGCGCTTCCTTACTCCGTCTGCACTTCCACGATTGTTTCGTTAACGTACGATACATTCACGATAATCTTGAATTCGCATTGGTTATCTAGCAGCCGGCATAAATTTACTAACTTGATTCTTGTTTTGTCCACGTCATAATGTAGGGTTGCGATGCTTCAATACTTTTGGATCCGACCCCTACCATTGACAGCGAAAAGCTCGCGGTCCCGAATAACAATTCGGCTAGAGGGTTCGAAGTGATCGATCAAATTAAGGCGGAGGTCGACAAAGCTTGCGGATACTCACTTGTATCATGTGCCGACATCTTGGCCGTCGCAGCCCGTGACTCGGTAGTGGCGGTACGTCTTATCTTAATGCTACATATGATGCCTTCATTTAAGCAAAAACTACAGTGCGGACAAATAGAAGAGAGTCTCTCCCGCTAATTGAACACGCTAGGCGTAGAATCATATGCACATACATAATCTTTCGATTATTATCTAAGCAAAGCTGAATTTGAACTTAAAAGGTTGACTGAAATATTTCAGCTGGGAGGGCCTTCATGGGAAGTACAACTTGGAAGGAGGGACTCGACCACGGCGAGCACGACAACCGCCAACTCCGACATTCCCAGGCCGAACATGGACTTGCCTGCACTGATCAACACGTTCCAAAAGCAAGGTCTCGACACTCGGGACTTGGTCGCGCTGAGCGGTGCTCACACAATCGGGTTCGCTCAATGTTTCACTTTCAGAAACCGCACATACAGCGACGACAACATCGCCGCCAGTTTTGCCAGGAGCCTCCGGTCTTTGTGCCCGCGTACTGGAGAGGACGGTAACCTCGCTGGTTTGGATCCTTCGCCGGCTCAATTCGATGCATTGTACTTTCATAATCTGCTGGCGCAGAAGGGGCTTCTTCACTCTGATCAGGCGCTTTACAGTGGTGGGTCAACGGATGAGCTGGTGAAAACTTACAGTGATGATGCGGAGGCCTTCTGGGATGATTTTGCGAAGTCGATGATCAAGATGGGAAACATAAAGCCGTTGATCGGAAACCAGGGCCAGATTCGCTCGAATTGCCGAAGTGTGAACTAAAGTGGCAGTTTGTTCATCGTTTCTTTCCGGCGTATTCTTTAATAATTGTGATAAGAAACATTCTTGAAATTGTTCTCTGACCAATCATTGAAGCTTTAATAATAATAAAGGCCTTCAACGCATTCGAACATCTCCGGTATACACTCTGATCCAATCATCGATCCGTTCCATTTTATAAAGTGTTCGACGGACTCTTGCTCGTAAAATTCTAGGTTACCGATGTTCACTGGTCATCAGCCATATGTGACGACGAAAACAACAGTATTGCATAACGTCAAAAGATAAGTGCATAGAAAGTAGACAAGCTTTCTGGTTTGATTGAAGTGATTTTTTTTTCTTGGGTCGGAAAGAGCACGGGGAAGAAATAAAGGGCGAGGCCCCGCTCAGCCTCGCTCAGCCCCCATGTCCATCAATACCTTTATTAAAACTTTTAAATCATTGGATCATACCCCAATAAGGATATATTAATTGCTTCACATGATTTCTTTTCATCCAACACCCTCACATGTGCAACTCAACAAATCTTTGGCTCACGTGTGAGCCTCCTACTTTTGTCCCGCTCTCTCTGAATCCAAATATCCTTTTGCACCAACAATATCTTGTTATGATGCAAATGTAAGCGAGTTTTTTTCGAGAGAAGCCCCATATTGGAGAACTGATGTGGTATAGAGCAGTTAAAATATCATAATTGATTGGTTTAAGCTTTTAAGTAAAGGTGTGTCCAACTTGATGTGTTGATAGGCTCGGACTTGAGCTCTCTTTTGGCAATCTCCCTAGGTGAAAGTATTGGACTTTTGCAGTGCGCTCCAGCAAATGGTATCAGAGCTGATAGTTGCAATGCTTAGGTAGGTGGGCATTGTGGTGTAGCAACGTGGCCCATAAGTTAATGTTGAAGGATACCTGAATCAAGAGGGAGTCGGCCTAACATTGAGCTCACACATGATGGGGAGATTGTTAGGATGCGCGTTAAAATTAGTTGTCTTAAAGAAGTTTCATATCGAAGAATTGATCTAATGTGGAGCTGTTAATATATCTCAATTGGCTCATAACTTATTAGCCTAAGTTTTTGTGTAAAGGTGTGTCCA
Organism: Eucalyptus melliodora; assembly: GCA_004368105.4. NCBI lineage: Eukaryota > Viridiplantae > Streptophyta > Magnoliopsida > Myrtales > Myrtaceae > Eucalyptus > Eucalyptus melliodora. The sequence goes on from CM023402.3 coordinate 15,012,189, forward strand.
ACTAGACATGTTGACGAGCTTGGATTTGGGTTCCCTTTTGGTGATCTCCCTAGGTAAAAATACCAGACTTCTATTGTACGCTCCCAATATATCTCAACTTGAATATCCACTTTGGCCAGAGGAACAACGTATGCTCTTCATGTTTACCTCAATTATCTTAGCATAGCCAAGTTTCGTGAGAAGTTAGGAGAGACGATTTGCCACCTATTTTTTTTTTTTGGGGGGGGGGGGGGTTACATATGAGGTTCTTTCCTCGAGATAGTGGTTAGTTGCCAATTCACACATGTTGGGCCTAGCCCATTCAACCCAATAACTTTAATACCAATGGTTTGGTAGTGGATATCTCTAAGAGCAAGTTCAAGTCTGAGTTCGTCAACATATTCAATTGGACTCACTTTTATTTAAAAATTTAAACAATGAGTTATAGGTCAATTAATTTTCTTTTCACATCACACCAATTTGCCCATATGATATTTTCTTGCCTAGTGGTCTCATACGTGTACCTCAACAGTATAGTAAGTAACGTATTTTTATTTATTATTATCAAGAAATACAGATTAAGACTTGACAAGTCAACTATAGATATTGCTATTTAAACCATTGAATTGTTCAATGATATAGGCTCGGCTCTGGTTGAGTACATAAAAGTGGAGAATAGTCGCGTCCATGAATTTATTGCTACGACGGAGTCAAAATTTAACCCTTATTCTTTTTTTGTCGGTAAATTTAACCCTTATTCACCAGGCACAATTTGTAGAATAAATTAGGCGAGCTTCTAGCTTCCCATTGGTCTAGACTTATGAAAACATGCGATAATTTTTGAATTCGTTACTGCAAATTGAACCAATCAAGGTTGAGCAATCATGCAAATCCACACTAATTCAGATTTATTCCGTACACGAATTTCATCAGCGCATACCAGATACATTAAATCGGTTCATCAACCGATAAATATATGTCAAAAAAGAAATATCGTTAAAAAGAAAATTTTAGTGAAGATGCATGAAATGGCAAAAATAATCTATGTACATGGACTTAAAGAAAATGGATGTGAAGGATTTATTCCCGTCATAATTCATAATCTTTGCCACATGTATAAGATCTCGAAAGATGTCCTCGTCTTATTTATTAAGATTTCTTCCGTACACGAATTTCATTAGCGCATACCAGAAACATTAAATTGGTTGATCAACCTATAAATATTTGTCAAAAATGAAATATCGTTAAAAAGAAAATTTTAGTGAAGATGCATGAAATGGCAAAAATAATCTCTATACATGGACTTAAAGAAAATGGATGTGAAGGATTTATTCCCGTCATAATTCATAATCTTTGCCACATGTATAAGATCTCGAAAGATGTCCTCGTCTTATTTGATCTTTAGCATATGGTATCGTTCACCTATGCAGATAACATAGATTAAGACTCATCAAGAGAATGGACTATCACCATCCCAAGAAAAAAATTATATATAATTAACAATCCACATCATTTTGGCAGATAAAAAATTTATTAACTCTTGAGCATAACTGGAATTATTCTCTAAGAAAACCTAAAATCACATCTTCAAGCGGGGTTGACCAAGTAGAATCAAGAACTTTTCCATTTTAATAAATATTTGCCCTTTCGGTGGGACCAGAGCGCCAAATCCAGCATATGGATTAGGTAGTCGTTTGACCACGTATAAGCAATAATCCACGAGGCATGGGCGGCAGAATCGATCTTTTACGACCAGTTCAATTCATTCGAAGCTAAGAATGCATAATGTTCTCGTTTCTTGTCATAATGGGCATAATACGTAAGCTTTGCACACTGAGTCTTGTATGACAAGATCTCTCTTCGGCCAAGTCCAACCATAAACTGAGGATTAAGTCTCTCTCTCTGGCAGGCAACCCCCCCTCCCCCCACCCCCAAACAATATCCTATAAGTACACAAATGAGCAGTCAATAAGCTCACAACAAAAGCAGCCTGGAAATCACTATCAATTCCTGCTTAGTAGCTCATAATCTTAGAGCAATTTCAAGGATTCACACCCGAACATGGCCTTAGGTAGCCTCAGCCTCTTTGGAGCACTTCTCTTCTTGTCCCTCACGGCCTCAGCTCTCTCGACGCGCCCCTACAAGAATGGTCTCTCGCCAGACTTCTACGACTATGTCTGCCCTCAAGTCGATTTGGTTTTGGACGATGATGCTTTCCTGATCAGTACAGAGTTGGCTACTTGGGGGGCTATTGTAATTGCGGGCCCGTCGTCTGCTTCTTTCACCCATTAAACTCCAGCTCAAACCTGAGAAAGAAGGGAAGTAAAAGAGACATCTTTGTATGCATAGCGTGATTGCTAGACGTTGCTTTTGCACCTGGGCTCCACGGCCTTGGCTCTTCGTCGGCCTGGGCAATCCCGGAGATAAGTATAGAGGAACCAGGCATAATGTACGTAGGTGAACCCAGTCACTGTGCACTAAATTATGTTTTCTTTTTTCTTTTTTTGCTGGAATTCCTAGTTGCAGAACCGTTAGTTCTGTGTTTGGGTTTTGATCAAGCAGGTAGGGTTCGAGATGATCGATGCTTTTGCTGAATCGCAAGGGATTCCGATAAGCACAGTCCACTGCAAAGCTATGTTCAGGCAAGGCAGGTGCTCAGTGATTTTCGTTTCAGCTTTATTTTGTCGGGTGCGCGTGGGTTACATTTAATTTGGTGGATGGAATATTGATGCGGGTTTTGTTGGTGATGTCCCTGTATTCCTTGCGAAGCCTCAGACTTACATAAATCTGAGCGGCGAATCGGTAAGCCGTCTCAATGGTTTTTCCACCTACTCGGAATACTTATCGAGCTGAATCGCAAACTGATTTTCCTGCACTTTGTAAGATGGACCGGCTTTAGTGGGATATAGAATCCACCATGTCAGTTTGTCTTACATTTTTGTGTTCATGTTCTTCATGTATGTTTTCACGCAAAAAATAAAAAAATAAAAAAATAAAAGAAGAAGCAATCAACTTGGGTTGGAAAGCAAAACTAAAATGTGTTGATTTTCTTGGAGAGATCCCATATCGAAAATTTGGTGTAGTGTGGAGTAATTATCAATTCATGTTTAACTCAAATTATTGAGTGAGGTGGATCTAACTAAATGATGAGCTCATATTGAAATTTCCTTCAATGAGCTTTCTAGGTGAAGATGTAGGGCTTGTAGTCTACATACAACACATTATGTAAGACTAACTTTTGAACAACAAATGTGACATTATTAATGCAAGCAAAAATAATCTTTAAAATAATTTAGACTAATCAACCCAATCAAATAGTTAATTTGAATATAAGAATAGCTTGTGTTCTTACCCATGTTTGAGATGGATTTTATCCTTAAATGTACATTAAATAGTAATCAATTACTATAAATAAATCTTCTACTTTTAAACATTCTATTTTTCTCAATATGATTGTGGATTATTCTACTTCCACTTTTATGTATTCATATTTTTTATTTTAAATTTATTTCTATATTATAATATAAATTCAACATATATATATATATATATATATATATATAGTTTTTATATTTATTTGGTATTTTAGGTATACTAGTATAGTTTAGTAAATTTCGTCGAAAAATTGTAGGATCTATTAGATGTACTTTGAATTTCGATTGATAAAAGGAAGTACCAAAGAACATTTTGATGCCTTACCCTTTGAAAATGAGGCTCGTGACTAACCATCATATCAAATGACCCAAGCCAATGCTTTTAAATGTTAGGTGCCTTCCACTTTTATCAAAGTGTCGACAACTCATCCCTCATCAGTCCGTGGGCCCCCAACCATAACCATCACTTTTGTATTTTTTTTAATTGGCAATTCTAAACTCTCAAATACTCATTGACAAAGTTCTAAACAAGCAGTTGATTTGCCAGCAAGTCTCTAAACAAGTAGTTGATTTGCCAGCAAGTCTCTAAACAAGTAGTTGATTTGCCAGCAAGTCCTATAAGCGGTGTCGGTTTTAGGAATTGGGTTTTTCTTTCATATAATTTAGATAGACAAAGTACTAAAAAAGTCCTAAACCTATTGTATTGATGCAAATTCGATCATAACCTTTTAATTGGACGAATTTAGTTCTAAATCTTTTCATATTTTGCCAATTGAGTTTATTCAACTAATTTTGATTAGAAATTACTGATATGGATACTAATCATCCTACGTGACATGATTGGTATTGATAAGATTTTTTTTAATAGAATTTTTTTTATTATTTTTTTTCCTTTCATGACCAATGCTGGGCCCTTACTAGGTTTGGGTGAAGGCCTTCATGCTCTCCCCAGTGGTTGGTGGGGCCATAAAGGCTATTGCCTAAGGCCTTCACGACCCTATTGGTTGTTGGCAAGGCGGCCCTTGCCTAGATTTGGCGAGGGCCTATGCAAGGGCCACGATCTTCACCAGGTGAGGGTTCGTAGGCCCTTGTTAGCCAAAATGAAAGAAATATATATATATATTTAAATTGTAAAATTTTTTCACGCTATCACCGATTTTGCCATGTGGGATGGCTGTTGTCCACATTAGTGATTAGCAATTTACTGCCACGATTAGTCGGAATGATTCAATTGGCATTTTGTGAAAATGGTTTAAGACCAAATTAATATTAACAATAGGTTTAGAACTTTTTGGGAGTTTTCCTCAACTTAGACATGTATCTAAAAAGATAACTAAAATATCAATCAAGCGTTTACAATAGTTAGACAAGTAATGTAAGGCTTAGTCTCAAGTGGTTTTGAGAAGTCCTAATCTTGATTCGGTCCTAGTGGTTCCTTAGTTTTACACAATGTCAATTATTTACTTGTGACGGAATGGTAAAGATGTCTATCTAAAATAGGTAGAAGCTTAGAAAATTGGTGAGACATAAAACATATTCGGGTATCAGAATTGGCGGAAAATGTTTTGGATTTTTGGTTGGATTATGCCTTACAAAGAATGAGTTTGGATTGTGGCAAACTGTTGTAAGTATCCAATATATGTAAGTCCACTACATCTCAATCATTAGATTGTATAGGTCTCACATGAGCTTAATGATATCATGTGAGTTTGAACTAGAAGAGGTTGAGATAAGGTTGGTCAAATATCGGAGGTGGTGGATGATGATAAGTAAATGGATGTAGAAGTAAAATAATTATTATTCTTATTAAACAATATTACAAACTCTTTACACACACACCACTCTCACACACCTCTCACACGCCTCACCACTACACACACTTTTCTACACAAGACCCTTGTCTCTCTACCACTCTACAACTCAAGCTACCTACTCCACCCACTCACACACTCATGTACACACTCCACTCATGCACACACACAAGACTCACTTCCCCCTATTTATAGGCTACAAAGTCTGTGGAGCCATTAAACAATTGTGGTTGAGAAAAGTTTGGAGAGAGGGAGAAAAATCTGGTGTAGTAGAGAGAGAAATCTGGAGAAATCCACAAAGAGAGAGAGAGAGGCGGTGCCTTTTTTCTGACACTCCCCCTCACAGACTACTCTCTCTTAGCATGCACATTGTGATCATACCAAGTTGCCTTCAAAACTCTTCGAATTTTACAGCTCCAAGACCTTTGGTGAAGATGTTTGCAACTTGATCATTTGTTTTGGCATACTCCATCTTTATCTCGTCTTGTAATACTTTTTCCCGTAGGAAATGATAGTGCACTTCTACATGCTTGGTCCTTGCATGGAAAACTGGATTCTCCGCTAAGCTTATGGCTGATAGATTATCACAATATATTCGTATAGGTTGATTTATTGGTTGATGGAGATCCTCCATTAGCTGTACTAGCCATGTACTCTCTTGTGCTGCCATTCCTACTACTCTATACTTAGCTTCTGTCATAGATAGTGACACAGTTGCCTGTCTTTTGCCGCACCATGACGCTACTGCTGATCCGAGGCTAAACATATATTCAGTAGTTGATCGTCGTGTATCACGATCTCCAGCAAAGTCAGCATCGCGATAGCCTACAACTTCACATGATGCTTCTTTCTTATACAAAAGCCCAAAATCAAATGTACCCTTTACATACCTTAGAATGCATTTGACTACATCTAAGTGAGGCTTTCATGGCTTCTCCATGAATCAACTTGCTACTCCTACTACAAAGGCAATATTAGGCCGTGTTATGGTAAGGTAAATAAGGCTACCCACCAATTGCATGTACATAGTTGAGTCTTCCAATTCTCGTCCTTCAATTGCACATAACTTTACATTTCCATCAATTGAGTAGATATGGGTTTGCAATCAAGCATCCTGAACTTGTCTAGGAGGTCTCGTGCATACTTATGTTGACATAGGAATAATCCTTCATTGGTCTTCTCATTCTTGAGTCCCAAGAAATGTTTTAATTCTCCAAGCTCTTTCATCTGAAACCACACTGAGAGGTTGGTTCTGATTTGGCATATCTCCTCTTCATTATCTCCAGTGATGATTAGATCATCCATGTAGATTAATACTATTGCAAGCTTGCCATCTTCTGCCGTCACAAACAAGCTCGAGTCTACTGAGGCTACAGAATAATCACTTTGCACCAAAAATTCAGCAATCTTCCCGTACCCTGGTCTCAGGGCTTGTTTTAAGCCATATAGGGCTTTCTTTAACTTACAAACATAATCCGGATGAATCTTACTTTTGAAACCATCTGGCTGCTCCATGTATATATCTCGATTTAGTTCTCCATGTAAGAAGGCATTCTTCACATCCATTTGCCATAATTTCCACGACTTGCTTGTTGCAAGTGCTAGTAAGACTCGAACTGTAGTGATCTTTGCTATTGGACTAAAGGTCTCATCATAATCTAGGCCGTACTTTTGAGAGAATCCTCGAGCAACTAGTTGTGCCTTATATCTTTCTATTAACCCATATGGTTGAGTTTTAAGTTTATAAACCCATTTGCAAGATATAGGACATACCTCTTTAGGTCTCGGCACTAAGTCCCATGTTTCATTTTTTCTTAGTGCTTGTATCTCTTCCTCCATTCCACGCCTTGCGAGGCTTCCTCATATGTGGACGGCTCAACTCCTCCGACATGTTCGGTTAGCGCCGTATTTGCATATTTGGGATTTGGTCATCTCTGTCTTGTTGATCTCCTAACTTGAGGTTCTTGTTCTTCAAGTTCTTCCATTTGACTTGGTCGAAACTCTTCTGTAGTTCTCGAATGTACACCAGTTCGCCATGGGCTCTTTGATTTTTCCGGTGACTATGCTCTGACTTCTTTTCTTCTAGTTACATTATCATTTCCATCTTCAATTGGCCGGCCCTTATCAATCTCGTCATTTTCTTCCATTCCTTCATGAATCTCTTCTTCAACTTGCTTTGAATTAGGTTGTGATGACCACCAAGATGATAGTTTGTACATTTTTGGAAGTGTAACACCTCCCTGTTGTAGGGTCACAACACTTCCATCCTTTTCTTTGATCATCGTAGCTCACAAATATGTAGCAAACTACCTTTTTATCGAACTTGTTGCAAAGATGGTCTGGCACGAATGCATAACATACACACCCAAATATTCTAAAGTGACTTACCGTGGGCTTGCGATTCCACAACTTCTCATAAGGTGACATAAAGCCAAGCCTTGCTTGAGGTAGTCTGTTGATCACGTGCACTGCCGTTTTCATACACTCAGCCCAAAACTTGGGTGGAACATTCTTTGCATGCAACATACTCCTACATGTCTCTACCATATGCCGATTCTTTCTTTTGGCAACTCCATTTTGTTGTGGCATATTTGGGCAAGTAAATTGTCGACGTATCTTCCATTCTTGAAGAAATTTTGTAAAGTTATTTAATGTATATTCTCCCCCATTATCCGTGCGAAGGCATAGTATTTTCTTGCCTACTTCATATTCTACTTTTGCTTTAAACTCCTTAAATTTTTTTAATGCCTAAGATTTTTCTTTCATGAAGTCGACCCAGACGTACCTGGAGAAATCATCGATGAATGTTATCATGTACTTTGATCCTCTGACCGACGGTTGCTTCACTAGTCCAAATACATTTGAGTGGATAAGCTCGAGAGGCATCTTAGCTCTGAATGCGGACTCCTCATATGGAAGCTAATGTGCCTTCCTGTGCTGGCATCCGGCGCATATGACGTCTTCTTGGACTTCCAAGTGGGGGAGACCTTTTAGCATACCTTTCTTCATCATCTCCTTTAATTTATGGTAGCTCACATGCCCAAGTCGTGCATGCCACAAATCGGGTGTTTCACTCCTTTGAGTTTTGTTCACGTAAGCCGTCTGAGCTAACATCACATAGATAGACTCTAATCGATGCCCCTCCATGATTGGTATACCAGTTGGTTTCAAATTGCAGTACACCCTTACGTCTTTAGGACCGACCACCACATAATTGCCTGAGTCTGTAAGTTGTGCCACAGACAATAGATTCTTCTTCATTCCTAGCATATGGTACACATTTTTCAGTTTGACTTGATGCGAACTGAATTGGGGTGTTATCATTGTTTGGCCCACATGGGTAATAGGCAACCTTGAGTTGTCTGCGGTGACAACTACTCGTCCACTTTTGTACTCGCACATGTTTGATAGCTTGCCTTGATCTCTGGTCATGTGATTTGAGCACCCCGAGTCAACTATCCAATCTTCATCATAATCAATCAATTTATCACTTACCGTGATGAGGGCCATCGTATCTTCTAACTCTATGATGGAGGAGCTTGCAAGCTCTTCTTGTTCCTCCACTGCAAAGGATGATTAGAAATCCCACTCCTCTTCGCTATCATTTTCCTTGGATGTTGCGACGTTTCCTTCAACTCTTTTGAATCGACAATCCCTGGCAAAGTGACCTACTTTGCCACACGTGTAACACTGTCCATTACGCCTTCTATTCTTCTTATCTTCATTGTCGTCCTTGTCGTGGTCTCGACGAGCTCCCCCTAGTCGAGGTCCAGTTCCTTCTTTTTGCTTTTGCCATTCTCGATGACTTTTCCATGGTTTGCCATCTGTTGCACTTGCTCTATTTCTATTCTAGCCCTTGAACCCTCTTTTATTACTAAAGAGGGCACTTTTAGCCTCCTTAATTGTGACCTTAGAATTTTGTTTATCTAAGGCTTCTTAGTTAGCCAATATATTCTCCAACTCTGTTAGAGTTGGCTCATTTGCCCATTCATGGGTGGCTGTAACAATACCATTATATTCTGGCCTTAACTCGTGAATTATTATTCTTCTCATTCTTGTCTCAGAGATGGCATTCGCATGATCTAATTTTGAAATTTCTTCACAAATAGTTTTAACTTTAGAAAAGTATTGACTTATCGTCATACGTTGTTGCGAGACTGAGAGGAGCTCATTCTCCATGCATTGTAACTTGGCATCATTTGTTCTTGCAAACAGCGTCGCCAAGTTATCCTAGGCCTCCTTCGGGGTCTTCACATTCTTTATGTGTTGCAATAATTCATCTTCAACAGTCACGGCAATAACATAAAGAGCCTTTCCTGATTTTATATTCCATTTTCTTAATTCGCTATCATTCGTGGGTGGTGTGGTGTTGCTCCCGCCAACGATATCCCACAAATCTTGACCTAGCAAGTAATATTGCATGCGGGTACTCCAATTATTATAATTTGAGTTGTTGAGCTTCTCGACACCACTTACCGAACTTGAGAAATTCGCCATCGTGACTTGAGTATAATGCCCAGCACTATACTAAGTAAGCCTGGTCCTAGACCAACCGACTTCACAATCCCAGATTGTGCACTAGCAGAGCTCTGACATACTCCGCTCCTTGGCTCAACGAACCTGACCGCCTTGCTCACTTACAATGGTCCCTACACACACTACACACACTTTTCTACACAAGACCCCTATCCCTCTACCACTCTACAACTCAAGCTATCTACTCCACCCACTCACACACCCACGTACACACTCCACTCACGCACACACACAAGAATCACTTCCCCCTATTTATAGGCTGCAAAGTCGGTGGAGCCATTAAACAATTGTGGTCGAGAAAAGTCTGGATAGAGAGGGAGAGAAAAGTCTGGAGAGAGGGAGAAAAATCTGGTGTAGTAGAGAGAGAAATCTGGAGAAATCCAGAGAGAGAGAGAGGCGGTGCCTTTTTTTTCTGACAGTGGATTCATGCAACGAGGGCATGGACCCGAGTGGTGAGTGGCAGGACTTGGCGGGCCCAATAAGGAGTGGACGACGAAGAGGAAGTCGCTGTGGCGGCTGAAGCAGATTTCCTGCAAAATGGTACAGCGGCTTTTGCATTCGATTCGGGCGGGAAGAAGTCGTGGCCATTGTTGCATTATGTGGTGAAGACGGTGTGGCCTTGCAAGCAGCAGCTTTTGCGTCGGATTGTAGAATTGAGAACTGACTTCTTGATTCATAGTTGAGTAGATATTTTATCTGAGTTAAAGTGAATGCCGTCAGAACTGAGTCTTGCTTAAGAGATACAAACCAGACAAGAATATGTTAATCCTCTGTAGGATGGCTATTGACAATGAACAATTTGAGGCCCTCAAGTCTAAATCAAGCGAGTAGTACAGAAACTAGGAGTGCCCATACTGCCACTTGGACTTGCTTTGAATCAATTGCGGGGTGCGGAACATGGATTGGGTAGGGCATGTGGCTCCAGCAGATCAGTCAGTCTGTGTAGTTCATGGAGCTCGAGTGGCAAGCTTAGGGCGCGCATGACAAAATTTCTATTTCAGAAATTGATTTCTGGCCAGAAATTGATTTTTCAATTTCTATTCCCCGGACAAGTTTCTGAGCAAAGAAACCCATTTGATAACGATTCAAAATTTCTATTTCTAGAATAGAAATCCGTTTGATAACAGAATAAAATTTCTATTTCTAGGAATAGAAATTAATTAGATAACAACATAGGAAATCCTCAAATACAAAATAATAGTCGAAATAATACTAATACATTACAAAAGTTGAAAATACAATTTCATGGAATTTCCTATTACATGTGCTTACGTTTCCTATTACATAATATTTTCTTTCAAAAAATAAACAACGTGGCAAAAAAAAAAATCAATTGAAATTCAATTGTAGTGAATATGTCGTTATGTTTTTGCCGAAATTGATTTCACATTAATCAAATAAGTCTAATGATAGCCATGATTATAATAGTCTAATCTCCTTAAAAAAATCCTAACTTCAAGTCTAATTCCAATTTCTTTCCAAATTTTGTTAAAAAAAATCCTCACCATGTTCAAAAATCGTCACCAGTTTTTTTTCAAAATTATCAACACTAGGATTATTTAAAAATTTATTATCAAAATTTGTATTTTCATTAACACTCTTACAAGAACAGTAGATTCCTTATTAGATGTCTTTTTACCCGTGTCTTGATAAGTGAGGACATTATATAAAAGAAAAATCGGATGAAACCCTACTGATTTGACACTTTTTTATCGCCTTAATATGAAGTTTATGATTAAAAAAATAGTTAGCCAGATAGAGCCGTTGTCTGGCGTACTACGGAAGAGTAGGTGAAGAAAGACTTGTTAAATATGAATATGGCAAGTTGACTATTACCATGCGTGAAATCTCTTGCGTGCAACAAATGAAGCATTGTTCATTCAATTCCCACCATTTGGCCCAATGGTTAAGACTTTTAATCAATATTGATTGAAATGATTATATTAAAAAATCATTAAAATATTTTGGATTAAATTAACTAAATTGAGAAGTTGAGAAAAAAAAATTTATGTTTCTATTTCAGAAACTGAGAAGCTAAAAATTCTAGCTTCTGATTTCTTCGATTTCTCTATTTCTGAAATAGAAATCTGTTTCAGAAATAGAGAAATTAAATTGCATTACCAAACGGATTTCTGTTCCAAACCTGTTCCAGGGAACAGAGAAACAGAGAAATTGAGAAACAGAAATTTTATCATGCGTGCCCTTAATGTGCAGCAACAGAGAACGAGCTTCAAGCCGATGTGCAGGAGCAAGTGGCGACAGGTAATGTGGTTCATGACACACATGGTACAGCATCTAGGAGTGACGCCGCTGCCTCTGGGACAGGGATTGGCGCTGCCCACACCATGAGGAGGTCAGAAATTCTTTTACCGTGCAAGTCATCAGTGACAAAAGGTTCTCACTTACACTGTGCGGAACATCTCTTTAGTTACGTGTGCTGTTCGAATGAGTATGATCTGGTTGTGCAGAGTCACTTTTTTGAGTTGATGCTCGAATGCTCATGTCCAAGTCATTGCTGGAATGACTAGAACTGCAAGATATAGTTGATGCCGGGAGGAGATCTGTAGAATGACATGTCGGTTGCCGTATTGGGATGAGCGAATGGAAGGGGGGATATTCAGAGTGAAGGGGTTGGAAATGGAACTGAATAAGTTTTTGCTATGCAGCGATATTCTTGTTCAGACGAAACCGACAGATGCTGGTTTATCACGTCTCACGAGCACATGATCAATGTTCAGATCGCTGCTGATCACAGAATCGCGGGCCGATGATAGTTGGTATCATACCGTACGGATGGCTAATGATAAGCCTGCAAGAAAAGATCAAGGGGCAGGCTAGACCGTCCCTAACGAGCCTTCCTCCGATCAAAATTCTCTTGAAACATCCAAATTAGTAGGAACCACTTGAGATCCTGTCACTGTGCTTGAGTTATTCTACTCTGTGTCGCCATTCGTACGACCTAACATGAACTATATACTACTTGTGTCATTGCTATGACTGTATCCTGATAAATGGTACTCGTTAGCAATTAGGGGAAACATAATTGCTTCATGGCTGGAATTGGTCTATCACTTGCTTGCAGACATATATGCCATTTGGTAAAAACTATACTTTATCAATGATTTTTGCTAATTTTTTATTTTTATTTTTATAAAAAGCCTCAAACTATTTGATGGAGAAACTCGATAGCTGCAGCTCGCCAGTGGCACGCCAGCTGCACGTCGGCAAATGTGGGAGTCGGAACACAGAGAGAGCTCAGATTCCTTGTTTAGAAGACAAGAAACTTGGTTCTATGGAGAAACTTCAATTTACACTTGAAGACTCTATTATCGAAGCACAAATGTACATTCTCTAGAAAAAAGTTTCTGAAGAATGAATTACTCACAGCAACAAATACAATGGTACACTTGCGACAAATGCGTAAAAAAACAAAAGAAAAAGAAAATCATGATGACTCGTTGTAATTTAATGAAATCGGTGGCTTCCGACTGTCTCGAATTCAATTCAACCTCCGGCAATTTGAGCGAATTTGACCTTGGTTTCCGGTCAGTGGCTTGATATTTCCCATCCTGACCATCGATTTAGCGAAATCCTTCCAAAATGCTTCATAATTGTGGCTATAGCTCTTCACTAGCTCGAGTGCGGATTCACCAGTTGACAGTGCCTGATCAGAGTGAAGAAGGCCCTTCTGGGTCAACAGGTTATTGTAGTACAATGTGTCGAAACGCGCTGGCGTGGGATCTAAACTTGCGAGGTTAGAGTCGCTTCCTGTGCGCGGGCAGTAGGACCGGAGATTCTTTGCGAATGCCTGGTTGATGTTGCTGTCATTGAATGTCCTATTCCTGAAGGTAAAGCACTGTGCGAAGCCGATCGTGTGAGCGCCGCTCAGCGACACCAAGTCCTTGACCTTAAGGCCTTGTCTCTTGAAATTGTTAATTAAGGCAGGTAAGTCCATGTTCGGCGCAGGGATGTCATTGTTTGCCGTCGTCCTGCTTGCCGTCGTCGAATCTCTTCGTCCGAGTCGTACTTTCCACGAAGGCCCTCCTAACTGAAATATGAAAGAAGTTAACACCTAATTCGGATTGGCAATGTCTTACGGCGCATAAAAATCAACTAAGCAAATGATGGTCTCCATTTAGATTTGCTGATTAATGGTCATCACGGGATGCAGTAAAACTAGACGTACCGCAACAACAGAGTCACGAGCGGCGACAGCCAAGATGTCTGCACAAGAAACCACGGGACGTCCACATACTCTGTCAACCTCCGCCTTTATTTGGTCGATCACTTCGAAACCTCTGGCCGAATTGTTATTAGGAGCCGCGAACTTTTCACTCTCGATGGTTGCGGTTGAATCCAAGAGTACCGACCCATCACAACCCTGCATCATTCGACACCCAAACATAAATCAATGTTGGCAAATGTTGTGCAACGCTGAATAGTAATCACTATTTTTGAGAACAGATTAATGTGAAAGTTAGCTGGCACATATATGTCTTACATTGACGAAACAGTCGTGAAAGTGCAAGCGCAGCAAAGAAGCGCCCATGCGTCGCTCTTGCTGCACCGCCCCCTCAACGACGCGCTTGATGGCAGGCAAGGCTTGAGGGCAAACGTAGTCGTAGAAGTATGGCGTGAGGCCATTCTTGTAAGGACGAGTCGAAAGAGTTGAGGCCGCGAGGGACAAGATGAGAAGCGCATGGAAGAGGATGAGGAAGGCCATGTTTGGCTTTGAATCCTCGAAATTGGACTGAGATTACGAGTAACTTTGCAGCAGGCAATGGTGATTTGAACGCTGCTTTTGTTGTGAGCTTCTGGGCTGCTCATTTGTGTACTTATAGGAACTAGGAAGAGAGAGAGAGAGAGAGAGAGAGAGAGAGAGAGAGAGAGAGAGAGAGAGAGAGAGAGAGAGACTTAATCCTTAGGTTATGGTTGATCTTGTCGTGCAAGAATCCATGTGCAAACATGCCCATTAATGCAAGAAACGAGTACATCTTCGTACCTGAACTGGTCGTGTAAGATTAATTCTACAGCCGGCGCCTCGTGGTTTATTTGCTCATACGTGGTCAAAGGACTACCTAATCCCCATCCTGGCTTTGGTAATCTGGGTCCCACAGAAAAGGGCAAATTTTTCTTAAAAATTGGAAAAGTTCTTGCTTCGACTTGGTCAACCCTCGACTTGAAGAAGAGATCTTAGATTTTCTAAGAGAATAAGTCCAGTTATCCTAAAAAGTTACTAAACTTTATCTGCCGAAATGATGTGGATTGTTAATTGTATATGAATTTCTTTTTGGGATGGTGATTGTCTATTCTTTTGACGAGTCTTAATTTATGTCATATGCATAGCTGAATGGTACTTTATACTAGAGATCAAATAAGACAAGAACATCTCTCGATATCTTATATGCATGTAGAAGATCGTGAATTATGATGAGAATAAACCCGTGACATCCCTTTTCTTGAAGTCCATGTGCAAAAATTATTTTGCCATTTCATGCATCTACACTAAATTTTTCTTTCTACAATATATCTTTTTACAAATTTCTATAGGTTGGTCAACCACTTACATGTAATCTTAGGGCGTGCATGGAAACGCTCCAAAGAAACGTTTCTGGAACACTTCTGTACAGATTTTGTTTCCGGGAACAAAAAAAGAACAGAAACGCGTTTGGTTGCGTTTCTGTTCTTTTTTTGTTTTTTTGTTCCCGAAACAAAATTGGAGCAAAAAAAAAAGAAATACAAAAAAGTTGTTTCTGGAGAAAAGAAACACTTCTTCGAAATCAAAAAAGAACAAAAATTTCTTCTCTCTCTTCTCTTTTCTTCTTCTTTTCTTCTTTTTTTCTTCTTTTTTCTCTGGCCGGTTGCCGGCCTCGGCCATGGTCGGTGACCAGCCGTCGAGGGCCGACGACGCCGGTGAGGGTCGGCGACCTCGCCGGAGTGTTGACGGCCCCCGGCTAGGCTGAGCCTTGCCTTGGTTGGGCGAGCTCGGCCTCGCCTAGATCTGACGAGGCTCGGCCTCACCCGCGCCGGCGACGCCGAGCCTCGCCTTGGCTGGGCGAGCTCGGGCTCGCCCAGATCCGGCGAGGCCGAGCCTCGCCCAACCACAACGAGGCTCGGCCTCGTCGAGGGCTGGCGAGCCTCGCCGTGGTTGGGTGAGGCTACCGACCCCGTCGGCCGGTCACCGGAAAAATAAAAAAGAAAGGAGAAAATGAAAAATAAAATAAAAATGTTTAAAAAATTAAAAGAAACAAAAAAAGAATAAAATTTACTAAACGTGTTTCTATTCATTTTTTATTCCCGGAACAAACGTTACCAAATGCATTCTTTTGTTCAAAAATTGTTCCCCGGAATAGAAATATTTTTTTTTTGTTTCTGTTCCCTGAAACAAAAAAAGAACAGAAACGTTACCATTCGCACCCTTAATTTATAGAGTGGTGAGTGGCCATCATGCCACTAGCGAGCGGCCAGTGAGGCCAATGCCACCATTGTCGACGGTAGCTAGTTTAAGATCTTTTATAAAAAAAAAAAAAATAGCAAAAATCCTTTACAAAGTTTAGATTTTACCTAATGCTTATGTCAAATTTGTTTTCTAATGTGTTTTTAAAATATAATTTATCAAAAACTACTTGCATTTTAGAAAATCTATTTAGCCCAAAGACCTTTGCATTTTTCCAAAAATATTCATCAAAATTGAACGAAACGCACCTTAAAGAGTCTCTCACCCTCTTCCCAAATCCTATAAGTACACAAATGAGCAATCCATAAGCTCACAACAAAAGCAGCCTAGAAATCACCATCAATTGCGGCGAAGTTACTCATAATCTGAGTGCAATTTCAAGGATTTACAGCCGAACATGGCCTTAGGTAGCCTCAGCCTCTTCCAAGCACTTCTCTTCTTGTCCCTCGCGGCCTCGGCTCTCCCGACGCGCCCCTACAACGACGGCCTCTCGCCACACTGTGACTATATATGCCTTCAAGCCTTAGCCACCATCAAGCGCGTCATTGAGGAGATGGTGCAGCAAGAGCGACGCATGGGTGCGTCCTTGCTGCGCTTGCACTTTCACAACTGTTTCGTCAATCTAAGACATAAACAGCTAAAAAATAGTGATTAATATTTAGCATTGCACAATACTTGCTAACGTTGATGTTTGTTTGGGAGTTCAATAATGCAAGGTTGTGATGCATTGATGCTCTTGGATCCGACCCCAACCATCGGCAATGAAAAGCTTGCGCTTCATAATAACAATTCAGCTAGAGGGTTCAAAGTGATCGGCCAAATTAAGGCGGAGTTCGACGGAGTATGTGGATGTCTGGTGGTATCTTGTGTGGACATCTTGGCAATCACTCTCATGGCTCTATTGTTGCGGTAAGTCTAGTTTAATGGTGCGTTCAATTTGATTTTAGGGGAATATTATTTGGAAAATGCACAGGTTTTCGAAATGCAAATAGTGTTTAGTAGAGTATATTTTAAACAGACATTTGAAAGTAACTTTGACATAAATATTGTTTGGTAAAAACTATATTTTGCAAAGGATTTTTGCTAGTATTTTATTTATAGAAAATCTCAAATTATTTCCCGGCAGAACTCAGTCGCCATTGGGGAGGGCGGTGGCGGCTCACTGGTGGCATGCTGTCTGCACTCCCGCTATTCGCTGGCTCGTAAAAAATATATAATCTGATTCGAACAATTCAATTATTCCAGCTACACTAGCGGGCTTTTTTCCAGGTTTCAAGCTCGCATATCATCTTGCCTAGCTTTGGACAAAGATCAAGGCTAAGATACAAAATAAAAGTGGAAGTTCTAATCTCAACTTGGCATCCTTAAGAAAGAAAAGGGTTCCCTCTATAGCCTTCCTTGCAAAGAAGAGGGAATAACAAAGGCCATTGGAGATCCGGTTTCAACATCACCAGGAGCATCTTCCCCCAGTTCATCCTCCGTAGCATGCTCCTAATTTTTTTTTTTTTGGGGTAACCAAGGACTCCACCACGGGTCTACCATGCCCGGACGGCACCGAAGGACCGGGCCCCTATACCTCGGGGGAGACTAGCATAGGACCCCAACACCATGGCCCTTCACTTATAACACTAGCAACTGCAAGTTTCGAATTCTCGACTTCAGCGATGAAGGAGAGCCTCTTAAGCAACACATTTACCTATGGTTGGGTAGCATGCTCCTAAACTTTGCTACTTCTAGAAAAGAAGAAACTGATGATCTGGACTTGATGGATGGCGCTCTTGTCTAATTGTCAAGCACCTCCATGAAACTAGTAAACTAATGATAACATGCAAGGAAAATCCATTAAGCCATGACTGGTGAGCTTGTAGAAACCAAATATTCCAACTACGGTGGCTCTCACTAGGGTTGTGCAAAATGGACCGCCCGAAACAGTAATCGATTGACCAGACCGAACTAGCTAATTGGGTCTAGTTCTTGGGAGTGTCAGTCTGGTTCCCACTTCCTAAAAGTGGAATCTAAGGGGGAATCGGACTGAACTAATTACATATATATTTTTATTATTTCTTCACTAAAATTAAAAGAAAACCAGTTTTTTTTTCTTCATAACATATATAATTAACCAGTGAAAAAAAGAAGAAGTGATTGGTTCCATTAGATAAGAACTGGAACTAGACCAGATAGGGAACCGATCACCCCTAGCTCCCATTTGAGCTTTGGAGTATGAGATTCATGCTTCTTTGTTTTGCACAAGTTGCCTAATTTGGAGTTAAATAACTTTTAACCATTCATGACATGAGTTATAAAAAGGATTAACTAACCACCCGTGTGTACATGGAACCAATCTAAATTTAGAGTGTCCTTAATTTCAACTCGAGCCATTTGTTTATGGTTTGGCTTAATAGTCACAACCACTCTCCCATGAAAAGTCTGCAATATAAAATCTAGAAACTCTCATTCACACTATAAACCCAACGTGATTGTGCATTCCTTCTTCCAATTGGTAGCATACCGCTCTCTAATAAATGAACACAATCACATTGACCAAATTGATGCAATAGAAAAGTACAATGCCTAAGACTAATCAGACCTTACATGACCGATTCAATTTTTGTTAAGTTGAAAAATTAAGTACATGATCTCAGGTTCTTGCATTTGTGGGAATAATTAGCTCAGGAGCTTGCACACGCAATCTTGTATGACAAGATCACCTTTGGCCAAGTCCGAGGAAACATAAAGTCTCTCTCTCTCTCTCTCTCTCTCTCTCTCTCTCTCTCTCTCTCTCTCTCTCCAATTCCTATAAATACAGAAATGAGTAATCCGAAAACTCAACACAACGAGCTCGAAAGCACCATCAATTGAAGCATAATTACTCATAGTCTCGCTCCAATCCTTGCTGACTCCGAAAGGCAAACATGGCTTTAAATAGCCTCAGCCTCGTCCAAGCACTTCTCTTCTTGTCTCTCGCGACCTCGGCTTTCTCGACGCGGCCCTACAAGGAAGGCCTCACGCCATACTTCTACGACTACATTTGCCCTCAAGCTTTGCCCGCCATCAAACGCGTTGTCGAGGCAGCGGTGCAACAGGAGCGACGCATGGGCGCTTCCTTACTCCGTCTGCACTTCCACGATTGTTTCGTTAACGTACGATACATTCACAATAATCTTGAATTCGCATTGGTTATCTAGCAGCCGGCATAAATTTGCTAACTTGATTCTTGTTTTGTCCACGTCATAATGTAGGGTTGCGATGCTTCAATACTTTTGGATCCGACCCCTACCATTGACAGCGAAAAGTTTGCGAACCCGAATAACAATTCGGCTAGAGGGTTTGAAGTGATCGATCAAATTAAGGCGGAGGTCGACAAAGCTTGCGGATACTCACTTGTATCATGTGCCGACATCTTGGCCGTTGCAGCCCGTGACTCGGTAGTTGCGGTACGTCTTATCTTAATGCTACATATGATGCCTTCATTTAAGCAAAACTACAGTGCAGACAAATAGAAGAGAGAGCCTCCCGCTAATTGAACACTCTAGGCGTAGAATCATATGCACATATATAATCTTTCGATACCTAAGCAAAGCTGAATTTGAACTTAAAAGGTTGACTGAAATATTTCAGCTGGGAGGGCCTTCATGGGAAGTACAACTTGGAAGGAGGGACTCGACCACGGCGAGCAGGACAACCGCCAACTCCGACATTCCCAGGCCGAACATGGACTTGCCTGCACTGATCAACACGTTCCAAAAGCAAGGTCTCGACACTCGGGACTTGGTCGCGCTGAGCGGTGCTCACACAATCGGGTTCGCTCAATGTTTCACTTTCAGAAACCGCACATACAGTGACGACAACATCGCCGCCGGTTTTGCCAGGAGCCTCCGGTCTTTGTGCCCACGTACTGGAGAGGACGGTAACCTCGCTGGTTTGGATCCTTCGCCGGCTCAATTCGATGCATTGTACTTTCATAATCTGCTGGCGCAGAAGGGGCTTCTTCACTCTGATCAGGCGCTTTACAGTGGTGGGTCAACGGATGAGCTGGTGAAAACTTACAGTGATGATGCGGAGGCCTTCTGGGATGATTTTGCGAAGTCGATGATCAAGATGGGAAACATAAAGCCGTTGATCGGAAACCAGGGCCAGATTCGCTCGAATTGCCGAAGTGTGAACTAAAGTGGCAGTTTGTTCATCGTTTCTTTCCGGCGTATTCTTTAATAATTGTGATAAGAAACATTCTTGAAATTGTTCTCTGACCAATCATTGAAGCTTTAATAATAATAAAGGCCTTCAACGCATTCAAACATCTCTGGAATACACTCTGATCCAATCATCGATCCGTTCCGTTTTATAAAGTGTTCGAAGGACTCTTGCTCGTAAAATTCTAGGTTACTAATGTTCGTAGGTCATCAGCCATATGTGACGACGAAAACAACAGTATTGCATAACGTCAAAAGATAAGTGCATAGAAAGTAGACAAGCTTTCTGGTTTGATTGAAGTGATTTTTTTTTCTTGGGTCGGAAAGAGCACGGGGAAGAAATAAAGGGCGAGGCCCCGCTCAGCCTCGCTCGGCCCCCATGTCCATCAATACCTTTACTAAAACTTTTAAATCATTGGATCATACCCCAAGTAGGATATATTAATTGCTTCACATGTGAGATTTCTTTTCATCCAACACCCTCACATGTGCAACTCAACAAATCTTTGGCTCACGTGTGAGCCTCCTACTTTTGGCCCGCTCTCTCTAAATCCAAATATCCTTTTGCACCAACAATATCTTGTTAGGATGCAAATGTAAGTGAGTTGTTTTAGAGAAGCCCCACATTGGAGAACTAATGTGGTGTAGAGCAGTTAAAATATCTTAATTGATTGGTTTAAGCTTTTAAGTAAAGTTGTGTCCAACTTGATATGTTGATGGGCTTGGAATTGGGCTCTCTCTTAAGGATCTCCCTAGGTGAAGGTATTGGACTTTTGCAGTATGCTCCTAGCAAATGGTATTTAAGCTAATGGTTGCGATGTTTAGGTAGGTGGGCATTGTGATGTAGCAATGTGGCCCATCAGTTAATGTAGAAGGATACTTGAATCAAGAGGGAGTTGGCCTAACACTGAGCTCACACATGATGGGGAGATTGTTAGGATATACATATAAGTGAGTTGTCTTAGAGAAGTTTCACATCGAAGAACTAATGTGATGTGGAGCAGTTAATATATCTCAATTGGCTCATAATTTACTAGCCTAAGTTTTTGTGTAAAGGTGTGTTCAACTGGACATGTTGACGAGTTCGGATTTGAGCTCCCTTTGGTGATCTCCCTAGGTGAAGATATTGGACTTCTACTATACATTCCCAATATATTTCAACTTGAATATCCACCTTGGCTAGAGGAACAACGTATGCTCTTCATAGTTTACCTCAATTATCTTAGCATAGCCAAGTTTCGTGAGAAGTTAGGAGACACAATTTGCCGCCTATTATTTATTTATTTATTTGGGAGAAGGGGTTTACATATGAGGTTCTGTCCTCAAGATAGTCATTAGTTGCCAATTCACACATGTTGGGCCTAGCCCATTCAACCCAATGACTCTAATACCAATGGTTTGGTAGATATCACTAAGAGCAAGTTCAAGTCCGAGCTCGTTAACGTATTCAATTAAACTCACTTTTATTCAAAAATTTAAGCAATGAGTTATAGGTCAATTAATTTTCTTTTCACATCACACCAATTTGCCCATATGATATTTTCCTACCTAGTGGTCTCATACGTGTACCTCAACAGTATAGTAAGTAACATATATTTTTTTTATCAAGAAATACAGATTAAGACTTGACAAGTAAACTATAGATATTGCTATTTAAACCATTGAATTGTTCAATGATATAGGCTCGGCTCTGGTTGAGTACATAAGGAGGAGAATAGTCGCGTCCATGAATTTATTGCTACAAAGGAGTCAAAATTTAACCCTTATTGATCAGGAACAATTTGTAGAATAAATTAGGCGAACTTCTAGCTTCCCATTGGTCTAGACTAATGAAAACATGCGTTAATTTTTGAATCCGTTGCTGCAAATTAAACCAATCAAGGTTGAGCAATCATGCAAATCCACACTTATTAAGATTTATTCCGTACACGAATTTCATTAGCGCATACCAGAAACATTAAATCGGTTGATCAACCTATAAATATTTGTCAAAAATGAAATATCGTTCAAAAGAAAATTTTAGTGAATATGCATGAAATGGCAAAAATAATCTCTGTACATGGACTTAAAGAAAATGGATGTGAAGGATTTATTCCCGTCATAATTCATAATCTTTGCCACATGTATAGGATCTCGAAAGATGTCCTCGTCTTATTTGATCTTTAGCATATGGTATCATTCACCTATGCAGATAACATAAATTAAGACTGATCAAGAGAATGGACTATCACCATCCCAAGAAATTTTTTTATATATTATTAACAATCCACATCAGTTTGGCAGATAACAAATTTTTTAGCATGACTGGAATTATTCTCTAAGAAAACCTAAAATCACATCTTCAAGTCCGGGGTTGACCAAGTAGAATCGAGAACTTTTCCATTTTAATAAATATTTGCCCTTTCGGTGGGACCAGAGCGCCAAATCCAGCATATGGATTAGGTAGTCGTTTGACCACGTATAAGCAATAATCCACGAGGCATGGGCGGCAGAATAGATCTTACACGACCAGTTCAATTCATTCGAAGCTAAGAATGCATAATGTTCTCGTTTCTTGTCATAATGGGCATAATACGTAAGCTTTGCACACGGATTCTTGTATGACAATGTCTCTCTTCGGCCAAGTCCAACCATAAACTGAGGATTAAGTCTCTCTCTCTGGCAGGCAACCCCCACCCCCCCACCCCCAATCAATATCCTATAAGTACACAAATGAGCAGTCAATAAGCTCACAACAAAAGCAGCCTGGAAATCACTATCAATTCCTGCTTAGTAGCTCATAATCTTAGAGCAATTTCAAGGATTCACAGCCGAACATGGCCTTAGGTAGCCTCAGCCTCTTTCGAGCACTTCTTTTCTTGTCCCTCACGGCCTCAGCTCTCTCGACGCGCCCCTACAAGAATGGTCTCTCGCCAGACTTCTACGATTATGTCTGCCCTCAAGCCTTGGCCACCATCAAGCATGTCGTCGAGGCAGCGGTGCAGCAAGAAAGACGCATGGGCGCTTCCTTGCTGCGCTTGCACTTCCACGATTGTTTCGTCAATGTAAGACATATACGGCTAAATTTCACGTTACCTTGTTCTCAAAAATAGTGATTACTATTTAGCAGTGCACAATATTTGCTGAACATTATGTATGTTTGGGCGTTGAATGATGCAGGGTTGTGATGGGTCGATACTTTTGGATCCAACCCCAACCATTGACAGCGAAAAGCTTGCGTTTCCTAATAACAATTCAGCTAGAGGATTCGAAGTGATCGACCAAATTAAGGCAGAGGTTGACAGAGTATGCGGACGTCCGGTGGTATCTTGTGCCGACATCTTGGCTGTCACTGCTCGTGACTCCGTTGTTGCGGTACGTCTAGTTTTACTACGTCCAATGATGATTAATTAGCAAATCTGAATTTAGACTCATCATAAGCTTAGTTGGCTTTTTTGTGCCTTAAGACATTGCCAATCTGAACTAGGCGCTATACTTCATTCAATTTCAGTTAGGGGGGCCTTCGTGGAAAGTACGACTTGGACGAAGAGACTCGATGACGGCGAGCAGGACAACGGCAAACAGCGACATTCCTGCGCCAAACATGGACTTACCTGCCTTAATTAGCAATTTCAAGAGACAAGGTCTTAAGGTCAAGGACTTGGTTGCACTAAGCGGTGCTCACACGATTGGCTTCGCACAGTGCCGTGTTTTCAGGGACAGGATCTACAATGACAGCAACATCAACCACGCTTTTGCGAAGAACCTCCAGTCCTCCTGCCCACGCACGGGAAGCGACACCAACCTTGCAAGTTTAGATCCATCGCCGGCGCGTTTTGACACGTTGTACTACAAAAACCTGTTGACCCAGAAGGGCCTTCTTCACTCTGATCAGGCACTTTCAACTGATGAATCCACACTTGAGCTAGTGAAGAGTTATAGCTACGATTATGATGCATTCTGGAAGGATTTCGCTAAATCGATGGTCAGAATGGGAAACATCAAGCCGTTGATCGGCAACCAAGGTCAAATCCGCTCAAACTGCCGGAGAGTGAATTGAATTCAGAATAGTTTGAAGCCACTGATTCCGTTAAATAATGCCGAGTTGTCTTGATTTTTTTATTTTGACTTGTTTGTCGAAAGTGTACCATTGTATTCTTTGCTGTCATTAGTTCATTCTTCAGATGACCATTTTTCTGAGAATGTACCTTTTTGCTCAGTAAAAAAGTTGTAAGTGTAAATTGGAGTTTATCCCTAGAATCAAGTTTACTTCTCTTCTGGAAAAAGTACTCTTCATTTGCTTATTTAACGTATCTTAATAATGTCTAATACGCAGAGCGAGTGAAATGCTAGCTGATGTACATACCGAACATATGCAAACTGATGCAGCGAAAGAAGAACGTATGCAAGTCTACAAGCAAACGATAGGGCAATCTCAACCATGAAGCAACTACGTTTCCCTTAGATGCTATTGAGAACCATTTATCGCGATACACTCATTATCGGGAAACAGTAGTATTCCACTCAAGAACTGTGACAGGATCCCGAATGATTCATGCTATTTTGGATGTTTTAAACAATTTCGATCGAAGTAAGGCTCGTTAGGGATGGTCCAAACCACTTATTAATATTTTCTTACAGGTTTATCATCAACTGTCCATATGACATAACGCGAACTATCATCGGCCCATGGCTTTGTGACAAGCAGTGACGTATGTTGGATATAATGTATTGGAGGAAAGATACGTAACACTACTTGTTGTAACTCAAAAATTAATAATTCTGAAAAAGGGATAACAACTCTAATAATAACAAAGTCAATGAGTAAACATATTGAATGAATTTTCTCAACAAGTCCATCAATGTAAACCAAATATGGACTAGCAAAATGGCTATAAAATTGTAACAAAATTAAACAGGAGGTGAGGTTTGGTTAACCAAATCTCTTTAGGTGATTAATTCCTACAAATGATGTTAATTAGTAATCTCAATTTTACGTGAGCTGATTATGTTCTTATTAAATTGACGTTGTCTTCCGTGAAAATTGCAGTCTCATTGTCACTGAGGTAAAGAAAGGTAATCTACTTGATTCCAAATTAAATTATACATGTGCATAGGACTATCCAAATACGTTAAGCAAGCAAGTAAAATGGCTTTTCACCTAAAAAAACATATAATAAAGAGCGATGTGCTCTATGTCCTGTGGAATTGTATGAAGGCGGTGGGATTCCCATTTTAGGGAATAACTATCGCTTCCGCTCCATTTTTTAGGCTAAATATCCTAAGATATCGTGCCCGTTTGTACTTTTTTCTTGGGGAAAAAAAATCATCCATATAAAACTTATTTAGGAGACTCCAAAATTAAATTTTCCGTGCTAAATACTTTTCAAATATCATGGTATTATGTGTAGACCTGATCAATGGACAATCTTATACCAACCTAAAAATCATTGTCCAAGCCGACTTATGATTAAAATTTTCTCTTTGAAACGATGGCCTGAACATCCACCGAAAATGTGCTTCAGGCCTTTTTGGTATGGATGTCTAATGTGTGACGAAGTTCCTGATCGGATCTAGTTAGGAGTGTTGGTAAAGTTTAGAAGCGGAACAAATATAGCCTGCTTTGTAGAGGTGGCAATGTGCGGTCGAGATCACGACACCCGACCATACAAGAATGGCTCTTCGAGGTGGGAACTGATACGACATTAATCTAAGAAATTCAAAAATCATTGATATTGACAAACAAAAGATCGAGGGTTTTGATAAACTTTAAATAGTCAAGCACAAAATTCAAGAGTTTCTAGAATATCTGGTCTTTTATCTTTAAGCCTCGCTTATTGATTTAGTGAGAACAGATATATTGCAAGCACTTCACTTCTAGATAGCGATTACACAAGCAAAAGCTTTGAATCAATCCTAACTTATTTATGATATTAGTAGCTGTGAAATACCGTGGAAATTGATGATCTCGTAGTTCAAGTCTAATGCAGGAAGAAAAAATCACAAGAGAATATACGATGAACGATATTGACACTAGAATTTTACATGGTTGAGTGTGAGTGGCAATACCTACTCAACTAGGAGAGTTAGTCACAAAAGGTCCCCAATGAATTCAAAGAATAAAAAGTTTACAATTGCTTAATCAATCAAGTGTTTTCAGCCCTACACCACACCCAAGGCAAAATCCACAAGTGTGATATCACAATTTCTCACAAAAAAAACTCACTTAAAAAGTTTACAAAGAGGGCCCAATACTTAGTTGGGAGTAGCAGAAACATGGGAAGATCACTACTAGGGAGCCTAAGTCCAACTCATCAACATATTTAGTAAAACCCATATTCCCTCATAAGATTAAGCTAATTAGTTATAGGCTGTAAATATATCTAGTTGGACACACTTTTGCCAAAAAAAAAAAAAAAACTAAGCTAATTAATTATGAGCCATTATGTGTGAGCTCAATGTTAGGTTTGTTTTCCTTTAATCCAAGTATCTTTATACACCAAGATGTCACAACTTGAATCTTCAATGTGGGAAGATTACTTAGAGGGAGCCTAAGCCCTAACTCGTCAGTATATTTAGGAGGACCCATATTTACTCATAAGCTCAAGCTAATTAGTTAGAGGATGTAAACATATCAAGTTGAACCCATTTTCACTAAAAAAAACTTAAGCTAACAAGTTATAACTCATTATGTGTGAGCTCAATGTTAGGTCTATTCCTCCTTAATCTAAGTGTCCTTCTACACCAAGATGTCTCAACTCAAACCAACGTCCACCTTTATTCTTGGTCTTTTTCTCTAAATCCAACTGTAATGGCTATCAGCGAGACCGTGTTACTATACCACAATGCCCGCTTTCACTTTAGGTCTCTTCCATCAAATTGAACCACGAAAGATTGCCTAGAACTACATTGGTCATGAGAATCTTTTCTTGAGATATCCAACAAAGACTAATACACATTGGGAGGGAACCACCAATTAATCATCGATCTAATACAATTTATTGGGAGGGCACAACACAAGTCTAATACCTATATGTGGGGAGATGACCATGAGGGAGCTCAAGTTCAAGCTTGTCAATATATTCAATTAGACTCACCTTTACTTCAAAGTTTAAGTTAATGAGTTATAGGCAAACTAGAATATATTAACTATTTCACACCACACCAATTTTCGATGTGGGAGTTTTTCTAACACAATTTTAAACATGCATCTTAACAATTTTTTCCTCACATGTGAGCTTAGAAATAGGATTGCTCTCCCTTAATTCAAGTATCTTTTAGTATTGACATGTCTTAACTTGAATCACCAATGCTCACCTTCATTTCTCATCTCTTTCTCCATACTAAACCATGAAGGTTGTCATTAAGACCGTGTTGCTACACTACAATACCCCACTTGCACTTTGCGTTTTTTCCTCTAGACCAAACCAATCATATTGATCACAAGATTCCTTTTTGCTTTTGAAATATTCAGCAAATAACAATACACATTGGATGTTCTTACCAAAAAAAAAAAAAATACACATTGGATGTGCGCCACCAATTAATCATCCACTTTGATACCGGTTGTTAGGAGTGTGCAACAGAAACTTAATAACTATATGTGAGGAGATTACCAAGAGAAAGCCCAAGTCCGAACTTGTCAATATATCAAATTGGACCCATTTATAAATTAATGAGTTATGGGCCAATTAAGATGTATTTAACTACTTTACACCACACTAATTTTTGGATGTGGGGATTTTTCTAATGCAATTCACACATGCATCTCAACACACTCTTAGATTTGCTCTAGTATGTAATGACTTAATAGAATTCCATTTCTACATGTTCTTATGTATCTTGTCAACTCAGACAAGAGAATCAGCTCAAAGTAGGAATCTAACTCCTATTAGGAGAATTATTCAATAATTTCTCACTTGTTCAGACCTCAAACTACAAGTCTTTTTTGGATATGGAATTTTTATTTGCGTCAGGTTGGCTTTGCGGGTTTAAGCTCGTGATATATTCTCAAACGCAATGAAGAGTTAAACTCCTTTATCATATTAATTTGCTCGTTCCCTTTCCTGGTCTAAAAGGACCCTCGATCACTACAATTGGGTTGGTAAAAGAGAAGATCTTGAAAATCAAGAATGTGCTATTAATATTTTAGGCATGCTTACAACCGTTGAGCTTAAAGCTTCAGTACTTGATCAAAGAAATTTAAGAATTTTTCTCAACTCAATTAATAAATAACACATCGGAAAGAATCGAAGAACCAGAGCAAACCAATACCCTAAAAAAACAATTAGGACTGTACGAGTCGAACGAACGGCCACTTCAGTTCACCTTCCGGCAATTCAAGCGAATCTGGCCCTGGTTTCCAATCAACGGCTTTATATTTCCCATCTTGATCATCGACTTCGCAAAATCATCCCAAAAGGCCTCCGCATCATCGCTGTAAGTTTTCACAAGCTCATCCGTTGACCCACCACTGTAAAGCGCCTGATCAGAGTGAAGAAGCCCCTTTTGCGCCAACAGATTGTGGAAGTACAATGCGTCGAATTGAGCCGGCGAAGGATCCAAACCAGCGAGGTTGCTGTCCTCTCCAGTACGTGGGCACAAGGACCGGAGGCTCCCAGCGAAATCGGCAGCGATGTTGGCATCGTTGTATGTGCGGTTCCTGAAAACGCGACATTGCGCGAACCCAATTGTGTGTGCACCGCTCAGTGCGACCAAGTCCCGTGTGTCGAGACCTTGCTTTTGGAACGTGCTGATCAGTGAAGGCAAGTCCATGTTTGGCGCGGGAATGTCGGTGTTGGCCGTTGTCCTACTCGCCCTGGTCGACTCGCCCTGGTCGAACGTCCCTTTTATATTCACATTGAACTTTGCTCATATATGTGCAATGTTATGTTGTCTACGCTTGGTAAAATGACCCACAATATAGAAGGTCCATTATTGCAAGATAAATGGAAACAAATCAAATTTGAAGCATCGCAACCCTACATTGTTGCATAAATGGAAACAAATAAAATTAGGACATGTGAGAGCGGCGCTAAATAACCAGTGCGAACTTAAAAGTATTGTGGACATGTCGTACATTAACAAAACAATCGTGGAAGTGCAAACGCAGTAAGGAAGCGCCCATGCGTCGCTCCTGCAGCACTGCTGCCTCCACGATGCGTTGGACGGCAGGCAAAGCTTGAGGACAAGCGTAGTCGTAGAAATGCGGCGTGAGGCCTTCCTTGTAAGGGCGCGTCGAGAAAGCTGACGTCGCTAGGAACAATAAGAGCAGTGCTCGGAAGAAGTTGAGGCTACTAAAAGCCATGTTTGGCTTTCGGAGTTAGCAAGGATTTGGAGCGAGACTGGGAGTAATTCTGCTTCAATCGATGGTGCTTTCGAGATTGCTTTGTTGGGGTTTCGGATTTCTCGTTTCTGTATTTATAGGAATTGGGGGGCGAGAGAGAGAGAGAGAGAGAGAGTTTTTATGTTTCCTTGGACTTGACCAAAAGAGATCTTGTCATACAAGAATCCGTGTGCAAGCTCACGAGTTAACCATTCCCAACAACGCAAGAAACGATAAATATACTTCATTGAATCGGTCATGTAAGGTTTAATTAGTCGTAGGCATTGGAGTTTATTATTGCATCAATTTGGTCAATGTACTTATATTCACTTGTTAGCTTGGTGTCCTACCAAATGGGAGAAAGAATGCACAGTCATCTTGGATTTATACTGTGAATAATAGTTTCTAGTTTTTATATTGCTGATTTTTGTTGAGAGAGTGGCTGTGAAGCCAAACCACGAACAAATGGCTCCAGCTGAAGTGAAAATGTTGCAATTTCAGGTTGGTTCCATGTACATATGTGGCTACATTGGGTCAGCCCAACTATTTTGTGGTTTTTACTATTTTTAATCTAGATACAAGTGTGGAGTCTAGTTACTTGAAGGCCCATGAAATACTCTAAGTCTCATGAGCTAGGTACTTTTAAACCTTTGGCTCGTGCATGTTGTCTTAGACTAAAGTAGTTTGCACATAATTTGTGGTATTTGAACTAATAATTGCTAGATCTGAAGCCAGAAATTCCCTTATGCTCCAACCAATTACCATAATCATGTGAGTTCACGTAGTTCATCTTGGCAAGCTCAATTTTACGTAAGTTAAAGAAAGTTTGATTTTGTTCTTATTAATTAACATTATCTTCCATGAAAATTGTAGTATGATATTACTAAGATAAAAAGGTAATTGTCTTAATTCAATTCTAAATCACATTATACTTGTAAGTAGGACTGTCAAGAAAAAAGAAGAAGAACTAACTATATAAAAGAAATGTCCTTAATAAGTCGAGGAAGCAAAATGGCTGTCACCCAAGGAAAAAAAAACATATAAACAAAAGGGATGTTCTCTAATGCTCTATTTGTTTGTAAAAAATAAATAATTTGAAAAATACTTTTCCATGAATAATCGCTTGTATGACTTGAAATAATTAGCTAATAAAAAATATTCTTATTTTAGACAACAATTCATGTCTGAATATTTTTGTGGGTGATGAAATTATTCTTTGTTCATTCATTTTTTAAAGTAATTCAAGCAATCATTTTTTTGAAAATGCTTTTCAAATGGTTCATTTTTTTTTTTTTTTTTTGCAAAACAAACACATGCTAAATGGCGTGGAATTATAGAATACTTTTTGGGTTGCCAATATAAAAAGGAAATGACCAGGGGCAATGTGATTCTTATTTCTGGGGAATAATAATCTCTTCTGTTCTAATTTATTTAGGCCGAATATCCAAAATTAGACTGTTTGTGTTTTTTTCTTAGGAATATAACTTATTTAGGATACTCCAAAATTAATTTTTTCTTGTCAAATAGTTCTCTATTATTTGACTGGGTTGGAGGACTTGGCCCAAGAAGATACCGTGTTGTCTGGCCATGGGTTTGTCTGGACTTGGCCACAGCCATGGTGTCGTTGAAGATTCGGCTTCATATGATACCGTAAAGCCTTGTCACTTTCTGGGGTGACGTTGCTCAGTTTGAACAATGCACAAGAGAACTAGTCAAGAGAGCTTATATTCTGTAAAACAATTTTTTATATTGTTCCTTGCCATTATTTTATTTTATTTCATTTTATCTGTCGAGGACGGCACATCATCGACAATCGACGTTGTTAATTTCTTGTGAAAGTGTGTTTTTAATCTTTTACACAGTTTTCAAACTATTTTAGGTAATTAGTTGTCGAATGTCGTATTTACACATAAACACAAAATAATTTAGAGGATGCACATGATTAAAAAAAGAACAACACGAAGGTGAAGGATTGTCCTTGACCGTGCAATTTACTAAACATTCTCGGGCACAATGTTTTAAAATGCACGCCCAATTCCAGCATCATTCCTTTCAGTTTAATTCTAAATGTACGAAGATAATCCATCGTACCACCAAAAGTAGGATTGTCCTTAGTACTTCTTTCCCGGCTACGGTGATGTTTTTTTTTTTTTTTTTTGGGTCAAACTATGATTGTATTTTAATTCAATAATATCTTACAATCGTATTTGGAGTAATCAACAAGTATCTGAAAATACCAGTTGAAGTAATTTTTTTTTTTATAAACTTGATAAAGTATTTGACACCAACTGAAGAAAATTTGAGCGATTTTTAAAAGATTATTTAATATTCTGAATGACTTCACATATCTGCATTTGTATTTTCTGTATGGTCCATACATCCGATGTTTAATTCAACACTGAATATGAATGCTAAAAGAAAAGAATTGGCAAAAGATTAGGAAATACAAGTCATTTTCGACCCACCCTTAATGTTCTTGAAAAGATAAAAGTATACTCATCACACGTTTATATCAAATCGACTAAGTCAATTCTTAAGCGCTTTCGTTCACTCGAACATTATATGTATCTCATTAATTAGCTCGACTGCATCAAGTCATATTTGGGAATTATGTGCCCAGAAAAGTAGATGCTCCTTCACATCAGTTATGATAATCATCTAAACATAATTGCCTTCTAGGAAGCCAAAGCAAGAGTCGCTTGAATAGTCGTTAGAAGACAGGATTTGCTCGCATATTTTATTCAAAAAACCATCGTTTACTTCGGTTAGAGAGGAAGACAAATCGTAGACAACTGAGAACATGACAGAGATTGAGCAACAACTCTCTCATGAATAGAAAGAATAACCCAGCATAAAGAAAAAGAACATCATCTACAGATTAAATTGAACCCTCCTTTATTAGTTCGCTCGTCTACAGTCGCATCGAACTTGGCCACGTTCACCAGTCAAAGGCTTTATATTTATCATCTTAACCATGGATTTCGTGGAATCTCTCTGACACCTCTCGCCTTCTTCGCTGTAAGACTTGACCAGCTTGGCAACTAGGGGATTGTTGAGAAGCGCCTGATCGGAATGGAGAAGCCCTTCTTGCTGTAACGAATTTTTATAGTACAAAGTATCAAAGACAGCAGAAGTTTGATCCAAAGCAGCGAGCCTAGGGTCGGATTCGTTGCTTGGAAGGGGCAGGCAAAACGACCGAAGGCTTTGTGTGAAGGTTGGCTCAATGTTTGTGTCACTGTTGATCCTTCCCTTGAATATTGTGCACCGTGCATATCCTGGTGTGTGTGCACCGGACAGGACGGCCAAGTTATTAATGTCGAGGCTTTGATTTATGAAGGACTTGGTTATGTTAGAGATATTGCTAAAAGGCGAAGGAAGAGACGCTTGAGCCTTGTCCTTGCTTGCCGCGGTTGAGTCTTTTCTTCTGAGCCGAACCTTCAACCATGGTCCTCCTGGCCGCATTGGAGTATTAACAAATTTTTCCAACATATTTGATGTCTCTTGTTCATCTGTAGTATTTAGGCCATCCTTTAGAAATTGGATGATAATGCGAGTAATTAATATGTACCGCTACGACAGTCTCAGGCAGCAACGGCCAAGCTGTCTGCACAAGAGACCACAGGGCCTCCACAAGCTTCTCAACTGCTGCCTTGATCCAGTCGATTACTTCGAATCCTCTAACTGAATTGTTATTAGGAATGGCAAACTTCTCGCTGGCAAAGGAAGGCGTAGAGTCCAAAAGAATTGAAGCGTCGCATCCCTGCATTATCAATTATCCCGGAACTCATTAAGCATGCACATAATGAAAGCAAATAAAAAGGTGTGCAAAAAGTAAGCATAGACATCTTAGTACATTGACAAAGCAGTCATGGAAGTGCAGACGGAGTAAAAAAGCACCCATGCGTGGCTCTTCTTGGATAGCGGCCTCGACCACCCATTTGATGGCTGGTGAAGCTTGAGTGCAAAGCGAGTCATAGAAAGCAGGTGTGAGCTCGGCACGGGGTGTAATGGTGAAAGCTGTGGTTGCAAGAGTTAACAGAGAAATGCATGGACACGATTGAATCTAACTGGAGCCATATTTTGCTATATGTTTTGATTGATGGTAGTGGACTGAAGTGGCAAAGAGAGTTGCTGATTGCAAGGGTGCGTTCGTAGTTCTGTGGGGATTCAGTTCGGTGGAGAATCTGTATTTATAGTAAGTGGAAGAAGCTTTGACTGTGTTCTCTGGCCATGGTTTTGTTTGGACTTGGCCTCGGAGACCGTGTTGTTGAATATTTCGGTTATCTAGTATTAGACTTCTCGCTTTCTTGTGTGACGTTACTTAACTTTGAAACAATCGAGAAGAGAACTAGTCATGAGAGACTTTGAGGGCCTCACTTTATAATCTGTAAAACGAATGTTAATCTAATCTTTTCATTCTTTTTTTGGGCGGGAGATTCTATCTGTTGAGGAAGGAACATCATCGACATTATTAATTGCTTGTGAAAGGGTATACTTAGTCTTCACATAGCTTTCAACCTATCTTAGTAATTAGTTAGTGAATGCCGTATAGACACAAACACATTGCAGTTATAGAGAATACCCATGATTAATCAGGTTGCAACAGGCAACTGGAAGAGAGGATGGACCATTAGCAAATAAATCACCAAAACAATTACCGGGGGCTTGTTCTAATGGCCACCATCTCCAAATAGGAATGGGTAAGGGAGGTAGGGAGCTCGAAACTCCCTCCTCCAGTTAGGGGGTTATGGGTTTATAGGGTTTCTCTAGATGGGCCCTTTAAGGACCCGCCAAGCTCCTATGAAATAGCTTTTAAGTTCAAAAATATACTTGGTGGACCAGGAAAAAGAAAATCACTGAACTTCTTCAACCCTTCATGATTTTACCGAAGAAAAAAAAATTATTTATAGCTCTTCAAGTATTAGATCCTAAGAAATGATTGAGTAACGGCCTTTAATCTACTTTCAGAATAATAGTATATTATGGACCATAAACAACCAAATAATAAATAATTATATATTATTATGGGGTTCACTCCTTCAAAAATTTGTTTTTTATAATAAGTTGTTATTCTTACAGTAGTTGAAAGACTGTTATACTAGCAAAACCTTTAGATCCTCAAGGGATTAAGGAAGCTATTGCATTAATGGACAAAAGAAAGTTTAGTGATAATCATGAATTACAAGTCAAATTTTATTATACTCAGTTTTTTTAAACCATTGAGATTTCGGTTCTTTTCAAGAACACTTAGTGAGATAATATGCCTTTGTCACCTTCGAATTGTGCATCTTAATTTGAACCATTATGATATATACCACTTCACAAGTAAGACTATTTCTCATAAACACCTCACTACTCTTCATGCACTCATTGGTAGTAAACTATTGCCTATGAAAATTACATGATAAGAACATCCAAAGTCAAACGTCCAATCACTAACTAATGACTTGTGATGACTGCTAACACATCATCAACATCATAGGAACTGTTATATGCTACAATGACCACATTATCTTTGTATGTAGACTTCGATAACTATGGTGCCATCTCCTCTTCGACCATTTCAATTAGAGCTTTGCTAGCATAACTGTTTTTGTGCTACTGTTAGAATAATAGTGATTGTGAGTCACAAATTTCTTAAGAAATAAACCCAATAATAATTTTCATATATATATATATATATATATATATATATATTTTGGTGGTTTAGAACATATTGTTATCCTTCTAGTAAATTAAAGATAGTAACATGAGCATTTCTCTTTCAATCAATATCCCATCCAATAGATTCAACAAGATTATGCTTTTTGCTCTTTTCAATAACTCATATTGGTCTTTGCCATCATTTTCCACACTTTGACCAACCCTTCAGTTGTTAATAGTGCAAGCATCATAAGGTTGCACGACCCAAAGTCATTTCTCCCATTAAAATTCTCATTTTCTACTTTCTTTCTAAACATAGTTGCAAAACAAAATTTTCATGAAGTGATCGGACAATAAAAACACCATATGTTTCAATAATTCGAATAGAGTGTCGAAATCAACTCTATCAAAAGAGCCATCTTCTAAGAAGTTTATTATGAATCATGATAATATAGAATTTTACACTCGATCAATTGCTCAAGTGTTTTCCATCGCAAAATCACCTAGAGCAAACCCAAAAGTGTTACATCATAATCTCCCACAAAAACTCACTCAGAATACTTAGATAAAAGACCTTAAAATTAGGGGCTTGTATGGTTTGGGTGGGCGGTTCCCGACCTAGAACTGAGAACCGCCCGCTAAGGACTAGTTCCAAAAAATTGGAACTGAGCCCGTTGTTGCATGGATTCACCTAGGAACCGGACTGCACCGGCGGTCTGGTTCTCGGGTGATTCCATGGAACTAGTTTCACCAATAATAATATCGTTTTCCAAATCCTATCGCGAGTACTTTTCATATTGAGTAATATTTTTCTTTAAATTGAACTAGCTTAATTAAGTGTACCATTGTTCTTTATTTTTTTTTTTTTTTGGAAAACACTACCAAAGAAGAGAAATAGGTTTTTTTTTTTTTTTCCTATTTTTGAATCATTTAAGTTGAAATCTAAAATATTCTTTAAGTTCAAGATTTTAGATGATTATCATATGTAGATCATCTTTTCCTTTATCCTCTAACAATGCTCAATCTCTTACAACATTTGCTTTACTGTTTTTTTTTTTGTAGAAATAATTCCACCGGTAGTCCACCTATTCTTGAACATAGTGTTATATGTGAGTCCCAAAAGTATCCTTTGAATGAGCCATTTGTTGAGTTGTTGAAGGTAGTTTACACACTTTACTAAATTATTATTAAAACATGGAAACTATGAGAGGAGATGGAACCCTAAAATTCAAATTTGCTAATTAGTAATTTCGAAATTTATTTTAATATGATTTAATAAGTGTTGAGCTGGATTTTATGTTACATCTCTCACAAGAGATGTTTTATAAGAGCTATTTGAATGTAGGAGAGTAAGAGATCAATTTTGGCAATGGACATCAATTATAACTTATATTTAGTCGACGAGAAGGAAGAACCAACATATAATGATTTGCCCAATTTTGTTAGAATCTCAAGGTGATGACTCAAGTTCATTACCCT
Organism: Eucalyptus melliodora; assembly: GCA_004368105.4. Lineage (NCBI taxonomy): Eukaryota > Viridiplantae > Streptophyta > Magnoliopsida > Myrtales > Myrtaceae > Eucalyptus > Eucalyptus melliodora. The sequence goes on from CM023402.3 coordinate 15,048,962, forward strand.
AAGTATGCATTTCTTTTCTTTTTTTTACTGAATCTAAATACTCAGATCAGTTATTTGTGCTTATTTTAAAATTTACACCCCACCAACACATTTCTTCTTTGAGAAGATTGATTATTGGCCAGTCTCTCTTTAATCGTCTTAGCCACTATCGACAATTCTACTGGATGAACATTCTCTGCAACCCGAGCCAATCGCCGCACCCCCCGAAGTCCGCTGGCCGCCGCTGCAACCTGTGTTTCCGTCACTGCTCCTACTACGCCCGACCTGCAGCCGAGCTTCCAGCTGCCACCGCCTGAACCAATTGACTCACACCTCTCTCCGGCGAGTGTCTGAACCGACCGTGCCCAGCAAGCTAACCAGCTTGCAATCAACTCTTTCCAGACGCAAGCTACCACGGAGGTTACTCCAGTGACGCTGCTGCCCCTTGACGACGACCCCACTGCAAACGTGCCATGACACGTCTTAGCATCGGACACCAGAGTTGCGGCCCTCTCTGCTACTGTCTACGTTGATGCGCCGATCTGCTTGCCTACGTCCGAAGCCCATAATGACCAGTCATCCCAGACGGCATCCTTGTATTCTTGGTGTTTTCTCTTTGCAGGTTATTCGGCGAGCGTTCCACGACGTCCCAAGTTTCATCAAGTCAAAGGGAGAGAATTCGATCACTAATTCAAAGTAAAGCCAACGTGGATCTGCGAGTCTCACCGAGAAGCACCATTGGCCACCGACAGCTCGAGCCGAGAAGTCCACACCAACATGAGCAGTTGCTGCTATGAGTCGCTCACCACCCCCGTTCACCTGTGAGGAGCTGGTTGCAACCGGTCCGATTGCACTTGGTCCAAATTTGGAAAGAATATCCTCAAATTAGGTAAAATGCTCATCTCTAGTATATTTGGATATATGATTGCCTAATATATGTCTATTTATATCTAGTGTTCATATCCATGAGTGATAGACATAATTTTCAATTAGAATTTATTGCCTAATCCGCAACCACACAGATTTTTTATTCAATCTATAAGGCTTTAGATGGAATAATAATTACGTGGAAATAAAATTAATAACTTGATCTTTAAGGCTTAAGATCAATTTATTGATTTTAATAGTGAAATAATCAATTTGATTAAATATCGTTCCCAGATTTGAGCGATGGATATTATGCTTGGTGATCATGAATGATTTGGTGCTTGTCCTTTAATTACTTTATTTATCCCAAAAATGCAAAAAAGAAAAAAAGAAAAAAAAAAGATGCATTTGCATATCATGTATAATTAGAGCATTCTTTGTACATCATTGCACATTAGGATAAAATTACATATTTCATGTTAAGTTTAGATTGATTTAGATAGACTGCATCTTAGGTTAGAGATTGGTAATTTAAGATAATATCTTGGTTTAAATTAGGGTTTAGCCTTACCTAATCCTTAATATAAGTTGGATAGAATCTTAATTTAGCTAGATAATTTTCACATTTTTTCTAATTTCGAATTTCATAAAAAAAATACAAAAAATGTCTTAGGATAAATTAGTTTCCATTCTCTAGGACAGATTGCACATTTATTAAGAAAACATAAAAAACATTAAGTGTAAGTCATTTAGAATTAGATTCATGAAATGCATGTCATTTAGTGATTGTTGTTAGGTCCATTTAATTAGAAATTGCACATCATATAGTTTAGGTCATATTGCCATGTCATATCACTTCATATTAGATTAGTAGCATGCATTGCATAAAGTATGATTCTCATTAAATAAGTGAAAACAAACAAAAAAATGTAATTATGTGTTAATTAGAAATCATATCTAGGATTGTTAATGTGAATTCTGATCTAACACTATAGATACTTTCGTTGCTATGAGGTAAATCTTGCAATCTATTCATTGTTTTTTCTTGGATGTTAAATTGGTGGTTTGTGCACCCGCATGATCACTTTACATGTTAGGGAAATAGATTTAAAATCAATCCAAACTGCCTGCAAAAATGTTTCTGGAAATAAAAAGAAATGGTACCGAAAGGGTATTAGAGAAGTCTAGTGTAACCAAGTCCCCGTACCCAAAATCTTTGGTTCATAGGAGTAAAATAATTCTCCAATTATTTTACTTGTGTTTAATCGACCTACCATAAACTGATTAATGGTGACTCCTAGATTAAATCCATTTGCATGCTAAGAACTTTGAACCTAAGTCGCAAATTGGTATGGGCTTGGGAGAGCCCGAGCTAAGTTAGACTTAGTAGTCCATTAGCCAAACCCTAAGTGATGCACCCGAAAATTTGGTCACGACACCCATCTCAATTTGTTCTCCCACGGGAATAAGTTGGTTGAAGTTTTCGACGTATGTGCTAGCCATTCGGTTACGGAAATCAGATGGGAGAGTTTTGATGAACAACTTCATCAACTCCTTATCAGTAGGCTCAAGAGTGATTTGAGCTGTCAGATTTCGCCATCTTACGGCGTACTCCTTAAATGATTCACTCCTCTTCTTCTTGATTCTCTCAAGATCTTCTCAGGAAGGTGCAATGTCCATGTTGAACTTATACTGCTTTAGAAAAGCATCAGCCACTTCATTCCAAGTGTTGAGAAGATTAACGTTCTTCATCACGTACCAGCTCAGTGGGGGCCCAGTCAAACTTGCATGAAATGATTAGATCATGAGGGGCTCATTCTTGACATATTGGGTCATGCGTATGTGGTACATCTGTAAATGAGATTTTGGGGAGGAAATACCATAGTATTTCTTAAATTCCCACATTTTAAACTTCTTCGGCATCTTGACATTCTTGTAGACTGACAAGTCGAATGGGAGTGAGTTCTATGACTCCTGCAGTTGTTTCACTTTTTCTTTCAAATTCACGAAGCATTCATCCTGCTCCATTTTAGGGATGTTGACAAACTTAGCATTTTTCGTATTGATTGGGAATGGGTCATCTTCCAGCCCAGGGATGTCATCATCACCCATTTGGGCCTTGTTTACTTGCTTTAGGACAATTATCTTAGGGAGCACAAGTGCAGGAGTCAGATTCACTCGGAGGGATTGGATTTGAGTTGTTATAAGCTGCATAGAGGCAACTAACTGTTGGAGTTGGTCTTCCATAGTGGAGATGCGATTAAGTATTTCAACTTGATCAGCCATTCTAGCTCTCAATCGTGTAATAATGGATGAACACAAGGGATCCGTTATCACCTAATTCAAATGAATGAAAATATGCAAGGACGATGTGTAAATAGAGAACCAATCCATAACAATGATCTAATCGATTTTTATTTTATTTTATTTTTCATTTATTCATGAGAAGTTTGTACAAGAAGGGAATTTCCTAAAAAAGAGCTAGAAAAATGGACACCCTAGCAAAACCAAATTTCTTAGACATGAATTGAAAAATCAAATTTGAAACTTCCTAATAAGAACAATAAAGACAGGAATTGAAAACAAATTTCCCAAAGTTTCTCAAATGATTTATTGCTTGGCAATTTCTTCATTTCATTTCTAATTGACAAAGAAATTAGATCAAATGACTAACCTAGATTGTCATGGACGGACTGAAAGTATGACAAAGTAAGTAAATTGCATAGTATAGGGATATAAGGCTTACATCACCAAGAAAAATCATTAACAAACACATAGACAAGTACATGAGATGTGAGGTTTGATTTCTATCTAAGAAGGCTAAGCAAAGTGGAGTTAAAAGGGTGGGATGACTTAGTTGCAGCCTCACATACTAAGTCAAGTCCTCCTACCTTCGGCTTAGTCAAGAATGATACCCCAATGCGGTGTAGTCTTGCGATCAAAGGTAAACACTCTTGACACCAAGAAAAAACTTTCAGGATTGAGTTGGGCAACCTCTACTATGCGGCCTTGCGGTTGAAGTCATATCCAACTCAATACCATCATAAATATCCTAGTGCGGTCCAGATCCGACGGCAGGTTGTGTGTACAATAGTGTAGTGCTAAAAAGAAGGCATGTACAACAATATAAATCAAACAACACTTCAATAACTTGAATTTAAAGCATTCATCTCCAACTCCAACCTACAAAACAAGGGTTAGCAAAGACTACTCCCCTTATATCTCCCTATTTGCAAGAACATTTAACACATTAAACGTTAGGGATGTACCTAGGATCCTTACTGCCAAACAAAAATGTTTTTCAAAAGAAAAGAAAAATTGGCCTAAGTCCATTAAGAGTTTTAACTCAATTCCCCAATAGAGTCGCCAAGTTGTCGCAACCAAAATTTCGGGTAAACCACCTAGGATTTGGCTAATGGATTACTAAGGCTAAACTTAGCTCGGGCTCTCTCAAACCTATATCAATTTGCAACTTATGTTCTCATTTTTAACGTGCAAATGGAATTTATCTAGAAGTAGCCACAAATCAGTTTATGGTAGGTTGATTAAACACATAAGTAAAATAACGAGAGAATTATTTACCTCCTACGAACTAGAAACTTTAGGTATGCGGACTTGGTTACACTAGACTTCTCTAATGCCCTTTCGATACCATTTCTTTTTATTTTCAAAAATGTTTCAAAAATGTCTTTATAAGGAGTGAGCTGCTGTGATTGGTTCACTCGGAGAGGCAGCTGGAGTGGCGTCGCGACGAGGTTGAGGAAGAGGTGCGGCGGGGCAACAGTGGTGATGGTCGAGCCACGAGAGCAAGTGGGTTGCTCGGGGTCAGGTGAGGCAGATCCGGCGGTAGCAGCGGCGTCGTAGGGTCGCGATGAGGGAGACAGTGATGCTCGCGACTGTTGGTGCACGGAGCAGAGGCTATCACAGGATCTACAGGTTGCGACTTCGGAGGTGCAGCAACCGGCTCAAATCTGCCGACGTTGGGGGTTGTTGATGCCGTGAAGGAGTGGCGCTACAACAAGGGGCGGATTAGCGTGAGCAGAGGGAGGTGCTGGATTGCGAGTTGCTAAGACATCATGGGCTGGCGCGAGCTCATGGATGAGAGGGATCTCTGGCGACTGGCAAGATGCCGGTAGAGTAGCGGTGGCGAAGTGACAGCCGCGGAGATGTGGAGGTGGCTAGCAGAGGTGGTGCCGACGCGGTCAACGGTGTGACATCCCAAATTTTTAGTCATGTTTTCTATTGAATAAATCGAGCATTTCATTAATGTGTCTATAGGGCTGTTCTCAGAATTGATCATTCTATAGATAACTAGACTATTTGGGGAAACTATTAAGGATTTTAAGGCAAATAGCCTTGAGAACTCGACTAGGAATCGGCTACTCTACCATGCTCATCTGTTGAGATAATTACATCACAGATATAAATCAATTTGAGATCAGATATAGGTTGGCTCGATTGAGATATGTGGCTAATTGTGGGTGACACTACTAAATTGGAAAATTCTCGTCGGCCGACACTAATTTGATTTCTCTATCGTTTTGGTACTCTGTGTTCGTATTTGGATCTTCGAGATTTTCATGACAATCGAGAGTCACTAATGAGTTGAGTGGGTTCATAGTGGCTCGAAGAAAATCGACCACGGGTCATTTGCACCTAAAAATGCCTGAAAGTTACCTGGTAGCTTAGGTCACACTAAAAACGCGTCGAATGAAAATTAACCGTGAATTCGAGTCTGATTTCAGAAATTGAAGATTCTATCATGTCACAATAAATTTTAGGAACGTCGACTCAGCCTCAGAAGATTTTTCGGAGATCCCGAGATTTTTAAAGGAAACTGTACGGACATCGCGGAAAATTAACGAAAATTCGTATGGGCCGAATTTAAGCGAGTTTGGACTTTCAAGCCGAGCCTTTGAGTGTCAGGGAAATACAAAAAATTGTTCGGGATTTTTCTTCATCGAAATTGGACATCAATGTGGGAAATTGGAGTGAGGAAGTTAAACCTAAAGTGGTGAAATTCGGAGCTATGGTTTGGAGCTGGATTTTTAACATCAAAATTTGGTTATTTTGGTGGATTGTTATTGGAAAATATTAAGGGGACATATAGGATATGATTGAACACCTTTGGGGAGACAAGCATTAAATTAGATGGACCAGTCTTTGACTATTCTCTCTCTCCCCCAAAAACTTCCATCGCACGTTCCCCTTCGTCTTCCCTTCTTCGAATCGGACTACCTTGCTATTTTAGTTTTATTTTCACTCTTTGCTCCTTCCCTAGCAAAAACCACCGAGCTCCATCATCCATCGGGTTTTCTACTCAAGCAGCCATAGTCCACGTCCCCACGTGTTTTGCAGCACTGAAGCAGTCCATCATCTTGTTCGTGTCTTGCAAGCAGCCATGAAAACCTGCAGCCATGCCAACTTCACCGGTTCCCTTCACTCGCGTATCTCACTGCCACACGTCTGTGATTTTCTCCTCCTTGATTAAAAGCAGCATGCTTCTCCATGATTGATTGAAGCTACCAGCATCTTCAAGTCCACACAGCCCACGATTTGTCAACCAATGAGCTTCTGTCCACGTCCAGTCAACCTTCCCTGTCGAACTCCCCATCCTATTGACCCAAAAGTCATGCAGCCATCTCCTCTTCCCTCTGTTCGCCGGTGTTGCTGCTTCTCTTCTCCAATCAACGTTCAATGTCTTCAACGTCCATCGAAGACTCAACGAAACCGTCGCCTCCAGCAATGTGTCTTTGACCGAAGTAGCAGTCTTCACGCCTGTGCATCGCCAGCTCCAGCGAAGACGAAAGCAACCCATGTTATTTTCTCTTCGTGAATAACAGCAGCAACGTTGGCCCATCTTGTTCAGTCCACAATTGGTTGAAATCAGCCCATGTTCAATTAAATTGAAGCCCTCAAGAGCAGTCCAGCCTATCTCAAGCCCAGGAAGCTAGCCCGTCTTCAGCAGGTCTAACCCAGCTTGGGTCCAGCCTAAAAGCAAGAACAAATCTCAGTTGGGCTGAGATTTGTTGGGCCCAAGTTTAAGGCCCAGTCCAAGCCCACCGGTGTTGTCGAAAGCTCAATTTCGGCCGCCGTCACATCGTCGTCGCGGTGTCCCGGTCCCCGCTTTTAATCAAGTGAGTAATCTCACTAATCATTGCTTAATAGACTAATGATGCTTAGAGATTGATTAGATTTAATTAAGTACAATTAGGTGGTTAAATTAGCATGGATTAGTGATTATTAGTTAATTATATTGCATATTAGTTAGGTGGTTAGTATAATTAGCTAGAGAACTACCAATACTATTTATTGAATGCATCTTGGGATTTTTCCCAACCCAATTCGGGCTTCAATTAGGCATTACGGGCCTAAATTGGATTTTTAGTATTTATTTATTAATTTTGGAAATTAATTATTTAATTATTTATTTTTCAGAAATTAGGCAAGGATAACCGACGATCAAAATTTCGTGCTGATTGTCGTGGCATAGTCCATTTATTTATTTGAGCTCTACATTGTGCTGAATTGAATTAATTGTACAATTTGAGGAATTATTCCTTAATTGACTGAAATTGAGTGAAATTGAATGATTGGTTGGTGGATGACCGAGCGTGGTTAGTTAGCAATGACAATGCTTTGATGAGTTGTAAAGTAGAGAAAATCATGAGGCTGAGCTGAGAATAATCTTGGCTGAGATCGATCAGGTACGAGGTATAGAAATAAGTGATTTGGTGATAAGGAAATCACTGGTGAAAATGGTTCCTTAAAGAATGCACGAGTGCTGTCTATCACCTGCATCAGTATAGACAAACGTTGTTCGGTGATTAAGAATATCATTGGTAAAAACGGCGCCTTAAAGAACGCACGAGTGCTGTCTAGTACATACATCACCTTGGCAAAAATGACGCCCGAGAGCATTATTGTAGCTTTGTGACTAAGAATGCAAATGGGAGGTTTTATATTGAGAAGTGATCTAACTTGGAAATGGTCCCATTGACATGTAATCGACTAGGTCGATTGATCAATGATTGATTCATTGTCGTGAATTGACTAATTAAGTGTAAGTGACTTTGAATAGTCTGATTGACATGTAATCGACTAGGTTGATTGATCAAGATATCGATCTGTGATGTGATTTCTAGGGTGCCTATTGAATTATGCTAATATGCAGGTTGAATTTGAAGCCAAGGTAAGTCTTCTAACTTGTGCGTGTATAGGCAGCCTGGTTAGCGTATTGGTTTTCTAATCGAGTCTTAGTGGGGTAGAACTTGCTGAGATGTAGTCTCATCCCGGTTGTGGGACAACATTTCAAAACCCTAATGAGGAGCTTGAGGAGAAAGAAACCGAAGAGTACCTAGAGGAGAACCCCGATGATGATCTGAGTATGAACTGGATGAGGACTGAGATCCCATCCTTTGTTGTGAATCCTATCTAAATTTGAATAGTGTGAGACTAGAAAGTTATGAATAGTTTTGTGAAGTACTTTGAGGTGTGGTTGTATAAAGGTTTGGTTGTGGATTTCAATATAAAAAATATGGCCTTACTTTTCTATCCATTGTTTTATTGTCTGGGGATTTATAATTGCTTCTGCATGTGCTTAATAAACGAAAGGGTTGGCGATACTTAGTCCTGTGATATCGCATTATAAAATCGACAAAGTAGAAGGATGTGTGCGTGCGTGAGGATTGGGGCGTGACATCCCCTTTTTGTGGTATCAGAGCGGAGTTCAAGATTGGAGTGATAAGGCGCGATGACCTATGGGATTGTAGTAAGAAAGGCCTTTAAATTCATGCTGGTGCATGTCTATGGTAGCTGAATGCTAGAATTGCTTGTTGTTTGGGTCACTCTGTTTCTAATTTGTGGTGGAATTGGAAGCAAGCTCTAATAGATAATGCTGAGCCATGAGTGACCAGGAGTCGAGAACTCCTGCAAAAAGGGCCGGTAGGGCCGTGATTCGGGGCAAAACACTGACCATGGTCGGTGCACGAGGAGGTTGTGGTAAAGCGCTAGCTGTGGCTAGCGCTAGTAGCGAAGCACCACCTCCTGTTGGTGCTGGGGTAGTATCCCTTGATGATCCTAGGTTCGATGGGATCATGCGTGTACTTGAGGTCTTAGGTAACATAATAGATCGGCAAGTTGCTACAGTTGAAGTCGCCGCTCAAGTCATTGCTACCGCAACTGTTGCTGCCGCCACTGAGGCCGCCCCTGCTGCCATACCTACAGTTGCACCTGTCGTAGCTCTCACCGCCGTGAATGTTGAAGGTCCACCAGGGATAGTGGTCGGTGCAAGACCAATCCATAAGCTGGTGGAGCATTTCCTAAGGTTAAATCTGCCATTGTTCACCGGGATAAGAGATCCCGAAGTTGCCGCTTCTTGGGTTCAGAAGCTTGAGAAAGTGTTTGCACTGTTGATGTGCAACGAGACTAAGAAGGTAATGTTAGCAACTTACCAGCTGAAGGGAGTTGCGAACACTTGGTGGATGACTACCCGTGAAATGATCTTCCCAGAAGGTGTTGTCCAGGAGTGGAATACTTTCCGTGAAGCCTTCAATGATAAATATTTTTCCGAGACTGCCAGAGAGGTGAAGATGGCAGAACTTCAACGTCTTCGCAAGGGTTCACTATCTATTGATGAGTATGAGGCGAAGTTCGCTGAACTTTCGCGATATGCCCTCGAGTTAATCAAGAACCCTGTGAACCGAGCGAGAAGGTTCATAGATGGATTCGGACCTGACGTGAGGAGTGCCTTAGTCCTTCTGGATCTAAAGACTTATAATGATCTATATCGGCGAGCCTAGAAAATTGAGAAGGATCATAATGATAGAGCTGCCTCATCTGGATCAAGGTTTAACTCTCAGCGAGAGAATATTCGCCAGGGAAAAAGACCCGTGCCTGGAGGTGAATCCCATGCTGCACCTTTCAAGAGGAGTGGATTCAATAGACCGATGCCTAGTAATATGGGTATGTGTCGCTCGTGTGGAAGGCGACACGTGTCAGTTCCATGCCCAGCTAGGACTGGAGCATGTTTTGAATGTGGCCAACAGGGTCACATCACAAGGGATTGCCTGAGGAAGCAAAGAAGGCAACCTCAGTTGCCATCGCCGCCACCAGTGAGACAGATAAGAGGGTATGCCCCTCATAATGTGCCGCAGGGAGGAGAGTTGAGGCCTCCAGTCCAAGGCACCGTGTATGCAATTACACAAGGTCAAGCTGAAGCTATGCCTAACATAATCACAGATATGGTTCCGTTGAATGGACCGCTAGCTTAGAGATGAATCGAGTATGCACTGAACAGAAAGGGCAATGTTCCTAGAACAATTATATTAGAGTGATGCAGCAAAATTTTGGTTAAATTTATAAAACTTTAGTTATTGTAATGAAGTCATATAAAGCAGAATCACTGGTTATAGTTGTACTTGAATCCTTTGCCTATGTATAACTTTGATACCATATATAAAAAAGGTTTGCCTCGAGGAGCTTTTGTGTAATGAATTGTTGCTACAATGTGATATAGTTTAATCCATCGAAGGAAGTTATATCGAAGACAGCATTATGAGTTAGAATTTTAGAAGAACGGTGATCGAGATGTCTTGCATCACCTTGGAAAGACGCTTCAGTTGACAAATAAGAATGTTCAGAAAATCCTGCAAGAGGATACCAGTAAGGGAAAAGTTGACATTAAGATTTCGGAAGATGGAATGTTGAGGTATCGTAAGTGATGATAAGTGTCAGACAGTATGGAACTTGAGGAGGAGACTTTGTCAGAAATTCACTATAATAGTTGCAGTATTCGACTATACAGTGTGAGGTAAGTAGACCGATATGAAGATAGTTATCGTCGAACAGGTTGTAAGTGTCAAATGTGCTAGTAAGTGAAAGTTCAGTAATGCAAGCCAAGAGGACATTTATAATCACTCAAGAGTCCCGAGTGGGAATCAAAGTATATCACGATGGAATGTTGTGATAGGTTTACCAAGGAGTCAGAGGAATAATGACTCTAGTTGGGGTAGTGGTTGACAGATCGATGAAGTCGGCCCACTTTATCACTGTATGGAAGGATATTTATTGGAATAGGCATGCCAAAGTGTATGTGTGTCAGGCAGTTCGTCTGCGTGGAGTACTAGTGATGAACTTATATCGGATCCAGAACTGAGGTTCCCAGTTTTAGCAGATCAATCAAACAGTTCCTTTTGAGGCAAAACAGAACAGAGTGTGCAGAACTTTAGTTTGTTGAGATGAGATTAGAGAAAGAAAGAAAGATCACAGGCCGAAGGTCAATTCAACAGTCAATAGTTGTAGTTGCCATGATCAGTGCCAAAGTACAGACCACTCATAACTGCTAGAATAATTGAATTGTTGAGCATTGAAGGCCCAAAAGTTCTAAATTGGTCAGTACACCTTTCTAAAGGCGTCACCAATGAGAGATACCTTGTGTTTTAGAAAGGAGGGAAAACTAAAATCAAAGTACATAGGTCCCTTTGAGATTTCGAAAAGAATCGGGATCCTATCGTATCGTCTTGCATTGTCGCCGAGGTTAGCGCAAGTGCATGACGTTTTTCAAGTGTCAATGTTGAGGACATATGAGCCTAACATGACCCATGTGCTAAATCTTGAAGAATTAGGCATGGACGACAGAGTGTCGTACGTGAAAAGCTCGATTTAGCTTGTGGATCAGAAAGATCATATTCTGTGTATCAAGAAGGTCACCTTGATCAAAGTGGTCTAACAACGCCACGGGACTGAAGAAGCAACCGGGGAAAGTTAAACTAGATGAGACGATGATACCTTCACCTTTTTGTTTAAGGATTGGTAAATGTTTAAATTTCGAGGATAAAATTTTTATAAGAGGGGAAGAGTTGTGACATCCTAGATTTTCAATTATGTTTTCTACTGAATAAATCAGGCATTTCATTGATGCATTTATAGGGTTTTTCTCAGAACTGATCATTATAGAGATAACCAGATTATCTGGGGAAACTATTAAGGATTTTAAGGCAAATAGACTTGAGAACTCGACCAAGAATCGGCTTTTTTACCATGCTCATCTGTCGAGATCATTACGGCACAAATATAAATCGATTTGAGATCAGATATAGGTTGGTTCGATTGAGATGTGTGGCTAATTGTGGGTGACACCACTAAATTGGAAAATTCTCGTCGGCCGACACTAATTTGATTTCTCTATCGTTTTGGCACCCTGTGTCCGTATTTGGATCTTCGAGATTTTCACGACAATCGAGAGTCGCCAATGTTGGAGAAATCTTCTTGGAGTATTTTGAAGCTGACAAAACGTTTCCATCAGTCTAGTTTGAAGATTTGCAGACTCCGCTATTTAAAGTCTGAAGGCCTTCGGATTGCTAGACTCAAGACTCAAAGTCTATTCTCTTTGACAGTTTCTAATCCGTTAAAGAAGGGCTATCCAGAACTGGGTGTTTTACTATGGATTTGACCTTATCGACCGGAGAAGATCTCTTGGTTGGATATGACATAATGGATTCCTTTATTCGAATCAAGATTGATTAAGGATCCAATGATTGGCGAAGTATACTTGGAAGGATCTACTTATGGAAACCAAGATCCTGATTGTATGGGCGAGCATGATTGATGGGCTATCGACATGTTCCTTTAATAGCTCGAATGATCTTCCTAATTGATTCCGTCCAACGGGTAGATTGGAGGAATTCCTTTGGTAAGTGCCAACGGGTATGATGGCATAAAGGAGTATATAAGGAAGACGTTCCAGTTCGAGTGTGTGCGTGATAGAAGAATTCCAAAGTCTGAAGCTCCTTGTTCTTATTCAATTCATTTGCTGAGCGAAATCTTGTACGCAAAAAAGAGTCTATATTCGTGAGAAACCTTGAGGAAGTGTGGTAGAATATCTACATTGTGGAATCAAGGGAGAGCTTTGCTGTAACATCTATTTTGTTTATAGTGAAATCCAGCCGGTGGGCTGTTAGTGCGGAAGAGTGGACGTAGGCTTGGAATAAACCAAACCACTATAAACCTTATGTTCAATTTTCTCTTCCTTACTCTCTACTTTACTTTGATCATAATTCGTTTTGTTAACCAAATGAGAAGTTCTTTTCTATTGTCTATTTCGTATTGCTCATTTATCACGAGAAATTATTATACACCTATTCACCCCCCTCTAGGTGCTTATATTAGCTATCTCAATTGGTATCAAAGCCTATGTACTCACCTTGTTTGAAGTGTTTTACTTCAGAGTTAAAGATCCATGACTAGTATGTTAGCTCCAGGGCTAGTAGAAAGGCAAAGCAATACCAGACCGCCTTACTTTGATGGAAAGGAATACAACATATGGAGAAACAAAATGAAGGCGTTCCTAAGATCAAAGGATCCTCTGGAATGGGATGTTGTAGAAAAAAGGAATTATTCCTAAAGCTGTACCTGTCTTAGAGAGAGGAAAAGATACTGTTGAGTCTAGTCAAATGACTTAGGAAGAGATAATCACGAGACAAGCTTTTGATGCAAAAGCAATTTATTCTTTATATTGTGCTTTGTCATCTACTGAATATAACATAATATCTTCTTGTGTTACAGTGAAAGAAGTCTGGGATAGATTACATATTACCTATGAAGGAACCGATCGAGTGAAAGAGACCAGAATCAACATTCTCCTCGGTCAATACGAAGCCTTCAAAATGAAATCAGGAAAATCTATAACTGACATGTTTAGTTGTTTTACAGAAATCGTGAATGGTCTTGAAAATCAAGGTCAACTAATTTCTGATCCCATGAAGGTAAACAAGCTTCTGCGTGGACTCTCCAAGGATTGGAATCACATAAATACCTCAATAAGAGAGACACAAATAATCATGCCACTATCTGTTGATGAGTTGGTTGGGAATTTTCAGTCTTATGAAGTGGAACGAATCAATGAAGACGAAGATCCTAAAGGTAAGAAATCCATTGCATTAAAATCTAATGATGATTATGATGTTACAGATTCTGAAGACGATATGGATGATGAGGAGCTTGCTCTCATGATAAGAAGATTCAGAAAGCTGAACAGGAAATGAAGAAGATTCAATCCAAAGAAACAGAGTTTTCAAAAGTAATAGACTAAGTCTGTTGAGGATGATGAATCAAACAAATATGTAGTCTGCTTTGAATGTAAGAAAAATGGACACATCAGACTCAACTGTCCTCTTCTAAGGAAGAAGAAAGGAAAAGCTGAAAAGTATCGAAAGGCTTTTAAAGCAGAAACCTGGAGTGATACAAAGTGTGAAGAAAGTAATGATGATTATGCCAATATATGTTTGATGGCACAATCGGATTCAGATTCAAACTTCGAGATAGACTCAGATTCAGACAATGAATTTGAGGTAAGTAACTTTAAAATCCCTATTAAAGTTTATAAATACATTGATGAGTTGTGTTTTAGTTTTAAGACTTCTCTTAAAAGGATTTCCGAACTCAAAAGAAAAAATTCTGCACTAAAACAACAAGAAAATTTTTTAAAAGAAAAGGTCAAAGTTTTAGATAAAAATGTTTCTACCTTGAAAGAAAATGAAGGCAATATTTCAAAAGAAAATGCATTCTTGAAAAATGATGTCTCAAATATTTCTAAAAGACTTTCTATAGGATCTAAGAAACTGGAAAAAATTCTTTTTGTTTAAAGACCTTATTTCAATAAATCTGGGTTGGGAATGACTGCGGAAACCATTCCTTTAATTGATTTCCCTAAAGTTAAGGAAAGAATTAAGCAAAGACCCACAAGAGATGCTTACAAAAATCATTTTAAAAAGATCTTTATAAAACCCGTAGGTCGCAATACTCTCAGATGTTCAAAGTGCAATAGTGCAAATCATTTTGAAAAAGAATGTCCTATGGTTTGGAAACCTGTTAAGAAAGTATGGGCAAAAACCGCATATCATACTAACACTAATGGACCCAAGAAAATATGGGTACCAAAGAAAGTTTGAGTCTCATTTTTAAATGCAGGTCACTATCAAGAAAAAGGTAAAATGGTATATGGATAGTTGATGCTTAAGACACATGACAGGAGATTCAAATTGCTTCATAAAGCTCGTTCAAGCAAATGGTGGAAAAGTCTCATTTGGAGGAAACAGAAAAGGAAAAATTGTGGGATTTTGAACTGTAAAGATTGGAAATATCACAATAAGCAATGTTTCTTTAGTAGAAGGACTCAACTACAATCTATTCAGTATCAGTTAGCTGTGTGATACCGGTTTCAAAATCACCTTTCAAGAAAGAATATGTTCAGGAACTAGTAAAGATTCCACTCAGTCATTCATGAGTCGAAGACATGGTAATATCTACCTCTTGGATGTGAAACCAGATGAATCGCAATGTCTAATCTCAATTCAAGACGAAGCGAACTTATGGCTCAGAAAGTTTAGGCACATCAATATGAAGCAGATAGACAAAATTTCAGCAAAGAAGCTTGTTCGTGGTTTACCCAATCTATCATACCAAAAGTCTAATCTATGTACACCATGCATATTAGGAAAGCAGGTAAGAAATTCCTTTAAACCAATAAATCAAGTTTCCACTAATCGTGTACTGCAGCTTCTGCACATGGATCTCTTTGGACCAACCAGAACTCAAAGCATTGGAGGTAAGAAATATTGCCTAGTAATTATGGATGACTACTCTCGATTTACCTAGGTATATTTCATGGCAAGTAAGTCTGAAAATTTTTCTTTGAAATGAAAAATGGTATGTTATTTCAAGTATAAGAACAAACCATGGAGGTGAATTTGAAAATAAAGATTTTACAAAATTTTGTGATGAATCTAGTTTTCAGCACTTGTTCTCCTCTCCATATACTCCAAAGCAAAACGGAGTTGTGGAAAGAAAAAATAGGTCGCTTCAAAAAATGACTAGAACTCTTTTAATTGAAAGTAACATCTCTTCACGTTTTTGGGCTGAAGCAGTTTCTACTGCATGTTATATTATTAATAGAGTTTTTCTAAAGCTTATTCTAGAAAAAAAAAAAAAAACCCTATGAGTTATTCAAAGAAAAGAAGCCTATTGTTTCATATTTTCATGTGTTTGGATGCAATTGCTTTATATTGAAAAATGCAAATGATTGAGTTTGCAAGTTTGAAGAAAAGTCAGATGAAGGCATCTTCCTTGGATATTCAATCTCAAGCAAAGCCTACAGAGTCTACAACAAGAAGACTCAATCTGTGGAGGAATCAATGAATGTTAAATTCCAAGATTCTATGCAAAATGAATATATTCAGACTCATCTTGAAGAATCTGAATTTGCTCCAAACTCTACAAAGTCTAAAGAAGCAGTTTAGACTTTGAAAGACCGGCAACAAGTGATTATTGAAGATTCAAATGAAGGAAGTGATCATCAACCTGACAAATCAACCAGTAACTGGAAGCATAAGTCCAGCCATCCCAAAGATCTCATTATTGGCGACATTAATGAAGGAATTCGCACAAGATCCAAAATGCGCGAAGAGTCTAATGTTGTGGCTCTTATTTCTGAAATAGAACCCAAAAGCATAGAATAAGCTTTATCTGATGAAAGCTTGATTGAAGCTATACAAGAAGAACTCAGGCAATTCAGCATTAATGATGTCTGGGAGTTGACTTCTAAACCAAAAGGTAAATCTATTATTGGAGCTAAATGGGTTTTCAGGAACAAGATGGACGAGAAAGGAAAGGTCGTAAGAAACAAAGCAAGACTCATGGCCAAGGGATATACGCAAGAAGAAGGGATAGACTATGACGAGACTTACGCACCAGTAGCAATGTTAGAAGCAATTCGATTATTACTTACTTTTGCTTGTTATAAGAATTTCAGGTTATTCCAAATGAACGTCAAAAGTGCTTTCCTGAATGGATTTATCTATAAGGAAGTCTATGTGGAACAACCACCTGGGTTTGAAGACCCAAGGAAACCAGACTTAATATTCAGACTGAAAAAGGCCTTATATGGTTTAAAGCAAGCACCTCGAACTTGGTACAACAGGCTGAGTAAGTTTTAATTTAAAATGGCTTTGTTAAAGATAAAGTAGACACTACTCTATTTATTAAAAGAGAAAACAAAAGTTTTCTGCTTGTTCAAATATATGTAGATAATATTATTTTTGGATCCTTTAATGAAAGTTTGTGCAATAAATTCTCTAAGTCTATGCAGGATTCTTTCTTGGACTTCAAGTGAAACAATTGAAGGAAGTGACTTTTATAAATCAAGAAAAATATACTAATGATCTTGTCAAAAAATTTGGACTGGAAAATTGTAAAAAGACTGACATACCAATGTCAAGTTCTTTGAAGATAGACAAAGATGAAGGAGGAAAGAAAGTTGACCAGAAGTTATACAAGAGTATCATTGGTTCACTTCTTTATCTTATTGCTTCTAGACCTGACATTTTGTTTAGTGTTTGCATTTGTGTTAGATTTCAAGTAGATTCTAAAGAATCTCATCTAAATGCTGCAAAGCGTATTATCAAATACACTGCTTCAACTTCAAGTCTTGGTCTTTGGTATCCTAAAAAGGGAGACTTTACTCTTCTTGGATACTCAGACACAGATCTAGCTGGTTGCAGAGTTGATAGAAAGAGCACCTCGAATTTTGTCAACTACTTGGAAGCAGGACGTTGTCTTGGTTTTCAAGGAAGCAAAATACGAGCTCTTTCTACAATAGAAGCAGAGTATGTAGCTCTTGGAAGTTGTTCACAAATTCTGTGGATAAAACAACGGCTAAGAGACTTTGGAATTGAAGATTCATGCACGGAGATTAACTGTGACAACACCAGCGCAATCAATCTCACTAAAAATCAAATTCTTCACTCAACAGCAAAGCATATAGAGATTTGACATCACTTCATTAGAGATCGTGTTCAAAATGGAGAAGTTTCGATTCAATTTGTTGACTCAAAGAACCAACTGGTGAATATAGTCACAAAGCCTTTGGAGAAAAATCAATTTGAAATCATTTGTTCCAAACTCAACATTTTGAGGTTTGAAGAAGTTAAGGTCTAGAGACTCTCAGACTCGGACAAACAAGATTTTGACTGTAAGTTATTCTCTCTCATATTAAATCTCAGAAATGTACGATCATCTATATATAATTGATTTTTGCTACTTTCAAATTTTCGTGATAAGTGCAATCTTTCTTTTTAAAAAAGGAGTTAATTTTTTTTTAAAAATGGCAATTATCTATTCTTTTTTAAAAAGGCAGTTATTTTTAAAGGGCATCTTTTTACTTTCCATTTCGACGCTTCGTATGCCTCTCTTCGACTATCTTATATACTATTGCTTCTTCTTTGTTTTACTCCAAAAACCCTAAAAAGCATCGATCTTCCACTCCTGTTTTCTTCTCTTGTTTAATCTTCGAAAAAGTTGTCATCTTTCTTGGGAAAGTCAAGCTTGGAATCTTTCAAAGACTGTGAAAGATGTCGTCTCAAAGGAAGTCTTCGAGGATTGCAAGCAGGGGACCGCAAATGCGTGAGGGGCCTATGCACTTTGATCTCATCGAGGAAGAAGAGTCTCTCAGTCAGCAGGAGAGCCCACAACATTCTCAGCAGCGTCATTCTCCTCCATCTAGTCCACATGATGATGTTCATCGAGAAAATGAAGAAATCATAGAAGGCGCAAATCCTGTAAGAATTCAAAAGCCCTATTTTATTTATAAGCTTTATCGTGCTTTAAAGAGGACTGGTACTTCATTGAACTACTTCGATGAGTTTCTTAAGGACATAGGGTGTGAAAATGAATACATCTTTTTACGAAATATGGAGCGTTTGGGAATTGCCCTTGCGGGGTTGGCAGAAGAAACCCTTGCTAATATCCCAAGTGATCTGCGTGTTGGAGGGCTGAATCAGCCAGATGTGAATGATGTTGATAAGATGTACAGTCAGTTTCAACCGAGAATGGGTATTGCGGCAAAAATTTGGGGAAAAAGGACAGACTTGTTTCGATCATAGGAACAAAAGCTTTTATACTCTAAGTTGTTGAAACGTGGGGTGATAAACCCTAGAAGTGTGGATTTTGATTTCCTTAATGCCGTGAATGTCAATTTAAGGGAAAAATTTAGTCTTCTTCAACTTGAGCAGTTTTGTTCTAATTCTACAGAAGCCTATGCTGAACTCACTGCATATTTCTATTTGGATCTCAGTTTCTTGGATGCGAATAGATTCTCTTTTAGTGTCCGAGATTAGGACTATGTGGTGGATGTAGATATGTTGGCTGATGTCATTGGGGTTGAGAGAGGGAGATATCAACCTATCAATGTCTCTATTGCTCGTGCTACATTGGAACTTGTTAAGGATAGAAAGACAGAGGAAAAGATTTCTTACTCGAGGATGAGTGCATTTATCTGCTTCACAAGATTGTCATTAATTGCCTTAGACCAAAATCTACTTCAAAAACTGATATTTCAAACTTAGAGGCAAAGCTAATGTATGCCATCATTGCTGGGAAATTTTTTTCTCTTCCTCACACTATTATGTTCCACATGTATAGAGCAATGGTGAAGGACAGAGGTCAACTTCCTTATTCAGGTCTTGTGACAAATTTATTCAGACATTTGAATGTTCAGCCTCCACGAATTCTCTGTACTCGATCTTGTGGTCAAATGGTGGTGGGACTGAAAATGGTGACTAAAATGCGTCTGAAGGAACTCAACAAGGTGTTGGAGAAATTCAAGGAGAAAACCCCTGTCAAAACTCATCAAACCTCTTCGGCTGCAAAGAGAAAATGGAATGAGTCCATGGTTGCTCCATCCAAGAGAAGAAGAGCTCTCATCGTTGAGGATGAAGATGATGAGGAAGACATCACCATTTCTGCAATGGCATTGAAGAACCTGAGTCGTTCTGTTCCAGAATCAACGGAACGGAAAGAGTAAGACTCAGAACAGAGGACTGGAGAAAGAGAAGATGAAGAAAAAGAAGCAGAGGAGAAAGAAACAGAGGAGAGAGAAGCTGAAGAAAGAGATGCAGAGGAGGAAAGAGGAAATCAAGAGGAAGGAGAGCATGAGGAACACTCTTTTCCACCTGGAGGCATGGAAATAGGGGGAGACCATGAGAAAAGAGGAATGTCCTCATATCCTGCTACTAGTGAGGGAGTCAATCGTTCTCCAACAAATCTAGAGGAAATCTATGCCTCTCAATTTCCTGAGGAGAGACATGATGTTTCATTGCCCAATTTGCATGACTATGTTGATTTGCCATTGTTTGCCTTTACTCCATCTAATCGTGTAGAAGCCAATACGCAGACTGATAATTCAGCAGATTTTCGTAGAATTCTTGATGTTCTCTTAGAAATGCGGGGTCAGATATATGCTTTGGGATGCGAAGTTTAGAATTTGCATAATGCAGGTCAAGCTTCTTCAGTTATATGCTCTCGGATCCAAGCCCTTTCTCTTCAAATTCAAGCAAATTCTAAGGGTGAAGAGGTGGCTCAACTGAAGGAAGAGTTGAAAAAGCTAGATGGCATTGTCCAGTCAATGGGAGATTTCCAGCTTGTTCATGTTCCCAAGCATTCCTAAATCCATTTTCTTTCCATCTCAACCTTTTTTTATGTTGACAAAAAGGAGGAGAGATGCAAGATTTGAAACTTTGAACTTGAACTTTTGATTTATTTTGATGTTTGTTTTGTTTGACTTGACTTTTGTGTCTAGATGTGGACTGAATTTGGGATTTTGATTTGACTGCTTATATTAAGTACTATTGATATCTTATGAATGGGTTTACTCACATGAAAGACTAACCTATTTTCTGTGGTTGCAGAGTCTAGTGTCATCATTAAGCCATTTATCTTTATGAGATATCCATATTTGCTTAAGTAATGTTTTGCATGTCAAAGTTATCTAAATCTGCAGGAAAGTTTTGTCACCATAAAAAATGGGGAGATTGTTGGAGAAATCTTCCTAGAATATTTTGAAGCTGACAAAATGTTTCCATCAGTCTAGTCTGAAGATTTGCGGACTCTGCTATTTAAAGTTTGAAGACCTCCGAACTACCAGACTCAAGACTCAAAGTCTATTCTCATTGACAGTTTTTAATCCGTTGAAGAAGGGCTGTCCAAAACTGGGTGTTTCATTATGGATTTGACATTATCGATCGGAGAAGATCTCTTGGCTGGATATGACATAATGGATTCCTTTATTCGAATCAAGATTGATTAAGGATCCGATGATTGGCGAAGTATACTTGGAAGGATCTACTTATGGAAACCGAGATCCTGATTGTATGGGTAAGCATGATTGATGGGCTATCGACATATTCCTTTAATAGCTCGAATGATCTTCCTAATTGATTTCGTCCAACGGGTAGATTGGATGATTTCCTTTGGTAAGTGCCAACGGGTATGATGGCATAAATGAGTATATAAGGAAGACGTTCCAATTGTTCGAGTGTGTGCGCGATAGGATAATTCCAAAATCTGAAACTCCTTGTTCTTAGTCAATTCATTTGCTGAGCGAAATCTTGTACGCAAAAGATAGTCTATATTCGTGAGAAACCTTGAGGAAGTGTGGTAGAATATCTACACTGTGGAATCAATGGAGAGCTTTGTTGTAACGTCTCTTTTGTTAATAGTGAAATCCAGCCAGTGAGCTGTCAGTGCGGAAGAGTGGACGTAGGCTTGAAATAAGCCGAACTACTATAAACCTTGTGTTCAATTTTCTCTTCCCTACTCTTTACTTTACTTTGATTATAATTCGTTTTGTTAACCAAAGGAGAAATTCTTTTCTATTGTTTATTTCGTATTGCTCATTTATCACGAGAAATTATTATACACCTATTCACCCCCCTCTAGGTGCTTATACTAGCTATCTCAGCCAATGAGTCAAGTGGGTTCATAGTGGTTCGAAGAAAATCGACCACGGGTCATTTGCACTTAAAAATGCTTGAAAATTAGCCGGTAGCTTGGGTCACGCTAAAAACGTGTCGAATAGAAATTAACGGTGAATTCGAGTCCAATTTCAGAAATTGAAGATTCTGTCATGTCGCAATAAATTTTAGGAACGTCGACTCAGTCTTAGAAGATTTTTCGGAGATTCCGAGATCTTTACGGAAAATCGTACGAACATCGCGGAAAATTAATGGAAATTCGTATGGGCCAAATTTTAGCGAGTTTGGACTTTCAAGCCAAGCCTTTAAGTGTCAAGGAATTATAGAAAATTGTTCGAGATTTTTCTTTATCGAAATTGGACATCAATGTGGGAAATTGAGTGAGGAAGTTAAAGCTAAAGTGGTGAAATTCGGAGCTATGGTTTGGAGCTGGATTTTTAATATCAAAATTTGGTTATTTTGATGGATTATTATTGGAAAGTATTAAGGGGACATATAGGATATGATTGAGCACCTTTGGGGAGACAAGCATTAAATTAGATGGATTAGTCTTTGACTATTCTCTCTCTCCCCCAAAAACTTCCATCGCACGTTCCCCTCTGTCTTCCCTTCTTCGAATCGGACTACCTTGCTATTTTAGTTTTATTTTCACTCTCTGCTCCTTCCCTAGCAAAAACCATCAAGCTCCATCATCCACCCGGTTTTCTGCTCAAGCAGCCACAATCCACATCCCCACGCGTTCTGCAGCATCGAAGCAGTCCATCATCTCGTTCATGTCTTGCGAGCAACCACGAAGACCTGCAACCATGCCAACTTCACCGGTTCCCTTCACCCGTGTATCTCATTACCACACGTCCGCGGTTTGCTCCTCCTCGGTCAGAATCAGCAAGCTTCTCCATGATTGACTGAAGCTACCAGCATCTTCACGTTTGCACGGCCCACGGTCACTCCACCAGCGAGCTTCTGTCCACATCCAGTCAACCTTCCCCGTCAAACTCCCCATCCTATTGACCCCAAAGCCACGCGGCCATCTCCTTTTCCCTCTATCCTCGGGCGTTGTTGCTTCTCTTCTCCAGTGAACATTCAGCGTCTTCAATGTCCATCGAAGACTCAATGAAACCATCGCCTCCAGCAACGTGTCTTCGACCGAAGCAGTAGTCTTCATGCCTGTGCGTCGCCAGCTCTAGCGAAGACCGAAGTAGCCCATATTATTTTCTCTTCGTGAATAGCAACAGCAACGTTGGCCCATCTTGTTCAGCCCACAGTTGGTTGAAATCAGCCCATGTTCAATTGAATTGAAGCCCATCTCGAGCCCAAGAAGCCAACTCGTCTTCAACAGGCCCAACCCAGCTTGGGTTCGGCCCAAAAGAAATAACAAATCTCAATTGGGCTGAGATTTGTTGGGCCCAAATTTAAGGCTCAGTCCAAGCCCGCCGGTGTCGTTGAAAGCCCGATTTCGGCCGCCGTCGCATTGCCGTCGCGGTGTCCTGGTCCCCACTTTTAATCAAGTGAGTAATCTCACTAATCCTTGCTTAGTAGACTAATGATGTCTAAGGGTTGATTAGATCTAATTAAGTGCAATTAGGTGGTTAGATTAGCATGGATTAGTGATTATTAGTTAATTGTATTGCATATTAGTTAGGTGGTTAGTGTACTTAGCTAGAGAATTGCCTATACTATTTATTGAATGCATCTCACAATTTTTCCTGACCCGATTCGGGCTTCAATTAGGCATTACAGGTCTAAATTGGATTTTTAAGTAATTATTTATTAAATTTCGAAATTAATTATTGAATTATTTATTTTTAGAAAATTAGGCAGGGATAGTGGACGACTAAAATTTCGTGCTGATCGTCATGGTGCAGTCTGTTTATTTAGTTGGGCTCTACATTGTGTTGAATTGAATTAATTGTGTAATTTGAGGAATTATTCCTTAATTGACTAAAATTGAGTGAAATTGAATGAATGATTGATTGGTGGTTGACCGAGTGTGGTTATTTAGCATTGACAATGCTTTGATGAGTTGTAAAGTAGAGAAAATCATGAGGCTAAACTGAGAATAATCTTGGCTAAGGTCTATCAGGTACGAGGTATGGATATACGTGATTCGGTGATAAGAAAATCACTGGTGAAAATAGCGCCTTAAAGAACACACGAGTGTTGTCTATTTCCTGCATCAGTATAGACATACATGATTCAGTGATAAGAAAATCACTGGTGAAAACGGCGCTTTAAAGAACGCACGACTGCTATCTACTGCATGTCTCATT
This sequence comes from Eucalyptus melliodora, assembly GCA_004368105.4. Taxonomy (NCBI): domain Eukaryota; kingdom Viridiplantae; phylum Streptophyta; class Magnoliopsida; order Myrtales; family Myrtaceae; genus Eucalyptus; species Eucalyptus melliodora. The sequence goes on from CM023402.3 coordinate 15,072,882, forward strand.
ACGGACATACGTGGTTCAATGATTAAGAATATTACTGGTGAAAACGGCACCTTAAAGAACGTACGATTGTTGTCTAGTACATATGTCACCTTGGCGAAAACGACGCCCGAGAGCATTACTGTAGCTCTGTGACTGAGAATGCAAATGGGAGGTTTTATATTGAGAAGTGATTTGACCTAGAAATGGTCCGACTGATATGTAATCGACTAGGTCGATTAATCAATGATTGATCCGTTGTTGTGAATTGACTAATTGAGTGGAAGTGACTTTGAATAGTCCGATTAACATGTAATTGGCTAGGTCAATTGATCGAGATATCGATCTGTGATGTGATTGCTAGGGTGTCTATTGAATTGTGCTAATATGCAGGTGGAATCTGAGGCCAAGGTAAGTCTTCTGACCTGTGCGTGTATAGGCAGCCCGGTTAGCGTATTGGTTTCCTAATTGAGTCTTAGTGAGGTAGAACTTAGTGAGACATAGTTTTATCCTGGTTATGGGACAACATTTCAGGACCCTGATGAGGAGCCTGAGGAGAAAGAAACCGAAGAGGAGTACCTGGAGGAGAACCTCGATGATGATCTGAGTACGAACCGGATGAGGATTGAGATCCCATCCTTTGTTGTGAATCTTGTCTAAATTTGAATAGTGTGAGACTAAAAAGTTATGAATAGTTTTATGAAGTACTTTAAGGTGTGGTTGTATAAAGGTTTGGTTGTGGAATATGAAAAATATTGCATTACTTTTCTATCCCATTGTTTTATTATCTGAGGATTTATAACTGCTTTCACATGTGCTTAATAAACGAAAGGGTCGGCGATATTTAGTCATGGGATATCGCATTATAAAATCGACCAGGTAGAAGGATGTGTGCGTGCCCGAGGATCGGGGCGTGACAGACAGTGTTGACATGCAATGTCAGCACAGGCAAGGGTAGCCCCACGAGGAAGATGAACAGTCACGGTCCCACTGAATTTTTTTTTCTCTCACATCACTCACCGGTCACTTCTCCTCTTTTCCCTTTTCTTTTTTTTTTTTTCCTTTTCTCGTTTTTCTCTCTTTCTCTCCTTAAAACCAAAGAAGGCCCTCACTTTTTTTCACAATTTTTTTTCAAAATTTTCCCCCTTTTTGTCCGTACACGAACAACACCTTTATAAGGGGGAAAATTGAGACCTTTGTGGCATGTTTTATTTTCAATTTTGCCTGTGCATAATCTCCTAAATATATCGTTGCACCCCGCGTGATATTCTCTTTTGAATTTTCCAAATATTGCATCCAAAAATTTCCTTTTTGCTTGAAAATATATCCCTCAGTGTATATTACCTGAATGTGTGAAAAATCTTAGTAGAATATATGAAAAATCTTGCCCTCGCCGCCTGTCCAATAAAATAAAACAAAATAAAATAAAAGTTCCTAAACTATATGTCGTGGCAATTTTTATTTTTTGGGGTAAAAATTAACCCATTTTTAATGCAAAAATTTTAGGTGACAACAATAATTTTCCTTTTTATTTGCTCATTTTGTATTGAACTTCCATCTTGAAATTCGTGAACATCAATCGATTGCCCTCGTTGTTGTAGGCTTATAATTGAAAAAATTGGCAATCACTTTTGACAAGTGAACATTGAATGCAAGTTCTAAACACTTTGATTTGGCCCTGTTGAACACATGGTTTTGTTTAAATTTCTAGTTATGGGCTCGAAATCATTTTGAAAAAAAAAAAAAACCTTTCAAGTTGTGATTTTATATTGGGGCACAAAAATTGAAATTGCATTTTTTTATTTATCAAATTCTCTCTTTCTCACATTTTGGAGCTAAAATGCAAATCATTTTGAGTACAAATTTCTCAAAATATAAGTCACTTCATTTTTCTAAGAGTAAAATCACAAATCAATCTTTCAAAAATCAATGACACTTTTACATACGTAACTTTTGGAATAAAGGTGGAAATTTGATTGATGGCCATGGATTGATTATTTTAATGATGCCTTCTCCTATGATAAAATCTTGGCGAAATACTAAAACCCCGTAATAAGGACTATGGGTCATGTACCATCACCTCTATTTTGTTGTAAGATGTGACCTCATTGAGAGATCATTTTCTCATTCACATACTTACATCGGTGCTTTTTTGTAGGTTATGTATGATGCTCCTTGACATTTTAGTATTCGACCACATGGAGAAGTGAATTCTAGAGCTAGGACAAAAGTTGATTTTTACTCGTAACTATGCAAGAGTTTCTTGTATTTTATTATTGTTTTTATTCTTGTGAAGAATCATGTTTTCCATTTCGGGTTTTGTTTGTGAATCCAATTGATACTTTTGTAAATCACGTGACTTGCCTTTTTTTTAATAATGGAATTCAATTTCTTAAAAATCATCCTTTTGAAAACAAACTCAAAAGTGTAGGCTCATGGAACTCGAGGAACAAGCATGCATCGAGGCTTTATCGGCGCCAATCTTCCAATAGAAGTGGAACGAAGCCGAATTCCGCTTTAGGAAGTTTCTTTATTTGGAAATTGGGTATTGTCATCACTAGATTGTTTTTTTACAAGTTTTATCAAGAGTCGCATCATATGTTACTAATAGGCTAGCGCTAAGGCTCTTGCGCATTTTGGCAATTAAAGCATTTGAACATTTGGCTGCAAGAACTTTATGCAATCAACATAAGAGATTTGTGTCGCAAAATGCTACTTTGTTATATGTTTTATTGCGAGGAAATGACTCAAATGCCTTAGGTGCCAAAATAGCCCATCGATCTCATTCACTTTGCATGATGAGACAAATGAAGGGAGTTGCCAAGCATCCAAAGAGACGAATTCGAAAACATGTGAAGGGTAAATTGTGTCGATTCCAATTGCTCATTTTCATAGTGTCTCTGACATGATTCTTTTTTCCTTTGATAGGAAAACATCAAACACTTAAAGGCAAATGCAAGTGAATGGTAATGTCGAGTTACCAAATATCCACGAGGGTGAATCCAAGAAATGTTAGCATCCAAAGGATAAAAACGAGTGAAGGGTAATAATGTATCGTTTTCAACATTTCAATCCCTAAAGATCTTTGCACTAACATATTCTTTCACATTCTTTACAGGATTATTGGGTCACCATGCCACAGGTAAGTACCCTTCTTATCAAATTATTTTAAAAAAAGGGAGAATTTCCATTACAAAAAAAAAAAAAAAAACTTTTGTGCTTTCCTAGAGACAAGCACAAAAATGAATAATTGAGAAAAAAATTCTACAAACTTTTTTAGCATCATTTTTATCTCAAAATTGTTTTCTCGTTTTGTGGATTATTCATTTTGAATCAAATTTCCCTATGAAGATTGATCTACTCAGATGATCTCGGCAAAGTGAAATAGAGACGTTAACCATGCCAAACAAGAAGTGCTTAAGATGAAGAAAGGCAAGTAATTTCCAAACACGTCCTTCAAACACTTTTGAGAGTTGAGTAAAATGCGACCTTCTCTTAGGACAAATGATTCATTCGCATTGAGTGCAAAGATCATAATGATAAAGGCGTCTCCTTCATCAATCCCAAATATCACACTAATCTCTTGCTTCCACTTTGGGCCGAATAAAGATGATCCTTCAAAGTATCCCTGTTGAGAACAACCCTACATTAGGGCAGCATAGGAGGTTATGATCGTGTTGTAGAGCGAAAGACTAAGAAAGATTCTATTACCTTCACTTGCATTAATCTTCTGGTGATAGCTTTAGAGGAATTCTTGTCAGAGCTTGACTCATCCCAAGGTGAAGAAGAGTATTTCCTTCTCTACCCAAACATTGATACCCATTGCTTTAAACAATTTGGGCCTGATTGTTCATTTCTAAATCTCGAGTGGTGATCATCTCCCTTCATTGGAGCAATGCATAAGCATCAACCACATACAATTAACATTTATGGGAAAACATGAAAAATAAAATCTCAAAAGTCATAAGAGCTCCAAAGTTCAAAGAGCAAAAAGTTCAACAAATTAGGGGGCATGAAAATGCAGTGTGCCTGGTAAAAGCAAGGCCAATGCCCATCAAGAAAAAGAGCCAAAAGGCTACATCTTAACAAAGTCCAAGTGCATGCATAAAAAATCATCGCAAGTGCAAAGGAAATTAGAAAAAAAAGGTGCAAAGCTCCCATGCAGGAATGATTAGTCAAGGGACTTTCGAGATGTACTATGTTTCAAAAGCCAAATGCTTTCGAAAGGTCGAGTGACCTGGTCACGATGCTATGATGATCACCGACTCTTAAAAACCCTCTTGAAAATTTTAAGACTTTCGAGCCTCTCCTGAGCCAACATTACAACCCTCTTCCGAAGTCTCTTTTGATTGGGATGGTTTGAGCAAAAATGAGAATGCCACAAAGAAGTTATTACATGAAGGAGAGGAGGTAATTCTATCTTTTCTTATCTTCAAAGTTCTTGACTTGTAAACCTGATGAAGATAGTAAAATGTTCATTTATTGGCCTCAAAGCAATAATTCATTTGTATAAACCCTAACCGAGCCTATATTGCGGTCCTTTCAAAAGACCTTTATGATATATCAGATTGTGCTCATTACGAATGTTTCTGAAAGCCTCTTACATGGGTTGTGTGAGATACCCTTGGCAATCGGTTACTTCCTACGCGAATAGATAGGATCGAGTAGTCATTTTATCAAGAGTGTGTGAGAAACCATTTTCTAACTAAGAAGCTCTAGTTTTGCATGCTTAATGAGCCTTTTTCATAAGTCATAGCCATTCTGATAAGAACTTGTCTCCTAGAGAATTTGATGATCAATGATATATCCCCGAGCATGATGACAATTTTGCGTTACATTATGCTGATTGACATCGAATGTTTTTTTTTAAGCTGTCAGACTTAGCTTGATTAGTTTGTTCAATTAATGTTGCAATATTGCCAATACGTTTCTTGATGACGTCCCTAATGACATTTGTTCAAGTTGAGTTTGACAGGATTCCTCAATCATACATTTTTTAAAAGGTTTGTGGGTTGATCCCTAAACCACGAGGTTCATGGGTCGATCCTTAAACCACACAGTTCATGAGTCGATCCTTAAACCACACGATTCGTGGATCTATCCTTAAATCACACGGTTTGTGGGTTCATCCTTAAACCACAAGGTTCGTGGGTCGATCCTTAAATCACACGATTCGTTGGTCCATCCTTAAACCAGAAGGTTCGTGGGAAACCACACGGTTCGTAGGTCCATCCTTAAACCACACGGTTTGTGGGTCCATCCTTAAACCACACGGTTCGTGGGTCCATCCTTAAACCACAAGGTTCGTGGGTCCATCCTTAAACCACACGATTCCTGGGTTCATTCTTAAACCACAAGGTTTGTGGGTCTATCCTTAAACCACATGGTTTGCGGGTCATCCTTAAACCACGCTTTTAAAATGTTTATAAGTCTATCTTTAAACTGTGATTTTCAAAAGGTTTATGGTCAACCTTAAACCATGTCATTTACAAAGGTTCATGGATTTTCCTCAATCCATGTATTTTCAGCCTAGTCAAAACTCATTGTTATACGGTGAGACTTCGTCCCTATCCTTCTTCTTATGACCTGGTGGGCTTCTGTAGCCCGAAATCCCTCCCCTTCTTCTTATGACCCGATAGACTTTTGTAGTCTAGAGTCATTTTCTTTCTTCTTATGACTTAGTGGGCTTCTATAACCCAGAGTCCTTCTCATTCTTCTTATGACCCGGTAGACTTTTGTAACCGGAGTCCCTCTCCTTCTTCTTATGACCCGGTGGACTTCTGTAGCCCGAAGTACTCCCATTCTTCTTATTACCTGGTGGGCTTCTGTAGCCCGGACTCCTTCCCTTTTTCTTATGACCCGATGGGCTTCTGTAGTCCGGAGTCCCTCTCCTTCTTCTTATGACCCGATGGGTTTCTGTAACTTGGAGTCCTCCCCTTTTTCTTATGACCCAGTGGGTTTTTGTAGCATGGAGTCCTCCCATTTTTCTTATGACTCAGTGGGGCTTCTGTAATCCGGAGTCCTCCCCTTCTTCTTATGACCCAATAAGCTTCTGTATCTCGAAGTCCCTCTCCTTCTTCTTATGACCCAGTGGACTTCTGTAGCCCGAAGTCCTCCCCTTCTTCTTATGACCCGGTGGGCTTCTGTAACCCGGAGTCCATTTCCTTCTTCTTATGACTCGATGGACTTCTGTAGCCCGGAGTCCTCCCATTCTTCTCATGACTCAGTGGGCTTTTGTAGCTCGGAGTCCTCCCCTTCTTCTTATGACTCGGTGGGCTTCTGTAGCATGGAGTCCTCCCCTTCTTCTTATGACTCAGTGGGCTTTTGTAGCTCGGAGACTCTCCCCTTCTTCTTACGACACGATGCGCTTTTGTAGCTTGGAGTATTTCTTCCTCTTATTGACAAGACACATTTCCATAGTTATGAGTTATTTCTATTGACCTAACACGTGCCTATGCACCTAGAGTCTCTCTATCATCAAAATAATTTAGGTGTCTTCTATCTTTGAATGCAACCTCTTCGAGGCTACATTCAAAGATGGGCAACTATTGACACCTAACTTTTCTTTTCCTCAAATGCATAATTTAAAAAATATAAAAAATTAATTAAATATTAAAAAATATTAATTTAAAAAAAAAAGGAAGAAAAAAAGCAAAAAATTGAAATTGAGAGAGGCCGGATCGAGCCGGATCAAACCTTGGCCCAACTTGCCTCTTTTCTTTTTGTCCCTACTCGGCCCAAGCTATTTCCCCTTGGGCTTGGCCCACGCTAGCTTCTCCCTCCTTCCTGGCCATCCTTGCACGCGGGGGGGCCTGGGGAAAAGAAAAAGCAGCAACAAGTGGCAGAGAAAAAAGGGAGGAAAAACCAAGAAACAGAAAGAGGGAGGGAGCTGGAAGACTCGCCGTCGCAGATCCTTCCGCCACTATCTCCCTAAGACTCAGAGAGAGAGAGAGAGAGAGAGAGAGAGAGAGAGAGAGAGAGCTAAAGGGGGAGAGAGAAAAATTTGGGGAGGAGGAGGACAATGGTTGAGGAGAGAGGAGGCCCGCCGCCTCAACCCGACGCCGTCAGAGCCGCCACCCTCCTACCCCTCGTCGCTCGACCTGCAACACCTGCCGTCGCTACTACTAGCCACCATCGCTCCCAGTCCCCTCGCCAACGACACTACTCAAGCTAAAAAACCACGACGCCGTCCCCGACAAGGAAGTCCTGACGCTGTTCCTGAGTGACCCATCACGAGATCCACCATGCAGGGCTGTTGTCGCCTTGCCGAGGCACACCGTTGGTCATCGTCGTGTCGTTTCCCCCCACTACCACCCGATGCTACCGTTCCGCCACCAGACACTGCCCCTCGACCGAGCCCCACGCCATCAAACTTGACGCCCCCCCCAAGAGATCAACCTATTGTTGTCGTCCGCTGTGTTGCCGCCACCTTCAACAGCAAGCCACCGTTTCTCAGCACCATCCCAACCACCTCTAGTGACTGTTGGTGTTGCTCGTTGCAGCTGCCCTCCTTGACGCTGCCAAGAAGCTGAAAGGTAGAAGTCGCAGAATGTCAGGTCAGCACCAAGTTAGGCAGAAACCCCTATTGAGTAGGGTTTTGGCCGAACTAGGGTCAAGCGAGTGGGTTAGCCGGGCTGGGCTCCTGTTTTCTTGGGCCTAGCGCATATGGGGCCTTGAAAACTCCATGGCTAGCTTTGTGGGCCGTTTCCTTTTAAGAAGAAATAGGGAGGCCCGATTTGGGCCTGTGCGGTAGGCCCATCCGGGTCGTTGGTGGGCGACCCGAGTCAGCCCTAACGTGAGAATCTGACCTAGGTCATTTTTAATATTAAAATAATATTTAAAAATATTAATATTTTTAAATATTTTTAAAAATAAAAATTGAAAATAAAAAAATGTAGAGTTTGGTTAGGTATTGCTATGTCTTACTTTCTTAGTATAATTTGGCCTTTATTTGCTCGTATTTTGATTATATCACATGTTTAATTTACATGTTTAACTATGTTTGTAATTGTTTAGCTGCATGTGTTAATTTTGTTGCAATTAGGATCTTGGTAGCTATGATTGCGCACATGCATGATCACTTCACATGTTAGTGGATAGGTACAAAAATCAATCCAAATTGCCTGACAAAAATATTTTTTTTTTCTAAAATGAACAAGATTAGGTACCGAAAGGGCATTAATTGATTAATTAGTGTAATCAAGTCCACGACCCTAGATTATCTGGTTGCGTAGGAAGTGAGGTATACTTCCATACCTCATTTGGTTTCTAGCCAACCCCAATAGGCTAGTGGCGACTCCTTTCTATGAAATTTTTTAGAAAACCCCAATGTCACGCAATGTATGGGCTTGGGAGAGCCTGCGCCTATTCATGGGCCTTAGGCAATACCCCTAAACCTATTCCCTCCCCCCGAGGGTAGGTCGCAACAGGCATTGGCCTAACAAGGCCCACAAGCAAAACAAACGTGGAAGGGAAAGGAATTGTCAAATTTTACTTCCAAAGCTCCCTTGTCATCTAATGCATACGCAATATTGTGAATTTTAGAAAGAAAAATGCTAGACATGTCAGAGAGTTCTTACCATTATAATTTGCTTCACGTGAATCCCCAATCGTAAAAAACCTTGGTCAGATTTAATTCTAACACAATTTAAATATATTGAAACTGTAAATAATGAATTTGACATTACACCATGTGTTACAATCACATGAACACCACTTTGATGCGTTATACATAGATATTAAAAGTGGGACCAACCATCCCAGGTAGACAATACATTGGACCCTTTATTATCAAAGTAAACTTGAGAACATAAGAGATGTAATACCAAGACTTTAAAGATAGCAAAAGTAAAACCCACAAGAATCATCAGTTGACTTTCCTGCAGTTCTTCCTAATCTGACCGCTTGAGCCGGTTAGCGGGCTGAGGTTACCCATCTTCACCATGGCGTTAGCAAAATCTGTCATGAAAGTAGCCGAATTGCTACTGTAAGTGTTCACTTGAGCGTCCGTGGAACCACCACTGAACAATTGCTGGTCTGAGTGAAGAAGCCCCTTTTGGGTTTGCAAGTTCTTGAAGTAGGCGTTGTCGAAGTATGTCGGGCTCGTGGTGTCAAGAGGAGAGGGATTGTTGTCACCTCCGGTGCTCTGGCAGTTTGCTTTTAGTGACGTTGCGAACGTGCCGTTGATGTCGCTCTCATTATAAAGTCGGGTCCGGAAAGTTGTGCATCGGGCTTGACCTATCGTGTGCGATCCTATGGACAAAAATTGAACATTTTTTGTAAATCGATCTTAGTAAATCAGTCTAGCTTTATTATAAATCTTTTATTATAAAATGTAACCAAAAAAAAAAAAAAACACTGACCTGAAAGTGCCACCATTTCTTTGGTAGTGAAGCCTTTGTCAGAGAAGGCGGTGATGAGGTCACTAAGGCTCAAAGTTGAGGCAGGAAGGTCGCTATTAGCAGCACTTAGGCTTGCGGTGGTCGAGTCTCTTCTTCCTAATAAGACTGTCCAACTTGGGCCACCTAACTGAAAATTAAATAAAAAAATAAATCCAAACATGTTAGTGCTAATATAGACGGGTAACATAGCATGTGATTTTTTCCTCCCAATTGATCGCTAGTGTTGAGAAGAAAATGTGCACTTACGGCAACGACAGAATCACGCGCGGCGACGGCCAAGATGTCAGCACAGGACACGATCCCAGGGCAGCTGCTCTCCAGTTGGGACTTGATTGTGTCGATCACCTCGTATCCATGTATGGAATTGTCATTCGCGCTGGCGGTCTTCTCCCCGGTGAAGTTCATGGTGTCATCCAACAAAATCGACGCGTCACATCCCTGTTTCATATTTTGCACCACACATTATTAATCAGCCATTCTAATTGGAAAATCGATCCGATTGGCGTTCATTTCATTCATTGGTTGGAGACAGGAGGTTTGGGTGTTATAAATTTTCCTGAAATTAGAGCATAAACACTGGTTGTTTCCCTTATCATTCCCCCTTTTTGTCCCCTACCATGAACGATTAGAGACACCAGTTTGGACGGGGGTGACACTCTTTCTCATGCCTTTTGACTTTACTCCGTGTTGTTTCTCATGGAACAATGCATCCAATAATCGTCGGACTAGAAACAAAATGATTGCGCTGTGAAATGTTCTCTAAATCAGGATTTTTGGTTAGCAACATGGCACGTTATTTAATATTTAACAGAGGGGAGTAACCGACTTTATGATTCACTAGAATTAGCCTGAGCTTGGCCTTCTCGAATGACCAATTATGTATCGATTAAGAATGAAAATCTAGACGATTTCCAACCTATATAAGAAAAAAGAAAAGCAACCCACAAATCTAATCGAGAAAATTGTAAACATGTCATATTTGTTATTTAAAAGATCGATCAGCCTTTGACTATCAAGATCAAAGTAGAGACGGCATGTTTGATGGAGAAAGGTCCATTAGGATGCAAACTGATATTTTGTGTTGGAAGCAAACTAGTGAGGCCATGCACAAGGCGCAATTCATTTATTCAAAGATCTAATATGATTTTTAGAATACCATTGGATTAACAAATTCCATTAAAACTTAACCAAAAAAAACAAATTCCATTAAAACTGATATTTTACCATAAAATATCATTTTAAATTAGAAAAGCATGGCAACCAAAGGGATGGTGATCAAAATATGATTGAAACCTATTGAGAAAGACTGATTGGTTTTGCCAAACGTGATAAACGCGTATTTGACTTAAAAAGCATGGCCGTCTCTCTCTCTCTTTTCCAGCTGCAACGTTTAGGACTTTTACATGATCTAAATTATTGAGTTAATCGGGTTTAAAACAGGTAGCTAATCATACACGCACATCTTATCAACAGCGAGATCAGCATAAAGTACGTCGCCTGCATGGCTTTTATAATAAAGAAAAGTATAGCATATATCGTCTGTGTAATGAAAAGAAAAAATTAGAGTATACACAACAACATTCTTGTCCACCCTTGATAAACTCACAAAAATGCACGGCACAACAATATACCAAAAAGGTCAGTCAGACTCGGCTATTTCATTATGCGAATCTCGTACCTACTGTTTTGGTTAGCGAAAAAGAGAGTACATTAATTGCGTAGAAGCGAAATCTAATGATGCCTTTGACTATGAGGGTGGTTGGAATGTTTCACAAGCACAGGCATAAAGATGCATCATGCACGCATGCTTGCATGCAGCTTGAATGACAGAAGAGAAACAAAGGTAGAAATCAATGCGAAAGAGAGGAGAGACTCGGAGGAGAGGGACTTGCATTGACAAAGCAATCGTGGAAGTGAAGGCGGAGCAGCGACCCGTCCATGCGGGCATCGCCGAACACTGCGGAGCTCACGCCGGACTTAATGGTGTGGAGGGCGCTGGGACAGGATGTGGAGTAGAAAGTGCTGGACAGCCGAGCCGAGGCTGTTCCAAGTAGGAAACAGAGCAACAATAAGAAGGCGGGTCTGGGAGAAGAGTTCTCGCAAGCCATCGCTTGGAATTTAAGTTTCAGCGAAGAAGGAGACAAGCGAAGGAGGAGGAGAAGCACTAGCTTGACGGCTGTGCGCAAAGTGTGCTTTTGTGCGTTGCCCTTGAATGAACTCGGGGGTATTTATACAAGAGTTTCTGCACTGTTGTGCTTTTTCTTTCTTCTCAAGTCAACGGCCATGGTTGTCTGCATCTATAATATATGAAATTTTAATTTTGACCAAACAAGTTCAACACCAAATTGATCTATAGATATATAGATCATGCATAGTCTGGACTAATTTGCTTTCTATTTGCAAACTAACCCTCATCTCACCGTATAGAAATTTTGGGCCTGACATAAATTTGTAGGTCTATATCATTCTGTCAATTCTAAGCAAATATAACCCGACCATACTTGTATCAGATTCTAGTAGTAATTTCCTTATGAGATATCAAGCCAAGAAACTTCTCACTTTCAGCTTTTGAACTTTTAAGAAGGTTCATATGAATTAAAGAAGATGGCTTACTGTGAAAAGTACGAATATATAGGTATAGTTGCGTGTGTTATCTATTTTAATGGACCGATGGAGGGGTTGCGACATATGTTGGTTTTTTTTTACTCACTCTCTATGTTTGTTTTCTAGTGTCCAAACTTTCGTTGTTGGCCTTGAACTCGTGTGTATATATATATATATTTAAAGTACTTAAATCGTCAATTTGTTTAATAAAGTCTTGTAACTTGCATAACTTTTCTAATAAACCCCACCCTCCTCGAAAGTCAACAAGAGTAAGATGGAACAAGCTCGAGGGGGGTGTTCACGTTAAGAAATTTCACTACTCAAGTCCTGGTTGCAGTACCCACTTTTGAAGTTTCTAGTCTCATGCAGAATAAATTGTCCAATCAATTCTAAATCCGTTATATAGATGCAAATTAAGTCATGAACTTTTCAATTTTGTCAATTTAATCATAAATTTTTGCACAAAATTCTAATATAGTCATTTGTACAAATTTTTGTGGGAAAAGTGATTTCATATGAAAATTGGTCAAAAGAATTACATTAGACTCTTATTGGCTTAGACGGGCATGTCAACTCTATTTAATCTCATTTGTACCATGAGGGATCTAATCTATAAAATTGATGCAATTTCAAAGACTTAATCAAATATATTACAAGGGCTTAATTGAAAGAAATGTACAAATTGAAGGACCCAAAGTGAAATTTTTTAACTCAACGGTACACATTGCTTTTTCTCAATTAGCACATATAGTAAATTCCTTATCAAAACAAAGTCCACCTGTTTCACCAGAAACAGCAAAAAAAGAAAAAAACAGAGAGAGAATAGTTTTTTTTTTTTTTTTTGGTCGTAAGAGAGGGAATAGTTCAGAAGTGTTCAAAATTGAATTTCGTTTGGAGAGTTATTGACTAATAGGGAAAATTGTCACGCCCTTACGAAGGTTCGCCAACTCCAATCGATGGAAACATTGACTTTCCCAAACAAAGACAAGCGGATCACGCCATCTAATTACGGTATGTCCCGCACTTAAAAGACTTTGTAATGCTTAATTAATTGCTTGCATGGTATGAAATTTGGAACTTGCTGCATGACGACCATTCCTCTTTGTTCAACTAGTAAACATAAAGTATGGTCTCCATATATATAAAAATGAAATTCTGTAGATAATGGACTACAAGGTATTAACGATCGCATCTTGTTCTAGCTGAGATTTAACAAAAATAAAAAATAAATATTGGAAAAATTGAATTAGAACAAATATAGTAAAATCTTCTAGGATTCTTAAGTATGACCCGATATATATATATATATATTCCATGGTCCCATATTATTCTTTATGAGTAAAAATGTGCAAGCTCATCTTATATAGATGAACTCTAGACCCATGAAATACCCACTAACTTCGCGGACTGCATGTAACTAGAGCTGAAGCTCCTGTCAACTGCTGAAAAACACAGAACTTTTTACATCAAACTCATCTTGCGTGCCTAATTCATATAAGCATCGATCATACTTCTCAATCAATGAGTCAATCCCTTGGGTTAATCAGTGATATTGCTTTGCATGCCTCAATTTTCAAGCATGCATTGTGTGAATGAAATCCTCATTAGGAATCTAATTTGGGTCAACATTTCGAGTGATTACTTATCATCCATATTCTCCTTTAGAGTCCTTTGCAATCGCTTGGAAGCAAATTAACTAATTCACCAAACCAAAGGAATTTTTGTGGCCATATCGAATGAGGGCGTTAGTTTTTCTTTGCTCGTTCAATTGTTAGGGCAGGATGTACTACTCGATCACACTTTATTGTTTAATGCATGCAGCTGCCTCACATGATGTTGACTCTCTCGATCAGAAAGGGATAATCACACCGAAAATTGTCAACCTTTTCTGGTTGGATGCCAATATCCCTAACTATTTTTCGTCACGCCAATACCTTAAATTTTCGCAATTTCTAAAATATACATTCTGTCCAGACGGCCATTAAAAGTCCCATGTGGCAGTGTGCGTGGCCGTTAGAAATCTGGAGTGGTGGCGGGCGTCCATAATTACATCAAATCTGTTTGCTCGACGTTCTCCACTGATACTATTATATCGGATTTTTTAAGGCCATTTGGACAGAAGCCTCAGGGGAGGTAATTTTGGGTCACCGATATAAATTTGGAAGTATTAATGGCACGGAAAAATATAGAAGTTTATAGTTCTTTAGTATTTGGAGATAGACGAGAAAAGTTTCGAAAGCTTATAACCAGATGCGACCTCGGCCAGTCGGAAAATGATCTGGAAGCTGTGGAGGATGAAATGACTTCTCCATGTGACCCTCGAACTGTCCGGTTGCGCAAGTGCTTCTTTAGGGATTTGTCGTGAAGGAGAGCATTGCTTTTTAAGCATCCGATTCACATCAGATCTATGCATGCGAGTAAAGAGACAAAATCCGATAACTCATACGCGTTGGGCTCCAATTAGATGCCGTTCATCTATCTCAACAGTGTTAGACTTTCTTTATTTCAAAAAGAAGAAGAAGAAGAAGAAGAAGAATGATTTAAAAGATATTTTCCTAAAAAAATTATTTATATTATTTATATAATTTGTTGATAAATAATATTTTCCCTATCAACAACATATTGTGTCTAAATATTTTAATGAATAATGAAAATATTTTGTAATCGATACAAATGATTAAATTTTGTAAATGTTTCCAAGTTATTCATATTTTGTAAAAAAAATAGAACTTTAATCAAAATGTTTTTCTTTTTTTAAGTTTCCAAATATAACTTAAGTTATGCTATCTCCACTTGATGTTAGCTAATTATCAAGATTACAACATCACGTTGGTTGTGATTATAAAACTTAAAGTTGTCGCGACCTACCCCTCAGGGGGAGGGAATAAGTTTAGGAGTATTGCTTAAAAGACAGACCAAAGGCCCATGATTAGGCACGAGCTCTCCCAAGCTCATACCCCGTATGACATTGGGATATTTTTAGGAATTTTGCAAAAAGGAGTCGTCACTAGCCTATTGGGGTCGGCTAGAAACCAAGCGAGGCATAGGAGTACAACTCGCTTCCTACGCAACCAGAGAATTTAGGGTCCGGGACTTGATTATACTAATTGACCAATTAGTGCCCTTTCGATATATAATCTTGTTTATTTTAAAAGAAAATATTTTTGTCATGCAGTTTGGATTGATTTTATACCTATCCACTGACATATGAGGTGATCATGCGGGTATGCAATCATTGAAATAATAATCATAGTTACCAAGATCCTAATTGTAGTAAAATTGAGCACGTGCAATTAAACATCCACAAACATAATCAAATATGTGAATTAAACATGCGATCTAATAAAGGTGCAAGAAAATAAAGGCCTAATTACTCTAGAAAGGCAAGACATGGCAATTCCAAACCAAACCCCACATTTTTTAATTTTCAAAAAAAATTTAACTTTTTTTAAATTTTTAAATTTTTAAATTTTAAATTTTTTTAAAAAATAATAACATATTTTTTGGGGCCGAACTGGGTTGGGTCCGGTCTAACCCGACCTGTTCTGACCCAGTTGGCATGGGTCAGGTCCAGTCAGAGACCGAACTCGGGTTCGGTCTAGTTGGGGGCAAGCCGGTCGACTCGTCCAAAAAGGGAGTAGGCATGGTTGGGCCTTTGTGCGGCCTGGATTAGGCCCAACCAAAGGGCCCAATCCTCTTGCGGCTGAGCCCTTGGAAGCCCATGCGAAAAAGGTCGAGTGGGCCAGATCAGATCTAGCCCAACTCAGCCTGGACGCCCCCTGGTCGCGACCACTCATTCATGACCAGGGACGTCGCAACGACAAGCAAGCAGTTTCTCTGGCAACCATAGGGTATCGTCTTGGTAAGGCAAGGCGACGAGCTCGGACCAGTCAATGACGCCACCACTATGATCGAATGACTTGGCTGGAGCTTCTCACGAAAGGGGGGCTAAGGCTATGTTGAGTGGGGGAATTCAGCGAACAGGTGGGGTGCACCACGAATCCTAGGGGTCTTGGCTCGGTCGAGGCTCGAGTGTAGATTTGGGGGACTAATGAAGCCTGCTGGAGTATAAAGGAACACAAAGTGGGACAAGCGACGGTCGGAGATCGCTCGAACTAGTCGGGCCGAGCTCCAACTGGTTCGTTTTCAAAGACGTACACCAAGTGCTTGTTCAAATGCCTACCTGAGTTTCAGCAAAAATGGCGACAGCTAGTGGCTCATTGGTGGCAATTGGGCATTCCAGGGGGCTCCTCGACTCCTTTACTTCCTTCTCCAGCCTTTTCTCCTTCTTTTCCTCTCTCGTTTCTATCTCCCTCCCTCTCGGTTTCTCATAGTTCTAGAATAAGGGCGTCGAGGAACGGGATTTTGTGCACGGTCAAGCCTTTTGGCTCTCCACCCTCTCTTGAGTGCTTCTCTCGCTCCCACTCTCACTCTCGAGCCCCTCCCCCGCTCAAGCTCTCTGTCTGTCCCTTTTCCCCTGTTTTTTTTTTTTCTCTACTTGGTGCTTCTATGCCTTTCAAGGCCAACGATAGGCGTGCTTGGCTGCCAGCCTGTCAATGGACCTACTCCCCAACCCGTGGATTGCGCCGGAGCTGCTCCTTTGATCCTCCTGCTCCCTATGTCCCTGTGCTTTGCTTCTCTCTTCAATTTTGTAGGTCTGTAGGTCGCGTGAAGATTGTAGGAGGGAGAAGACTGGGCGTGGGCTGGGCCAGGCCGCACGTGCGTGGTAGAAGAAAAGGGGGACGTTGGTTGGGCTGACGAGGGAAGGAAGAAGCAAGGCTGAAGAAGTTGGGCCGCACGTGACGGAGAGAAGAGAAAGGAAAGGGAACGAGCCGAAACAAGGCCGGATCTGGCCTGACCCGACCCTTAAGGCTCTTTTTAAAAAAAAAATTTAATTAATTAATTATTTTTTATTTTTTATTTTTTTTCTCTTTTTGGCGACTGATTCCTAATTTTGTACATGATTAAATCCTAAATAAAATCGTAAAATTTAGGTGTCAACAAAAGTCTACTTATTACAAACCCAATGTGAAGCTCTAAATCCTTACTTTATATGTGCAATCTATGTATTGTAGCGATGGACGGTCTAAAACATTTCAAAATTACTAAAGTGAGAATCAATGTATTGAGTGATAGATTTATCAAAGGAAGTTCAACTTACCTTTCAATGAGGGAAAATCAAGGGGGTGAGGAAATTCTAACCCCTAGCCGAAATTCAAGCATTGTCACCATCCAATTAGTCGTTGGATTTTCATCCCTTGTCAGTTTAGATACCAACAAGGGAAAATCACAGCTGTCCTCACTCCTCCACTATCTCTCCTCAGCATCTTCTCCGACAAGTCTTGCTTCATCATATCTCTCTCTCTCTCAACCACCCATCCACCCACCTTCACCTTTGAGTCAAACGAAATCAACAAAATTTTCTACTCAAGTGAAACCAATAGCATCCCTGCTAGTTTTTATACTGAAGTTGCCCCTATCATTATTATTTCTACGTCTATTATAAATGTGGCATTCATCACTGAAATTGTCATTTCACTTAATTACGATATAATTATGAATTTCAATTCTAATGGCGGTTTTATTCAATATCTTATAATTGGAATGCCTCTTTTTTCAATCCAGTTCCTCCGCTATCTTGAACCCCAATTAAATTTAAGAATGACACACTTTTTGAATGCCAGACACTTGGAATGCCAAAACTTAGCACGGAATGACACTTAAGTGTCAAAAGTTAGGATGGTGACACTAAGTGCCAAAATCGAAGCAAAACAGATCACTTAAGTGCCAAGAGAGAGAAAATCTTACCAAAATGCTGACGTGGTGATTTTTTGGTGAAGTAAGTGCAAAACGACGTCGTTTTGCACACTGATATGGCTAAACAAATGCAAAACGATGTCGTTTTGCTACTGACGTAGGAAAAAATTAATATAAAAATTAATTAAATTAAATTTCAAACTAAATTTATTTAAAACATTTAAAAATACAAATATTTAAAAAAAAAAAAAGCCAAGGGAGACGACTAAGGGCTGAGCCCTCGCCAACGCCACCTCCCCGCCACCTTCAAGAAGGGCCAGCAACGGTGGGGGGAGGGTCGGCCGAGGTCGCTGGGCCATGGCTAGGGGTCGACTATGACATCATGATTTTCGACCCTGTTTCGATTTAAATGAAATGGGATTTTGATTGATGCACCTATGGCCATTTTCTCTTAGCTGATCACTCATGAGATAACTAATCTATCAGGTGAAGTCGTTAAGGGATATAAACACGACAGATTTGAGAATTCAACCAGAAATCAACTGCTTGACCATGTTAATCGGTAAGCGTCAATACGGCACCGTTAAAATCAATTAGAAATGAGGGATAGGTCAATTCGACAGAAACATGTAATTAAATTATAGGTGATTCCATCTAATTGCAAAATTCGCGTCGAACGGCACTAAACTAATTTTTCTGTCAATTCTGTACCTGATGCCCATAATTGACATCTTGAGATTTTCATGATAATCAAGAGTCGCTATGAGTCGAAGATGCACAATGTGGATTGAAAATAATCAACCACGAGTCAAACGCGCTAAAAATTCCTAAAAGTTATCCGGTAGGTTAGGTCATGCTAAAATCGCATCCAGTTGAAATTAACCATGAAATTGAACTCGGTTTCAGGTTCGAAAGTTCGAACATGTCACGATTTATTTTTAAGACATCGACTCAGCCTTTGAAGAATTTTTGTCGAGCCTAGATTTTTGGCGAAAATTCAAAATTGGGCAATTTCAATTCAAGAAATTCGGATGGGCAAAATTGAGTGGATTTTTGGCCTTCAAAATGGATCAAATGGTGAAGAAAATTCAAGAAAATTTGTGTGGGCTGCTACCTTGGCAGTTTGGCCACCAAATTGGATTGAGTTGGTGAAGATTTGTGAAGAAATGTAAGATGGAATTGGTGAAATTCGTAGGGCTGTGGGGGCTACAACATTTGGACTACAAATTTGGCTTGTTGGAGAAGCTTGGGAGGGGAAAATGGCTGATGGTGATGGCTGAAAACTTGTGGGGCTTCCACTCAAATGTTTTGGTTATTTAAGGTGGACTTTTGAGGCTCTTTGTCCCCCTTTCTGGCAACAGCAATTTCTTCTTCTTCTTCCTCAGCTTCTTCTTCATTTCCTCTAGTTGCAACCTCCATTTCCAGAGCAAACACACCATCTAGCCCTCACCAAAACCAAGCCATTGCTCGCTAGTTCGCCAATCTAGTGACCAGCTGCTCGCCAGTTGTTTGAGCTGCCACAAGCTTGTAAACCGTCCACCATTGACTAGCCAGCCTCGCGCCTGTTGCGTCTCGTCCAACTCGCAGCCAGGTTGCCCATCACAGCTAAAGCCGTGCCCGAGCCAACCGTCCGCCATCCCGCCTCATGCCAACCACCTCAACCACTAGTCTGTGTCATCCTAGCCCTCTCAACTAACCCATCAACCCGCTCTTCTCAACCTTCAACAAAACCGGTTTTCTAGCTCGAGCAGTGAGCTTAGTTGGTTGTTTCAGCTCTTTCCCGGCCTCCTTTGATGTCGCCGTAGACCATAGTTGTGGTTGCCATTGCACCGCCGTTGCCGTGAACCGGTTTTCGCACTAAACCGGTGAGTTTACCTCCCAATATTCAATTAGAATGCTAATTACACTTAAAGGTGGATTAGTGGATAATTAGTGGATTAGTTAGGCTAATTATGGATTAAGGTATTTAGTTCTTACAACTAAGTTAGTTAGGATGGATTAGTTTGGCTAAGTATTTAGTTAGGTGGTTTAGTTAGCTTAATTAGTTAATGTAGTTAGTTGGTTAAAGTAGATTAATTAGCTTAAGTAGATTAGCTAGATTAGCTTATGTCAATTTAATTAACTGCTTTAATTTAAATATCTTGTAATTTATTTAATTATATGCAATTTACTTAATTATTTATTAATTAACGTAAATTATACTGGGATAGCCGGTCGTTAGAATTTTGTGTTGATCGTCATGATTGTATTGGTTTGTGCAATTGAGTGCTAATTTATGCAATTGGATATTGAGTGATGATTTTTGAATTGTTATTTCAAAAATAGGAAATTTTGATAATTATTTAGAAAAATACTGGGTGTCGGGTTTTGACACCAAAAAGTATTTTAAGTACTTTATCAAATCGTAGAATTTTAAAATGTGAGAATATCTAGCTTTATGGTTCAATTTGATCATATGTCCACGCACAATTATTTTACCGGGTATTTTTAATATGAA
This sequence comes from Eucalyptus melliodora, assembly GCA_004368105.4. Lineage (NCBI taxonomy): Eukaryota > Viridiplantae > Streptophyta > Magnoliopsida > Myrtales > Myrtaceae > Eucalyptus > Eucalyptus melliodora. Next base: position 15,093,117 of record CM023402.3, read on the forward strand.
GAAAATAGGTCAAGTACATTATTTGAAATTGAGGTGTTTGAGTGCAAAGCACAATGTCTTTGGTCGAGATTGAATGTGCGTGTGATCGCTATGAGAACCCATCACTCGATGAAAGTGAAGTGGACGATAATCCTATATGGAATGCCCACGTCAACGGATGCCGGATCACGGTAGAGACCGGACCGATGCTCCTTCAAGAATGTCGTCTAGATGTAGACATTGCCATGCTCGATAGGGCAAGATGACGTTTGGTTATGCCGGATATCTGCTAAGATGAGGTAAGTCTTACATGATATGTGCTTAGGCCGCTTCTAGGTGAATTATCTTCCTAATCGGGATTTAGAATGTAGACTCGATGAGACATTGTCTCACCCTATTGTGGTTTACAATTTTCAGGTCCTTCGATGGAGGTACGCCATGTGAATTATGGGGTCTCGATGGACTTTGAGCACATCTATTTCCCTATTCCCGGTACCACCCTGACTTGGGAGTTAGTTGAGTCTATAGTCTAGGTCAAGGAGGGCCTACCTCAGTTGGTACCTCATCAATTCATAGTGTGATTCATTAACTTTCCTCAAGGGGGTTAGGAGGGTCCCTTATAGGGTTTTGACAAGCCTCCCATCGGGACCAGGGAATTAGAAGTAGGGCACCCTATGGATATTGACACCCTTGATAGTGTCATGGTGGACCCAGAGCCCATGATGGTAGAGCCCAGAGATTAGGAGGCTTAGTAGCTCTTTTTGGTTTAGACTGGTTATGTATATAAACCTGGTTGTTTATAAAATATGTTTGGCATTAATTGGTTGTCTTGCTTTTCTATCATATGTTTGTTTGTTGTCTGGAAATTGTTATTTCGCTTTCGCATGTGCATAAATCATTTGGGTTGGTGATACGTCCTAGGAACGTTGCAATTTGATTGACCGCCGAGGGATGTGCACGCACTCGAGATTTAGGGCGTGATACTGGCGACCCCGGCCAACCCTCCCCCACTATCGCCAACCCTTCTCGACAATAAGGGCCCGCGAGCCCTAGCCCAAATCTAGGGCGAGGGTTGCAGCCCTCCCCCAAATCTAGCAAGGGTTGGCGGCCCTCACCTTAGATTTGGGGGAGGGCTTGCGAGCCAGGGGCCGGCGATTGCACAAGCAAAAGCTTAAATAGTTAAGCACAAAATTCAAGAGTTTCTCAGAATATTTGGTCTTTTTTTCTTTTAAGCCTCACTTATTGATTTGGTGAGCATAGATATATTGCAAGCACTTCGCTTCTAGACAGCAATTGCACAAGCAAAAGCTTTGAATCAATCATAACTTTAGTTGTGATATTAGTAGCCATGAAATACCGTGGAAGTTGATGATCTTGAGTTCAAGTCTAATGCAGGAAGAAAAAAACACGAGAGAATCAGCCATGAACGATATTGACACTAGAATTTTACATGGTTGGGTGTGAGTGGCAATACATATTCAACTTGGAGAGTTAGCCACAAAAAGTCCACAATGAATTCAAAGAATAAAAAGTTTACAATTGCTTTATCAATCAAGTGTTTTCACCCCTACGCCATACCCAAGGCAAGATCCACAAGTGTCACATCACAATTTCTCACAAAAAAACTCACTTAAAAAGTTTACAAAGAGAGCCCTATACTCAGATTGGAGTAGTAGAAACATGGGAAGATCACTACTAGGGAGCCTAAGTCCAACTCGCCAACATATTTAGTAATACCCATATTCTCTCATAAGTTTAAGCTAATTAGTTATAGGCCATAAATATATTTAGTTGGATACACTTTCGCAAAAAAAGAAAAAAGAAAAACCTAAGCTAATAAGTTATGAGCCATTATGTGTGTGCTCAGTGTTAGGTTTTTGTTTTCCCTTAATCCAAGTATCTTTCTACAATAAGATGTCACAACTTGATCTTCAATGTGGGAAGATTACTTAGAGGGAGCCCAAGCCCTAGCCGGTCAATATATTCAGGAGGACCCATATTTACTCATAAGCTCAAGCTAATTATTTATAGGGTGTAAACATATCCATAACCTAAACTAATAAGTTATAAGTCACCACGTGTGAGCTCAATATTAGGTCTGTTCCCCCTTAATCTAAGTATCCTTCTACACCAAGATATCTCAACTCAAATCTCCAACATCCACCTTTATTCTTGTTTTTTTTTTTCTCTCTAAATCTAACCATGATGGCTATCATTGAGACCACGTTACTATACCCACAATGTTCACTTTCACTTTAGGTCTCTTCCACCAAATTGAACCATGAAAGATTGCCTAGAACCACATTGGTCATGAGATTCCTTTCCTAAGATATCTAGCAAAGATAAATACACCACATTGGTCATGAGATTCCTTTCTTGAGATATCTAGGAAAGACAAATATACATTGGGAGGGAGCCATCAATTAATCATCGATCTGATGTAACTTATTGGGAGGGCGCAACACAAGTCTAATACTTATATGTGGGGAGATGACCATGAGGGAGCTCAAGTTCAAGCTTGTCAACATATTAAATTGAAGTCACATTTACTTAAATGTTTAAGCTAATGAGTTATAGGTAAATTAGAATATATTAATTACTTCACACCACACCAATTTTTCAATGTGGGAGTTTTTCTAACACAATTTACATGTGCATCTTAACAATTTTTTCCTCACACGTGAGCTTAGAAGTAGGTATGCTCTCCCTCAATTCAGGTATCTTTTAGTAACGACATGTCTCAACTTGAATCACCAATGCTCACCTTCATCTCTTGTCTCTTTCTCCATACTAAACCATGAAGGTTGTCATTAAGAATGTGTTGCTACACTACAATGCCCCACTTGCACTTTGTGTCTTTTCCTCTAGATCAAACCAATCATATTGATCACAAGATTCCTTTTTTTTTTTGGAATATTCAGCAAATAACAATACACATTGGGAGTGCGCCACCAATTAATCATCCATTTTGATACTACTTGTTAGAAGCGTGCAATAGAAGTTTGATAACTATAAGTAGGGAAATTTCCAAGAGAGAGCCCAAGTGTGAACCTTTCAATATATCAAATTGGACCCATCTATAAATTAATGAGTTATGGATCAATTAAGATGTATTTAACTACTTTATACCACACTAATTTTCGGATGTGGGGATTTTTCTAATGCAATTCACACATGCACCTCAAAACACTACTCAGGTTTGCTCTAGTATGTAATGACTAAATAGAATTTCATTTCTTCACGTTCCTGTGTATATTGTCAACTCAGACAAGAAAACCTGCTCAAAGTAGGAATCTAACTCCTATTAGGAAAATTATTCAATAACTTCTCACTTGTTCAGGCCTCAAACTACAAGTCTTTTTGGATATGGAATTTCATTTGCGTCAGGTTAGCTTTGCAGGTTTAAGCTCGTGATAAATTCTCAAACGCAACGAGAGTTAAACTCCTTTGTTAAATTAATTTACTTGTTCCCTTTCCTGGTCTAAAAGGACCCTCGATCACTACAATTGAGCTGTTAAAAGAGAAGATCTTGAAAATCAAGAATGTGCTAATAATATTTGAGGCATGCTTACAACCATTGAGCTTAAAGCTTCAGTACTTGGTCAAAGAAAATTAAGAATGTTTCTTAACTCAATTAATAAACAACACATCGGAAAGAATGGAGGAACCAGAGCAAACCAATACCCTAAAAAAAGTACGAGTCGAACGAACGGCCACTTCAGTTCACCATCCAGCAATTCAAGCGGATCTGGCCCTGGTTTCCAATCAACGGCTTTATGTTTCCCATCTTGATCATCGACTTCGCAAAATCATCCCAAAAGGCCTCCGCATCATCGCTGTAAGTTTTCACAAGCTCATCCGTTGACCCACCACTGTAAAGCGCCTGATCAGAGTGAAGAAGCCCCTTTTGCGCCAACAGATTGTGGAAGTATAATGCGTCGAATTGAGCTGGCCAAGGATCCAAACCAGCGAGGTTGCTGTCCTCTCCAGTACGCGGGCACAAGGACTGGAGGCTCCTGGCGAAATAGGCGGCGATGTTGGCGTCATTGTATGTGCGGTTCCTGAAAACGCGACATTGCGCGAACCCAATTGTGTGCGCACCGCTCAGTGCGACCAAGTCCCGTGTGTCGAGACCTTGCTTTTGGAACGTGCTGATCAGTGAAGGCAAGTCCATGTTTGGCGCGGGAATGTCAGTGTTGGCCGTTGTCCTACTCGCCCTGGTCGAGTCCCTCCTTCCAAGTCGTACTTCCCATGAAGGCCCTCCAAGCTGAAATATGAACGTCATCCTTTTATATTCACATTGAACTTTGCTCATATATGTGCAATGTTACGCATGGGTATCTGTGGCTATACAGTGTGTTCAATTAGCTGAAGACTCTTTTTCTTGTCTGCGCTTGGTAAAATGACCCACGTTATATGTGAGATTAAGATTAGATGTACCGCAACAACAGAGTCACGAGCTGCGATGGCCAAGATGTCGGCGCAAGATACGAGTGAGTATCCACAAGCTTTGTCCACCTCTGCTTTAATTTGGTCGATCACTTCAAACCCTCGAGCTGAATTATTATTTGGAAACGCGAGCTTTTCGCTGTCAATGGTAGGGGATGGATCCAAAAGTATTGAAGCATCGCAACCCTACATTATTGCATAAATGGAAACAAATCAAATTAGGACATGTGAGAGCGCCGTAAGTAACCAGCGCGAACTTAAGAGTATTGTGGACATGTCGTACATTAACAAAGCAATCGTGGAAGTGCAAACGCAGTAGGGAAGCGCCCATGCGTCGGTCCTGCTGCACTGCTGCCTCCACGACGCGTTTGATGGCAGGCAAAGCTTGAGGACAAGCGTAGTCGTAGAAGTGCGGCGTGAGGCCTTCCTTGTAAGGGCGCGTCGAGAAAGCCGACGTCGCTAGGAACAATAAGAGCAGTGCTCGGAAGAAGTTGAGGCTACTCAAAGCCATGTTTGGCTTTCGGAGTTAGCAAGGATTTGGAGCGAGACTGGGAGTAATTCTGCTTCAATCGATGGTGCTTTCGAGATTGCTTTGTTGGGGTTTCGGATTTCTCGTTTCGGACTTGGGGGGCGAGAGAGAGAGAGAGAGAGAGAGAGAGAGAGAGAGAGAGAGAGAGAGTTTTTATGTTTCCTTGGACTTGGCCAAAAGAGATCTTGTCATACAAGAATCCGTGTGCAAGCTCACGAGTTAACCATTCCCAACAACGCAAGAAACGAGAAATATACTTCATTGAATCGGTCATGTAAGGTTTAATTAGTCGTAGTCATTGGAGTTTATTATTGCATCAATTTGGTCAATGTACTTACTTATATTCATTTGTTAGCTTGGTATCCTACCAAATGGGAGAAAGAATGCACGATCATGTTAGATTTATACTGTGAATAAGAGTTTCTAGTTTTTATATTGCTGACTTTTGTTGAGAGAGTGGCTGTGAAGCCAAACCACGAACAAATGGCTCCAGCTGAAGTGAAAATGTTGCAATTTCAGGTCGGTTCCACGTACATATGGGGGTACATTGGGTCAGCCCAACTATTATGTGGTTTTTACTATTTATAATCTAGATACAAGTGTGGAGTCTAGTTACTTGAAAGCCCATGAAAAAGTCTCATGAGCTAGGTACATTTAAACCTTTAGCTCGTGCATATTGTCCTAGACTAAAGTAGTTTGCACGTAATTTGTGGTATTTAAACTAATAATTGCTAGATCTGAAGCCAGAAATCCCCTTATGCTCCAACCAATTACTATAATCATGTGAGTTCACGTAGTTCATCTTAGCAAGCTCAATTTTATTTAAGTTGGAGAAAGTTTGATTTTGTTCTTATTAATTAACGTTATCTTCCATGAAAATTGCAGTATGATAATTACTAAGATAAAAAGGTAATTATCTTAATTCAATTCTAGATCAAATTATACTTGTAAGTAGGACTGTAAAACAAATAAAGAACTAACTATATAAATGACATGTCCTTAATAAGTCAAGTAAGCAAAATGGCCATCACCCAAGAAAAAAAAAAGACATAAAAACAAAAGGGATGTACTCTGATGCTCTATTTGTTTCACAAAAAATAAAAATTTTAAAAATACTTTTCTATGAATAACCGTTTGTATAACTTGAAATAATTAGCTAATAAAAATATTTTTATTTTAGACAACAAGTCATGTCTAAATATTTGTGTGGGTGTTGAATTTTTTTTTTTTTTGATAACCGAGAACACCACCACAGGCTCCCTGTGTCCAGACGGCACCGAAGGGCCGAGCCCCCTATACCTCGGAGGAGATTAGCATAAGACCCCACCACTATGACCTCCCACTTAAAACATATTAGTAGCTGCGGAGTTTCGACCCCGAGACCTCTGTGATGGAGTGCCCAAAACTGAACCAACTTAGCTGCCCACCGGTGGATAGGGGTTGAATTATTGTTTGTTCATTTGTTTTTTTAAAGTAATTCAAGCAATCATTTTTTTTTTTGAAAATGTTTTTCAAATTGTTCAATTTTTGCTAAACAAACACATGCTAACTGTCGTGGAATTGTATAATACTTTTGGGTTGCCAAAATAAAAAAAGAAATGACCAAAGGCAATGGGATTCTTATTTCTGGGGAATAATAATCGCTTCTGTTGTAATTTATTTAGGCCGAATATCCAAAATTAGACTGTTTGTGTTTTTTTTCTTCGGAATAGAAGTTATTTAGGAGACTCCAAAATTAAATTTTTCGTGTCAAATAATTCTCTATTATTTGACTGGGTTGGAGGACATGGCCCAAGAAGATACCGTGTTGTCTGGCCGTGGGTTTGTCTGGACTTGGCCACAGCGACCGTGTTGTTGAAGATTTGGCTTCATATAATACCGTAAAGCCTTGTCACCATCTGGGGTGACGTTGCTCAGTTTGAAACAATGGACAAGAGAACTAGTCAAGAGATCTTACATTCTGCAAAACAATTTTTTATATCGTTCTTTTCTTTTCTTTATTTTATTTTATTTTATTTCATTTTATCTGTTGAGGAAGGCACATCATCCGCAATTAACGTTATTAATTTCTTGTGAAAGGGTGTTTTTAATCTTTTACACAGTTTTCAAACTATTTTAGGTAAATAGTTGCCGAATGTCGTATTTACACATAAACACAAATAATTTAGAGGATGCACACGATTAAACAAATAACGATACGAAGTTGAAGGATTGTCCTTGACCGTGCAATTTACGGGCCATTCTCGGGCACGAGGTTTTAAAATGCACGCCCAATTCCAGCATTAATCCTTTCAGTTTAATTCTAAATGTACGAAGATAATCCATCGTACCACCAAAAGTAGGATTGTCCTTGGTACTTCTTTCCTGGCAACGGTAGTGCTTTTTTTTTTTCTCTTTTTCTCTTTGGGGTCAAAGTATGATTGTATTTTAATTCAATAATATCTTACAATCACATTTGGGGTAATCAACAAGTCTATGAAAATACCAGTCGAAGTAATTTATTTTTTTAACTCGATAAAGTATTTGACACCAATTGAAGAAAATTTTAACGAGTTTTAAAAGATTATTTAATATTCTGAATGACTTTACATATCCGCATATGTATTTTCTGTATGGTCCATACATTCGATGTTTAATTGAACACAGAATATGAATGCTAAAAGAAAAGAATTGGCAAAAGATTAGGAAATACAAGAAATTTTGGACCCACCCTTAATGTTTTTGAAAATATAAAAGTATACTCATCACATGTTTATATCAAATCGACTAAGTCAATTCTTAAGCGTTGTTGTTCGCTCGAACATTATATGCATCTCATTAATTAGCTCGACTCAATCAAGTCATATTTGGGAATTATGTGCCCAGAAAATTAGATGCTCCTTCACATCAGTTATGATAATCATCTAAACATAATTGCCTTCTAGGAAGCCAAAGCAAGAGGCGCTTGAATAGTCATTAAGAGACAGGATTTGCGCGCATATTTTATTCAATAAACCATCGTTTACTTCGGTTAGAGAGGAAGACAAATCATAAACAACTGAGAACATGACAGAGATTGAGCAACAACTCCCTCATGAATAGAAAGAGTAACCCAGAGAAAAGAAAAAGAACATCATCTACAGATTCAATTGAACCCTCCTTTATTAGTTCGCTCGTCTACAGTCGCATCGAACTTGGCCACGTTCACCAGTCAAAGGCTTTATGTTTCCCATCTTAACCATGGATTTCGTGAAATCTCTCTGAAACCTCTCGCCTTCTTCGCTGTAAGACTTGACCAGCTTGGCAGCTAGGCGATTGTTGAGAAGCGCCTGATCGGAATGGAGAAGCCCTTTTTGCTGTAACAAGTTTTTATAGTACAAAGTATCAAAGACAGCAGGAGTTTGATCCAAAGCAGCGTGCCTAGGGTCGGATTCGTTGATTGGAAAGAGCAGGCAAAACAACTGAAGGCTGTGTGCGAAGGTCGGGTCAATGTTTGTGTCACTGTAGATCCGTCCTCTGAATATTGTGCACCGTGCATATCCTAGTGTGTGTGCACCGGACAGGACGACCAAGTCATTAATGTTGAGGCTTTGATTTATGAAGGACTTGGTTATGTTAGAGATATTGCTAAAAGGCGAAGGAAGAGATGCTTGAGCCTCGTCCTTGCTTGCCGCGGTTAAGTCTCTTCTTCTGAGCCGAACCTTCCACCATAGTCCTCCTAGCTGCATTGGAATATTAACAAATTATTCCAATGTATTTGATGTCTCTTGTTCATCTGTAGTATTTAGGCCATCCTTTAGAAATTGGACGATAATGTGAGTAATTAATACATACCGCTATGACAGAGTCTCAGGCAGCAATGGCCAAGATGTCTGCAGAAGAGACCACAGGGCCTCCACGAGCTTCATTAACTGTTGCCTTGATCCAGTTGATTACTTCGAATCCTCTAACTGAACTGTTATTAGGAATGGCAAACTTTTCGCTAGCAAAGGAAGGCATAGAGTCCAAAAGAATTGAAGCGTCGCATCCCTGCATTATCAATTATCCCAGCACTCATTAAGCATGCACATAATGAGAGCAAATAAAAAGGTGTGCAAAAAGTAAGCATAGACATCTTAGTACATTGACAAAGCACTCGTGGAAGTGCAGACGGAGTCAAGAAGCGCCCATGCGTGACTCTTCCTGGTCAGCGGCCTCGACCACCCATTTGATGGCTGGCAAAGCTTGAGGACAAAGTGAATCGTAGAAAGCAGGTGTGAGCTCAGCACGCGGCATAATGGCGAAAGCTGTGGTCGTGAGAGTTAACAAGATAAATGCATGGACAAGATTGAATCTAACTGGAGCCATATTTCGCTATATGTTTTGATTGATGGCAGTGAATATGAAGTGGCAAAGAGTGTTGCTGATTGCAAGAGTGAGTTCGTAGTTCTGGGGAGATTCAGTTCGGGAGAGAATCTGTATTTATAGTAAGTGGAAGAAGCTTTGACTGTGTTGTCTGGCCATGGTTTTGTTTGGACTTGGCCTCGGAGACCGTGTAGTTGAATATTTCGGTTATCTAGTATTAGTCTTCTCGCTTTCTAGTGTGATGTTACTTAAGTTTGAAACAATCGAGAAGAGAACTAGTCATGAGAGACTCTGAGGGCATCACTTTATAATCTGTAAAACGAATGCTAATGTAGTCCTTTTATTTCTTTTTCCGGGCGGGAGATTCTATCTGTTGAGGAAGGAACATCATCGACATTATTAATTGCTTGTGAAAGGGTATACTTAGTCTTTACATAGCTTTCGACCTATCTTAGTAATTAGTTAGTGAATGCCATATAGACACATAAACACATTGCAGTTATAGAGAATACCCATGATTAATCAGGTTGCAACAGGCAATTGGAAGAGAGGATGGACCATTAGCAATTAAATCGCCAAAATAATTACCGGGGCTTGCTCTAATGACCACCATCTCCAAATAGGAATGGGTAGGGGAGATAGGGAGCTCAAAACTCCCTCCTCCAATTAGGGGTTATGGGTTTACAGGGATTCTCTAGATGAGCCCATTAAGGACCCGCCAAGCTCCTATGAAAGAGCTTTTAAGTTCAAAAATATATTTGGTGGACTGGACAAAAGAAAATCACTAAAATTCTTCAACCCTTCATGATTTTACCAAAGAAAAAAAAATTATATATAACTTCTCAAGTATTAGATCCTAAGAAATGATTGAGTAATAATTTGGGTTAATACCCTGAAAATCCCCAAACCGGTACACTTGTGACAAATTTACTCCAAACTATTTTTTTGATCATAAAAAACCTCAAACTAGTATACTTTTGACAAATTTACCCCAAACTGGTATACTTATGACAAATTTATTCTTTGTTAGTTTTTATTAAATTTTATTATCAAATTATTAAGTTAAATGACACGTGACATTTTATATTTGGGATTTTACGCTTTGTTTGTCACGGTTTACAATTTTTTGTATTTTTTTTTATATTAATCCAATTTAGTGGATGGTATATTTGTTACAAATTTACCAATTTGGAGTTTTGTGTGGTTGAATAAATTAGTTTGGGGTAAATTTATCATAAATGTACCAGTTTAGGGTTTTTTTATGATTAGTCGGGATAAATTTGTCATAGGTGTACCGGTTTGGGGTAAATTTGTTTCAAGTATACTAGTTTGGAGTTTTTCAGGGTATTAACCCTAATAGTTTTTAATCTATTGTCAAAATAATAATCTATTATGGACCACAAACAATCAAATACTAAATAATTATAAATTGTTGTGAGGTTCACTCCTTCGAAAATTTATTCCTCGTAACAAATTATTATTTTTACAATAGTCAAAAGACCGTTATGTTGGCAAAACCTTTAGATCCTCAAGGGATAAAGGAAGTTGTTGCGTTAAAGGACAAAAGAAAGTTTAGTGATGATCATGAATTACAAGTCAAATTTTATTATACTCATTTTTTAAACCATTGAGATTCTGCTTCCTTTCGAGAACACTTAGTGAGATAATATGCCATTGTCACCATCAAATTGTGCATCCTAATTTGAACCATTATGATCTATACCACCTCACAAGTAAGACTGTTTCTCATAAACACCTTACCACTCTTCATGCACTCATTGGTAGTAAACTCTTGCCTATGAATATTACATGATAAGAACATCCAAAGTCAAACATCCAATAACTAACTAATGACCTTGTGATGACTGCTAACACATCATCAACATCATAGGAACTTTTATATGCTACATTGACCACATTATCTTTGTATGCATACTCTAATAACTATGGTGCCATCTCCTCTTCAACCATTTCAATTAGAGCTTTGCTAGCATAACTATTTTTATGCTACCGCTAGAATAACAATATATTGTGAGCCACAAATTCTTTAAGGAATAGACCCAATAATAATCTTCATATATTTATTATTTAATTTTTTGTGGTCTTAAGCAGTTTCTTATTCTCATAGTAAATTAAAAGGCAGTCACATAAGCATTTCCCTTTCAATCAATACCCCATCCAATAGAATCAACAAGATTATGCTTTTTGCTCTTTTTGATAATTCATATCAGTCTCTATCAACATTTTCCACACTTTGGCCAATCCTTCGGTTGTTAATATTGCAAGCATCATGAGGTTGCATGACCCAAAGTCATTCCCCCCTTTAAAATTTTCATCTTCTACTTTCTAAACATAGTTGCAAAACAAAATTTTCATACAGTGACTAGACAATAAAAAACGCCAAATGTTTCAGTAATTCAATTAGAGTGTCAAAATCAACTCTATTAGATGAGCCATCTTCTAAGAAGTTCATTATGAATTGTGATAATGTGGAATTTTACACTTGATCAATTGCTCAAGTGTTTTCCATCCAAAAATCATCTAGAGCAAATTCAAAAGTGTTACAACGTAATCTCACACAAAAACTCACTCCGAATACTCAACGATTAAAGACCTTAAAAATCCTATTATTTGCTCTAGTGTGTAATAACCAAGGAGAATGCCATATCTTGTACATAATATAGGTATTCAACATACATCTATTGTAGGAAAACCCACTCAAACTAGGAAACCATTTAAATTAGAAAATCTGGTTAATCCGGTTTCCTTTGCAGGCTCAATCTCAGACATGATCTTACAATTCCGAGCCTCAAAATCTATAGTTTTAAGGGGTTGTTGACCACTTTACCATTATTAGGTCTATTATCTTCACTATTTCAACGCATTTACTTATTTCCTGAATTTCTTTGTTGGTAAGGATTAATTTGGAGTGGCCACAAGGGTTTCTAGAGTACTTTGTGATTTATGCTGCATCAAACCTTGGGGTAAGAATAGTACAAGTGTCATAAGTTTTGTATAACGCTCATTTAAATGCCATAATTTTTATTTTTTGCCTCACTTAAGTGCTATCTCTAAGTAAAATCGATCATTTAAGTGCCACTTCCGGCAAATTGTTCTATGTGAATTTTTAAGTAATTTCCCATTCCAACATGAATATTTTTTTTTAAATTTTGAATTTTTTTTATTAATTTTCCACATCAGTGCCAGTGATGTCACGTGGGACGATTGGCATCCACGTAGGATTTTCCAGCCAGGCAAATCATCGATGGCACTTAATTATTCAATTTCTCAAATTTGTAGCATTTAAGTGAGTGTTGCTTGAGAGTTATGTAAGAGTTATGGCACTCCTAGTATATTTATCCCAAAAATGTTTATGCATATGTCCGTTGAAGGAGTAATTACTTAAATAATTGGGAAAATGATCAATTTAGTCTTATACCTATAGTACGGATACCAACTTAGTTCTAACTTTCCAATTTTATCAATATAGTCCTACACATTTGCCCAATATCTAAATGTAGTCTTTCTTGCCAATTGTCATCGCAAATTGTGATGTGGAAATTAACAAATTGCTCACATTAGCATGCCATTGAGGACGGTTAGCAATGGCTGCACACCACATCAATGACTTTCAGTGGCAATTGGGGGGAAAGACTATATTGAAATATGGCTCCAAAGTTTAGGAGTACATCAACAAAAATGAAAAGTAGGGCTGATCAAGTGGAACAATTAGTTGTTCACAAGAAATTAATGAAAATTGTAATTGCATTATAAGACAATCCAATCAAACTTTTGACAAATGTATATTTTTTGTCAATTCTAAATGCATAAGAATTTCCAAAGAAAGAGAAGGAAAAAAGGTAAGAGATAATTTTAAATATGAGACCTCTATAAGATCTTGTGGTCAATTTAAGGTAAAAGGGGGCATTGGAAGTCAAAAAATTGATGGAAAAAGCACAAGCCTTTATGCGTTTATCCTATCACATAATTGCTCATTTAAATGTTAAAAATAACCTACTTATTTATATTTGATTTGATGCGAGTAAAAAAAGAAGAGAGTATGATAGATTTTTAGAGTCAATGGTTGTACGGTGGTTGGGAAAAAAGAGAGGTGAATGGGGTAATTTGTAATTAAAACTACTTACGTATTAATACATAATAATTGTTTTGATGATATTTTACTTTTAATCTTTGTTGAAAATTAAGTTTAAAGTATTTTGGATTTTATATGTAAGGGGCCTCATTCATGAGAAGTACCTAGTTTTCTATATATATGGTACCACATTCTGTTAATATATCCTATAAAGAATTAATTAATGCAAGATATTTCTCTATATGATACCCTTACGGTAAAGTTCATAGGGATGGTTGCACCCTCCCCAAACTTTTCACTTATAAATAAAAATGTCCGAATCAGGATTATAAGAGTGTCATAACTTTTGTATATAGCTTACTTAAGTATTATATTTATATATATATATATATATATATATATATATATATATATATTTGCTTATTTATGTGCCATATCTAAATAAAATTGATTATTTAAGTGCTATTCATGGCAAATCATCCTACATGGATTTTTTTTTTTTTGAATTTTTCTAAAATTGTTCATGTCAATGCCAGCAATGTCATGTAGGACAATCAATGTCCACGCCGGATTTTCTGATGAGGTAATTCACTTATGGCACTTAAGTAATCAATTTTTCAAATTTATGGTACTTAACTAAGCGAAAAAAAATTTATAGCACTCAAATGAGTGCCATATGAAATTTATAGCACTCCTAGTATATTACCTTGTCAAACTTTTGTGCATGGTAGTTTATTGCAAGTGGCTGGAATTCCCTCTCTACCGAAATGGTAGTTTCTCTCTCTACGCTCTGTAGAGTGTTTCTACCGACATGGTAGTTCCTTCTTTTTCACCATCTTCTACCTGTTTGCTTTTTCCTGTGTGTTTCGGATATGCTAATCTCAGCAACTAATCTCAAATTTTCCGTCTAACCCTCTCCATCCTCTCATTTCTCGGTTCTATCGGCACTTACTCTCACCCGTTTTCCTTTGCATGTCATCATCGGCCCCACAATTTTGCTAAATTCACTCGACTTTCACTTATGTTGCTTCTCTGGCTGTTCCTCTCTTCTTGTCTTTGAATGGATGGTATTCTCTGTCACTGGGTCTTATGTTGAGCCTTTCTATCACTGTTAGCTTTTCGTCCTCTTGAAATGGACCATCCAATTGCCGCAAATGATGCTCATCTGGCAGCTTTATGTAGTTGCATGGGTCGCCTTTGGTCCGAACAGTCAATTGAGATATGTGATGAGGAGGTACCTCGTGAAAAAATTGAGGAATGTCAGCTCACTCTGGTGGGTAAGCTTCTCAACAATCCAACCGTAAATTTTCCGGCTTTTCAGACGACTATGAAAAAGGCTTGGCGCACTGAGCTAGTGGAATTCTCACAAGGTGATTCGGGACTATTTATTATCAAATTTAAATCTTATGATGTCAAGCAGCGAGTTATAGATAACGGACCTTGGTTGTTTGGTAATCATCTACTTATCTTGAAACCTTGGATAGCCAACACGCCTCTGTCTTGTTATGACTTTAGTACCTGTGCGTTCTGGGTCCAAATAGTTGGCTTGCCTCTGGAGCGCTGCACAGAAAATATTATTCGTCGAGCAGCTGGTCATATAAGACAGGTCACTGAAGTTAGCATTACCAATAAAGATGGACTACCGCTTAAAGCAATGAGGGCAAGGGTACAATTGGACCTTCAAAGACCGCTGAAAACAGGGATTCTCGTTAAGGTTGAAGGAAAAAACTTCTGGTTGGACTTTAAATATGAACGCTTATCATATTACTGTTATTCTTGTGGTATACTCGGACACTATTCTACGGCCTATAAAACCTTTCCCTGTGATGAAACTAAATTAGATGAAATCAGGTTCTTATATGGATCTTGGTTGAAAGCCGAGGCACGGGAATACAGCCCTTTCTGGCGTACCTTTTATGATACAGAGATTATCCCTGAGACCCCTCAAAGCTCTTCTGCAATTATCCCTGTGCTAGACTCGGTTCATGCCATACCTGCTACTTCAATGCAACCATCTGTTCATGCTGTACCTGATATTTCAACACACAAAAATAAGGGTAAACACACTATGGAAACATCAGTCAGAGATCCTATTGTCATAGAAACAACTCAAGCTACTTAGGATGATAAGACTATGGATTAGCAACAAATTTTGGCACACCCACCTATTGCTAGCTCTACTCAGGTGAAAAAGAAGCTTAAACACTCACATCTTAATGCACGATCAGGACCTCTCAAGAAGGTCAAACGCTCCTTGCATCATGAGGTTCAACATCAATTACAGGAGCAGTTTGATGAATCCGCTTTACAGGATACTCCTATCTCTGAGGTCGACACATCTTCATGTTGGGCCCTAGTGGCTGGCCCTAAAAAGCCACCAGGTGCACAATGAGACTTATAAGTTGGAACTGTCAGGGGTTGGGCAATCCCCTGACAGTTCAAGCACTCAAGGTCTTAGTGACCCAGGAGAAGCCCGCTATTGTTTTTTTGATGGAAACAAAAAACCAAACTCAGCAGATTTTGTCTATTCAACGTAAACTCAATTTCTCAGCAGGCGTTATTCAAGAGCCAGCAAGTTTGGCAGGAGGTTTAGCCCTTTTTTGGACTAACAAGGTCTCTTTGAACATTACTTACCAGTCTTTTGATATGCTAGACTCCATTTGTACTGATCTTGATTTTGGCATTACTATGTGTTTGACTTGCTTACATGCTCCTACTCGATATCCTTTTCGACAACACCTATGGACAGTTTTGAGATGCATCAGTAATTTCAACTCGCTTCCTTGGTTATGTACAGGGGACTATAATGAAGTTTTATATCCTTGGGAGAAAGTCGGTAAATGTCCTGCCGAGTCTTATAGAATGGTTTCTTTCGTGATGTTATAAATGGCTGTTGTTTTATGGACCTCGGCAGCAAAGGATGTGCCTTCACATGGTCTAACAACAGACAAGGTGATGCTATGGTAAAGGCAAGATTAGACAGAATGCTTTGTACAAAAAATTGGAGATTGGCTTACCCTCTTGCCGAAGTACTTGCCCTCCCAGCCCTCGGCTTTGATCACAGCCCTCTTCTCTTGTCTACTGAAGCACTTCCTAACTGCAATCGGAGAAAATCCTTCTATTTTGAAGCTTTTTGGCTCCAGGATACCGAATGCCGTTCCATTATTGCTGAATCTTGGACTTCTTCTCAGCTTGGAGAGGTGACACTTCCTCAAAAGCTACTCTCTGTTTTTGTTGCATTATCCAATTGGAGTCGCTCTAAATTTAGGAATGCTCAAACTCAGCTTTCTCACCTTAAGAACCAGCTTCAGTCTCTCACCAATCAGCCTCATCTTCACTCAAATACTGATAAGATCTCAGACCTGAAAGTTAAAATACATGAGTTATGGCAGCAGGAAGAAAAATTTTGGGCAATTCGATCTTGGGTTAATTGGCTTAAATGGGGAGACAGGACCACTAAATTTTTTCATGCAACTACGGTCAATCGACGTCAACAAAACAAGATCAGAATGCTTCAAGATGACCAGCAAAACTGGATTCGTGATCCTATTGCTCTCAAAGATATGACTCTCAATTATTTTCATCAGTTATATTCATCTTTAGGACATAGAGATTATGGCCCAACTCTAAATCTCTGCAATCAGATTGTGACAGAGGAGATGAATGAACATTTAACAGATACAATTACCTATGAGGAGGTCCATACTGCAGTATTCCAATTAGGAGAAACAAAAGCTCTCGGTCCAGATGGCTTGAATGGTCAGTTTTATCGTGCCCATTGGGATATCCTGCAAGAAGACATAACATTAGCTATGAAACAATTCTTTCATACAGGGATTTTATTATCGGAGTATAATTGCACTGCTATTTCCCTAATTCCTAAGATCCCTCACCCAGAACGTTTAGATCAGTTTCGCCCTATTAGCCTCTGCAACTTTATTTATAAGATTATATCCAAGATTCTTGCAAACCGACTCAAACCCTGACTGCCACAGTTGATAGCACCAGAACAAACCGCTTTTGTTAGCGGTCGCCAAATACAAGATAATATCATTGTGGTTCATGAAGTCTTACATCAGCTTAGAATCAGAAAACGTATAAAGAAACTTTCATGCAGTGTTGAAACTAGACATGCAGAAGGCTTATGACCGGGTTGAATGGGATTTTCTTCGAGATTATCTCTTAAAACTTGGTTTTCATGCTAAATGGGTTTGCTGGATATTCCAATGTATCTCTACAGTGTCTTACAGCGTCAAATTAAATGGAGAATTTCTACTGTTCTTCCATCCTACCAGAGGCCTTAGACAGGGCGATCCGTTATCACCGTACTTGTTCATCCTGATGGCTAATGCTTTAACATCTCTTATCAAGAATGCAATGGATAATTCTTAAAGGTATAACATTTAATCGATGGTGCCCCACTCTCTCCCACTTATTTTTCGCTGATGATGCCATTTTTTTCCTTGATGCCAAACTTATGGAATGTCAGAACTTAGCTGCTGTTCTAAATGAATACTGTATAGCTATAGGACAGGCTATAAACCGAAATAAATCAGGGTTGTTTTGTAGCTCAGATTGTCCTATTGCCTTGAAAGAAAACCTAGCTGGAGCCCTTAGAGTTCCTATATTACATCAAACAGGCAGATATCTAGGAATTCCTTCAGATTGGGGCAAATCTAAAAGGGAACTGCTTTCTTGGCTTATGGGTAGAGTGCATTCAAAACTTGAAGGCTGGAAGGAAAAGCTTATTTCAAAAGGGGGAAAAGAGATCCTTATCAAATCTGTTGTGCAAGCTATACCCCATTACGCCATGTCGATTTTCAAAATCCCTGCAGCTATTTGTAAAGCAATAGATCAAAAAGTAGCTAAATTCTGGTGGCAATCCGATTATAGCAAGAAAGTCATACATTGGAAGAGCTGGGAGTGCATTAAGAGGAGAAAAGATGAAGGGGGATTAGGATTTCGTGACCTTATGATTTTTTAATAGAGCTCTCCTGGGTAAACAAGCTTGGCGTCTAGTCCAGAATCCAAATTCATTATATAGCAAGCTTCTCAAAGGTTTATATTTTCAAGACAAGGATTTCTGGCATGCTGCTAAAGGTTCTAGACCCTCTTGGAGTTGGCAAAGCATCTTATTAGGTCGGGAATCTATTGCTGATAAAGTTTTATGGGCTGTTGGTAATGGCACTCAGATTAAAGTTCGTGAGGATCCCTGGTTACCTAGTGGTGTTATTGGAGGTCCTGCTCCTAGGGATGAACCTGTCTGGGTTACTGGTTTTATTTTATTGATTCAAACTCATGGGATACTTCTCTTTTAACTCAGCATTTTGATAATCAAAGAGTAGAGGAGATATTATCCATTCCTATTCGCCCTAACTGCACCCAGGATAAACTAATATGGAGAGGAAGGCAGGATGGTCTATTCACAGTCAAAAATTGCTACAATCAACTCAGAGCTCGGCAAAACATCATTAATTCTAACCAGGCCTCATCCTCTTTTCAGACACCCCGCAAATTATGGAATGCTATCTAGAAAATCCGAACTATGCCCAAAATAAGGTCATTTCTCTGGTCTATTTGTAGCAATGCATTAGCGACTAGAGAAAACTTATATAAGCGCCATATTTTGACAGAGCCTACTTGTTATCTGTGTGATCATCATGTACCCAAAACCCCAGAACATCTTTTCTTATTCTGTCCTTGGACCTATGATGTTTGGATGCATCCAGATCTAGGTATCAAAATTTCTACAACTGAGGTGCACCGCATTGAGGGCTGGCTACTCCAGTTTGTTGACAGTAAGAATGACTTACCGGATTTGGCTACGGTTGCGATCATCCTCTGGCACATCTGGAAAGCCCGTAATGATTTCCTATTCCGCCAAAAGCAGCCGGACGCTGAACGAGTTGTGCAGCTGGTGATCGCGGAGGCCCATTCCAGACGTATTTTAGCTTCCTCCAAATCGTGCCCTATTTCAAACCAACGTATTTTCAACCACAGATGGCGCCCACCAGATCCTGGAGTCATGAAAATCAACATTGATGCATCTTACCTTTCGCCGTCCGACGCAGCTTCGGTGGCTAGGGTGTGCAGGGACTCAACGGGCCGTTTGATTGATGTATTCGCCTCCTCTGTTCGTGCTTCCTCTGCCATGCAAGCCAAGGCCATTGCCTTCAACTCCGCGCTCAAATTTCTTCTCCAGCGAGGTCTCGAGATGGATCGGATCATTGTGGAATCGGACAGCTTGGTATGCATGGATGCAGTTCGTGATCCTGAA
Source organism: Eucalyptus melliodora (assembly GCA_004368105.4). NCBI lineage: Eukaryota > Viridiplantae > Streptophyta > Magnoliopsida > Myrtales > Myrtaceae > Eucalyptus > Eucalyptus melliodora. The sequence goes on from CM023402.3 coordinate 15,112,767, forward strand.
GGACGCCCGTGGGAGCTTCAACCTATCCTCGACGAAACCCTAAGATTGAAGCTTTGGTGCCCTAACCTCCAACTGATTCACTGTCATAGAGAAGCCAATGTTTTAGCGGACTCTGTTGCAAAGGCCCATCGGGCCTCTTTACTTCCTCCGAATTGGGTCTCTCGGATACCCCTTTTCTTGCAAGATCTTGTATTATCTGAACTTGATGTAAACTCTATGATGCGTGCTTAATATATGGCTGTTTTCGACCAAAAAAAAAAAAACTTTTGTGCATGAACATCACCGATCTCCAAGTCTGTTGAGTAATATGATTCCTTCATTCGCCTGTGTTCCGAGGACCTAGTCTTACATGAGTTGACGTGTCACCTGATCATTTCCGTGCAAGAGATCCCTCTCAAGTCGAACAAGGTCCAGTTGGTTCTCAAAGCATGGGGTAAGATCGGAGCAATACTTTCGGTTTCTTCCACGAATCGAACTTGTCTGTTTTAATTCATTTTCGGAAGAGCCGCACCAATTTGGTCATCCTCCCGGCATCACGATCAGAAAGTTCAGAGAAGCTCATCAACCCTTCGCGTTTTTTTGAATTGGACGAGACCAGCTCTGTTCAGCGGCAGCTAGATTCACTGAACTAATCGTTGGCAAGGATTTGGCACCTTCCTGCCAAGTCAACAGACCGGTCGTCCGCAAGTAAGAATGGTCGATGCATTAATTACGTGCAATTAATAAAGCATGTAGACTTCTTCCTCATCGGCCAGTTTAATTGAAGTACAGTTAATCATGATTTGCTCTCATCTTCGGTGTTCGTTATTTCCCGTCCAATGAAATCATTTCCTTGCATGTCCTATAAATCTTTAGTCCAACTCCAACATTATAAAATAAAGTATGAGTAATGATAGCAAAAAAATTCCATGCAAACCCTAAGTACCTATTAATTCCAAATTTAGGATTTTTAGCCCTCTTAAATGTCAAATCTAGTTTCACCGACGATGGCTCTTTTGAATTTCAGCAATCCACTAATTTCTTCTGTTCCACTTAAATACATCTTGCACTTCCCTTTAGCTTATTGAATAAATTACACCACTCTCCAAAATACAAAGGAATATGCGTATTTTGCTATTGCAACAAGTTGCTTCTGTTGAGGTCAATAGCTTCTTGACATTGCTTGAAGCTAAAGCCATGACACACACTTTTTAGGACCAAAAAAAAAATTCATAGCACTCCGCACAAAATAATCACACTTCTTAAGGAGCATGAACACTAGGATCATATATATGGATCTGTATACTTTAATTCACCCTTCTACAATTATTGCGAACCTGACCAAGATTTCCAGTTAACGGCTTTATATTCCCCATCTTGACCATCGATTTCGCGAAATCTTTCCAAAATGCAGTCGCGTCGTTGCTGTACGTCCTCACTAACTCATCGGTGTTGCGACCACCGAAGAGTGCTTGATCTGATCGAAGGAGACCCTTTTGCTTCAACAAGTTATTGTAGTACAATGTGTCGAAGCGCGTCGACGTCGGGTCCAACTTAGCGAGGTTCGAGTCGCTTTCGGATTGGGCGCGTGGGCAAATGGATTGGAGCTTCTTTGCGAATTTAGGGTGGATGTCCGAGTCGTTATGGGCCCGATCCTTGAAGGTAAAGCATTGTGCAAACCCAAGCGTGTGTCCCCCAGAGAGAACGACCAGGTCTTTGGCGTCTAGGCCTTGTTTCTGGAACGAGCTGGTTAGTGCGCTTAGGTCCATGAACGGGGCCGGCAGGTCCGTGTTGGCGGTCGTCCTGCTCGCGGTGGTCGAGTCTCTTCTTCCAAGCCTTACGTTCCACCATGGCCCTCCCAGCTACATTACCAAATACCAAGAATCGAAATCATCAACAGTTCACTGTGTAAATATGTGCTATTACATTGATTAGTTACACGTATTGACTTAAAAATTCAACGCAAGCGCAACCACTTACCGAAACAACGGAGTCACGAGCAGCAACTGCCAAAATATCTGCGCAAGAGACCACCGCACGGCCACAGACTTTGTCGACCTCCTCCTTGATCTGATCGATCACTTCGAAACCTCTAGCAGAATTGTTGTTCGCGCCAGCGAGCTTTTCGGTATCGATGGTGGGCGTCGGATCTAGAAGTACCGAAGCATCACAGCCCTGCACGATCGGTCAAAGCAATGGTAATTCAACAGACATAAACCCCATCGCAATCGGTTATAGCTACGTAGTACTTCAAGAGACAAGCAATGTGTCGTACATTAACGAAGCAGTCATGGAAGTGCAGACGCAGTAACGAAGCACCCATGCGTCTCTCTTTCTTCACCGCTGCCTTGACGACGCGCCTGATGATCGGCAAAGCTTGAGGACAAACGTAGTTGTAGTAGTAAGGTGTGAGGCCAGTGTGGTGATTAGGAAAAGAGAGAGCTGTGGTCGCGATGCTCAACAAGAGAACCGCGAGAAAATGATTCCCGCCTTTCGACTCCATCCTAGGCTCCAATCGAGGAAACAAATGGGAATTGATATGACAGATCGCACTTGCAAAAGTTGATTTGAGGTAGATCTCGTGAAGTCCTGGGGTGGGTACCATGCTCATTTATAGGACAAAAGAAAAGAGCGTTTCAACGATGATTACTTGTGGGTGGTGATTGTGAAATATAAAGATGAAGATGAAGAACTGAATCAAGATGCAGCGAAATCATCAAAAGTAATGCTTCGAATTACTCTATATCAATATGATTGTAGTACAAAGCTTCTGTGATCAATGACAGCTTTTGAATCCACAGTTCTCTGTTTTACATCCTCTGTTTCTATCTCTCTATCACGTATCAGCTATATGATTGCAGAGCATCCATTGATGATTGCTCTCTAAGACCTCTCTCTCTCTATATTTCTGCTCTCTTCTCTCTGTATTTCTTCTCTTATCATTCATCGAGGAAGAAGAAGACTACTTAAAGAACAGAAAACTGAATACAGCTCATTAAAGAGAAAAACAGAATTCAACTAACTATTTCTCCATTTGATTTTCCCACTTTTAGCTGAATAACCGCACACGTGCTAGTTTAGATCTGTTATAACTTGGTGATCCATGTCAATCTTCATCTCAGTCTTCTTCTTCATTGATGTCAATCCAAGTTTGTCTTCACCACGAATTCTCCACCGTTGATCACCAGCTCTCTGTTGCTTTTCTGCCTTTTGTTTTTCCTCACGTGTTCTTTCTCTATCTGCTGAATTGATAGTAACTAATGATTGAGAAGACTCAGTTCCTTTATATTTAACATCCCCCCTCAAATTGGGAATGGGTGGAAAACCAAGGCCCAATTTGGTACGTAGTTGACAATGTGAAGACCGTGAGAGAGACTTGGTGAAAATATCAGCAAGTTGAGAATTGCTTGGGATATATCGGACTTGAAGGGATCCTGAGGAGACTTTTTCTCGAACGAAGTGGAAGTCCACTTCGATATGTTTTGTTCGAGCATGTAACACAGGATTGGCAGTGAGAGCAATGGCTGACTTATTATCACAGAACAAATGTGTGGGATGAGTGAGAGCATATCCTATGTCTCGCAAGACAAATCTGATCCAGGTAAGTTCAGCAGAGGTTGAAGCAAGAGCTCGATACTCAGCTTCTGTAGAAGATCTACTTACTGTGGTCTGCTTCTTGGCTGCCCAAGAAATAAGGTTGGAGCCAATATAAGTACAGAAACCTGTAGTTGATCTTCGAGTTTCGGTACATCCAGCCCAGTCTGCATCTGAGAAACCATATAGATGTGGAGAGCTTTGAGAGTGAATGAATATGCCAAGACTGATAGTGCCTTTGATATATCGCAGAACCCTTTTAAGTCTATAGAGGTTTGCAATAGTTGGTGTCTGTAATTTTTGACAGAGTAAATTGGTAGCATAAGCAATGTCAGGGCGTGTTAAAGTGAGATACTGAAGAGCACCAACTAGGCTGCGGTACTCAGTAGGATTGGATAAAGAAGTAGAATGATTTTGCAGAATTAGAGGTCTTAGTGGCAGAGGAGTGGAAATTGGTTTACATTCAGACATTTGAGCTCGAGTGAGAAGATCACTAGCATATTTGGTCTAACATAGGAATAAATTATTAGAATTTTGTTTGACTTCAATGCCAAGGAAGTAATGTAGTTGGCCAAGATCTTTCATGTGAAACTCGAGACTGAGAGAATGAATCAAACCAGAGAGTAGGTGAAAGGAACTTCCAGTTAAGACAATGTCATCAACATACAACAGCAGAAGGATGGTATCTTGTTTATGATGATATATGAATAGAGATGGATCTGTGGAGCTGCAAAAGAATCCATATGCTAGTAAAAAATCACTAAACTTATCAAACCATGCTCGAGGAGCTTGTCGAAGACCATAAAGTGACTTTCTGAGTAAACATACATGAGAAGGTTTCTGTGGATCTTGAAAGCCAGGAGGCTGCTCCATGTAGACTGTTTCATTAAGTGTGCCATGTAAAAATGCATTCTTAACATCAAGTTGATGAATAGGCCACTGTCTCATTTTTGCTACAGATAAAACGATTCTAATGGTGGCATGCTTGATTACTGGACTGAAAGTTTCTGTGAAGTCAATTCCTTCTTCCTGATGAAAGCCTTTAGCAACTAGGCGAGCTTTCAATCTATCAAGGCTGCCATCAGAGGCCAACTTCGTTTTAAAGACCCACTTACAGCCAATTACATTCATGTATTCAGTTCGAGGAGTTAAGTCCCAGGTTTTATTTTGATATAATGCATCCATTTCTTCTGTCATTGCTTTATGCCAACCTTCATGTGCCAATGCTGATTTAATTGACTTTGGTTCAGAAGGTACCTTATAGACAGCAAGACATGCATACTTGGGATTAGGCTTGATAATTCCAGATTTGGATCGAGTTTGCATTGGATGACTGGAAATTGCCTCCTGTGTTGAGAGACTGGAAATAACCCCTTGTGATATATGAGAAGGGATAATTTGTTCAGATCTGATACCTGTATTATAGGATATTGCTGTATCAATAGGAGACATGTGTTCATATTGTATAGATGACGATACTTCATCGTGTGGTGTTGTTGTAGGAATGACATATTCTTGTGTTATTGCTGGCTGTAGTGATTGAGCAGTATAAGGTACAGCAATTTCTGTTGAAGACTGTGAATTTATTGCTGTATTGTCTTCATTGAGCTGCAGATGAGCTGCACATGTCTGAGAAGAAGTAGAAGATATAGTAGAGGCTATTTTCTTGCTTGCTGACTCTGTTAATTGTACTTCTTCTGCCCATAACTGATATAATGTTGTGAGAGATGCATACTTTGTTAGGCACAGCTTAGTAAAAGGGAAAAACTTCTCATCAAACTTCACATGTCTACTGATATATACTCGACCTGTTGAGGGTACAAGACATCTGTAGCCTTTATGGTGTTCACTATAGCCGATGAACACACAGGTGAGAGATCTTGGATCAAACTTATGCTGAGCATAGGGTCTTAAGCATGGATAGCAGGCACAACCAAAAACCCTGAGGTGATCATAAGTTGGTTCTTGTTGATACAGCTTTTTGTAAGGTGATTGCATTTGCAATTTTGGTGTTGGAAGAAGATTGATGACATAGTTAGCTGTAATAAAAGCATCAACCCAATATTTCAGAGGAACTTTACCATGATATAACATGGCAAGACCTAATTCAACAATATGTCGATGTTTTCGCTCAGAGATGCCATTCTGAGCAGGTGTATAAGGGCAAGAGAGATTCTGTTTGATACCACAGTCTTGTAAGTGAGCTTGGAATCTGTGACTAATAAATTCTCCTCCACCATCACACTGAAAGATCTTGATTTTTGACTCAAATTGGTTCTCTACTTGCTTTTGAAACAGAACAAAAATCTTATAAAAGTCTGACTTCAATTTCAATGGATATATCCAACTAAATCTGGAGAAGTTATCCACAAACAGAACATAGTATTTGAAATTCTGAAATGAAGTCACAGGTGATGGACCCCATATATCACAATGAATTTTCTGTAGGGGCATGGTTGTTACAGATTCGGATGATGGAAATGGTAAAGCTACAGCCTTTGCAACTTGACAGCTACTACATACATTCAGCATTCTACTGCTACACTGAATGAGTTTTTGATTCTGCAAATACTTCAAGATATTCAAATTGGTGTGTGCTAATCTTTGATGCCATGTGTCCTCTTCTATTGCTCTGTGTCTTTGGGCTAGAAAGGCTTGTGTTGTTTGTGAATTCACTTGATATAGTCCTTTAGTTTTCCTTCCGAGCAGCAAAGTTGTGTTGGTCCAGTTGTCCTTTATGTATACACCAAATTTGTCAAAAACAAATGAGCAAGGATAATCATCTGTTAACTTGGATACTGACAAAAGATTCTTCTTTATATCAGGGACAATTAGGACATCATTTAGTGGCAACAAACTCTTTCCAGTATGTAACAATGTATCGCCAGTACATGTAACGATGTGTGATCCATCACCAATCATGACAGTATCATATCCAGTATATTTAGAAGAGTTATGAAGTATACCGGAATTAGCTGTGATATGTGCAGTTGCACCAGTATCTGGATACCACTCGCTGCCTTTGGCATCTTCAAGATGTATAGCTGCCAGAGCTGTTGGTATCTCCTCAGCTTGATACGAGTTATCAAATCTATACCAGCAGTGTAAAGCATCATGACCTGGTTTCTTGCAGATTTGACACTCTAACTTTGTGCTACTAGTTGCCTTCTCATCCTGCATACTTTTGGAAAGAGTTAGATTAGAAGGATAAGACTTCATTTCTTGATACCTTTGTGATGGGCCAGCATAGGGACGAAATCCTGAGGTGAAACCAGAATCAGAAGAATTTTGATAAGGTTTGGTTCTCTGATTCTCTTGCATATAGCTGGTATTGCTGGATCTGTAACCTAAATTGTCTCCAGGGTATCTAACTCCTCGGCCTCTGTTATTAAGAGAACGTCCTCTACCGTAGCTACGGCCTCCTCTGTAATTACCTCTTTGGGCTACAAAACCTGAATTCTGAGATATGTACTCTCCATCAGTTGTTTCTTTAAACTGTGCTTGAGGATGTCTTTGCCCAAAGTAAGCCATATTGGAGTTAAATTGGGTCCTGGAATAGTTCTGCATTCTTGACTCAAACCTCTCTAATTGTGCAATTACCTCATCATACTCAGGTTGAGGCTTTAGACAGTATATTGTTGTTCGGAAATTTTCATATTCAGCTCCTAGCCCTTCCAACACACCAAATAGCTTGGTTATGTCATCCACAGGTTTTCCTATAGCATTTAACTGATCGCATATGTACTTGTATTCTCGAAGGTAGACTGAAAGAGCTCTGTCATGTTTTTGACAGGCTTGAAGTTTTCCCCTTAATTCGAATTCTCTAGCTGCTGATTTTTGTGTGAAGCGATTCAAAAGCGTCTGCCATACTTCATGAGATGTTTCTAAACCAATTATCAAACTCAGTATGTTTTCCGAGACAGCTCCACTTATCCATGAAGAAACCAACTGATCAGTTTTTGTCCAGTCAATATAATCTGGATTTACAGCTTCAGTCTCACATTCTTCAACTACATTTTGCAGCATTCGAGGAGGTGATGTAATATCACCATTAATAAAGCCAAAGAGTTCTTGGCTTTTCAGAAATCTTTGGATCTGAGCTTGCCACAAGAGGAAATTGTCTTCGGCAAGCTTAATTGTGACAAAGTTAGAGATATTCACATGTATAGGAAAGGGATACTTTGGTGCTCTTACTGCCATTGTTGTATTTTCTCAGTTTTGAAGAAGAAGATAGCAATAGTGTTGGGAAGAACTAACACAATTACCGTGATATTGCAATCTGCTGCAACTTCAGCTTCTTCCTTTTCTTGATCTAATGAATAGCTACTAAATGGATCCTTCTGGCAGATATGATCGCTTGCTAGATGTAAACCTCTTGAGAAATCCAGGGTTGAATGCGCAGCAGCAAGATGATTTCTTCAGGATATTGCTCTGATACCATGTGAAATATAAAGATGAAGATGAAGAACTGAATCAAGATGCAGCGAAATCATCAAAAGTAATGCTTCGAATTACTCTATATCAATATGATTGTAGTACAAAGCTTCTGTGATCAATGACAGCTTTTGAATCCACAGTTCTCTGTTTTACATCCTCTGTTTCTATCTCTCTATCACGTATCAGCTATATGATTGCAGAGCATCCATTGATGATTGCTCTCTAAGACCTCTCTCTCTCTATATTTCTGCTCTCTTCTCTCTGTATTTCTTCTCTTATCATTCATCGAGGAAGAAGAAGACTACTTAAAGAACAGAAAACTGAATACAGCTCATTAAAGAGAAAAACAGAATTCAACTAACTATTTCTCCATTTGATTTTCCCACTTTTAGCTGAATAACCGCACACGTGCTAGTTTAGATCTGTTATAACTTGGTGATCCATGTCAATCTTCATCTCAGTCTTCTTCTTCATTGATGTCAATCCAAGTTTGTCTTCACCACGAATTCTCCACCGTTGATCACCAGCTCTCTGTTGCTTTTCTGCCTTTTGTTTTTCCTCACGTGTTCTTTCTCTATCTGCTGAATTGATAGTAACTAATGATTGAGAAGACTCAGTTCCTTTATATTTAACAGTGATCAGTTATAACCATGCATGCAAGAAACAGTCACGTGCTGCTTATTTTTCTCACAATTTGATCGCTAGGTTACGCGCTTAGCTATGCAAATTTGGCTCAACCGTAACTGGAAATTAGTTTATCTCAGCTGTAATTCCAAGCAAAATAGAGTGGGAACATAGAAATGGGGAAGGCGCTCGTGGTTGAACAAATCCAAGTCGTGTGCCGGCAGATTAATTTTCAATCTATATATTTCGTGCAATTGGTGGAAGAGTGGTTGCCCTTAAAACATAAATTTTTGTCCGAAACCCGACCGTTCGCATGAATTCAAATCACAGGAAAAAGAAATCGTAAATTTTTACATCGGACCCATTGCGGGGAAAAAAAAAAGACTTCGAAGTTTAACGACAATGGAGAAATTATTTTACATGAATGTCGGTCAAAGATTTTATGTTACTATTACCAATATTTTAAAAGCCTAAATATATAGGTGGAGGGAGACAACATGATAAAAAAGAGTATACAAACTTAGACAACATTTTAAAAGCTTAAGCTTATTGATGGAGGGAGACCACAAGTGTATAGACTTAGAATTTTGAGGGATTAGAAACGGCACGTGAAATATAAGGAATGGGTGCCGTGTGAAAAAAAAAAATTGGAGCAGAAATTAGCTCTAATACTATGTTGAAATGTCTAATCTAAAAGGTTAAAGTTGATAATTGAAGGGAGACAATTTGTATAAATAGAGCATACAAATCCCATAATCAAGTGATGCAAGATATATCGACACCCTTCTTGCGCGCAAGACAGATTAAGGATGACGTGTGAAATTTGATGAACAAGTGGCTGCACACATGTGAAATAAATTGCGATATAAGTTGCATTTGATACCTTGAAAGACTCTGTGGGATAATTATTAATTGTTCTAAAAGTTTAAGTTCACAGATAGATGGAAACCATAAGATGTGTAAAGATTAAATTGTCATGACTAATTAATTTTATGTTTTATTATGTTATCAAGGTGCCAGTGAAAGACAATCGCGATAACGGTTTAAAAAAAAGCTGAAAAGTAGAAGGACCGTGTCAAAGCAGGCACAGCTAAAATGTGTCCTAATCATATGTTGGATAGTCGCGTTCCTGCTGTCTAGCATAAAACTTGCACGTAACAAGAAACCGATTTTCCACCAATTTATTTAATTTTAACTATAGGTTTAGGTAGAATTAAGGGGCCATCGCAATATCTTAAGTTACGACCCATTGACCCGTCGACTATTGTATCACTAAAGATAAAGTTTGGAAGCATCCACGAATCGTCCAGCCCAACTAGTGCGAAAACCCCTCGATCTTGCCTTGACTCGGTTTATTTATGCGGTAACGTAATGTTCTTGACTTGATCAGAAGACTGTCCAATTTCAGCAATTCTGGAGAGGTAATTAACAGGGTTATTTATGGCCTATTATCTTCACGAATTTTGAGGTTTCTTTTCTCCCTTAATAGGATTCTTATTTTGATGTGCCTATTAATATAGTTGAAGGCGCACTCGCTCCAAAGAAATGTTCTTTTTATTATTATAATGAATTGAGAATATCCTTAAAAAAAAAAAAAAATCGAGACATGACATCTTCTATTCTCTGTCATTCGATGTTATTTATGGTTCCTCTATTACAGTTTCTGATTACTTCATTTTTCCTTCCTTTTTGCGATTGGAAGTATTTTGTTGTCTTATTAAGTAAGCATCTTCCATATTCTATAAGCAATACGAAGGGGATAATTAAAAAAAAAAAAAAAACCTGAACCTATTGCATTTGTTGGGCCAATTCAATCATTAATAATTTAATTTTACCAATTTAGTTCTAAATAATTTGACATTTTGCCAATTTAATCCATAGGACCAATTTTACCTAAAAATTGTTGATTTGGACACCAATTGTTCTTTGTGGCATGATTGGCGCCGTCTATGTGAACAATTTTTTTTTTTTTTAATCTTCGCTTTTTCCTTCTTTCATTTTTTCCCCTTTCACTATATCTGGTGAGGGCCGCAAAGCCCTTGTTGGCATTGGGAAGATTGTAGCCCTTGCTCAGCCTCGCTAGATTTGGGCGAGGCTATGGAAGCAATGTTCTCACTTGAGCTCATCAGCCACAGTAAAAAAGAAACAAAATAAAAGAAGAAAAAGAGAAGAAAAGGAAAATAAAAATTAAAAAGAAAGGAAAACAAAAAACTAATAAAAAATTGAAAAAATATTTAAAAATTTTAAAATTATCAATGCTAGTTCTAGTCATGCCACATAGGATGGTTGATATTTATGTCAGAGGTTTTCTTTCAGTTAAAAATGGCCAAAATGAACTAAATTGGTAAAACATCAAAAGGATTAGAATTAAATTGGCCATATTGAAATATTTGGGATTGAATTAGCACAAGTAAAATAGGTTTAGGGCATTTTTTGGTAATTATATCAAGCTTCCCTCATTGGTATGTAAGAGTTTGATAATTTTGCATTACGCGCCGGGGGGGGGGGGTAATCAATCCTGTGACCCCCGGTTCCAAAAAATTGGAATCGAATATCGAATGAATCAACATTGGAACTATCAATTACTGTCCCATTTTCGGGTAGGCCAATGTTATGTTTTAGATTTTAAAGAAAAAAAAGACACAAACTCTTAAAATAAATATAAAAGTTGCACCATTTTGTTACAAAACAAATTTTGTTAGTCAAATGATTATGTAATTATTTCTTTATGTTGAAGATAGTTCATTCCTTGATGGGTGCAAATTCCTTCATTTTAATTTTTTTCTAGCTAAGGCTTCAAAACCGGTTCGACCTGGGTAGAACCTATCCAGCCTTAGAATTAAGAACCTAATCAAAACCTGGGCTAATAATAGTTTTTATTTGGAACGAGCGGTCCACCCGATTCTTCCTACAAATAACTTTGAACCGATTGGTTTAGGTCGATTTGGTCCAGTTCCCTAGTTGAATTGACCCGATACTTATTTTTACTCTCTTATCTGAAAAAACAAAAATCAATCTCACCCACAACACAGGCCTCAAACAAAGGACGCTACAACCACGGCCATTGTCACTCTACTGCAAGTGGAACATGGCTCAACATGTCAAATCTGACATTGTCGAGCCCAAATTCAATGTTGCCAAACTTAGGCAACACGAACAAGTGACACCACCCCGGCAAACCCTTGGTGAGATTTGCATAGATTCGAGGATAGAGTAAGGGTTTGATACTCCTTCAACGAGTGTACGTGAATAACAAACGATGAATCGTGGACGTGATGTCAAGTTGGGATAGCTAGGGAACAGTAGGTGCACCGACCATCATGAATGGTAGCTGAGGTGGGGGAGGGAGGAGAGAGTTAAAGGAATTAGGGGAAAAGTGTCAGAAAAGTTTTAAGTTTTTTGCATTTATGGCAATTTAGTCATAGACCTTTTATTGGTGTCAATTTAGTTCTAAACGTTTTGACCTAACGCCAATTCAGTCATTTTCACTAATTTTGGCCTGATATTACTGAAGTGGACATTGGTCAACTGACATGGACGTCTTTTTAATAATATTTTAGTTTTTTCCGAACTATTTAATTATTTTATTTTCCTTTTCTTTTCCCCCCTTCTCTTCCTTCTTCCTTTGGTCAGTCACCAGACCTCAACGACTGGCTAGAGGTAAGCCCTCGCTAGAGGCCGTGAGGATGGCTTTGCACTAGGTTGGTGAGGTCTGGCAATCGGTTAGAGGAAGAATGAGGAGAAGGAAAAAAGAAAGAAAAGGAAAGAAATAAATAAATAATTCAAAAAATATTAAAATATTATTAAAAGTTGTTTACTGCAATACTAGTCGTTCCACGTCAATCAACCAATATCCACATCAGCAATATCTAGCTAAAATTATTGTTGGAAGGACTACATTAGGACAAAATTAAAATATTTATGACTAAATTGATATAAGTAAAATGTTTAGGGTTAAATTGATACAAATGCAATAGGTTTAAGATTTTTCTAAACTTTTTCAAACTTTTTCTAAAGAATTAGAATTAGGGATTTCGTTCTTGGCGTATTTTTTCTTGTAAATTCCATAACATATAGAGGCAATTTCATTCTAACGGGTAACTTTGGGCGCGTTTGGTTCACTTTTGGAAATGGGCCTTGGGAAAAGGTAAATATCTTTGTCCTAAAGGGCTTTGGGAAAATGTAAATTGTGTTTTGTAAAAGATTCTTTGCAAAGGTATTTTCGTGTAAAAAGTATTTGACAAATCTTTTTTTTATAAAGGGTTCTTGGATTTCATTTTTTTAAATTAAAAAATTTTGAACTCTTTGCTAACTCTAATGAAGTAAGGGTAGTTTTGGAAAAATGAGATGTAAAACTAAAAAAATTATGTAGTAGTTTTGAAACAAAAAAATAGTTTCAACATTTTGCCAAATATTGAAAGCCCAAAATTAGTCCCTATTAGCATTAGACTTTCAATTTTCCTAAGGCCAGCATTTGATTGAAAACCCCTTGGATAGGCTTGCCAAACATCCTAGCATTTTCCCAAGGGGTTTCGGAGTTGAAAGCTTCTTGGGAAAGTTGAACCAAATGCACACTTTACTTTCGAAAGCTAGAGTATCTTTGTCCTTTCACCATATGTAGTGTATTCGGAATCCTCTCTCTCTCTCTTTATGCGCATGTTCTATTTATGTCCCTTTTTTTGGGGCTAATACAACACTATTTGGATGCCTCATTGGTTCATAATGTTTGGGCATGTGGCCTTCTTTTGCACATAATCCGACATGCGAATATAAGCGCACAACTTCGTAGTTAGCCAGAACAATAGTTGACGATCACCTAGAGTGGTCTCAGGTGAAAGTAAAAGTCAATGTTTCATGGATTTCGCAAAGGAAGTTGAATTCAATGGGCTCCATGGCCTGCTTTCCCCTACCTTATCAACCGTAGCTTAGCCATTTAAAAAGGTTGGTCATGGGCTGTCCAATTATCTGGGCCTTAAGCCCTCAAGTGAATGGTTCGTGGTCTATGGGGTTTTATAAGCGATCTGAGTCTCAGGCCCGATGGAAAATATGATGATGCCCCAATGGTACTTCTTTAGTCATGCAGCTTTAAGAATTATTCTAAACTATGAAGACTCTGTAGCTTTTATTTTACATATTTTACACCGGCCTACAGAGATAATATGATTAATTGATTACTTGCCAGAAGTAAACCCACACATATTGGCAAGTGAAATAAGTAGGTTTTTGGTTATAGAGCTTGTGATGCCAAATAGTTATCTATATTTCATCAGAGTACGGTCTACTCTCTAAATTAGTCTTGCTAGTTGCTAAAAGTTATTATAGCTAAGATTTGTCGAGAATTTCGTTGGAAATAATTGTATCAACATTGCAAAGAACTCAAATTTTAGAATTTCGAGGAATTATAAAAAGAAATATTTAATGGCTTGCTTACAAAATCCATTGAATTTTAATTTTCAATGACTTCGTATGAGGCTTTACCCCAAAATCTCCATACGTTTTTTCTTCGTTGTTGTTTGGAGAAACACTATTGGAGTGGAATAACGTTGAAAGTTAGGTAGGGCATTGGCCTAACAAGGCCCACAAGCAAAACAAACGTGGAAGGGAAAGGAATTGTCAAATTTTACTTCCAAAGCTCTCTTGTCGTCCAATGCATATGCAATATTGTGAATTTCGGAAAGAAAAATGCTAGACGTGTCAGAGAGTTCTTACCATTATAATTTGCTTCACATGAATCCCCAATCGTAAAAAACCTCGATCAGATTTAATTCTAACACAATTTAAATATACTGAAATTGTAAATAATGAATTTGTGATTACACCATGTATTAGAACCACATGAACACCACTTTAATGTGCCATACATAGATATTAAAAGTGGGACCAACCATCCTTGGCAGACAATAGATTGGGCCCTTTATTATCAAAGTAAACTTGAGAACATAAGAGATGTAATACCAAGACTTTAAAGATAGCAAAAGTAAAACCCACAAGAATCATCAGTTGACTTTCCTGCAGTTCTTCCTAATCTGACCGCTTGCGCCGGTGAGTGGGCTGAGGTTACCCATCTTCACCATGGCGTTAGCAAAATCTGTCATGAAAGTAGCCGAATTGCTACTGTAAGTGTTCACTTGAGCGTCTGTGGAACCACCACTGAACAATTGCTGGTCCGAGTGAAGAAGCCCCTTTTGGGTCTGCAAGTTCTTGAAGTAGGCGTTGTCGAAGTACGTCGGGCTCGTGGTGTCGAGAGGAGAGAGATTGTTGTCACCTCCGGAGCTCGGGCAGTTTGCTTTTAGTGACGTTGCGAATGTGTCGTTGATGTCGCTCTCATTATAAAGCCGGGTCTGGAAAGTTGTGCATCGGGCTTGACCTATTGTGTGCGATCCTATTGACAACAATTGAACAGTTTTTGTAAATCGATCTTAGTATATCAATCGAGCTTTATTATAATTATTTATTATAAAATGCAACCAAAAAAAAAAAAGACCTGAAAGTGCCACCATTTCTTTGGCAGTGAAGCCTTTGTTAGAGAAGGTGGTGATGAGGTCGCTAAGGCTCAAAGTTGGGGCAGGAATGTCGCTATTAGCAGCACTTAGGCTTGCGGTGGTCGAGTCTCTTCTTCCTAATAAGACTCTCCAACTTGGGCCACCTAACTGAAAATTAAATAAACAAATAAATCCAAACATGTTAGTGCTAATATAGAAAGGTAACATAGCATGTGATTTTTTCCTCCCAATTGATTGCTAGTGTTGAGAAGAAAATGTGCACTTACGGCAACAACAGAATCACGCGCGGCGACGGCCAAGATATCAGCACAGGACACGACCCCAGGGCAGCTGCTCTCCAGTTGGGACTTGATCGTGTCGATCACCTCGTATCCACGTATGGAATTGTCATTCGCGCCGGCGGTCTTCTCCCCGGTGAAGTTCATGGCGTCATCCAACAAAATCGACGCGTCACATCCCTGTTTCATATTTTGCACCACACATTATTAATCAACCCTTCTAGTTGGAAAATCGATCCGATTGGCGTTCATTTCATTCATTGGTTGTAGACAGGAGGTTTGGTTGTCATAAATTTTCCTGAAATTAGAGCATAAACACTGGTTGTCTCCCTTATCATTCCCCCTTTTTGTCCCCCACTCTGAACGACTAGAGACACCAGTTTGTACGGGGGTGACACTCTTTCTCATGCCTTTTGATTTACTCCGTGTTCTTTCTCAAGGAACAATGCATCCAATATTCGTCGGACTAGAAACAAAATGATTGCGCTGTGAAGTGTTCTCTTAATCAAGATTTTTGGTTAGTAACATGGCGCGTTCTTTAATATTTAACAGAGGGGAGTCACCGACTTTATGATTCACTAGAATTAGCCTGAGTTTGGCCTTCTCGAATGACCAATTATGCATCGATTAAAATTGAAAATCTAGACGATTTCCAACCTATATAGGAAAAAGAAAAGCAACCCACAAATCTAATGGAGAAAGCTGTAAACATGTCATATTTGTTATTTAGAAAATCGATCAGCCTTTAAATATCAAGATCAAAGTAGAGACGGCATGTTTGATGGAGAAAGGTCCATTAGGATGCAGGCAACTCTTAAATTATGCACAAAGAACACAAAGAAGGTACACTAAATAAATTAGTTAATTTAGATTGACACTCTAAATTTGTGTTGGAAGCAAACTAGTGAGGCCATGCACAAGGCGAAATTCATTTATTCAAAGATCTAATATAATTTCTAGAATACCATTGGATTAACGAATTCCATTAAAACTGATATTTTACCATAAAATATCATTTTAAATTTAGAAAAGTATGGCAACCAAAGGGATGGTGATCAAAATATGATTGAAACCTATTGAGAAAGATTGATTGGTTTTGCCAAACGTGATAAACGCGTATTTGACTTAAAAAGCATGGCGGTCTCTCTCTCTCTTTTCCAGCTGCAACGTTTAGGACTTTTGCATGATCTAAATCATCGAGTTCATCGGGTTTAAAACAGGTAGCTAATCATACACGCACATCTTATCAACAACATGATCAGCATTAAAGTACGTTCGTCTGCATGGCTTTTATAATAAAGAAAATTATAGCATATATTGTCTGTGTAATAAAAAAAAAATTAAGAGTATACATATCAACATTCTTGTCCATCTTTGATTAACTCACAAAAATGCATGGCACAACAATATACCGAAAAGGTCGGTCAGACTCGACTAATCCAATATGCGAATCTCGTACCTACTGTTTTGGTTAGCGAAAAAGAGAGTACATTAATTGCGTAGAAGCGAAATCTAATGATGCCTTTGACTATGAGGGTGGTTGGAATGTTTCAAAAGCACAGGCATAAAGATGCATCATGCACGCACGCTTGCATGCAGCTTGAATGACAGAAGAGAAACAAAGGTAGAAATCAATGGGAAAGAGAGGAGAGACTCGGAGGAGAGGGACTTGCATTGACAAAGCAATCGTGGAAGTGAAGGCGGAGCAGTGAGGCGCCCATGCGGGCCTCGCTGGACACTGCGGAGTTCACGCCGGACTTAATGGTGTGGAGGGCGCTGGGACAGGATGTGAAGTAGAAAGTGCTGGACAGCCGAGCCGAGGCTGTTCCAAGTAGGAAACAGAGCAACAATAAGAAGGCGGGTCTGGGAGAAGAGTTCTCGCAAGCCATCGCTTGGAGTTTGAGTTTCAGCGAAGAAGGAGACAAGCGAAGGAGGAGGAGAAGCACTAGCTTGACGGCTGTGCGCGAAGTGTGCTTTTGTGCGTTGCACTTGAATGAACTCGGGGGTATTTATACAAGAGTTTCTGCACTGTTATGCTTTTTCTTTCTTCTCAAGTCAACGGCATTGGTTGTCTGCATCTATAATATATGAAATTTTAATTTTGACCAAACAAGTTCAACACCAAATTGATCAATATATATATATAGCCCGATGATGCATAGTCTGGACTTATTAGCTTTCTATTTGCAAACTAACCCTTATCTCACCGTACAGAAATTTTGGGCCTGAAATTAATTTATAGGTCTATATCATTCTGTCAATTCTAAGCAAATATAACCCGACCATACTCATATCAGATTCTAGTAGTAATTTCCTTAAGAGATATCAAGCCAAGAATCTTCTCACTTTCAGCTTTTGAACTTTTAAGAAGGTTCATATGAATTAAAGAAGATGGCTTACTGCGAAAAGTATGAATATATAGGTATAGTTGCATGTGTTATCTATTTTAATGGACCAATGGAGGGGTTGCGACATATGTTGGTTTTTTTTACTCACTCTCTATGTTTGTTTTCTAGTGTCCAAGTTTTCGTTTTTGGCCTTGAACTCGTGTATATATATATATATATATGTTTTTAAGGTCCTTAAATCGTCAATTTGTTTGATAAATTCTTGTAACTTGCATAACTCTTCTAATAAACCCCACCCTCCTTGAAAGTCAGCAAGAGTCAGATGGAACAAGCTCGAGGGCGGTGTTCACGTTAAGAAATTTCACTACTCAAGTCCTGGTTGCAGTACCCACTTTTGAAGTTTCTAGTATCATGCAGAATAAATTGTCCAATCAATTCTAATTCTATTACATGGATGCAAATTAAGTCATAAACTTTTCAATTTTGTCAATTTAATTCTAAACTTTTGCGTAAAATTTTAATATAGTCATTCGTGCAAATTTTTGTGAGAAAAGTGATTTCACGTGACAATTGATCAAAATAATTAAACTCTTATTGGCTTAAACGGGCATGTCAACTCTATTTAATCTCATTTGTAGCACGAGGGATCTAGTCTATAAAATTGATGCAATTTCAAGGACATGATCAAATATATTACAAGGGTTTAATTGAAAGAAATGTACAAATTGAAGGACCCAAAGTGAAAATATTTAAGTCAACAGTACACATTGCTTTTTTCTCAATTAGCACATATAGTAAATTCCCTATCAAAACAAAGTCTACCTGTTTCACCAGAAGAGAGAGAGAGAGAGAGAGAGAGAGAGAGAGAGAGAGAGAGAGAGAGAGAAAGAATAGTTTTTTCTTTTTTTTGGTCGTAAGAGAGAGAATGGTTCAGAAGTGGCCAAAATTGAATTTCGTTTGGAGAGATATTGACTAATAGGGAAAATTGTCGCCCTTACGAAGGTTCGCCAACTCCAATTGATGAAAACATTGACTTTCCCAAACAAAGACAAGCGGATCACGCCATCTAATTACGGTATGTCCCGCACTTAAAAGACTTTGTAATGCTTAATTAATTGCTTGCACGGTATGAAATTTGGAACTTGCTGCACGACGACCATTCCTCTTTGTTCAACTAGTAAACATAAAATATGGTCTCCATATATATAAAAATGAAATTCTGTGGATAATGGACTATAATGTATTAACGATCGCATCTTGTTCTAACTGAGATTTAACAAAAAAATAATTTCGGAAAAATTGAATTAGAACAAATATAGTAAAATCTTCTAGGATTCTTAAGTATAACCCAATATATATATATATATATATCTTCCTACAGTCCACATCTTGGTGTAGGTAGGTTGTAATATATCGTTTCTCGCAGCAAGTCATGTTGAATTACTCCATGGTCCTATATTATTCTTTATGAGTAAAAATGTGCACGCTCATCTTATATAGATGAACTCCAGACCCATGAAATACCGCACTAACTTCATGGACTGCACGTAATGAGAGCTGAAACTCCTGTTGACTGCTCAAAAACACAGAACTGATTACATCGAAATCATCTTGCATGCCTAATTCGTATAAGCATCGATCATACTTCTCGATCAATGAGTCAATCCCTTGGGTTAATAAGAGATATTGCTTTGCGTGCCTCATTTTTCAAGCATGTGTTGTGTGAATGAAATCCTCATTAAGAATCTAATTTGGGTCAACATTTTGAGTGATTACTCATCCATATTCTCCTTTAGAGTCCTTTGCAATATCTTAAAAGCAAATTAACTAATTCACCAAACCAAAGGAATTTTTGTGACAATATTGAATGAGGGCATGAGTTTTTCTCTGCTCGTTCAATTGTTAGGACAGGATGTACTACTCGATCACATTTTATTGTTCATTGCATGCAGCTGCCTCGCATGATGTTGACTCTCTTAGTCGGAAAGGGATAATCATACCGAAAATTGTCAACCTTTCCTAGTTGGATGCCAATATCCCAAACTTTTTTTCGTCATGTCAATACCTTAAATTTGTGCCAATTTCGAAAATATACATTCTGTCCAGATGGCCATTAAAAGTCCCATGTGGGAGTGTGCGTGGCCGTTAGAAATCTGGAGTGATGGCGGGCGTCCATAATCACATCAAATCTGTTAGCTCACGGGAGGTAATTTTGGGTCACCGATATAAATTTGGAAGTATTAATGGCACGGAAAAATATAGAAGTTTATCGTTCTTTAGTATTTGGAGATACACGAGAAAAGTTTCGAAAGCTTATAATCAGATGTGACCTCGGCCAGTCGGAAAATGATCTGGAAGCTGTGGAGGATGAAATGA
This sequence comes from Eucalyptus melliodora, assembly GCA_004368105.4. Lineage (NCBI taxonomy): Eukaryota > Viridiplantae > Streptophyta > Magnoliopsida > Myrtales > Myrtaceae > Eucalyptus > Eucalyptus melliodora. Next base: position 15,132,906 of record CM023402.3, read on the forward strand.
CTTCTCCACGTGACCCTCGTACTGTCCGGTTGCGCAAGTGCTTCTTTAGGGATTTGTCGTGAAGGAGAGCATTACTTTTCAAGCATCCGATTCACATCAGATCTATGCGTGCGAGTAAAGAGACAAAATCCGACAACTCATACGCGTTGGGCTCCAATTAGCTGCCGTTCATCTACCTCAACAGTGTTAGACTTTCTTTATTTCAAAAAAGAAGAAGAATGATCTTAAAGATATTTTACTAAAAAAAATTATTTATATAATTTATATAATTTGCCGATAAATAATATTTTCCCTATCAACAACAAATTGTGTCTAAATATTTTCATGAATAATGAAAATATTTTTCGTTCATTCATATTTGTAAGCGATAAAAATAATTAAATTTTGTAAATGTTTCCAAGTTATTCATATTTTGTAAAACAAACAGAATATTTTCAAAATGATTTTTTAAAAAAAGTTTCCCAATATAACTTGAATTATGCTATCTCCACTTGATGTTAGCTAATTATCAAGATTATAACATCACGTCGGTTGTGATTATAAAACATAAAGTCTACCAATTACAAACCCAATGTGAAGCTCTAAATCCTTACTTTATATGTGCAATCTATGTATTGTAGCGATGGATAGTCTAAAACATTTCAAAATTACTAAAGTGAGAATCAATGTATTGAGTGATAGACTTACCAAAGGAAGTTCAACTTACCTTTTAATGAGGGAAAATCAAGGGGGTGAGGGAATTCTAAGCCCCAACCAGAATTCATGTGTTGTCACCATCCAATTAGTTGTTGGATTTTCATCCCTTGTCAGTTTAGACACCAACAAGGGAAAATCACAGTTGTCTTCACTCCTCCACTATCTCTCCTCAGCGTCTTCTCCGACGGGTCTAGCTTCATCATCATCATCATCATCATCATCATCTCTCTCTCTCTCTCTCTCTCTCTCTCTCTCTCCACTGTAATTTTCATTATCACTTAATTACGATAGAATTGTGAATTTCAGTTCCAACGAGGGTTTTTTTCAATTTCTTATAATTGGAATGCCTCATTTTTCAATCCAGTTCATCCGCTATCTTGAACCCCAATTAAATTTAAGAATGACACACTTTTTCATTTCAATAGGACTCCTTATAAGCGTTATTTCTATCTACTAATCCAAGTCGATTTGAGTTTCACCATCTTGGGTCAACTTAGAAACAATATTGTGAGGGAGGCCATTGTCAAGCATGAGAAGGGGGGGAGGGAGACAAACATACACTAGAAGGGACTAATGAGGGAGAAGTAGACAAGCGGGCAATGAAGGTCATTGAGAGCAAATGCTGACTGTGGCTTTGTTCGATGATCAATGGCAATGGGCACAAGCTATTGGGAGACAGACATACACTAGAAGGGACTAATGAAGGAGAAGTAGACAAGCGGGCAATGAAGGTCATTGAGAGCAAATGCTGACTATGGCTTTGTTGGATGATCAACGGCAATGGGCACAAGCTATTGGGAGACAGACATACACTAGAAGGGACTAATGAGGGAGAAGTAGACAAGCGGGCAATGAAGGTCATTGAGAGCAAATGCTGACTGTGGCTTTGTTGGATGATCAACGGCAATGGGCACAAACTATTGGACAAGGGAGAGAGAGAGAGAGAGAGAGTAAATTAAAATTTTCCTCTAATGAGTATTTGAAAGACACATGAGAGAGAGAGAGAGAGAGAGAGAGAGAGAGAGAGAGAGAGAGAGAGAGAGAGAGAGAGAGAGTAAATTAAATTTTTCCTCTAATGAGTATTTGAAAGACATGAATCGAATGTGATGATTCTTTTAATGAAGATAGTAAATAAAAGTCGTACATGAATATACCCTCTCTCGTACTATAAGATTTCACAAGACAATGCCAAAATTGAATGTCCTGAACTTCTAGCATTAATTAGTCAATTTATTTGTACTAGTTTATTTATGAAAAATTTACCCCAAATCGATATACCTATAACAAATGTATCATCCGTTAGTTTCTGTTAAATTTTAGAGTAAAGTTGCTGGGTTAGATGACATGGGATAGTGTTTTGCTAGTTTTGAATCTCGCAATGAAATATCTTTCACCAAATGTTATGTTTTGATATTTAGTTAAGGGGATTAGGTTCTATGCTAATATTGAATCAAGAGGATCATATATATATATATATAATTCTAAGTCCAATGCAATCATTTAGTACAAGCTCGAAACTGATGATAACAAGTGTTGGAATCTAATCAACAACTTAACTTAATTACACTTAAGTACACTAATGAGAACCGACTAAGATCAAGGGGGTTACATAATGTTGAAATCTAATCGACGATGCTGGATGGTAGAAACAACACTGGGAAGGCATTGCTTCTAAGTGGGTACGAGGACTCAACATCGGAATCTATTCAATAATGTTGGACAATAGAAACAACACTGGAAAGGCACTGCTCTTAAATGGGTTAAGAACATAACATTAGAATTTAATCAACAACACTAGACAGTAAAAAGAATATCGGGAAGACACTGCTCCTAAATGGGTTCAAGAACATAAAATCAAAATCTAATTGACGACATTGGATGGTATAAACAACAATGGGTAGACATTGCTCCTAAATGGGTTTGAGGACACAATATCATAATCTAATCAACGACAATAGATTGTAGGACCACACTGGAATCTAATCAATAGCACTACTTGGGATAGACACTTACCGGTAGTGAATCAATGTTGGGAATCCAAAGCTACAACTAAACTAGTCTAGGCTAAGATAACTAAAGGATAATATAAATTATTTTGGTGTGTTGTTCAGGGGAGCTTCTTTGTTGGATGACCTGCCGTATTTATAGAATAACCTGGTAACTATCAGTCGGTTAATCCTTCCTCGAAAGTCGCTCCTAATTTCTCCAACATTCTTTACTCTTTCCTTAATCATCTTATCCATGTCTTGTTTCCTGCCCTGTCGATGCTTGCAAGACTTGACTAGCAAGTAATAACAACTCCTTTAATTTTGAACGCCCTTTTGTGCATCAGCTATTTTCGCTTGAATTTTGACACCATTTCTACTTGAATTTTATGTCCATAGTAGCATCTCTAGGCTTGGACACATGATAATTCATTGGCTTACCATTGAACTACGTATCTCCTCTTGTAGGCCTATGTAACTTAGGCCAAAGGCTCTTCAAGACCTTGATCATCCTTCTTCTTTATGATTGATATGGGCTAGATTACTACTATTGTTATTCTTGTGACCAACAGGTGACAATGAGGATAATTTCAAGTCTCAACACCCCTCATGACAAACTATGTAATAACAAAGGTAACTTTTGATGTTAATATATGTCCCCTTTTAAAAGAAGTAAATTGAAAATTGATTTCATTTAAAGGCATACCTCATTTCACGCTCAATCTTCTAAAGATGATGATCACGCCTTTCCCTTTTATGAAATCTTTTTTCCACAATCGATTCAAATCAACGGCTTCTATTATATTTTGACACATCACTTTGAATTCTAGTAGATATTGTAATATTGAATTGTCGTATTCTACTATGAGTATGAGTATATGTCTATTGTCTCTTTCTCCATATTCTTTTCCATATTCTTTTGTCTCCTCCCTTAAACCCTAAACCCTTCACACTATGTTTCTAAGCTACTTCCCTAGCAACCGAGACTCCCAAATTCCTCCTTGAATCTTTTATCTCACACTTCGATGACGTTTGTTGTAATGAAGATGCTGATTATTGTCGTTTTCGGTTACTGAGCACCATAGAAGAGAACCCTAAGTTGTTGCTTCTCGGGCCCTATCTCTTAGATCATGATCATTTTCCATCACCTCTTAAGCCTTGCTTCCCACCTAGAAGGAATGAGAAACTTCCTCTACAACATTCTTCCATTAAGGATATTTGGACATCTGCCCCTTCTAGGTTTCAAAGCTTTCCTTCGTCTAAAAGAAAAAATTTCACTTTTGGTACTTGTGACTAAAGGATGACCTAAAAACTCAATTATCATGGAAGAATGTAGACATAGAGATGACATTTGAGGTTAGTATGTTGTTTCGTGATTTAGAAAGGGGACTATTGTGTACTATTTGCTTCTAGTCTCTATTGACCAATTGTTTCTTTTTCCCATGGGGAACCATGTCCGTGACCCTTTAGATGTCTTTATTATTTTAGGGTTTATATCACATGGAAATCTTATAGAGAGATTAGAGGCTTTCGACAATTGTTGTCTTTGAAATCATCCTTGCTTATGGGAAACTCCTTGATCAATACCGCAAAACAGTTATAGATGATATAATCAACTAATAGCAGAAACTTCTCTATTACACTGAGAGAGAAGGAATGGAGTAGAATAATGAACTTCATACAATGCTAATAAAAACTGTCAAGTACAAGCCAAATAAGAACCTATTTTAGAATTGCACACAAATGTGCAAAACAGAACCTCACACAAACGTGCAAAAAGACTTGTTCTACTTCGTAGAAAATAGCTAACAAACCAACTGCCTAGCAAATAAACTTGACTGAATAAAAAAAAAAAAAAAACGACAGAACATCAGTAGCAGCATTGAGACACATCTCCAACAAACTCCTCCTTGGATTAGTTGCTACTGCAAACTCCTATTTTCTCTCTTAACAGCTCAATTCTTCCAGCCTGAAGTGGCTTTGTTAACATGTCTGCAAGCTGATCTTCAGATCTACAATAAACCAACATAACTTCACCACTTTGTTGTACTTCACGCAGAAAGAAGAATTTGACTTTAAAATGCTTGGTTTTGCCTTGGAAAGTAGGATTCTATGATATTGCTAATGTAGCATGATTGTCCACATTAACTTCAATGCAATCACTAGAATTTAACCATGGATCCTTCATTATCTTCTTCAGCCACAAAACTTGATTTGCAGCTACAGTTGCTGCTATAAACTCAGCCTCTGCAGTGGACTGAGCTACAATCTCCTACTTGTTGGAACACTAGGAGAAACAAGCAGAACCAAGAGTGAAGTAGTACCAAGATGTACTTTTCATGTCATCCATTGAGCTAGCCTAGTCATTATCAGAAGAAACCTGCAACTTAAACTTATGACATTTCCTAAATTTCACACTAAAGAACAATGTTCCTTTAAGATATCTCAAGACCCTTTTTGCAGCAATCAAATGTAACTGACTAGGATTACTCATAAATCTGGATAAAACACTCACAACAAATAGAATATCTAGTCTGGTTGTTGTAAGATACACGAGACATCCAATCAAGCTCTATACATAGAAGCATCTACTACATCCATTCCATCATTCTTCCATAGCTTCTCCTTAGCAGCCATAAGAATTCTTACACTTCGACAATCTTTCCTTTGAAACTTCTTTAGAATTTAATTCATGTATTTTTTTCTAGCAAATGAAGATCTCATGTAAAGCTTGTTTGACTTCCATACCCAAAAAATAAACCATCTTTTCCAAATCTGACATCTCAAAACCTGTAAACAGACTTTGCTTCACCCTCTCTATCAGTTCCACATCATTCCCTATCACCAATAAATCATCTACATAGAGTGACGGAATTACAATACTATGATTCACCCTCTTGACATAAAGAGTGAACTCACTCAAGCTTCTTACAAAGCCAAAATCCTACAAATATTGGTCTCTCTTCCCATACCAAGCTCTTGGAGCCTACTTCAGTTTATATATAGCTTTCCTCAATCTGTATAGCTTCTCTTCTTGCCCTTTGATACTGAAGCCTTCAGGTTGTTCAACAAAAATCTCCTCCTCAAGCTCTCCATTTAGAAATGTGGACTTGATATCTAACTAAAATATAGGCCACCCCTTCTCTGCTGCAACAGCTAATAGTAGTTCGATTGTATCAAGTCTTGCCACAAGAGCATATGTTTCAGAATAGTCTACTCCCTATATTTGAGCATAACTTTTCACAACTAGTCTGGCTTTGTGTTTATTGACAGAACCATCAGGATTAAGTTTTGTTTTGAACACCCACTTAACCCCAATCGCATTCTTATCAGATGGTCTGTCAACAAGCTCCCATGTGAGGTTTTTTTGAATCATTGCAAACTCCTCCTGCATTACTGCAATCCACCTCTGATCCTCCATAGCTTCCACAAAGTTAGATGGTTCAAGTAATGCTATATTGCTTCTTTAATAGATTTCAGTAAGTGACATTGCGCCTCTTACTGGCAAATCATCCATACTATCTTCCAATCCATCCACAATTTCATCAACCTCTACAATTGCTACAAGTTGTTGTTTTGCAAATTGTTGTTGTCTTGCATTCTTTTCTTCTATCCAATTCCACTCATCTTCCTCTAGAAAAACAACATCTTTACTCACAATCACCTTCCCTATCATAAGGTGAAAAATCCTATAAGCCTTTGATTGGAGACTGTACCTAATGAAGATTCCGAGCTTAGCTCTTTTATCCAGCTTGTCCCTCTTGACCTGAGGAACATGAGTATAACACAAACACCCAAAAACCTTCAAATTCTTCATAGAAGGTTTAACACCATACCAGACTTTAAAAGGTGTTGACCTCTCTAAGGTCTTTGTGGGCAATCCGTTCAACAGGAACACTGCAGTATTAGCTATCTTAGCACAAAACTTCTTGGGTAACATCTTCTCCTGCATCATACATATGGACATCTCCATAATGCTTCTGTTTTTTCCTCTCACTAACCTCATTCTATTGAGGTGAATAGGGAGCAGTGAATTGCTGCACAATGCCTCCTTGCTCACAGTTTAACTTAGACTTGTGAGTAGTATACTCAGAACCATTGTCAGACCTGAGTATTTTAATTTTCTTCCCACTCTAATTCTCAACTAAGGCTTTGAACTTCACAAACACATCATCAACTTCAGATTTGGCTTACAGAAAATAAATCCAACTCATTCTAGTCAAGTCATATGTGAAAGTAATGAAATACTTGCTACCATTGACAAATAACTTAGACATAGGTCCACATAAGTCTGTGTGGACTAATTGCAGCTTCTCACATGTTCTCCAGCCTCCTCATTTGAAAGGAAATCTAGCTTGCTTTCCAATAAGACAAGTTCTGCACTATGGAAATTCTTCCTTCGAACTTGGCAAGTCATTTGCCAAGCTATTCGTCTGCATAAACAACATGTTCTTCCTGTGAACACACCCAAGCCTTTTATGCCATAACTCTGCATTTTCTTCTTTGCACTTTAAAGCCATTTGTTGCATCTCTTGTGGCTTGAACATGAAGCTCTTGTCCCTCATTGGCATTCTCGGCACTTCTTTGCTATCTAAATTATTAATAAGACATTCCTTCCCTTCAAACTTCACCTTATAGCCCTTCTCAACTAATTGACCAACACTTAACAGATTCCGGTCAACTTTTGGCACAAAGAGAGCATCACTAAATAGCTTCACCTCTATTGTACCCTTCCCTTGCACTTCAATATATTGTCCATTGCTAATTTTGACTCTGGACCTGATTGATTTGTCTAGACTCCTAAATAGCTTCAAATTGGTAGTCATATGATTGGTACAGTTACTATCCATCAGCCATGCATCATTCTCAACAAAAGAGCCTGAACAAGAAGCTACAAATAAGTGTTCTTCCTCAGTCTCATTCACTGCTATTTGTGCCTCTCTTGCTTGCTGGTAATTTTTCTCTTTGCAGATCGCTTCCATGTGACCAAACTTGTGACATCTTCTGCACTTAGCATCAGGCTTCCTCCAACATCTAAAGGATTGATGATTAGTTCCACCACAATGTTGACAAAGCTTCTTGTTCTTCTTCCATTTGTCAGACCCACTAGAATTTCCTTCTTTTGCTGCAAACTTGGAGTCATCAGCATTTCCTTTGGACTGATTTCATTTCTTCCATTTACATCCATCATTGGACTTCACTTTAGCTTGCAGTGCACCCTCTACGGGCTCTTCTCTTCTCATCAATCTTCTATGCTCTAGTGCCTGTAGGGCATTTAATAATTCTGCAAGCTTTATGTCAACTAAGTCTTTTGTATTTTCCAAAGAAGCTATGGTGGCTTCAAACTTCTCTGGAAGAAACACTAGGATCTTCTAAACCAGTCTTTCATCCTTCAAGCCAGTCCTTAAGACTCTGATTTTTTCAGCTATCTCAATCAGCCTTTTAGAATATTCCTTCACTAACTCTGAATCCTTCATCTGCTGTCTCTCAAACTCCCTCAAGAGATTCAGCACCTTCATGCTCCTTATCTTCTCATCTCACTCATATTCATCCTTCAAGAAATCCCATATTGCCTCTGTAGAATCACATCTTATGATCCTTGTGAAAATAGGGGGTGAGACACAAGACTTTGCCTTGGCCTTCCTTGTGATTCTATCTTTATGGTACTTTATCTTATTCAAGGTCGGATTGTTTGGAAGTGGAGCAACCTCATAATCATTCTCCACAGCCTCCCATAGATCATGACCCTCCAAGAATGCTGTCATCTTGACAACCCAAGCTTGATAATTTTCCCCAGTAAAGACCGGAGCAGCCATTGCAAAGAATCCACTTGATCTTGCCTCTATCGACCTTTTTCTTTGCAGATTGGAATCAGTCTTCACTCACTTACCCTCACTTCATAGTCCAAGATCCCATAGAGGCTTTGATACCACTGTTATAGCTGATATAATCAACTAATAGCAGAAACTTCTTTGTTACATTGAGAGAGAAGGAATGGAGCAGAACAATGAACTTCATACATCGTTAATAAAAACTGTCAAGTACAAGCTAAATAAGAACCTATTTTGGAACTGCACACAAATGTGCAAAACAGAACTGCACACAAACATGCAAAAAGACTTGTTCCACTTCCTAGAAAATAGCCAACAAACCAACTGCCTAACAAATAAACTTGACTGAATAACAAAAAAAAAAAAAAAAAACAACAACAACAACAGAACATCAGCAACAACACTGAAACACATCTCCAACAGATCCTTTTACATGCTTCAATGAAAGCATGACACGCACGGAAGAGTTAGGATTTCTTGCACAATGAAAAGACACTGCAAAATATGGGATTTGGGCGCTTTAAGTGCTCTCACTTGGGTTCAATAAGCACTGACGATCCAGATTGAGAGGTCAGGCTGAAGTTGATTAGTGATCCTTGGTGGGATAGAGCGAAAAAATATTGGTTCGGTCACAGGTTAGCCACCAAAGCTGGGAATTCCTACTCTAGCTTCTGTGAAAACTCACATGTAATTTGTGGCCAGCTAGGACTCTGTAAAAAATTCGTTGGAGCACCATTGAAGATCTCGAAGCAAGCATAGCAAAAAAAGCAATATGGTTTTCTAATGCAACAATGAATGATTATGCAAGTGTAGTAAAGTCCTAGTAAAGGACTTAGTACAAGGAATTTGTGTCGACTCTGCAGAAGTGCAGAAAGAACACCGATGGAGAAAATATTTGGACCCACATCTAAATGTCTAATGTCAAAGAAAAAAAAAAGTTGATATGGATTCTGCAGAATCTGTGTTGTCTCATCAAGTGTCAGCAACAAGGTAGAATCAAAGACTGAGACCTTTTCCAGTTCCAGTGATACATGACGAAACCGCACCACGCTGCATCAGAGAAGAAAAATTGTAAATTGTTGGTTGGTTTCCAACATGCAGATGAAGGGGATGCGTACCTATCAAGCATAGCAAAGTCATGGTAATAGTTGACAGAGGATGATCTTTTGAGGCTATGGCTATAATCTTGTCCATCACATCTTCCGCAAATAGGAAAATAACTACTCCAAAACTCTTGATCATGGTCGATGTGGAGAAAATCATGATCAAGATAACAGCGATATTCGTAAGACATATGAGAACATAGGGCCAGACACCGGGAACAGGAGCCGTAACTGTATGCTCATTCCCGACAGAGAGCAGATCACATACGCAAGAGCGATACTGCAAAAAAGAAGAAAAAATGTACATGTGCATACAGCATACATACATACATACATACATACATACATACATACATACATACATACATACATATATATATATATGGCAAACGCTCCGAGTCAAAGTAGTCCCTCCAATACAAAAGTTGGATCACAGCCAATCCAGAGCCCTGGCAGCCATTCCTCCTCCAATGAACGAGAGCCGAATCCCGTGAACTCCAAAGCAATACAAAATCATGCTCATTAACCCAAAACCCCAAAGAGCCTTGCCTTGCAAAATATGGTGCGCGACATATGTCAGTTTTCCTCATTATTTGTAAGCGAAATTTATTGAGGTGGTATTATTTATCTAGACCGTTGATGGCGGTATGGAATTGTTTAGAGATCTGCATATTTGGTCTTGTTCCGTGACCTGCATCCAGTAGAAGCGTACGTTAAGACAATGACATTATAGGGAACTCGGGCAGTCATTGAATCCATGGCTTTTGGTACAAATAGACCTTCAAATTCCAGACTTCAATTCGTTTTGCTATAATCAGAAGCAGATTTATGATGCCAAAACAACAGGATCTTGAAATCAAATAACCAAAGACATAAGCGACAAACCAAACACCAAAGATTGTCCATCACGCTCGAGTGTTTGCTACACTTAGAATATGCCTGAACCCAAAAGTGTTCATTTAAAAAAAAAAAAACACTTAATTTGAGTATAAAACTCACCGCAGCAATCAAGGAGCGTATGAGTTCCGACACAAGAACGTCTTCCGCGTTCCTTGTTTTTTGTTTTTGCTTTTACCGCGCGGCGTCTCCTTTTGACTTGTGCGGCTGCGGCTTCTTTAGGAAAGAGAAGAGTAAAAGGAAACCCTTTTTTTCCTCACCCTTTTTTTCCTCACCCTTTTTTTCTCTTATAAAGACTTGATTTAGGATTGGAATCCACCGTATTTTAGATTCGCTTTTTAATTGTGTGGCTTCTAAATCAGATGCTCAATGTCCGAAATATAATATAAAGTCCAAATAGGCAATCAAAGGAATTGAACTCTCGGTTCAAATCTTGAATAGATATCAATAAGGAATTTTTAACTATTTAAGGATTCATTCGATCAACATCATCAGATTCTGTTTGGATTATGTACGCCGCTCAAATTACGCCAATCACATAAAAATTAATTGCCAAAAAGAGAACAACTTACCATCCAAATAATTCGATCAAGAGACAAAAATGGCCAATGCTTTGTGTGATGCTAGGGTTCTGCAGCCGAGCCATACCTTTAGGCCTCTTCTTTAGGCCTTTGCTTATTTTGGTTAACCTCAAAATTGGCGTCAGCCTCCTATCTTCAAAGAAATTACATATTATACTCGCGCTTATCTATACAAATACATGACCACTCGGATGACCAAGAAAGAAGACCTCAAACATGGCCTTCGTTTGATGAGAGCGCCTGATGACGTAAAAGATTGTACGGCATTGTAATCGATCATGCTTCAACCCATCGAGGGACATAAATCATGGAGGGTGAAGGAGATGAAGTAAAAAGATTGCGCAGCATAGTAAACACTTCTTACCTTATAGAGCAGCGCTATTACAAAGCAATCCGTGAAGAAAAAGGTGCAGGTAGTCAACGGATGCTCTCTGCTGATCCAAACCATGGCGGCGATCTTATTACAATAAAACACAGTAGCGTTACCCTCTGTTCCAAGCAAACAACTCCCTGACGAGAAAACAGCAAGAAAGATTCATACGCACGAAGGCTATCGAGAAAACCTCTTGAAAAGCGCGCAGAGAGAGAGGATTAGCAGAAGAACTTGAGAGAGCTTGGAGCGAAGTTGCGGAATTGCAGAAGAATCCTAATGTGAGAAAGCTTGAAGCGAAGTTGCAGAAGAGCGCTAACCTGAGAGAGCTTGGAGCTGAGTTGCAGAAGAGCGCTCGATTGGAGAGGGTTTCTAGGATGGAAGATAGCATATCCTGTTGTTGGTTTTGCAACAGAAAGACTTCTCCTTATACCCAATTGTGTTTTGGCAGGAAACATCATTGATGGTGGTGCACTCACTTGCAACTAAAAGTAGGGGTTTGCATGCGTTTCTATTTCTCCCAATTTATGTTATTTTATTCCTCAAAATAAAAAAAGAACAGAAATCTATTTAGTAACAGTAACTTATTTTTATATTCCCCAGAATAGAAAAGTGGCTAGGGAAGAAAAAAAACGTAGCTTCTTGTTCCTATGAACAATTTCTAGAAATAACTTTTTCTTTTGTTTTCTTTTTTAGAAATAAGAAACAAAAAAAAAAGTAGCTTCTTGTTCCGGCGATGGTTGCCATTGCTTGTAGCCCACTAGCCGTCACCCACAGCCCACCGATCGACGATCGCCATTGTCCGCCAGCAGCTTGCCATCACCAACCCACCGCATGACTGCCGCCTACCATTGCACGACCACTGATCGCCGCCGCAAGATTGCCGCCCATAGCTCACCGGCCACCGCCCCTTCCCACGGCCGATGGGCTATGGGCGGCAATCCTGCGATGGCAATCAACAGTCATGCAGCAATCGTATGGCGGTTGTGTGGCATTCATGCAACAGTCGTGCGGCGTTCGTGCAGTAGTTGTGCGGCGGTCGTGCAGTGGTGAGCGGCGGTTGCGTGGCTATCGTGCGGCAACAAGCGGCGGTCGGTGATCCATTAGTAAGAAGAAAAAACAAATAAATACAAAAATCTATAAATTTTTAGCAAACGCATTTCTATTCTTTTTCTATTCCAAGAATAGAAATTTTATATAATTACCAAACATCTTATTTTATTCAGAAATTGTTCTTGGAGTAGAAATAGAAAAAAAAAAAAAAAAAAAACCTATTTCGAAAAAGAAATAATTTCCTAGAATATAAACGTTGTCATGCACACTCTAGAAAGCCACGAAGAACCTCCTTGGTCACGACCTCAAGCTAAAATCAAGCAAGAAGGAGGTTCGGACAGAGATAGGGAAGCCACGAAGAACTTCCTTGGTCACGACCTCGATCTAAAATCAAGCAAGAAGGAGGTTCGGACAGAGACAGGGAGGTTCTTCCTTGGTCACGAACTCGAGAGAGAGGGACCGAGAGTGAGAGAGTGCCTCAGCCACCCTCGACGCCAGAGGATCCCAGCTTGGCGTAACAGAGATAGCCGGCCGGCTGCCGTCGCCAAGCCGGGTAGCTCCAACGCCTTCGTCATGCTTCTTTCTTGATCTACGGAGCTGGTTCTGCGAGGGTTTTGGGTCTAATGGCGTAGGGAGGAGGAGCAGTGCCCTTTTATTTGCCAGCCCGCGTGGGGGCGGAAAACAGGGATCTAGAAAAGATTCTAGACGACAACATCGCGCACGCTCGTCAGCGCATCGCCTTTCATCTTGATGGATCGGGAAGTATGCGAATCCGACGGCCCTGATCGATTCTCGGATCGATGCGGCTATGCGATTGTCCTGATTGGACGACGGCCGCGGGGGCTTGTTTTGGGCAATTTGCGTAGTCGATTCGGCCTCCGCGACATCATTTCGGAAGGTCAGCAGCGAAAAATCGGCTTCCTTCTTCCGTCTCGGCCAACAAGTTTCCAAAATTTCCCTTTTTCCTTTAACCCTTCCGGGCCAACGTCACGTTTCTCTAATTTAATCAGTTTGAGAGAGAATTTATAAAAAGAAAAACAAGAGAGAACTTTATGGATGTGACAACATCCTCCTCGCCCACATCGCGCGAGGATAAATTTGTTGGATGAAATATATCGCTTTTAACGTGAGTTAATTTATTGTGTAAATAAAATAATAAACCCCAAATTCATATGAAGATGTCTATAAATAGATTTGCATACACAAAAAGGTCTCCGACTCCTTATAATCGATAAATGGTGAGGTTTGACCGATTAATCAAGAGATTAGTTAATATGATAACATTAAGGACACGGGAAACTCGACAATTGCATGACATAATTATTGACAAATGGCGATCAGCAACAAAGGTTATGAGTCATCAATGACCTCAAAATTGGCTATGTCTCGCACATAAGGAAGGAGAAGTAAGGCATGGGAGTAAATAATAAATAAATAAATAAATAAGAAGAGGGGGCGGGGGATAGTAACAAAAAAACAAAAAAGGCTTCTGCTTTAATTTTTTTGTGCTGGATTTGATCCTGGGGAGTTTGGGCTTATTTGATCACTTGGGCCAGTTTGTTCCTTCGTGGGTTGGCGTTATTAGAACATTAAGCGAAATATTAAAAGTCGATCCTTATGAATCTTAGAACCTTAAATTTGAGACGGTTGTAAGCACAACAAATGACCAAAGCCATTTATACAGCAACAAATAAAAGACCCAGATGATGGCTCGGGGAGGCGGAAAATGTTCTCTCTATATCTCTTTCCATGGCAAAGACTGCGCAATTCATGAGATTTGTTAAAGCAAAAGATTAAAAGCCAATCCATATAAATCCCATAACTTAGAATCTCAAGTGTTACCAACTAGTCACAGTTGTGATGTATACATTGTTCTTGACAAAAGCACAACACACACACACACACACACACACACACAAAGGAGCGAGTAAAATAAAGATGGCAATTTATACACACACACACACACACACACACACACACAAAGGAGCAAGTAAAAAAAGGAGATGGCCCGTGTGGGGGAGAATTACCAAAAAAACAAAAAATTAATTGCATTTATGTCAATTGAGTCATGGACCCTCTTTTTTTGTCAGTTAAATCCTAAATCTTTTGCATATGTGGTAATTCAGTCCATCTGACTAATTTTGACATATTGGCACTGACATGGATACCAACTATCTTACGTGGCACAAATGACACCGATGTGAACAATTTCTAATCAATATTTTAATTTATTTGAATTACCTATTTATTCTTTTCTTTTCCCCTTTTTTTTCCCTTTCTTTCTTCCTTGAGCCAATCGTTTTAGGTTCGGTGACTGGCTAGGGGGCGAGAGCCGGTGTGGTTGACACTTGATTTTGTCAATCTGGTAAGGGGTTCCTTCGTATGAAGATATAAAAATAGCAAAACAGCAAAATAGCAAAAGCAACAAAATTAGATATATAGATTAGCACAATTAGAAATTTATAAATGAATAAATAAATAAAAGGAGGAGCCCGTGGATTAGCCCACGCAAGGGCCTTGCCCGCACGCCTCTCCCATAAGGCCAACCTCCGATTTCCCTTCTCCCACCCAACCCGCATGTGAAGCCACGCCCAGTTCGGTCTGACCTAGCCCGCACGTCATTTCGCTTTCTCTCGTGCAGCCCAACTCTCTATTCCTCTAGTCCGGCATGGCGTTTCTCCCTCTCCCTCTTTCGTTCAACCCGGGATTTGACCCGGTGGTTCTTTGCTTTCAGGGTCCTCAAGGTCACGAGGAAGAAGCTCGTCGTACGGGATTGACATGACATCCTCAAAATAATCAAAAGATTTGAGCGTACAATCCACAGTAACCTCGAAAACCCCACTCCTTCCTTAGAACGATTAATCTAAAAAGCTCACCAAGGACAGATTCCATTAGCCTCCTAGCAATAGCATAATATGATGCCTTGGCATCAGAGTTGTGTCTGAAGACAAGGAGCGTTTGGGCATTGCATCTCAAGATCGGTATCCTATCTATGACCAAGAGATCCGACACATGACGGAGTTTTTTTCGAATGGTTTGACGAAGGAATTGCTCGATCGAATAATCGAGATAGCCATGAAATATAGTACCGGTGGATATGAGGAGCCGACAAACATGGGATCAATAGGAGGACTATTGATCATGCACCATTTTATAAACTATTTTATAAGGAGAAAATTCCAAATAAGGGCATGGAATGTCCTCACTTTCTCAAATAATGACCTAAAGTGAGTATTGTTCCCAAAAAAAGGTCCACAATGTCCTCATTTTTTTTAAATGAAGGCTTAAAGTGGAGTTTGTTTCAAACAAAGGCCTAAAATGGCCATACCAATTTAACTCGCTAGGTAGTGAAGAACAATTTTCGTCTTTTAAATTTTAATTTTGTTTCTATTTCTTTCTTTATTCTAATTTTTTCTTTTGATAAAAAAAATACAATAAAAAAAAGAGCAAAAATAAAAGCGGGAGGGCTTTCTCTCACTTGTGGCCACCACTCCATCATCGATGGGGTGGCAGAAATGGCTGACAAGATCGCCGATGCCTTGGTGAGGGCCGCAACCCTCGCCGACTAGAGGTCTCTTTAGAAACAGGAGAGGGTGGCAACCCTCTCCTAGATTTGGGCAAGGGTTGCCCGCCATCACCCAAGTCCGGTGAAATGATGGCTTTTGCTTTTTTGTATATGTCAATTATTTTGTCTTTACTAAGCATTTTAAGGACAAAAAAATTGTTTAGAGTACTTTATCAACAAGAGTTTTGATTTCAAGAGATCAAAAATTACAACTCTCATTATTTGCTTATTTAATAAGTATTCTGAGAGTACTCCTTTGAAAAAAGCATCATTTTGAAAAAAAAAAAAACATAATTTTGAAAAAGGATACAATAGGGATTATTAAGTACCCAAATTGACTATATGTTTATTTATAGAGGTTAATTGTAGGGCCAGGATGAGAGATTTAACCTCCTCAAACAGCAATGGGCAAGAGATTCCAAATACTTCTATACCATTTGACAATTTAGACGCCGTTCATGTCCTTTAAATTGGAACCAACTCACCTCGAATATTATTGACTATTTTTCTTATCCTTTTAATTATAGACTAATTTTTACGAAATGAGACATTGATACCCCCAAGATGCAAGTAATTCGAGCCATTTTAGTCATACAAGAACGTCTTCCACGTTCTTTTTCTCTCCTTTACGCGCGGCGTCTCTTTTTCCACTTGTGCGGCGACGGCTTCTTCAGGAAAAAGAGAAACAGAAGCAATGCCCTTTTTCTTCTACTTTCTTTCTCTTATAAAGACTTGATTTTGGATTGGGATCCACCGAATAAAGTCCAAATAGGCAATAAAAGGAATTGAACTCTTCGATCACATCTTTAAAAAATATCTCTAAGAACACGAGGTCTTTTTAAGTATTTAAGGATTGGATCGACAATTCCGGTCCATATCATCCAATTTGATTTGGATTTTATACACCGCTCAAATAACACAAATGTGCCGAAGAGAGAATGACTTAGTGCGCATTTGGTAACATTCTCATCTCTCTCTCTCTCTCTCTCTTTCTCTCTCTATTCCTCATAACAGAAATATAATAGAATTCTGTTTGTGTAAGCTTTTGTTCTCGGGGATAGATTTGCAATAGAAACAATAAACAGAAAAAATAATTGCTTCTTTGTTCCTAGGAATAACTCAAGAAATATTTTTTTTGTCCTTGGTGTGTTTTTTCTTGTGAATTTCATAACATATGATGACAATTCGTTTTAAGGGGTAACTCTTCCTTCGAAATTTCCTTTTCCATATGTACTCTATTCAAATCGTGTCTCTATACTAGGGGTGTGCAACCGGACCGGGTCAACCCGGTTCTTGGATCGGCCCACCCGGAAAACAGGGTCGGGAACCGGTTCCGGTTGAAACTGGTCTGGGAATCGGTTCCCAATCCTCAGAACCGGTTTGAACCGGTCCGGAAACCGGTTCCAAGGGATTACCCACTTGGAACCGGATCGACCAGACCGGTTTGGGAACCGGTTTGAAAACTGGTTTATAAGCCACCCCAAAAAGACCAAAACCCTAATTTGTTTCTATCTACCTCTCAGGCTCTCACACCCGCGACCTTCCCCGAGCTTGCGACCTCCGCTGATCTCTGAGGTTCCATGAGCTCGCGACCTCTCAAGTTCCATCCGAGCACTGAGGCTACCTCCGCTCCCCCACCGTCGCCTTCCTCCCGCGACACCCGTAGTCCGTGAGATCCCGATGTCGCCACTCCGCCTCTCCCTGCTCCCCTGAGGTGGGACCATCACCCACGTCGTCTTCGACATGGACGGCCTCCTCCTCAGTACTTCCGATCGAACCCTTTTGCGGGACTTCGTTTTTTCTCCTCCAATGGGATCGGGATCCCCCCTCCAGTTACAATGGGGCGGAAGTTTTCAATGTGTTTCCATTGGGAAATGGGGTGCATGTGTGTGTGTTATATGGCGCTATCTCTTCTGGGTTGTTCGTAGAAAGTGGTAATTCTGTTTGTGTAATTTATGCTCATTGAGCCTCCTAAAGTATGGGAGATTTTCCGGGTCGACCTTGAACTCACGAATTTTCGGGATCTGTATCTGAAAGTTTTCGAATTGTACTGGAGTGGCGCTTGGGTCTGTGTAATTAAGAGCATGATTTGTTTGGTGAAATGGGAATGGGAGATAGAACCCTGTTTACATGGAATTGGCCTTGGAATGATTGTGGGATAGAGTTCATTGTTTTAAAATGTAGGAATTTGGTGAAGGAATGTTGTGGTGAGTAATTTTATGCTTATTGTGAAGGTTTTGGTTAATAAGCTGAAGTTGGCGATTGCAAAGACTTTTTCCACTTATCAGAATGCTTTTACTCATAAAGAAAAATTATGGACGCTGTTGTAATGGCTAATGGGTGCTTGGACAACGGAATTGAAACTAGTAGTTTAGGAATGATTTGCTGATCAAGTGTTATTTAAAAAAAAAAAAAACTTTTGACCATGTTAATTGGATCCTTTTACTATATCAGTGGGACAAAATGTCATTTAGGCTAAGTGGAAGAAGATTGAAGTCCGCATCTGTCAACCCGGTTCCTGGCTGCTCGCCAGCCTTGCTCCAAGCTCCCCTCCCGAGCTTCGCCGCCAGATCCATCTCCCATCACGCCATCGCCAGTCCTATTGATTCATTGACTGGCCTCTGGCACAAGAAGGTAACATTCTTGTCCATCTTGCTCTTTTACTGGCTCGTGCTTTTCATCATGACAAAGAGACGTCAAATTGCACACATGATCAAGTACAAGTATATACCATTCAGCATTGGGAAGCAAGTGAGATCTCTTTGTGGTGCTGGTATATGTATTATTCTTATGAACTATGCAATAGAGATAGTTTACAAATGGTTTACAGAGGTTTGTGGCAAAAAATCATTTTGATGCTTTGATATGGTCCATTTGTTTAAATACCAATCCTTCATATTGCTTTGCAAGTCAATTTGCCCACTAGTTTGTTCTAGTTTCTGCAACTTTTACTACTAGTATAATCGCCTTTCAAGTAATGGCTACGATCCTATTTATTTTGCAGAAATACAGTGGTAAGAAATTTTCTGCTAGTTCCAGTGGCTAGCGTGGGGATTAAAATGTGGCAGCATAGTATTACAGTTTCATGAACTATTTCAGAAATCCAGTGTATATAAATTTTTGTTTCATATGGTATAACTGTTTGCTACAACAATAGATGTGCTTATGTTGATCTAGATTGTAAACGCTTTATCTTACATATAAGTGATGTATAGCAATTTTTATGAAAAACAGGTTCTAATATAAACAGGGTTAACCCTGTTCCCGGACCGGAAAAATAGGGTGGGTTGGGAACAGGGTCCAATGCAAACAGGGCCGAGTACAGGGTTTAAAAAAAGAGAACCGGTTATAACAGGGTCAGGTACAGGGTCCAGGTTCAGACCCTACCCACCCTGGACCCGATCACCCCTACTCTACGCTACTCGAGTGTTCCATTTTTTGTCCCTTTTTTTGGCTAATGCCAATGTGATACCAATCAAATGCCTTATCGGTTCATAATGCCTCATCAATTTCGCAAAGGAAATTGAATTCAATGGTTCCATGAGTGGCTTTCCTAACTTTCCCCAAACACATGAGGATTAAACCTTGAAATATGCAAATCCAACGTGTTCTTGACTTGAAGGTGTTGGATATAGAGCGTCTTGTATTTGTGAGAGAGAGAGCTACCTTATGACTATAGCTTGGGATGTGAGAAGGTAGATCATGGGCTTTCCAAGTGAGCCATTTCTCAGGGCCTTAAAGCCTCAAGTGAATATATTAATGGGTTAGTGGGTGGTTCTATGGGCTTATTTGAATCTCAGGCCTGATCATTATTACCCATCTCAACCCTGGAAAATGGGAAGATGCCAGAATGGTTCTTCTATAGTCATGAAGCTTTAAGGATTATTCTTAACTATGAAGACTATGTAGCTTTTATTTACATATTTTACATCGACCTCCACAGATGATATAACTGATTGATTATTTGCTAAAAGTAAAACTACACCCATCAACAAGTGAAATAAGATTTTGGTTGTACAGCCTGTGTCGCTAAAATTTATCCATATTTCATCGGAATATGGAGTACTTTCTAACTTAGGCTGCGCATGACAACATTTCTCGGCAGGGGAAGAGTTTTTTTTTTTTTTTCAGAAATAGTTCTTTTCTATTTCTATTCCAGGGAACCATTTATTAGTAAAATAAGGTATTTGTTAACTACACAAAATTTCTACTCCAAAAATAGAAAAAAAAAATAGAAATGCGTTTGGTACGAAACGGTTTCTTTTTTGTATTTATTCGTTTTTTATTCTTGTTCACGGATTGCCGACCGTCAGCTGCCAACCATCACCACTGATTGCTGCCGCACAGCCCATTGGCCATTGCCAACCGCCGAAGGCAGACGGGCGGCGGCGGGAGGTGGCGGCTGATGGGCTGTGCGGCGGCGGTGACAGTTGACGGCCGATGATCGTGTAGCGGTGGCGACAGGCGGCAGCGGCGGCGGGGGGCTGACGGTTGACGGCCAACGGCAAAGGTCGGTGGTCAACAGCAGTCGGCGGTGGCTCCAAACGGTTGGAGGTGGCCGCGACAAGAGTTTGGAACAAAAGAAAAATAAAAAGGAAAATTAGCTTATTTCTAGAAATTGTTCTTGGAAACAAGAAGCTACTTTTTTTTTGTTTCTTGTTTCTATTCCAAAACTATTCTCAAGAACAAAAAAAATAGAGAAATTGTTCCTCAGGAATTTTTTTTTTTATCAAACAGATGTCTGTTCTTTTTTTTGTTCCGGAGAATAAAAGAATAGAAATTGGGAGAAACATAAATGTTACCATGCAAACCCTTAATCTCGCTAGTTTCTAGATTTATTATAGCTAAGATTAGTTGAGAATTACGCTGGAAATAATTGTATCAAAATTGCAAAGAAATCAAATTTTAGTATATTGAGTAATTATGATAAAATTTAATTGCTTGGTTACAAAATCCACTAAATTTCCATTTTCAATGATTTCGTACGAGACTTTACCCCAAAATCTCTTTATGTTCCTTCTTTGCTGTTGTTTGGAGAAACACTATTGGAGTGGAATAATGTCGAAAGTTAGGTAGGGCATTGGCCTGACAAGGCCCACAAGGAAAAGAAAAAAAACACATGGAAGGGAAAGGAATTGTCAAATTTTACTTCCGAAGCTCTCTCGTCGTCCAATGCGGATGCAATATTGTGGATTTCATAAAGAAAAATGCTAGATATGTCAGAGAATTCTTACCATTATAATTTGTCTCACCTGAATGCCTAGTCATAAAAAACTTGGTCAATTTAATTCTAACACAATTTAAAGAAATTGAAACTGTAAATAATGAATTTGTGATCACACCACGTATCACAACTACATGAGCACCACTTTGATGCGTTCATACATAGATATTGAAAGCGGGACCAACTATCCTAGATAGACAATACATTGAACCCTTTATTATCAAAGTAAACTTGAGAACATAAGAGATGTAGTGCTAATTTCAAAACTTTGAATATAGCAAAAGTAAAACCCAGAAGTATCATTAGTTGACTTTCCTGCAATTCTTCCTAATTTGACCGCTTGAGCCGGTGAGCGGGCTGAGGTTACCCATCGTCACCATGGCGTTAGCAAAATCTGTCATGAAAGTAGCCGAATTGCTGCTGTAAGTGTTCACTTGAGCGTCCGTGGAACCACCACTGAACAATTGCTGGTCTGAGTGAAGAAGCCCCTTTTGGGTCTGCAAGTTCTTGAAGTAGGCATTGTCGAAGTACGTCGGGCTCGTGGTGTCGAGGGGAGAGAGATTATTGTCACCTCCAGAGCTTGGGCAGTTTGCTTTTAGTGACGTTGCGAACGTGGTGTTGATGTCGTTCTCGTTGTAAAGCCGGGTTTGGAAAGTTGCACATCGGGCTTGACCTATCGTGTGCGATCCTATTAACAACAATTGAACAGTTTTTGTAAATAGATCATAGTAAATCAATTGAACTTTATTATAATTCTTTATTATAAAATGCAACAAAAATAATAATAATAATAATAATGACCTGAAAGTACCACCATTTCTTTGGTAGTGAAGCCTTTGTTAGAGAAAGAAGTGATGAGGTCGCTAAGGCTCATAGTTGGAGCAGGAATGTCGCTATTAGCAGTACTTAGGCTTGCGGTGGTCGAGTCTCTTCTTCCTAATAATACTGTCCAACTTGGGCCACCTAACTGAAAATTAAATAAACAAATAAATCCAAACATGTTAGTACTAATATAGATGGGTAATATAGCATGTGATTTTTTCCTCCCATTTTTTTTTTGATCCATCCTACTGTACTCTTACTCTAACTTTCACTCTCAAACTTTTGCCCTACTTTCTTGCAGAACGTAAGAGTCGAAACCCATACTTGAAACTAAATCATCACCACCCCAACCCCTTGAGAAGATGGGGATTCGAACCCCCCACCTTTCTCTTTCATGTTGGAAGGATGGTCACTCATGCAAATTCTAGTAGTTTTTTTTTTTTTCCTCCCAATTGATTGCTAGTGTCAAAGAAGAAAATGTGCACTTACGGCAACAACAGAATCACGCGCGGCGATGGCCAAGATGTCGGCACAAGACACGACCCCGGGGCAGTTGCTCTCCAGCTGGGACTTGATCGTGTCAATCACCTCGTATCCCCGTATGGAATTGTTATTCGCCCCGGCAGTCTTCTCCCCAGTGAAGTTCGTGGTGTCATCCAACAGAATCGATGCGTCACATCCCTATTTCACATTTTGCACCACACATTATTAATCAGCCCTTCTAGATGGAAAATTGATCCGATTGGCGTTCATTTCATTCATTAGTTGTAGACAGGAGGTTTGAGTGTTTTAATTTTTTTCTGAAGTTAGAGCATAAACACTGCTTGTTTCCCTTATCGTTCTCCCCTTTTTGTCCCCCATTCTCATGCCTTTTGACTTTACTCCGTGTTGTTTCTCAAGGAACAATGCATCCAATAATCGTCGGACTAGAAACAAAATGATTGCGCTCTGAAGTGTTCTCTAAATCAAGATTTTTGGTTAGCAACATGGCGCGTTCTTTAATATTTAACAGAGGAAAGTCACCGACTTTATGATTCACTAGAATTAGCCTGAGTTTGGCCTTCTCAAATGACCAATTATCTATCGATTAAAATTGAAAATCTAGACGATTTCCAACCTATACAGGAAAAAGGAAAAGCAACCCACAAATCTAATCGAGAAAGTTGTAAACATATCATATTTGTTATTTAAAAAATCGATTAGGCTTTAAATATCAAGACCAAAATAGAGACGGCATGTTTGATGGAGAAAGGTCCATTAGGATGCGGGCAGCTCTTAAATTATGCACAGAGAATACAAAGAGGATTACAAAGAAGGTATACTAAATTGATTAGTTAATTTAGATTGTCACTCTAAATTCGTGTTGGAAGCAAACTAGTGAGGCCATGCATAAGGCACAATTCATTTATTCAAAGATCGAATGTGATTTTTAGAATACCATTGGATTAACAAATTCCATTAAAAATGATATTTTACCATAAAACATCATTTTTAATGTAGAAAAGTATCGCAACCAAAGGACGGTGATCAAAATATGATTGAAACCTATTGAGAAAGACTGATTGGTTTTGCCAAACGCGATGATCGCATAAAGTTAACCACCGACTTATAAAGCATGGCCATCTCTCTCTCTCTTTTCCAGCTGCAACGTTTAGGACTTTTGCATGATCTAAATCATCGAGTTCATCGGGTTTAAACCAGGTGGCTAATCATACACATACACACATCTTGTCAACAAATACTCAGCATAAAGTACGTTCACCTGCATGGCTTTTGTAATAAAGAAAAGTAGAGCATATACTGTCTGTAATTAAAAAAAAAAAAAATAGAGTACACAACAAGATTCTTGTCCACCCATGATTGGAGAATTATAATTACCAAATCTCTCCCTAACGACCAAAATATCTAGTGGATAAGGCCGCTTATGGAATGATATTTTTACACTAGCGGTGTATGCTAGAATTACTCATGAAAATTTTCTCTTTGAATCACCAAAAAGAAGTGCTTTTATTCTAAGGGCCATGCCTTTTATTGCTGTATGATGAAAACATGGCTCTAATTCTAAAACGACTTCAATAAACAGAGCCTATTATTATTATGCTAATAGACTCGCAAAAATGCATGGCACAACAATATACCAAAAGGGGTCGGTCAGACTCGACTAATTCAATGCGTAGAAGCGAAATCTAATGATGCTCCTGACTATAAGGTTGGTTGGAATGTTTCACAAGCACAGGCGCAAAGATGCATCATGCATGCACGCTTGCATGAAGCTTGAATGACAGAAGGGAAACAAAGGTAGAAATCAATGGGAAGGAGAGGACAGACACAGAGGAGAAGGACTTGCATTGACGAAGCAATCGTGGAAGTGAAGGCGGAGCAGTGATGCGCCCATGCGGGCCTCTCTGGACACGGCGGAGCTCACGCCAGACTTAATGGTGTGGAGGGCGCTGGGACAGGATTTGGAGTAGAAAGTGCTGGACAGCTGAGCTGAGGCTGTTCCGAGGAGGAAACACAGCAACAATAAGTGGACGGGTTTGACAGAAGAGCTCTCACAAGCCATCGCTGGGAGTTGAGTTGAAGAAGGAGATGAGCGAAGGAGGAGAAGAAGCACAAGCTTGACGGCTGTGTGTGGGTGCTGCACTTGAATGAACTCGGGTATTTATGCAAGAGTTTTTGCACTGTTATGCTTTTTCTTTCTTCTCAAGTCAACGGCACCGGATGTCTGCACCTATAATATAAGATAATATAAGAAATTTTAAGTTTGACCAGAAAATTCAACACCAAATTGTATGAAAACACCCGCATATATGCTTATGTGTCGTCGGATTATAAGCAAATATAATCTCGCAGGATACTGTCGTCATATCAGATTCAATTAGTATAATTTCGTCATACTAGATATCAAGTCAAGATATCAAGTCAAGAATCTTCTCACTTTCAGCTTTTGGATTTTTAAAAAGGTTCATAGAAATTAAAGAAGACTTATTTCAAAAAGTATGAATATATAGGTATAATTGCATGTGTTTTCTTTTTTAATGGACCAATCTCAAGGAATTGCGACATATGTTGGTTTTTTTACTCACTCTCTATGTTTACTTTCTAGTGTCCAAATTTTCATTTTTGGTCTTGAACTCGCATATATATATTTTTCATTAAGTCCTTAAACCGTCAATTTGTTTAAGAAATTTCATTACTTAAGTCCCGGTTGTGCAGTGCTTTATTTTGAAGTTTTCTAATCTCTCGCATTCGTCCCCAATAAAAAAAGCTTTCCACGTTAGACTCTAATCGGCCCCAGCGGATAAGTCAACTCCAATTAATCACATTTGTAGTATGAGCAAATGCAAGTTCGAGGACTTAATTAAACATATCAAAAGTTCAAGGATTTAATTGAAAGAAATTTACAAGTTCAAGGACCTTAAGTGAAATTTTAACTCAACGGTACACATACCCTTTTCCCAGTTATCATGTATAGTAAATTTCTTATCAAAACTAACCTCGCCTATGTCACTAGAAACAACAATAAATAAAGAAAACAAATCAGAAGTAGTCAAAGTAGGATTTCGTCTAGAGAGATATTGACTATTAGGGAAAATTGTCAGTTCCTCACCTAGGTTCGCCAACTCTCCGATTGATGAAACATTGACTTTCACTAACAAAGACAAGCGGATCACGCCATCTCATTATGGTATGTCCCCCCCGTAAAAGAATTTTTAAGGCTAATTAATTGCTTGCATGGTATGAAATTTGGAACTTGCTGAATTACAACCATTCCTCTTTGTTCAACTAGTAAACATAAGATATGGTTTCCATAATATATAAAAATGAAATTCTGTAGATAATGGACTACATATCTTAACGATTGCATCTTGTTCTAGCTGAGATTTAGCAAAAAATTAGCAAAAATTGAATTAGAAATAGTATAGTAAACTCTTCTAGGGTACTTAAGTATGACCCGATTGCTTAGATATATATATCTTCCTACAATCCACATCCCAGTGGTGTAGGTAGGTCCTAATATCTCATTTCTTGGAGCAAGTCATGCTGGATTACTCTATAGTCCTATATTATTCTTTCTGGTTAAAGATGGTTAAACCCTTTTAGATAGATAAACTCCAAACCCATGAAATATCCCACCAACCCCATATACTGCATGTAACAAGAGTCGAATTCCTTGCCGAGTGCTCAAACATCGAGCTAAATACACCGTATTCATTTCGCATGCCTAATTTGAAAAGCATTGATCGTACTTCTCGATCGATGAGTCAATCCCTTGAGTTAATCAACGATACTGCTTTAAGTGTATCATTTTTCAAGCATGCGCAGTGTGAATGAAATCCTCATTAGGAATCTAATTCGGGTCAACATTTCGAGTGATTACTAATCATCCATATTCTCCTTTAGAGTCCTTTGGATTAGCTTGGAAGCAAATTAACAAATTCACCAAACCAAAGAAATTTTCATGGCAATATCGAATGAGGGTGTGAGTTTGTCTCTACTCATTCAATTTTTAGGACAGGATGTGCTACTCGATCACACTTTATTGCTCACTGCATGCAGCTGCCTCATGCGATGTTGACTCTCTCGGTCGGAAAGGGATAATCATAGCAAAAATTGTCAACTTTTTTCTGGTCGGATGCCAATATCCCTAACTATTTTTGGTCGCACCATTACCTCAAATTTGTGTCAATTTCTAGAAACTACGTTCCGTTCAAATGGCCATTAAAAACCCCACGTGACAGCGTGCGTGGCTGTTAGTAATCTGAAGTGGCGGCGCGCGTGAATTACCACGGTACTGCCGTATGCTGGGCGTTCTCCACAGACACTGTCGTATCGGAAAATGATCTGGAAGCGGGGGAGGATGACATGACTTCTCCACGTGAGCCTTGTTCTGCCGAATCGCTCAAAGTGCCTTTTGTGGAATTTCGTCGTGAAGGAGAGCAATACTTTCCATGCATCTGACTCTCATCAGATCTATCTCAACGGTTGGGCTCACATTAACCGAGTGCGCGAAGCAATCTAAATGATTAAAAAAAGACATTTTATTTATCTCAACTATGTTAGGCTCTGGTTATTTCGAAAAAAGATGAATAATTTAAAAAATATTTTATTAAAAGTGATTTTTTTTATATCATTTGAGAAATTAGTTAATGAATAATGTTTTCTTTATCAATAATAATTTGCGTCTATACATTTTCATGCATGATAAAAGTATTTTTCATTCAATCATTTTTGTAAGCAATACAAACAATTAAATTTTGAAAATATTTTCCAAGCCTTTCATTTTCTGCCATAAATCCTTAACTTATATGTGCAATCTATATAATGTGGCGATGGACAATCTAAAACTTTTCAAAATTATTACCGTGAGAACCAAAGGGTTGAGTGATAGACTTGCCAAATGAAGTTCACCTTACATTTTCAATAAGTGAAATTGAAGGGGGGCGGTGAGGAAATTCTACCCCCACTCAGAATTCATACGTTGTCACCGTCCAATTAGTCGTTGGATTTTCGTCTCTTGTCAATTTAGACACCAACAAGGGAAAATCCTAGCTGTCTAAAACTCCTCCACTATCTCTTCTCAGCGTCTTCTCCCTCGGATCTAGCTTGCATCATCTCTCTCTCTCTCTCTCTCTCTCTCTCTCTCTCTCTCTCAACCACCCACTCACCCACCTCCACCTTTGAGTCCAACGAAATCAGTAGATTTTTCTCTAAAAGTGAAATCAATGGCATTCCTGCTAATTTTTGTACTGAAGCTGCCCCTGTCTTTAGTATTTCTACGTTTATCATAGATGTAACATTCATCACTGAAATTATCATTACCGCTTTATTACTATGGAATTACCAATTTCAGTTCCAGCAAAGGTTTTATTCGATATCTTAAAGCTAGAATGCCCCCTTTTCTCAGTCCAGTTCCTCCATTATCTTGAACCCCAGTTATATTAGGAAAGACACCCTTTTACGTTATTGCGAAAACCCAGTCTCGGGAGCTTTGAGGCCCCAAATCGAATCCGATTTGAGTTCCACTACTTTGGGTTGACCTAGAATCACTGTTGTGAGGGAGGCCATTGTCAACCATGAGATAAAGAAAAGGGGGGAGAGAGAGAGATTCGGGGTAACGCACCCAAGAAGGGACTAATGAAGGAGAAGAGAGACAAGTGGGCAATGAAAGCTATTGAGCGCCAATGCCGACTGTCGCTTCGTTGGATGATCGACGGCAGCGGCCCCCAGGTGATTGAACAGGGGGGGAGAGGGAGAAAGAAGAAATTAAGATTTTCCTACAATGAGTATTTGAAGGAGTTATGAAGCGAATGTGAAGATTCTTTTTGAAGATGGTAGATAAGAATCGTACATGAGTGTACCCCCTCTCGTACTATAAAACTTCATATGACAATGCCGAGTTGATTGTCTTGAACTTCTAGCATTAATTATTTCAATTTGTTTGAACCGATACATTTATGGCATTAATTTTATAACCATCATAGAACTTTCTTTTGGACATGAATATTGTAATCATTATAAACTTTAATTTGATCGTTAAGTCTAAAATAGTTTCAAAACATTAATTTGTTCGTTAGATTCTACAACGTTTTAGAGCATTAATATGCCCATTTGATTTTGAAACTATGGTTTTTAAGTCTTAAATAGTTTTGAATCTTTAATATGATACTAAAACCGTTTCAAATCTTTAATATAGCCGTTGATTCCAAATTGATTTCAAATCATTAATGCGATCATTGATTTTGAACTCACTTTAGGTCATTGATGTGGCTATTGATTCTAATTTCACTTATAGATGAGGTCATTGATTTTGAACTTGTTTCAAATCTTTAATATGGCCATAAACTTTCAAACTGTTGCACTAATCTTTAACCCAATTCAATTTGATTGCCACAATCGCAAACACATTTATAATATTGTCTCTCCCATTCAAACGGGAGGGAACAGGGGGAACTCATGGTCCAGCAGGAGGGAACTCACAAGTTACGTCGAATC
The DNA here is from genome assembly GCA_004368105.4 of Eucalyptus melliodora. Classification (NCBI taxonomy): domain Eukaryota; kingdom Viridiplantae; phylum Streptophyta; class Magnoliopsida; order Myrtales; family Myrtaceae; genus Eucalyptus; species Eucalyptus melliodora. The sequence continues at coordinate 15,162,029 of CM023402.3, forward strand.
TATATTGTTAGGTCTCATTAGCGGAGAAAGAATTTAGTGTTTATGGAGAAAGCTTTTGGCTTTGCAGAGTGGAGAGGCTGTCACGCTGGGACCCATTCTGCCTGGAAACACTTCTGGGTTTGGATTTGTTGTTAACCAGGTGAGTCCCATCTATATGGTACAAAAATTATCGGATGATTTCATGCGATTTGCTAAGCTCAGAGCACTTCTAAATTTCGAGTTTCACAGGAATTTCGCTTTATTTGATGAATACACAGCATGGATGAACACTGACGTTACGTTATACTTTTTGTAGGTCCGCAAGTAGCAGTACTGCGTGTATTGCAAAGAGAGGCTGATAATTCACTTCGGAAAGTGAAAGACCGTGGACCGATAAATACAAAACAGGTCTTCTCACTGCTATTACTAGATACCATTCGAGCAATGGCTTGGCTTTCGCTTCACCCATCGACACCATCAAACCCCATCAACTCAACGATAGCAATCGACCAGCCAGAACTCCGCACTCACTGGTTCAGAATATTGCAATCAAACTGGCCAAAGCGATCGTGTCCCGGGTTTAGATCCTCCCCAAATCCAAGCTCGACAAGTGCGAGCTCCACCTCCGATTTTAATTAACGGCACTAAGAAGATCATGCTGGAATTTGCCGTCCCTAGTGGTTCTGTAAATTATTTCCTCCAACGATACCCTCAAACACTCATCTCTTTGACTGTCCATCTGCTTACGAGTGAAAAGCTGTACTGAAGTTGAGTTTAGTATCCAAAACTTCTTATACACGGATTTGGAATACTAGAAATAATGCTTGGAACTTCATTGAGATGCCCCTAGAACGTCACACGTGACACGTGACACATGTCATTTCTATTTAGATTCTTCTTTGATTAAATGCATGCAGAAATACTACAAAATACTCACAACATACCATAAAAGAAAGTCTATCTATATATTTGCTGCAAAAGTAAGCAAATGAATAACAAAATTGATAGAATAAAGAAAATAACTTAGACATCAAATTTACGTGATTCGGTCATAGTAACCTATGTCCATGGGACAGTAGTAATGAATTCCATTATAAATCAAATGATATAATAAAAAGTACAATTACACTCGAGTTATTCAAATACTTTTAGTATTTCCCAAGCCTCAATTACACTTACTAACTCATACAGTATTTAGTCTCATAATTGCTCGTGAGAGAATCTCTCAATTTCACGAAGGAATTAACAAATCTACTACAAGATTTAATCGGTTACAAACACATGTATTGTCAATGTAATTCCACGAAGACGCCCGCAGACAAGCACTCGTGAAAAACGGCGCTTCAAGAACGTGCAAAAATAACAGCGCTTCTTGAGTACTCATACAGAGACGCTCATCCTATTTTCCCCCTGACCATGAGCAGGGGCCGACGACAACATGAAATAGGAAATCCATGTTCGGAACCCATATTCCCTAAATCCAAGTCCAAGTTGGACTTTCCTTTTTTATTTATTTATTATTTATGTCCTCTCTTCGCCAAGTAAACTTCCGTGTGCATCCAAAATCCAAGCTGGACTTTTCAAACTTAGCCGATCCGATACATAAACATTATCTACATTATTACTTTTTCAATTTTCACGTACTGAGAAATTTAATTCAAATCGGATTCATTCAATAGGCTCAAACTCGAGATATATTCTAACAATTTTAACATCAAATTTACAAGCCCAAAACAATATCTCATACAACACACAAAATGTTTAATACCTTGGAAGGGTTAGGGTCGCTTATCACAAATACTACTCTCACGTCCAGAAGTATGCATGTACAAAAGTCAAATTATCCACTAAGAGTCGACAACTTTACCCATTGATCGTTGCTTTCACCATCAAAGCCCCTCAACGGTCCAATCAAATCGCCCTCAAGGTTCATATACCAAGCAACAAAACGGTGCATCCCCGCTCTAGGAGCCCCACATCAACCCATATTGTGACATCCAGAATTTTCAACCCTGTCTTCTACTGAATAAATCGGGCATTTCATTAACGCGTCTATAGGGTTATTCTCAAAGCCGATCACTCTCGAGATAACTAGACTAGCTGGGGAAATTATTAAGGAATTTTAAGGCAATAGACTTGAGAACTCGATCAGGAATCGACTTCTTGACCGTGTCTATCTTTAGAGGCCATTGCGGCGCGGATAAAATCGATTAGAGATCGGAGATAGGTCGGTTCGGCGAGATGTGTGACTAATCGTGGGTGACACCACTAAATTAGAAAATTCTCGTTATTGACGGCACTAGATCGATTTCTTATTGTTTTGGTACCAATGTCCGTATTTGAATCCTCGAGATTTTCACGACAATCAAGAGTCGTCAATGAGTCGAGTGGGTTCATAGTGGCTCGAAGAAAATCGACCACGGGTCATTTGCCTTTAAAAGTTCTGAAAATTACCCGATAGTTTAGGTCACGCTAAAAACGCGCCGAATGAAAATTAACCGCCAATTCGAGTCCGATTTCAGAAATTGAAATTTTGGCTATGTCACAATAAATTTTAGGAGCATTGACTCAGTCTCAGAAGATTTTTTCAGAGATTCAGAAAATTTTATGGAAATTGGGTTCGGACGTCGCGGAAATTTGGCAAAAGTTCAGATTGGCTAAATTAATGGGAAATTGGACTTTCAAGCTAAGCCGTTATGTGTCGGGGATTTATAGAAAATCATGTGGGATTATTCTACGTCGAAATTGGACCTCAATTTGGGAATTTATTGGAGAAATTGAATTCATTTAAGCCAATTTCCCTCCCCAAATTCGTGTACCCCCACCTACCACAACAATTGGACCATTTGAAGACACAGAAGAGTGCATGGGAGGCCTATTGTGAGCCAAGTAAATTATACATGGCCTAGATTGATTTGTGAAAGATATTTTGTGAAATATCAAGCCAAAAGGCCCCCACCTCTTCCTCATCCTCTCCATCTTGCTGCCGTGAACTACTTCTCTCTCTCCCTTCTCACTTTCCTTCGTGCGACAACCTCCCTTTTTGCTTTCCATTACCGCTTCTTGTCTTCAGCCAGCCCACGCTCGGTCAACAACGAAACCAGAAGAAGCTCCATCGTTGACCCCTCTTCGACCCCATCTCTGCTTCGGTTTGTAGTCTGCGTCGCACATCCACACGCCCCACCGAAGCTACCCCATCTCGCACACCACCGAAGCAAGGAAATCTGCAAAAGCAAGAACGGCCGTCCGTCTCCACCATCGAAGACCTTTGCTTCAGCCAGCGCCTTCACGTGTCCTCAGCTGGAGCTCCTTCGGTCAACACTTCTCTCCGTGAAGCCTTGCTGACCAAGAGCTTGCAGCGGCATCCACGAAGCCTTGAAGACCGAAACTCCACCGAGCGAAGCCTCCACCGAAGCAGTTTCTTCTTTGTCGCTGCCATTTGGCCGTAAGCCGACAAACGGTGTCCTCCTCTCCACGCGGCTAGAAGTTCAAGCGGACATCTCCACTATAAATTGTCCCTTTGGTCAACAACAAGCCATAGAAGCTCCTTGATTGACCGAATCAGCGACCTCACGTCCCAGCTGCAGCTCCTTCGTGCGTCCAGTGAAGTCTCCACGCGTCCGAGTCTTCTCTTGAGTCGGTTAACAACAACAACACCGAAGCTCCTTGGTTGACTCCCTACTGCCAGCGAACTGCCTCCATCCGTGTCTTCCCTCCGTCTCCGCCACGTCCCGATCAACCGAAGCCGCAAGCCCAGCCCAACGTCTCTTGCGGATTCCCTTGTTCGGCCCAGCAGCTGGACCACTTGAAGTCCACGCAAATTCCAGCCTAGTGAATTTATTTTGGGCCACAAGTTAGGCCCAGCAAATTTAGCTCCAAAGCCCAGCAAGGTCAGCAGTTTTCAGCCCAAGAAGCCAGTCTAGCTCAGCCCATTTCACAGCATCAGTTTGGCCCAAGTTCAAGCCCAGTTCAGTTCTGTTTTAGTCTTGAAGCCCAGCAAGTTTTAGTTTCAGCTTTGGGCCCGGCCTAATTTCAGCCCAGTTGAAGTCTTCAAGCCCAGCCCAATCCAAGTTCAGTCCAAGGATTCCAGCAGGCCTAAGCCCAGAAATTTCTGCAAGGTTGTGAGGCTTTTGGAGCCGGCCCGAGTGTCCGCCGACGCCGCCGAAAGTTTGGAATTCGGCCGCCGTCGCGTCGCCGTTGCGGTGATTCGATCCCCGCTTTTGATCAAGTGAGTTTTACTCACTAAAGCTTTATTAGTTTGCTAATATGCTTAGGGTTGGTTAGATTTAATTAAATGCAATTAGGTGGTTAGATTAGTTTAGGTCAATTAAATTAGAGACTTAATGATGCATGTTAGGTGGTTAGAAATAGACATTAGCAAGTAGACATGCCATGTTATTTATGGAACGAGTCTCGGTAATTTTCCGGGCTCGTCTTGGTGTCCAATTCGGCATTACAAGCCTAAATTGGATTTTTCATGATTATTTATTTAATTTTCGAAATTAATTATTTAATTATTTATTTTTCCGGAAATTCAACTGGGATGGCCAGTGACCGGAATCTCGTGCTGATTGTCGTGGTGCAGTCCGTTTATTTATTTGAGCTTTATTTGGTGCTAAAGTAATTTATGAATGGATTTAAGGTTTATTCCTAAATTGAATCTGGAGAGGGTCGGGTGGGACCGTAAAGCCACTAGTTCTTGAGAGGGTCGGGTGGGACCGTAAAGCCACTAGTTCTTGAGAGGGTCGGGTGGGACCGTAAAGCCACTAGTTCTTGAGAGGGTCGGGTGGGACCGTAAAGCCACTAGATCTTGAGAGGGTCGGGTGGGACCGTAAAGCCACTAAATCTAAGGAATTGCTTGGTGTAGGATGAATGACCTAGAAATGGTCTGTCTGACATGAAATCGACTAGGTCGATTCGATCGATACTTCGATCGGTGATGTGATTATTTGAATACCTATTGAACTGTACTAATATGCAGATGGAATCTGAGGCCAAGGTAAGTCCTCTAACTCGTGCCGTGTTTAGGCAGCCTATAGTGTATTGGCTTACTAATCGAGTCTTAGGGGGTAGGACTCGCTGAGACGTGGTCTCATTGGTTATTGAATAACCATTTCAGGACCCTGAGGAGAAGCTAAGGAAGAGGAACCTGAAGGGGAGAAAGACTTTTGAAGAAGTAGATGATCCAGAGAGGGATCTTGAATATAACCCAGATGTGGACTGAAATCCCATCTCTTTTGTAAATCCTGTCTTAGCATAGATAGGTGTGAGACAAGTATGTTATGAATAGTATTGTAAATATACTATGAGTTGTGCTGTTAATGAAAGTGTGGTTGTGAATTTCAATATGAAAAATATGGCCTACTTTCCTATCCCATTGTTTTATTGTCTGGGGATTTATAACTGCTTCCGCATGTGCTTAATAAAAAGAAAGGGTCGGCGATACATAGTCCTGGGATATCGCATTCTAAAATCGACCAAGTAGAAGGATGTGCGCGCGTCCGAGGATCGGGGCGTGACATCCCCTTTTTGTGGTATCAGAGCGAAGTTCAAGATTGGAGTGATAAGGAGTGTTGACCATGGGATAGTTAGTAGGAAAGGCCTTTAAATTCCTGCTGGTGCATGTTTATGTTAGCTGAATGCTAAAATTGTTTGTGGTGTGTGGATCGCTCACCTTCTAATCCAGTGTGGGTTGGGAAGTCGGGTTGCAGTGTAAGACTGGACCATGAGCGAGCAGGAGCTGAGAACTCCTAGTAAGAGGACAATGTCCTTTGTAACTCGGGATGATGCACTGACTAAGGTCAGTACCCGAGGTGGTTGTGGCAGAGTATTGACTCTGGCCAGCTCGAGTGTAAGAGTACCATCACAGGTTGGTACTAGTGTAGCAGCGTCGAATGATCCTAAATTCGATAGGATCGTTCTGATGCTAGTGTTCCTTGGAAATTGGATTAGCCAGCAAGCTCAGGATCAAGCCGTTGTTGTTGTCGTTATCATTACCGCTGTTGTCGCTTCACATGCTAAGATCCAGAGTGGAGATGTAGATGTGATCCAGGAGCAAGTCATTGCATTCGAGTTGAGGTATAGATCCAGTTCAGGCAGAAATGGAAATCGGTCAGGAAAAAGACCGAGGTCGAGAGAAAAGCATTCTATTCCACTCTCGAGGAAGGATGGAGTAGTCAAGTCGGCACCGAGTCAAATAGATCAAGTTGTTTCAGGACGTGATGATGGAGATCAGTATTATGTCCTTCCTAGGACGTGAAATTGTTTGGAGTATAGCCAGTAGAGATATCTGGTCGGGAGTGATCCTAGCAGAATAATGGGGCAACCAGAAAGAGTGCATGCTTTCGCCTAATAGAAGATAAAAGATGCACCAGATAGGTGTCAGAATTGTAGAAGGAAGTATGGATAAATCCAGTGTCCGAGTATGACTAGAACATGTTGTGATGATGACTAGTCTGGCCATCAGGTGAAGGATTGTCAGTGGAAGTCCAAGGTAGCATAGGCATCGCTACTGCGGCAGAACGCCACTAGGATGGCGAAAGGAATGGGAGTAGAATTGATCTTGCATAGATTAGAGAAAGAATGTATTGGAGGTGATTTTATCAGAGTAACGTAGCAGAGTTTTGTGCTGAGTTGGTACAACTTAAATTGTTGAAGTAAAAGTGAAAGAGAAGGGAAGCACTAGCAATAGCTATGCTTGACTAGTTGCTGAGGTGTAAGTTCGACGCCACATGAATAGTGTGAGTTCATAAAGTATCTTGTAATAAGGAATCATGGTCATGGAATAACCCAGTTTAGTCTATTAGTTTGCAAAAATAGCAAGATTATTAAGAGTCGAAAAGAATCTTCGATTTCATTAATCTCGTTGGCTAAAGACAATCCGTTTGTTAGACGGAGGTTGCCAAGATTGATTTGACAGCTATAATGGATGTGTCAGTTGAGAAATAGAATGTGAAGAAGGTGGCCGTGATACAGAAAATTTCTAAGATGGTTCTAAAGGAATTGCTTGGTTTATTGCCAGAAAGAGAAATTGAAATTGTAATTGAGCTAGCACCAGGATAGAGCCGCTCTCGAAGGCTTCTTACCCGATGTTGTTGTCTAAAGTGGTAGAATTAAAGATGCAGATGTGAAGATTGATGAATGAGGAATTCGTGTATATCGGTGCATCACTTTTGGGAAACATCAGTTTTGTTTGTGAGAAGAAGAAAGATGGTTTATTGCGAGTGTGCATCAACTATCGTCAACTCAATTAGGTGAAGATCAAGGACAAGTGTTCTTTGCCAAAGATCAATGAATGGTGTGACTAGTTATAAAGAGTATCGATGTTTTAAAGGTCGACTTGAGATTATGAAGTCGTTAGTTACGAACCAGGAAGGAGGTTGTACGAAAGACAGCTGTTCGTACTTGATATGGTCTTTGCGAGAGTATTGTAAAATTGTTTGGCTTGGTGAACACTCCAGTTTCTGTCATGGATTTGACAAACAGAACGTTCAATGAATAAGTGGATCATCAGTTTGTGATTGTGTTCGTTGATGACATCTTAGTCTATTCGAGAAGTGATGAAGAGCATGAGAATCATCTGAGATTAGTGCTTCAGACCTTAAGAACTCATCACATGTATGCTAAGTTTAGCAAATGCGAGTTTGGTTGACTCGTGTTGCGTTCTTAGGTCATGTGATTTCCTGAGAAGGAATCTCTGTCGACCTAAGCAAGATAGAATCTGTAATAAAGTGGCCAAGACCGACAACAGTGACAGAGATCAGAAGTTTTCTGGGATTGGCAGGTTATTACAGACGGTTTGTAGAAGGTTTCTCGGCGTTAGCATCACCTCTAACTAAGCTCACGAAGAAAAACGAGAAGTTCATATGGACAGACAAGTGCGAGCTAAGTTTTCAAGAGCTGAAGGAAAAGCTGACTACCGCACCTGTGCTGACGATTCCATCTGGTCCTAGAGGATTCGAGATCTACAGTGATGCATCATTTAGAGGGTTTGGGTTGCGTGCTGATGCAACATGGCAGAGTTGTTGCATACGCTTCCAGGCAGTTGAGATTTCATGAATTGAACTATCCGACGCATGACTTAAAGCTTGCCGCGATTATCTTTACCTTGAAGATTTGGAGACACTACTTGTGCGGGGAAAAGTTTCAAATCTTCACGGACCATCAAAGTCTCAAGTATTTATTCTCTCAGAAGGAGTTGAACATGAGACAGCGTAGATGGATGGAATTGCTGAAAGACTACGACTGTGATATTTTATATCACCCAGGAAAGGCGAATAAGGTCGCCGATGCTTTAAGTCGAAAGTCTTCAGTGGCTCATATACTGATTAAGGAGTGGAACTTAATCGAGAGAGCTCGAGATTCGGTATTCAAATTTGAGGTAGGTTGCCTTTCAAGTTTTATGGCCACCCTCAGAATTGAACCGGATGTCCAGGTCAGAATTAAACAACTCCAACCGACGGACCCGGATGTGCGAGAGAATTCTTCGGGAAGACGCAGAGAAAAGAAAGGCTGATTTTCAGATTTCTGATGACGGGACACTAAGATTCCAGGGACGATTGGTTGTACCTGACGATGTAGAGCTTAGAGAAGAAATTTTATCTGAAGCACATCGTAGCAGCTACAGCATTCATCCTGGAAACACTAAGATGTATCAGAAATTGCGTCAACATTATTGGTGGTCAGGTATGAAGGCGGATATCGCCAAACATGTGGCCAAGTGTTTGACCTGTCAACAAGTAAAAGCTCAGCATTGCAAACCGGGAGGACTTCTGCAACCTCTCATGATCCCAAAATGGAAATGGGAGCATATCACGATGGATTTCGTGACCGGATTACCAAGTCAAAGAGGAAATGATTCAATTTGGGTGGTAGTCAATAGACTGACAAAGTCGGCTCACTTCATTGCAGTTCGAAAGGACCTCAATCTGGATAGACACGCTGACCTGTATGTACGTTAGGTAGTTCGAATGCATGGAGTGCCGATTACGATAACATCCGATAGAGACCCAAGATTTACGGCTGCTTTTTGGAAGAGCTTGCAGAGTGCTCTTGGTACAAAGCTTCAGTACAGTACGGCTTAGGGATGGCCAATCCGAGAGGAAAATACAGACCCTCGAGGACATGCTGAGAGCATGTGTAATAGACTTCAAAGGAAGTTGGGAAGATCAGCTTCATCTCGTCGAATTCACCTATAACAACAGTTATCAATAGAGTATTCAAATGGTGCCTTTCGAAGCGTTGTATGGCAGAGCGTGTAGAATGCCAATGTGTTGGGATGAATTCAGGGAAAGAAAGATCATAGGCCCAGAGTTGGTTCAGCAGTCAGTGGAAGTAGTTGTTGTTATCAGAGGCAGATTAAAGACCACTCAAAGTAGACAGAAGAGTTACGCAGATAAGCGCCAAAGGTTTTTGGAATTCCAAGTTGGTGATCACATTTTTTTGAATGTGTCACCAATGACGGGTACTTCGCACTTTGCCAAGAAAGGAAAACTGAGTCCGAGGTACGTAAGTCCATTTGAAATTCTTGAGAGAATTGGGACCTTAGCGTATCGTCTTGCGTTGCCGCCAAAATTGGCGCAAGTGCATGATATCTTTCACATGTCGATGTTGAGGAAGTATGAGCCTGACCCGACCCACGTGCTCAATTTCAAGGAATTGGACGTGGATGACCGTGTGTCATACGTTGAAAGACCGGTCCAGATTGTCGATCGCAAAGAGCAAGTTTTGCGTACAAAGACCATCCCGTTGGTCAAAGTGGTCTGGCAACACCACGGCACAGACGGAGCAACATGGGAGACTGAGAAGTCAATGAGAGAGTTGTACCCCCACCTTTTTGATCAAGTCTTGTAAGGTTTAAATTTCGAGGACGAAATTTTTATAAGGGGGGAAGAGTTGTGACATCCAGAATTTTCAACCCTGTCTTCTACTGAATTAATTGGGCATTTCAATGACGCGTTTATAGGGCTATTCTCAGAGCCGATCACTCTCGAGATAACTAAACTATCCAGAGAAACTATTAAGGAATTTTAAGGCAATAGATTTAAGAATTCGACAAGAAATCGACTTCTTGACCGTGTCTATCTTTAGAGGCCATTGCGGCGCGAGATAAAATCGATTAGAGATCGAGATAGGTCGGTTCGGCGAGATGTGTGACTAATCGTGGGTGACACCACTAAATTAGAAAATTCTCGTTGACTGGCACTAGATCGATTTCTTATTGTTTTGGTACCCTGTGTCCGTATTTGAATCCTCGAGATTTTCACGACAATCAAGAGTCGTCAATGAGTCGAGTGGGTTCATAGTGGCTCGAAGAAAATCGACCACGGGTCATTTGCCTTTAAAAGTTCTGAAAATTACCCGATAGTTTAGGTCACGCTAAAAACGCGCCGAATGAAAATTAACCGCCAATTCGAGTCCGATTTCAGAAATTGAAATTTTGGCTATGTCACAATAAATTTTAGGAGCATTGACTCGGTCTCGAAGATTTTTTTCGAGAGATTCGGAAAATTTTACGGAAATTGGGTTCGGACGTCGCGGAAATTTGGCAAAAGTTCAGATTGGCTAAATTAATGGGAAATTGGACTTTCAAGCTAAGCCGTTATGTGTCGGGGATTTATAGAAAATCATGTGGGATTTTTCTACGTCGAAATTGGACCTCAATTTGGGAATTTATTGGAGAAATTGAATTCATTTAAGCCAATTCCCCTCCCCAAATTCGTGTACCCCCACCTAGCCACAACAATTGGACCATTTGAAGAACTTCTAGAAGAGAGTGCGTGGGAGGCTGTATTGTGAGCCAAGTAAATTATACGTAACAGATTGATTTGTGAAAGATATTTTGTGAAATATCAAGCCAAAAGGCCCCCACCTCTTCCTCATCCTCTCCATCTTGCTGCCGTGAACTACTTCTCTCTCTCCCTTCTCACTTTCCTTCGTGCGACAACCTCCCTTTTTGCTTTCCATTACCGCTTCTTGTCTTCAGCCAGCCCACGCTCGGTCAACAACGAAACCAGAAGAAGCTCCATCGTTGACCCCTCTTCGACCCCATCTCTGCTTCGGTTTGTAGTCTGCGTCGCACATCCACACGCCCCACCGAAGCTACCCCATCTCGCACACCACCGAAGCAAGGAAATCTGCAAAAGCAAGAACGGCCGTCCGTCTCCACCATCGAAGACCTTTGCTTCAGCCAGCGCCTTCACGTGTCCTCAGCTGGAGCTCCTTCGGTCAACACTTCTCTCCGTGAAGCCTTGCTGACCAAGAGCTTGCAGCGGCATCCACGAAGCCTTGAAGACCGAAACTCCACCGAGCGAAGCCTCCACCGAAGCAGTTTCTTCTTTGTCGCTGCCATTTGGCCGTAAGCCGACAAACGGTGTCCTCCTCTCCACGCGGCTAGAAGTTCAAGCGGACATCTCCACTATAAATTGTCCCTTTGGTCAACAACAAGCCATAGAAGCTCCTTGATTGACCGAATCAGCGACCTCACGTCCCAGCTGCAGCTCCTTCGTGCGTCCAGTGAAGTCTCCACGCGTCCGAGTCTTCTCTTGAGTCGGTTAACAACAACAACACCGAAGCTCCTTGGTTGACTCCCTACTGCCAGCGAACTGCCTCCATCCGTGTCTTCCCTCCGTCTCCGCCACGTCCCGATCAACCGAAGCCGCAAGCCCAGCCCAACGTCTCTTGCGGATTCCCTTGTTCGGCCCAGCAGCTGGACCACTTGAAGTCCACGCAAATTCCAGCCTAGTGAATTTATTTTGGGCCACAAGTTAGGCCCAGCAAATTTAGCTCCAAAGCCCAGCAAGGTCAGCAGTTTTCAGCCCAAGAAGCCAGTCTAGCTCAGCCCATTTCACAGCATCAGTTTGGCCCAAGTTCAAGCCCAGTTCAGTTCTGTTTTAGTCTTGAAGCCCAGCAAGTTTTAGTTTCAGCTTTGGGCCCGGCCTAATTTCAGCCCAGTTGAAGTCTTCAAGCCCAGCCCAATCCAAGTTCAGTCCAAGGATTCCAGCAGGCCTAAGCCCAGAAATTTCTGCAAGGTTGTGAGGCTTTTGGAGCCGGCCCGAGTGTCCGCCGACGCCGCCGAAAGTTTGGAATTCGGCCGCCGTCGCGTCGCCGTTGCGGTGATTCGATCCCCGCTTTTGATCAAGTGAGTTTTACTCACTAAAGCTTTATTAGTTTGCTAATATGCTTAGGGTTGGTTAGATTTAATTAAATGCAATTAGGTGGTTAGATTAGTTTAGGTCAATTAAATTAGAGACTTAATGATGCATGTTAGGTGGTTAGAAATAGACATTAGCAAGTAGACATGCCATGTTATTTATGGAACGAGTCTCGGTAATTTTCCGGGCTCGTCTTGGTGTCCAATTCGGCATTACAAGCCTAAATTGGATTTTTCATGATTATTTATTTAATTTTCGAAATTAATTATTTAATTATTTATTTTTCCGGAAATTCAACTGGGATGGCCAGTGACCGGAATCTCGTGCTGATTGTCGTGGTATAGTCTGTTTATTTATTTGAGATTTATTTGGTGCTAAAGTAATTTATGAATGGATTTAAGGTTTATTCGTAAATTGAATCCGGAGAGGGTCGGGTGGGACCGTAAAGCCACTAAATGTTGAGAGGGTCGGGTGGGACCGTAAAGCCACTAGATCTTGAGAGAGTCGGGTGGGATCGTAAAGCCACTAGATCTTGAGAGGGTCGGGTGGGACCGTAAAGCCACTAGTTCTTGAGAGGGTCGGGTGGGACCGTAAAGCCACTAGATCTTGAGAGGGTCGGGTGGGACCGTAAAGCCACTAAATCTAAGGAATTGCTTGGTGTAGGATGAATGACCTAGAAATGGTCTGTCTGACATGAAATCGACTAGGTCGATTCGATCGATACTTCGATCGGTGATGTGATTATTTGAATACCTATTGAACTGTACTAATATGCAGATGGAATCTGAGGCCAAGGTAAGTCCTCTAACTCGTGCCGTATTTAGGCAGCCTATAGTGTATTGGCTTACTAATCGAGTCTTAGGGGGTAGGACTCGCTGAGACGTGGTCTCATTGGTTATTGAATAACCATTTCAGGACCCTGAGGAGAAGCTAAGGAAGAGGAACCTGAAGGGGAGAAAGACTTTTGAAGAAGTAGATGATCCAGAGAGGGATCTTGAATATAACCCAGATGTGGACTGAAATCCCATCTCTTTTGTAAATCCTGTCTTAGCATAGATAGGTGTGAGACAAGTATGTTATGAATAGTATTGTAAATACACTATGAGTTGTGCTGTTAATGAAAGTGTGGTTGTGAATTTCAATATGAAAAATATGGCCTACTTTCCTATCCCATTGTTTTATTGTCTGGGGATTTATAACTGCTTCCGCATGTGCTTAATAAAAATAAAGGGTCGGCGATACATAGTCCTGGGATATCGCATTCTAAAATCGACCAAGTAGAAGGATGTGCGCGCGTCCGAGGATCGGGGCGTGACACATATAGTAGAAGTACACTAAATGTATATAACTTCTGACCTAAGTATAAGTACATCCTCATAGACACACTCGTGATGCAAAGGAACCCCAAAAGGGCATTGATGATAAGCGGTCCATCCTATATTTCTGAAAAATAAAGTAGTGAGCCAAAGCTCACTAAATGAAATCTTTAATTTTAAGTTTAAAAAATCACCTTAACATGGAACTTGGTACAAAACAACATGAGAGCATAACAAGTGAAAATGTGAAAATGTATGCTGAGTGCAAGAGCAAATAGTTTACTTGTCCTACTACGATATGCCAATGAAATCTAATAACGACATTGTTTCACTTATACACGTGTGGATGTCATAACATATTTTTATGCAATGTAACCACCAATTAGTTCCTTCCTTGACACGAGACTCATATGCGTTTATATATGCACATACACATGCACTAGATTCGTTACTTCTTCCGAACTCTTTGAGGCATTTGACACACAAGTCATCGTCACCATTAATCCATATATGATGGAAAACATATTATTCTCATGCAAGCAATGATATACACTCATTTATAAGAATTACAACACATATTCCTCAATTCAATAAAATGCATTAGCCAAATAATTGGGTGAGAGGCAATATGTGATCATATTCGATTGATAGATAAACTTAGAACTTTGAGATATTCAGAAATTGATTATGAGCAAACAGATGAATATGTTCCGGAAGTGAGTCTGAACGTGAATCTAAACAACCAAATGAATGCATTCAGAAAGTGAATCTAATGTGAATTTGAACATATGAATGAATATATTCACGAATTGAGTCTATTGCAACCTTACCTCAAAGCACTAGAACTACCTAAGGGTTTAGCTAATGGATTATTAAGTCTAAATTTATTTCGGGTTCTTTTAAATCCATACCAATTCGCAACTTAGTAGCTAGGTTCTTAATATGCAAATTGATTTCATTTTGGAGTTGTCACTAATCTATTTTTTTGTGGGTAAATTAAAAATAATGGGAAAATTACTTCACTCTTATTAACCAGAGATAAAACCAGAGATAAAATAAGTTTGGGGACATGATTATGCTAGATTTATTTGACGCCATTTTGGTACATTTTCTCTTTTATTTCAAGAAAATATTTTGTAAGCAGTTTGCGTTGATTTTAAGTTACTCCTAATATGTGAGGTCATCATGCAGATGCACAACCATTATTTGGCACTTAATAAAGCAAAAGTAAATAAATTGCAAGCATGGGAAGGAAATACTTATTTGGAGCAATGAAAACATCTACAATTTAGCTTAAAAATCGCTGACACATAATATGCAACCTATCATGCAAACTATATCTCATGTGATTTTAATTATAATTAAATGACCTAAACTAATGACAAGTACATATTAAATGTAAATATCCTAACATGTCACGTATTTTAAATGATACTGAATATGCAAACGAAATGACATGCGATATGCAAACTAACCCTGCATAGCATGCGCATGACAGTTTTTATGTTTTCTTTTTAAAAATTAAAATTCGAGTTTAAAAATACATTATATTTAAACATTCAAAGTATCCTCGAAAAGAAAATTAATTTATTCTAAAAAATATAATTTTGGTATTTTATTAAATTCAGAATTGTAAATTACTCTAAATGTGCAACATTATCTTAAAAAAAAAAAACTATTTCGATTCATTATCTAATCTTTTCTAGATTTTTTTTTAATGGAAGCAAAATCAATTCAAATCAAACAAAGATAGAAATAGAACAAATCCACATCAAATATGGTGCCAAATCAAAAAAGATGTTAATTTTGGAATCAAATTAGCGAGGGGCATGAGATCGAATTGGGTAATTATTTCTATGTATTTGTAAATCGTATCTCGGGCATGAGATCAGACGATTTTCTGTGCAATCGTAAATCGCATCTTGGACATGAGATTGGATTGATGATTATATGCATGTTGCGAAGTTAAGAAAACTTTTAAATTCATGGGGATTCAAAAGATTTTATTTTTATTTTGTGGATATGACCATATCAAACGAATATTCAAACATGATAACAATTTACGAATTAGGCATATATGGAAAAATCGAATTAATCAAGTTGGTGGTCGACAAAACTCACAACGCAGCCGTCAAGGGTGAGGCCAGCAAGGACAAGCGATAGGGGCCAAACTTGGGCAGCAACGAAAACTGAATGCCTTTGGGATTAATGGGGCTCCATGGTGCATGAACAATCATCAGAAAACCAAAGCTAAATTGTGAGTCGACTGGCGAAACGCGTTGAGGAGTAGCAAGCTGCCGTTGCCGATCGCCAAGCAAGGACTGGACACGGAGAAGTTGACGGATTGCGAGCAAGCCGTCGATGGCGTTGAGAAAGAAGGATGAGAAAGGAGGCGCAGCAACAGATGGGGACAAGCAAATGAGAAATTTTTCCCCTCACTTTCCACGTCGATCTCTCTGTACGGTGAAGACTCCTTTTGGCGTCTTCTGCAAAGTGGTGAACCTCCTAGGAGGAGTGAATCTCCTCTCTGCAATGTTTTCAATTGGGGCTGCTGTATATCCTATGAAGCTCTCTCTCTCCTCTCTCTCAAAAAGTGCTGTCTATTCAATGTGTGTGTGTAGCCTCCTTTTATAGGTTAGAGGGCTTGGGTTCCACAGAAACAAAGCAGGTCCTCTCCGGTTGCTTAAAAGCAATCCGCCCATATTTTTTTATTTACTTAACCATGCATACTAAATATTCTCCTTTGATTTTATTTCTTTGAACCAAATATCAGCTCCGAACCCAAGCAAGTCTTTTAGAGGCTCAAGGAGGAAACAGACGGGAGAACCACCCTGAGGTGGGAGACCTCGCGTTGTCCTCCGTATTCCCTCTCTGTCAGGAAGACAAAGATAGACAGGGAATTATGAGGCATCACAGTGGTGAAGGTAGACACACGTCAGGACTTCGATTCTAGCTACCGCCAAGTAGGCAGGTATAATAGCCTCCCGCG
The DNA here is from genome assembly GCA_004368105.4 of Eucalyptus melliodora. Classification (NCBI taxonomy): domain Eukaryota; kingdom Viridiplantae; phylum Streptophyta; class Magnoliopsida; order Myrtales; family Myrtaceae; genus Eucalyptus; species Eucalyptus melliodora. Next base: position 15,178,465 of record CM023402.3, read on the forward strand.
CCTGAGGTGAGTGAGAGTGGGTGAAATGTCTACTGCCAAGTTAGCACGCCTTACAGTATTGTACCCAATCACAAGCTAACTCGATACCCCTGGTGGGTGAAATGCCTACTACTGAGTTAGCAAGCCTTACGGCACTATACCCAACCACAAGCTAACTCAGTACCCTTGGTTGTGTACAGTGCCGCCCACTAGTTGATTGGATATCACGATAAAGAAAGACGCTTTGCTTGTGAAAAGGAAAGGCTCCTCCTTTGATTGCTAAAAATTCAAGATTGTGGAAATACAACCATAGACAAATTGATGGAAATTTTCTGAATTTCAAATCTCGGAAAGATGAGTATGCAATACCTCTTTCATACGATTGCCTTCATCGAAAATGTACGAATATTTTTTCTTCCTTGTCATGTTATGGCTAAATTGCTCTCCAAGTTACTGAAAGTTTCCAATTTTAGTCACATGCAATTTTCGGCCACGCGGAGTATTCATTGTACTTGAATTTCATGATTCCGCAAGTTTAATCCAAATAAATCGATTGAGCTTAGAATTTTAAACCACTGTTGGTCCAATAAGCTTATCTATATGCTAGGAAATGTACACATAAAAACTACATGCAATTTTAATTTTAATAACTTTTTTAGGGGTTAAAAATTAATTTCTAATTATCTATATAATTAATTATCTAATGGAATGTCAACAGAGTCTAATCGTGACTCTAAACAACCAAATGAATTAACAATGATGGCTGAATATGAAGTTACAAACATACACGACCAAGTTCAAGTTCATCATTTTTACATACAACATGTCACCACATCTCAGAAAACCAATCGAAGACCTTTTTGGCATGTATAAAATGAACAAGAAACAACCACCACACCTCCACACTATTATTGCATATCAAGACTACACACAACCAAGTTAAAAGTCTTGAGTAGATTAAGCTAACTTAAAGCCTAGAGGTCTCACTAAACTTGAAAATGACTTCAGACTCAGAGCTTTAGATCACCTTTAAGCAAAACAAACAAAACCAAAAATCAACAATGTGTAATTTTAAAAACGAAAGAATTAGTTAAAAGGTAGTAGTAAAATTAAATGATTTACCTCATTCAAACTCAAAAGATTGAGATGGAAACTTTGATTAATTCAAGTTTGGGACCTCTCTAATTGTGGGTTTTTGAAAACAAAATCTTGAAGAAGTGAGTAAATGGTTGAAAGTTAACGAAGTGAAAGCTCTACTTTTGGAAAGTGAAACTTGCCATGGTTTTCGACCAAGGCAAGAAAATTTTTAATAAGTTCTCAATAGTTATTGAAATAAAAGAAGAGCAATGATTAATTAAGGTTAAAAGAAATTTTGAACTTTGAAGTGCTGCAATTAATGAGTTTCAAATGGCCCCTATGAGACTAGCGAGGATACACTTGGCCCAAAAGAATTAGTTACTAGAAGACATTTTGATGAAAATGAAAATGAGCTCCTCTTCTTCAGTCGATTAAGTGCATGAATCACAAATGCATGAATGAACTATAGTTAAAATTGATGATCTCATGCATAATGTCAAAGATACCAAATTTAATGTCTCAAACAAAAGAACAGGTTCAAACTTTGGCAACGAGTAAGAGAGATGGCGTGCCAATTAAAGAGAAATAAAGATTTAGGAAAACAATATTTATTCTAAACATTTGATTTTGAACATTGGTGAGTTTGAAAATTTTCTGAATCCACTAAAATCATCAATGAAAGATATAAATGAATTAGGAAAATCTCAAAAATATGAATTTCCTAATATACCGACCCTATTTTATAAATAATATGGCGATGAGTTAAGATATCATTGTTCTACACTACTAACGTGCACTTCGAAATCTATCAACTTATCCTTAATGTCTCAGACTCTCGGCAATTTGATTGTAGAAATTAATCCTAAATATACCACTTCACTGTCTCATTAACATATTGCTTTGCCATTTCTTCCATAGAAAGGCCAAATCAATGGGACAAAGAGTGTGTGGACTTAATCAATTGATTAACAATCACCCATATAACATTATTCCCACTTGACGCCCTCAATAGACCAACTATGAAATCCATGATGATATACTCTCATTTCAATAAGTATTTTAAGTGGGTGTAATTGTCCACCCGTTTTTTGTGCTCAATTTTCATTCATTAACAAACTGGATATTGATCAACAAATTTCATAGCATTCTTCTTCATGTTGTTGACCCACGAGAAGTTTTCTATTAAGTCCTTATACATTTTGGTGCTTACCGGATGAATTGAGAATCTAATGTTGTGAACATTTTGTAATATCTCCTTTTTCAATTCTAAATCACCAGGAACCAACAAATTAAAAAACTACTAGAGAAATTTTGGCGAAACAAAGCAATATGAAGCTCTTGTAGCAGTAAATAGAAGCGATGATGGCATCGCAAGTGAAGACAGTGGGGGTGGGTGTTGGAGAGTCGAACTGACGAATGGTGGTGCAGGCAGGATTGAGATCTCTCCACAAATGAGGGACTGGATGTGGTCATGGAGGTTGAGGTGAGGGCTGACGAGAGCAGAGGTGGACAAATTAAAAACCGACGGGAGAAATTCCAGTGAAACAAAGCAATATGAAGCTTCCCTCATCTGGTATATAAGAGCTTGGTTCACATGCATACCAAAAAGTTCAATATTGATACCATTCTCTAAATTTTATCACGGATAGGATCCTCTAAATTTAGTTAAAATTACTTCTCATAGCTTGAAACCTCTTTGCTATACCCATTGGATGGTCAAGATTTGTTCTCCATGTTTCTTTTCCTTTTCACTGTTTTTTTATGCTTCTTTTTTCTTTTACCAAAATTTCCTCAGCATCTTCTCCCCCCACCCCCCTTCTCTTCTAGCGAAATCGATTCCAAGATGGATTGATACCAAACCTTTAACCAGAAAATTGAGAACCGATCTTATGATCCTCAGTTCCAAACAATTGGAATCAAAAACCTAAAGAATTGGTTTTGGCACTGTCAATTAGCGCTCGATTCTCTGGTAGGCCAATGTTATATTTTAGGAAAAAATAAATAATAAAAAAACCACTCTTGAAATAAAATATAAAAGTTACTCCATTTCATTATCAAAAACAATTGTTAATCAAATAGTTATGTTATTATTTGTGGGAAAAGTACCAAAAAAGTCCTAAACCTATTACATTGATATCAATTTAGTCTTAAACTTTTCAATAAGACCAATTTAGTCCTAAACATTTTAATATTGGTACCAATTCAGTTCATCCGATCAATTTTAGCCGGTCGGTGCTGACGTGGATGTTGATTGGTGGCCAGATGCTGACATGGCAATTTTAAAGATTTTATTATTTTTTATTAATTTTTTTTTCTTTTCCGACGGTGGCTGGCAAGCCTTTGGTGAGACTTGCTAGCCATTGGGCGAGGGCTGTGAAGCCCTCGCTTGCTACTGGCAAGGGTTGCGGCCCTTGCCCAGCCTTTCCTAGGCCACCAGTGAGGCGGCTTCACCCAGTCTGGTTGAAGCCGGCCTCGCCCAGGCCTTGCTGCAGGCAAAGGAGGCCTCGCCTATGGCAGGCAAGGCCATGGCAGCCATCGCTAGGGCAGAGGCGAGGGCCGCGAAGCCCTCGGCAGCTGCCAACAAGGGTCGTAGCCCTCGGCCCTCGCCGCTACCCTGGTGATGGCCGCCATGGACTCGCCAACTGCGGGTGACGCTGCCCTCCCCTAGATCCAGGCGAAGTCGCCTTGTCGGCGGCTTAGGAGAGGCTAGGCGAGGGCTTCGACCCTTGCCGGCGGCAAGCAAGAGCTTTATGGCCCTCGCCTAGTGGCCAGCGAGCCTCACCAGAGGTTCACTCGCCACTGCTGGAAAAGAAAAGGAAAAGAAAAAAAAAGAAAAAAATTAATAAAAAAAATTAATAAAAAAAATTAATAAAAAATCGAAATCATAAAAATTGCCACGTTAGCGTCTGGCCATCGGTCAACATCCACGTCAGCACCAGTCAGCCAAAATTGGCTAGATGGACTGAATTGGTACCAATATTAAAAGATTTATGACTAAATTGCTCCAATTGAAAAGTTTAAGACTGAATTGATTCCAATGCAATAGGTTTAGGACTTTTTTAATACTTTTTCCTATTATTTGTTCATCTTGATGGGCACAAATTCATCCTCCTCCTTCTTCTTATTAAAAAAAAAAAAAAAAAAAGAGAGAGGCTTCAAAACTAGTTCAACCTAGGTAGTTCCAGTATTTTTAGCCTTGGAATTAAGAGTCAAACCAAACCCCTAGCCAATTCTAAATTTCTAGAACTGAAACCTAAGTGATTCTCCTTAGAACAGAGTTTAAACAGGTCGATCAATTAATCCAAATCAATTTGGTCCGGTTCCCTAGCTGAATCGATCGATGCTCATCCCTAAGGATGCTAAAACCACAAAGACACTACTTTCTCTACAGACGCCAGAGGATATCGTCTTCCCATTACTCAATCCCCCATCGTTGTCAACTAGCATCCTGCAAGTCTTTGACCCATTGAGCCCTCAACCCTTGACCCAAAGACCCTACCCTCTCTTTTCTCTATTGCAAATCGAACATGGCTCTATGATGTAGCCCATGCTCAAGATCAACTCGTTCAACCAAGAAGATCAGCACATATTCAAGATCAACGACACTCTGCTCAACAAGTCCCTCATCGATAAGGCCTCATATTTGACTTTGTCATAAGGACTATGTCATTTTCCCACACATTGAAGCTTACATCAAGGCACTATGGAATGAGCAAAAGCATTGGAAATATTGTTTTGATTTTAATTGCTCCTAGTTTCTAAATGTTTCTAGTTTTTATGTAACTTACAGTTTCTAAAGTTGACTTTAGTCTCTTAGGGCGCGTTTGGCAATCGGCTAAATAGTGTTTGATTCTATTTTTTTGTTCCTAAGAGTAGATTTAGAACATAAATCCATTGGGTAAATTTTTATTCTTAGGAATAGATTTTGAGTAGAATCGAGAAGTAAAAAGAGTTGATTCCTTGTTCCCTAGAATAAATCCAAAATCAAGCCAATAGATTTTTTTTTTTTCTCTTCTTCTTTCCTTCTTGTTTTTCTTCCTTTTCTCTTCTTTTTGCACCGCCGCCACCATCGACCACCGTCGCCAATCACTGGTGATCGGTTAGGTGAGCTCGCCCAGTCATCGACAAGCCTTGTCTAGGCCTCCCCTAACCATCGGCGAGCCTCGCCTGAGCCTTGGCTAGGCTGGGGGAGGTCGAGCTCCATTGGCGGTTGGGCAAGCTTAGCCTCATCGGGAGCCAGCAATAGGAAAAGGAAGAAGATAAAAGAAAAGAACAAAAAAAAAAGAAAAAGAAAAAAATGTAATAAAATTATTTAAAAATTTTGAAGAAAATGGGTTGGATTATAAATTTCAAGGATAGTGCCAAACACAATTATTTCCTAGGAATAAAATTTTTGGGCAGTTACCAAACTCTTTCAAATACTTAGAATTTGTTCTTGAGAACAGAATAAAAAAAAAAAATCAGTTCTAATCATAAATTATTCTTAAAAACAAAATGGTTACCAAATGCACTGGTACTCTTCTTTTGTTTTTCTATAAAAGGTCATTGAGCCTCTCTAAAATGGACACCAAATTTGATTAATGAAATTTGCTTGGTGCAATTCCTTAAACTTTGAAGAGTTCAAACCCCTTGAAACTTAAAAGAATTTTCACTCGAACCTTAAAGAGTCAAAGCTTTTAAAGCCTGCATCTTGAAGCTGCAGCCATGATGCCATTTTAAATTCCTCAAAGGCCTAGAAGATCGATCATTGAAGTTCCTATCATTTTCTTCATTCTATCCAATCTTGTTTCACCCACTTCCTTCCAAAATCAATAAGCCTACAATGCTTATTTAAGATAAATCAAAACATAAAAGTTGTAAATCCAAGAGTCGCCGTTCTTTGGCTTTAAAATCAAGTCATTAAGATTTGAATCGACAAATTTATACCCATTTTTCCAAACTAGCATGGAATTGAAATTTCCACTCGATTTTTTGACAAGTTTCTATGTGTGTAAGTTACTCTCCCGATCACGTTGTTTGAGTAGTCGAGGCACATTGAATGTTGGTTGAGGAGAGAGAGAGAGAGAGAGAGAGAGAGAGAGAGAGAGAGAGAGAGAGTCCTTAGATTATATCACTATACATGTTAAATCCAACGTGGTCAAACCCAAGTCCAACTTCGCCGAACCTAGGCAACACAAGCAACCAATGCTATCATTGTGGCCCCTTGGCAAGACCCATGCGAATTCGAGGATAGATTAGAGTTTCAAACACTGTTTCAATGAGTGCACATGAGCTTTAGCGAGAAACATGCCATTCTAACCTAATATGCTCAATGATTTTTTTGTGATTTTATTTATGAAAATTCGAAATTAAAATTAATACATAATTAAATATGCAATCCAAATAACAAACTAACAACCTAATTGAATGTATTTTTTGTTTTTTTATATTTTTTATTTTCGGAATAAAATCTCTATTCTAGATATGCAAGGTAATAAGCGACCACTTGAGGATGTGGTGTCAAGGTGGGATGGCTAGGGCACATGAGGCACGTTGAATGGTGGTTGAGGAGAGAGAGAGAGAGAGAGAGAGAGAGAGAGAGAGTCCAGGGAACATACAATTAGGATTCTTTTCCTTGGTGACGTGTGTGTGTGTGTGTGTGTGTTTTTTTTTTTTTTAATTCATATCATATAAAGGAAATTCATTTTAAAGAATAACTTTGCCTTCGACATTTTAGGTGCATTTGTTTAAAATTAATGAAAGAATGAAAAATATTCTCATCGCCCATGAAAATAGTTAATCATAAATTATTGTCCATAATGAAAATATTTTCATTGACTAATTTTTCTAAATGATATAACCAACTATTTTTTTTAAAAAATATTTTAAAAATCTTCCTTAGAGGATGTTTGTCCTTTCACCGTACCTACTCTATTTGGAATCGTCTCTCAATGTATGTGTTCGGTTTTTTTCCGCTAGTGCTGAAGTGATAGAGAGAGAGAGAGAGAGAGAGAGAGAGGGGTCGTGGGCTTTCCAAGTGAGCCATTTCTCTAGGCCTTAACCCAATGGGTTAGTGGGTCATTATGGGTTTATTTGACTCTCAGGCCGGATCTTCCTTACCCATATCAACCCTGGAAAATGGGAAGATGCCACAACGGTACTTCTATAGTCATGGAGCTTTAAGGATTATTCTTGACCACAAGTACTATGTAGCTTTTATTTACATATTTTACATCGACCTCCACAAATAATATAATTCATTGTTTATTTGCTAAAAGTAAAACTACACACATTGGCAAGATTTTGGTTATACAACCTGTGTCGCCAAATATTTATCCATATTTCCATCGTAATATGGAATACTTTCCAAGTTAGTCTTGCTAGTTTCTAAAATTATTATAGCTAAGATTAGTTGAGAGTTATGCTAAAAATAATTGTATCAAAATTGCAAAGAAATCAAATTTTAGTATACTAAGTAGTTAAGATTAAATTTAATCGCTTGGTTACAAAATCCACCGAATTTCAATTTTCAATTTGTGTGAGACTTTACCTAAAATCTCCGTATGTTCTTTCTTTGCTATTGTCTGGAAAAACACTGTTATAGTGGAATAACGTTGAAAGTTAGGTAGGGCATTGGCCTAACGAGGCCCACAAGCGAAAAAAACGTGGAAGGGAAAGGATTTGTCAAAGTTCACTTCCAAACTTCTCTTGTCGGGCAATGCATATGCAATATTTGTGGATTGCAGAAACAAAAATGTTAGATGTGCAGAGAATTCTTACTATTATAATTTGCTTCATCTGAATCTCCGGTTTAATAAAAATCTGGTGGGGTTTAATGCTAACACAATTTAAATATATTGAAACTCTAAATAATGAATTTGATCACGCCATGTCTCACAACTACATGAACACTACTTTTATGCGCTCATACATAAATATTAAAAGTGGGACCAACCATCCCAATAGACAATACATTGAACCTTTTTCTTATCAAAGTAAGCTTGAGAGCGTAAGCAAAACTTTAGAGACAGCAAAAGCAAAACCCAGAAAAATCATTAGTTGGCTTTCCTGCAGTTCTTCCTAATCTGACCGCTTGAGCCGGTAAGCGGGCTGAGGTTACCCATCTTCACCATGGTGTTAGCAAAATCTGTCATGAAAGTAGCTGAATTGCTGCTATAAGCGTTCACTTGAGCATCCGTGGAACCACCACTAAACAATTGCTGGTCCGAGTGAAGAAGACCTTTTTGGATTTGCAAGTTCTTAAAGTAGGCATTGTCGAAGGACTTCGGGCTCGTGGTGTCTAGAGGAGAGGTATTGTTGTTGCCTCCAGAGCTTGGGCAGTTTGCCTTGAGCGAGGTTGCGAACGTGGTGTTGATGTTGGTCTCGTTGTAAAGACGGTCCCAGTAAGTTGTGCATTGGGCTTGACCTATTGTGTGCGACCCTGTTAACAACAATCGAACAACATTTTAAAATTGATCTTAGTATATCGATCAAGCATTATTGTAAATTCATTATTAAAAGGTGCCAAAAAAAAAAAAAAAGGAAAAACAATGACCTGAGAGTGCCACCATTTCTTTGGCGGTGAAACCTTTGTTAGAGAAGGCAGTGATGAGGCCGCTAAGGCTCAAATTAAAGGCAGGGATGCTGTTATTAACAGCACTTTGGTTTGCAGTGGTTGAGTCTCTTCTTCCTAGCGGGACTGTCCAACTTGGGCCACCTAACTAAAAAATTAAATAGTTAAACAAATCCACACGTGTTAGTATTGATGCAGCATCGAGATCATAGCTAGTGATTTTTTCTCATCACAATTGATCACTCGAATTAAGAAGAAAGTGTGCACTTACAGCGACGACGGAATCTCGGGCAGCCACGGTCAAGAGATCAGCGCAGGACACAACCCCGGGGCATGCGCTCTCCAATTGGGACTTGATTGTGTCAATCACGTCGAATCCCCGTAAGGAATTGATGTTTGGGCGAGCAGTCTTCTCCCCAATGAATTTCGGGGTCTTGATATCGTCTAATAAAACAGATGCGTCGCATCCCTGTTATATATTTTGTACATTGTTAATCAGTCAAATCGATCCTATTGGATTCATTAGATTCAGTGGTCAAAATATAAACAGAATAAGTGCTATAACTTTGCCTGAACATAAAGTATGAACATTGATTAATTTCCCTTATCGTTTTCCCCCATTATGAACGCCTACAGGCACCAGTTTGAACGGGAATGACACCCTTTCTCGTCCCTTTTGACTTTAATTCGTGCGTCTCTCTAGGAACAACGCATCCAATAATTGTCGGACTAGAAACAAAATGATTGTGCTCTGAAGTGTTCTCTAAATCAAGGCTTTTGGTTAGCAACATGGCGTGTCCTTTAATAATTAACAGAGAGGAGTCACCGACTTTTTGATTTACTAGAATTAGCCTGAATTTTGTCTTCTCGAATGACCTTGAAGATCTAGACAATTTCCAACCCATACAGGAAAAGAGAAAAGCATCTAATCGAGAAAGTTGTAAACATGTCACATTTGTTAGTAAAAAATGCCTTAGGTTTTAAATATCAACTTCGAAATAGAGATGGGATATTTGATGAAGAAAGGCCCATTAGGATATGGGCAACCCTTGAATTATGCACAAAGAATGCGAAGTGGATAACAATGAAGGTACTTCAAGTTGATTAGTCGATTTAGATTGACACTCTAAATTTGTGTCGGAAGTAAACTAGTGAGGTCATGCACAAGGGGCTCTTTGTTTTGTTCAAAAGATCTAATACAATTATTACAAGACCATTGGATTAACAAATTTCATTAAGAAAAAAGATATTTTATAGCAAAATATCATTTTTAATGTAGAAAAGTATGGCAACCAAAGGGACGGTGATCAAAATATGACCAGAACTTATTGAAAACGACTGATTGATTTGCCAAACATGAAAAACACGTAAAGTCAACCACCGTCATAAAAGCATGGCTGTCGCTCTCTCTTTTTGCCGTCTCCAACGTTTAGGACTTTTGCGTGATCTAATTCATCGAATTTAAAATCATGTAGCTAATCATACACACACACACGTCTTATGCACAACATACTCGGCAAAAAATACGCTCGCCTGCATGGCTTAGAGAATACATTGTCGATGTAATTAAAAAAAAATTAGAGTACGCACAATAACATTCTTGTCCATCTTGATTCGAGGATTCTAATTACCAAATCTCTCTCCAACCACCAAAATATTTAATGGATAAGCTCACTTATGAATTGATATTTTTACACTAGCGGTATATGCTAGAATTACTCGTGAAATTTTTTTCTTTGAATCACCAAAAATAAGTGCTTTTCTTCTAAGGACCATGCTTTTTATTGCTGTATGAATGAAAACATAGCTCTAATTTTAAAACGACTTCAATAAACACAGCCTATTATTATTATAATAATAAACTCACAAAAATGCATGGCACAAAAAGGATCGATCAGACTCGTCTAATTCCATATGTGTACTTCCTACCTATTGTTTGGTTAGTGAAAAAAGAGAGCAAGTAACTTGCGTAGAAACGAAATCTAATCATTCTTTTCGACTATGAGGTCGGTTGGAACGTTTCACATGCACAAAAGCACAAAGATGCATCATGCATGCACGCTTGCATGCAGCTTGAATGACAGAAGAGAAACAAAGGTAGCAATCAATCGGAAAGAGAGGAGAGACTCCGGGTAGAGAAACTTGCATTAACGAAGCAATCGTGGAAGTGAAGGCGGAGCAGCGATGCGCCCATGCGGGCCTCACTTTTGACCGCAGAGCTCACGCCGGATTTAATGGTGGAGAGGGCGCTGGGACAGGAGGTGGAGTAGAAAGTACTGGACAGCTGAGCTGAGGCTGTTTCCAGAAGAAAACACAGCAACAATAAGAAGGCGGATCTGACAGAAGAGCTCTCACGAGCCATCGCTTGGAGTTGAAGTTTCAGCGAAGAAGAAGTTGATAAGCAAAGGAGGAGGAAGGGAAGCACAAGCTTGATGGCTGTGCGTGTAGTGTGTTTTTGTGTGATGCACTTGAATGAACTCAGGGGTATTTATACAAGAGTTTTTGCACTGTTATGCTTTTTCTTTCTTCTCAAATCAACGGCATTGGATGCCTCCATCTATAATATAAGAAATTTGAATTTTGAAAAAACAAGTTCAACACCGAAGATATATATAGCTTGATCATGTGTAGTCTAGACTTCTAAGCTTTTTATTTGAAAACCAACATAATCTCACCGTATAGAAATTTTTGGCTCTGTATATATTTATAGGTCTATATAAGGCTGTCAATTCTAAGCAAATATAACAGGACCTATCCTCGTATCAGATTCTAGAAGTAATTTCCTTATGAGATATCAAACCAAGAATCTTCTCGCTTTCAACTTTTCAACTTTTAAGAAGTTTCATATGAATTAAAGAAGATGGCTTTCAACTTTTAAGTATATTTGCATGTGTTTCCTATTTTAATGGACCAATATCGAGGAGTCGCCATATATGTTGATTTTTTCACTCACTCTCTATATTTATTTTCTAGTGTCCAAATTTTCATTTTTGGTCCTGACCTCGCATATATTTTTTTCGTCAGGTCGTTAAACTGTCAATTTGTTTAATAAAGTCTTGTAGCTTATATAACTTTTCTAATCATTCCCATCCACCTCGAAAGCCAGCAAGAGTCAGATGTAGAAAACTTTGGGTCGTGTTCATGTTAAAAAAATTTCATTAATCAAGTCCCGGTTGTGCGGTACTCAATTCTGAAGTTTCTAGTCTCACTGATTAAGTCCATGATCAAAAAAGTTCTCCATATTAGACTCTGATCGGCTAAGACAGGCATGTCAATTCCAATTAATTGCATTTGTAGCATGAGGAAATGCAAGTTATCAAAAGTTCAAGGATTTAATTAAAAGAAATGCGCAAGTTCAAGGACCTGAAGTGAAATTTTAACTCAACAGAACATATTCCTTTTCACCAATCAACATATATAGTAAATTTTTTTTGTCAAAATAAAGCCCGCGTATGTCACTATAAACAGCAAAAAATAAAGAAAACAAGTAGTCAAAGTGGGATTTCGTCTGGAGAGTTATTGACTATTAGGGAAAATTGTCACGTCCAAGCGAAGGTTCGCCAAATCCAATTGATGAAACATTGACTTTCACTAACAAAGACAAGCGGATCACGCCATCTAACTATTGTATGTCCTCCCCTTAAAAGACCCTGTAAGGCTTAATCAATTGCTTGCATGGTATGAAATTTGGAACTTGCTGCTTGACGACCATTCCTCTTTGTTCAACTAGTAAACATAAATATGATTTCCATGATATATAAAAATGAAATTCTGTAGATAATGGACTACAATGTCCTAACAATAGCATCTTGTTCTAGCTGAGATAATTTACAAAACAAAAATTGAAAAGTTGAATTAGAAGTTGTGTGATAAACTTTACTAGGGTACTTAAGTGTGACCCAATATATCTTTCTACGGTCCACATCCCGCTGTAGGTAGGTCATAATATCTTATTTCTCACAGCAAGTCATGTTGAATTCCTCCATAGTCCCATATTATGATTATTTTCTTTTTTTTTTTTGGGTAAAAATAAGCAAGCGCATCTTCAATAGACCCATGAAATGCCCCACTAACCTCATGAACTACACATATAACGAGAGCTGAAGTTCTAGTCGCTGCTCAAACATGGAGCTGATTACACTTAGTGGCAATGGAGATCCAAACTCATCCCACGGACTAATTCATATAAGATCGATAAAACTTCTCGATCAATGAGTCAATCCTATGGGCTTATCCGTGATATTCCTCTGCGTGCCTCATTTTTCAAGCATGCATGTGTGAATGAAAGTCTCATTAGGAATCTAATATGGGTCAACATTTCGAGTGATTGCTAATCATGCATATTCTCCTTTATAGACTTTTTGGATTGCTAATCATGCGAGTCGTGATACGGAATCCGACAGCTCATGCGCGTTGGGCTCACATTAGCTGCGAAGCAACCTAAATGATTAGAAAAGGACGGTTGATATATCTCAACCGTATTAGGCTCCGTTTGTTTAGAGTAAGATGGATGATCTAAAAAATAATTTTCTAAAAAAGGATTGCTTGTGTCACTTGAAAAAATAGCCAAGGAACAACGTTTTCCCCATCAAAAATAATTTATATTTAAACAATTTCATAGAAAAAGAAGATTTTATTTATTTATTTATTTATTTTTCGTAAGTGATGCAAGTGATTATTTTTTTGGAAGTCATTTATTTTCGATGAAACAAACAAAGTTTTAATCGAAATAGTTTTCTTTAAAGTTTCTAAGTATAGCTTGAATTATGCAATATCCACTTGATGGGGAAAGGTGCCAAAAAGTCCTAAACTTATTGCAATTGTACCAAATTAAACATAAACTTTTCAATTAAACCAAATTAATCTCAAAACTTTTCACATTATTACCAATTTAATTATCGCGACCTATTTTTTTTTGGCGCCCGCAGTCGGGTACGAGCGCTTAAGGAGGCTAATGGCTCGGCTGAAATTATTAAGCCCAGACTCTCCCAAGTCTACCAATTCACGACTTAATGGTTCAAGTTTTTAACCTGTAAATCAAAATTTAAATAGGAGTCGCCACTAATCGATTTGGGGTGGGTTGATTAGAAACCCAAGTGAAGTATCGGGAGAAATACTCACTCTGCGCAACCAGAAATTAGGATCGGGGACTTGATTACACTAGTTAATCACTAATGCCCTTTCGGTACCTAATCTTGTTTAAACCATGAGGTTTTTTGGATGTTCGAGAGATTTTCCATGCATTTTTGGGAGGAAAAACATTTTCTAGGTCTTTTTCTATTTTTTTTTGACACAAAAGGGATTTTTGGTATTTTTTTTTTTTGGAAAAATACAAGTCTTTTTGGCTTTTTCTGAATTTTTTGGCTTTTTCATGAATTTTTGGCTTTTTTTTTGGATTTTTGGCATTTTTTGGAAAATATGAAGTTTTTTTTTTTTTCGGAAAATCAATTATTTTTTATTTTTTCTTGATTTTTTTAGAAAATAAAACATTTTCAACATTTTTTAAAATATTTTTTCGATTTTCTGGAAATTAAAACATTTCATAATATTTTTTGAAAATAAAATATTTATTAATTATTTATTAAAATATTATTTAAAATAAAACTTTAAAAAAGGAAAAGCCGACCCGGGTCAGATCCGCGGGTTGGGTCCGAGCCGGACTCAGATTTTTCTCCCTTTTTTCTTTTTCCAAGCCCATGAACTAACCCAGGCTCATATATGCACAAAAACAGCCCATACGACCAGGCCCAGAGGGCCCGAACAGAGAGAAACCCTACCCGGATGGGGGTTTTGCCCAATCCGGTTCAGACCCGACAAGCGCCTCTCTCTGCTTGGGTCTTCGCGGCGCAGGTGAGGGTGGCTGAGGCGTCGCTAGGCAGGTTGGCGGCGACGACGACGGCGATGACGATGGTGACGAGCTGCTCAACGGCGTTGGGGTACAGCGGCTGACCGTTCAACGAAGGTAGAGTCGATGGCATCGGGGGTGGACAGCACAGAGGCGTTTGACAGCTTGCCTCGGTGAGGCAACAACGGCGGGCGACGGCGACTCTCACGCGGATTTCCAGATCTGCGCCCAAGTCTCGACCCTTCTTCCTCCGCTCTTCACTCACTCAGATCTGGATGGCGTCGGGGCACGGCTCGGTAGGGCGTCGGGGCTAATGCTCGGTCACAGCAACGACGTCGGGGGGACGGCAGTGAGCTTTCGCGCCCAGATCTGGTCCTCTCTCCTCCTCGCTCAGCCCTTATCTCGCAGATCCAGAGCTCCATCTTCTCTTTCGGCCTCTGCTGCTCGTGGATCTGGCTTCGCTTGCCGCCGGCCTCCCCCGATGTCTCTCGATGGGAGGTCGTTTAGCTTGCGACCCGATCCTTCGCTCGCTCTTTGATTTCCCCCTTGAAGTCTCTCAAGGGGA
The DNA here is from genome assembly GCA_004368105.4 of Eucalyptus melliodora. NCBI lineage: Eukaryota > Viridiplantae > Streptophyta > Magnoliopsida > Myrtales > Myrtaceae > Eucalyptus > Eucalyptus melliodora. The sequence continues at coordinate 15,193,483 of CM023402.3, forward strand.
AGATCTTGGAGTTCGCTGTGTCCTTCGACGGAGGTGGTGCCTCGCTATTTATAGGCGAGGGGGCGGCCAGTCGACGGGGCTTCGACCGCCGGTCTTCGCACGCCGAACGGATGCTCGCAGCCGAACCGGTGTCTCATCTCAGTATTAAAGGCGCGCATTGAAGGCGCATGCGCATCGTCCTCTCCTCCGGCGGCCTACCTCCATTCCTCTTTACCGTAGGTTGCCCTTGAGCGTGTCTTCGTCGCCGTGCGTGACCTGCAGAGGCGGAAGAAAGACGAAGGAAGAAGAAGATGGGAGGAAGAAGAAGAGAGGGGGGGGGGGGCGGGCCAAAACACAAAAATACAAGGCTTGGGCCTTAGGCCTGCGGGGAAATGAAAAAGAGGGGAGGGGCTGGGCTTTTGCTTTCTTTTTTTTTTTTTGCTTGTTTTTATTTGTTTTGTTGTATTATCTTTTTATTATCTATTTATCCGAAAAGACAAAATTAAAAACTTAATTAATAAAACTAATTAAAATTGAGGTGTCAACATTAATCTATTCGGCCAATTTAAGCTAGAAATTGCTGACATGAATGCCAGTCATGTCATATAAGATGGTCGGTGTTAACATTGACTTTTTAAAAATATTTTTAAATAACTTTTCAATTTTTTTACAGTTTAAAAAAAATTCCTTTTTCCATTTTTTTCTTTTTTTCTTTCCCTTTTCTTTTTCTTTGGACTATGGCCAATACCAACCATAGGTAAGGGCATCGCAACCCTTGTCGGCCATAGGTGAGGGTCGCCCTCGTAGCCTAGGCAAAGGCACAACCCTTGCAGCATGGGCAAGGGCCGCCCTCATTGAATCTAGCAAGGGTTTGACTTTTGCTGCATAGCCGAGGGCCACCCTCTCCAAAAGCCGTGAGATTGGCCTTCGCCAAACTCGGTGAATTGCCCAGGCTAGATGGGTCATGTCCTCACTAGACCTAGCAAAGGTAGTCCTCGCCTCTGACCGACAAGGGTCATAGCACCTTTGTCTATGGTTGATCGCCAATCACAATCCAAGAAAAGAAAAGGGAAAAAAATATAGTAAAAAATCGAAAAATAATTTTAAAATGTCCACATCATCATCGACTATCTAAAGTGCCATGGCTGGCCTCAATGTCAATGTACTAAATTGGTACCAATGTAAAAAAAAGTTAGAACTAAATTGATTCAATTAGAAGGTTCATAAATAAATTGATACCAATGTATAGGTTTAAGACCTTTTTGGTACTTTTCCCTCATTGTTAGCTAATTTTTGAGATTACAACGTCACGTTTGATGTGTTTGTAGAAACTTGTAGTCTTTTAGTTACAAACCCAACGTGAAGCACTAAATCCTTACTTCAGATGTGCACCTGAATAGCGATGAACTTTGATAATTCTTTGTAGTGATGGATAGTCTAAAACTGTTCAAAAATTTTACAGAGAGAACCAAACTGTTGAGCGATGTAATTGCCGAAGGAAGTTCAACTTAATTTCAAGAAGCGAAATTCAATCAGTTGAGGGAATCCTATCGCCCACCCGGAATTCATGCGTTGTCGCCATCCAATTAGTCACTGGATTTTCACCTCTTGTCAATTTAGACACCAACAAGGAAAAATCCTAGCTGTCTTCACTCCTCACGCCTCCACTATTTCTCGTCAGTGTCTTCTCCCTCGGATCTAGCTTGCATCATCTCTCTCTCTCTCTCTCTCTCTCTCTCTCTCTCTCTCTCACCTACCTACCCACCCATCTCCACCTTGAGTCAAACGAAATCAGTGGAATTTTCACTTCTAAGTGAAATCAATAACATTCCTACTAATTGCTATACTAAAGCGACGTGTTTCATTAGTATTTCTATGCTCATCTTAAATTTAATTGTAAATTTATCTGTCACCGGAATTGTCATTACCACTTAATTACAATAAAATTACCAATTTAAGTTTTGGCTACAGGCTACAGTTTTATTTGATATCTTATCACTAGAATGCCTCTTATTTCGATCCAGTTCCTCCACTACCATGAACCCAATTTAGATTTAGGAATGACACACTTTTTTCCTTATTGTGAAAACCCAGTCTAGGGGACTTTTGAGGCCTCAAATTGAATCCAATTTGAGTCCCACCACCTTGGGTCGACCTAGAATCAATCTTATGAGGGAGGCCATTGTTAAGCGTGAGATAAGGGACTAATGAGGGAGAAGAGAGACAAGTGGGCAGTGAAGGCCGTTGAGCGCAAAGCGACCGTGACTTCTTTGGATCATCAATGGCAGCCACGAGCGATTGGACAACCGGGGGATGGGGGGAGAGAAATAGGAAATTAAAAAAAAAAATTCTAAAATGAGTATTTGGAGGACACGTGAAGTGAATCTAACGATTCTTCTAATGAAGATAGTAGATAAGATTTATACATGAATGTATCCCCTCTCGTACTACAAGATTGCACAGAACAATGCCGAAATTGAATGTCCTGAACTTCTAGCGGTAACAAAGTAAATTTGTTAGAACTTGAGGTCGAACCATATCGCCATGAATAACCCTTCCACCCAACCGGTGGAAGTGTTTTTCAGCTGCAATCTGATATTTTCTGCGTCGCAAATTCAACGGCCGGTTCCATGCTTTGATGTCAAGTTATGAGACAAACGCCAGGGACAAAATTTGGACAAGAACAACGGAATGATCTTACAATCAAAATAATTCATCTCGAAAGAAACCAAAGTTAAAGGCGCAGAGGCCCGATTATCTTATGTATTCCGAAAGATGAGTTCACCTAGCATATGCAAAACAAGACAAAGCGAATAAGACGCAATGCGATCATGCATTTGTCAACCGGGGCTTGGCAAGATTGGTTCACAAAATACGGCCACCGGAAGTTCAAAATCTGGCTGAGACAAAATAGTAGTCTCCGACCACGAGTTGACCAAACTGGGGTGGGACTTCACTTTAGCAAAAAGGGTCATTTGCATAAACACGCATGATTCGAGCATACCAATATAGTACTTCTTCTGGAGTCCTCAACCTAAACTCAAAGCATAATTGAGTCTTTCTATATTTTTTTTCATGCAATCCTATCTTAAAACTTTCGATTAATGTATGCTTAGACAAGTCTTTTTATTAACTGCATTGGTTAGCTATGCCAAATTATAAGCTTTGAGGACTCAATTACATTTCAGCATAAGCTTTAAGAGCCGTGTTATGATTATCCTCATGTTTTTCAATAATTGACGCGTAAATTAAACTTAATTTCACTCTCCAAACCGCAATTGACGCATGAGAGATCAAATCGGCTATGGCAACGTCAAACCTGTCCAATCACATGTTTTGTGGTGCTCGCTTGGGGACTCCGATTTCTCCTTTCTCACCTCCAGAAAAGAAGGGAATCTATAAGATGCTCGTGATTTTCTCGGCGTGGTAATTTGACGATTCTGGTGGGGAAGTGTAGTGGCGACAGATGGAAACACAAATCCCGAAAGCGCCATGCATGGAAAGGGACGGGGAAAAATTTATTTCCACGACCCCACGCGCTTGCTTAACCCACGATTCTTTAGGGTTCGTCGCCTTCTCTGTTAGCTTTATCTTGGAGATTAGACTGTAGAGTCTCTCTCTCTCTCTCTCTCTCTCTCTCTCTCGTGGGTTCCAATCATGGAATGCAGGTCGTCGATTACCGCTCGAGCTCATTGGTGACGTGGGTATTTTGGCACTTTGCCACATGAAAAGCACTCTACGCGTTAATTTTTAACGCATTGCAGCTAACTCATTCAAAGTTCTTATTCTTTTGGTTGATCCAGCGTGGTGCCCACCATTCGCAATGGAATAGAATGCCAGTTCTAGAAAACATGTACTGGCGTTCTTTTGATCGCTGCGCACGATGGAGGACTTTGGCTATATGTTTTGAGAGACTGGCCTGATTGGAAGTCTTAACATGCACTCGATTGGATCAGCGTAAAAGAGGAAAGTAGGCGTCTCAAACCACCGCAGTACCAATGTGTAGATCCGCTCTTAGATCATGAATGACTTAGCCAAGAAATGTTCAGGAAAAGATTCGATCAGATTCATGAAAATGCTCAGGTTGTGCCGATTAGTGTTTACAAACATGTCTGTTTAGCAATGTCTTTTTATCTAACTTACTATTTTGAGCCCAATTCACACATATCAAATGCTCTTAGTGGTAATTTAAAATCAGAACATAAATATAGTTGGTTTCTGATAGAGAATCCCTAAATAACTCAATGACATTATTTCACATTGAGCAAATCAAAAAAGAAAACCCTGTATCTAACACTAAACTTGGAAGCTAGTTGTAGTTGCTTTAAACGAAATTATGGCTGGAGGACGATGCTTGCTATTGAGGTATCGTCAGAGTCATAGAGGACAAGAAGATTGGAGAGAACGTGAGCAACGGTCGTGAACCTTAGAAAATCCAAAGAGAGCCCTTCTCTTCATGACTGAGAAAAGAGAGCTCGTCAACAAAGTCCATTTTATCTCTAAAAATATTAATTAGGCATCTTTTATTCTTACCAGCGAATGGGAAGATCGTATGGTACCATTGACCATATCGATACGCGGTCGTTTTGTTTGATGAGACGTGAACTGAAGAAGCATGGTATGACATTCTTGATCAAATGGATGATAAAAAGTTGACTGAATGGTTAAATTTAGGAACGATATAAGCTCCCCCAATGACTAATGAGTTTTGGGCTCGAAGCCCAATGAAAGAACTAGCTAGATAGCTACTCGATCGAGCAAATTTGCTATTTGAACTTGCATTCAGAGCACCCTTGCCAGTTTGACACCGATTCTCTTACACAACTACACAAGTGAACCCTTCAATCTGACTTTGTTTGTCCCTTGCCCATAAATTTGTACTTTCAGCCTTTTTCTTTGATTTGAGTTCAACCACCTGTTAATTTTGAATATAATTTCACAAGTGTATTGGCTATATTAGGACAAGCCATCGAGCCGTGTCGATGGCAGTGCCTGGACCGACATGGCCCGGGGACATTATTATGCCAAGCCTAGGCAAGACTCCACACATATTTCCATTCAGGGCGATGCAAGGTTGGCTTGGGCCCTTTTTCATTGTAAACTAATTTTTTTTGTAAAGAAAAATTAAAAAAAAAATAGAGTTGAAAATACGATATTCAATAAAAATTGCTAGAAATGGAAATGTAATAAACCTTGAGGTAAATAATACAGTATGTATTACATTCAACGCACAACGTACTAGTATACTATTAATATTAAAATTTTGATTTGACAGTCATTAAGAATAATTAAAGAATTAATAAAGAAATATTAAGGGAATTTTTTTCAATTAAATATGAATAAAGGACAAGTACATCCTCCACTTTAGTGACAAGCATGTGACGGTTGGATCAGTTTTGACCGTCAACAACGTACGAGTATCGTAATAATGATAAAGTATGGTCATTGTCCTCTTCTTCACGTTAGGAATGTTTGGTTGGAGTCAATTCTTGTGATAACCAATCAGGCCATTGGACAACCACTGGGATTCGCCCCAGTGGCCACCTTTCCAACATGGAAGGGGGAGGTGAGGGATTCAAATCCCCACCTTCTCCGGGGGGATAGGGTGGGGACGCGTAAGTTTCAGAGGTGGGTTTTGACTCCCATGCCCTGCATGAGGCAAGGCAAAAGTCTGAGAGTGAGTGTAGAGTAGGAATAGAGTAGGACTGACAAAAAAAAAAAATCAGGCCGTTGGACATTCCATTTATTTCATTGTTCGCAGTCAAAGCTATACCTATTGCTTCCATAAATGGTTGGTTAGTACTCAATGAGGACTGCAAGGTATCACAGATGCTAGTGATGAAGAAGAAGAGAGTAGCAACCATTTTTATTGTCTGCTCTGTTTTGTCCTCTTTTTTTTTTTTTTTTAATGACCTACATTCACTATAAATCATCTAATAAATCAAAAAAAAAATTACGCTACATATAATCTGTCAATAGTTAAATTAAAAACACTTAATATCAATTATGAATTGTCCAAGGCTAGTTATGGCTCGGATTGCTGCAATTCATATCGCACATAGTGTCCTTGGTCCTCCTCTTTCGACATGTTTGGACCTTCATTTTCAAAACATATATCAATGTGTGCACACATTTTAAGATACATTAGGAGTAAGCGGTCCTAAGTTCTATCTAAGTTACACCTAAAACATGGAGTCTATCCGTTAAAATAAGTTCTCTAATTTTTAGAACTCGAAACCTACATTGCATATCTAGGAACCTAGAACCTACCTTGTCACGGATTTCAAAGTTTACCTATGTTCCACTTGTACTATTAATTGAACGACTGTAATGAATCATTACTTCTAAGTACTATCATTTGCTGCAATTCATTATGACTCATATTTAGACACACAAGATTATGAAATATTAGTAAAGTAAAAATCTTAGTCATGTATATCACCAAAAATGGAAGCTCATACTAATGATTTCAAGTATACACTCATCATTGAACGCTATAAAATGCCATAAAATCACGTAAAATCATAAACTAAGAAAAAAATAAAACTTGTTTCGGATTCCAAGTTTCAAATTCTAGTCAAGATAGATTTCCTAATTTTTTTAAAATCGAAACCTACCATGCATATCGTAATCCGGATCTCAAGTTTTTTATTGTATTGTGCTTTGGTGATGTGTATTTCCCTCAAATAATTTGTACATGATCAATCTAATAAACTCAAAAAAAGAAAAAAAAAATGCTACAATATGGTAACTTTTTACTATTATTGTCTGTTATGGCAAATGTTGAAAAATCGGTGATCTCAAAAATATTTTCAAAATTTTACCACATGTTCTAAAGTTTCGGATCACGAGCTCCAGTGAGCACAAAATTGGTCAATAGCATCAAACAAAATCAATGCACGATCCAAGGTCGGTTAATTTTTGAAAGAATAAATGGATGGAATGATTCTTAAAAGAAAACCTACCACCAGCAGCACCAGGTGCAACAGCCAGCAGCGCGACAGCGCTAGTCAAGTCCTACCAGGGTTTGCACATTGCACTACTTTCAGCTAGTGAGGGCCATCTCCCTTGGGCATCACGCACTAGGATTTAAGCGCGGCCCAAGACTTGTGCATCATTTCATAAGCCTTGTGTCAGACTTCCGTTCTGCATAGAGAATTCGACAGAATAGACACACACACACACACACACACACACACACACACATATGCTTCTCATTTACTAAGAAGATAAATGCATTTCTCTCACTCCTAACTTGTAGTTTCTCTTTCTTGCTTTAACACTTAGAGCGTGCATGATAAAATTTCTATTTATCGATTTATCTATTTCTCAGTTCCCCGGAATAGGTTTGGAACAGAAATCCGTTTGGTAACGTAATTTGATTTCTCTATTTCTGAAACAGATTTATATTCTAAAAATAGAGAAATCAAAGAAATCAGAAGCTGAAATTTTTAACTTCTCAGTTTCTGAAATAGAAATCAGAAGCTGAAATCAAATCATATAAAAGAACATTGTGCTTTCTTGCTAACTTAATTCATTCATAACCACAACTTCGCAAATTATTGCTAATTTTCTTTCTCTTCTTTTGCTCGTGTTTTTTTTTTTTCATTTTTTTCATTTCTTTTTATAACTTCCTCTAATGGGTTCCCAATTTTAAAAAAAACGACCAAAGTTCTTAAATGCTTACTTAAAAACAATGGGGCTCTTTCCTTCTAGAAAGGGCAAGCGCATGGCCAAATGAAGAAAAAGTTCTTACGCAATAGATGAATAAAAACATGCCTAGAAATTTAACCTTGTTTCTTTATGGATTCAAAATTCTTGCAAAATCAAAATAATTAGATTGTTACACAATCTTGAATTTTAATTCGAAGGTAAGAGACTCAAGAGAATCTCTCTCTTTGCTATGCAAGGGCCATTAAAGGTTCATTGAACAACAATAAAGAAAATAGGGATGAACAACTGGGCTGATTCAATTCGAGAATCAAAATAAACCGACCTTCCCCCGATTGGTTCCTAACCATAAACATTACTTCAAGGTAGAATTCTCATATATTCCTTTACACCATCAATTTTATTTTGTTGATAATTTTGTATAATACTAGTCTTTGATAAAATGACAAGGCTGTATTGGCGCCATTGATGGCACCCATATTCATGTTTCTGTACCTATGTCGAAGCAAATCCCATTTAGAGGTAGGAAATAAATCATCACTTAGAATGTGATGTACATTTGTTCATTTGACATGAAATTTACTTTTGTATATGCTGGTTGGGAAGGCTCTGCCAACGATTGTCGAGTGCTTGCAACAGCAATGGAGACTCCTCGCTTGGAATTTCTTAGGCCATCACCAGGTATTTGCTTGTCCTTTAAGGAGTAATTTTCTTTATGATCATATTTATAGTTACAAATTATAACCAATGTATGAATACATTGTTGTAGACAAATACTATATCGTAGATTTTGGTTATGCAGCAACTCCGGGAATTTTAACTCATTTTAAAGGTGAACAGTATCATTTAAATGATTATAGGGGTACAATGAGACGGCCAACAACTGCAAGAGAATTGTTCAACTATAGGTATTCTTCTCTAAGGAATGTCATTGAAAGATCATTTGCGGCAATAAAGAATCGTTTTTTCATATTGAGACACATGCCCTCATTTGCAATTCCAAAGCAAGCATATATTGTAATTGCATGTTGTGTAATCCATAATTACATCCGTGATCAAGACAAGATGGATAAGAACTTTTCCTTATATGGAGATCCGCAGCACTTGTCTGAACCTACACAGGATGGGCTTGCAAACGATAAATTAACCGATGAGGGAAACCAAATAAATACACTTAGGAAAACCATTGCTAATAAAATGGCAAGGGATAATAATATGTCGGAAATTCCATGAAATTGTATTTTCAATTTTCGTAATGTATTGGTATTATTTCGACTATTATTTTGCATCTGAGGATTTCCTATGTTGTTTTAGTATTATTTCGACTAATATTTTGTATTTGAGGATTTCCTATGTTGTTATCTAATCAATTTCTATTTCTAGAAATAGAAATTTTATTATGTTATTAAACAGATTTCTATTCCATAAATAGAAATTTTGAGTCGTTATCAAACGGGTTTCTTTGCTTAAAAATTTGTCCAGGGAATAGAAATTAAGAAATCAATTTCTAGCCAGAAATCAATTTCTAGAACAAAAATTTTGTCATGCATGCCCTAATACCTTTTTACTATCTTTTATGGAGATGGTCCATGACATATGGGTGCTTGTTCCTTAGGCAATCGCAGGGATGGACTTTAGAGCTCTCTCTCTCTCTCTCTCTCTCTCTCTCTCTCTCTCTCTCTCTCTCTCTCTCTAGTTCTTTCGATTTTTCAATTTTATTTTGTAGGTACCAAAATTCTCCTAGTCTAGGTACACTCTCGCCTCTCTCTAAAATTGGATAATTTGCATCTATAAATCCTAATAATGTTGAAACAAATTTTCAAATCATAACACCTGCCATAATTCTGCTAAAGTAGGTAGCAAAATTTTCATTGAAAATAAGTCGCTATTCTACCTAATTAAACTAGAAAGAATAGCCACATTTTGTTAGAAAAATAATTCATCGTGCTACTTAAATTAAAGGTCAAAACTTTAGTCCATTAGGCTTGAAATTTTCGGCATTTACCCGTTCTTGCATTGGCCGAATATTTGCTTGTAGCCATGCCTAGTCCACGCAATTGATTCAAGTCAATTCATCATCGGCGGTCCATCACAAACACAATAAGTGAACTAATTATCCTAAAACTATATGCAATTATAACTTTTTATTTATGGGCCAAAGATTAGTCCTTGATTTTCTATGCAATGAGTTCTTAAATGGGACTAGCCCAATCCACATGACTAATTCAAGTCCATTCACCATCGCCGGTCCAACACAAATGCAATTAATAAACTAAAGTATATAATAAATGCTCTTAAAACTATATGCAATTATAACATTTTTGTTTAGGAATTAAAGATTAGTCCCTCAATATACATGCAATAATCGTGGAGCTTTATACTAACAATCCCACTCTTGTAATACAATTAACCCATTAAACATAATTTTCCTTCCTTGCCTTTGTTGCTTGTCCACTTGATTTCTTGCCGAACTCTTATCCCACACGCACATACACATTAGAATTTACTTTAGCAATCCAACCCCTCAAAGCTGCGTTTGGCAAAATAGGATAAAATTTATCCTACTCTATGTTTAATGCTTACTTAGGATAAGATAAAGCCGGATATAAGATATCATGGGCGATGTGTAATGAAAATTGATAAGATTTCTAATATTCCTAATAGGAAAGTTATTGTTTCTAAATTAAAAAAGTTCTCAAATTAAGAAAAAAATTTAAATTATATTTCAATATAAATATTATTTGAATTCTAATAAAAAATTCAAAATAACAAAAAATAACAATTTATTTTTAATTTAATCTTATTTTTATTTATATAGTTGACTTTAATTCTATTTTATAATATAAATTGAATATAATTATATATTTATATTTATTAAATATTGTAGGTATATTAGTACAATTTAGTATTTAATAAAATTTTATTAGAGAAGGGGGAAAAATAAAAATAAATAATTAAAAAAGAGAGGAAAAATAAAATAAAATAAGCAAATAAAAATAAAGTAGACAAGAGTGTTAGAGAGATTTGAAAATGACTTAAAGCCTAGAGTTCTCACTAAACTTGAAAATGACTTTAGACTCGGAGCTTTAGATCACCTTTAAGCAAAATAAACAAAACCAAAAAAATCAACAATGTGTAATTTTAAAAACAACATAATTGGTTAAAAGGAAGTAGTAAAATTAAATGATTTACCTCATTCAAACTCAAAAATTGAGATGAAAACTTTGATTAATTCAAGTTTGGGACCTCTCTAAATGTGGGCTTTTGAAAACAAAAACTCGAAGAAGTGATTAGATGGTTGAAAGTTAATGAAGTGGAAGCTCTACTACTTTGGAAAGTGAAAACTTGCCATGGTTTTCCGCATATGACCAAGGCAAGAAATTGTTTAATAAGTTCTCAATAGTTTAAAAAAAATAATTAATTAAAGTTAAAAGAAACTTTGAACTTTGAAGTGCTGCAATTAATGAGTTTCAAATGGCCCCTATGAGACTAGCTAGGATACACTTTGCCCAAAAGAATTAATCACTAGAAGATATCTTGATGAAAATGAAAATGAGCTCCTCTTCTTCAGTCAAGTAAGTGCATGAATCACCAATGCATGAATGAACTATAGTTAAAATTGATGATCTCATGCATAATGTCAAAGATACCAAGTTTAATGTCTCAAACAAAAGCACAGGTTCAAACTTTGGCAACGAGCAAGAGAGATGGCATGCCAATTAAAGAGAAATAAAATTTGAGGAAAACAATATTCATTCTAGACATTTGATTTTGAACATTGGTGAGTTTGAAATATTTTTTTTATCCACTAAAATCATCAATGAAAGATATAAAAAAATTAGGAAAATCTCAAAATATGAATTTCCAGATATATCAACCATATTCTATAAGGTAGTGTTTGTTTGTGTTCTTATTTTTTGTTCATGAACAGAATTCTTGTTTTTTTTTACTCTGGGGAACAAAAAAAGAATAGAAACGCGTTTGTTGACACTTAAATTTTGGCAACCCATTTAGTCATTTATCGCATTAAAAAATTAGGGGTTAAATTTATCTCTAAAAAAATATTAATTGCATAGTATATAGATTTAGTTGCATTTGTCTTTAATTTGTATTTTTTATATTTATTTATTGTACCGGTGGCGGATGGGTCGAATTAGTGGTTTTGGGTTTTAAATTAACAGGCTGGACTAAGCTCATAAAGAGTATAAATTGGCCGGAGCCCGTTTTCTGAAATTGAGATTTGAAATTAGGATTTTTGGAATTTAAGAAAATCGGATTGTAATCTTATCTTTAAAAATCAGTAGAAGATATTCAGGAGATAAAGAAAAGGTTTTTCATGACCGTATGGGTTATAAGCAATCTTCGTATGAGATGAAATATTGACAAAATATTGCATTTTGTTTTTCTTATATAAGGAGTGCACAGAAAAAGTTAAAAATGGGGGCTTTTTCTAGGGTTTCTTTTGGGGTCGACTAAAAAGAAAAGTAAACTAAAAGGCAAAGAGAGAACAGGGACAGGGGAAACGTAAAAAAATCAGTTTTGGACAAGAATTTAGAATAAAAAAAAAATGTGATTCTTGAGAGAGAGGGGAAACGTGATTGGATTAGATATTTACTATTCATTGTCTTCCTCATATTTTATTTTAATTTCGCTCCACTATTCTAAAATATATATAAATTTTATGCTCCACCAAACACATTTATGTTCTTTTTCTATTCTATTGCCGGCTCCTCTTCACCCGCACTATGCTCACACCGTCGTTCTCCACCGTTACCAAACGTGCCCTTACTGTTCATTGTCTTCCCAACCCACATTTGAGCCCGAGTCGAGCTTCACTCGCTCACACCGTGCCACCACGCCGCAACCCGGTCGAGCGCCGCTCACCTTCTGCTGCGATACAAGCACTCGAGCCGCCCCTTTGCCGAGCTCCTCGCCGCCCTTGCGAGTCCCTTGCTGCCCGAGTGCCCACGCCTGAGTTGCTCTGCTGTGCCGCGACCCGATTTTTTTGCTCGTCGGGCCCCAAGTCGACCCATCAACCCAGAAGCCCGCGAGCCCCCTCGCCCAACCTTGGCTTCAATCTCGCGACTCGACGCCACCACCTGATTCCTACGCCAACATTGCCCGGAGCCTCTGCCAGACCCGATTTCGCCTCCTGCTCTGCTCCTTTGCTCTCGCGAGTCGCTGTCCACTGCACCTGACGACCGCTCCAGCAACGCCGCGACGACCTGCTGCTCTGCCGTGCCGCGACCTGGAGTCTTCTACCCGAGCCGACTGACCCACTGTAGCCCTACCGCACACCACTTCTGATCCGACGCTATTCTGCCCGAGTCCGATTTACCCGAGCCAAATCTGCCCGACGCTAGTGCCCAGCGCCCAAAGCCAGTTGCCCACGTCCGACGACCGTGCTCCTGCCTCCGCCGACACTGCGCCTCTACCCGCCAGTCTGCTCGCCACCGATCACCCTTGCCGAAGCTCCGATCGCGACGCCCTCCGCCGATCGGGATTCGCTGCCTGGTGACCAGCCGCACAAGCAAGCCCACTTTTGGGAAAAAGAAAAAACAAAAAAAAAGAAAAAGAGGATTAGATAATCTTTTTATTTATTTATTTTTTGTTTGCTTTTATTTTCTTCTATAGCCTGTTTTCTTTAGTAAAATTGTTATTGATACTCCAACATGAAACTGCCCCTCAAATTAGGGGTTGTTAGTCCGATTTTTGCGCCCAAAATCCAACTCGCAATCTTTACAAAAATCGACAATCCAATCTCAAACCTGAGATTCGATTTGCGATTTAATTTTAAAATTGGTCAACCCAATCATGCGCGAGATATGGTTCGCCAATTTTTTGATATCAATATTGTCTTGCTTGATTTGATGTTGTGGTTTTGGATCAATTTTATTTTCATAAGAGGGAAAAAATCACAAGAAAGTCGGGTTAAGTTTGTTTTAGAATATTCCTAGTATTAGGGTTAAAATCGCAATCTTATTTCGAATTTTTAAATAAGAAAATCCAAAAAATCTGAATTAGGATTAGGTTTGTTTTTATTATCTTGCATATTTAGAATAGGAATTTTATTTTGCATCATGAAAAGAAAACAAAAAAAAAGTGCATTCATTTAGGTTGTTAGTTTTTTATTTGAATTGCATGTGTTAATTATGTGTTAGTTTTAATTTCGAATTTCATAAAGAAAAACACAAAAAAGAAAAAAATCATTGTGCATATTAGATTAGAATTGCATGTTTCATTTTAAATTTAGATCATCTTTTTAGATAAATTGCATTTTAGATTTAGATAATGTCTTAGTTTAAATTAGGATTTAATATGACTTAATCCCTAGTTTAAATTAGATAGAATCTTAATCTAGCTAGATCATTTTTGCATTTTTTTCTTAAATTTCAAATTTCGTAAAATTTGTCTTAGGATAAATTAGTTGCAATTTCTAGGATATATTGCATTTTTTAGAATAGAAAAATCATATGCACGTCATATAGAATTAGGTTCATGAAATGCACGTCATTTTAGTGATTATTGTTAGATTCATTTTTAATTAAATTGCTCATCATTAGATTAGGTCATTTAATAAATGTCACGTGACATATAGCTTGCATATTAAATTGTATGTCGCATGTCATTTTAGTTAAAATAATATTGTACGTCATCGCATTGCATCACAAGTCAATCCTGGTTGATTTAGATTACATATTTAATTATTGATGTTCATTAAGAAATCATTAGTTTTTTTTTACTCATTCCTATAGTTTAGGATATATTACCATGCCATATCATTTCATATTAGATTAGAAGCATTGCATTGCATATGGACTATATTCTCATTGAAAAAGAGAAAACAAAAATTGAGTAATTACTTGTTAATTAGAAACCATATCTAAGGTTGTTGATGTGGATTTTTATTTAACATTGCAGATGTTTTCGTTGCTATGAGATAAGTCCTGCAATTTATTTATTGCTTAATTTAGATGTTAAATTGATGGTTTGCGCACTCGCATGATAATCTCACATGTTAGAGAAATAGTTTAAAATCAATTTAAGCTGCTTGCAAAAAAAAAAAATTCAAAATAAAAGAAATGGTACCGAAAAGCATTAGAGAAATCTAGCATAATCAAGTCCCCGTACCCAAATCTCTGGTTCGTAGGAGTAAAGTGAATCTCCCATTCCTTTACTTGGGTTTCTAATCGACCCACTAAAAATAGATTAGTGGCGACTCCTAGTTAAAAATCAATTGTATGTTAAGAACTTGAACCTAAGTCGCGAATTGGTATGGGTTTGGGAGAGCCCGAGCTAAGTTTAGACTTAGTAATCCATTAGCCAAACACTAGGTAGTTCACCCGAAAATTTGGTCGCGACAGCGTTTGTTTGCATTTTGTTCAAAATCTTTTTTTTTTCTTGGGAACAAATTTGGAATAGAAACAAGAAACAAAAAAAAACTTGTTTCTTGTTTCTGGAACAATTTTGAGAAACAAAATTTCTCTCTTTTTTCTTTTGTTCTATTTCTTTCCTTTTTCTTTTCTTCTTCTTTTTTCTTTGGTCGGTAGTCACCTCGGCCATGACCGACGACTGGCCATCGAGGGCCTGCAACGCCATCGAGGGCCGGCGACCTCGCCAAAGCATCGTCGACCCCCAGTGAGGCCAAGCGTTGCCAGCCCTTGGCGAAGCTCGGGCTCGCCCAGATTCGGTGAGGCCGAGCAGGCCTAGCCTCGTCGGACCATCGCCAGGGGACTGATGGCTGGGCGAGCTCGGCCTCATTGGATCTAGGCAAGCCCGAGCTTGCCCAGCCAAGGCAAGGCCGAGGCTCACTATGGCTGGGTGAGACTGTCGGCCCTCATTGGCCGGTCGCCAACCATGGTCGAGGCCAGCGACCAACCAAAAGAAGAAAAAAAGAAAGAAGAAAGAAAATAAGAAAAAATAAAATAAAAATATTAAAAAATTAAAAGAAACAAAAAAAGAAAACAAATTTACCAAATGGGCTTCGGTTCTTTTTTTATTCCCGGAAAAAATTTACCAAACTCGTTTTTCTGATAAAAAATTGTTTCCTGGAACATAAATAATTTTTTCTATATCTGTTCCATGGAATAATTTTTGAACAGAAACACAAACAAACACACCCTAAATAATATGGTGATGAGTTAAGATATCAGTGTTCTACACTACTAACATGCACATCGAAATTTATCAACTTATCCTTAATGTCTCAGACTCTCTGCAATCTGATCGTAGAAATTGGTTTGCCATTTCTTCCATGGAAAGGCCAAATCAATAGGCCAAAAAGTGTGTGGATTTGATCAATCGATTAATAATCACCCATATAGCATTATTACCACTTGACACCCTCGATAGACCAACAATGAAATCCATGATGATATACTCTCACTTCGATAAGTATTTTAAGTTGGTGTAATTGTCCACCTGTTTTTTGTGCTCAATTTTCATTCGTCGACAAACTGGATATTGATTGAAAAATTTCAAAGCATTCTTTTCATGTTGTTGACCCACAAGAAGTTTTCTATTATGTCCTTATACATTTTGGTGCTTATCGGATGAATTGAGAATCTAATATTGTGAGCTTTTTGCAATATCTCCTTATTCAATTCTAAATCACCGGGAACCAACAAATTAAAAACTGACTAGAGAAATTTCGGCGAAACAAAGCGGTATGAAGCTCTTGTCGCAGTGAATAGAAGCGATGATGGCATTGCAAGTGAAGACAATGGGGGTGGGTGTTGGAGAAGTCGAACTGACGAATGGTGGTGGAGGCGGGATTGAGATCTCTGGCATAAATGAGGGACTGGATGTGGTCGTGGAGGTTGAGGTGAGGGGTGGACAAATTAAAAACCGACGGGAGAAATTCCAGCGAAACAAAGAAATATGAAGCTTCCCTCATCTGGCATATAAGAGCTTGGTTCACATGCATACTAAAAAGGTCAACATTGATACCAATCTCTACATTTTATCACGGATTAGGATCCTCTAAATTTATTTAAAGGTTACTTCTCATAGCTGGAAACCTCTTTGCTATACTCGTTGGATGGTCAAGATTTGTTCTCCATGTTTCTTTTCTTTTTCACTATTTTTTTTGCTTCCTTTTTCTTTTACCAAAATTTCCTTAGCATCTTCTCCCCCACCCCCCTTCTCTTCTAGGGAATTGATTCAAAGATGGATTGATACCAAACCTTTAACTAGAAAATCGAGAACCAATCTTGTGATTTTCAGTTCCAAACAAATGGAATAAAAAAACCTAAAGAATTGGGTTTGGCACTATCAATTAGCTCTTGATTCTCAGGTAAGCCAATGTTATATTTCAGGTTAAAAAATAAAAAAATAAAAAACCACTCTTGAAATAAAGTATAAAAGTTACTCCATTTCATTATCATAAACAGTTTTTAATCAAATAGTTATGTTATTATTTGTTCATCTTGATGGGCACAAATTCATCCTTCTCCTCCTCCTCCTTCTTAATAATAATAATAAAAAAAAGCTTCAAAACTAGTTCAACCTAGGTGGTTCTAGTCCTTCTAGCTTGGGAATTAAGAATCGAACCAAACCCCTAGCCGATTCTAAATTTCTAGAACTAAAACCTAAGTGATTCTACCTAGAACAAATTTTAAACAGGTCAATCAACTAGTCTAGATCAATTTGGTTCGGCTCCTTAGCTATATCTGACTGATGCTCATCCCTAAGGATGCTAAAACCACAAAGACACTACTTTCGCTATAGACGCCAAAGGATATCGTCTTCCCATTACTCAATGCTCCATCGTTGTCAACTTGCATCCTGCAAGTCTTGACCCATCGAGCCCTCAATCCTTGACCTAGAGACCCTACCCTCTCTTTTTTCTACTGCAAATCAAACATGGCTCTATGATGCATCCCATACTCAAGATCAACTCGTTCAACCAAGAAGATCAGGACATATTCAAGATCAACGACACTCTCCTCGACAAGTTCCTCATCGATAAGGCCCGCACATTGAAGGTTACATCAAGGCACTCTGAAATGAGCAAAAGCATTGGAAATATTGTTTTGATTTTAATTGCTCCTAGTTTCTAAACGTTTCTAGTTTTTATTAGGGGTGAGCATGGTCCAGGTTGGTTCGGGCCACCCCCTAACCCTATGACCAACCCGTACAGTGTCGGTCCTCAATTTTTAGGACCGAGAACCAACCCTATTGAGCTTGGGACCAATGACCGGACCGAACCCATTGGGTCAACCCGGGACCAATCGATAATTTTTTTCGTTTTAATTTTTATACTCCCTAAAAAAGCAAACCCACAAATTCAAATTACACATCTATCGACAATGCGGCATTATGCAACTAAATTATAAATACTAATACATATTTAGCAAATTTAAGATGACACAATAATAGAAATTTCATACTTGCTAACAGCTCATTGAGATATAGGACACGATGGAAAGTTCTTGTAATCATCTATCTTTAATATTCATAACATGCAAAAACGTTTTCCTGCATTTGATCATGTAAAGTCCACTCAAAAAAAAAAAAAAAATGAGCTTCACACCACTTGACTAACAAATCACCGTAAAAACTGCAGTACTACTCTACTCTTCAAAAACTTATACCATTTGACACAAATTGAAAAGCAAAGTGCAGGTGAAATTCATTAGTAAAATACAATTAAACCATAAAAAGTTCAAAATACTTAATATAAATCATGAATATATAACTTTACATCTTGTTAATTCACTTGAACTTCTAAACACCTAAAAACAAAACAAACGACACATAATTAATACTCAACAAAAGCTTTAAATTGAAATTACTATTAGTGCTATTGATAGAACATGTCAATATAATATAATATAACAGACATTTTACTTAGATTTGAATATATAAAAGAATTATAAATAATATAATATAATATAATATAATATAATATAATATATTATACATGGTTGGTCCAGGGTTGGACCAACCCAAAACTCTTAGGACCGAGGACAAATCCGCACAGTGTTGGTCATGGAATTTCAAGACCAAGCACCGACCCAATCCCCTTAGGACCCGGACCAAGGACCGACCCAATCCCCTTAGGACCCGGACCAGGACCGGCAGGGTTGGGACGGTCCAGGGTCGGTCCAAGGTCGACCCTAGACCGCTGCTCACCCCTAGTTTTTATGTAACTTACAATTTCTATACTTGACTTTAGTCTCTTAGGGCGCGTTTAGCAACCGACCAAATAGTGTTTGATTTTGTTCATTTGTTCTTGGTAGTAGATTTAGAACAGAAATTCATTTGGTAAATTTTTTGTTCTCGGGAAAAGATTTGGAGTAGAATCAAGAAGTAAAAAAAAAATTGATTCCTTGTTCCCGAGGATAATTCTAGAATCAAGCCAATCGAAATTTTTTTCTTTTCTTTTTTCTCTTCTTCTTTCCTTCTTGTTTTTCTTCCTTTTCTCTTCTTCTTGCACTGCCACCGCCATCAACCACCATTGTAGGTGACCGGTGACCAGTTAGGCGAGCTTGCCCAGCCACCAGCAAGCCTTGTCTAGGCCTCCCTTGGCCATCGACGAGCCTCGCCTAGCCGAGCGAGACTTGCTCAACCACCGGTGAGCCTTGCCTAGTTGGGCAAGGCTTGATTGAGCCTTGGTTGGGCTGGGCGAGGTCGAGCTCCACTAGCGGTTGGGCAAGCTCAACCTTGTCAAGGGCTAGCGACGGGATAGGGAAGAAGACAAAAGAAAAAGAACAAAAAAAAAGTAATAAAATTATTTAAAAATTTAGAAGAAAATGGTTTGGATTAGAAATTTTGAGAACAGTGCCAAATGTGATTCTATCCTAGGAATAAAAATTTTGGGCAATTACTAAACACCTTCAAATACTTAGAATTTGTTATCAGGAACAGAATAAAAAAAAGAATCATTTGTGATCATAAATTATTCTCGGAAACATAATGGTTACCAAACACGCCCGTACTCTTCTTTTGATTTTCTATAAAAGGTCATTGAGCCTCTCTAAAATGGACACCAAATTTGATTAATGAAATTTGCTTGGTGCAATTCCTTAAACTTTGAAGAGTTCAAACCCCTTG
This sequence comes from Eucalyptus melliodora, assembly GCA_004368105.4. Lineage (NCBI taxonomy): Eukaryota > Viridiplantae > Streptophyta > Magnoliopsida > Myrtales > Myrtaceae > Eucalyptus > Eucalyptus melliodora. The sequence goes on from CM023402.3 coordinate 15,213,190, forward strand.
AAACTTGAAAGAATTTTCACTTGAACCTTAAAGAGTCAAGGCTTTTAAAGCCTACATCTTGAAGCTGCACCCATGATGCCATTTTAACTTCCTCAAAGGCCTAGAAGATCAATCATTAAAGTTCCTATGCTTTTCTTCATTCTATCCAATCCTATTTTGCCCACTTCCTTCCAAAATCAATAAGCCTACAATGCTTATCTAAGATAACTCAAAACACAAAAGTTGCAAATCCAAAGTCTCCATTCTTTGGCTTTGAAATCAAGTCAATAAGATTTGAATCAACAAATTTATACCCATTTTTCCAAACTAGCATAGAACTGAAATTTCTACTTGATTTTTTGACAAGTTTCTATGTGTGTAAGTTACTCTCCCAATTTCATTGTTTGAGTAGTCAACCTTAGATTATATCACTCTACATGTTAAATCCAACATGGTCAAACCCATGTCCAACTTCGCCGAACCTGGGCAACACAAGCAACCAATGCTATCATTATGGCCCCTTGGCAAGACCCACGCGAATTTGAGGATACATTAGAGTTTCAAACACTATTTCAATGAGTGCACATGAGCAGCGAGCGAGGGGCGACCACTTGAGGATGCGGTGTGAAGGTGGGATGGCTAGGACACATGAGGCACGTTGAATGGTAGTGGTTGAGGAGGGAGAGAGAGAGAGGGTATTGGCAAATTGGGTTTATACTAAAGGGCATAATTGTCATTGTATTGTTTTAGCCCTAAACCCTATGTATATATTGTAAATTACTTCATCAATGCAAGTATTTTCGCCCAATCTCTACATAATATCAGAGCGATGATTCTTGAAGCCCGTCTCTCATGTCTCTCTTTAGCCTTCTCGCTCGTAATAATTGCTGTTGTTGCTAGGGTTTCTTTTTGGTTGCGTTTTCAACAAGATTCCTTTGCAGTACCCATTGAAAGAGCACCCCCATCACTGCTCCCTCGCAGATTCATGGAGTACGAAATCTAAAAGGGGGGCACGCTCCCCCATCGTTGCTCCCTTGCAAATTCATGGAATGCGAAATCTGAAGGGGGGCATGTTGATGTTGCAGATCTGAATGAAACTCCACATTAGGTTCTTCGTCCTGGTTGCCCTGCATTGATCCTTGTCGTCACTTCCTCCGAATCCAGTCACTTGACCCGTGCATATGTGAAGAAGTGGGTCAGAATCAGCGTTGGAATTTATACCAGAACATCTTGTAGAGATAAACTCAAAGCCAATGATCGCTCTTTTGGCCGCAAGTAATCATGGCAACTAAGTCTAAAAAATCTTCAGCCACCATTCCCGCACATGAGCAGGTGGGCAGCCCTTATTTTTTGCATCATTCTGATAACCTAGGATCTAATCTCGTTAGCATGGTTCTTACGGGTGACAATTACAACAATTGGTCTCGTGCCATGGAGATTGCACTTTCCACCAAGAACAAGATGATGTTTGTTACTGGAGAAATAAAAAAGCCAGTTGCAACAGATCCTGCCTATGCATCTTGGATTCGTGTGAACAATATGATTCTATCTTGGATACTTAATTCCATCCATCCAGATTTGGTGCCAACAGTTCTTTACACAGAGTCAGTTGCAGATGTTTAGGCCGATCTTCGTGAACGTTTTTCGCCATCGAATGGTCCTAGGATTTTTCATCTCGAGCAAAAGATATGCACCATTGCTCAATGTGACAATACCTTGACTAAGTACTATAAGAAGTTGCGAAGCTGCTGGGATGAATTGAATAATTTAGATTCGTTACCGCAATGCTCTTGTTTGGCTCATTCTATCATCACCACACAACAAGAGAAATGTAGCTTGTTTCAATTTCTCATGGGTCTTAATCTGAGGTACATTGATGTTATTAGTAAGATTTTACTAATGAATCCATTACCTGGTGTTGCATGTGCATATGCGCTAGTTCTTCAAGATGAGTCACATCGTCATATCCAATTGGATCGTCCACTATCCGACCAAACCAGCACTTTGCTTAGCACTCATGGAAATAATGCTCCATAGCTGTACATGAATTCCTCATATCATGGACAGCTCAGATCTCTTGGTGCCTCCGCTCTATCCGCTAACCTGGCTAAACAGATGAACATGTCTCGTAGCCAAGAAAGATGTGCCCATTGTGGCATCCCGAGACATACGCGAGATGTGTGTTATCGACTTCACGGCTTCCCTCCTAACCACAAACAACGCCGTGGATAGCCATCTACTTACTCTCTACTCGCGAATAACAAGTCCAGTCATATTTCTAATGTGGCATCTCCACCATTCACAAATGATCAGTATAAGCAATTGATGTGCTTGTTGCAAGTGGTAAACATCCCGAAAGCCAACCTCTCAGGTAATGTTTTCGGCTTAACTTTGAATTCATTTAATTCCAATACTTGGGTTATTGACACTGGCACTACCAATCACATCACATTTGAACCCCATTACCTTACAAATTCGACATACTATTCCTCTTCACATCCCACCGTTGGAATTCCAAATGGTGTTGGTGTCCCCATGACATCACACAGTTTAGCCCCCCTTCCCTCAACTATCTCCCTTGATAATGTCCTTTGCGCTCTCTCTTTCAAATACAACTTATTGTCAATCTCCAAACTCACTCAAACTTTAAATTGCTCAATCATTTTTTTCCTAACTTCTGTCTTTTTCAAGACCTCTTGACGAAGAGGATCATTGGTCGGGGCCATAAGCATGGTGGTCTCTATTATCTGGAGATTCCTACCGAACCTGCCATTCTTTCTACTACAAATTCTTCATCTCATCTTTGGCACGCCCGCTTAGGACATCCATCCGAGTAAGTTTTAACTACTTTGCAACAAACTTTATGTTTTAGTCCAGCAAAACAATTCAGTCTATGTGATGCTTGTCATTTATCCAGGCAAACGTGTCTGTTTTTTGTGTCTAGCACTATTACTACTCCAAATCCTTTTGAACTTATTCATGTTGACATCTGGGGACCTTATTCTCATTTTACACATAAGACATGTCATTATTTTTTTATCTATTGTTGATGACTATTAGCGTTATACTTTTTTGGATTTTTTTGCTTACTTTTAAGTCTGATGCAATTGACTCTATGATTCGCTTCTTTACTTTTGTTGAGACTCAAATATCAAACCAAAGTCCAAAATGTTCAATCTGATAACGAGACTGAATGTCACACCCCAAACCTCGAGCGCGCCAACATCCCACCATGGTCATTCAAATATGCAACGTTCCCAGGCACTCATTGCCAACTCATTCATTTTAAATGCACATGCGGAAGCATATTGTAAGACCCCTGACAATGAAATACAGGAAGCATATTCTACAACATAACACTTTCATAAATCAACGGAGTTACAAATGAAGGCTCATAGACAAAAGTTTACAAAAGACCGGCTCTTAAAAAGGGACTGTCCTACAACCTACAAGTCGGACACGTTCTCCAACCCTTATGACTTCACATCTGCAACTCCTCAAGGCTAACCAAAGCTATCTGGCTGCTCCGTCCACAAGGGACCTGAAAATGTTGGCCCATGATAGGGTGAAACATTGTCTCAGCAAGTTTAACCGCCTAAATCCTTATTAGAAAGAAAATACACCCAATGGTGGCTTAGCCACACCACATAGAGGACTTACCCCACCTCCGTTCCTTCCTGCAGGTTAGCACAATTCAAATCACTCAATCACATTCATATCACTCAAGCACATATGGTAATAGAATTCAAACAATTCAATTACTCGGATCGACTCAGCGATCAATCGACTTAGTCGATTACATGTCATTAAGGTCATCACACAGTCATTTTGACTATTCATTCTCGACCCTCAAACATGGCCCTCCAAGCGAATCTAAATTTAGTGGTAATCACGGTTACACTCTACAACTTTCAATATTTAGTGGCTTTACGGTCCCACTTGACCCTTTTAAGATTCAATGGCTTTACAGTCCCACTCCACCCTTTTCATAAATCCAACCATTTTCTGTAGTCTACCAAAACATTTTTGGCATTGTCAACCGATACCCGGTTATTTTTCAATTAATAACCAAAGATTATTCAATTTATGAATAAATCCTAAAATTACTCATAAATCAATTTAGCACAAAATAAAGCTCAAATAAATAAACGAACTGCACCACAATGATCAACATAAAATTCCGGTCACTGGTCATCCTTGCCTAATTTACGGAAAATAATTAATTAATTAAATTTATTCCGAAAATTAAATTAAATAAAATTCATATTTTTCACAATTCACACTCAATTTATAATATCCAACTATCAATTTCAAAATTTGAATACACATTAGCGATCAGCACGAAATTATGAGAACATAGGGTCCCGAAATAATTTTTTTGAAATTTATTAAATAATTAAATTTATTCCGAAATTAAATAAATAATAATATTTTAATAATTTCGTAATATAATATATTATTAAATAATTCCAGAATTTCGAAAAATTTAAGTAAATAAAAAATAAACCCCTATTATGTCCTATCAAGGTTTATTATAAAATAAACTCTCTTAGCCTTAATTAAACATGCTTCAAATTAAAAAAACCTCTTAATCTAAATCAAAGTTAAATAAACTAAACTAACCACCTAAGCTTACTTAACTTAGACTAAGCACTCTTAAGGCATCATTGACCCTCTAATCAAGATTTAGTGAGTTAAACTCACCCGATTAACGAACTGATCGGACCAAGACGACGGGGACGCTGCGGGGATCGACTTTCCTCAAGGCGGGCCAAGCATCCGGGATTGGGAAGCCAGCCAAAACGGGTCAAGATTGGGCTGCAATACTCACTCGATGAGCTGCTAGTTGAGGCTGACAAAGGGGGAAACAGGCTAGCTTTGAACCAAATCCAGTAAGGGAAGATCGGCAGTGGCTTGGACGGGCCAATGGGGAGGTTGACGGCGGCTCACGGAGGTGGGGACGAGCTCCGGCAGCTCTTGGAACGCATAGACTGAAATCGACGGGGACGGCTAGGTGTCGGCCAACCACAAAGTAGTGGCTGTGCAAGACGGCAAGCGGCGATGACGAGCAGCTCATGCAGTCGGGACGGTGGCTCCGACGAGGCTTGCTGGCTCCGATAGTGGCTGACGAATGGCGAGCAGACAACTGGCGAGGTGGGATGATGGTTGGAGGCTCAGGCCGAGATGGTGTGACGTGTTAGCCAGTGAGGCGCGTGCACGGATGAACGGCGACCACGATGGCTCCGGCAATGGCGGCGAATGGCGAGCGGTGAAGGAGCGGACGAAGGGGGTCGGGCTGCTGCAACCGGTTCTCTCTCTCTCCTCCCACTTCCCAAGCTTGAAGATGATGTTGATTGGTGAGGGTGAAATCCCACCTTTTCAAAAATAAATCCTCACCCTCCACTTGTCAACATCCTAGCCACTCTTGCCCCCACACCATGACATCACCTGGTGATGTCATACTCCACTAACTCAACCCTCCACAACGTCTTTCAATGGGTGCAAATTTCAATTTCCGCCGGGGTATAAAATCTTGTACAACAACTTCTTCAATTCCATTCGATTCTCTTTCAATTTAATCAAATTGAAGTCCATAAAATTAATCCAATGTCACCACACTTCAATTCACATCTTCACTCGTCCATAGAACCAACTTAAGTCCCAAAAGCGCAACCAAAGGCGGGCCTACTAATTTCTCGAGCCAAATTAGCCATTTTCTAATTTAATTGCTAAAAAATTCTAATTATATGAAAAATCTTTTGAAGATGAGTCAACGTTCCTAAAATGATCTGTGACATGCCATAACTTCCAATTTCTTAATTCGATCTCAATTCCATAGTTAATTTCACTTTGGCACGATACTAGCGCATCCTGATCTATTAGGTAGCTTTTAGAAATTTTCATGCATTTGACTCATGATTGATCAATTCAAGCCACAATATACATCTTTGACACATTGGCGACTCTTAGTTGTCGAGGTAATCTCAATATTTTAAATACGGACATAGGGTACCTAATCGACAGAAAAGTCGGTCCAATGTCAATTGACAAGAATTGTGCGATCTGGTGGAATCGCCCACACTCGATTACATGCCTTTGTCGAGTCGACCTATTTCTGGTCTTTAATCGATTTTTAATTGTGCCATAATGATCCTTGCAGATTAGCTCGATCAAAAGGTCACTTCCTAGTCAAATTCTCAAGTCCGGTGCATTAGAATCTCTTAAGGGCTTCATCTGATAAACTAGTTTTCACATGAGTGGCCGACTCAAGGAAAAGAACTATATGCGTACCAACGAAATGCCCGTCTCAATTTATTGAAAATAGGGATATCACATTGAATTCCTTTCCTCTCGCTTACAAGAATTTTTCTGTGCACACGGTGTTCACCACCAACGTAGTTGCCCTCACACTCCTCAATAAAATGGAGTTGTTGAGTGTAAGTATCTTCACTTGCTCAATGTTGCTTGTGCATTGCATTTTCATTCTAGCATACCTCTTCACTTATGGGGCGAAATAGACTACATAGTCCTCTCCTACACAATAAAACCCCATATGAACTTCTCTATGGCAAACCACCTTCTTATTCTCATCTTCGTGTCTTTGGCTCATTATGCTATGCTTCCATCGGTCATCTTCACTCCGATAAATTTGGTCCATGATCTCGCTAATGTGTTCTAATTGATTATCCTAGAAACCACAAAGGTTACCATCTCTATGACCTTCAAGACCAAACCATTTTTACCAGTCACGATGTCATTTTCTATGAACAAGATTTTCCTTTCCGTCAAACCATCAAACATACCACAATCGAACAGACCTCAGTACTTCCATTACCCATACCCGACCTTGGTGAAATGTACCCACCTCCCACCAACCCAGACCTTGCACCGACCTCAACTCCTCAACCTCCTGCACCCACGATCACATCATCACCAACTGAACCTGAAGCCATGCCTCGGCCATATCGGCAACGCCATCCACTCTGATATCTTTGGGACTACTACTGCACTATTGTGGCCTCCGATCAATCCTCTTCAAACTCTAAGGTATCTGAATCAGGTACTCTTTACCCTTTATCCAACTGTTTATCATACTCGCGTTTTTCACCCACTCATCGTGCCTTTTTAGCCTCCATATCCTCTTACCAGGAACCTAAAACTTATGACGCTGCATGTCAATCTCCCAAGTGGTGGGAGGCAATGTCTTTAGAGATTTAGGCTCTTGAACAAAATGGCACTTGGGATATTGTTCATCTTCCTCATAACAAACATCCCATTGGAAGTAAATGGGTTTACCAAATCAAATACAATTCTGATGGCACCATTGAGCATTACAAGGCTCAGCTTGTTGCAAAGAGTTACACTCAAACAGAGGGGATTGATTACCATGACACATTTGCGCCTGTTGCTAAAATGGTAACCGTTTGCACTCTATTAGCTCTTGCTTCAATTCATCATTGGCCTCTCTACCAATTAGATGTGAATAACACTTTTATGCATGGTGATCTTGACGAAGAGGTCTACATGAGGTTTCCACCGGGTTTTCATACTATAGGGGGGAATTTAGTTTGTCAACTTAAGAAATCACTCTATGGTCTTAAATAGGCATCGAGGCAATGGTTTGCTAAATTCTCTTCTACACTACTTGATGTTGGTTTTTAACAGTCAAAGGCGGACTATTCACTTTTTACATTAGTTTGTAGCTCTCTCTTGACCATTGTCCTTGTTTATGTTGATGATTTGGTTATCACGGGTGATGATGAAGTTATGATTCAACTTCTCAAGCGATTTCTCGACACACAATTTCGTATTAAGGACTTGGGCACTCTCAAATATTTCTTGGGCATTGAAGTTTCTCATTTCAATTCTGAGATTTTCTTGTCACATAGCAAATACGCTCTTGATATTTTGTTTGACATAGGTCTTCTTGGTGGACATCTTATTGATACTCCGATGGAACCCAATATACAATTTTTAGACTCCTCTCCAACTCTTAAGGATCCAGGTTCATATCGATGACTTATTGGTAGATTATTTTATCTTACAGTAACTCATCCAGATTTACTCTTTGCAGTGCAACATCTTAGTCAATCTATGCACTCTCCTCATGAAGACCATTGGAATGCTACCCTTCGCATTGTGCAGTATCTCAAGCATGATCCTGGCATCGATTTATTTTTCCCATTTGATTCAACTCTCCAAATTAATAGTTATAAGATTCTGATTGGGCACCTGTTCTACATCCCAACGATCTGTTTTTGGCTATTGCATGTTTCTCGGTTTTTGTCCTATCTCATGGCGTTCCAAAAAACAAACCGTTGTTGCCCGTTCCTCAGCAGAAGCTTAATATTGTGCTATGGCATCTGCCGCATGCGAAATCACATGGCTTCACATGCTTCTCTCGGATCTTCATGTCAACACTACCACTGCCAATTTTTTTTGTGATAATAAAGCTGCCATCAACATCACCACTAATCCTGTCTTCCACGAATGAACCAAACACATTGGAATTGATTGTCACTTGCTTCATGAAAAAATTCAAGATGGCACTTTGCGTACTCTTTATGTTCCCAGTCACTCCCAACTCGCGGACTTGTTCACGAAACCGGTCGCACGTGATTTCTTTTGTAATTTTAAGAACAAGTTGTTGACATGTTTACATTCACCAACTTGAGGGGGAGTATTGGCAAATTGGGTTTATACTAAATGGCATAATTGTCATTGTATTGTTTTAGCCCTAAACCCTATTTATAGATTGTAAATTACTTCATCAATGCAAGTATGTTCGCCCAATCTCTATAGAGGGAGAGAGTCCAAGGAACATAGAATTAGGATTCTTTTCCTTGGTGGCGTGTGTTTTTTTTATTTTTAAAAATTTCATATCATATAAAGGAAATTCATTTTAAAGGATAACTTGTCCTTCACATTTTAGGGTGCATTTGTTTAAATTAATGAAAGAATGAAAAATATTCTCATCGCCCATGAAAATAGTTAATCATAAATTATTGTCGATAATGAAAATATTTTCATTGACTACTATTTCTAAATGATATAACCAACTATTTTTTAAAAAATATTTTTCAAATCTTCCCTAGAGGATGTTTGTCCTTTCACCATACCTACTCTATTTGGAATCGTCTCTCAATGTATGTGTTCCGTTTTTTTCCCTTTTTTGGGCTAGTGCTGAAGTGTTAAGAGAAAGAGAGGGGTCGTGGGCTTTCCAAGTGAGCCATTTCTCTAGGCCTTAACCCAATGGGTTAGTGGGTCATTCTATAATTTTATTTGACTCTTAGGCCGGATCTTCCTTACCCATATCAACCCTGGAAAATGGGAAGATGCCACAACGGTACTTCTATAGTCATGAAGCTTTAAGGATCATTCTTGACCACAAATACTATGTAGCTTTTATTTACATATTTTGCATCGACCTCCACAAAATATAATTAATTCTTTATTTGCTAAAAGTAAAACTACACACATCGGCAAGATTTTGGTTATACAACCTATGTCGCCAAATATTTATCCATATTTCCATCAGAATATGGAGTACTTTCCAAGTTAGTCTTGCTAGTTTCTAGAATTATTATAATTAAGATTAGTTGAGAATTACGCTAAAAATAATTGTATCAAAATTGCAAAGAAATCAAATTTTAGTATACTAAGTAGTTAAGATTAAATTTAATCGCTTGGTTACAAAATCCACCGAATTTCAATTTTCAATTTGTGTGAGACTTTACCCTAAAATCTCCGTATGTTCTTCCTTTGCTATTGTTTGGAAAAACACTGTTATAGTGGAATAACGTTGAAAGTTAGGTAGGGCATTGGCCTAACGAGGCCCACAAGCGAAAAAAACGTGGAAGGGAAAGGATTTGTCAAAGTTTACTTCCAAACTTCTCTTGTCGGGCAATGCGTATGCAATATTTGTGGATTGCAGAAAGACAAATGTTAGATGTGCAGAGAATTCTTACCATTATAATTTGCTTCATCTGAATCTCCTGTTAATAAAAATCTGGTGGGGTTTAGTTCTGACACAATTTAAATATATTGAAACTCTAAATAATGAATTTGATCATGCCATGTGTCACAACTACATGAACACTACTTTTATGAGCTCATACATAAATATTAAAAGTGGGACTAACCATCCCAATAGACAATACATTGAACCTTTTTCTTATCAAAGTACGCTTGAGAGCGTAAGCAAAACTTTAGAGACAGCAAAAACAAAACCCAGAAAAATCATTAGTTGACTGTCCTGCAGTTCTTCCTAATCTGACCGCTTGAGCCGGTGAGCGGGCTGAGGTTACCCATCTTCACCATGGCGTTAGCAAAATCTGTCATGAAAGTAGCTGAATTGCTGCTATAAGCGTTCACTTGAGCGTCTGTGGAACCACCACTAAACAATTGCTGGTCCGAGTGAAGAAGACCTTCTTGGATTTGCAAGTTCTTAAAGTAGGCATTGTCGAAGGACGTTGGGCTCGTGGTGTCTAGAGGAGAGAGATTGTTGTCACCTCCGGCGCTTGGGCAGTTCGCCTTGAGCGAGGTTGCGAACGTGGTGTTGATGTTGTTCTCATTGAAAAGACGGGCCCGGAAAGATGTGCATCGGGCTTGACCTATCGTGTGCGACCCTGTTAACAACAATCGAACAACTTTTTAATATTAATCTTAGTATATTGATCAAGCATTATTGTAAATTTGTTATTAAAAAGTGCCACAAAAAAGGAAAAACAATGACCTGAGAGTGCCACCATTTCTTTGGTGGTGAAACCTTTGTTAGAGAAGGCAGTGATGAGGCCGCTAAGGTTCAAAGTCGGGGCAGGGATGTTGCTATTAGCAGCACTTTGGCTTGCAGTAGTTGAGTCTCTTCTTCCTAGCGGGACTGTCCAACTTGGGCCACCTAACTAAGAATTAAATAGTTAAACAAATCCACGCGTGTTAGTATTGATGCAGCATCGAGATCATAACGAGTGATTTTTTCTCATCATAATTGATCACTAGAATAAAGAAGAAAGTGTGCGCTTACAGCGACGACGGAATCTCGGGCAGCCACAGTCAAGAGATCAGCGCAGGACACAACACCGGGGCATGCGCTCTCCAATTGGGACTTGATCGTGTCAATCACATCAAATCCCCGTAAGGAATTGGCATTTGGGGTAGCATTCTTCTCCCCAGTGAAGTTCGCGGTGTCGTCCAACAAAACAGATGCGTCGCATCCCTATATTATGTTTTGTGCCACCCATCGTTAATCAGTCAAATCAATCCTACTGGATTCATTAGATTCAACGGTCAAAATATAAACAGAACAAGTGCTGTAACTTTTCCTGAACAAAAAGTATGAACACTGATTAATTTCCCTTATCATTTTCCCCCTTTTTGTCCCCCGTTGTGAACGCCTACAGACACCAGTTTGGACGGGAATGACACTCTTTCTCGTGCCTTTTGACTTTAATTTGTGTTGTCTCTCTAGGAACAATGCATCCAATAATTGTCGACTAGAAACAAAATGATTGTGCTGTCAAGTGTTCTCTAAATCAAGGCTTTTGGTCAGCAACATGCCGTGTCCTTTAATATTTAACAGAGGGGAGTCACCGACCTTTTGATTTACTAGAATTAGCCTGAATTTTGTCTTCTTGAATGACCTCGAAGATCTAGACAATCTCCAATCCATACAGGAAAAGAGAAAAGCATCTAATCGAGAAAGTTGTAAACATGTCACATTTGTTAGTAAAAAAAGGATCAGGCATTAAATATCAAGTTCGAAATAGAGACGGCATGTTTGATGGACAAAGGCCCATTAGGATATGGACAACTCTTGAATTATGCACAAAGAACACGAAGTGGATAATAATGAAGGTACTTCAAATTGATTAGTTAATTTAGATTGACATTCTAAATTTGTGTTGGAAGCAAACTAGTGAGGCCATGCACAAGGCACTTTTTGTTTTGTTCAATGGATCTAATACAATTTTTAGAACACCATTGGATTAACAAATTTCATTAAAAAAAAGAAGATATTTTATGGCAACATATCATTTTTAATGTAGAAAAGCATGGCAACCAAAGTGACGGTGATCAAAATATGACCAAAACCTATTGAAAATATCTGATTGATTTGCCAAACATGATAAACGCGTAAAGTCAACCACCGTCATAAAAGCATGGCTGTCGCTCTCTCTTTTGGCCATCTCCAACGTTTGATTTGAGGAAAATCTAAATCATACATACACACGTCTTATCCAAATCTCTCGCCATAAAATACGCTCGCCACATGGCAAACATATTTAATGAAAGATAAGACACACAACAACAGTTATGGAATGAGATTTTTACAAATCTCTCCCGCCACCAAAATATTTAGTGGATAAGACATATGGAATGAGATTACTCATGAAAATTTTTTCTTTGAATCACCAAAAAGAAGTGCTTTTATTCTAAGGGCCATGCTTTTTATTGCTGTTTGAATGAAATATAGCTCTAATTTTAAACGACTTCAATAAACACAGCCTATTATTATTATAATGATAAACTCACAAAAATGCATGGCACAAAAAGGGTCGGTCAGACTCGACTAATGCAATACGTGTAATTCCTACCTATTGTTTGGTTAGTGAAAAAGAGAGTAAGTAGCTTGCGTAGAAGTGAAATCTAATCATTCTTTTTGACTATGAGGTCGGTAGGAACGTTTCACATGCACAAAAGCACAAAGATGCATCATGCATGCACGCTTGCATGCAGCTTGAATGACAGAAGAGAAACAAAGGTAGCAATCAATCGGAAAGAGAGGAGAGACTCCGGGCAGAGGGACTTGCATTAACGAAGCAATCGTGGAAATGAAGGCGGAGCAGCGATGCGCCCATGCGGGCCTCACTTTTGACCGCAGAGCTCACGCCGGATTTAATGGTGGAGAGGGCGCTGGGACAGGAGGTGGAGTAGAAAGTACTTGACAGCTGAGCTGAGGCTGTTTCCAGAAGAAAACACAGCAACAATAAGAAGGCGGGTCTGACGGAAGAGCTCTCACGAGCCATCGCTTGGGGTTAAAGTTTCAGCGAAGAAGAAGTTGATAAGCAAAGGAGGAGGGAGGGAAGCACAAGCTTGATGGCTGTGCGCGTAGTGTGTTTTTGTGTGATGCACTTGAATGAACTCAGGGGTATTTATACAAGAGTTTTTGCACTGTTATGATTTTTCTTTCTTCTCAAGTCAACGGCATTGGATGCCTGCATGTATAATATAAGAAATTTGAATTTTGAAAAAACAAGTTCAACACCGAAGTGTGTATATATAAATATATATATATATATATATATATATATATATGTGTGTGTGTGTGTGTGTGTGTGTGTGTGTGTGTTAGAAAACTAACTTTAATCTCACCGTATAGAAACTTTTGGCCCTATATATATTTATAGGTCTATATCAGGCTGTCAATTCCAAGCAAATACCTATCCTCATATCAGATTCTAGAAGTAATTTCCTTATGAGATATCAAACCAAGAATCTTCTCGCTTTCAACTTTTCAACTTTTAAGAAGTTTCATATGAATTAGAGAAGATGGCTTATTTTAAAAAGTCTGATACATAAGTATATTTGCATGTGTTTCCTATTTTAATGGACCAATATCGAGGAGTCGCCATATATGTTGATTTTTTTACTCACTCTATATGTTTATTTTCTACTGTCTAAATTTTCATTTTTAGTCCTGACCTTGCATATATTTTTTTCATCAAATCGTTAAACTGTCAATTTGTTTAATAAAGTCTTGTAGCTTACATAAACTTTTCTAATCATTCCCATCCACCTCGAAAGCCAGCAGGATTCAGATGTAGAAAACTTTGGGTCGTGTTCAAGTTAAAAAAAAATTCATTAATCAAGTCCCGGTTGTCCGGTACTCAATTCTGAAGTTTCTAGTCTCACTCATTAAGTCCATGATCAAAAAAGTTCTCCATGTAGACTCTGATCGGCTAAGACAGGCATGTCAATTCCAATTAATTGCATTTGTAGCATGAGGGAATGCAAGTTCAAGGACTCGATTAAACATATCAAAAGTTCAAGGATTTAATTAAAAGAAATGTGCAAGTTCAAGGACCTGAAGTGAAATTTTAACTCAACAGAACACATTCCTTTTTCCCAATCAACATAGATAGTAAATTTTTTGTCAAAATAAAGCCCGCGTATGTCACTATAAGCAGCAAAAAATAAAGAAAACAAGTAGTCATAGTGGGATTTCGTCTGGAGAGTTATTGACTATTAGGGAAAATTGTCACGTCCAAGCGAAGGTTCGCAATTGATGAAACATTGACTTTCACTAACAAAGACAAGCTATCACGCCATCCAACTATTGTATGTCCTCCCCTTAAAAGACTCCGTAAGGCTTAATCAATTGCTTGCATGGTATGAAATTTGGAACTTGCTGCATGACGACCATTCCTCTTTGTTCAACTAGTAAACAATAATATGGTTTCCATAATATATAAAATGAAATTTTGTAGATAATGGACTACAATGTCCTAACAATAGCATCTTGTTCTAGCTGAGATAATTAAAAAAAACAAACATGAAAACTTGAATTAGAAGTAGTGTGATAAACTCTACTAGGGTAAGTGTGACCCAATATATCTTTCTACGGTCCACATCCTACTGTAGGTAGGTCGTAATATGTTATTTCTCACAGCAAGTCATGTTAAATTCCTCCGCGGTCCCATATTATTATTATTTTTTCTTTTTTTGGTAAAAATAAGCAATCACATCTTCAATAGGTAAACTCCACACCCGTGAAATGCCCCACTAACCTCATGGACTACATATTACGAGAGCTGAAGTTTTGGTCAGCTGCTCAAACATGGAGCTGATTACACTTAGTGGCATGCAGATCCAAACTCATCCCACGATAAGCATCGATAAAACTTCTAGATCAATGAGTCAATCCTATGGGTTTATCCATGATATTCCTCTCGTACCTCATTTTTCAAGCATGCATGTGTGAATGAAAGCCTCATTAGGAATCTAATCTAGGTCAACATTTCGAGTGACTGCTAATCATGCAGATTCTCCTTTATAGTCTTTTGGATTAGCTTAGAAGCAAGTTTACTAATACGCTAGAACAAGGGATTTTCGCAGCAATATTAAATGAGGCCATGTCGGAGTTTTTCTCCACTCATTCAATTTTTAGGATAAGGAATGCCCGATGACACTTCTGCTGTCCATTGCATGCAGCTGTTTCGCACGATGTTGACTCTCTCAGTTGGAAAGGAATAATCACATCAAACATTATGGAGTTTTTTCTAATCAGATACAAATATCCTGAACTATTTTTGGTCCCACCAGTACCTCAAACTTGCGCCAATTACTAGAAAATACCATCTGTTTGTCGGGTGTTAAAATCCCACACGGCAACATGCGAGGCTGTTAGAAATCTAAAGTTGTAAAGCACGTTCATTACCATGTCAGTTTCATTTGCCTTGTGTACTCCACAAACACTGCCATTTCGGATTTTTAACGACCATTATAGACAGAAGCCTTGCGGAAGATAATTTTAGATCGTTGATATAAGCTTGGAGCTATTGCAAAAGAGAAAAAAAAAAGTTTCTCGCTCGTTCATAATTTTGAAAAAGACAACAAAAGTTTCGAGAGCTTATGATCAGATATGGCCTCAGCCGGTGGGAAAATGATTTGGAAGTGTTGGAGGATGAAATGACTTCTCCACGCCACCCACGTTCTGCGCCAAAGTTTCGAGAGCTTTTGTTGTGAAGAAGCAATAGTGTTCATACATCCGATTCACATCAGATCTATGCAAGCGAGTCGTGATATGAATCCGACAGCTCATGCGCGTTGGGCTCACATTAGCTGCCAAGCAACCTAAATGATTAGAAAAGGACGGTTATATCTCAACCGTATTAGGCTCCGTTCGCTTAGAGTAAGATGGATAATTTAAAAAATGTTTTTCTAAAAAAGGATTGCTTGTGTCACTTGAAAAATTTGCCAAGAAACAACGTTTTCCCCATCAACAACAATTTATGTTTAAACATTTTCATTGAGAAATAAATTATTTTTTATTTATTTATTTTCGTAAGCAACGTAAGTGATTATTTTTTTGGAAGTCATTTAATTTTCATGAAACAAACAAATTTTTAATCAAAATAGTTTTCTTTAAAGTTTCTAAGTATAGCTTAAATTATGCAATATTCACTTGATGGGAAAAAGTGTCAAAAAGTCATAAACCTATTGTATTTGTACAAATTTAATCATAAACTTTTCAATTAGACCAATTTAATCTATTCAGCCAATTTAAGTTAGAAATTGCTAAAACAGATGCCAGTCATCCCATATAAGATGGCCAATGTTAACATTGACATTTTAAAAATATTTTTTAATAACTTTGTGATTTTTTACTATTAAAAAAATCCTTTTTTATTTTTTTCTTTCCTCTAACCCCCACCCCCCATTTTTTTTTTTTTTGGACTATGGCCAATACCAACCATAGGCAAGGGCATCATAACCCTTGTCGACTATAGGTGAGGGTTGCCCTTGCAGCCTGTGCAAGGGCTGCCCTCATTGAATCTAGCAAGGGCTCGACTTTTGCCACATAGCCGAGGGCCACCCTCTCTAGAAGCCGTGAGAGTGGCCCTCGCCAAACTCGGTGAATTGCCCAGGTTACATGGGTTGTGTCCTCACTAGATCCAGCAAAGGCAGTCCTTGCCTCTCACCGATGAGGGTCATACACCTTTGTCTATGGCTGATCATCGGTCACAATCCAAAGGAAAAAGGGGGGGGGGGAATAAAAAGGAAAAATGAAAAAATGAAAAAAAAATGCAGTAAAAAATCAAAAAATTATTTTAAAATGTCCACATCATCATCGGTTATCTAAAGTGCCATGGTCGGCATCCATGTCAATGGACTAGATTAGTACCAATGTGAAAAATTTTAGGACTAAATTGATTTAATTAAAAGGTTTAAAAATAAATTGATACCAATGTATAAGTTTAGAACCTTTTTGGTACTTTTTCCTCATTGTTAGCTAATTATTGAGATTACAACGTCATGTTTGATGTGTTTGTAGAAACTTGTAGTCTTTTAGTTACAAACCCAATGTGAAGCACTAAATCCTTACTTCACATGTGCACCTGAATAGCGATGAACTTTGATAATTCTTTGTAGAGATGGACAATCTAAAACTATTCAAAAATTTTACAGAGAGAACCAAATTGTTGAGCGATGTAATTGCCGAAAAAAGTTCAACTTAAATTTCAAGAAGCGAAATTCAATCGGGTGAGGAAATCCTATCGCCCACCCGGAATTCATGCGTTGTCACCATCCAATTAGTCATTGAATTTTCACCTCTTGTCAATTTAGACACCAAGAAGGAAAAATCCTAGTTGTCTTCACTCCTCATGCCTCCACTATCTCTCGTCAGCGTCTTCTCCCTCGGATCTAGCTTGCATCAATATATCTCTCTCTCTCTCTCTCTCTCTCTCTCTCTCTCACCCTCCCATCTCCACCTTGAGTCAAACGAAATCAGTGGAATTTTCACTTCAAGTGAAATCAATAACATTCCTACTAATTGTTATACTAAAGCGACGCTTTTCATTAGTATTTCTATGCTCATCTTAAATGTAATTGTAAATTTATCTGTCACGGGAATTGTCATTACCACTTAATTACGATAAAATTACCAATTTAAAGTTTGGCGACAATTTTATTTGATAGCTTATCACTAGAATGCCTCTTCTTTCGATCCACTTCCTCCACTACCATGAAGTCAAGTTAGATTTAGGAATGACACTTTTTTCGTTATTGTGAAAACCCGGTCTAGGGGACTTTGAGGCCTCAAATCGAATCCAATTTGAGTCCCACCGCCTTGGGTCGACCTAGAATCAATGTTATGAGGGAGGCCATTGTTAAGCGTGAGATGAGGGACTAATGAGGGAGAAGAGAGACAAGTGGGCAATGAAGGCCGTTGAGCGCAAAGCGACCGCGACTTCGTTGGATCATCAATGACAGCCACAAGCGATTGGACAACGGAGGGGTGGGGGGGAGAGAAAGAGGAAATTTTAAAAAAAATTTCTAAATTGAGTATTTGGAGGACACGTGAAGTGAATCTGACGATTCTTGCAATGAAGATTGTCGATAAGATTTATACGTGAATATACCCCCTCGTACTACAAGATTGCACAGAACAATTCCGAAATTGAATGTCCTGAACTTCTAGCGGTAACAAGGTAAATTTGTTAGAACTTGAGCTCGAACCATATCGCCATGAATAACCCTTCAACCTAACCGGTGGAAGTGTTTTTCAGCTGCAATCTGATATTTTCTGCGTCGCAAATTCAACGGCCGGTTCCATGCTTTGATGTCAACTTATGAGACAAACGCCAGGGACAATTTGGACAAGAACAATGGAATTATCTTACAATCAAAATAATTCATCTCGAAAGAAACCAAAGTTTAAGGCGCAGAGACCCGATTATCTTATGTATTCCGAAAGATGAGTTCACCTAGCACATGCAAAACAAGACAAAGCGAATAAGACGCAATGCGATCATGCATTTGTCAACCGGGGTTTGGCAAGGTTGGTTCACAAAATACGGCCAACGAAAGTTCAAAATCTGGATGAGACAAAATAGTAGTCTCCGACCACGAGTTGACCAAACTGGGGTGGGACTTCACTTTAGCAAAAAGGGTCATTTGCATAAACACGCATGATTCGAGCATACCAAAATAGTACTTCCAGAAGGAGTCCTCAACCTAAACTCAAAGCATAATTGAGTCTTACTATATTTTTTTCATGCAATCTTATCTTAAAACTTTCGATTAATGTATGCTTAGACAATTCTTTCTATTAACTACATTGGTTAGCTATGCCAAATTATAAGCTTTGAGGACCCAATTACATTTCAGCATAAGTTTCAAGAGCCATGTTATGATTATCCTCATGTTTTTCAATGATTGGCGCGTAAATTAAACTTAATTTCACTTTCCAAACCGCAATTGACGCATGAGAGATCAAATCGGCGATGGCAATGTCAAACCTATCCAATCACATGTTTTGTGGTGCTCGCTTGGGGACTCCGATTTCTCCCTTCTCACCTCCAGAAAAGAAGGGGATCTATAAGATGCTCGTGATTTTCTCGGCGTCGTAATTTGACGATTCTGGTGGGAAAGTGTAGTGGCGGCAGATGGAAACACAAATCCCGAAAGCGCAATGCATGGAAAGGGACGGGGAAAAATTTATTTCCACGACCCCACGCGCTTGCTTGACCCACGATTCTTTAGGGTTCGTCGCCTTCTCTGTTAGATTTATCTTGGAGATTAGACTGTAGAGTCTCTCTCTCCTCTCTCTCTCTCTCTCTCTCTCGTGGGTTCCAATCATGCAATGGAGGTCGTCGGTCAACGCTCGAGCTCATTGGTGACGTGGGTATTTTGGCACTTTGCCACATGAAAAGCACTCTACGCGTTAATTTTTAACGCATTGCAGCTAATTCATTCAAAGTTCTTATTCTTTTGGTTGATCCAGCGTGGTGCCCACCATTCGCAATGGAAAAGAATGCCAGTTCTAGAAAACATGTGCTGGCTTTCTTTTGATCGCTGCGCACGATGGAGGACCTTGGCTATATGTTTTGGGAGAGTGGGCTGATTGGAAGTCGTAACATGCACTAGATTGGATCAGCGTAAAAGAGGAAAGTAGGCGTCTCAAACCACCGCAGTACCAATGTGTAGATCCGCTCTTAGATCATGAATGACTTAGCCAAGAAATGTTCAGGAAAAGATTTGATCAGATTCATGAAAATGCTCAGGTTGTGATGATTAGTGTTTACAAACATGTCTGTTTAGCAATGTCTTTTTTATCTAACGTACTATTTCGAGCCCAATTCACACATTTCAAATGCTCTTAGCGGTAATTTAAAATCAGAACGTAAACATAGTTGGTTTTTGAAAGAGAATCCCTAAATAACTCAATGACATCGTTTCACATTGTGCAAATCAAAAAGGAAGAAACCTTATATCTAACACTACACTTGGAAGCTAGTTATAGTTGCTTTAAACGACATTGTGGCCAGAGGACGACGCTTGCTATTGAGGCATCGTTGGAGTCATAGAGGACAAGAAGATTGGAGAGAATGAGAGCGACGGTCATGAACCTTAGAAAATCCAAAGAGAGCTCTTCTCTTCGTGATTGAGAAAAGAGAGCTCGTCAACAAAGTCCATTTTATCTCTAAAAATGTTAATTAGGCATCTTTTATTCTTGCCAATATATGGGAAGATTGTATGGTACCATTGACCATATCGGTACACAGCCGTTTTGTTTGATAAGATGTGAACTAAAGAAGCATGGTATGACATTCTTGATCAAATGGTTGATAAAAAGCTGAGTGAATGGTTAAATTTAGGAATAATATAAGCTCCCCCAGTGACTAATGAGTTTTGGGCTCAAAGCCCAATGAAAGAACTAGCTAGATAGCTACCCGATCGACCAAATTTGCTATTTGAACTTGCATTCAGAGCACCCTTGCCAGTTTGACACCGATTCTCTTACACAACTACACAAGTGAACCCTTCAATTTGACTTTGTTTGTCCCTTGCCCATAAATTTGTACTTTCAGCCTTTTTCTTTGATTTGGGTTCAACCACCTGTTAATTTTGAATATAATTTCACAAGTGTATTGGCTATATTAGGACAGGCCATCGAGCTGTGTTGATGGCAGTGCTTGGACTGACATGGCCCGGGGACATTATTATCCCAAGCCTAGGCAAGACTCCACACAAATTTCCAATCAGGTCGGGGCAAGGTTTTTTTGGTCGGAAAATAGTATATATTACTAGTCAAGTTGGGAAATAAGTACAACCCTTTACAAGGGCTTCATTACACAGCATATCTAACATAACTTGGGGTGGAGAATTGGCCCAGGTTGGTAAAAGGGAGCCTCGTCCGTGGGCTTTTGCGGCCTAGTTGGCTAGGGCATTGGCTTCTCTTTGACAATGTTGCACCTTCAGATTCGAGAAACAAGGCAAGAGATCCCCACATTCGGCGAGAAGGGCACGGCATTCCCACGGTGGCAGACGTCCTTGATTGACGACTTCGACGAGAATGAGGCTATCGGTCTCCAACACCAGGTAAGAATGATTCTTTCCTTGCTGGAAAAGGTCCTCGAGAGTATATAACAAGGCTTGAATCTCTGTCTCAAGTGTAGAGGTTGTGGGAACGCTTCTGGTAAAGCCTCCGATCATACTGCCTGTGTGATCGCGAGTAATACTAGCAATTGCACCCAGATTATCTGCAATAGCGAAAGCACCATCTATGTTCACTTTGGTTGTGCCCTACAGTGGTGGGAGCCAGATGCGGTTAGGATTCAACCATCGATTATTTGTCCTCAATTGCTGCTTATGGATTGTAAGATTGAGCTGGGCGAGAGCAAGAGCTGTTTCAATGAGCTGGTCCAGGTGCATGGAATGATGGCGGAAGATAAAATGGTTTCTGGCCTTCCAGATCTGCCATTAAAGAGCTGTTATTATCTCAAAATCTGGTACGTTACCCTTCTGTTCGATTATATCAACAAGCCAAGCATCTATGCGATTAGTTGCATAATCTGTTACATTGATCTGCACTTTGGGATGGTTCCAGATATTTTGTGTCCAAGGGCACTGCAAAAATAAATGTTCTATAGTTTCAGGGGAGTGGGTAGAGCATAGTGTATATAGCGGATCAGTGGTGATGCTACGGCGGAAAAGATTTTGCTTTGTAGGTATAGCATTGTGGCTAATAAACCAGAGGAAGATACGTATTTTAGGAGCCGTCTTGGTCTTCCATATTTGCTTCCATAGATGACTGGGGGTAATATAGGACGAGGAAGGACGAGAACATACCTATGTTGCATCTGTCTTCTTTATAAAATTATAAGCACTCTTCACTGTATACTGTCCATCTTCAGTCTCTGTCCATACAAGTTTGTCATCACTAGATGTTGTCCACAGTTTAATTGTCAATATCTCTTTAACAATATACTCCTCAAATGTATGATTAAGAAGCTGGATGTTCCATTCGTTTTGTTCTGAGTTGATGTAGCCTGTTACTGTTCTCGATTCCTCTCTATTAAAAGGTCCGCGTAGGATTCCCATAGGTAGCCATTTATCCTGTTGGACTCTTATCTTATGGCCATTACCTACTGACCAGCGCAACTTAGGAAGAATAGAATCTCTGCCTATTAGAAGACTTTGCTAGCCCCAGGAAGGTCTAGACCCCTTGTCAGCATGCCAAAAATCTGTAGACTGAAAATATAAGGCTTTGAAAATTTTACTCCACAAAGATAATGGATTTTGAAAAAGCCGCCAGGCTTGCTTTCCCAGAAGGGCTTTATTGAAAGATAATAGGTCTCGAAAACCCATCCCTCCCATATTTTTGTTCTCTTTTAGAAGATCCCAGCACTTCCAATGAATTCTAGATCTGTTACTAGTATGTTGCCACCAGAACCTAGCGATTTTTTGTTCAACAGACTTGCAAATAGAGATAGGAATCTTAAATATTGACATCGCGTACTGTGGTAGAGCCTGAACCACAGATTTTAACAGAATCTCCTTCCCACCTTTGGAAATTAAATTTTCTTTCCACTCTGCCAATTTAGCATTCACTCTTCCTAGAATCCAAGCAAACATGTCTTTCTTAGATGATCCCCAATCTAAAGGTATGCCTAAATAATTTCCTGTTTTATCAAGGACTGGCACCCTTAGTTCTCTAGCCATATTCATCTTAAGAGACGTAGGACAGTTTTTGCTCACAAATAGACCCAATTTATTCTTATTAATCTCTTGTCCTGTGGCTATACAATACTGGTTTAGGATGTTAGCCAAGTTTTGACATTCCTCGAATCTACCATCCAGAAAAAAGATAGCATCATCAGCAAAAAATAGGTGGGATAAAATAGGGCACCATCTGTTAAGTTTAATTCCTCGTAGATGACCCATATTGACAGCTTGCTGGATGAGAGTGGATAACATATTTGCCACTAGGATGAATAAATAGGGTGAGAGAGGGTTGCCCTATTTGAGTCCCCTAGATGGTTGAAAGTGTTGGAGAAATCTTCTTCCGCGGTGAGATCGAAGTGCGTAGGCCCCTCACTCATTTGTCGTGATCCCCTGCTTGCGATCCTCGAAGACTTTCTTGAAGATGACATCTTTCTCACTCTTTGAAAGATTCCTTGCTTGACTTTCCCAAGAAAGATGACAACTTTTTCGAAGATTAAACAAGAGAATAAAACATGAATGGAAGATCGGTGCTTTTTAGGGTTTTGGAGTTAAGCGAAGAGAAACCGACTGTATATAGCTCAGTCGAAACGAGGGAATACTAAACGTTGCAATGGACAGTGAAAATATCCCTTTTCAAAAAATAACTGCCCTTTTCGAGAAAATAGTCTTTTCAAAATAACTCCTTTTTCGAAAAAGAAACGTTGCAATAATTATGTCAATTAAAGATAGCTATAATCAAACACGGTTGATTATCGTACCTTTTCAAGATGAGATTTGAGAGGTTGATAGAATAACTTACAGTAAAAGTCTTGTTTGTATGAGTCTGAGAGTCTCTAGACTTTGATTTCTTTAAACCTCAAAATGTTGAGTTTGGAACGGATGGTTTCAAATTGATTTTTCTCCAAAGGCTTTGTGAATATATCCGCCAGTTGGTTCTTTGAATCAATAAACTGAATCGAAACTTCTCCATTTTGAACATGATCTCTAATGAAGTGATGTTGAATCTCTATATGCTTTGCTCTTGAGTGAAGAATTGGATTTTTGGTAAGATTGATTGCACTGGTGTTGTCGCAGTTAATCTCCGTGCATGAATCTTCAATTCTAAAGTCTCTTAGTTGTTGTTTTATCCACAAAATGTGTGAACAACAACTTTCGAGACCTACATACTCTGCTTCTGTTGTAGAGAAAGCTACTGTACTTTGCTTCCTTAAAAACCAAGACAATGTCTTGCCTCCAAGTAGTTGATAGGTACCCGAGGTGCTCTTTCTATCAACTCTACATCCGGCTAGGTCTACGTCTGAGTATCCAAGAAGAGTAAAGTCTCCCCTTTTAGGATACTAGAGACCGATGCTTGAAGTTGATGAAATATATTTGATAATACTCTTTGCAGCATTTAAATGAGATTTTTTAGGGTTTGCTTGAAATCTGGCATAAATGCAAACACTAAACAAAATGTCAGGTCTAGAAGCAGTAAGATAAAGAAGTGAACCAATGATACTCCTGTATAACTTTTGATTGACTTTTTTTCCCCCTTCATCTTTGTCTATCTTCAAGGAACTTGACATTGGTATATCAGCCTTTTTGCAATTGCCCAATCCAAACTTTTTGACAAGATCATTTGCATACTTTTCTTGATGAATAAAAGTTCATTCCTTCGGTTGTTTTACTTGAAGCCCGAGAAAGAAGGTTAACTCACCCATCATGCTCATTTCAAATTCATCCTACAGAGTCTTAGAGAATTTTTTGCACAGACTTTCATTAGAGGATTCAAAAATAATATCATCGACATATATTTGAACAAGTGGAAAACTTTTTCTTTCTCTTTTAATAAACAGAGTAGAGTCTACTTTACCTTTGACAAAGCCATTTTGAATTAGAAACTTACTCAGCCTGTCGTACCAAGCTCGAGGTGCTTGTTTTAAACCATATAAGGCATTTTTGGATCTGAATACTGAGTCTGGTTTCCTTGGGTCTTCAAACCCAGGTGGTTGTTCCATATAGACTTCCTCATGGATAAATCCATTTAGGAAAGCACTTTTGACATCCATTTGGAATAACCTAAAATTTTTATGACAAGTAAATGCAAGTAATAAATGAATTGCTTCTAACCTTGCTACTGGTGCGTAAGTTTCATCATAGTCTATCCCTTCTTCTTACGTATATCCCTTGGCCACGAGTCTTGTTTTGTTTCTTATGAATCTTCCTTTCTCGTCTATCTTGTTCCTGAAAACCCATTTAGCTCCAACAATTGATTTACCTTTTGGTTTAGGAGTTAACTCCCAGACATCATTAATTTTGAATTGTCTGAGTTCTTCTTGCATAGCTTCAATCCAGCTTTCATCAAATAAAGCTTCATCTATGCTTTTGGGTTCTATTTCAGAAATAAGAGCCACAGCACTAGACTCTTTGCGCCTTTTGATCTTGTGCAAATTCTTTCATTAATGTCGCCAATAATAAGATCTTTGGGATGACTGGACTTATGCTTCCGATTACTGGTTGATTTGTCAGTTTGATGATCACTTCCTTCACTTGAATCTTCAACAGTCACTTGTTGCTGGTCCTTCAAAGTCTGAGCTGCTTCTTGCAATTTATACTTTGTAGAGTCTAGAGCAGGTTCAGGCTCTTCAAGATGAGTCTGAATAGATTCATTTTGCATAGAATCCTGGAATTTGACATTCATTGATTCTTCCACAGTTTGAGTCTTCTTGTTGTAGACTCTGTACGCTTTGCTTGTGGTTGAATATCCAAGGAAGATGCCTTCATCTGACTTTTCTTCAAACTTACCAACTCGATCATTTGCATTTTTCAGTATAAAAAATTTGCATCTAAACACATGAAAATATGAAACAATAGGCTTCTTTTATTTGAATAATTCATAGGGGGTTTTTTCTAGAATGGGCCTTAGAAAAACTCTATTAATGATATAACATGCTATAGAAACTGCTTTAGCCCAAAAATGTGAAGAGATATTGCTTTCTATTAAAAGAGTTCTAGCCATTTCTTGAAGTGACCTATTCTTTCTTTCCACAACTCTATTTTGCTCTGGAGTATATGGAGAGGAGAACAAGTGTTGAAAACTAGATTCATCACAAAATTTTGTAAAATCTTGATTTTCAAATTCACCTCCATGGTCTGTTCTTATACTTGAAATAACATACCGTTTTCATTTTGAACCTTTTTAGCAAAATTTTCAAAGTAAGATAAAGTTTCAGACTTACTTGCCAGGAAATACACCCAAGTAAATCTTGAGTAGTCATCCACAATTACTAGGCAATATTTTTTACCTCCAATGCTCTGTGTTCTGGTTGGTCCAAAGAGATCCATATGCAGAAGCTACAGTACACGATTAGTGGAAACTTGATTTATTGGTTTAAAGGAATTTCTTACCTATTTTCCCAATATGCATGGTGTACACAGATCAGACTTTTGGTATGATAAATTGGGTAGACCACAAACAAGCTTCTTTGTTGAAATTTTGGCTATCTACTTCATATTGATGTGCCCAAACTTTATGTGCCATAAGTTTGCTTCGTCTTGGATTAAGATTAGACATTACGATTCATCTGGTTTCACATCTAAGAGGTAGATATTTCCATGTCTTCGACCCATGAATGATTGAGTATAGTCTTTACAGGTTCCTGAACATATTCCCTCTTGAAAGTAGATTTTAAAACCGGTATCACACAGCTGACTGACACTGAGCAGATTGTAGTTGAGTCCTTCTACTAAAGAAACATTGCTTATTGTGAGATTTCCAATCTTTACAGTTCCAAATCCCACAATTTTTCCTTTGATGTTTCCTCCAAATGAGGCTTTTCCACCATTTACTTGAATAAGTTTTATGAAGCAATTTGAATCTCCTGTCATGTGTCTTGAGCATCCACTATCCATATATCATTTTACCTTTTTCTTGATAGTGACCTGCATTTAAAAAAGAAACTCAAACTTT
The DNA here is from genome assembly GCA_004368105.4 of Eucalyptus melliodora. Classification (NCBI taxonomy): domain Eukaryota; kingdom Viridiplantae; phylum Streptophyta; class Magnoliopsida; order Myrtales; family Myrtaceae; genus Eucalyptus; species Eucalyptus melliodora. The sequence continues at coordinate 15,239,849 of CM023402.3, forward strand.
CTTTGGTACCCATATTTTCTTGGGTCCATTGGTGTTAGTATGATATACGGTTTTTGCCCATACTTTATTGACAGGTTTCCAAACCATAGGACATTCTTTTTCAAAATGATCTGCACTATTGCATTTTGAACATCTGAGAGCATTGCGACCTACTGGTTTTACAAAGATCCTTTTAAAATGACTTTTGTAGGCATCTCTTGTGGGTCTTTGCTTAATTCTTTCTTTCACTTTTGGAAAATCAATTAAAGGAATGGTTTCAACAGTCATTCCCAAACTAGATTTGTTGAAATAAGGTCTTTGAACATAAAGAATTTTCTCTAGTTTCTCAGATCCTATAGAAAATCTTTTGGAAATATTTGAGATATCATTTTTCAAGAATGCATTTTCTTTTAAAAGATTATCTTCACTTTCTTTAAGAGAAGAAACAATCTTGTCTAAACATTTCACTTTTTCTTTCAAAACATTTTTTTGTTGTTTTATAGCAGAATTTTCCTTTTTGAGTTCAAAAATTATTTTAAGAGAAGTCTTAAGACTAAAACACAATTCATCAATGTATATTGAAACTTTAATAGGGATTTTGAAGTTACTCAACTCAAATTCGTTTTCTGAATCTGAATCTGTCTCGGATTTCGAATCTGAATCCGATTGTGCCATTAGACATACATTGGCATAATCATCATCACTTTCTTCACATTTTGTATCACTCCAGGTTTCTACTTTAAGAGCCTTTCGATAATTTTTCAGTTTTTCCTTTCTTCTTCCTTAGAAGAGGACAGTTGGGTCTAATGTGTCCATTTTTCTTACATTCAAAGCAGACTACATCTTTGTTTGATTCATCATCTTCAACAGACTTGGTCTGTTGCTTTTGAAAACTTTGTTTATTTGGATCGAATTTTCTTCCTTTTCTGTTCAACTTTCTGAATCTTCTTATCATGAGAGCAAGCTCCTCATTATCCATATCGTCTTCAGAATTTGTAATATCAGAATCATCATTAGATTTTAATGCAATGGATTTCTTACCTTTAGAGTCTTCGTCTTCATTGATTCGTTACACTTCATAAGACTGAAGAGTCCCAACCAACTCATCAACAGATAGTGGCATGATCCTTTGGGTTTCTCTGATTGAGATTTTTATGTGATTCCAATCCTTGGAGAGTCCACGCAGTAGCTTGTTTACCTTCATGGAATCAGAAATTAGTTGACCTTGATTTTCAAGACCATTGACGATTTCTGTAAACAACTAAACATGTCATTTATAGATTCTCCTGATTTCATTTTGAAGACTTCGTATTGACCGAGGAGAATGTTGATTCTAGTCTCTTTCACTCGATCAATTCCTTCATAGGTAATATGTAATCTATCCTAGACTTCTTTAGATGTAACACAAGAAGATATTATGTTATATTTAGTAGGTGATAATGTCACGCCCCAACTCTCGGTCACGTGACCATCCTTCGAGTTTGGTCGATTTTATTAAGCGATATCCTCAGGACTACATATCGCTGACCCTGTCCTTTCTAGTAGCACATGCGGAAGCAATTATAAAAATCCCCAGACAATAAAGCAATGGAATATACAAGTAGGACTAGAAACTTCAACCTGAAAACCACATCCTTATGATCATATACAAGCCATACTAAAACGATTGGTTTCTACTCAAATTGATTCTATAGCAAACGTCATCAGGATCCTACTCTGGATCATTCTCGGGGTTCTCCTTCTGATACTTCTCTTCGGGTTCCTCATCAGGGTTTTCCTCATCAAGTTCCTCCTCCTTAAGCTCCTCATCCGGGTCCTGAAATGGTTATTCAATAACCACTGAGACAACGTCTCAGCAAGTTCTACCCCCCAAGACCCGATTAGTAAACTAATACACCTTAGGGCTGCCTATGCACAACATGAGTCAGAGGACTTACCTTGGCCTCAGATTCCACCTGCATATTAGCACAAATCAAATAGGCACCCAAGCAATAACATCACAGATTGAAGCGTCGATCTAATCGACTTAATCGATTACACGCCAACAAGACCACTCACGGTCATTTCCATTCAATCAATCAATTCGCAACATCAAATCAAGGCAGTGATCAATCACATTGAATCACACTCAAATCGAATCATCGATCAACCGACCTAGTCGATTACAAGTCAGTCGAATCATTTCTAGGTCATTCACTCCATCCCATATAACCTCCAATAGTACACTTAGTCACAGAGCTCCATCAATGCTCTCGGGCGTCGATTTCGCCAAGGTGACATAAGTAACAGATGGTCTTACGTGCATTCTTTAAGGCGCCGTTTTCGCACAGTGATATTCCTCATTACCGACCCACGCCCGTCATAGGTCACAAATCACTGACAGTCTACGTGCGTTCTTTAAGGCGCCGTTTTCGCATAGTGATGTCTTTCATCACCGAACCACGCCTGTCATGATTCATAGGTAGTCTACGTGCGTTCTTTAAGGCGCCGTTTTCACACAGTGATATCCTTAATCACCGAACCACGCCTACCATAAGTCATAGACAGTCTACGTGCATTCTTTAAGGCGCTGTTTTCACACATTGATGTACTTTATCACCGAACCACGCCTGTCTATACTTCGTACTTGATCAGTCTCAGCCAATAGAATTCTCAGTTAGCTCTCACCACTTTCTCCACTTTACAGCTCATCAAAGCATTATGAAGGTTAAATAAACAAACTCGGCCATTTACGAATCAATCATTCAATTCCACTCAAATTCAGTCAATTAAGGAATAATTCCATAAATTGCACTATCAATTTAATTAAGCACAACGTGGAGTTCAAATAAACAAACGGACCACGCCATGACGATCAGCACAAGATTTTGATCCTCATCCATCAAAATCTTAATTTCCGAAAAATAATTAATTAATAAATATTAAAATTCAATTTAGCTCAAGATAAAGCCCAATTAAATAAACAGACTTCACCACGGTCATCAGCATAATATTCTAATCATTGGCCTTCCAAGTTGAATTTTCAGAAAATAAATAATTAATTAATTTAATTCCGCAAAATAAATAAATAATCACAATAATTCCAATTTAGCACCATATGAAGCTCAATTAAATAAACGGTCTGCGCCACCATCATCAGCATAAACTCCCGGTCACTGGCCATCCCAGTTGAATTTCCGGGAAATAAATAATTAAATAATTAATTTCGAAAATTGATATTAAATTCCTAAAAATACCACTTAGGTCCAAATCGCTTAATTAACACCTGATAAGGGACGGGAAAAATCCCAAGAGGCATCCAATAAATACTAAAGGCAATTCTCTATCTAATTACACTAATCACACAACTAATATGCAAAGCAATTAACTAATAATCACTAATCAATTCTAATCTAACAACCTAATTACACTTAATTAACGCTAATCAACCTTTAAGCGTAATTAGCAAACTAAGAAGGCATTAGTGAGTAAAACTCACTCAAAACGACGGGCTCAACGCGAGGATCGACTTTCCCCAAAGCGGGCAGAGCATCCGGGCTCGGGAAGGCGACCAAAACGGGCCAAAACCCACTGTCATACCCATTTTTCTGCACTCTCTGTGCGTGGCTGGTTGAGGTGGTTCCGGCATTGGTTGAAGCTGCCAAGGGCAGCTGAGGGTGAGGCGGAGCTTCGGCGGGGTCGACGGTGGCCGGAGGTGGTCGGGCGACGGCCGTAAGTGGCCGAACGGGACCGAGCAGAGGCAAAATAGGGGCTGGATCGCACAGTAGGGATGGTAGGCGCGAGCGTGAGGCGGTAGAGCGCGCGGCGTCGCGCAGGCAGCGGTGCGGCAGTTCCGGTGCAGCGGCGTCCAAGCAGCTAGTCGCGGTTCCTTCTGGCGACTCTGGACGCTGCTTCACTTTCTGCTGCCTTCTGGTTCGCACCAACAAGAGGAGGGAGAGAGGGGCGGAAGAGAGGGCGTGCAGTGAGGTGCGGCCAACCGTGGAGCAACGATGGTGGCTCTGGCTTCGGTGGGCGACGACGGTGGCGAGAGGCGATGACAGCAGCTCGATCTCCGCTGGTCTTCGGCTCCCATGGAGGTTTGAAGAAAAAAAGAAGAAGAGGGGGGAGCTCAGTCGACAGAGGAGGGAGGAGAGGAAGGAAAAATCAATTTCCCTTCTTCCTCTCACACACTCTCTCTCTTAGGTCATCACACATGGGCCACCATGACATCATGTGATGTCACCTTCCACCCTCCATTTCTTGACCAATTTGCCCCTTCTAGAAGCTTTTAGGTAGGCTAAAATATGGGGGTAAGTGTGGCATACGAATTTTGCTAGGTTTCTTTCCAATTGAAACCTTAATCCTACTTGAATCAATTAAAATTGAACCCTATTAATTTATTCAACACCCCATTATTCCAATTGGTATTTTTCCTTACCAATATAGCCCACTTGCATCCCAATTTCGCACTCCATGGCTTCAATTAAATGAAAACGGCCCTATTTATCCAGTCGAAATTAAAATCCAAAAATCTGGATGTCACAGATAAAGCACAATATAAAGAATAAATTGCTTTTGCATCAAGAGCTTGTCTCTTGATTATCTCTTCCTGAGTCATTTCACTAGACTCAACAGTATCTTTTCCTCTCTCTGAGACAGGTGCAGCTTTAGGAATGATTCCTATTTCTACAACGTCCCATTCCAGAGGATCCTTTGATCTTAGGAACGCCTTCATCTTGTTTTTCCATATGTTGTAATCCTTTCCATCAAAGTAAGGTGGTTTGGTATTGCTTTGCTCTTCTACCAGCCCTAGAACCAACATACTAGCCATGGATCTTTAACTCTGAAGTAAAACACTTCAAACAAAGTGAGTACACAAGTTCTGATACCAATTGAGATAGCTAGTATAAGCACCTAGAGGGGGGTGAATAGGTGTAAAAACAATTTCTCGAGATACGAAAGTGATACTAGGCAGACGATAGAAAGGGAGTTCTCTTTTGATTAACAAAATGAAATACGATCAAAGTAAAGCAAGGAGTAGGGAAGAGAAAATTGAATACACGGTTTATAGTGGTTCGGCTTATTCTAAGCCTACGTCCACTCTTCCGCACTGACAGCCCACCGGTTGGATTTCACTATGAACAAAAGAGCTATTACAGCACAGCTTTTTCTTGATTCCACAGTGTAGATATTCCACCACACTTCCTCAAGGTTTCTCATAAATATAGACTCTCTTTTGCGTACAAGATTTCGCTCAAATGAATTGACTAAACAATAAGGAGCTTCAGACTTTGGAATTCTTCTATCGCCCACTTCCTCGAACAACTTAGAACGTCTTCATTATATACTCCTTTATGCCATCATACCCATTGGCACTTACCAAAGGAATTCCTCCAATCTACCCATTGAATGGAATCAATTAGAAAGATCATTCAAGCTATTAAAGGAACATGTCGATAGCCCATCAATCCTGTTCACCCATACAATCAGGATCTCAGTTTCCATAAGTAGAACCTTCCAAGAATATTTCGCCAATCATTGGATCATTAATCTTCGAATCAATTATGATCAAATAAAGGATTCTGTTATGTCATATCCAGCCAAGAGATATTCTCCAGTCGATAAGGTCACATCCTTAATGAAACATCCAGTTCTGGATAGCCTTTCTTCAACGGATTAGAAACTGTCAATGAGGATAGACTTTGAGTCTTGAGTCTAGCTGTCCGGAGGTCTTCAAACTTTAAATAGCAGAGTCTGCAAACCTTCAAACTAGACTGATTGAAACGTTTTGTCAGCTTCAAAACACTTCACGAAGATTTCTCCAACAATCTCCCCCTTTTTGATGGTGACAAAACTTTCCTATAGATTTGGATAACTTTGACCTATAAAACATTACTCAAACAAATATGGATATCTTATAAAGATAAATGGCTTAATGAATGATAACGCTAGAATCTGCAACCACAGAAAATAGGTTAGTCTAGTATGTGATAAAGCCATCCATAAGATATCAATAGTAGTTAATATAAGCAATCAAGTCCAAATTCAAATTCAGTCCACACATCTAGACACAAAAGTAAAGTCAAACATCAAAACAATCTAAAAGATTAAAAAGTCAAAGTTTCAAATTTTGCATCTCTCCCCATTTTTGTCAGCATAAAAAAGGTTAAGATGAAAATGGAATAGAGTCAAGAATGCTTGGGAACACGAACAAGCTAGAAATCTCCCATTGACTGAACGATGCCTTCCAGCCTTTTCAAGTCTTCCTTTAGTTGTGCAACATCCTCACCCTTAGCATTAGCCTGAATCTGAAGAGAAATGACTTGGATCTAATCATTCAAGGAACCTGAAGAAGCTTGACCTGCATTCTGCAAATTCTGAACTTCACATCCCAAGGCATATATTTGACCTCGCATTTCTAAGAGAACATCTAGAATTCTGCGAAAATCTGCTGAATTATCTGTCTGCGTACTAGCTTCAGCACGATCTGATGGAGTAAAGGCATACGATGGCAAATCAGCATAATCACGCAAATTTGGCGATGAAACATCATGTCCTTCCTCAGGAAATTGAGAGGCATAAATGTCCTCTGGATCTGATGGAGAGCGACTGACTCCTTCACTGGTAGCAGGATATGAGGACATTCTTCTTTTCTCATGATCTCCCCCTGTTTCCATACCTTCAGGTGGAGAAGAGTGTCCCTCATGTTCTCCTTCTTCTTGATCTCTTTTCTCTTCTTCTTCTTTTTCAACTCTTTCCTTCTCAGCATCTCTTTCTTCTTCTTCTATCTCCTCTGTTTTTTCTCCTCTGCTTCTTTCTCTTCTCTTTCTCTAATCCTCTGTTTAGAGTCTTTCTCTGGAACAGAACAACTCAGATTCTTCAATGACATTGCAGAAATGGTGATGTTTTCCTCATCATCTTCATCCTCAACGATGAGAACTCTTCTTTTCTTGGATGGAGCAACCATGGGCTCCTTTCTTTTTCTTTTTTCTTTTTTGCTGCAGAAGAGATTTGATGAGTTTTGACTGGAGTCTTCTCCTTGAATTTCTCCAACGCCTTGCTTAGTTCCTTTAGACGCATTTTAGTCACCATTTTCAATCCTACCACCATATGATCACACGATCGAGCACAAAGAATTTGTGGAGGCTGAATGTTCAGATGTCTGAATAACTTCGTCACAAGACCTGGATAAGGAAGTTGACCTCTGTCCTTCACCACTGCTCTATACATGTGGAACATAACAGTGTGAGGAAGAGAAAACTTTTTCCCAGTGATGATGTCATACATCAGCTTTGCCTCTGAACTTGAAACATCAGTCTTGGAAGTTGATTTCGGTCCGACGCAATTGATCACAATCTTGTGAAGCAGAATGTTATATGCACTCATCCTCAAGTAGGAAATATTTTCGTATGTTCTCCTATCCTTAACAAGTTCCAATGTAGCACGAGCAATAGAAACATTGATCGGTTGATATCTTCCTTTCTCAACCCCTAACACATCCGCCAGCATATCCATATCCACCACAAAGTCTTGATCTCAGACATTGAAAGTGAATCTATTCGCATCCAGGAAACTAAGATTCGAATAGAAGTAAGCAGTTAATTCAGCATGGGCTTCTGTGGTGTCAAAACAGAACTGCTCAAGTTGAAGAAAACTGAACTTTTCCCTCAAATTGACATTTACAGCATCAAGGAAATCAAAATCCATACTCCTAGGGTTTATCACCCCACACTTCAGTAATTTTGAGTATAGAGCCTTATGTTCCTTCGATCTAAACAACTCTCCCCATTTTCCTCGAATTTTTGCCGCAACACCCATTCTTGGTTGAAATTGGTTGTATAATTTGTCATCATCATTCCCATCTATTGGATTAAATCCCCCAACACGTAGATCACTTGGGATATTTACAAGGGTTTCTTCAGCCACTCCTTTACGAGCAATTCCCAAACTCTCCAATTTTCGCAAAAAGATATATTCATTCACATATCCTTTGTCCTTAAGAAATTCATCGATGTAGTTCAATGGAGTACCAGTCCTCTTTAAAGCACGATAAAGCCTATAAATAAAATAGGGCCTTTGAACTCTTACAGGATCTGCGTCTTCAATGATTTCTTCCTCTTGTTGATGACCAACACCCTGTGGACTAGTTGGTGGAGAATAACGCTGCTGAGAATGTTGTGGGCTCTGCTGCTGATTTGGAGATTCTTCTATCGCGCACTTCCTCGAACAACTTAGAACGTCTTCCTTATATACTCCTTTATGCCATCATACCCGTTGGCACTTACCAAAGGAATTCCTCTAATCTACCCGTTGGACGGAATCAATTAGGAAGATCATTCGAGCTATTAAAGGAACATGTTGATAGCCCATCAATCCTGTTCACTCATACAATCAGGATCTTGGTTTCCATAAGTAGAGATAGTATGTCATATCATCGAATATTTCGCCAATCATCGGATCCTTAATCTTCGAATCAATCATGATCAAATAAAGGATTCTATTATGTCATATCCAGCCAAGAGATCTTCTCCAGTAGATAAGGTCACATCTTTAATGAAACATCCAATTCTGGATAGCCTTTCTTCAATGGATTAGAAACTGTCAATGAGGATAGACTTTGAGTCTTGAGTCTAGCTGTCCGGAGGTTTTCAGACTTTAAATAGCAGAGTCTGCAAACCTTCAGACTAGACTGATGGAAACGTTTTGTCAGCTTCAAAACACTTCACAAAGATTTCTCCAACAAAAAGTAAGGTAGATCTTTGCCATTAATCTTTACACTTAGAGAGGTAGTTGTAACACATTGCATTAGCCATATCACCCATCGATCATGAATCCAATCTAACGCAAATAGTCTTCCAAGAAATCCCACTCAACCCTATCATAGGCTTTTTGCATATCTAGTTTAAGGAGCGCCTGAAATTTTTTCTTTCTATTTCGAATTCTAAATTGATGCAATACCTCTTGAACTATCAGTATGTTATCCTGTATCTGTCTGCCTGACACAAATGCACTCTGTTCTGTGGCAATCAAATTTGGTAGACAGATTTTAAGTGATTTGCTAGAACTTTGGAAATAATCTTGTATAGAAAATTACATAGACTGATAGGGCGAAATTGATCTAACCTCTCTGGATTCGGTACCTTGGGAATCAGACATATAGAGGTTTTGTTAATATCAACAGGCATCACACCAGTAATGAAAAAATTATGCATTGCATTGAATACATCATCCTAGATAATGTCCCAATGACTATGATAAAAAAAGGCCATTAAAACCGTAAGGTCCTGGTGCTTTGGTGGCTCCTAATTGAAATGTTGCTTGCTGTACTTCCTCCCTTGTAACTTCAGCTATTAAATGTATGTTCATTGTATCTGTCACTATTCTCAGACATTGCATTAAAGTAGGACCATAGTCTCGGTGACCAACAGAAGTATAAAGGTGCTGAAAGAAAGTACTTGTCATGTGCCTCACCTGATCTGGCTCTCGAATCCACTCCTCATTTACATCCTTTAGCATGCCAAGTCTATTCCTTTTCTGCCTTTGAATCGTGGTAGCGTGAAAGAATTTTGTATTTCTATCCCCCCCCCCCAGCCAGTTGATCCGAGATCGCATCGCCCAATAATGTTCTTCCTATAACCATATTTTTTGAATTTGTTCCTTCAGCGAGTTAACCTGATCTTTGTTATAATTGCAAACAGGTTGATTAATGTAATATTGAAGCTGCTGTTTCAAGATATTTATTCGATGATGACCAACGGTAAACTTCATTTTGCTCCATTGGGCTAGCGCTGTAGTTGTTGTTTGCAGCTTCTTAGAGATGGTGGAGGAATAACTTGATTCAGATGACCAGGCGTCTGAGACCACCCTATGGCATTCAGCATCTTGAAGCCAATAAGATTTGAAGGTAAACGTCTTCCTCCTCCTTACTGATTTGAGTTCTGTATTTAAGAGTAATGGACAGTGATCCGACCCTAAGGCAGGTAAAGCATAAACTTCAGCTTTCGGATAGGTTAATCGCCAGTCCATAGTGCACAAAGCTCAATCGATTCGCTCCTTTACAACTTCCTCACCACTCCTATTATTCACCCAAGTGTAGGCATAGCCCTTGGTCTCAAGATCCATCAAAGCGCAATCATGTAATAACTCTCTAAAGGAGTGCAACCAATATTGCTCAGGTAAGCGCTTTCCCACTTTCTCCCAGTGATGTAAAATTTCATTAAAATTGCCGATACACACTCAAGGTAAAGTATGTAGATGGCTGAGTTGACACAGATTTGCCCATAGATGTTGTCGCTATTGAAATACCGCCGGTGCATGAAGAAAAGTAATGCCCATAAGTGTCATATTCATAACATCAAAATAAATAGTATCAATATGATGTGAGTCATGAGTATGGACAGTAAGAGTGATCTGTTCATTCCAAAAAATAACCATCCCTCCAGCCAAACCTTGGGGATTCACCACAAAACTATGTTTATACTGCAATCTCCATTGTAAACACCTGATAACAGGTTCCTGGTTCGTTGTTTCCATCAAAAAGATAATATCGGGCCGATCTTGGACCACTAGGGCCTTTAAAGCTTGAATTGTTAGGGGGTGGCGGGGCAAGGTTGGCTTGGGCCCTTTTTCATTGTAAACTGAATTTTTTTGTAAAGAAAAATTCCAAAAAAAAAAAAAAGAGTTGAAAATACGATATTCAATAAAAATTGCAAGAAATGGAAATGTAATAAAATTTGAGGTAAATAATACAGTATATATTACATTCAAAGCACAACGTACTAGTATACTAATAATATTAAGATTTTGATTTGACAGTCATTAAGAATAATTAAAGAATTAATAAAGAAATAAAGGGAAATTTTTTTTCAATTAAATATGAATAAAGGACAAGTACATCCTCCGCTCTAGTGACAAGCATGTGACGGTTGGATCAGTTTTGACCAACAAAGTACGAGTATCGTAATAATTAGGGGTGTGCAACCAGACCGGATTTACCCAGATCCCGGTCCGGCCCACCCGGAAAATAGGGTCGGGAACTGGTTTAGGTTGAAACTGATCCAAGAATTGGTTCCCAAAATTCAGACCCTGTTTGAACCGGTTCGGGAACCGGTTCCGAGGGATTACCCACCCGGAAACCGGATCAACCGAACCGATTTTGGAACCGGTTTTTAAAGCAGCCCCAAATCAAAAACCCTAATTCGTTTCTATCTTCTTTACCTCTCACACTCACACGGTCACGACTCACACCCGCAGACTTGTTTTTCCTTTGTTGGCACCCCACCCCATCTCTAGATCCGTCAATAGGAGAATGCCACCGCCGGAGCCATCGAACCGCTGGGTTTTCCACCGTCGCCGCCGCGCACCCCCTCGACGTCGTCCACACCCGGTTCCAAGGTATCTCTCTCTCTCTCTCTCTCTCTCTCTCTCTCTCTCTCTCTCTCTCTCTCTTAGGTGCTTCCAGCTTGTGTCAAGTTTTTGGAGTTTGCTTTGGGCTGATATGGATGATCCGTCAATGGGAGAATGCAACCGCCGGAGCCATCATCAGGTTCGCTGCCGTCGCCACTGTGCACCCCCTCGACATCATTCTTAGACTCCGCACCCGATTCCAAGGTCTCTCTCTCGGGTGCTTCCGGTTTGTGTCGAGTTTTTGGAGTTTGCTTTGGGCTGATACAGATGATCCGTCAGTGGGAGAACGCCATCGCCGGAGTTGTTGCCGGATTCGCAACCGTCACCATCGCGCACCCATTTCTAAGGCAAGTTCCTGCTCATGGATTTACTACATGCGTTCTGATTGTTCATGAAAATGCTAGTCGAAGTCAATGTGATGCTTATGTGATATGTGTGTATGCATGTTTGTGCTAGTCACTAGGATTTAATCCTATCCTCTGGAGAAGATCTTTTGGTTGGATAAATATAACGGATTCTTTTGTTCGTATCAAGATCAATTGAAGATCCGATGGTCGACGAAATATTCTTGGAATGTTCTATTCTTGGAAACCAAGATCCTGATTGTATGGGCGAACAGATTGATGGGCTATCGTCGTTTCCTTTAATAGCTTGAATGATCTTCTTGATTGATTCCGTCCAGGGTAGATTGGAGGAATTCCTTTGGAAAGTGCCAACGGGTATGATGGCATAAAGGAGTATAAAAAGGAAGACGTTCTAGTTGTTTGAGTACGTGATCGATAGAGAAATTCCAGAGTCTCTTGATTATTAGTCGATTCATTCGGGAAATCATATACACAAAGAGTGTCCATACTTGGTGATACCTTGAGTGAGTGTGATAGATCATCTACACCTAGAAATCAAGAAAGATCAACACCGTAACATCTCTTTGTTAATAGTGGAATCCAGAATTGGCTGTCAGAATGGACGTCCAGCTACTATAAACCGCGTGTTCAATTCTCTCTTTCCTTTACTTAGTCTTACGTTGATTATTACTTATCGCAAATCCTTCATAAGTATTGTGCAATAATCAAGAAAAATCTTTATATACATATTCACCCCTCTGTACTCATACTAGCTATATCAATTGGTATCAGAGCTCGTGTTCTTACTTTATTTGAAGTGTTTTACTTCAGAGTAAAAGATCGATGGCTATATGCTAGCACCAGGGCTGGTGGAAGGGCAAAACAATACCAAACCACCCTACTTTGATGAAAAGGATTACAACATCTGGAAGAACAAGATGAAAGCTTTCCTACGATCAAAAGATCCTCTGGAATGGGACGTTGTGGAAAGAGGAATCAAATCACCTCTTTAAGAGGGAAAGAAGCCGCTGACTTAAACAAGAGACAAGCACTCGATGCAAAAGCAATTTACTCTTTATATTGTTTGTCTCCAACTTATAACAGAATATCTTCGTGTGTCACAGCAAAAGAAGTATGGGACATATTACATATCACCTATGAAGGAACAGATCAGTGAAGGAGACCAGAATCAACATTCTCCTTGAAGCCTTCAAAATGAAACCATCTATAACCGACATGTTTAGTGTTTTGGATATTGTCAATGGTCTTGAGAACCAAGGACAAAAAATTATCCCATGAAGGTGAACAAGCTACTAGGATTAGAATCATATAAAGACTTCAATAAAAGAGATGCAAAGAATTATGCCTCTATCTCTGATAACTCTTATGAAGTGGAACGAATTAATGAAGACGAAGATCCAAGAGGTAAGAAATCCATTGCACTAAAATCAAATGATGATTATGATGATACGATGAGATGATATGGACGACGAGGAGCTTGCTCTAATGATAAGAAGGTCGAAAAACTAATAGAAAAGGTAGAAGGTTCAACTCAAAGAAACAAAGTTTTCGGTTCCCATATGAGGAACCAAACAAAGATGTATGCAAGAAAAAGGGACACATTAGGAAGAAGAAAAGAGGAAAAGCTGAGAAGTTTTGAAAAGCTCTCAAAGCCGAAACTAATATAGAATGTGAAGAAAGTGATAATGAATATGCCAACATATGTCTAATGGCACATTCGGACTCGGACTCGGATTAGACTCGACAGTGAATTTGAGGTAAGTGATTTTAAAATTCCTGTCAAAGTTTCTAAATACATTGATGAACCGTGTTTCGATCTTAAGACTTCTCTCAAAAGGATTTCCGAACTTAAAAAGGAAAACTCAGCTCTAAAACAAAAGGAAACCATTTTAGAAGAAAGAGTTAAAAGTTTAGACAGAGAGGCTTACAAAAATCATTTCAAGAAAGTTTTGGTAAAGTCAAGGTGTTCAAAGTCCATATTCTTTTGAAGCAATTAGCCAAAATCTCATCAAAGCAGCTTGTTCGAGGTCTACCCAAATTACCATATCAAAAGTCCGATCCATGCACACCATGTATTTTGGGTAAGCAGGTAAAAAATTCATTTAAGCTAATAAATCATGTCTCTACTAATTATGTACTACAGTTGTTACATATGGATCTCTTCGGACCAACCAGAACCTAGAGTATTGGAGGTAAGAAATACTGCCTAGTAATTGTGGATGATTTCTCCCGCTTTACTTGGGTATATTTCCTTGCAAATAAGTCAGAAACCTTTTCATATTTTGAAAAATTTGCTAAAAATGTTCAAAATGAAAAAGGATGTGTTATCTCAAGTATAAGAACAGATCATGGAGGAGAATTTGAAAATCAAGATTTTACAAAATTGTGTGATGAATTTGGGTTTAAGCATGTATTCTCCTCTCTATACACTCCTCAGCAAAATGGAGTTGTGGAAAGAAAGAATAAATCTCTTCAAGAAATGGCTAGAACTCTTTTAATTGAAAGTAAAATTTCTTTACGATTTTGGGCTGAAGCTGTTTCAACAGCATGCTATATCATCAATAGAGTCTTCCTAAGACCTATTCTTGAGAAAACCCCTTATGAATTATACAAAGGTAAGAAGCCCATTGTTTCATACTTTCATGTGTTCAGTTGCAAATGCTTTATATTGAAAAATGCAAATGATCAAGTTGGTAAGTTTGAAGAAAGATCAGATGAAGGCATCTACCTTGGATATTCTACATCAAGCAAAGCCTACAGAGTCTATAACAAGAAGAGCCAGACGATGGAGGAGTCAATGAATATCAAATTTCAAGACTCTACGCAAGATGAATCCAGTCAGACTCAGTTTGAAGAGTCTGAACTTGCTCCAGACCTTCCAAAGCTGACAAATCAAGAAATGTCTCAGACTCTGGAAGACCAGCATCAAGAAATTCATGAAGATTCAAATAAAGAAAGAGATCATCATCCAGACAAATCAACCAGTAACTGGAAGCATAAGTCCAGTCATCCCAAAGATCTCATTATCGGCGAAATTAATGAAGGAATTCGTACCAGATCCAAAAGATGTGAAGAGTCTAGTGCTGTGGCTCTCATTTCTGAAATTGAACCAAAAAGCATAGAAGAAGCTTTATCTGATGAAAGTTGGATCGAAGCTATGCAAGAGGAGCTCAGATAGTTCAACATTAATGATGTCTAGGAATTGACATCTAAACCAAAAGGTAAAACTGTTATTGGAGCCAAATGGGTGTTCAAAAACAAGATGAATGAAAAAGGAAAAGTCGTACGAAATAAAGCAAGACGCGTGGCCAAAGGATACACGCAAGAAGAAGGAATAGACTATGATGAGACTTACGCTCTTGTAGCAAGGTTAGAAGCTATTCGTCTATTACTTGCGTTTGCTTGTTATAAAAATTTCAGGTTATTCCAAATGGACGTCAAAAGTGCTTTCCTAAATGGATTTATCCAAGAGGAAGTTTATGTGGAACAACCGCCTGGGTTTGAAGACCCAAAGAAGCGAGACTCAGTCTTCAGACTGAAAAAAGCCTTGTATGGTTTAAAGCAAGCACCTCGAGCTTGGTACGACAGACTAAGTAAATTCTTATTACATAATGGTTTTGTCAAAGGTAAAGCAGATACTACTTTATTTATCAAAAAGGAAAACAAAAGCCTTTTATTGTTCAAATATATGTGGATGATATTATCTTTGGATCCTCTAATGAAAGTCTATGCAAGAAATTTTCTAAGTCTATGCAGGATGAGTTTAAAATGAGTATGATGGGAAAATTAACATTCTTTCTTGGTCTTTAAATAAAGCAATTGAAGGAAGGAACTTTCATTTATCAAGAAAAATATGCTAATGATCTTGTCAAAAGGTTTGGATTGGAAAATTGCAAGAAGACTGTCAAGCTCTCTCGAAAATAGACAAAGATGAAGAAGGGAAGAAAGTTGATCAAAAGCTGTACAGAAGCATCATCGGTTCACTTCTTTATCTTACCGATATTCTTTTTTGATTTTATCCGCTCCGGACTCAACATTTTGAAGCTCGAAGAAGTTAAAGTCTAGAGACTCTCCAACTTCGGAGTTATTATTAAAAAAGATATGATCAGTAGTCTCCGTGAAAAACGAAAACTTGTCTTTTCAAAAGAATTAATTTTGGTAGTTATTGATTTCGAAAAGAGGTATTCATACACTTTCCTTGTGCCGATTGAACTTCCCTTTTCAAAACTGAGTTATATATATAAACAGTTTTCATTCTCAATTTTCGAAACCCTAAAAAGCATTCTCCTCTCAATCCGGTTTCTACTTCGTGTTCATCTTCGAGAAAGTTGTCATCTTTTCTTGGGAAAGCAAGTAAAGGAATCTTTCAGCGACAAGAAGGATGTCTTCTTCGAGGAAGTCTTCAAGAATCGCGAACAGGGGACCACAGAGGAGTCTTTACCGTGCGTTGAAAAGTACCGGGACTCCGTTGAAATACGTGGATGATTTTCTTAAAGATAAGAATTATGGGAATGACTATATCTTTATGGATGCATGTGAGCTTTTCAATGAATTCTTAGAAGTGTTGAAGGTAGAAACATGATCTGATAGAAGTACTTTTTTATGGGGGTGTCTCCCTACATAGGGTGTGTAGCGATAAGCAAATTCCAGCCTAGAGTAGTTTGAAGTTTATAAAGCTTGTGTTTCTTCCTAATCGCATCTTGATTATTAGTCGATTCATTCCGAGCGAAATCGTATACACAGAGAGTGTCCATACTTGGTTCTACACCTAGAAATCAAGGAAGATCAATACTGTAACATCGGTTCCACTGGTGACGAAGTTAAGATAAATCCAGAGATGCTTTTATGATGTTCTTTTTTCTCAATCTATCATGTCAACTCCTTGTGCCATTTCTTGGACAATTACTTATCTTTAGGCAAGTGTTGGATAATTTATGTCAGCATTGGCTTAGAGCGGCTAGAGAATCCTAATTCATTGGTTCCCAGAACAGAATGGAGGAGAAATTAAAAATAAATCTTGCACTATGGTCTTTTTTTAGTATTATAAAAGAGTGTTTGATGGTTTGCATCAGATTTTTGGAGAAGTGAATACTTTCTTAGAATAAGAGGTCTTCTCGAGGAAGTTGTTATCACATATTCGATCTTGATATTCCAGCTACTCTTTGTGGAGTCTGTCCTTTATGTGTTTTCTACAATCCACACTCTTTTTTTTGTGATGATTTTCTGATGGATGCATGCAGATCAAAGATGATATAAAAAGACTAGTGCACTGTGCTTTGATAAAGCTTCTGCAGCACAAGGACCTAGCAATCAGGGTATGATGCCTAACTGAAAATTCACAGATATGAAATGTCTCCTACTTCTTCTTTTTTAATTATTTGACAAAATCTTTAATCAATTGTATCAGAGTACTTTCTAATATCTGAAGTTGTTTGTTTAATATGGCAGTTGGCAGCCTCTAGGTCCTTGTGTTCACACATTGACGATGCAAACTTCTTGCAAAGTGAATTCACTGATCTTGTTGCAATCTGCTTTAATCTATGCTTTAATTTGGTGGAGGATGTCCAGGAATTTGATTCAAAGGTAACATAACAAGTTAACAAAGTTTGAATAAAATTGTTGTATAAAGCTTTCCTTGGCCACATTATATCTTCAGCATCACTATCTGAGGTTAAGTTCTCTGTAGTACTTTTAACTCGATGGCTTTTCATGCTGTATTTGGCTGGAAACTAATGCACATTGGCTGACCACCACATTTCTAGTTACGCTGTACTCTTTATGTAGTGTTAACCCTTGTAATGTTTATAGCCCCATCATCCTGTTGACCGAATTGGAAGATATGTGGTACAGCTCAAAAGTTTTGATTCGAGGAGCATGCTGAAGTTCGGTGACCACTTTTTAACTGCTGAATGAATGCTGTATGTGACCAGAATGAAACCTGTTTGATTCATTAGGTAAAACAATAAAACCTAGATTACAAAAGCATAATACTGTTATGCAAAACAATAATTTTTATCAAGCTAGTCAGGAAGAAAAGCCTCCACTGTTGTTAAAAAGCCATGGTACTTCAATAATTGCAGCTCAATTCCTGTCATATTTCAATTTTTATGCAAAACAGGTTCCAATATAAATAAGGTTAACCCTGTTCCCGGACCGGAAAAACAGAGTGGGTCGGGAACAGGGTCTAATGCAAACAGGGTCGGGTATAGGGTCCAAAAAAAGAGAACCGGTTATAACAGGATCGGGTATAGGGTCCAGGTCTAGACCCTACCCACCCTGGACCCGATCACCCCTAGTAATATGGATAAAGTGTGGTCATTGTCCTCTTCTTCACGTTAGGAATGTTTAGTTGGAGTCAATTCTTGCAATAACCAATAAGGCTGGTGGACGTTCCATTTATTTCATTGTTCGCAGTCAAAGCTATACCTATTGCGTCCATAATTGGTCGGTTAGTACTCAATAAGGACTGCAAGGTATCATAGATGCTGGTGATGAAGACGAAGAGAGTAGCAACCATTTTTATTGTCTGCTCTGTTTTGTCGTCATCTTTTTTTTTTTTTTGAATGACCTACTTTCACTATAAATCATTTAATAAATTAAAAAAAAATACGCTACATATAATCTGTCAATAGTTAAATTAAAAACACTTAATATCAATTATGAATTGTCCAAGGCTAGTTATGGCTCGGATTGCTGCAATTCATATCGCACATAGTGTCCTTGGTCCTCCTCTTTCAACATGTTTGGACCTTCATTTTCAAAATATATATCATTGTGTGCATTCAAAACATATATCAATGTGTGCACACATTTTTAGATACGTTAGGAGTAAGTAGTCCTAAGTTCTATCTAAGTTACACCTAAAACATGAAACCTATCCATTAGAATAAGTTCTCTAATTTTTAGAACTCGAAACCTACATTGCATAAATAGGAACCTAGATTCTACCTTGTCACGGGTTTCAAAGTTTACCTATGTTCCTCTTGTACTATTAATTGAATGACTATAATGAATCATTACTTCTAAGTACTATCATTTGCTGCAATTCATTATGACTCATATTTAGACACACAAAGATTATGAAATATTAATAAAGTAAAAGTCTTAGTCATGTATATCTCCAAAAATGGAAGCTCATACTAATGATTTCAAATATACACTCATCATTGAACGCTATAAAATACCATAGAATCACGTAAAAACATAAAATAAAAAAAGAATAAAACTTGTTTTGGATTCCAAGTTTCAGATTCCAATCGAGATAGATTTCCTAATTTTTTATAATTGAAACCTACCATGCATATCTTAATCCGGATCTCAGGTTTTCTATTATATTGTGCTTTGGTGATGTGTATTTCCCTCAAATAATTTATACATGACCAATCTAATAAACTCAAAAAAAAAAATGGTAAAGTATAGTAACTTTTACTATGATTGTCTGTTCTTGCAAATGTTGAAAAATCTGTGATCTCAAAAATATTTTCAAAATTTGACCACATGTTCTAAAGTTTCGGATCACGAGCTCCAGTGAACGTAAAATTGGTCAACAGCATCAGACAAAATCTATGCACGATCAACGGTCGGTTAATTTTTGAAAGAATAAATAGATTAAATGATTCTTAAAAGAAAAACTGCAACCAGCAGCACCAGGTGCAACAGCCAGAGCCAGCAGCGCGCCAGGGCTGGTCAAGTCCTACCAGGGTTTGCACATTGCACTACTTTCGGCTAGTGAGGGCCATCTCCCTTGGGCGTCACACACTAGGCCTCAAGCGCGGCCCAAGACTTGTGCAGCATTTCATAAGCCTTGTGTCAGACTTCCCTTCTGCATACACACACACACACATATATATATGTTTCTCATTTACTAAGAAGATAAATGCATTTCTCTCACTCTTAACTCGTAGTTTCTCTCTCTTGCATACCTTTTTACTATCTTTTATGGAGATGGCCTATGACATATGGGCGCCTGTCCCTTAGGCAATCGCAGGGATGGCCTTTAGAGCTCTCTCTCTCTCTCTCTCTCTCTCTCTCTCTCTCTCTCTCAATGAAAATTATCTCCCACTTGAAGTTCTTTCAATTTTTCAATTTTATTTTCTAGGTACCAAAATTCTCCTGGTCTAGGTACACTCTCGCCTCTCTCTAAAATTGGATAATTTGCATGTATAAATCCTAACAATGTCGAAACAATTTTTCAAATCATAAAACCTGCCATAATTATGCTAAAGTAGGTAGCAAAATTTTCATTGAAAATATGTCGCTATTCTACCTAATTAAATTAGAAAGAATAGCCACATTTTGTTAGAAAAATAATTTATCATGCTGCGTAAATTAAAGTTCAAAACTTTAGTCTATTAGGCTTGAAATTTTCGGCATTTACCCGTCCTTGCATTGGCCGAATATTTGCTTGTAGCCATGCCTAGTCCACGCAATTGAGTCAAGTCAATTCATCATCGGCGGTCCATTACCAAAGCAATAAGTGAACTAATCATCCTAAAACTATATGCATTTATAAATTTTTATTTATGGGACAAAGATTAGTCCTTGATTTTCTATGCAATGAATTCTTAAATGGGACTGGCCCAATCCACATGACTAATTCAAGTCCATTCACCATCGCCGGTCCAACACAAATGCAATTAATAAACTAAAGTATATAATAAATGCTATTAAAACTATATGCAATTATAAAAAAATTTTGTTTAGGAATTAAAGACTAGTCCCTCAATTTCCATGCAATAAATTATTAAATGGGATGCCAAAATTGAAATGTCAATAATCGTGAAGATTTATGCTTTATACTAACAATCCCACTCTTGTAATACACTTAACCCATTAAACATAATTTTCCTTCCTTGCCTTTGTTGCTTGTCCACTTAATTTCTTGCCGAAGTCTTATCCCACAAGCACATACACATTAGAATTTACTTTAGCAATCCAACCCCTATGTTTGGAAAAATAGGATAAAATTTATCCTACTCTATGTTTAATGCATATTTAAGATAAGATAAAGTCAGATATAAGATCTCATGGGGCAATGAAAGTGGATAGGATTTCTAATATTCATAATAAGAAAGTTATTGTTTTTAAATAAAAAAAACTTCTCAAATTAAAAAAAAATGAAATTATATTTCAATATAAATAATTATTTTAATACTATTAAAATAATTCACAATAACAAAAAATAAAAATTTATTTTTAATTTAATCTTATTTTTATATATATAGCTGACTTTAATTCTATTTTATAATATAAATTGAATATATTTATATATTTATATTTATTAAATATTTTAGGTATATTAGTACAATTTACTATTTAATAAAATTTTATTAGAGAAGGGGGAAAATAAAAATAAATAATTAAAAAAGAGAGGAAAAATAAAATAAAATAAGCAAATAAAAATAAAGTAGACAAGAGTGTTAGAGAAATTTGAAAATGACTTAAAGCCTAGAGTTCTCACTAAACTTGAAAATGACTTTAGACTCGGAGCTTTAGATCACCTTTAAGCAAAATAAACAAAACCAAAAAATCAACAATGTGTAATTTTAAAAACAACATAATCGGTTAAAAGGAAGTAGTAAAATTAAATTATTTACCTCATTCAGGCTCAAAAGATTGAGATGGAAACTTTGGTTAATTCAAGTTTAAGACCTCTCTAAATGTGGGTTTTTGAAAACAAAATCTTGAAGAAGTGATTAGATGGTTGAAAGTTAATGAAGTGGAAGCTCTACTTTTGGAAAGTGAAAACTTGCCATGGTTTTCCGCATATGACCAAGGCAAGAAATTTTTTAATAAGTTCTCAATAGTTTAAAAAAATTATTAATTAAAGTTAAAAGAAATTTTGAACTTTGAAGTGCTGCAATTATTGAGTTTCAAATGGCCCCTATGAGACTAGCTAGGATACACTTGGCCCAAAAGAATTAGTCACTAGAAGATATCTTGATGAAAATGAAAAATGAGCTCCTCTTCTTCAGTCAAGTAAGTGCATGAATCACAGATGCATGAATGAACTATAGTTAAAATTGATGATCTCATGCATAATGTCAAAGATAGCAAGTTTAATGTCTCAAACAAAAGCACAGGTTCAAACGAGCAAGAGAGATGGCGTGCCAATTAAAGAGAAATAAAAATTGAGGAAAACAATATTCATTCTGGACATTTGATTTTGAACATTGGTGAGTTTGAATTTTTTTTTAATCCACTAAATTCATCAATGAAAGATATAAACAAATTAGGAAAATCTCAAAATATGAATTTCCTAATTGACCCTATTCTATAAATAATATGACGATGAGTTAAGATATCAGTGTTCTACACTACTTGTCACGCCCCGAACCCCGAGCGCGCGCACATCCCACTACGGTTGATCAAATGCGACATTCCCAGGTAGTGTCGCCGACCTCATTAATTTATTAATGCGCAAGCGGAACGTATTATAAAACCCCTGACAATAAAATACGGGATAGAAAAGCAGGAAGCAAAACCACAACATAACACTTTCATAATTCAACATAATTACAAACAGAGGTCTACAGCCAAAAGTCTACAAAAGACCGGCTCTTAAAAAGGAATTGTCCTACGACCTACAAGTCGGACACGTTCTCCAATCTTATGACTTCACATCTGCAACTCCTCAAGGCCAACCAAAGCTATCTGGTCGCTCCGTCTACCAGGGATCTGAAATTTTAATCTCACAACCGGGATGAGACGATGTCTCAACAAGTTCAACCCCCTAAACCCCTATTAGAAAAAAAATACGCCCCAGGTGGCCTAGCCACATCACACAGAAGACTTACCTCGCATTAGTCTTCATCTGCATTGTTAGCACAGTTTATATAATTCAACCACGTGCAATTATAATAACCAAGCAACTGCAGCACAATCACATCATCTGAACAATTCAACCACTTGGATCGTCTCAGCGATCAATCGACTCGGCCGATTACATGTCATTCTAGCAAATCAATCATTGCTCTTAATTACGGCCCTATAGGAAGGTTTAACAACTAGTGGCAATTACGACCCCACTCGGCACGACCTTTAATTAGGTGGTCCATCACGGCCTCACTGGACATGACCTCTCTTATAAATGGTTCATCACGGCCCCATTAGGCACGACCTCTCATAGGTGGTTCATCACGGCCTCACTGAGCACGACCTCTAATAGGTGGTCAATCACGGCCCCATTAGGCACGACCTCTCTTAGGTGGTTCATCACGGCCCTATTAGACACGACCTCTCATAGATGGTCCATCACGGCCCTACTAGGCACGACCTCCAATCGGTGGTTAATCACGGCCTCACTGGGCACGACCTCTAATAGGTGGTTAATCACGGCCAATCTCCCATCAATTTCAACACTTGGATTTTATAAAGAATCCCTATCTATCGCAATCACACTCAATTTGCCACAATCAATCATCAAATTCAAATTCTAAATACACAGCAGCGATCGGCACGAAATTCTGAGAGAACAAGGTCCCGACAAAATTTTCGGAATTTAATAAATAATTAAATTTATTCCGAAAATTAATTAAATAATAATATCCATATTTTCGTCATCCACACCCAATTTATAATATCCAACCATCAATTTCAAAATCCGAACGCATAGCAGCGATCGGCACGAAATTCTGAGCAATCGGGGTCAAAAATAATTTTTCCGTTTTTTTTTAATAATAATATTTTAATAATTTCAGAATATAATATAATATTATAAATTCCAGAATTTCGAAACAATTAAATAATTCAAAAATAAAACCTATTATGTCCCATCAAGGTTTATTATTAAATAAACTCTCTTAGCATTTAATTAAACACACTTTAAATTAAACAAACCTTTTAATCCAAATCACAATTAATAAACTAAGATATCCACCTAAACTTGTTTAACTTAAACTAAGCACACTTAGAGCATAATTAACCGTCTAATCAAGATTTAGTGAGCTAAACTCACCGGATTAGCGAGCCGAGAGAACCAAAACGACGAGGACTACGCGAGGATCGACTTTCCTCAAAGCGGGCCGAGCATCCGAGCTCGGGAAGGCGGCCGAAACGGGCCATGAAGGGGCTGCCATACCCATTTTCTAGGTTGCTGATCGGGGCCGAGAGGGAGCTGATCCGGCGCCGGAATGGGCGGAGGACGGCGGTGGTAGCTTGTGTGGGCGAGGCGACAGCTCCGGCGGGTCTCCCGGCGACCCTAGTGACGGCGACGACGGCTGGACGGAGGGGAAGGAGCTCGGGACCGGGCGAGCAGGGCGGAGCAGCGCACGAAGGACGTCCGGCGAGGCGACACGCGGGTGCGCGAGCGTCGCGCACGGACGACAGCGGCGGCGGTGAGCTCCGGCAACAGGTGGAGCTGCTGGCTTCAACCGGTCTTCGGCTTGCTGGTTTAGGGTTCTCGGACCCGCCGAGGATACGGGCTGAGGCGGAGCGGGGAGACGAGCTGACCGGCAAGCGGGCGCGGGCGGCGTGAGGCGGCGGCGACGGGCGGACGGGCGAAGGCGTGAGGTCCGGCGGCTTCTCCAGCTTCGCTGGTTGCTGGGTTCCCTCCAGCAGCAAGAAGAAATCGGGAGAGAGGGAGTCGGCGAGAGGGAGGAAGAAGAGAGGGAGGAGAGAGAAGGGGGGCTCTTTTCTTTTCATTTTCCTTTTCTTTAATCCCACCAAATGGCCCACCATGACATCATCTATGATGTCATACTCCACTCACTCAAAACTCCCACAACCTTATTCCAATGGGTTCAATTCCATTTTCCGCCGGGGTCCAATTATTGTACATTCAATTTCTTCAATTCTCATCAATTCGCTTCCAATTGAATCAAATTGAAGTCCATAAAATAAATTCAATGTCACCACACTTTCATTAACATCTTCACTTGATTATAGAACCACTTAAGTGCCAAAAGTACGACCAAAAGCGGGCCTACTAATTTCTCGAGCCAAATTAGCTATTTTCTTATTTAATTGCTAAAAAGCTCGGCTTGCATAAAAAATCTTCCCAAAGATAATTTGATGATCTTGAAATGATTTGTGACACATCCAGACTTCCAATTTCTGAATTCGATCTCAATTTCACGGTTAATTTCACTTTGGCACAATACTAGCACGGCCCAACCTACCGGGTAGCCTTTAGAAATTTTCATGCATTTGACCTGTGGTTGATCATCTCAAGCCACAATGTACCTCTTTGAAACATTGGCGACTTTCGGTTGTCGGGGTAATCTCAAGGTTTCAAATACGAACATAGGGTACCCAATCGATGGAAAAGTCGGTTTAGTGCCGATCGACACGAATTGTGCCATCTAGTGGAATCACCCACATCTGATCACATACCTCTGTCGAGTCGACCTATCTCCGATCTCTAATCGATTTTAATTGTGCCGTAATGACGCTTGCAGACTAGCTCGATCGAAAGGTCGCTTTCTGGTCAAATTCTCAAGTCTGATGCATTAGAAACTCTTAACAGCTTCACCCGATAGACTAGTTTTCACATGAGTGGCCGACTCAAGGAAAAGAACTATATGCGTGCCAACGAAATGCCTGTCTTAATTTATTGAAAATAGAATCGGAAAATCGGGATATCACACTACTAACATGCACATCGAAATTTATCAACTTATCCTTAATGTCTCAGACTCTCGGCAATGTGATCATAGAAATTAATCCTAATTATACTGCCTCACTGTCTCATTAACAAACTGCTTTGCCATTTCTTCCATGGAAAGGCCAAATCAATAGGACAAAAAGTGTGTGGACTTGATCAATCGATTAACAATCACCCATATAGCATTATTACCACTTGACGCCCTCAATAGACCAACAATGAAATCCATGATGATATACTCTCATTTCGATAAGTATTTTAAGTGGGTGTAACTGTCCACCTATTTTTTGTGCTCAATTTTCATTCGTTGACAAACTGGATATTGATAAAAAATTTCTAAGCATTCTTTTTTGTGTTGTTGACCCACAAGAAGTTTTCTATTATGTTCTTATACACTTTGGTGCTTACCGGATGAATTGAGAATCTAATGTCGTGAGCTTTTTGCAATATCTCCTTATTCAATTCTAAATCACCGGGAACCAACAACTTGAAAACTGACTAGAGAAATTTCGGCGAAACAAAGCAATATGAAGCTCTTGTCGCAGTAAATAGAAGCGATGATGGCATTGCAAGTGAAGACAGTGGGGGTGGGTGTCGGTGAAGTCAAACTGACGAATGGTGGTGGAGGCGGGATTGAGATCTCTGGCACAAATCAGGGACTGGATGTGGTCGTGGAGGTTGAGGTGAGGGGTGGACAAATTAAAAACGGACGGGAGAAATTCCAATGAAACAAAGCAATATGAAGCTTCCCTCATCTGGTATATAAGAGCTTGGTTCAAATGCATACTAAAAAGTTCAACATTGATACCATTCTCTACATTTTTTCACGGATTAGGATCCTTTAAATTTAGTTAAAATTACTTCTCATAGCTTGAAACTTTTTTGCTATACCCATTGGATGGTCAAGATTTGTTCTCCGTGTTTCTTTGCTTTTTCACTGTTCTAGGGTAATTGATTCCAAGATGGATCGATACCAAACCTTTAACCAGAAAATTGAGAATCAATCTTGTGATCTTCAATTCCAAACAATTGAAATCAAAAACCTAACGAATTGGTTTTGGCACTGTCAATTAGAGCTTGATTCTCAGGTAAGCCAATGTTATATTTCAGGTAAAATATATATATATATATATATATATATATATAAAATCACTCTTGAAATGAAATATAAAAGTTACTCCATTTCATTATCAAAAACATTTGTCTGTCAAATAGTTATGTTATTATTTGTTCATCTTGATGGACACAAATTCATCCTCCTCCTCCTCCTCATTCTCCTTCTTTTTATCAAAAAAAAAAGGCTTCAAAACTAGTTCAACCTAAGTAGTTCTGGTCCTTCTAGCCTAGGAATTAAGAATCGAAACAAACCCCTAGCCGATTCTAAATTTCTAGAACTGAAACCTAAGTGATTCTCCCTAGAACAGATTTTAAACAGGTCAATCAACCAATCCAAATCAATTTGGTCCGGTTCCATAGTTGAATTGGACTAATGATCATCCCTAAGGATGATAAACCACAAAGACACTACTTTCACTACAGATGCCAGAGGATATCGTCTTCCCATTACTCAATGCCCCATCGTTGTCAACCTGCATCCTGCAAGTCTTTGACCCATCGAGCCCTCAATCCTTGACCCAGAGACCCTATCCTCTCTTTTCTCTATTGCAAATCGAACATGGCTCTGTGATGCAGCCCATGCTCAACATCAACTCATTCAACCAAG
Organism: Eucalyptus melliodora; assembly: GCA_004368105.4. Classification (NCBI taxonomy): domain Eukaryota; kingdom Viridiplantae; phylum Streptophyta; class Magnoliopsida; order Myrtales; family Myrtaceae; genus Eucalyptus; species Eucalyptus melliodora. The sequence goes on from CM023402.3 coordinate 15,266,904, forward strand.
AAAGATCAACACATATTCAAGATCAATGACACTCTCCTTGACAGGTCCCTCATCGATAAGGCCTCATATTTGACTTTGTCATAAAGACTATGTCATTTTCCCACACATTGAAGCTTACATCAAGGCACTCTGGAGTCTGGAATGAGCAAAAGCATTGGAAATATTGTTTTGATTTTAATTGCTCCTAGTTTCTAGATGTTTCTAATTTTTATATAACTTACAGTTCCTAGACTTGACTTTAGTCTCTTAGGGCGTGTTTGGCAACCGACAAAATAGTGTTTGATTATGTTTTTTTTGTTCTTGGGAGTAGATTTGGAACAGAAAATCATTTAGTAAATTTTTTGTTCTCGGGAATAAATTTGGAGTAAAATCGAGAAGTAAAAATAGTTGATTCCTTGTTCTCGAGAATAATTTCAGAATCAAGCCAATCGAAATTTTTTCTTTTCTTTTTTTCTCTTCTTCTTTCCTTCTTGTTTTTCTTCCTCTTCTCTTCTTCTTGCACCGCCACTACCATCGGCCACCGTTGCCGATCACTAGTGACCGGTTAGGCAAGCTCGCCCAGCCACTGGTGAGCCTTGTCTAGGCCTCCCTTGGCCACCAATGAGCCTCGCCTAGCCGGGCGAGAGACTCACCAAGCTAAGTGAAGCTCGGTCGAGCCTTGGCTGGGCTAGGCAAGGTCGAGCTTTATTGGTGGTTGTGTGACCTCAACCTCGTCAGGGGCCAACAACAATATAAGGAAGAAGATAAAAGAAAAGAAAAAAGGGAAAGAACAACAAAAGAAAAAAAAGGTAATAAACTTATTAAAAAATTAGAAGAAAATGGTTTGAATTAGAAATTTTGAGGACAGTGCCAAACGCAATTCTATCCTTGGAATAAAAATTTTGGACAGTTACCAAACTCTTTCAAATACTTAGAATTTGTTCCCAGGAACGAAATAAATAATAATCATTTATGATCAAAAATTATTCTCGAAAACAAAATGGTTACCAAATGCTCCCGTACTCTTCTTTTGTTTTTCTATAAAAGGTCATTGAGCCTGTCTAAAATGGACACCAAATTTGATTAATGAAATTTGCTTAGTGCAATTCCTTAAACTTTAAAGAGTTCAAACCCCTTGAAACTTAAAAGAATTTTCACTCGAACCTTAAAGAGTCAAAGATTTTAAAGCCTGCATCTTGAAGCTGCAACCATGATGCCATTTTAACTTACTCAAAGGCCTAGAAGAGCGATCATTGAAGTTCCTATTCTTTTCTTCATTCTATCCAATCATGTTTCTCCCACTTCCTTCCAAAATCAATAAGCCTACAATGTGATAACGCTAGTATGAACACCTAGAATGGGGGGTGAATAAGTGTTAAAGAAGGTTTTGCAAGACTTAACAACTTAATTCAACTTATAATAAAACAGTAGATTGAAGATATAAAAGATTATAAGCTGATATATAAGACTGCGAATTAAGTAAAGAGATTAGGGAAAGAGAATTGAAACACAAGGTTTATAGTGGTTCAGCTTAGACCAAACTTATGTCCACTCTCCCGCACTGACACCCCACTAATTGGATTCCACTAAGAACCAAAAGAGATTTTACAATGTCTCGTCTTTACAGGAATTTAAAGAGATTGCACAATGTAGAGACTCTGCTACACTTCCTCAAGGTCTCACAGGAATTTGATCTCTCTTTTGAGTATAGTTTAAGCTCAACAAAATGTAATAGTAAAGAGTTTCAAACTTTGAAATTTTTCTTTCACGCACACACTCAAATAACTTGAGCGTCCTCCTTATATACTCCTCCATGCCATCATAACCGTTGGCACCTTCCAAATGAGTTCTTCTAATCTACCCGTTGGACAGAATCAATTAGGAAGATCTCGAGTCATTTAAGGAATGTGATAATAGCCCATCAATCCTTCTCGCCCATACAATCAAGATTTAGGTTTCCATAAATAGAACTTTCCAAGTATACTTCACCAATCAATGGATCTAATTATTCAAGTTGATTTCAATAAGAATAATTGATCACGAGATGCTATCTCCAGCCATGAGATCTCCTTCAACTGTATAAAGAAAATCCATAAAGATATACTTGTATATGGATAAGTCTTCTTCATTGGATGAAACTTTTCTTCGTCGGTCTAGAAACTATCAGTGAGGGCAGACTTTAAATCTTGAGTCCGGAGGTCTTCAAACTTTGATGATAGAGTATGCAAGTCTTCAGGCTAGACTGATGGAAATATTTTGTCAACTTCAAAATAGATAAGGAAGTTTTCTCCAACAATCTCCCCCTTTTTTATGGTGACAAAACTTTCCCGTAGATTTGGACACTTTGACCTACAAAACAACACTTAAGCAAACCAAGATTTCTTATAAAAGATAATTAGGATAAGGATAGTAGCAAATCTGCAACCACAAAAAACTTGTTAGTCTTGTAATGGCAACTAGCGTTATCATAATCAATATCATAGTTTAAGTTACTTGCAAGCATCAACAATCCAGACCAGTTCAAGTCACATCCAAACAAAAGATAAGTCCAATAGTAAAAAAGTCAAATCTGCAATCAAACCTCTCCCCTTTTTTGTCAACAGAAAAAAGTGGAGAATAGACAAAAAAGAGTTGGTTGAAAATAGAGTCAAAATCATGGCTGTTTGGGAAGTTGAACAAGCTCGAATTCTCCCATAAAATGCACTGTCTTCTCAAGCCTTTCAAAACTTTGCTTCAGTGACTGAAAATCTTCATCCTGCACAGTAGACTGTACTTGAATCTCTAGGGCGTTCAATTGGTCATGCAAAGACACTAAAGTGGCCTTAAAAGGATTCTTGAAATCCTGCATCTCAAATCCCATAGCATATTGTTGTTTTCTGACGTCAAATAGGATTTCCAACAGTCTTGAAAGGTCTACTGTTTGAGCTGATGTAAAACTAGGACCAGCTATGTCAATTCCAGGGAATTTGAGAATGGATGGAACTTTAGCAGATTGACCACCATGACTGTCATTTGGGTAATGTGAGGCATACACCTCTTTTGGATCTGCTGCAGAGTGACTTACATCACTGTCAAATAAATGTGAAGAACTACCTTTTGATCCAACAGCTCCCCTTGTTTTGTTGCCTTCAAATGGAGTATGTAAGGTTTCTTCTTGTTCAATTTCAGCTTCAGAGTAATGAGCATCAACAGTTCCAGTTCTTGCCATCTCAGAATCACTAGACATGAAGACTGCCAAAGTTGGCTCGAAAGAGTCTTCTTGACCCTAATCTTGTTCTCCTTCTCTCTCTTCTTCTTCCTCTTTTTCTTCCTCTTCTCTTCTTTCTTCCTCTGTCCTCCTATGTTCTTCATCTTCCTTCTCTATCTCTCCTCTCTCTTTTTCTCCTTCTTCTGGCTCTTCTCTTGTCTCTTGAAAGCTGACAGAACTTTTTAAGTTTCTTAAGGCTGAAAGAGTCAGTTCATCCTCATCTTCTTCATCTTGCAAGATGAGAGTTCTTTTTTTCTTTGTTGGAGCAACCACGGGCTGCTTGCCTTTCCTCTTCATTGCAACAGAGTCTTGTTTTGCTTTGATGGGGGACTTCTCCTTCATACACTCCAACACCTTGTTCAACTCTTTCAAACGCATCTTTGTGACCATTTTGAAACCAATCACCATTGGAGAGATTGTTGTCAAGCATAATGGTGCAGAAATGTGAATTTTAAAGTGTCTAAAGAGATGCGTGATAAGAGCAAAATAAGGGAGTTGTCCCATATCTTTCACCACAGTTTGGTGCATATAAAACAAGATGGGGTGAGATAGAGAGAATTTAAATACAGTATTGATGGCACACATCAATTTCGCTTCAAATCTAGAGACATCAGTCTTGGATGTTGATTTGGGACGAATGCAGTTGATCACAATCTTGTGCAGCAAGATGTTAGAGGCACTCATCCTTATGTAGGAAATCTTGCCTTCAACAACCCTATCTTTCACCAACCACAGAGTAGCATGAGCAATAGAAACGCTAGTTGGTTGGGAACTCGTTCTTTCCACCCTAATTATGTCAGCCAACGTGTTTGTATTCACCAAAAATTCCTTGTCCTTCTCTGTGAAAATAAAACTGTTTGCATCCAAGAAATATAAGTTTGAGTAAAAGTATGCAGTAAGTTCTAGATAAGCAGTAGTGGATTCAGAACAGAAGCATTCCAATTGCAGTATAGCAAACTTCTCTCGAAGATTGACTTTTATCAAATCAAGGAAATCGAAGTCAACGCTCCTAAGGTTCATAACCCCTCTCTTCATAAGGTTCGAATAAACCTTCTTATGATTCTTCGATCTAAAAATACTTGAACCATCACTAACAACATTAGCAACAACACCTGTTCTAGGTTGAAAGTGAGTAAACATCCATTTATCGTTATCCAGAACTTGTAGTTGATTTGCAGTGCCATAGAATGGGTCACTCGGGAAATTCACAAAAGTTCTTTCAGTCATTCCTTTCTCCACAACTCCTAACATTTCCAACTCCCGCAAGAACATGGTTTCATTCTTGTATTTTCTATCTCTTAAAAATTCATTGATTAAAGACATCGGCGTTCCTCCTTTCTTCGAAATAGAGTAAAATTTGAAAGCAACCTTGGGAGTTAGCGTTCTTACAGGTTCAACCTCCTCTATAACTTCTTCATCCGGTTGAGTCGGTGGAAAAGATTGACGTTGCTGAGAAGGTTGTTACTAACTCGAACGCAGTGGTGGAAAAGAATCTTCTTCCCCAGTCAAGTCAAAATGTGTAGGACCCTCGAGCATATATCGTGGTCCCCTGCTTGCAATCTTTGAAGACTTTCTTGAAGACATTGTCACTTCAAGGGAGGAATTCACCAACTTTCTTGAAAAAGGTGAAAACTTTTGGACAGATCAAGACTGAAAGTGAAGGCAAATAGGAATTTTGTATTATAGGGTTTCAATATAAAAACGAAGAAGACGAATCTCAGTAATATATATAAAGCAAGTGAAGTGAGATAAACTAAACGTCGTAAAAGGAAAAATAAAAATACCTTTTCAAAAAGAAACTTCCATTTTTGAAAATAATTGTCTTTTCAAAATTGATAACTACCTTTTTGAAAAAGAAAGACTTTGAAAGATAATTTCAATTGATTAGCAATTAATAAGTAACCGTACCTTTTAAATTTTAAAATACTGGAATAGAAATAACTTACAGTCGTAACTTTTGGTCTCCTACCTTTGAGTCTTGAGCACATCCAGACTTTACTGGGTAAGAGATATGATGTTCAATCTGGTGCAAATAGACTCAAATAAGCTTTTCTCCAGAGGCTTTATAAATATGTCCATCAGTTGATTCTTTGAGTCAATGAATTGAATCATAACTTCTCCATTTTGAACATGATCTCTAATAAAGTGATGTTGAATCTCTATATGCTTTGCTCTTGAATGAAGAATTGGATTATTTGTAAGGTTAATTGCGCTGGTGTTGTCACATTTGATCTCGGTGCAAGAATCTTTGATTCCAAAGTCTCTCAGTTGTTGTTTTATTAATAAAATTTTAGAACAGCAACTTTCAAAAGCCACATACTCTACTTCTGCTGTTGAAAGATCTAATAGTACTTTGCTTCGTTGAGAATCAAGATACTGTCATGTTTCCCAACAATTGGCATGTACCAGATGTACTTTTTCTATCAACTTTGCAACCTGCTAAATTTGCATCTGAATATCCAAGGAGGGTAAAGTCTCATTCTTTGGGATACCACAGACCTAAGCTTGAAGTAGTTGCAATGTATTTAATGATGCGTTTTGCGGCACTTAGATGAGACTCTTTTGGATCATATTGAAATCTAGTACAAATGCAAACACTAAACAAAATATCAAGTCTAAAAACATTAAGATAAAGAAGAAAGCCAATAATACTCCTGTAAAGTTTTTGGTCAACTTTCTTTCCTCCTTCATCGTTATCCAACTTCGAAGAACTTGACATTAATATCTCAGTCTTTTTGTAATTCTCTAATCCGAACTTTTTAACAAGTTCTTTCACATATTTTTTTTGGTAAATGAAAATTCCTTTCTTCAATTGTTTTACTTGTAGTCCAAGAAAGAAAGACAGTTCACCCATCATGCTCATTTCAAATTCATCCTGCATAGACTTAGAAAACTTCTTGGATAGGTTTTCGTTAGATGATCTAAATATAATATCATCAACATAATTTAAACGAGTAGAAAGTTTTTACCTTCCCTTGTAATAAATAAGGTAGTGTTCACTTTTCATTTGATAAAACCATTTCACATTAAAAACTTACTTAATCTATCATACCAAGCTCGAGGTACTTGTTATAAACCATAGAGAGTTTTTTTAAGTCTAAAAACTGAGTCTGGTCTCTTTGGATCTTCAAATCCAGGAGGTTGTTCCATATAGACTTCTTCTTGGATAAATCCAATTAGAAATGCACTTTTGACGTCCATTTGGAATAACCTAAAATTTTATAACAGGCAAAAGCAAGTAATAATCTAATTGCTTCTAACATAGCTACTAGAGCATAGGTTTTATCATAATCTATCCATTCTTCTTGCGTATATCTTTTGGCCACGAGTCTTACTTTATTCCTGATCACTTTTCCTTTTTCATCCAACTTGTTCTTGAAAACCCATTTAGCTCCAATAATAGATTTACCTTTTGGTTTAGGAGTTAACTCCCATACATCATTAATGCTGAACTGTCTGAGTTCTTCTTGCATTGCTTCAATCCAGCTTTCGTCAGCTAAAGCTTCTTCTATGCTTTTGGGTTCTATTTCATAAATACGTGCCACGACGCTAGACTCTTCTTGCCTTTTGGATCTGGTGCAAATCCCTTCATCAATATCACCAATGATGAGTTCTTGGGGATGACTAGATTTGTGCTTCCAATTGCTTGATAGCCTGGCAAGAAGCTGTTCTTCTACTTCAGTTGATTCTTCAACTTCCTTTCGCTGATTTTCAAAGGTCTTAGCTACTTTAGGGGAGGTAGACTTTGTAGAGTTTAAAGCAGGTTCGGATTCTTTAGGATGAGTCTGAATCAGTTGATTCTGCAAAGAGTCTTGGAATTTGACATTCATAGATTCTTCCATAGACTAAGTCTTTTTGTTGAATACTTTATAGGCTTTGCTGGTGGTTGAATATCCAATTTCAAACTTACCAGTTTGATCATTTGTATTTTTCAAAACAAAACATTTGCAACCAAATACATAAAAGTATGAAACAATTGCCTTATTTCCTTTGAATAACTCATAAGGAGTTTTCTCCAAAATAGATATTAAAAAGACTTTGTTAATAATATAACATGCTGTAGAAACTACTTCAGTCCAAAAATGAGAGGAAATACTACTTTCTATTAAAAGAGTTATTGCCATCTCCTACAAAGATTTATTCTTTCTTTCCACAACTCCATTATGTTCTGGAGTGTATGGAGAGGAGAAAACATGCCGAAAACCTTATTTATCACAAAATTTTGCAAAGTCTTGATTTTCAAACTCACCTCCATGGTCTGTTTGTATGCTTGAAATAGTATATCATTTCTCGTTCTGAACTTTCTTAGCAAACTTTAAAAAGTAACAAAAGGCTTCAAACTTACTTGCCAAAAAGTAAATCCAAGTGAATCGTGAATAGTCATCAACGATTACTAGACAATATCTCTTTCCACTTATGCTTTTAGTTTTGGTTGGCCCAAAGAGATCCATATACATAAGCTACAAAACACGATTAGTAGAAATCTGATTTAATGATTTAAAAGAACTTCTAACCTGTTTTCCCAATATACATGGTGTGCGTAAGTCAGATTTTTGAAACTTTAGGTTTGGCAGTCCTCGAACAAGATTCTTAGAAGAGATCTTGGCAATGTGCTTCATATTGACATGGCCAAACTTTTGATGCCAAAGATTTGCTTCATCTTGAATTGAAATTAGACATTGAGAATTTTCTGGTCTTATATCTACAAGATAGATGTTTCCATGTCTTTGTCTAATAAAAGATTGTGAAAGATCTTTACTAGTTCTCGAACATATTCCTTCTTGAAAATGGATCTTGAATCCAGTGTTGCACAATTGGTTGATACTAAGAAAATTGTAATTGAGTCCTTCTACTAAGGAAACGTTGTTAATTGTGAGACTTCCAATTTTTATAGTTCCACATCCAACAATTCTTCATTTGTTGTTTCCACCAAAAGAGACTTTTCTACCATTTACTTGCATAAGTTTTATAAAGCAGCTTGAATCTCCAGTCATATGCCTTGAATATCCACTATCCAAATATCATTTAACACTTTTCTTGATAGTGACTTGTAATTAAAAAAGAAACTCAAGTTTTCTTTGGTACCCACATTTTCTTAGGTCCAGAAGAATTAGTGCAATAAGCAATCTTTGCCCATTTGTTCTTAATAGGTCTCCAAGCCATAAGACATTTTTTCTTAAAGTAATCTGACATGTTGCACTTAGAACATTTGAGAGCACTTCGCCCAACAAGTTTTACAAAGATCTTTTAGAAATGATTTTTGTAAAAAAAATTTGTACGCCTTTGTTTGATTCTTTCTTTCACTTTTGGAAAATCAATTAAATGAATAGTTTTAGAAGTCATTCTCAAGCCTGATTTGTTAAAGTAGGGTATTTGTACTGAAAGAATATTTTCCAATTTCTAATTTCTCAGATCCTATAGAAAATCTTTTTGAAATATTTGAAATGTCATTTTTCAAAAATGTATTTTCTTTTGAAAGAGAGTCTACATTTTCTTTTAATGTAACAAAACTTTTATCTAAATTTTCAAACTTTTCTTTCCATAGAATTTCTTGTTACTTCAGTGTAGAATTCTCCCTTTTTAGCTCGAAAATCCTCTTGAGAGAGGTTTTGAGACTAAGACACAGTTCATCAATGTATTTCGAGACTTTAGTAGGGATTTTTAAGTTACTTACCTCGATTTCACTATCTAAGTCTGAGTCTGTATCTATTTCGGAGTCTGAGTCTGATTCTGATTTTACCATTAGACAAATATTTGCATAATCTCCGTCACTATCTTCATATTCAATATCACTCTATGTCTCTGCCTTGAGAGCCTTTATGTATTTCTCAACTTTTCCTTTATTTTTCTTCAACATGGGACAGTTGGGTCTAATGTGTTCCTTTTTCTTGCATTCAAAACAGATCACATCTTTATTGGATTCATCATCCTCAGTTGATTTGTTTTGAAACTTTTGAGTGCTTTGTTTCTTCCAATTGAACTTCTTCCCTTTTTGTTCAGTTTCCTGAACCTCTTTATCATAAGAGTTAATTCTTTATCATCCATATCATCTTCAGACTCTATAACATCATAATCATCATTAGATCTCAAAGTAGTTGACTTCTTACCTTTGGGATCTTCTTCTTCATTGATTTGCTCCACTTCATAAGACTGAAGTGTGACAATCAATTCATCTACAGAAAATGGCACGATCCTTTGTGTTTCCCTTATCGAAGTCTTTACATGATTCTAGTTTTTGGAGAGTCCACGCAACAACTTGTGACCTTCATGGGTCCTGAGATTAGTTGTCCCTGATATTCTAGACCATTTACAATTTCTATAAAACGACTAAATATGTTAGTAATAAATTTTCCTAACTTCATCTTAAAGGCTTCATACTGTCCGAGTAGAATATTGATCCTTGTTTCTTTCACTCAATCAGTTCCTTCATAGGTAATGTGCAGCCTCTCCCAAACTTTTTTGGCCGTTTCACAAGAAGATATTTTGTTATACTCAGTAGGAGACAGTGCACAATAGAAAAAGTAAATTACTTTAGCATCAAAAGCTTGTCTCTTAGTTATTTCTTCTTAAGTCATCTCACCAGCGTCTGCAACTTCCTTTCCCCTTTCTGAAGTCAATGTAGCTTTATGAATAATTCTTTTTTCTACAACATCCCATTCTAGAGGATCTTTCGATCTTAGGAATTCCTTCATCTTGTTTTTCCGTATGTTGTATTCCTTTCCATCAAAATAGGGCGGTCTGTCACGCCCCGAACCCCGAGCGCGAGCACATCCCACTGCGGTTGATCAAATGCGACATTTCTAGGTAGTGTCGCCGACCCCATTCATTTATTATTGCGCAAGCGGAACGTATTATAAAACCCCTGACAATAAAATACGGAATAAAAAAGCAGGAAACAATTTCACAACCAAACACTTACATAAACCAACGGAGTTACAGACGAAGGCCTAGAGCCAAAAATTTACAAAAGACTAGCTCTTAAAAAGAGGTTATCCTACAACCTACAAGTCGTACACAATCTCCAATCCTTATGACTTCACATCTCCAACTCCTCAAGGCCAACCAAAGCTATCTGGCCGCTTCGTCCACCAGGAACCTGAAATGGTTATTCAATAACCACTAAGACAACGTCTCAGTAAGTTCCACCCCCTAAACCCCTATTAGAAAGAAAATACGCCCAAGGGTAGCCTAGCCACATCACACAGGGAACTTACCTCGCCTCAATTCCTTCTTGCAGGTTAGCACAATTTGTATCACATAATCTCAGGTAGTAATAATAATTCAAACAATTGGAACGCCATCACTTTCATATAAATCACGATCGCACTTAGCACGCATTCCAATTATTATTCACCGCCACACAAGGGCATAGCCTACTCACAGGTCGGCTATCTATTAACATTACGGCATTTCGAGAAGAATAAAGGTCCAGTCGGTCTCGCCACTACTGCGACCAAGCCACGTCATTCTCTTGACGGCATTTCTAAAAGAATAAAGGTCCAGTCGGTCTCGCCACTACTGCGACCAAGCCACGTCATTCTCTTGACGGCATTTCTAGAAGAATAAAGGTCCAGTCGGTCCCGCCACTACTGCGACCAAGCCACGTCATTCTATCGACGGCATTTCTAGAAGAATAAAGGTCCAATCAGTCCCGCCACTACTGCGACCAAGCCACGTCACTCTCTTGACGGCATTTCTAGCAGAATAAGGATCCAGTCAGCTTAGCCACTACTGCGACCCGAGCCTTTCAACTAGCACACAACAATTTGATATCGATCCTTGGATACTTTACATTTCACTCACATCATCCAATTACGATATTAGCCATTAACAATCCAATTTCAATGCCGAACCCGACACTTGGGATTTTATGAATAAAACCATATTTATCACAATCAACACTCAATTTGCCACAATCAATCATCACATTCAAATTCTAAATACACAACAACGATCGGCACGAAATTCTGAGAGTTTAGGATCCCGACGAAATTTTCGAATTTTAATAAATAATTAATTTTATTCCGAAAATTAATTAAATAATAATATCCATATTTTTTGCATTCAACACTCAATTTCTAATATCCAACCATCAATTTCAAATTCCGAATACACAACAGCGATCGGCACGAAATTCTGAGCAACCGGGGCCAAAAATAATTTTTTTTCATTTTTTTAAAATAATATGTTAATAATTTCGGATTATAAAATAATATTATATTTTCCAGAATTTCGAATCGCTTAAATAATTCAAAACAAAAATCCTTTTATGTCACATCAAGGCTTAACTTTAAATAACTTCTTTTAACCTTTAATTTAAACACATTTTAATATAAACCAACCTCTTAATCCAATTTATAATTAAATACACTAATCCACCCACATAAAATTACTTAATTTAAACTAAGCACACTTATGGCATCATTAACACTCTAATCAAGATTTAGTGAGTTAAACTCACCCGATTAACGATCCGAGCAGACCAAAACGACGAGGACGACGAGGGGATCGACTTTCTCCAAAGCGGGCCAAGCATCCGAGGTCGAGAAGCCGGCCAAAACGGGCCAAACATTCGCTGCATACCCATTTTTTCCAGCTGCTGTCCATTGCGATTTGAGGCCGAGGAATGGTAGATCCGGAGCTTGGATGAGATGGGGAAGGATCGGGGAAGGTTGAGGGGTCGAACCGGACCAAGGCGGGACCCGAACGGTGGCTGGAGGTGGCCGAACGGCTCCGGCACGGGTTGATACAGCAGCTGCAACGCAAGGGTAGGCGAGTGAGAGGCGGAGACGGCGCGACGGCGGGCCGGCGAGCGCGCGCGGGCGACGTGGGACGGACGCACGGCGGCAGCGGCGACGATGACGTGCGAGCGAGTGGCCGGCCATGGCTGCTCCTTCTTCTTCTCTGTAAATTTTTCTGGTCCTTCGCACAAAGAAGATGGAGGAGTCGCACGGTAGAGAGAGGAAGAAGAAAGGGAGGAGAGAGAAGGGGGGGCTTTTTCTTTTCTTTTTGTCTTTCTTTAATCCAATAAATTGGCCCACCATGACATCATCAAGTGATGTCATGTTCCACTAACTTCAAATCTCTCCCCACAACAATCTTCAATGGGTCCATTTTATTTTTCCGTCGGGGTATGAAAGTTTTTACAATCAATTCTCCAATTCCACTTGATTCCCTTCCAATTGAATTAAATTGAAGTCCATCAAATTAATCCAATATCACCACACTTCAATTAACATCTTCACTTGTCCATAGAACCAACATAAGTCCTAATAGTAATACCAAAGGCGGGCTTACTAATTCCTCGGGTCAAATTAACCATTTTCTGATTTAATTGCTGAAAAACTCGGCTTGCATGAAAAATCTTCCGAAGATTAGTCAATATTCCTAAAATGATTTGTGGCACACCCAGACTTCCAATTTCTGAATTCGATCTCAATTTCACGGTTAATTTCACTTTGGCACGATACTAGCGCGGCCCAACCTACCGGATAGCCTTTAGAAATTTTCATGCATTTGACCTGTGGTTGATCATCTCAAGCCACAATGTACATCTTTGAAACATTGGCGACTTTCGGTTGTCAGGGTAATCTCAAGGTTTCAAATACGAACACAGGGTACCCAATCAACAAAAAAGTCGGTCCAGTGCCGATCGATAAGGATTGTGCAATCTGGTGGAATCACCCACGCCTGATCACATGCCTCTATCGAGTCGACCTATCTCCGATCTCTAATCGATTTTTAATTGTGCCGTAATGACCCTTGCAGATTAGCTTGGTCGAAAGGTCGCTTCCTGGTGAAATTCTTGAGTCCGATGCATTAGAATTTCTTAACGACTTCACCCGATAAACTAGTTTTCACTTGAGTGGCCGACTCAAGGAAATGAACTATATGCGTGCCAACGAAATGCCCGTCTCAATTTATTGAAAATAGAATTGGAAAATCGGGATGTCACACGGTCTGGTGTTGTTTTGGCTTTCAACCAAACCCAAAGCCAACATACTAGCCATGGATCTTTAACTCAGAAGTAAAAAACAACTTCAATTAATTGAGTACCCAAGCTTTGATACCAATTGATAACGTTAGTATGAACACCTAGAAAGGGGTGAATATGTGTTAAAGAAGTTTTTGCAAGACTTAACAAATTAATTCAACTTATAATAAAACAATAGATTGAAGATATAAAAGATTATAGGCTGATATATAAGACTGCGAATTAAGTAAAGAGATTAGGGAAAGAGAATTGAAACACAAGGTTTATAGTAGTTCGGCTTAAACCAAGCCTACGTCCACTATCCCGCACTAATAACCCACTAGCTGGATTCCACTAAGAACCAAAAGAGATTTTACAATGTCTCGTCCTTGATTCCACAGTATAGAGACTCTGCTACACTTGCTCAAGGTCTCATAGGAATTTGATCTCTCTTTTGAGTACAATTTAAGCTCGACAAATGTAACAACAAAGAACTAAGAATTTCAGACTTTGAAAATTTTCTTTCATGCACACATTCAAATAACTTGAGCATCCTCCTTATATACTCTTCCATGCCATCATAACTATTGGCACCTTGCAAATAAGTTCTTCCAATCTACTCGTTGGACAGAATCAACTAAGAAGATCTCGAGTTATTTAAGGAATGTGATGATAGCCCACCAATCCTACTCACCCATATAATCAGGATGTAGGTTTCCATAAGTAGAACTTTCGAAGTATACTTCGCCAATCAATGGATCTAATTATTCAAGTTGATTTTAATAAGAATAATTGATCACGAGATGCTATCTCCAGCCGTGAGATCTCCTTCAAGCGTACAAACAAAATCCTTAAAAATATACTTGTATATGGATAAGTCTTCTTCATTGGATGAAACTTTTCTTCGTCGGTCTAGAAACTATCAGTGAGGGCAGACTTTAAATCTTGAGTCTGGAGGTCTTCAGACTTTAACGATAGAGTCTGCAAATCTTTAAACTAGACTGATGGAAACGTTTTGTCAACTTCAAAACAAATAAGGAAGTTTTCTTTAACACAATGCTTATCTAAGATAACTCAAAACATAAAAGTTGTAAATCCAAGAGTCTCCGTTCTTTGGCTTTGAAATCAAGTCATTAAGATTTGAATCAACAAATTTATACCCATTTTTTCCAAACTAGCGTAGAGAAATTTCTACTCGATTTTTTGACAAGTTTCTGTTTGTGTAAGTTACTCTCCCGATCTCATTGTTTGAGTAGTTGACCTTAGATTATATCACTCTACATGTTAAATCGAACGTGGTCAAACCCAAGTCCAACTTTGCTGAACCTGGGCAACACAAGCAACCAATGCTATCATTGTGCCCCCTTGGCAAGACCCACACGAATTCAAGGATAGATTAGAGTTTCAAACACTATTTCAATGAGTGCACATGAGCGGCGAGTGAGGGGCAACCACTTGAGGATGCGGTGTCAAGGTGGGATGGCTAGGGCACATGAGGCACATTGAATGGTGGTTGAGGAGGGAGAGAGTCCAGGGAACATAGAATTAGGATTCTTTTCCTCAGTGGCGTGTGTGTTTTTTTTATTTTTAAAAATTTCATATCATATAAAGCAAATTCATTTTAAAGGATAACTTTGCCTTCGACATTTTAGTGTGCATTTGTTTAAAATTAATGAATTAATGAAAAATATTCTCTATCGTCCATGAAAATAGTTAATCATAAATTATTGTTGATAATGAAATATTTTCATTGACTAATTTTTTTAAATGAAATAACCAACTATTTTAAAAAAATATATATTTTTGAAATCTTCCTTAGAGGATGTTTGTCCTTCACCATACCTACGCTATATTTGGAATCGTCTCTCAATGTATGTGTTCCGTTTTTTTAACTTTGTTTGGGCTAGTGCTGAAGTGATAGAGAGAGAGAGAGAGAGAGAGAGAGAGAGAGAGAGAGAGAGAGAGAAGGGTCGTGGGCTTTCCAAGTGACCCATTTCTTTAGGCCTTAACCCAATGCTTTAGTGGGTCATTCCATGGGTTTATTTGACTCTCAGGCCGGATCTTCCTTACCCATATCAACCCTGGAAAATGGGAAGATGCCACAACGGTACTTCTATAGTCATGGAGCTTAAGGGATTATTCTTGACCACAAATACTATGTAGCTTTTATTTACATATTTTACATCGACCTCCACAAATAATATAATTCATTGTTTATTTGCTAAAAGTAAAACTACACACATCAGCAAGATTTTGCTTATACAACCCGTGTCCCCAAATATTTATTCATATTTCCATTGGAATATGGAGTACTTTCTAAGTTAGTCTTTCTAGTTTCCAAATTATTGTAGCTAAGATTAGTTGAGAATTTCACTAAAAATAATTGTATCAAAATTGCAAAGAAATCAAATTTTAGTATACTAAGTAGTTAAGATTAAATTTAATCGCTTCGTTACAAAATCCACCGAATTTCAATTTTCAATTTGTGTGAGACTTGACCCTAAAATCTCCGAATGTTCTTTCTTTGCTATTGTTTGGAAAAACACTGTTATAGTGGAATAACGTTGAAAGTTAGGTAGGGCATTGGCCTAACGAGGCCCACAAGCGAAAAAAACTTGGAAGGGAAAGGATTTGTCAAAGTTTACTTCCAAACTTCTCTTGTCGGGCAATGCATACGCAATATTTGTGGATTGCAGAAAGGAAAATGTTAGATGTGCAGAGAATTCTTACCATTATAATTTGCTTCATCTGAATCTCCGGTTAATAAAAATCTGATGGGGTTTAATTCTAACACAATTTAAATATATTGAAACTCTAAGAAATGAATTTGATCACGCGATGTGTCGCAACTACTACATGAACACTACTTTTATGTGCTCATACATAAATATTAAAAGTGGGACCAACCATCCCAATAGACAATACATTGAACCTTTTTCTTATCAAAGTACGCTTGAGAGCGTAAGCAAAACTTTAGAGACATCAAAAGCAAAACCCAGAAAAATCATTAGTTGACTTTCCCGCAGTTCTTCCTAATCTGACCGCTTGAGCCGGTGAGCGGGCTGAGGTTACCCATCTTCACCATGGCGTTAGCAAAATCTGTCATGAAAGTAGCTGAATTGCTGCTATAAGCGTTCACTTGAGCGTCCGTGGAACCACCATTAAACAATTGCTGGTCCGAGTGAAGAAGACCTTCTTGGATTTGCAAGTTCTTAAAGTAGGCATTGTCGAAGGACGTGGGGCTCGTGGTGTCTAGAGGAGAGAGATTGTTGTTGCCTCCGGAGCTTGGGCAATTCGCCTTGAGTGAGGTTGCGAACGTGGCGTTGATGTTGTTCTCGTTGTAAAGACGGGTCCGGAAAGTTGTGCATCGGGCTTGACCTATCGTGTGCGACCCTGTTAACAACAATCAAACAACTTTTTAATATTAATCTTAGTATATCGATCAAGCATTATTGTAAATTCGTTATTAAAAGGTGCCACAACAAAGGAAAAACAATGACCTGAGAGTGCCACCATTTCTTTGGCAGTGAAACCTTTGTTAGAGAAGGCAGTGATGAGGCCGCTAAGGCTCAAAGTCGGGGCAGGTATGTTGCTATTAGCAGCACTTTGGCTTGCCGTGGTTGAGTCTCTTCTTCCTAGTGGGACTGTCCAACTTGGGCCACCTAACTAAGAATTAAATAGATAAACAAATCCACACATGTTAGTATTGATGCAGCATCGAGATCATAACAAGTGATTTTTTCTCATCACAATTGATCACTAGAATTAAAAAGAAAGTGTGCACTTACAGCGACGACAGAATCTCGGGCAGCCACGGTCAAGAGATCAGCGCAGGACACGATGCCGGGGCATGCACTCTCCAATTGGGACTTGATTGTGTCAATCACGTTGAATCCCCGTAAGGAATTAGCATTTGGGCCAGCATTCTTCTCCCCAGTGAAGTTCGCGGTGTCGTCCAATAGAACAGATGCGTCGCATCCCTATTTTATATTTTGTGCCACACATCGTTAGTCAGTCAAATCGATCCTATTGGATTCATTAGATTCAATTTTCAAAATATAAGCAGAACAAGTGCTATAACTTTTCCTGAACATAAAGTATGAACACTGATTAATTTCCCTTATCATTTTCCCCCTTTTTGTCCCCCATTATGAACGCTTACAGACACCAGTTTGGACGGGAATGACACTCTTTCTCGTGCCTTTTGACTTTAATTTGTATTGTCTCTCTAGGAACAATGCATCCAGTAATTGTCGGACTAGAAACAAAATGATTGTGCTCTGAAATGTTCTCTAAATCAAGGCTTTTGGTTAGCAACATGGCGTGTCCTTTAATATTTAACAGAGGGGAGTCACCGACTTTTTAATTTACTAGAATTAGCCTGAATTTTGTCTTCTCGAATGACCTTGAAGATCTAGACAATTTCCAACACATGCAGGAAAAGAGAAAAGCATCTAATCGAGAAAGTTGTAAACATGTCACATTTTTTAGTAAAAAATGGATCAGGCTTTAAATATCAAGTTTGAAATAGAGACGGCATGTTTGATGGAGAAAGGCCCATTAGGATATGGACAACTCTTGATTATGCACAAAGAACACGAAGTGGATAACAATGAAGGTACTTCAAAATGTTCAAAAGATCTAACACAATTTTTAGAACTCCATTGGATTAACAAATTTCATTAAAAAACGATATTTTATAGCAAAATATCATTTTCAACGTAGAAAAGTATGGCGACGGTGATCAAAATATGACCAAAACCTATTGAAAACAACTGATTGATTTGCCAAACATGATAAACGCGTAAAGTCAACCACCGTCATAAAAGCATGGCTGTCGCTCTCTCTTTTTCCCATCTCCAACTTTTAGGACTTTTGCGTGATCTAATTCATCGAATTTAAAATCATGTAGCTAACCATACACAAACACGTCTTATCCACAACATACTCGGCAGAAAATACGCTCGCCTGCATGGCTTACATTGTCGATATAATAAATGAAAAAAAAAAAAAAAAATTAGAGCACACACAACAACAGTCTTGTCCATCTTGATTCGAGGATTCTAATTACCAAATCTCTCCCCGGCCACCAAAATATTTAGTGGATAAGACCACTTATGGAATGAGATTTTTACACTGGCGGTGTATACTAGAATTACTCATTAAATTTTTTTCTTTGAATCACCAAAAAGAAGTGCTTTTATTCTAACGGCCATGCTTTTTATTGCTGTTTGAATGAAAACATAGCTCTAATTTTAAAACGACTTCAATAAACACAGCCTAGTATTATTATAATAATAAACTCACAAAAATGCATGGCACAAAAAGGGTCGGTCAGACTCGATTAGTTCAATATGTGTACTTCCTACCTATTGTTTGGTTAGTGAAAAAGAGAGTAACTTGCGTAGAAGCGAAATCTAATCATTCTTTTTGACTATGAGGTCGGTTGGAACGTTTCACATGCACAAAAGCACAAAGATGCATCATGCATGCACGCTTGCATGCAGCTTGAATGACAGAAGAGAAACAAAGGTAGCAATCAATCGGAAAGAGAGGAGAGACTCCTGGTAGAGGGACTTGCATTAACGAAGCAATCGTGGAAGTGAAGGCGGAGCAGCGATGCGCCCATGCGGGCCTCACTTTTGACCGCGGAGCTCACGCCGGATTTAATGGTGGAGAGGGCGCTGGGACAGGAGGTGGAGTAGAAAGTACTGGACAGCTGAGCTGAGGCTGTTTCCAGAAGAAAACACAGCAACAATAAGAAGGCGGATCTGACAGAAGAGCTCTCACGAGCCATCGCTTGGAGTTAAAGTTTCAGCGAAGAAGAAGTTGATAAGCAAAGGAGGAGGAAGGGAAGCAAAAGCTTGATGGCTGTGCGCGTAGTGTGTTTTTGTGTGATGCACTTGAATGAATTCAGGGGTATTTATGCAAGAGTTTTTGCACTGTTATGCTTTTTCTTTCTTCTCAAGTCAACGGCATGGATGCCTGCATCTATAATATAAGAATTTTGAATTTTGAAAAAACAAGTTCAACACCGAAGTGTTTGGATATATGTGTGTGTGTGTGTGTGTAGCCAGATCATGTGTAGTCTAGACTTCTAAGCTTTTTATTTGAAAACCAACATAATCTCACCGTATAGAAATTTTTGGCTCTATATATATTTATAGGTCTATATAAGGCTGTCAATTTTAAGCAAATATAACAGGACCTATCCTCATATCAGATTCTAGAAGTAATTTCCTTAGGAGATATCAAACCAAGAATCTTCTCGCTTTCAACTTTTCTACTTTTAAGAAGTTTCATATGAATTAAAGAAGATGGCTTATTTTGAAAAGTCTGATACATAAGTATATTTGCATGTGTTTCCTATTTTAATGGACCAATATCAAGGAGTCGCCATATATGTTGATTTTTTCACTCACTCTCTATGTTTATTTTCTAGTGTCCAAATTTTCAATTTTGGTCCTGACCTCGCAGATATTTTTTTCGTCAAGTCGTTAAACTGTCGATTTGTTTAATAAAGTCTTGTAGCTTACATAACTTTTCTAATCGATCCCATCCACCTCGACAGCCAGCAAGAGTCAGATGTAGAAAGCTTTGGGCGGTGTTCATGTTAAAAAAATTTCTTACTGATCGGCTGCGACGGTCAATTCTGAAGTTTCATGTCAATTCCATGATTAATCGCATTTGTAGACTCTGAGGGAACGCAAGTTCAATTCCACTTGCATTTGTAAACATATCAAAAGTTCAAGGATTTAATTAAAAGAAATACACAAATCAACAGAACACATTCCTTTTTCCCAATCAACATACATAGTAAATTTTTTATCAAAATAAAGCCCGCGTATGTCACTATAAACGGCAAAAAATAAAGAAAACAAGTAGTCAAAGTTGTTTTTCGTCTGGAGAGTTATTGACTATTAGGGAAAATTGTCACGTCCAAGCGAAGGTTCGCCAAATCCAATTGATGAAATATTGACCTTCACTAACAAAGACAAGCGGATCACGCCATCTAACTATTGTACGCCCGCGCCGCCCGCACCCCCCCCCCCCCCCCCAAAAAAAAAAAAGACTCTGTAAGGCTTAATCAATTGCATGCATGTTATGAAATTTGAACTTGCTGCATGACGACCATTCCTCTTTGTTCAACTAGTAAACACAAATATGGTTTCCATGATACTCTTAACCATGATATATAAAAATGAAATTCTGTAGATAATGGACTACAATGTCCTAACAATAGCATCTTGTTCTAGCTGAGATAATTAAAAAATATATATATATTGAAAAGTTGAATTAGAAGTAGTGTGATAAACTCTAATAGGGTACTTAAGTGTGACCCAATGTATCTTTCTACGGTCCACATCCTGCTGTAGGTAGGTCGTAATATCTTGTTTCTCACAGCAAGTCATGTTGAATTCCTCTGCAGTGCCATATTATTATTATTATTTTTTGGTAAAAATAAGCAAGCGCATCTTCAATAGATAAACTCCACACCCATGAAATGCCCCACTAACCTCATGGACTACATATAACGAGAGCTGAAGTTCTAGTCAGCTGCTCAAACATGGAGTTGATTATTCTTAGTGGCATGGAGATCCAAACTCATCCCACGATAAGCATCGATAAAACTTCTCGATCAATGAGTCAATCCTATGGGCTTATCCGTGATATTCCTATGCGCCTCATTTTTCAAGCATGCATTTGTGGATGAAAGCCTCATTAGGAATCTAATCTGGGTCAACATTTTCGAGTGATTGCTAATCATGCAGATTCTCCTTTATAGTCTTTTGGATTAGCTTAGAAGCAAGTTTACTAATTCGCTAGAACAAGGAATTTTCGCGGCAATATTAAATGAGGCCATGTGGAAGTTTTCTCCACTCATTCAATTTTTAGGATAAGGAATGCTCGATGACACTTCTGCTGTCCATTGCATGCAGCTGTTTCGCACGATGTTGACTCTCTCAATTGGAAAGGAATAATCACATCAAACATTATGGAGCATTTTCTAATCAAATACCAATATCCCCAACTATTTTTGGTCCCACCAATACCTCAAACTTGCGCCAATTACTAGAAAAAACCATCTGTTTGTCGGCTGTTAAAATCCCACACGGCAACATGCGAGGCTGTTAGAAATCTAAAGTGGTAAAGCACGTTCATTACCATGTCAGTTTCATTTGCCTTGTGTTCTCCACAAACACTGCCATTTCGGATTTTTAACGACCATTATAGACAGAAGCCTTGCGGAAGATAATTTTAGATCCTTGATATAAGCTTGGAGGTATTGCAAAAGAGAAAAAAAGAAGTTTCTCGCTCGTTCATAATTTTGAAAAAGACAACAAAAGTTTCGAGCGCTTATGATCAGATATGGCCTCGGCCGGTGGGAAAATGATTTGGAAGTGTTGGAGGATGAAATGACTTCTCCACGCGACCCACGTTCCGCCCCAAAGTTTCGAGAGCTTTTGTTGAGAAGAAGCAATACTGTTCATGCATCCGATTCACATCAGATCTGTGCATGCGAGTCGTGATATGAACTCATGCGCGTTGGGCTCACATTAGCTGCGAAGCAACCTAAATGATTAGAAAAGGACGGTTGAAATATCTCAACCGTATTAGGCTCCGTTTGTTTAGAGTAAGATGTATAATTTTAAAATTATTTTTCTAAAAAAGGATTACTCATGTCACTTGAAAAAAAAAAAGCCAAGGAGCAACGTTTTCCCCATCAACAACAATTTATGTTTAAATATTTTCATAGAAAAAGAAGATATTTTTTATTTATTTATTTTCGTAAGAGATGTAAGTGATTATTTTTTTGGAGTCATTTATTTTCCATGAAACAAATGATGTTTTAATCAAAATAGTTTTCTTTAAAGTTTCTAAGTATAGCTTAAATTATGCAATATCCACTTGATGGGAAAAAGTGCCAAAAAGTCCTAAACCTATTATATTTGTACTAATTTAATCATAAACTTTTTAATTAGACCAATTTAATCTCAAATTTTTTCACATTATTACCAATTTAATATATTCGGCAACTTTAAGCTAGAAATTGTGGACACGGATGCCAGTCATCACATATAAGATGGCCGATATTAACATTGACATTTGAAAAATATTTTTTAATAACTTTTCGATTTTTTAATATTTAAAAAAAAATCATTTTCATTTTTTTCTTTTTTTCTTTCCTCTTTTTTTTTCTCCCTTTTCTTTTTCTTTGGATTATGGCCAATACCAACCATAGGCAAGGGCATCGCAACCCTTGTTGGCCATAGGTGAGGGTTGCCCTCATAGCCTAAGCAAAGGCACAACCCTTGCAACCTAGGCAACCCGCCCTCATTGAATCTAGCAAGGGCTCGACTTTTGCCGCATAGCCGAGGGCTACCCTCTCTAGAAGCCATGAGAGTGGCCCTCGCCAAACTTGGTTAATTGCCCAGGCTACATGGGTCATGTCCTCACTAGTTCCAGCAAGGGCAGTCCTTGCCTCTCGCCAATGAGGGTCATACACCTTTATCTGTGAGGAAAAGAAAAGGAAAAAAAAAAAGGAAAAGGGAAAAAATGAAAAAAAAAAAAACATAGTAAAAAATCGAAAAATTATTTTAAAATGTCAACATCATCATCGGTTATTTAAAGTGCCATGACTGGCATCCATGTCAATGGACTAAATTAGTACCAATATGAAAAATTTTAGGACTAAATTGATTTAATTAAAATGTTTATAAATAAATTGATGCCAATGTATAGGTTTAGGACCTTTTTAGTACTTTTCCCTCATTGTTAGCTAATTATTGAGATTACAATGTCACATTTGATGTATTTGTAGAAACTTGTAGTCTTTTAGTTACGAACCCAATGTGAAGCACTAGATCCTTACTTCATATGTGCGCCTGAATAGCGATGAACTTTGATAATTCTTTGTAGCGATGGATAGTCTAAAATTGTTCAAAAATTTTACAGAAAGAACCAAACTGTTGAGCGATGTAATTGCCGAAGGAAGTTCAACTTAAATTTCAAGAAGTGAAATTCAATCGGGTGAGGGAATCTTATTGCCCACCCGAAATTCATGCATTGTCACCATCCAATTAGTCATTGGATTTTCATCTCTTGTCAATTTAGACACCAACAAGGGAAAATCCTAGCTGTCTTCACTCCTCACGCCTCCACTATCTCTCGTCAGCGTCTTCTCCCTCGGATCTAGCTTGCATCATCTCTCTCTCTCTCTCTCTCTCTCTCTCTCTAAATCAATAACATTCCTATTAATTGTTATACTAAAGCAATGCCTTTCATTAGTATTTCTACGCTCATCTTAAATGTAATTGTAAATTTATCTATCACTGTAATTATCATTACCACTTAATTACGATAAAATTATCAATTTAAGTTTTGGCGACAGTTTTATTTTATATCTTATCACCAGATGCCTCTTCTTTCGATCCAGTTCCTCCACTACCACGAACCCAAGTTAGGTTTAGGAATGACACAATTGTTTGGTTATTGCGAAAACCCAGTCTAGGGGACTTTGAGGCCTCAAATCAAATCCAATTTGAGTTCCACCACCTTGGGTCGACCTAGAATCGATGTTTTGAGGGAGGCCATTGTTAAGCGTGAGATAAGGGACTAATGAGGGAGAAGAGAGGCAAGTGGGCAACGAAGGCCGTTGAGCGCAAAGCGACCGTGACTTCGTTGGATCATCAATGGCAACCACAAGCGATTGGACAACGGAGGGGTGGGGGCGAGAGAAAGAGGAAATTTAAAAAAAAAAAATTCTAAAATGAGTATTTGGAGGACACGTGAAGTGAATCTGACGATTCTTCTAATGAAGATGGTAGATAAGATTTATACATGAATATACCCCCTCTCGTACTACAAGATTGCACGGAACAATGCCGAAATTGAATGTCCTGAACTTCTAGCGGTAATCTATGAAGCACCAACACTCTCCAAGAGCCTTCATGTCATGTTGGACACTTCGACACTTGTCCAACACTCTCCGATACCATCGGACACTCTCCAACACTTAGTTAACATATGTTGGAAAATCCAACACCTAGTCAATTTTTCTGACACCCTCCGACATTCGAATTAGAATTCCAACATACGAGTTTCTGACACGTGATTTCGATATCATTGTCAATTTTAAAAATTTTCAATAAATGGGATGTCAAAATGTATATATGTGAAAAAATAGAACACAATAATAAAAATAATAAATGGAGAAATAAGAAAAATCTAGTCTTTTGTTTTCTCTTTTAACTCCTACTTTCCGTGATACATAATTCACCCCTTAAGTTTTTTTTTTTTTTCCTCTTCCAACATATCTAACACGTGAGTCCGAAATGTCGATTGCTTGTTTTTTCTCCAGGTTTTATGAATTATTGGAATAGAGTTGAATTTGTTAAATTAAAATAATGAATAATATTAATAAATGGTGGATTCATGTTTTTAGTATAAATTCATTCTAGGCTTTTTTTAATTATTTATTTTTTGTGAATTTGAATAAAATTAATTTGATTGAAATAATCATAAAAATGATATTTATTATGTATATATAAAAATATATATTTAATATATAATGTGTCATAACATATCGGAATTCTCTATTTTTTGAGAAATAATGTATCGCCGTGTCATATCGTGTCGTATTGTATCACGAATCGTGTGTCGCATGTCAGTATTGGTACTACTTACGCGATGACAAAGTAAATTTGTTAGAACTTAAGGTCGAAGCATATCGCCACAAATAACCCTTCAACCCAACCGGTGGAAGTGTTTTTCAGCTGGAATCTGATATTTTCAGCGTCGCAAATTCAACGGCCGGTTCCATGCTTTGATGTCAACTTATGAGACAAACGCCAGGGACAAAATTTGGACAAGAACAACGGAATGATCTTACAATCAAAATAATTCATCTCGAAAGAAACCAAAGTTTAAGGCGCAGAGGCCCGATTATCTTATGTATTCCGAAAGATGAGTTCACCTAGCACATGCAAAACAAGACAAAGCGAATAAGACGCAATGCGATCATGCATTTGTCAACCGGGGTTTGGCAAGGTTGGTTCACAAAATACGGCCACAGAAAGTTCAATATCTGGATGAGACAAAATAGTAGTCTCCGACCACGAGTCGACCAAACTGGGGTGGGACTTCACTTTAGCAAAAAGGGTCATATGCATAAACACGCATGATTCGAGCATACCAAAATAGTACTTCCAGAAGGAGTCCTCAACCTAAACTCAAAGCATAATTGATGCTTATTATATTTTTTCATGCAATCCTGTCTTAAAACTTTCGATTAATGTATGCTTAGACAAGTCTTTTTATTAACTGCATTGGTTAGCTATGCCAAATTATAAGCTTTGAGGACTCAATTACATTTCAGCAAAAGCTTCAAGAGCCGTGTTATGATTATCTTCATGTTTGTCAATGATTGACACATAAATTGAACTTAATTTCACTCTCCAAACCGCAATTGACGCATGAGAATCATACTATTATAATCTTTTGCCAGATGGTTATTAAGACTTTATGAGTATTCAATGTCCCACATGCACTAAGCATTTGACAATTCAAAGATAAAACATATAATCAAAGATGGATCCTGTCACAATCTAGATTATTATTATCATTATCATCAAGCATGTTGGGTTCTTGCTTTCTTGATTGAGAGTAGCAGGTGAAGACTCACTATTCACGCGCACCGCCGTCGACCCCACAAGGAAGTCAAATAACAAATAGAGAGATCAAATCGGCGATGGCAACGTCAAACCTGTCCAATCACATGTTTGGCGGTGCTCGCTTGAGGACTCCGATTTCTCTCTTCTCACCTCTAGGAAAGAAGGGAATCTATAAGATGCTCGTGATTTTTTAGGCGTCGTAATTTGACAATTCTGGTGGGAAAGTGTAGTGGCGGCAGATGGAAACACAAATCCCGAAAGCGCCATGCATGGAAAGGGACGGGGAAAAATTTATTTCCACGACCCCACGCGCTTGCATGACCCACGATTCTTTAGGGTTCGTCGCCTTCCCTGTGAGCTTTATCTTGGAGATTAGACTGTAGAATCTCTCTCTCCCCTCCCTCCCTCTCTCTCTCTCTCTCTCTCTCTCTCTCTCTCGAGTGGGTTCCAATCATGGAATGGAGGTCGACGCTCGACGCTCGAGCTCATTGGTGACGTGGGTATTTTGGCACTTTGCCAAGTGAAAAGCACTCCACGCATTAATTTTTAACGCATTGCAGCTAATTCATTCAAAGTTTTCTTTTGGCTGATCCAGCGTGGTGCCCACCATTCGCAATGGAAAAGTATGCCAGTTCTAGAAAAATGTGCTGGCTTTCTTTTGATCGCTGCGCACGATGGAGGACTTTGGCTATATGTTTTGGGAAAGTGGGCTGATTGGAAGTCGTATAATGCACTCGATTGGATCACCACAAAAGAGGAAAGTAGGCATCTCAAACCACCGCAGTACCAATGTGTAGATCCGCTCTTAGATCAAGAATGACTTAGCCAAGAAATGTTCAGGAAAAGATGTTGTGCAGAAGAACGCCCTAACTAGATGAGAAAGAAAAACAAGAATAATCAAGAACATGGAGATTTACGTGGTTTGGCAAAAGATCTACCTACGTCCACAGGAGAGAGAGAGACGATTTCTTATTTGAGCGTATCATAAGAGTACAAGGTATAATGTTGAAATAAATATATCTCCCCACTTTCCTAAACCTAGTAGGAAAGGAATTCCACCATAAAGATATTATCAAATTTAAAACCCAAATCTAGGAAATATATTAGGAAACAAATAGCTTGCAATCTTCAAGTCTTCCTAGATTTCCCGATTGAATTTTGTGGAATTCAAGACAACATCAGCAAATCTCCACCTTTGGCTTGAATAAACCACAAGCTTCCACTTGAACCAAGAAAACGAATATATGTCTCCCTCCACTGTACCTTCGTAAAGGTACGCCCGCACCTGGATTGGTGCGGCCTCCATCAACTTCAATGATGAGTGAGAGATATCAAATCCCTAAAGGACTTGAACTTCTCTGTAGTAACCGTCTTCGTAAGCATATCTGCGGGATTATCTTTAGTATGGATTTTCTTCAAAGCAATGCTACCATTCTCCACAAATCCTCGAATTTTGTGGTACCAAACTTCAATGTGTTTCATTCTGGAATGGAACACTTGATTATTTGCGAGACATATTGCGCTTTGGCTATCACAATATAATGTAGCACTTTCTTGCTTTATACCCAACTCTGTGACCAAACCAGTTAGCCATATTCCCTCTTTCATATAGCCTCAGTTGCTGCCTTATACTCAGCTTCGGTTGTAGACAATGCTATAGTAGGTTGAAGCATTGCCTTCCACGAAATAGCTCCACCACCAAGAGTAAAGACATATCCCGTGATGGACCTTCGCTTGTCCAAATCACCAACAAAGTCTGAATAAACATAACCTGCTAAATTGATCAATCCTTCCTTGGAACTAAACATTAAACCCATTTCAATAGTTCTAGCCAAATAACAAAAGATCCACTTAACAGCTTCCCAATGCTCTTTACCCGGATTGCTCATGTATCGGCTGACGAGACTCACCGCATGAGCCAAATCCGGTCTGCTACAAACCATAGCATAGATGAGGCTCCCTACTGCACTAGCATAGGGTACTCGAGACATCATTACAACTTCCTCATGTAAAACAGGGCATTGTTTCTCAGATAATTTGAAGTGATTTGCTAAGGGTGTACTAACCGGTTTAGCTTTACCCATGTTGAACTGCTCCAAGACCTTCAACATACTTCTTTTAATTTACTCAAAGCTTACTTGCATGTCTATCTCGAAAGATTTCCATGCTAAGGATCCTCTTTGCGGCACCAAGATCCTTCATATCAAACCCACTACTTAACTGAGACTTTAGGGAAATAATGTCTCTAATTTTTCTTGCAACAATCAACATGTCATCAACATAAAGCATTAACAAAATAAGCGACTTATCATCCAAAACTTTGTAGTAGACACAAGAATCATGCACACTCCTCATGTAGCCAATACGAAGCATAAAAGAATCAAACCTTTTATTCCATTGCCTCGGAGATTACTTCAAACCGTAAAGTGATCTCTTGAGCAAACAAACATGGTCCTCTTTCCCTTCCACCTTGAATCCTTCGGGCTGCTCCATATAAATTTTCTCCTCCAAGTCACCATGAAGGAATGCCATCTTCACATCTAGCTACTCAAGCTCCAAGTCATACATGGCTACCATAGCTAGTAAAACATGAATTGATGTGTGTTTTACAACCGGGGAAAATATCTCGTCGTAATCAATCCCCCTCCTTCTATGCATAGCCCTTAGCAACAAGTCGGGCCTTGTATCTCTCTTGCTCTTTCTCCGTTGCTGCTTCCTTTCTTCGAAGAACCCATTTGCAACCAATGACATTCCGATCCTTAGGCTTCTTCATAAGTTCCCATGTCTCATTCTTTTGTAACGACTCCATCTCCTCCATCATTGTGGTCATCCACTTTTCTTTGTGATCACTTTTCAAAGCTTCATGGTAGGAGCCTGGATCGCCAGAGCCTACGGTAAGAGCATAAGTAACCATATCCTCAAAACCGTACCTCTCCAGTGCTTTGGGAGTGCGCCTTCCTCGACCTGTCGCAATGGTATGAGGAACTTCTACCATTTCTTTTACTTTCAGAGCTTCATCGGATGACTCGCCATTCTCTGCAGATTCTTTGGTTTCAAGCTCCACCTTAACGATAGATTTATCACTCTCCTTTTCAGTAGCCGCGCGTGGCACACAGCTTGACTTCAACATTGCAGATTCATCGAATATAACATCCCTGCTCATCAAAACTTTCTTCTCACTTGGATCCCATAATTTGTAGCCTGTCACTCCTTTCTCGTAACCGAGAAATATGCATTGTTTTGATTTTGGATCCAATTTCGAGCGCTTCGAGCTCTGCACATGTACAAAGCAGGACAACCGAATATTCTTAAATTAGAATAATCGGCAATTTTACCAGTCCATACCTCTTCGAGAATTTTACATTTAATTGTAGTTGATGGAGACTGATTCACAAGATAACATGCCATGCAGACAGCTTTTGCCCAAAACTCCTTGCTTAGTCCCACATGTAGCCTCATGCTTCAAGCTCTCTCTAATAAGGTCTGGTTCATCCTTTCCGCTACACCATTCTGTTGGAGTGTATCCGGAACTATGAAGTAATGTTTAATCCCTTCATTCTTGCAAAGCTCCATGAATGGTGTCAATTTGTACTCTCCTCCATTGTCCGATCTCAAGCACTTAACCTTCTTCCCTGTTGAAGTCTCAACTTCAGCTTTCCATTCTTTGAACTTTTCAAAGACTTCACTTTTGTGTTGCATGAAGTAGACCCAAATTTTGCAAGAGAAATCGTCAATAAATGTCACAAAGTATTCCTTCCCTCTTTTTGACTTTACCGGTGAAGGACCCCATACATTCATGTGTACATACTCGAGCACGCCCTTGCTTGTATGAGTTGCAGTATTGAACCGTACTCTGCATTGTTTTCCAAACACACAAAATTTGCAGAAATCTAATTTGCATGTTTTTATACCTTTGAGTGCGTTCCTCTTGTGAAGCTCTATCAATCCTTTTTCTCCCATATGCGCGAGATGCATATGCCATAGATAGGTGTTATCCATCTCCATGCTAGCATCTGTGGACATAGATGCTCCACCTTGCACTGTGGTTCCTATAAGTCGATATAGGTTCCCATGCCTCTGTCCCTTAAGAACAACCAGAGCTCCCTTAATCACCTTCAAGACTCCACCTTAAGCCGTGTACTTGCATCCATTGGATTCAAGTGCTCCCAATGAGATCAAATTCTTCCTTAGACTCAGAACATGATGTACGTCTGCCAAGGTTCTAATCATGCCATCAAACATCTTGATTTTCACGGTTCCAACACCCACAGTGTTGCATGAAGTATCATTCCCCATGAGAACTGAACCACCATCATATGCCTTGTACTCATCGAAGGCTTCTTGATGAGGACACATGTGAAAAGTGCATCCAGAGTCCATGATCCGTGAATCTTCAAAGGTGTCCTTCCCCGACGATAAGGACAAGATGTCCCCATCATTGGTCTCAATGCTGTCGGCTATAGTTGCCTCATTTGAGCTCTTCTTCTTTTTCTCATTCTTATTTGGACAGAATCTCTTGGTATGCCCTTCCTGATTACATTTGCAGCATCTTCCTTTGAACCTTCCCTTGGATTTTGATCGACCACTACTGCTCGATCCTCGATCCGTTGATCTTCCTCTTCCTTGATTGCTTTTCTCCTTTGCAAAAAGTCCCTCTCCCGAAGATTTTGAACTACTTGCCTTTTTCCGGGTGTCGTTTGAAATTAGGGCAGCAGTCACCTCTCCGATCTCCAGGGTTTCCTTACCATAAATGAGTGTAGTCACCAAGTGGTCAAACGAATCCGGCAACGATGCCAGTAGTAGAAGCGCTATGTCTTCATCCTCAGACTTTACCTCCAAGCTTATAAGTTCACTAATCATCTTATTGAACATGTTGAGGTGTTCCAACAGATCTCCTCCTTCACTAATCTGAAGTGAATACAATCTCTTCTTCAAGAACAACTTGTTTGTAAGAGATTTCGTCATATAAATGCTTTCGAGTTTGAGCCATACCTCCAGAGCAGATTCGATTTCCGCTACATATTGAAGGGCCTCATCCGATAGGTTCAATCGGATTGAGCTTCATGCCCTCTCCTCCATGTCGGCCCAATCATCATCAGTGATGGTGTTCGGCTTGTTTGTTCTTCCCAAAAGAACCTTTGATAAACCTTGTTGAATCAATAGATCCTTCATCCTTCTCCGCCATAGTGTAAAACTATTCTTCCTAGTGAATTGTTCAATATCAAATCGAACGGTTGAACCTTTTCCACCCATTTAGTTAGAAGTCACAATATAGGAATAGAGAACCTGGATTGCTCTGATACCAATTGTTGTGCGGAAGAACACCCTAACTAGATGAGAAAGAAAAACAAGAATAATCAAGAACACGGAGATTTACGTGGTTCCACGAAAGGTCCGCCTACGTCCACGGGAGAGAGAGAGACGATTTCTTATTTGAGCATATCACAAGAGTACAAGGTATAATGCTGAAATAAAATAGATCTCCCCACTTTCCTAAACCTAGTAGGAAAGGAATTCCACCATAAAGATATTATCAAATTTAAAACCCAAATCTAGAAAATATATTAGGAAACAAATAGCATGCAATCTTCAAGTCTTCCTAGATTTCCTGATTGAATTTTGTGGAATTCAAGACAACATCAGCAAAAGATTCGATCAGATTCATGAAAATGCTCATGTTGTGCTGATTAGTGTTTACAAACAAGTCTGTTTAGCAATGTCTTTTTATCTAAAGCACTATTTCTAGCCCATATCACACATTTCGAATGCTCTTAGTGGTAATTGAAAGAAGGCAAAGAGGAGAAGGAAGAATCGACGGAGTCGAGAGAGAGAGAGAGAGAGAGAGAGAGAGAGAGAGAGAGAGACGTAGGAAGATTTTTGTTGTATTCTCTCATTGTAATTTTGAATGTACAAATCTCCTAAGATATAATACAAGTTGTATTCTGTGTAAGGAAGTAAATGATCTAAAAAATCAATCTAGATCTAAAACTAATATTTAATTGACATATATACACAAATCATGATCAATTAAGATCAAGACGACATCTCGGGCAATCCGCATATCTTCCAACACTCCCCCTCAAGCTGGTGGCTTATAAATGTCCAAGACGCCTAGCTTGTTTAGTAGTTATGCGTGTTGTCTCTGATATAGGGGCTTGGTGAACATGTCTGCTGGTTGTTCCATTGTCCCAATTCATCTTGTCTCAATTACTCCTTCCTGGATCTTTTCCCGCGTAAAGTGACAATCCACTTCTATGTGTTTGGTTCTTTCATGCACAATAGGATTGGATGCAAGTTTAAGAGCCGCATCATTATCATAATATAGCTTCGTGGGTCCTTGCACTTCTACTCCAAGATCCTTAAGTAATCCTCGTATCCAAACTATTTGGCAAGTGGCCTTAGCCATAGCTCGATACTCTGCTTCTGCTGAGGATAGAGACATAGTGGCCTGTTTCTTGGTCTTCCAAGAAAGAAGGGATTCTCCCAACTTAATGTACTATCCAGTGACAGATCTTCGACTAATAGGACATGTTGCATAGTCTGCATCACAAAATGATGTCATCCTCATGTCACATTTTTTAGATAGAAGTATCCCAAGTCCTGGACATTTCTTCAGATATTTCACGACCTTTAAGGCCGCATCCAAATGGGAATGCTTCGGTTGGTGCATAAACTGGCTAAGTGTCTGAATTGCATATGAGATATCAGGTCTAGTCATTGTCAGGTATATAAGTTTCCTAACAAGTCTTTGATAGCCTGACGAATCACTGAGTACGGGATCATCATTTCAAGATATTCCCTTATCATAGTCTGCGGTGGTCAACTTAATGTTTTGCTCTATGGGAATTACAGCTAGCTTGCATCCTGATGGACCTGCTTCTAATATGATCTCTAATATAAACTTCTATTGACTAAGGGAAATCCCCTTGTCAGATCGGGCAATTTCAATTCAAATGAAATATTTGGGTGCTCCTAAGTCTTTAATATGAAAGGTGGCATGCAAATATTCCTTGAAATTCTTTGTAGAGGCTCTATCATTTCCCATAACAAGCATGTCATTGACATAAATCATCAAATAGATAGGTGACATACCTTTAGTTCTTGAGAATATAGCATAATCGTGCTTGGATTACTTGAAGCCTGCTGTTGTAAGAGCGCTGGCAAATTTAGCATACCATTGTCTAGTTGCCTGTTTTAATCCATAAAGGGATTTACGGAGACAACATACCTTATTCTCTCCCTGTATCCGTATTCCTTGAGGGATATCCATGTAGATTTCTTCATCTAAATCACTGTGGAGCAAGGCATTATGGACATCCATCTGATGTAGGTGCCAGTCATTAATGACAGCAACAACGAAGAATGAATGGATTGTAATGTCTTTGACAACTGGAGAGAACGTCTTGTGGTAGTCAAAACCTTCTTTTTGGGTGAACCCTTTGGCTACCAATCTGGCCTTCTACCGTTCAATAGAGCCATCAGCACGATACTTGATCTTGTAGACCCATTTGCATCTAATCGGTTTGCGATGAGATGGTAGTGGGACAAGATCCCATGTATGATTATCAATAAGTGCCTTCAATTCTGCCTTCATGGCTTCTTGCCATTTTGGATTAGTGGAAGCTTCTTCATAACTGGATGGTTCCTTGTCGTCGGATAAACGAGAAATACAACATCTATGCTCTGGAGATTATCTATGAAAGGAAAGATATGAGGAGATCGGGTACTGAATATCTGGAGAGTTGTGAGTAGCATAGACATAATCTTTGGTCCAGGTTGGAGGTCTTGTAGCCCATCTAGACTGCCTAGGGTACTCAGCTCCAGTGGTAGGTTGTGATGTCTTTGATGAAGTTGGTGTGGTGTCAAGAACTTCCATATTGGCAATGGGATCTTCTACTTCATCTTCTTGAATATGTTCTAAAATATTCGAATTTGTATTCGAATATGGAGCTAGAATAGGACTCCTTGGCTGTGCTACTGGTATGTAGGAGAGGTCTTGATATGATGCCTCATCAGAGAGAAAATTATGATGGCTAGAAGTTGTCTCTATGCCTTCATCTGGAGATGCATTTTCAAAAAACGGAAAAATATTCTCATGAAAAATTACATCACGACTTACTAGGAATCTCTTTTGGAGATCTCAAGAACCCGATATCCTTTCTGGAGATTGGGATATCCCATAAAGATGCATTGCAGTGCACGTGGGCTAAATTTGTCTCGAGATCCAATTGTTGTAACATAGCAGAGACATCTGAAGATTCAGGGGTGATTCAATTCAGGTTTCTTCCCAAATAGCAGCTTGAATGGCGTTCTCCCATTGAGGATCCAAGCAGGCATTTGATTAATAACATAAGCTGTTGTGACGACATAGTCTCCCCAATAACTTTTCGGAATTGATGCTTGGAATTTCAAGGCACGAGCAACTTCCAGTAGATGGCGATGCTTTCGTTCAACCACTCCATTTTGTTGTGGTGTGTAAACGCACGGACTTTCGTGTTGAATACAATGAGAATTGTGAGATAGCTAGTATAAGCACCTAGTGGGGGGGTGAATAGGTGTAAAAACAATTTCTCGAGATACCACAACGATACTAGGCAGACGATAGAAAGGAAGTTCTCTTTTGATTAACAAAATGAATTACGATCAAAGTAAAGTAAAGAGTAGGGAAGAGAAAATTAAACACAAGGTTTATAGTGGTTCGGCTTATCCTAAGCCTACGTTCACTCTTCCGCACTGACAGCCCACCGGCTGGATTTCACTATGAACAAAAGAGATGTTACAACACAGTTCTTCATTGATTCCACAGTGTAGATATTCTACCACACTTCCTCAAGGTTTCTCATGAATATAAACACTCTTTTGCGTACAAGATTTCGCTCAAATGAATTGACTAAAAACAATGAGCTTTAGACTTTGGAATTCTTCTATCGTGAACCCCCTTGAACCACTAGAACGTCTTCCTTATATACTCCTTTATGCCATCATACCCGTTGGCACTTACCAAATGAATTCTTCCAATCTTCCCGTTGGACATAATCAATTAAGAAGATCATTCGAGCTATTAAAGGAACATGTCAATAGCCCATCAATCCTGTTTGCCTATACAATCAGGATCTCGGTTTTCATAAGTAGAACATTCCAAGAATATTTCGCCAATCATCGGATCCTTAATCTCCAAATCAATCACGATCAAATAAAGGATTCTGTTATGTCATATCCAGCCAAGAGATCTTTTCTAGTCGATAAGGTCACATCCTTAGTGAAACATCCAGTGTTGGATAGCCTTTCTTCATCGGAATAGAAACTGTCAATGAGAATAGACTTTGAGTCTTGAGTCTGGTTGTCCAGAGGTCTTCAGACTTTAAATAGCAGAGTCTGCAAACCTTTAGACTAGACTGATAGAAACGTTTTGTCAACTTCAAAACATTTCAAGAAGATTTCTCCAACAATCTCCCCCTTTCTGATGGTGACAAAACTTTGCTGCAGATTTGGATAAATTTGGCCTGCAAAACATTACTCAAACAAATATGCATATCTTATAAAGATAAATGGCTAAATAAATAATAACACTAGAATCTGCAACCACAGAAGATAGGTTAGTCTTGTATGTGATAAAGCCATCCATAAGATATCAATAGCAGTCAAATCCAAATTCAAATTCAATTCTCATCCAGACACAAAAGTAAAGTTAAACATCAAAACAATCCAAGTCAAACAATCCTAACGATTAAACAATTCAAAGATTCAAATCTTGCATCTCTCCCCCTTTTTGTCAACATAAAAAAGGTTGAGATGAAAATGGAATAGAGTCAAGATTGCTTGGGAACACGAACAAACTGGAAATCTCCCATTGACTGAATGATGCCTTCCAGCCTTTTCAAGTCTTCCTTCAGTTGTGCAACCTCCTCACCCTTAGCATTAGCTTGAATCTGAACAGCAAGGGCTTGGATCTAATTATTCAAGGAACCTGAAGAAGCTTGACCTGCATTCTGCAAATTCTGAACTTCGCATCCCAGAGCATATATTTGACCGCGCATTTCCAAGAGAATATCTAGAATTCTGTGAAAATCTGCTATCGGTCTTTGTACTGGCTTTGGCACAATCTGATGGAGTAAAGGCAAACGATGGAAGATTAGCATAATCACGCAGATTTAGCGATGAAGAATCATGTTCTTCCTCAGGAAATTGAGAGGCATGAATGTCTTCTGAATCTGCTGGAGAGCGACTGACCCCCTCACTGGTAGTAGGATATGAGGATATTCCTCTTTTCTCATGATCTCCCCTTGTTTCCATGCCTTCAGGTGGAGAAGAGTGTTTTCCATGCTCTCCTTCCTCTTGTTTTTCTCTCTCTTCTTCTTCTTCAAACCTTTCCTCCTCTGCTTCTCTTTCTTCTTCTTCTTTCTCTTTTTCTTCTTTCTCTTCTTCTTCTTTTTCTTCTTCTTCTTTCTCTTTTTCTTCTTTCTCTTCTTCTTCTTTTTCTTTTTCTTCTCTCTCTTCTTCTTCTTTTTCTTCTTCTTCTTTTTCTTGTCCTTCTGTCTCCTCTGCTTCTTTCTCCTGTTGTTCCATTGATTCTGGAACAGGACGACTTAGCTTCTTCAATGCTATAGCAAAAATGATGAGGTCTTCATCATCATCTTCATCTTCAACGATGAGAGCTCTTCTTTTCTTAGATAGAGCAACCATGGGCTCCTTCCCATTTCTTTTTGCTGCAGAAGAGATCTGATGAGTTTTGACAGGAGTCTTCTCCTTGAATTTCTCCAACGCCTTGCTTAGTTCCTTCAGACGCATTTTAGTCACCATTTTCTGTCCTACCACCATATGATCACACGATCTAACACAGAGAATTTGTGGAGGCTGAATATTCAGATGTTTGAATAACTTCGTCACAAGACCTGGATAAGGAAGTTGACCTCTGTCCTTCACCACTTCTCTATACATGTGGAACATAACAGTGTGAGGAAGAGAAAACTTTTTTCCATTAATGATGGCATACATCAGCTTTGCCTCTGAACTTGAAACATCAGTCTTGGAAGTTGATTTCGGTCTGAGGCAATTGATTACAATCTTGTGAAGCAAAATGTTAAATGCACTCATCCTCAAGTAGGAAATCTTTTCCTCTGTTCTTCTATCCTTAACAAGCTCCAATGTGGCACGAGCAGTAGAAACATTGATCAATTGATATCTTCCTCTCTCAACCCCAATTACATCTGCCAGCATATCCACATCAACCACAAAGTCCTGATCTTGGACACTAAAAGATATTCTATTCGCATCCAAGAAACTAAGATTTGAATAGAAATATGCAGTTAATTGAGCATAGGCCTCTGTGGTGTCAGAATAGAACTTTTCTAGTTGAAGAAAATTGAACTTTACCCTCAAGTTCACATTCACAGCATCTAGAAAATCAAAATCCACACTCCTAGGGTTTATCACCCCACGCTTCAGCAATTTTGAGTATAAAACATTATGTTCCTTTGATCTAAAAAACTCTCCCCTTTTACCTTGAATTTTCTCTGCAACACCCATTCTCGATTGAAATTGACTGTACAATTTGTCATCATCATTTCCATCTATCGGATTAAGGCCCCCAACACGCGGATCACTTGTGATATTTGCAAGGTTTTCTTCTGCCACCCCTTTAGGAGCAATTCCCAAACGTTCCATTTTTTCGCAAAAAGATATACTCATTCCTATATCCTTTGTCCTTAAGAAACTCATCGACGTAGTTCAATGGAGTACTAGTCTTCTTTAAAGCATGGTAAAGCTTATAAATAAAAGAGGGCCTTTGAATTCTTACAGGATCTGCGTCTTCAATGATTTCTTCCTCTTGTTGATGACCAGCACCCTGTGGAGTAGTTGGTGGAGAATGATGCTGCTGAGAATGTTGTGGGCTCTGTTGCTGATTTGGAGACTCTTCTTCCTCGGTGAGATCGAAGTGCGTAGGCCCCTCACTCATTCACTGTGGTCCGCTACTTGCGATTCTTGAAGACTTTCTTGAAGACGACATATTTCTTAGTCTTTGAAAGATTCATTGCTTGACTTTCTCAAGAAAGATGACAACTTTTTCGAAGATTAAACAAGGGAAGAAAACAGGAATGGAAGATCGGTGCTTTCTTAGGGTTTTTGGAGAGTAAAGCGAAGAAAAAACAACAGTGCATAACCAGTTAAAAAGAGGTATACGGAACGTCATAAAGAAAATAAAAAGATGCATTTTCAAAAAATAACTGCATTTTTCGAGAAAATAGTCATTTCAAAAATAACTTCTTTTTCGAAAAGGAAACGTTGCAATAATCACGTCAATTAAAGATAGCAATAATCAAACACGGTTGATCATTGTACCTTTTCAAGATGAGATTCGAGAGAGAGAATAACTTACAGTCAAAGTCTTGTTTGTCTGAGTCTGAGAGTCTCTAGACTTTAACTTCTTCAAACCTCAAAATGTTGAGTCTGGAACGGATAATTTCAAATTGATTTTTCTCCAAAGGCTTTGTGAATATATCCGTCAGTTGGTTCTTTGAGTCAACAAACTGAATCGAAACTTCTCCATTTTGAACATGATCTCTAATGAAGTGATGTTGAATCTCTATATGCTTTGCTCTTGAGTGAAGAATTGGATTTTTAGTAAGATTAATTGCACTGGTGTTGTCGCAGTTAATCCTCGTGCATGAATCTTCAATTCCAAAGTCTCTTAGCTATTGTTTTATCCACAGAATTTGTGAACAACAACTTCTGAGAGCTACATACTCTGCTTCTGCTGTAGAAAGAGCTACTGTAGTTTACTTCCTTGAAAACCAAGACACTGTCCTGCCTCCAAGTAGTTGACAGGTACCCGAGGTGCTCTTTCTATCAACTCTGCATTCGGCTAGATCTGCGTCTGAGTATCCAAGAAGAGTAAAGTCTCCCATTTTAGGATACCAAAGGCCGATGCTTGAAGTTGAAGTAATGTATTTGATAATACGCTTTGCAGCACTTAAATGAGATTATTTAGGGTCTGCTTGAAATCTGGCACAAATGCAAACACTAAACAAAATGTTAGGTCTAGAAGCAGTAAGATAAAGAAGTGAGCCAATGATACTCCTATATAGCTTCTGGTCAACTTTCTTTCCTCCTTCATCTTTGTCTATCTTCAAGGAACTTGACATTGGTATTTCAGCCTTTTTGCAATTGTTCAGTCGAAACTTTTTGATGAGATCATTAGCATATTTTTCTTGATTAATAAAAGTTCCTTCCTTCAGTTGTTTCACTTGAAGCCCGAGAAAGACAGTTAACTCACCCATCATGCTCATTTCAAATTCATCCTGCATAGTCTTAGAGAATTTCTTGCACAGACTTTCATTAGGAGATCCGAATATAATATCATCGACATATATTTGAACTAGCACAAAAATTTTGCTTCCTCTTTTGATAAACAGAGTAGTGTCTACTTTACCTTTCACAAAACCATTTTGAATTAAAAACTTACTCAGCCTGTCGTACCAAGCTCGAGGTGCTTGTTTTAAACCATATCAGGCCTTTTTGAGTCTGAATACTGAGTCTGGTTTCCTTGGGTCTTCAAACCCAGGTGGTTGTTCCACATAGACTTCCTCATGGATGAATCTATTTAGGAAAGCACTTTTGACGTCCATTTGGAATAACCTGAAATTTTTATGACAAGCAAATGCAAGTAATAAACGAATTGTTTCTAACCTTGCTACTGGTGCGTAAGTCTCGTCATAGTCTATCCATTCTTCTTGCGTATATCCTTTAGCCACGAGTCTTGCTTTGTTTCTTATGACTTTTCCTTTCTTGTCCATCTTGTTCCTGAAAACCCATTTAGCACCAATAATAGATTTACCTTTTGGTTTAAGAGTTAACTCCCAGACATCATTAATGCTGAATTGCCTGAGTTCTTCTTGCATAGCTTCAATCCAGCTTTCATCAGTCAAAGCTTCTTCTATGTTTTTGGGTTCTATTTTAGAAATAAGAGCCACAGCACTAGACTCTTCGCGCCTTTTGGATCTTGTGCAAATTCCTTCATTGATGTCGCCAATAATAAGATCTTTGGGATGAATGGACTTATGCTTCCAGTTGCTTGTTAATTTGCCAGATTGATGGTCACTTCCTTCACTTGAATCTTCAACAGTCATTTGTTGATGTTCCTTCACAGTCTGAGCTGCTTCCTGAGATTTAGACTTTGTAGAGTCTGGAGCAGGTTCAGGCTCTTCAAGATGAGTCTGAATAGATTCATTTTGCATAGAATCTTGGAATTTGACATTCATTGATTCCTCCATAGATTGACTCTTCTTGTTATAGACTCTGTAGGCTTTGCTTGAGGTTGAATATCCAAGGAAGATGCCTTCATCCGATTTTTCTTCAAACTTGCTAACTCGATCATTTGCATTTTTCAATATAAAACATTTGCATCCGAACACATGAAAATATGAAACAATAGGCTTATTTTCTTTGAATAATTCATAAGGGGTTTTTTCTAGAATATGCCTTAGAAAAACTCTATTGATAATATAACAAGCTGTAGAAACTGCTTCAGCCCAAAATCGTGAAGAGATGTTGCTTTCAATTAAAAGAGTTCTAGCCATTTCTTGAAGGGATCTATTCTTTCTTTCCACAACTCCATTTTGCTTTGGACTATATGGATAAGAGAACACGTACTAAAAACCAGATTCATCACAAAATTTTGTAAAATCTTGATTTTCAAATTCACCTCAATGGTCTGTTCTTATACTTGAAATAACATACCATTTTTTCATTTTGAACATTTTTAGCAAAATTTTCAAAATAAGAGAAGGTTTCAGACTTATTTGCCAGGAAATATACACAAGTAAATCGTGAGTAGTCATCCACAATTACTAGGCAATATTTCTTACCTTCAATGCTTTGTGTTCTGGTTGGTCCAAAAAGATCCAAATGCAGAAGCTACAGTGCCCGGTTAGTGGAAACTTGATTTATTGGTTTAAAGGAATTTCTTACTTGTTTTCACAATATGCATGGTGTACATAGATCAGACTTTTGGTATGATAAATTGGGTAGACCACGAACAAGCTTCTTTGCTGAGATTTTGGCTATCTGTTTCATATTAATGTGCCCAAGCTTTCTATGCCATAAGCTTGCTTTGTCTTGGATTGAGATTAGACATTGCGATTCATCTGGTTTCACATCCAAGAGGTAGATATTTCCATGTCTTCGACCCAAGAATGACTGAGTAGAGTCTTTACTAGTTCCTGTACATATTCCCTCTTGAAAGTAGATTTTGAAACCGGTATCACACAGCTGACTGACACTGAGTAGATTATAGTTGAGTCCTTCAACTAAAGAAACATTGCTTATTGTGAGGTTTCCAATCTTTACAGTTCCAAATCCCACTATTCTTCCTTTGCTATTTCCTCCAAATGAGACTTTTCCACCATTCACTTGAACAAGTTTTATGAAGCAATTTGAATCTCCTGTCATATGTCTTGAGTATCCACTATCCAGATACCATTTTTTACCTGTTTCTTGATAGTGACCTGCATTTAAAAAGAAACTCAAACTTTCTTTGGTACCTATATTTTCTTGGGTCCATTAGAGTTAGTATGATATGCAGTTTTTGCCCGTACTTTCTTAACAGTTTTCCAAACCATAGGACATTCTTTTTCAAAATTATCTGCACTATTGCACTTTGAACATCTGAGAGCATTGTGACCTACTGGTTTTACAAAGATCTTTTTAAAATGATTTTTATAAGTATCTCTTGTTGGTCTTTGCTTAATTCTTTCTTTCACCTTTGGAAAATCAATTAAAGGAATGGTTTTAGCAGTCATTCCCAAACCAGATTTGTTGAAATAAGGTCTTTAAACAGAAATAATTTTTTCCAATTTTTCAGATTCTATAGAAATTTTTTTAGAAATATTTGAAATATCATTTTTCAATAGTGCATTTTCTTTTGAAAGATTATCTTTACTTTCTCTACGAGAAGAAACATTCATGTCTAAACATTTCACCTTTTCTTTCACAATATTTTCCTGTTGTTTTAAAGCAGAATTTTCTCTTTTGAGTTCGGAAATCTTTTTAAGAGAAGTTTTAAGACTAAAACACAACTCATCAATGTATTTAGAAACTTTAATAGGGATTTTGAAGTTACTCATCTCAAATTCACTGTCTGAATCTGATTCTATCTCGGAGTTTGAATCTGAATATGATTGTGCCATTAGACATATATTGGCATAATCATCATCACTTTCTTCACATTCTGTATCACTCTTAGTTTCTGCTTTAAGAGCCTTTCGATACTTTTTAGCTTTTCCTTTCTTTTTCCTTAGAAGAGGACAATTGGGTCTGATGTGTCCCTTTTTCTTACATTCAAAGCAGACTACATCTTTGTTTGATTCATCATCCTCAACAGACTTAGTCTGTTGCTTTTGAAAACTTTGTTTCTTTGGATTGAATCTTCTTCCTTTTCTGTTTAGCTTTCTGAATCTTCTTATCGTGAGAGCAAGCTCCTCATCATCCATATCGTCTTCAGAATCTATAACGTCAGAATCATCATTGAATTTTAATGCAATGGATTTTTTACCTTTAGGGTCTTCGTCTTCATTGATTCGTTCCACTTCATGAGACTAAAGAGTCCTAACCAACTCATCAACAGATAGTGGCATGATTCTTTGGGTCTCTCTGATTGAGGTTTTTATGTGATTCCAATCCTTGGAGTGTCCACGCAATAGCTTATTTACCTTCATGGGATTAGAAATTGGTTGACCTTGATTTTCAAGACCATTCACGATTTCTGTAAAACGACTAAACATGTCAGTTATAGATTCTCCCGATTTCATTCTGAAGGCTTCATATTGACCGAGGAGAATGTTGATTCTAGTCTCTTTCACTCGATCGGTTCCTTCATAGGTAATATGTAATCTATCCCAGACTTCTTTAACTGTAATACAAGAAGATATTCTGTTATATTCAGTAGGAGATAAAGCACAATATAAATAATAAATTGCTT
Organism: Eucalyptus melliodora; assembly: GCA_004368105.4. Taxonomy (NCBI): domain Eukaryota; kingdom Viridiplantae; phylum Streptophyta; class Magnoliopsida; order Myrtales; family Myrtaceae; genus Eucalyptus; species Eucalyptus melliodora. The sequence goes on from CM023402.3 coordinate 15,309,752, forward strand.
TTGCATCAAGAGCTTGTCTCTTGATTATCTCTTCCTGAGTCATTTCACTAGACTCCACAGTATCTTTTCCTCTCTCTGAGACAGGTGCAGCTTTAGGAATGATTCCTTTTTCTACAACGTCCCATTCCAGAGAATCCTTTGATCGTTGAAATGCCTTCATCTTGTTTTTTCATATGTTGTAATCCTTTCCATCAAAGTAAGGTGGTTTGGTATTGCTTTGCCCTTCTACCAGCCTTGGAGCCAACATACTAGCCATGGATCTTTAACTCTAAAGTAAAACACTTCAAACAAAGTGAGTATACAGGCTCTGATACCAATTGAGATAGCTAATATAAGCACCTAGAGGGGGGTGAATAGGTGTAAAAACAATTTCTCGAGATACCACTGTTGGAGAAATCTTTTCAAAATATTTTGAAGCTGACAAAACATTTCTATCAGTCTAGTTTGGATAATTCTGTTTAGAGTCTGAAGACTTTCAGATCACCAGACTCAACACTCAAGACTGAAGACTGAAGACTATTCTCATTGACAGTTTTTCTAATCCAGTGACGAAGGCAATCCAGAGCCGAAGTATTTGATTTAGGATTTAGTCCTATCCTTTGGAGAAGATCTCTTGGCTGGATAAATATAACGGATTCTTTTATTCTTAATCAAGATCGTTTGAAGATCCGATGGTCGACGAAATATTCTTGGAATGTTTTATTCTTGGAAACCAAGATCCTGGTTGTATGGGCGAACATGATTGATGGGCTATCGTCAAGTTCCTTTAATAGCTCGAATGATCTTCTTGATTGATTCCATCCAACGGGTAGATTGGAGGAATTCCTTTGGTAAGTGCCAACGGGTATGATGGCATAAAGGAGTATAAAAGGAAGACATTCTAGTTGCTTTAGTGCATGATCGATAGAGAAATTCCAGAGTCTGAAGCACCTTGATTATTAGTCGATACATTTTGAGCGAAATTGTATACACAAAGAGTGTCTATACTTAGTGATACCCTGAGCGAGCGTGGTAGATCATCTACACCGAGAAATCAAGGGAGAACATCGTTGTAACGTCTCTTTGTTCATAGTGGAATCCAACCAATAGGCTGTCAGTGCAGAAGAGTGGATGTAGGCTTGAAATAAGCCGAACCAGTATAAACCGCGTGTTCAATTTTCTTTCCCCTTCTCTCAGTCTTACTTTGATTGTTGTTTGTCTCAAATCTATCAACTGTCTAATATTGTGCAATTATCGAGAAAAATCTTTTATATACCTGTTCACCCCTTCTAGGTACTTATACTAGCTATATCAATTGGTATCAGAGCTCGTGTACTCACTTTATTTGAAGTGTTTTACTTTAGAGTAAAAGATCCATGGCTAGTATGCTAGCACCAGGGCTGGTGGAAGGGCAAAGCAATACCAGACCACCCTACTTTGATGGAAATGATTACAACATCTGGAAGAACAAGATGAAAGCTTTCCTACGATCAAAGGATCCTCTGGAATGGGACGTTGTAGAAAAAGGAATTACTCCTACAGCTGCATCAGTCTCTGAAAGAGGGAAAGAAACTGTTGAGACCAGCGGAATGACTCAGGAAGAGATAATCAAGAGACAAGCACTCGATGCAAAAGCAATTTACTCTTTGTATTGTGCTTTGTCACCAACTGAATATAACAGAATATTTTCTTGTGTTACAGCAAAAGAAGTTTGGGACAGATTACATATCACCTATAAAGGAACAGATCGAGTGAAGGAAACCAGAATTAACATTCTCCTCGGTCAATATGAAGCCTTCAAAATGAAACCAGGAGAATCTATAACTGACATGTTTAGCCATTTTACATATATTGTCAATGGTCTTGAGAATCAAGGACAAAAAATTTATGATCCCATAAAGGTAAACAAGCTACTGCGTGGACTCTCCAAGGATTGGAATCATATAAAGACTTCAATAAGAGAGACGCAAAGAATTATGCCACTATCTATCGACGAGCTGATTGGAACTCTTCAGTCTTATGAAGTGGAACGAATTAATGAAGATGAAGATCCAAAAGGCAAGAAATCCATTGCATTAAAATCAAATGATGATTCTGATGATACAGATTCTGAAGATGATATGGACGATGAGGAGCTTGCTCTCATGATAAGAAGATTCAGAAAACGGAATAGAAAAGGAAGAAGGTTCAACTCAATGAAACAAAGTTTTCAAAGACAGCAGACCAAGTCTGTTGATGATGAGGAACCAAACAAAGATGTAGTTTGCTTTGAATGTAAGAAAAATGGACACATCAGACCCAACTTTCCTCTTCTGCAGAAGAAGAGAGGAAAAACTGAAAAGTTTCGAAAAGCTCTCAAAGCTGAAACCTGGAGTGATACAGAGTGTGAAGAAAGTGATAATGAATATGCCAACCTATGTCTGGTGGCACAATCAGACTCAGACTCAGACTCTAGATCAGACTTAGACAGTGAATTTGAGGCAAGTAATTTTAAAATTCATGTCAAAGTTTCTAAACACATTGATGAACTGTGTTTTAGTCTTAAGACTTCTCTCAAAAGAATTTCCGAACTGAAAAAGGAAAACTCAGCTCTAAAACAAAAGGAAAACGTTTTAGAAGAAAGAGTTAAAAGTCTAGACTTGACTGTTTCCACTCTTAAAGAAAATGAAGATAATCTTTTAAAAGAAAATGCCTTTTTAAAAACTGATTTATCAAATATTTCAAAGAAATTTTCAATAGGGTCCGAAAAACTTGAAAAAATTCTTTCAGCTCAAAGACCTTACTTTAATAAGTCCGGTATAGGTATGACAGCAGAAACAATTCCCTTGATTGATTTTCCTAAAGTAAAAGAAAGAATTAAGGAAAGACCCTCGAGAGAGGCTTACAAAAATCATTTCAAGAAAGTTTTTATAAAGTCTGTAGGACGAAATGCCCTCAGGTGTTCAAAGTGCAACAGTCCGGATCACTTTGAAAAAGAGTGTCCTATGGTTTGGAAACCTATGGGCTAATACTGTTTATCTTACTAACACCAAAGGACCCGAGAAAATTTGGGTACTAAAGAAAGCTTGAGACTATCTTTTAAATGCAGGTCTCCGTCAAGAAAAATGTAAAGTGGTATCTTGACAGTGGATGCTCAAGACACATGACAGGAGACTCAAATTGCTTCATAAAGCTTGTTCAAGTAAATGGTGGAAAAGTTTCATTTGGAGGAAACAGCAAAGGAAGTATTGTGGGATTTGGAACTGTGAAAATTGGAAATCTCACAATAAGTAATGTTTCCCTAGTGGAAGGACTCAATTACAATCTTCTCAGCATTAACCAATTGTGTGATACTGGTTTTAAGATCTTATTTCAAGAAGGAACATGTTCTGGAACTAGTAAAGACTCTACTTAGTCTTTCATGGGTCGAAGACATGGAAATATCTATCTTCTGGATGTGAAACCAAATGAATCGCAATGCCTAATCTCAATTCAAGACGAAGCAAGCTTATGGCACAGAAAGTTTGGTCATGTCAATATGAAGCAATTAGCCAAGATCTCATCAAAGCAGCTTGTTCGAGGTCTACCCAAATTACCATACCAAAAGTCTGATCCATGCACTCCATGTATTCCGGGAAAGCAGGTAAGAAATTCATTTAAGCCAATAAATCATGTCTCTACTAACCATGTACTACAGTTGCTGCATATGGATCTCTTCGGACCAACCAGAACCCAGAGCATTGGAGGTAAGAAATATTGCCTAGTAATTGTGGACGATTACTCCCGCTTTACTTGGGCATATTTTCTTGCAAGTAAGTCTGAAACCTTCTCGTATTTTTAAAAATTTGCTAAAAAGGTTCAAAATGAAAAAGAATGTGTTATCTCAAGTATAAGAACAGATCATGGAGGTGAATTTGAAAATCAAGATTTTACAAAATTTTGTGATGAATCTGGCTTTAAGCATGTGTTCTCCTCTCCATATACTCCTCAGCATGTGAAGAATAGATCTCTTCAAGAAATGGCTAGAACTATTTTAATTGAAAGTAAGATTTCTTCACGATTTTGGGCTGAAGCTGTTTCAACAATAGAGTCTTCTTAAGACCTATTCTAGAGAAAACCCCTTATGAGTTATTCAAAGGTAAGAAGCCTATTGTTTCATACTTTCATGTGTTCGGTTGCAAATGCTTTATATTGAAAAATGCAAAAGATCGAGTTGGTAAGTTTGAAGAAAGATCAGATGAAGGCATCTTCCTTGGATATTCTACATCAAGCAAAGCCTACAGAGTCTATAACAAGAAGAGCCAGTCTGTGGAGGAGTCAATGAATGTCAAATTTCAAGACTCTATGCAGTATGAATGCAGTCAGACCCATCATGAAGAGTCTGAACTTGCTCCAGACCCTCCAAAGCTTACAACTCAAGAAGCATCTCAGACTATGGAAGACCAACATCAAGCTATTCGTGAAGATTCAAATAAAGAAAGAGATCATCAACTAGACAAATCAACCAATAACTGGAAGCATAAGTTCAGTCATCCCAAAGATCTCATTATCGGCGAAATTAATGAAGGAATTCGCACCAGATTCAAAAGGCGTGAAGAGTCTAGTGCTGTGGCTCTCATTTCTAAAATTGAACCAAAGAGCATAGAAGAAGTTTTATCTGATGAAAGCTAGATTGAAGCTATGCAAGAAGAGCTCAAACAGTTCAACATTAATGATGTCTGGGAATTGACATCTAAACCAAAATGTAAAACTGTTATTGGAGCTAAATGGGTGTTCAGGAGCAAGATGAATGAGAAAGGAAAAGTCGTACGAAACAAAGCAAGACTCGTGGCCAAGGGATATACGCAAGAAGAAGGAATAGGTATGATAGTTCTTAATACTTACGCACCAGTAGCAAGGTTAGAAGCTATTCGACTATTACTTGCGTTTGCTTGTTATAAAAATTTCAGGTTATTCCAAATCGACGTCAAAAGTGCCTTCCTAAATGGATTTATCCATGAGGAAGTTTATGTGGAACAACCACCAGGGTTTGAAGACCCAAAGAAGCCAGACTCACTCTTCAGACTGAAAAAGGCATTGTATGGTTTAAAGAAAGCACCTCAAGCTTGGTACGACAGATTAGGTAAGTTCTTAATACAGAATGGTTTTGTCAAAGGTAAAGTAGATACTACTTTATTCATCAAAAAGGAAAACAAAATCTTTTTACTTGTTCAAATATATGTGGATGATATTATTTTTGGATTCTCTAATGAAAGTCTGTGCAAGAAATTTTCTAAGTCTATGCAGGATGAGTTTGAAATGAGTATGATGGGAGAGTTAACATTCTTTCTTGGTCTTCAAGTAAAACAATTGAAGGAATGAACTTTTATTTATCAAGAAAAATATGCTAATGATCTTGTCAAAAGGTTTGGACTGGAAAAGTGCAAAAAGACCAACATATTGGATGTCAAGTTCTTTGAAGATAGACAAAGATGAAGAAGGGAAGAAAGTTGATCAAAAGCTGTACAGGAGCATCATTGTTTCACTTCTTTATTTTACTGCTTCTAGACCTAACATTTTGTTGAGTGTTTGCATCTATGCTAAGTTTCAATAAGATCCTAGAGAATCCTATCTCAGTGCTGCGAAACGTATTTAATAATACGTTGCTTCATCTTCAAGCATCGTTCTTTGGTATCCTAAGAAGGGAGACTTTAATCTTCTGGGATATTCAGACACAGATCTGGCCGGTTGCAGAGTTGATAGAAAGAGCACTTCGGGAACTTGCCAGTTGCTTGGAAGTAGGATAGTGTCTTGGTTTTCAAGGAAACAAAGCACTGTGGCTCTCTCAACAACAGAAGCGGAGTATGTAGCTCTTGGAAGTTGCTGTTCGCAAATTCTATGGATAAAAATACAGCTACAAGACTTTGGAATTGAAGACTCATGCACGGAGATTAGATGTGACAACACCAGCGCAATCAATCTCACTAAAAATCCAATCCTTCACTCAAGAGCAAAGCATATAGAGATTCGACATCATTTCATTAGAGATTATGTTCAAAATGGAGATATCTCGATTCAATTTGTTGATTCAAAAAATCAACTAACAGATATATTCACAAAGCCTTTGGAGAAAAATCAATTCGATTTTATCCGTTCCAGACTCAACATTTTGAAGCTTAAGGAAGTTAAAGTCTAGAGACTCTCCAACCCTCAGACTCAAACATTCATGGCTATAGACTGTAAGTTGTTATTATATTCAATCTCGAAAAGGTACGATCATTAGTTCAGTTGATTTATAATTTCCGTGAAAAACGGAATCTTGTCTTTTCAAAAAGATTAACTTCTATTTGGGAGTTATCGATTTTAAAAGAGGCGTCTGTTCATTTTCCTTTGTGCCGATTGGTTTTTCCTTTTTAAACTGAGTTATATATATACATTTTTCCTCACTTAAACTTCAAAACACTAAAAAGGCATTCTCCTCCCAATCCTGTCTCTACTCCGTGTTCATCTTCGAGAAAGTTGTAATCTTTTCTTAGGAAAGCGAGTAAAGGAATCTTTCAACGACAAGGAAGGATGTCTTCTTCGAGAAAGTCTTCAAGAATCGCGAACAGGGGACCACAGAGAATGAGGGAGGGGCCTACCCATTTCGATCTCACTAAAGAGGAAGATTTACCGAGTCAGCAACAGAGCCCGATTCACTCTCCACCACATCACTCTTCACCTTCTACCCCACAAGGTGCAGGTCAACAACCGGAGGAAGAAATAATCGAGGACGCAGACCCTATAAGAGTCCAAAAACCCTCTTTTATTTACAAGCTCTATCTTGCGTTGAAGAGCATTGGGACTCCGTTGAGCTACGTAGATGATTTCCTTAAAAATAATAATTATGGGAATGAGTATATCTTTTTGCGACAAATGGAGGATTTGGGAATTGCTCCCAAAGGAAAGGCTGAGGAAGCACTTGCAAACATTCCAAGTGACCCTCGTGTATCGGGATTGAATCCGATTGATGGGAACGATGATGATAAAATGTTCAGTGAATTTCAACCTAGAATGGGTGTTGCTGCGAAGGTGAGGAGAAAAAGGATGGATTTGTTTAAATCGAAGGAACAGGAGAATCTGTTCTTCAGACTGTTGAAACGAGGGGTGATAAACCCTAGGAGTGTTGATTTCGATTTCTTGGATGCCACTAATGTGAACTTAAGGGAGAAGTTCAATCTGCTTCAACTTGAGTAATTTTGCTCCGATACCACAGACGGTTATGCGCAATTGACAGCATACTTCTATTCGAATCATAGCTTTTTAGATGCGAATAGAATATCCTTCAGTGTTCGAGACCAAGACTATGTGGTAGATGTGAACATGTTGGCAGATATAATTGGAGTTGAAAGAAGATGCTATCAACCGATCAAAGTTTCGATTGCTCGTGCCACACTGGAGCTTGTCAAAGACAGGGATACAGAGGGAAGAATTACCTACTCAAAAATGCGTGCCATCAACATCTTGCTTCACAAAATTGTGATCAACTGTATCAGGCCAAAATCTACATCCAAGACTGACGTGTCTAACTCCGAGGAAAAATTGATGTACGCGATCAATTCAGGGAAGAAGTTCTCTCTCCCTTACACCATTCTCTTTCACATGTATAGAGCAATGGTGAAGGACAAGGGCTAATTGCCTTACCCAGGTCTTGTGACCAAGATCTTTAGACACTTGAACATTGAACCACCACATACTCTTTGTGTTCGATCATGCGACAAAATGGTGGTGGGTTTGAAAATGCTGACAAAAATGCGTCTGAAAGAGCTTAATAAGGCAATGGAGAAGTTCAAAGTGAAGACTCCAGTATCTTCTGCATCAAAGAGAAAAGGGAAGGAGCCCATGGGTGCTCCATCCAAAATTAAAAAAACTCATATCTTAGAGGATGAAGATGAAGAGGAAGATCTCACTATCTCTGCATTGAAAAGGACCAAACATTCTGTACCTGAATCAACAGAACGACAGAAGAAAGGAAAAGAAGCAGAGGAAAAAGAACAGAGAGAAGAAGAGGGACAAGCAAAGAACAGAGGAGCAGAGGAGCAACAAGAGAAAGAGAAAGAAGACGAAGAGAAAGAAGCTGAAGAAGAAGGAGAAGCAGTGAAAGAAAAGTCTGCAGATGAAGCCGAAGAGAAAGGGAATCAAGACGCTGAAGAGCATGACCATCACTCTTCCCCAATTGAGGTCCTAGAGACAGGGGGAGATGGCGAGCAAGGAAGGACTACACCACATGCTGTCAACAGTGAAGGTGTGAGTCGCTCACCAGCAAATCCAGAAGATTTTCAGGCTTCTCAAATGCCTGAGGAATGACATTATACTTCAACACCAAATCTGCTCGATTACACCGAAGTTCCATCGTCTGCCTTCACTCCATCCGAGAGAGCAAATGTGAACACACAGACGGACAATACAGCAGATTTTCATCGTATCCTTGATGTTCTTCTGGAAATGCAGGGTCAAATCTATGCTCTGGACTGTGAACTTCAAGTCTTGAAGAATGCTGGACAAGCATCTTCTGTTACCCTGGCGAATCAAATGAAAGACCTCGCTCTTCAAATTCAAGCCACTGCCAAAGGAGAAGAGGTGGCTCATCTACGGGAAGACTTGAAGAGGCTGAAAGGCATCGTACAGTCAATGGGAGATTTCCAGATTATGCGCATTCCCAAGCAGACTTGACTCTTTTCTCGCATTTTTAATGATGACAAAAAGGGGGAGAATTACAATTTGAACTCTTTAAAATTTGATTTTAAATTTCTTTTGTGTGTTTGAATGTTTGTTTTTGAGTATGACTTGGGTGTGAACTTGAATTTGATTGACTTGGGTGTGGATTTTGATGTTTGACTGTTTGCATTTATATCAAGTGTTGTTGTATGGTCTTACTCATGAAAGACTAACCGATTTTCTGTGGATGCAGAGTCTGGTTGATTTATTAATCTTTATGAGATAGCCATATTGCTTGAGTAATGTTTTGCAGGTCAAAGATGTTCAAATCTACAGAAAAGTTTGGTCACCATAAAAAAAGGGGAGATTGTTGGAGAAATCTTTTCAAAATATTTTGAAGCCGACAAAACATTTCTATCAGTCTAGTCTGGATAATTCTGTTTAGAGTCTGAAGACTTTCATATCACCAGACTCAGCACTCAAAACTCAAGACTCAAGACTATTCTCATTGACAGTTTTTCTAATCCAGTGACGAAGGCAATCCAGAGCCGAAGTATTTGGTTGAGGATTTAGTCCTATCCTCTGGAGAAGATCTCTTGACTGGATAAATATAACGGATTCTTTTATTCTTAATCAAGATCGTTTGAAGATCCGATGGTCGACGAAATATTCTTGGAAAGTTCTATTCTTGGAAACCAAGATCCTGGTTGTATGGGCGAACATGATTGATAGGCTGTCGTCAGGTTCCTTTAATAGCTCGAATAATCTTCTTGATTGATTCCGTCCAACGGGTAGATTGGAGGAATTCCTTCGGTAAGTGCCAACGGGTATGATGGCATAAAGGAGTATAAAAGGAAGACGTTCTAGTTGCTTTAGTGCATGATTGATAGAAAAATTCCAGAGTCTGAAGCACCTTGATTATTAGTCGATACATTTTGAGCGAAATTATATACACAAAGAGTGTCTATACTTAGTGATACCCTGAGCGAGTGTGGTAGATCATCTACACCGAGAAATCAAGGGAGAACATTGCTGTAACATCTCTTTGTTCATAGTGGAATCCAGCCAATAGGCTGTCAATGCAGAAGAGTGGACGTAGGCTTGAAATAAGCCGAACCACTATAAACCGCGTGTTCAATTTTCTCTTCCCTTCTCTCAGTCTTACTTTGATTATTGTTTGTCTCAGATCTATCAACTGTCTAGTATTGTGCAATTATCGAGAAAAATCTTTTATATACCTATTCACCCCCCTCAACGTACTTATACTAGCTATATCAACCACAACGATACTAGGCAAATGATAGAAATGAAGTTCTCTTTTGATTAACAAAATGAATTACGATCAAAGTAAAGTAAATAGTAGGGAAGAGAAAATTAAACATAAGGTTTATAGTGGTTCGGCTTATCCCAAGCCTACGTCCACTCTTCTGCATTGACAGCCCACCGGTTGGATATCATTAAGAACAAAAGAGATGTTATAGCACAGTTCTTCCTTGATTCCACAGTGTAGATATTCTACCACACTTCCTCAAGGTTTCTCACAAATATAAACACTTTTTTGCGTACAAGATTTCGCTCAAATGAATTGACTAAAATAAGGAGCTTCAGACTTTGGAATTCTTCTATCGTGCACCCCCTCAAACCACTAGAATGTCTTCTTTATATACTCCTTTATGCCATCATACCCGTTGGCACTTACCAAAGGAATTCTTCCAATCTTCCCGTTGGACAGAATCAATTAGGAAGATCATTCGAGCTATTAAAGGAACATGTCGATAGCTCATCAATCTTGTTCGCCCATACAATCAGGATCTCGGTTTCCATAAGTAGAACTTTCCAAGAATATTTCGCCAATCATCGGATCCTTAATCTCCGAATCAATCACGATCAAATAAAGGATTCCGTTATGTCATATCCAGCCAAGAGATCTTTTCCAGTCGATAAAGTCACATTCTTAGTGAAACATCCAGTTCTGGATAGCCTTTCTTTAACGGATTAGAAACTGTCAATGAGAATAGACTTTGAGTCTTGAGTCTGGCTGTCCGGAGGTCTTCAGACTTTAAATAGCAGAGTCTGCAAACCTTTAGACTAGACTGATAGAAACGTTTTGTAGCTTCAAAACATTTCAAGAAGATTTCTCCAACAAATTGAACAACAAGGAGCATTCATGATTGAAAAAGTCTCTCCCGTTATCAGTACGGATCCGCTGAATAGATTTCTTGAATTGGGTCTTGGATAGCAGAACGAAAATTTTCAAGTGAGAATAGATCTGATTCTTAGATTGCATAAGGAAAATCCATGTTGCTTGAGAATAGTCATCTACTATTGTAAGAAAATAACGAGAGTCATCATGATTGATTGTGTGATAAGGTCCCCAAATGTTCACATGAATTAATGCAAGAATTTCACTAGACTGTGAGGTACTAGAGGGAAATGGTGTATGTGATTGCTTTGCAAGGGGACATATAAGACACTCAGGATATGGAAAGGAGGCACTGTGACCCTGATCTCACATGCATAGTAAAATTTATATCATTGGTAGTTGAATTATACAATGATTTCTTATTCAATGAATTGCCGGAAAAATTGAAATTAGACTGACGGACCAGTAGACTCGTCTTTGCTTTTCTTGCGACGCAGCATGATGTGAAGGCTTTCTTTAGATAAAGAAACCCGGCTGCTTTATTAAACGAAGCACGATGTTCCGACTTTCCGAGAAAGTAATGTCGTATTGACACAGGTCAGATCACGCGGCTTTGCATCCGCATAAAGACCCCGCAAAATCTTCAACAGAGCACGACTTATGAAAGCTTGACCAAGCGGAATCAAGCACCAATACCAGAATGAACGCGGACACCAACCACCTCGACATCATGGTTGACCCGGAACGCATCTGGTCTTCTCAGATGGAAGGCCTGTTCGCGCAGACGCCGACTCTCCTGAGGCCCTCGGCCAGCCACTATGATTGCTGCATCTTCAGAGTACCTAAGAGCCGGGTGGAGAGCAACGACAAGGCTTACAAGCCCCGGATTGTGTCTGTTGGCCCGTACCACCATGGGAACAAGCGGCTGGAGCTGATCGAACAGCACAAACCTCGACTTTTCTCTGTGCTGCTCCACCGGACCAGCGATTCCGGCCACGGCAAGGATGATTACTTCAAGAATATTGCCTCGCTAGAGAAATACATAAGGGATAGCTACTCGGAGGCCCTCCCTCAAAATACCGTCGATTTAGTCAAGATGATGATTCTCGATGCCTGTTTCATTGTCGAGATGTTCCGCGTCACTGCCCAAGTGACTCAGCCAGAAGACGATGACGATCCCTTGTTCAAAATGCCATGGATTTTCTGGTCCCTCACGCTTGACCTCCTCCTGATTGAAAATCAGATCCCATTCTTCGTTCTTCATAAGGTCTACGAGCTCTCCAAGTCTCCTTCTGAACCCTCCCTCAATGAGTTGGCCTTACGGTTCTTCAACTGGGCGTTCCAACGGCCAGAGGACGAACTCATCAGGCACTACGGAGAGTCCAGGATCACGCATTTGCTTGATTTGTTCCGATTAAGCGTGGTTGGCCATTTACAGCTCGATCATCCAGCGCAGAACAATCAAGAGTCGCTGCTACTGATCCCCTCGGTGAACCAGCTACTTCTCGCGGGAATGAAGTTTGAACCATTGAAGAGCGGGAACCTAATTGGCGTTGAGTTCCATGGCAAAGTGCTGGGAATCCCTCCTTTGACTCTCGACTATTTCACCAGATCCTTCTTCCTCAACTGCGTGGCTTACGAGCAGTGCTACCGTTACTGCTCCAAGCACATCACCACTTACGTGAGCCTCATGAGATGTCTCCTTAAGACGGCAACTGACGCGGAGTTCCTGTTCCAGCGCGGCATAATCACCAACTTTCTAGGAACTGACGATGAAGTCGTGAGGTTCTTCCATGATCTCGCTAAGGATGTCCATTTCAATAAAAATGCGCACTACTTGGTGGGGTTATTCAGGGAAGTGACCAAGTACCACCAGAAACCGTGGCATGTTCAAAGCACGGGAATCATGCGAGAGTACTTCGGCAGCCCCTGGTCCTTCATTTCAGCCGCTGCTGCTTTCATTCTCCTCGTTCTAACCTTCATCCAGGCCTTCTTCGCCGTTTATGGTTCTGTGCGTTCCAAGATGTAACCAAGCTATGCATCACAGCATCAGAGAGATATATGATGTTGATGTACCATCCAGTTAATTTGGAGAAATCAGATCAGTAAAGGTTATGCTTCATTTCTGGGTTTTGCTTGGCTACTGTACTCTTAATTTGTTTTAAATTACTTAAACTTAATTACATCTCTATCACTGCAGTTAGATTACTAGCAAATAGAACTAGTCCGTAAGAAATAATTTGAAATTAACATTTGACTGAAAGCAGTCAAAGATTCCGATATCAAAAACCGCAGTAATCGCTAACAGGACCATCGATGAAGTGAAGGAGTTCGAGATCGTCAATAATTTCGATTTCAAAATCAACTTTTAATGACTGCATCCATTCCCTCGTTCTTTCTTATTTTTTGCTCTTCTGAAAATATCCTGCTACATCAAACCAATCCCTCATCAAAAATCACAAATTGACTGTCGGATTTCTTTAGGCTCTTGCCTCCTACAACTTTGCCTGACTTTACTGGACACTCGGAGGCAAGACGTGATAATATTCAAGGCCTTGATTTGATTTATTTTCCTTATTATCATTAATAAATGATAAATTTTATAATTGATTATATTTATTTATTTTAAAATTTTACTAGTTTAAGGTCCCACGAGTATAAATATATGCCTTATTTACATGTAACATAATTTTCCTCATTGTATGAATTGAATTGAGAGAATTTTCTGTGTTTTGTGTGTACAATTTCGATTCACGAATTTAGCTCGATTAAAGTTGGTTTATCCTGTTTTAACGGCATACTCTTGAAAGTTAAGTTGGCATACTCTTGTTTCACAGAATAGCCTCTCAAAAGTTAAATCTGACCGTGCTATCAAGTAATTGACAAACGGATTTGCCCAATTATTCTAATGAAGTGAGACAACAAATTTTGAGTGGAATTTGGATAAAAATTTTCCAATTAACGGCGTTGGTAGCCAACTATCCTGTAGATAAGACAAAACGACTCGGAATACCAAAAAGCCACACGCTTATTGAAAAAAAAAAAATTACGCATTTGATTGAAACCGGCAAAGGATTTTTCTGCGAACCAGCGGGTCGTTAGCTATACAATTTTATATATGGACCTTCAAATGCGTAGCACCTTCGTAATTCAAACGGGTGGCTAACCAGTTTTGACTATTGATTTATCTCTCGTCATCGCGCGCTTTGTCTTATTTGCTTGTCTTATTTGCTTGTTTTTCACTTACGGAGGATATTTTGTAATCCAACGCACTTTGTAGCCACTAGGCACTACGAACCTAAGATTCCATCCCTTCAACGAGCCTCGTGTACCTTTCGTTTCATTTTTTTTTTTTAATTCAAAAGTAGTGTCCCGATTAAATCCCCCAAATTCAATTGATCACAATTTAAAAAATTCGTCAGATAAGGTTGTATGGGATGATGCTGTGGGGCAACCTGGCAAGTGGGTTAATGGTTATTATAGTGGTACTGATTTTAGGTTCAGTTTGTTTTGTAAAAAATAAATAATTTGAAAATCACTTTTCTTAAAAATGATCGTTTTGAATAATCACCAATAAAAATATTCTTTATTAACAACAATTTATGCTTAACTAACAATATTTGTTCATTTTCCAAGAAACAAGTGAGTTTTAGTGAAATTTACTTGTCATATTATTACTCGGACTTGATAATCCTTGGAATTAGCTTGTTTTTATGATGGATTTTGGGAAATTTGAATGAGATAAGTTTGCTCCTATTATACGATTATTTTATGATGGATCATATTTTATTCCATCAAGTTATCGTTGTAGGTTGGAGGAAACTTTCTTTAATTAGATCTTTCGTTGATAGAGGACGAACATACATGTCACCTCTGTGATTATTAAAAAACCCACATCTAAAGATAATAATAATAAACCAATTCATAGATGTCTTCCCTTCTCTCTTTTTCTTTTTCTCACTCCACTCAAACATGCAAAAACTGCTGCTGCAGTATCATCGCCCCGTTGTCATTCCCTGTTGTCTTTAGAGGTCGCATCTCCACCATCAGTCTCTTCATTGCTCGCCTTAACTTGGCTTGCCTACCGAGATCTTTCTCCTCGTCTATCTCACCCTGTTGTCATCGCCTGAGGGCCTGTAACTGCTGGAAGCTCGCATGTCCAACTAAATATGTTGACGGATTTGGACTTAAGCTCTCACTTAGTGATCTCCTTGGGTAAGTGTATTGGACTTCTGTTATACACTTCCAACAATTGGTATTAGAGTTGATGGTCGATGAAGTTAAACATGATTTCCAGGCGGTGGGCATTGTGGTGTAACAATGAAGACCTAGTGGCAGACTTTATATCTTGATATGAATTGATACCTATATTAAGGGGGAGAAGACTAATTACTGAGCTCGCACGTGAATAAAAAATTGTTAGGATGCACGTGTGAGTCGTGTTAGAAAAATCTCACATTGGAAAATTGGTGTGGATATATTGAGTAAATATAGATTCAAATGGATATGTTAATGGGTTTCAATTTGGATTCTATCTTGGTAATTTTCCAAGGTAAAGGTATCGCATTTTTCTTGTGCACTCCCAGTAGTGACCTCAAGTGAGTCGAGCATGGTTGCAGATCTCTGTCGACCTTGAACTGTAATTTCTCTGAAGTCGCTGACCTTGGACGACCTTAAGTTGACCGCATCTAGGTGTTGCGAGCACAAGGGAGGGAGAATGCTTGTGCGCGCATGCTCGCGTATTTTATCTAGGCGTTTCAATTTCTAAGATACAAGCCAATGAGAGATTATTTTAATCAAAGACACAGGAAAACATATCAATAAACACTTAATTTTTTGCCTGTCATTGTTGGAAAAAATCGAGCAACTCTGAGCAAAAACAGCGATTTATTAAAAATCCGATCCAATGATACAATTAGGTCATAATCTTCATGACCTTTTCTGTTGATACCCTTGCCCAAATAGGACCCTCCGTTCTACAGATATTACAACTCTTAACTGAGGTGATTCAATCTTGAGGCATTGGAAAATTTATGATTTACTTGATCAATCAATTCCATATTATA
This sequence comes from Eucalyptus melliodora, assembly GCA_004368105.4. Lineage (NCBI taxonomy): Eukaryota > Viridiplantae > Streptophyta > Magnoliopsida > Myrtales > Myrtaceae > Eucalyptus > Eucalyptus melliodora. The sequence continues at coordinate 15,325,595 of CM023402.3, forward strand.
GATCAAATGATAGACACTTCAAAGCTACAAGCATCACAGTATGCACACGATAGAATAGTATATATAAAATCGAATTTAACCTCACTTTAATAACCACAATACACGCACAAGTATCCTGCAATTATAATTACTTATTATAAACTTTTTCCTTATGGTAAATAAGACTCTGCATTTTCGGTGGACGTCATAAGTGTTGGAGAAATCTTCTTGAAATGTTTTGAAGCTGACAAAACGTTTCCATCAGTCTAGTCTAAAGGCTTGCAGACTCTGCTGTTTAAAGTCTGAAGACCTCTGGACTGCCAGACTCAAGATTCAAAGTCTATCCTCATTGACAGTTCTAATCCATTGAAGAAAGGCTATCCAGAACTGGATGTTTTATTTAGGATATGACCTTATCGACTAGAGAAGATCTCTTGGCTAGATATGACTTATCGGAATCCTTTCTACTTGATCGAGATTGATTCGAAGATTAAGGATCCGTTGATTGGCGAAATATTCGTGGAATGTTCTACTTATGGAAACCGAGATCCTGATTGTATGGGCGAACAGGATTGATGGGCTATCGTCATGTTCCTTTAATAGCTCGAATGGTCTTCGTAATTGATTCCGTCCAACGGGTAGATTGGAGGAATTCCTTTGGTAAGTGCCAACAAGTATGATGGCGTAAAGGAGTATATAAGGAAGACGTTCTAAGTTGTTCGAGAAGTGCGCGATAGAAGAATTCCAAAGTCTAAAGCTCCTTGTTATTTAATCAATTCATTTGAGCGAAAACTTGTACTCAAAAGAGAGTTTATATATGTGAGAAACCTTGAGGAAGTGTGATAGAACATCTACACTGTGGAATCAAGGAAAAGCTGTGCTGTAACATCTCTTTTGTTCATAGTGAAATCTAGCCGATAGGCTGTCAGTGCGGAAGAGTGGACGTAGGCTTGGGATAAGCCGAACCACTATAAACCTCGTGTTTAATCTTCTCTTCCCTACTCCTTACTTTGCTTTGATCGTAATTCATTTTGGAGTACTTCCTTTCTATCAATTGCCTAGTATTACTTCCGTATCTCGAGAAATTGTTTTTACACCTATTCACCCCCCTCTAGGTGATTATACTAGCTACATCAATTGGTATCATAGCTCGTGTACTCATTTTGTTCGAAGTGTTTTTTACTTCAGAGTTAAAGATCCATGGCTAGTATGTTGGCTCCAGGGCTGGTAGAAGGGCAAAGCAATACCAGACCACCTTACTTTGATGGAAATGATTACAACATATGGAAAAACAAGATGAAAGCACTCCTAAGATCAAAGGATCCTCTGGAATGGGAGGTTGTAGAAAAAGGAATCATTCCTAAAGTTGCACCTGTCTCAGAAAGAGGAAAAGATACTGTGGAGTCTAGTGAAATGACTCAAGAAGAGATAACCAACAGACAAGCTCTTGATGCAAAAGTAATTTATTCTTTATATTGTGCTCTATCACCTACTGAATATAACAGAATATCTTCTTGTGTTACAGCTAAAGAAGTCTGGGATTGATTACATATTATCTATGAAGGAACCGATCGAGTGAAAGAGACCAGAATCAACATTCTCCTCGGTTAATACGAAGCCTTCAGAATGCAATCGGGAGAATCTATAACTGACATGTTTAGTCATTTTACAGATATTGTGAATGGTCTTGAAAATCAAGGTCAACCACTTTCTGATCCCATGAAGGTAAACAAGCTACTACGTGGACTTTCCAAGGATTGGAATCACATAAAGACCTCAATCAGAGAGACCTAAAGAATCATGCCACTATCTGTTGATGAGTTGGTTGGAACTCTTCAGTCTTATGAAGTGGATCGAATCAATGAAGATGAAGACCCTAAAGGTAAGAAATCCATTGCATTAAAATCCAATGATGATTTTGATGTTGCAGATTCTGAAGACGATATGGATGATGAGGAGCTTGCTCTCATGATAAGAAGATTCAGAAAGCTGAACAGAAAAGGAAGAAGATTCAATCCAAGGAAACAAAGTTTTCAAAAGCAACATACTAAGTCTGTTGAAGATGATGAATCAAACAAAGATGTAGTCTGCTTTGAATGTAAGAAAAATGGACACATCAGACCCAACTGTCCTCTTCTGAGGAAGAAGAAAGGAAAAGCTGAAAAATATCGAAAGGCTCTTAAAGCAGAAACCTGAAGTGATACAGAATGTGAAGAAAGTGATGATGATTATGCCAACATATGTCTGATGGCACAATCGGATTCAAACTCCGAGACAGACTCAGATTCAGACAGTGAATTTGAGGTAAGTAACTTCAAAATCCCTATTAAAGTTTCTAAATACATTGATGAGTTGTGCTTTAGTCTTAAGACTTCTCTTAAAATGATTTCCAAACTCAAAAAGGAAAATTCTGCCTTAAAACAGCAAGAAAATGTTTTGAAAGAAAAGGTGAAATGTTTAGATATGAATGTTTCTTCTCTTAGAGAAAGTGAAGATAATCTTTCAAAAGAAAATGCATTCTTGAAAAATGACATCTAAAATATTTCCAAAAGATTTTCGATAGGATCTGAGAAACTAGAAAAAATACTTTCTGTTCAAAGACCGTATTTCAATAAATTTGGTTTAGGAATGACTGCTGAAACCATTTCTTTAATTGATTTTCCTAAAGTAAAGGAAATAATTAAACAAAGACCCTCAAGAGATGCTTCCAAAAATCATTTTAAAATGACCTTTGTAAAACCAATAGTTCGCAATGCTCTCAGATGTTCAAAGTGCAATAGTGCAGATCATTTTGAAAAAGAATATCATATGGTTTGGAAACCTGTCAATAAAGTATGGGCAAAAACCACATATCATACTAACACAAATAGACCCAAGAAAAGATGGGTACCAAATAAAGTTTGAGTTTCTTTGCAGGTCACTATCAAGAGAAAGGTAAAATGGTATATGGATAGTGGATGCTCAAGACACATGACAGGAGACTCAAATTGTTTCATAAAACTTGTTCAAGTAAATGGTGGAAAAGTTTCTTTTGGAGGAAACAGCAAAGGAAAAATTGAGGGATTTGGAACTGTGAAAATTGGAAACCTCATAATAAGCAATGTTTCTTTAGTTGAAGGAGTCAACTACAATATGCTTAGTGTCAGTCAGCTATGTGATACCGGTTTCAAAATCTACTTTCAAGAGGGTATATGTTCAGGAACCAGTAAAGACTCCACTCAATCATTTATGGGACGAAGACATGGAAATATCTACCTCTTAGATGTAAAACCAGATGAATCGCAATGTTTAAATTCAATCCAAGAAGAAGCAAACTTATGGCACAGAAAGCTTGGACACATCAATATGAAGCAGATAGCCAAAATTTCAACAAAGAAGCTTGTTCGTGGTCTACCCAATTTGTCATCTCAAAAGTCTGACCTATGTACACCATGCATATTGGGAAAACATGTAAGAAATTCCTTTAAACCAATAAATCAAGTTTCCACTAACCGTATAATGCAGCTTCTGCATATGGATCTCTTTGGACTAACCAGAACACAGAGCATTGGAGGTAAGAAATATTGCCTAGTAATCGTGGATAACTACTCACGATTTACTTGGGTATATTTCCTAGCAAGTAAGTCTGAAACTTTCTCTTACTTTGAAAAATTTGTTAAAAGGGTCCAAAACAAAAAAGGATATGTTATTTCAAGTATAAGAACAGATCATTGAGGTGAATTTGAAAATCAAGATTTTACAAAGTTCTGTGATGAATCTGGTTTTCAGCATTTGTTCTCCTCTCCATATACTCCAGAACAAAATGGAGTTGTGGAAAGAAAGAATAGACTACTTTAAGAAATGGCTAGAACTCTTCTAATTGAAAGCAACAATTCCGCACGTTTTTGGGCTGAAGCAGTTTTTACAGCATGTTATATTATCAATAGAGTTTTTCTAAGGCCTATTCTAGAAAAAACCCCCTATGAATTATTCAAAGAAAAGAAGCTTATTGTTTCATATTTTCATGTGTTTGGATGCAAATGTTTTATACTGAAAAATGCAAATGATCGAGTTGGTAAGTTTGAAGAAAAATCAGATGAAGGCATCTTCCTTGGATATTCAACCACAAGCAAAGCGTACAGAGTCTACAACAAAAAGACTCAAACTGTGGAAGAATCAATGAATGTCAAATTCTAGGATTCTATACAAAATGAATCTATTCAGACTCATCTTGAAGAACCTGAACCTGCTCCAGACTCTACAAAGTCTAAATCTCAAGAAGCAGTTTAGATTTTGAAGAACTAATAGCAAGTGACTATTGAAGATTCAAGTGTAGGAAGTGATCATCATTCTGACGAATTAACCAGCAATTGGAAGCATAAGTCCAGTCATTCCAAAGATCTTATCATTGGCGATATTAATGAAGGAATTCGCACAAGATCCAAAAGGCGCGAAGAGTCTAGTGCTGTGGCTCTTATTTCTGAAATAGAACCCAAAAGCATAGATGAAGCTTTATCTGATGAAAGCTGGATTGAAGCCATGCAAGAAGAGCTCAGGCAATTTAGTATCAATGATGTTTGGGAATTGACTCTTAAACCGAAAGGTAAAACAGTTATTGGAGCTAAATGGGTTTTTAGAAACAAGATGGATGAGAAAGGAAAGGTCGTAAGAAACAAAGCAAGAATTGTGGCCAAGGGATACACGCAAGAAGAAGGGATAGACTATGACGAGACTTACGCACCAGTAGCAAGGTTAGAAGCAATTCGTTTATTACTTGCATTTGCTTGTCATAAAAATTTCAGGTTATTCCAAATGGATGTCAAAAGTGCCTTCCTAAATGGATTCATCCATGAGGAAATCTATGTGGAACAACCACCTGGGTTTGAAGACCCAAGGAAACCAGACTCAGTATTCAGACTCAAAAAGACCTTATATGGCTTAAAACAAGCACCTCGAGCTTGGTACGACAGCCTGAGTAAGTTTTTAATTCAAAACGGTTTTGTGAAAGGTAAAGTAGACACTACTTTGTTTATCAAAAGAGAAAGCAAAATTTTTGTGCTAGTTCAAATATATATATCGATGATATTATATTCGGATCTCCTAATGAAAGTCTGTGCAAGAAATTCTCTAAGACTATGCAGGATGAATTTGAAATGAGCATGATGGGTGAGTTAACCTTTTTTCTCGAGCTTCAAGTGAAAAAACTGAAAGAATGAACTTTTATTCATCAAGAAAAATATGCTAATGATCTCATCAAAAAGTTTGGTCTAAACAATTGCAATGTCAAGTTCCTTGAAGATAGACAAAGATAAAGAAGGAAAGAAAATCGACCAGAAGCTATACAGGAGCATCATTGGCTCACTTCTTTATCTTACTGCTTCTAGACCTGACATTTTGTTTAGTGTTTGCATTTGTGCCAGATTTCAAGCAGACCCTAAACAATCTCATTTAAATGTTGCAAAGCGTATTATTAAATACATTGCTTCAACTTCAAGCATCAGCCTATGGTATCCTAAAAGAGGAGACTTTACTCTTCTTGGATACTCAGACGCAGATCTAGCCGGTTGCAAAGTTGATAGAAAGAGCACCTCGGGTACCTGTCAACTACTTGGAGGCAGGACAGTGTCTTGGTTTTCAAGGAAGCAGAGTACGGTAGCTCTCTCTACAACGAAGCGAGTATGTAGCTCTCGGTAGTTGTTCACAAATTCTGTGGATAAAACAACAGCTAAGAGACTTTGGAATTGAAGCTTCATGCACGAAGATTAACTGTGACAACACCAGTGCAATCAATCTTACCAAAAATCCAATTCTTCACTCAAGAGCAAAGCATATAGAGATTCGACATCATTTCATTAGAGATCATGTTCAAAATGGAGAAGTTTCGATTTAATATGTTGATTCAAAGAACCAACTGGCGGATATATTCACAAAACCTTTGGAGAAAAATTAATTTGAAATTATTCGCTCCAGACTCAATATTTTGAGGTATGAGGAAATCAAAGTCTAGAGATTCTCAGACTTAGATAAACAAGACCTTGACTGTAATTTATTCTCTCTCTTGAATCTCATCTTGAAAAGGTACGATCGTCAACTGTGTTTGATTATTGCTATATTTAATTGACACGACCATTGTGACGTTTTTGTTTTCGAAAAGGAAGTTATTTTTTTTTAAATGACTATTTTCGCGGAAAGGGCAGTTATTTTGAAAAAACATCTTTTTATTGTCCTTTGTGACGGTCCGTATGCTCCCTTTTTAAAACCGATTATGCACTGTTGCTTCCTCTTCGCTTTACTCTCCAAAAATCCTAAAAAGAACCGATCTTCCATTCCTGTTTTCTTCTCTTGCCTAATCTTTGAAAAAGTTGTCATTTTTATTGGGAAAGTCAAGCAAGGAATCTTTCAAGAGTGAGAAAGATGTCGTCTTCAAGAAAGTCTTCGAGGATCGCAAGTAGGGGACCACGGCGAATGAGTGAGGGGCCTACTCACTTCGATCTCATCGAGGAAGAAGAGTCTCCAAATCAGCAACAGAGCCCACAACATTCTCAGCAACGTCATTCTCCACCATCTAGTGCTCAAAATGTTGGTCATCAACAAGAGGAAGAAATCATTGAAGACGCAGATCCTGTAAGAGTTCAAAGGCCCTCTTTTATTTACAAGCTTTATCGTGCTTTAAAAGGGACTTGTACTCCATTGAACTACGTCGATGATTTTCTGAAAGGCAAAGGATATGGGAATGAATATACCTTTTTTGTGAAAAATGGAAAGTTTTGGAATTGCTCGTAAAGGGGTGGCAGAAGAAACCCTTGCAAATATCCCAAGTGATCCTCGTGATTGGGGATTTAATCCGATAGATGGGACTGATGATGACAAACCATACAGCCAATTTCAACCGAGGATGGGTATTGCGGCGGAAAATCGAGGAAAATGGGAGAGTTGTTTAGATCGAAGGAACAGAAGGATCTATACTCAAAATTACTGAAGCGTGGGGTGATAAACCCTAGGAGTGTGGATTTTGATTTTCTGGATGCTGTAAATGTGAATTTGAGGGAAAAGTTTAGTTTTCTTCAACTTGAGCAGTTCTGTGCTGACATCACAGAAGCTTACGCTGAATTAATTGCTTATTTCTATTCGAATCTTAGTTTCCTGGATGCGAATAGATTCTCTTTCAGTGTCAAAGATCAAGACTTTATAGTGGATATGGATATGCTAGCAGATGTGTTAGGGGTTGAGAGAGGAAAATATCAACCGATCAAAGTTTCTATTGCTCGTGCTACATTGGAACTTGTTAAGGACAGGAGAACAGATGAAAATATTTCCTACCTAAGGATGAGTGCGTTCAACATTCTGCTTCACAAGATTGTGATCAATTGCCTCAGACCGAAATCAACTTCCAAGACTGATGTTTCAAGTTCAGAGGCAAAGCTAATGTATGCCATTCTCACTGGGAAAAAGTTTTTTCTTCCTCACATTGTTATGTTCCACATGTATAGAGCAGTGGTGAAAGACAGAGGTCAACTCCCTTATCCAAGTCTTGTGACGAAGTTATTCAGACATCTGAATATTCAACCTCCACAAATTTTTTGTGCTCGATCATGTGATCATATGATGGTAGGATTGAAAACGGTGACCAAGATGCGTCTGAAGGAGCTAAGCAAGGCGTTGGAGAAATTTAAGGAGAAGACTCCTGTAAAGTCTCATCAAATCTCTTCTGCATCAAAAAGAAAAGGAAAGGAGCCAATGGTTGCTCCATCCAATAAAAGGAGAGCTCTCATTGTTGAAGATGAAGATGATGAGGAAGACATCACCATCTTTGCAATGGCATTGAAACATTTGAGCCGTTCTGCTCCAGTGAAAGACTCAGAACAGAGGACTCGAGAAAGAGAAGAGAAAGAAAGAGAGGAAAAAGAAACAGATGAGAGAGAAGCAGAAGAAAAGGATGCTGAGGAGGCAAGGTATGAAAAAGAAGAAGAAGAAAGAGCACTTGGCGAAAAAGAAGCAGAAGAAGAAGAAGAGAGATTGAATCAAGAGGAAGGAGAGCCTAAAAAACACTCTTCTCCACCTGAAGGCATAGAAACAGGGGGAGATAATCAAAAAAGAGGGATGTCAACTGCTACCAGTGAGGGAGTCAGCCGCTCTCCAGCCGACCCAGAAGACATTCATGCCTCTCATTTTCCTGAAGAAAAACATGATGCTTCATCACCAAATCTGCATGATTATTCTGATATGCCATAATCTACAGATCGTGCTGAAGCCAGTATGCAGACTGACAGCTCAACAGATTTTTGCAGAATTATGGATATGCTCTTGGAGATGTGTGGTCAAATTTATGCTCTGGGATACGAGGTTCAAAGCTTGCAGAATGCAGGTCAAGTTTCTTCAGTTTCTTTGAAAGATCATATCCAAGCCCTCTCTGTTCAGATTCAGGCTAATGCTAAGGGTGAGGAGGTTGCACAACTGAATGAAGACTTGAAAAAGCTGGAAGGGATCGTTCAATCCATGGGAGATTTCCAGCTTATCCGCATTCCCAAGCAATCTTGACTTTATTACATTTTCTTCTCAACCTTTTTAATGCTGACAAAAATGGGGAGAAAGTTATCTTTAAATTTTTTAATCATTTGGATTTGATTTGGATTGATGTTTGACTTTAATTTTGTGTCTGGATGTGAATTTGGATTTGACTGCTATTGACTACTTTGATATCTTATGGATGGTTTTATCATATTCAAGACTAACCTATTTTATGTGGTTGCAGATTCTAGTGTTATTCATTGTGGTTGCGGATTCTAGCCATTAATCTTTATAAGATATGTATATTTGTTTGAGAAATGTGTTGCGGGTCAAAGTTATCCAAATCCGCATGAAAGTTTTGTCACCATAAAAAAGGAGGAGATTGTTGGAGAAATCTTCTTGAAATGTTTCGAAGTTGAGAAAACACTAGAATCAAGATTCAAAGTCTATCCTCATTGACAGTTCTAATCCGTTGAAGAAAGGCTATCCAAAACTGGATGTTTTATTTAGGATATGACCTTATCGACTGGAGAAGATCTCTTGGCTGGATATGACTTATCGGAATCCTTTCTAATTGATCGAGATTGATTCGAAGATTAAGGATTCGTTGATTGGCGAAATATTCGTGGAAGGTTCTACTTATGGAAACCGAGATTCTGATTGTATGGGCAAACAGGATTGATGGGCTATCGTCATGTTCATTTAATAGCTCGAATGGTCTTCCTAATTGATTCCGTCCAACGGGTAGATTGGAGGAATTCATTTGGTAAGTGCCAACGGGTATGATGGCGTAAAGGAGTATATAAGGAAGACGTTCTAAGTTGTTCGAGAAGTGCACGATAGAAGAATTCCAAAGTCTGAAGCTCCTTATTATTTAGTCAATTCATTTGAGCAAAAACTTGTACTCAAAAGAGAGTTTATATATGTGAGAAACCTTGAGGAAGTGTGATAGAACATTTACACTGTGGAATCAAGGAAAAGCTGTGCTGCAACATCTCTTTTGTTCATAGTGAAATTCAGCCGATAGGCTGTCAGTGCGGAAGAGTGGACGTAGGCTTAGGATAAGTCGAACCACTATAAACCTTGTGTTTAATCTTCTCTTCCCTACTCCTTACTTTGCTTTGATCGTAATTCATTTTGGAGTACTTCCTTTCTATCAATTGCCTAGTATTACTTCCGTATCTTGAGAAATTGTTTTTACACCTATTCACTCCCTCTAGGTGATTATACTAGCTACATCATAAGTATTTGAACATTCATCAGTAAAACACATACTAAAGATCGAAGTAGTAGGTCAGAGAACTCACTATTCATACATATAACCGTTGGCCTACAAGAAGGCGCATCGCAAAACAAAACATCAATCATCGATGGCAACACCTAACTATCCAATTATATGTTTGGTCTGTTTGCTATTATTTGGATTATTTGGTATGCTACTAAAATTAGAATCTAAAGTCATGGGGGGTTAATAGGGGTGAATAGATCTTTAGCTTAAGAAGTAATAAATACTTCAAATGAAATAAGCACACAAGCTCTGATACCAATTCAAAGGGCTAGTATGAACACCTAGAGGGGGTGAATAGGTGTTAAAAGAAATTTTTGTGGAAACGTTTATAAACACTCTTTCTTTCGAAATGGAAACTACAAAGTAATGGACTAAAGTGAGTTTAGCAATTAAATGAATTTACGAATGAATAAAAGAGTTCAGGGAAGAGAATGAGAATACATATTTTATAGTGGTTCGGCTTAGATCAAGCCTTTGTCCATTCTCCGGTACTGACAGTCTACTGGCTGGAATTCACTATGAATCAAAAGAGATTTTACAGTCTCACGAAACAACCGTTGGCACTTTCCAAATGAATTCTTTCAATCTACCCATTGGATAGAATCAATTAAGGAGATCTTGAGTCATTTGAAGATCGAGATGAGAAGATCGAGATGAAAGCCCGTCAATCATGTTCGCCTACACAATTAGAATCTTGGTTTCTATAAGTAGAACTTTCCAAGTATACTCGCTATTCAAAAGATTTGATTATCCGAATTGATTCCAATAAGGATAATTGATCATATAAGTGTTATATCCAGCCATAAGGTCTTCCAAAAACCATACGAATCGAATCTTTGAAGATAATCCCGCATCTGGATAAGTCCTTATTCTTTGGTCTAAGGGTAGACTTTGAGATTAAAGTCTGGAATCTTCAGCCTTTGATAGTAGAGTCTGGAGTTCTCCAGACTATAACACTTGAGTTTACAAGTCTTCAGACTAGTCTTTTGGAAAGGTTTTGTCAACTTCAGAATAATAAATGAATTTTTTTGTAACAATCTTCCCCTTTTTGATTATGACAAAACTTTCTTGTAGATTTGAAAATTTTTTACCTGCAAAACAACACTTAAGCAAAATGTGATATCTTATAAAAATAAGTTGATTAGGATCTAGATAGCATTGATTCTGTAACCACAGAAAACATGTTAATCCTACAAGAAAAATAACTATCCAGCCACAATCAATTATCACAAACTTAGTTATTGCAAGCATAAAAAAGATTCAAAGTCAAACAGCAGTCAAAATTCTAAAGTATACCAGTCCAAAGTCGGTCCAAAACCAAACTACAAAGTACCTAAGTTCAAAATGTCATCAAAATCAAATATCAAGCAAAAATGTACCCAAAAGATAAGTTCGGTCAAATCTGAACAAACTGTCACGCCCCAATCCTCGAACGCGTGCCCATCCCTCAGTTGGTCGATTAATAGCGACGTCCCACGATGCATCGCTGACCCTCTCATTTCATATGCACATGCGGAAGCATAGAATAAAATCCCTAGACAATAAAACAATGAGGTAGAAAAGTAGGATTAAAAACTTGAAATTGGAAATACCCACACACTTATATACATTGCAATTCATTGTGCAAATATATACAAGATCAACTACGAAGTCCGGTCCTACTCAAGTTTGTTCAACAACGAAATCTAAAAACAGGGGTGGGGTTTCAATCGTCCACTGAGTCCTCATCTAGGTTCTCCTCCTGCTCGATGAACTCTCCTCCTTCCATGTTCCCACTGGAGCCTATCGTAGCATACTAAGATGATAATGGGCCTTCAAGATTAGGAGTCACCAGGTTAATCACCTCTCCACCTCTGGGTTTTGCAATGCCCTATCCATTCACTACTTCCAAAGTATACCTAGGCACCTCAAATTCCGGTATCGGGCCCACCCTTCGCCCATTGATATAGTATCCATACCATGCCCGGTATTGATGGGGCACCTTCCAGGGTTTACCCAAATCAACCTAGATAATGGATTTCACCATTACGTACTCCAATCCTTCGACTTGCCCTGGCATCGACGCGTGGAACTTTTGTTCAGTGATTTCCTCCGATAAACAAAAACACATGGGAGGAGGTAGAGGTACTGCCATCTACAGGCTTGAAATGGTTATATAATAACCGATGAGACAATGTCTCAGTAAGTTCTACCCCATAAGACTCGATTAGTAAACCAATATGCCATTCGGGCTGCTTATACACGCATGGGTCAGAGGACTTACCTTGGCCTCAGATTCCACCTGTAGATTAGCACAATTCAAATAGGCACCCAATCATAAAATCGAGGATCGATACATCGATCAACCGACCTAGTTGATTACATGTCAACATAACCATCCCTCGATCATTTCCATTTACAGTATACGATTTCCAATATAATATACCTAGTCACCGAGCCACGTGCATTCTCTAAGGCAACATATTTGCCAAGGTGACCTACCAATCACCGATTCCCGTCCATTCTCTAAGGCGACGTACTTATCACCGAGTCATGTGCATTCTCTAAGGCGATGTGCCAAATCATTGAGCAACATGCATTCTCTAAGGCGACATATTTGCCAAGGTGACATACCAATCATTGAGCCACATGTTTTTTCCAAGTGATGTATATAATCAACAATTTGCGTGCATTCTCTAAGACGACCAATTCGCCAAGGTGACATACTTAATCACCGAGCCACGTATATATATTTTTTTTCTTAACTTTGTCATACCTGATATGTGGCATCCTAAAATTTCATAATGATCCCTAGATACACTACGGCCCATGACTAGGTGATGGAAGCACCATCGGACTATATTATAGTCATTAGACCAATGGATTACTAAGCAAGGGCCGAGCATTGAATGGACTATTGTTTTGTTGGAAATGTATCATATGCTTATGTGCAACCAAGGAAAGGAAGTACCGATGTCACGGATTGATGAAGTGTTATCCAATTTTGTCATCAACACCAAGGATTGAATTTTGTTATACCATCATTATCATCGGCACTACCTTGAACCCCGCCGATTTGTGTATATTTTTCTATTGGAGATACTACGCGGCTTTTTCACTTAATTGTATATGGAACAAGAAAAGAATTTGAGTCATGAAAGAGTGCATTTGATAAATTGTTAAACCATGAAACCATAGGACCGAAAATGCCCCAAGAATGTACAAGATTAAGGATCAAATTGTGATAAATTGGGCCACTAATCACCGGCCCAAAATAGCCCAAAACATCCCCATATTAGTCGACACCTCAGTCAACATTGTAAAGGGAATGTTGACTGGAGCTTGGCCAAATGAAGCCACATCCATGCATGTAATTTAACAAGTGGCAAAGGGACTCCTCATGAGAAGACACGGATGCATGAGGTGTCGCTGTCTCTTGCTGCCACCAGAGTTAATACATGCAAATCTCATGATTACTAGCTAATTAAGAAAACAAAATAAAGAGAAGGGGGCGGAGTGAACGAGAAAGGGATCGAAAGAGAGAGAGTGACCGAGAGAAAAAGAGAGAGAGTCCGAGAGAAAGATAGAGTTCGAGAGGGTGCATCGGTGAGGGCAAGAAGGAGACCAGCCCCGCCGTGAGCATGCCTGCTGCTGCCGTCAACACCGCCTAGCTTCGCCGTCAATTGAGCTGCACCTAAAGACTACAAGTTGCCATTTTGCTTGCTGTGGTTGCATCGGACTTAAGGCAAGTGAAGTCCATTGATCTACATTATGTTGTGCTGTGGTTGTGTAGTGAAGTGTGATAGATTTGAAGATGCTTGAATCTTGAAGCTAGATGCTGGAATTCGAAAGAATAGAAGTAGTTCTCTAGGACTAGCAAACTGTTTCATGGAAAAACAGCTTGACCTTTGGCGACTCCGTGAACTTTATGAAATTATCTAGTTGAAATTTGACTTTGTGTCATTGATGAAAGTTTTAGACGACACCTTGAGAAGTAACATACTAAAATTTGAGAAGAAACGAACAAGTATTAGTCAGCAAAACGATTTTTCTTTGAAAATGTTAAACCTAGAGACTGTTACAGAGGGTTAGGGAGAGTTATAGTAATTATAACTCTTGATCTACAATGAATTCGACTTAGAGTTCCTCACAAAATTTTTACATCTATGTTTTATCTATAGAATATCAAAGTTTCAGAATTTTCTGAGTTCATTTAAGGGTTATAACGAAATCGTTATTGAAACTGTGTAATAGTAATGTTTGAAGTTTTATGGCTATGATGCACGGATCATTGCGATTCATACGAAATTTTCTTAACTTGGTGTTCTTCATAAAACCCTTTTCCCCTAGACCTCATTTATAACATGTTAAAGTATTAGAATTTATCAAGATCGTTTACTGATTTTTCCAGAATTTCAAATAAGTGGAGTGCATTATGTTTTGTTCGAAAACAGTTTTATTTCAAGACCAATTGATTTGCTCTATGAGTTGTGATGCCTTGGGTTGTTATTTATACAATGGATTCAGTGATATTCAGCATATCATATGACATCAAAAATTGACGAGGCTTTATAAACTCATTGAAACTTTTGACATTATTGCATCAAATGTTATTTTCAAAGTGAGACATATATGTATATATCATGATGTTGATGATACCGTGAGGTCCTTGGGAGTTTCAAGATGCCCGGTTGTAAGTAATGTACGTAAATCCGGATGGAAGGGGCAACCATTTTCATGGTAAGCCCTGGATGTGCCTCGTGATGCCAAGTGGGGTGCGAGATGCTGGGAGGTGTGTGCCAGAGGTCTCGCGATGCTAGGTTGGATGTGAAAGCCCGGAGGGATGCAAACATTGGTCCCCTAGAAAATTAGATTTTTCGAACATTAAAATGGGAAATAAATCATGTGCATGTGTGTGCATATGGCATGGTACATGAATTGTCTACAAATTGTGAGTTGGTATTATTTGACATTAAAGATGTGGCCATCAGGGCATGGAATAGACTTTATGGATATATCTATATATATATATATATATATATATATATATGCATGATTGCATAGATGATATGCGCATTCCACATGAAATCTTGGTTGTCTTGCTTGTTGCATTATGTAGTTTGATGGATCTTTTACTGCTAAGTGGTTGTACTCACCCCTTTTGGGGACTAACATTTCAAACTAGATAAGATACCTCTATTGTCACCGCCACCAGCAAATGGACTGAGTGGTTGGATATGATCGCGAGGAGAAGGACAGAAAAGGAAAGAACTTTTGGATTACAACACTAATCGATGGACCTTAAGTATATGACTGTTGAAAAAGATGTCGATTATCTTTTGATACGTAGCCGGGTATAGAAAACCACGGCATTTTTGATGTACCAACTAAGATGTCCATCAATTTTATGTAAATAAAGGTGTTCGACTTTAACTTACAAAAGTTTTAGTTGGTGTGCATCGTTTTACTTTGTGACAAGGGAGTTGATGGATGTGCTTCCGCCATATTTCTACGCTGGGACCTATAGAAAAGATATAAACCCCCAGGACTTATAGACTTATTATAACTCTTTGGTATCAAAGTAATCGACTTTCAAGACAAAGTGAAAGGAAGGTATCTGTGGCGACCCTAACGGATCGGGGACCATCGGGGGGGGGGGGGGTGCCACACGATAACATCAAACTCGATTGGTCTTAGCCAAGAGTATACTTGATTCATTCTCACAATTTTCTCTACTTTATAGCCCATCAAAGCATTAGTGGTGCTATATACCCATACTCGGCCATTTACCAATCAATTACTCATATTCAAATCAATTTAGGAATAATTCATAAAATTCCAAAATTAAATCAATTCAACACAACATAGAGTTTAAATAAATAAATGGACTGCACCATGACAATTTCGGGTATTCCAACCTAATTTCCAATAAATAAATAAATAATTAAATAAGTATAAAAATTAATAAATAATTGCAATAAATCCAATTTAGGCCCGTAATGCCTAATTGGAGCCTGAGATGGGCTGAGAAAAATCCCGAGAGACATTCAATAAACAATAGAGTCTATTTCTATGCTAACTACACTAACCATTTGCTTAACATGCATTAAGATTAACTAATAATCACTAATGTACACTAATCTAACCACCTAAACCTACTTAATTAACACTAATCAAACCTTAAGCATCATTAGAAAAATAAGCAAGGATTAGTGAGCTAAACTCACCTGTTTAACAATTCACTGAGATTGAAACGTTGAGAATGTCATGAGGGACGTTTATCTTTAAAATGGGCCTAGGAATCGAGGCCCACAAGCACCTCAAAATAGTCTCCAAAGGTGCTAAAATACCAACAATAAAGCTTGTTGATCTTGGCTGGAAATGAGTGGAAAACAACTTAGTTTAGGCGGAAGTTGGTCAGGGATGAAAGAATAAGCCAAACCGGGCCTAGGTGGAGGTTTACCGGCAAAAAAACGGCTAAGGATAACCCCGGCTAGGCTCGGGATAGAAACAAGATGCTGTTGGATAGCGTGAGGGAGGTAGCCAAAGGGCGGCGTGTGGCACCCCGAAACACCTAAGGTCGCCACAGGTACCTATTGCTCCACCTAATGAACACTAGTTACATCTCTTAGTAGAAGCATCGTAGTTCATAAGCTTATTTTTTTTTTTTTGAAAACGGTCCTAGCACAACTTATTAGTGGAAGCATGAACAAGTCTCACTATTCCTCCCTCCAATAATCATAATGCGATGCACACAAACTGCGCATCATAAGAAAAGATAAAGCCGAGACACTTTTATTTATATATTTTTATGATGGATTTCTCGGGTTGGTACAACCAAAAAGAAAGGCCAAAACTTTTAGCTAAACTTGGCCATAACTCAAAAAGAGATTTCGACCCCTATATCGATCACGTGTCATCCTCCATCTACAAGTGTTGGCTATCCTAAAAAAGTATCAGCTCTCCACTCTTCACGCAGGCCATCACACCCATCCTGGCGCATCAGGCGGTGGCAGCGGCAACATCCCTCGTATCACTCCGCCACGGCGAACGTGGACCGACAAGAACTCTTGGATGACCGGGCCCCCAGCCAGGCCCACATCATACATCACCAGTACACGAACCCGAATAAAAGTCAGACCAGGGATGGTAACACAATCGATCTCTGAACACTCGACTTCCACGTCAGAAGGAAGGCCATAAAAGGTACCCTACGTGACCGAAGGGAGCGGCATCTTTCTAATCTGAAATGTTAGTCCCCAAAAGGGGTGAGTACAACCACTCAGCAGATAAATGATCCATTAAACTACTCAATGCATCACACAAAACAATCAAAACATCACAAACAAAGCACATATCATTCATGCATCCAAGCATAACTTACCTTGTAGACATGCATATATCATCATACCATATGTGCATACACCATCATGCACTCATCATCAAGCATCCATGCATGTCCCATCATGCCATAGGTGCATACACAACCATGCAATCATCATCAAGCATTCATGCATATCCATGCCTCATGTGCATATGTTCCTTGCTTATCATATCATACAGCCATGCATACATGTCACCACACTATGCATGATTCAATTTCAACTTTTTATCTTCCAATTGGATCACCACATTTTTCCTTCCCGGGACCAGTGATTGCATCCCACATTTTATCGCTTGCACCCCACCTGGCATCGCGAGTAACCTTCGGCACACACCACCAAGCATCCGACACCCCCACATCCCGTGCATCTCGTATCCCAACTAACATCACGAGGTATCCCCTCGGCACACAGCATCGAGGCTTCCGGCACCCCCACATTACGGGCATCCGGCACCCCTACATCCCAGGCATCTTGACACTCCCAGGGCATTGTTGACTCACACCTCTGACAGCATCCTCATTCATCATAACTCATATTCACAATTTATGTCTCAATATCAACATGGTACATGATGTAATGGCAATCAAGTCAATTTCAGCTTTTCATTATATATCTAATGTCAAATATCATCACATGTGTAACAAGATTCAATCACTTACAACAATACAATTTATGGGGCTCATGCAAAACAGAATAGTCCATGCATTACAGCCTTTGAAATTTGCACAACCCAGCTTGCACAGTTTTAGAAAATATTTCCATTAAATACACAAATGACCTTTTAAAAATTATGGAATTTGAACATGTGATAGTCAAGGAATAAGGGAAAATATTTCATGAAGAACACTACACCAAAAGGCCTTCATATCATTCGATATAGACCAAGCATCACAGCACCATTATTATAACTATTTAACTTTCACAGTTTTTGAAATTTTTTTTAGTTAAATAGGCAAATGAACTTCAAAAATTATGAAATTTAAATATGTTGCAGGGAAGACATAAATAGAGATACTTCATGAATAACACTTTGCCAAAATAACTTCATAAAAAATGATATGGCCCACGCACTGAAACTGACTAAGTCCGAACGCGTCAGATTTCACGGTTTTAGAAATATTTCCGATTAAATACCCTAATGACCTTCAAAAATTGGTGGTAGTCAATACCTCAAGGTAGATTTTTCATGAAGGGATCAAAGTCAGATTTGTCCTAGATAATTAAATATAGGAGGTTAAAACTTCTGTTCTCAGTACCGAAATTTCCAGATTCAACACCCTCCAAAAAACTGTGATTTCACCTACCTATTCTTGTTGGTTTTCCCTAAAATTTTTATATGTTAAACCTCAAGATATCCTTTACAACTTTCGTTATGAGATCAAGGTGATATTTTCACAAGAAGGTTACTTTACAGACCACGAAACCACTGAAGGTCGGCACAACGAATTCCAGATCTAGTCTCTCCGAAGAATGAAGATTTCACCTACTTATACTTGTTTTTTTGTCTCAAATTTGAACATGTTATATTTCAAGAAGTCCTTAACAACTTTCATTTAGAAGTCACGGCCAAAATCCAACTCAAACAACACATGCAAGCCAATAGAACATCCAAGGTTGAACTGTTTTCTCAAGAACAGTTTACTAGTCTCAAACATCCCTCTTAAAACTTCAACTTTTAACACCCTATACATCCGAAATCTATCACCATTCAAGCACACATACTAGGCACAATATGCAAGAGCAGATCAAGGATCCCACTTACCTCTAAATCGAGCAAGGAACGAGCACAACGGCGGCAGGACACGGCGACGGACGACGGACGGCGAACGCATGGCCTCTCCTCCTTTCCTCTTCTCTTCTTCCTTTCTTCCTTTCTTTCTTCTCTTTCTCTCCTCTATTTCTCTCTTCGGACGAACCCCTCTCTCTCCCACTCTTCCTCGCTTAAGCCAGCCATCATTTCCCGTAATTTTTCTTCCCCTCAATGATGAGCAATCATTGGATGTGCATGGGGAACACTTGGCAATTCTCTTGGGACAAATGGCCTTCTTCATGCAAGATGGGCCTCCATTTTTCAGCTGGGCTTGGGCCAACCATGGGCCAACGGCTGCTTCCTCTCCTTGGGCTTCGTGGGCTATCCGAAGATGGGGTGAGGTAATGGGCTGGTTTAGGGTTTTAATTGTCCAGCCCATCCTCATCCTATTAATTTACCTAATCCTTAATTATAAATAAGTATATATATATATACACACACACACACACTTACACACCTAATTGAGATTTATTTTTCACCAAAAATTTGTGACCCAACTTAATAAATTCCAATCCATAATTCACATGGCCAAAATAGAATTCTCCTATCAATTAATTATTCACCAAAAGCTTGGCCAAATTCTTAATGTAAGACATGGATTAGAGCACCCCTTAAGATTGGGAAGAAATTCTAGGATGCCACACAGCGTGCGCAGGCGGCGCATGCATGGGCGAGAGTGCGTGAACCAGTGATGGCGAGGCGACGATTTGACGTCTAGGCGGCGTGCGGCTTCAGCTTCTTCTCTAGCTGCTGGTTTCACACAAATGGAGGGAGAAGGGAGGGTTTGGCCGGCTGTGGGGTGAGAGAAAGAGAGAGAGAGGATAGAGATGAGGGTGGAGGGTCCCTTGGCCAACTTTTTCCACCAAAATGTCCCCCAAGGGCCTTGCCCTCCAAGCCAAGATCCATGGCCAACATTGAGCCACCAAGACTCACATTTGGACATGTGAAATGGTCCATTTTGCTAGGCCATGGACGGAGTTACGAATTTTGAAAGTCTTGGCTTCCACTAAACTCAATTCCTTCACAATCCAACCTCATATGGCCTTCATAAATTCAGTTAATACTTCAATGCCTCCATTGACATTTTTCCTCACCTCATAATCCATCTTGCATCTCAAATTTGCAACTAAAAATAATCCTTCGCCTGCATCGAACAAAAACGATCCTAAACCGACTTTTTCCCAAAAAGTCTCAGTTGTCAGAAAAATCTTTTGAAACTGAGTCATGGGTCCTAGAATAAATTGCGACATGACAGAATCTTAAATTTTTGAAATTGGACTGGAGTCCGTGGTTAATTTCCATTCGACGCATTTTTAGTGTGACCTAGGCTACCGGGTAAGTTTCGAAACTTTTTAGTGCAAATGACCCGTGGTTGATTTTCTTTGAGCCACAATGAACCCACTCGACACATTGGTGACTCTCAGTTATCGTGAAAATTTAGAGAATTCAAATACAGACATAATGTGCCAAAACGATAGAGAAATCAATCTAGTGCTGGCCGACGAGAATTTTCCAATTTTGTGGTATCACCCACAATTAGTCACACATCTCTATCGAACTGACCTATCTCTGATCTCTAATTAATTTACGTCTATGTTGTAATGATCTCAGTAGATGAACACAGTTGAACAGTCGATTCCTAGTCAAATTCTCATGTCTATTTGCCTTAAAATCCTTAATGGCTTCTCCAGATAGTCTAGTTATCTCGATAGTGATCAGCTTTAAGAACAACCCTATAAACGCATCAATGAAAAGTCCGATTTATTCAATAGAAAACAAGGTTGAAAATTTGAGATGTCACAACTCTTCCCCTCTTATTAAAATTTCGTCCTCGAAATATAAACCTTTACCAATCCTGACGAAAGGTGGGTGTGTCATCGTCTCATCGAGTCTCACTTTCCCTGGTTGCTTCTTCAGTCCCGTGGTGTTGTTAGACCACTTTGACCAATGGAATGGTCTTTGCATGTAGCACTTGTTCCCTTCTATCCACGATCTGAACCGGGCTTTCCACGTATGATACACAGTCATCCATGTCCAATTCCTCAAAATTGAGCACGCGGGTCAAGTCAAGTTCATACGTCCTCAACCTCGACACGTGAAAGACGTCGTGCACTTGCGCCAATCTTGGCGGCATTGTAAGACGATATGTTAGGATCTCGATTCTTTTTAGAACCTCAAAGAGACCTACGTACCTTAGTTCCAGTTTTTTGCTCCTTGCTAAAGCGCAAGGTATGCCTCATTGGTGACACCTTCAGCAAGATGTAATCACCAATTTGGAATTCTGAGGGCCTTCAATGCTCAACGATTCAATTATTCTGGCGGTTTTGAGCGGTCTATACTCTGGCACTGATCACAGCATCCACTAACTGCTAGACCAACTCTGGGCCTATGATCTTTCTTTCTCTGGCTTTATCTCTGTAACTGAAGTTCTGCACACTCTGATATGCAAGCTTCAATAGGAACCATATGATCTAGATTTGATATAGATCCGTCACTAACACTCCATGTAGACGAACTATATGGTGCACATACAACTTTGCATGTCTGTCTAAGCCCAGATCCTTTCGTACTACCAAGAAGTGAGCCGACTTTGTCAATCTATTTACCACAACCCCAAATGGAATTATTACCCTTCTGACTCATCGGTAAGCCTATCACAAAATCTAATGTGACACACACCCATTCCCACTCGGGAATCTCGAGAGGTTGTAAAAGTCTTCTCAATTTGCATTATTGAACTTCCACTTACTGACACATCTAACACTCGTAACCTGTATGGCGACATCTATCTTTATAGTGGTCTACCAATCGAGCTGACGCCAATTCCAACCTACTTTGTATTATCGAGTCAAATACTGCAATACTATAGTGAAATTCCTAACAAGGTCTTCTCCTCATGTTCTGTACTATTTAACATCTATCATCACCCACGATACTTTGACGTTCCATCTTTCGAAATTTGAAAGTCAATCTTTCCCTTATTGGTATCCTCTTGTAAGATTTTCTGAACATCTCGATCTGTCAACTGAAACATCTTAACCCTAAACTTGATTTCCAGTTCAATTCTGAGAGTGACCATAAAATTCGAAAGGTGGCCTACTTCAAATTTGAAAATCGAATCTCGAGCTCTCTCGAGTACATTCCACTTTTTGTTCACCATTTGTGCAACTGAAGATCTCTGACTCGGTGCACTTTCCAAGGCGATACAGGACATCACAATCACAGTTCTTCCAAAATTCTAACTCATAACAATGTCTCATAGTCAACTCCTTATGATAGAATAAAAGCTTTGAGACTTTAGCGTTCAACGAAGATCTGGAGTCTTTCTCCACACAAGTAACATCTTCAAGTTTTCAAAGAAAAAATTATTGCTGCGAGTTCCAAGTTACGCGCCAGGTAACTCAACTCATGGGGTATCGACTAATGGGATGCTTACGTAATGCTTTACCATGTTACATCAACACACCACCAATCCTCTAAGCGACACGTCACTATAAATTTTGCATCCTCTAGAACCATAAGAAATGGTCAACACAAGTGCGGTAGTCAACTTCTACTTAAGCTCTTGGGAATTATCCTCACACTTGTTTGTTCATATGAACGACTCTCCTTTCTTCATGAGTTGAGTTAATGGTGACAATGATGTTGAGATTCCTTCCACGAACCTCCTATAGTGACTTGTCCAACTCAAACGGTTTCTGATATTTGATACTGTTGTCGATCTTGGTCCACTGATAACCAATTCGATCTTGACCGGGTTCATGGAGATTTCTTCACCATTCTTAGACATCTCTCATGCTCCTTATTATTCCTCGAATACACCGGAATATCATTACATGACACGATCACAACTGATCTAGACATTCTTTGGAACACTTGATTTGTCAAATCCATGATAGCAGTTGGAACGTTCATCAAACCCAATGGCATTACATTGCACTAACAAGGGCCATATTGAGTATGAACCACTATCTTTGGTATAATCTCCTTCCCGGTTCTCCACTGATGATAACTTGACCTCAAGTCGATCTTTGAGAGTATCGAGACTTTTTGTAACTGGTCACATAATTCGTCGATCTTCAGTAATGAACACTTGTCCTTGCTCATCACCTAGTTGAGTTGATGATAGTCAATGCATAATTGCAATGAACCATCTTTCTTTCTCTTGCCACAAAATTGATGTTCTCTAAAGTGATGCATCGATATGCATGAATTCCTCATTCATGAATCCTCACATCTGCATTTTTGGTTCTGTCAATTTAGGCAACAACAACTGGTAAGAAACCCCAGAGAGTGGCTCCATCCCAATTGTTAACACAATCATAAGTTCTATCTCTTTTTTTAACAACAGGTCCGACAATTCCTTTTTTGACAATAGATCTAGAAATTCTTGGACTACTGAGATGTCCTCAACCTTCAATTCTCCAAATCTGTCCTACCTATGACAATCGCCAAGCAACCTTGGTAACCTCTGTCTAAGAAACGGGTTGTCTTCAGCCAAGGACATTAATGAAATCGAAGATTCTTTTCGATTTCCAATAACCTCGACACTTTCACATGCTACTAGACTAAGTCGGATTACTCTATGACCATAATTTATTACCACAAGACGCTCCATGAGCCCATTCTACTCATGTGGTGTCCAAATTATATCTTGGCAACTAGTCAAACCCGACTATAGCTAGCGTTTCCCCCTCTTCCACTTTATTTCAACTAACTAAAATTCTACAAACGCAGTCCAAGGCTCTATTGTGCTACTTTGATAAAATCTCCCCATGAACATTCTTCTTCTGATTAGGGCAGGGTCATTTCCATTCCCGTCTATTTCGCCATCCTAGTGGCATCCTAGCCGTAGTAGCTGTGTCTATGCTACCTTAGACTTTCACTGACAATTCCTCACCTGATGGCCATGCTGGTCATCATCACAACATGTTCTAGCCGTACCCGGGCACTGGACTTATCTACGCTTCCTTCCATACTTTTGGCACCCATTTGGTGAGTCTTCTATCTCCTATCAAGTGACAGCATGCACTCTTTCTAACTATCCCATCGGTCTACTAGGACCACTCCTCTTAAGATATCCCTGTTGGCTACACTCCAAACAATTTCTCGTCCTAGGAAGGACATAAGACCGATTTCCATCATCACATCCGAAAACAACATGATCCATTTGACTCGGTGCTGACTTGACTATCCCACCCTTCCTATTGGGTGGAATAGAATACTTTTCTCTCGACCTCAGTCTTCTCACTAACCGATTTCTATTTCTACCTGTACTAAATCTTGACTCAAATACTAAAATTTGATCCCTAACCACCAATCCATGTTGGACCTCAATAGATGCGACGACAATAGCAGCTCGGTCTAGAGCCAGCTGACTCAACCAGTTCCCAAGGAACACTAGTGCTTGAACGATCCAGCCAAACCTAGGATTGCTCGGTGCTGCTACACTAGTACCAGCCTATGGCGGTACTCTTACACTCGCGCTAGCCTAAGCCGCTACTCAAGCTCAACCACCTCGGGCACCAATCCTCGTCAGTGTTCTACCCCAAGTAACAAAGGCTACTGCCCTCTTACTAGGAGTCCTCAGCTCCTGACCTCTCATGGTTCATCCTTTATACTGAAACTTGTCTTCCAAATCCACATCGGATTAGAAGATGAGAGATCCACACACAACAAAAAATTCTACCAATCAATTACCAACGACATACACCAGCATGAATTTAAAGGTCTTTCTTACTACTATCCCATGACCCATTGCTCCTAATTACTCAAATCTTAAACTTAGCTCTAATACCACTTAAACGAGATGTCACACCCCGATCCTCAAACGTGTGCCCATCCCTCACCTGGACGATTAATAGCGACGTCCCAGGATGCATCGCCGACCCTCTCATTTCGTATGCGCATGCGGAAGCATAAAATAAATTCCCCATAAATAAAATAATGGGATAGAAAAGTAGGATTAAAAACTTGAAATCGGAAATACCCACACACTTATATACATTGCAATTTATTATGCAAATATATACAAGATCAACTACTAAGTCCAGTCCTACTCAAGCTTGTTCAACAACAAAGTCTAAAAATAAGGGTGGGATTTCAGTCCTCTGCTAAGTCCTCATCTAGGTTCTCCTCCTGCTCGACGAACTCTCCTCCTTCCATGTTCCCACTGGAGCCTATCGTAGCATACTCAGATGATAGTGGGCCTTCAAGATCAGGAGTCACTAGGTCAATCACCTCTCCACCTCTAGGTTCTGCAATGCCCTCTCCATACACTACTTCCAAAGCATACCTAGGCACCTCAAATTTCGATACGGGCCCACCATTTGCCCATCGCTATAGTATCGATATCATGCCTGGTATTCATGGGGCACCTTCTAGGGTTTACCCACATCAACCTAGATAATGGATTTCACCATTATGTACTCCAATCCTTCAATGTTTCTCGGCATAAGTGCATGGAACTTCTGTTCAGTGATTTCCTCCGATAAACCAAAACACATGAGATGAGGTAGAGGTACTACAATCTACGGGATTGAAATGATTATATAATAAATATTGAGAAAACATCTTAGCGAGTTTTACCCCCTATGACTCAATTAATAAACCAATATGCCATTCGGGTTGCCTATGCACGCACGGGTCAAAGGACTTACCTTGGCCTCATATTCCACATGCATATCAGCATAGTTCAAATAGGCACCCAATCATAAAATCACGGATCGATACATCGATCAATCGACCTAGTCGACTACATGTCAACATGACCATCCCTCAGTTATTTCCATTTATACTATACAATTTCCAGTATAATATACCCAGTCACCGAGCCACTTGTATTCTCTAAGGTGACCTATTCGCCAAGGCAACATACGTAGTCATCGAGCCACGTGCATTCTTTAAGGTTACATGTTCGCCAAGGTGACATACCAATCACCAACCCCTGTGCATTCTCTAAGATGACCTATTTGCCAAGACGACGTACTTATCATCGAGTCACATGCATTCTCTAAGGCGATGTACCAAATCACCGAGCCATGTGCAATCTCTAAGGAAACATATTCGCCAAGGTGACGTACCAATCGCTGAGCCACGTGTCTTTTCTAAGTGATGTATATAATCAACGATTTACGTGCATTGTCTAAGGCGACTAATTCGCCAAGGTGACGTACTTATTCACCGAGCCACATATATATATTTCTTTCGTAACTTTATCACACCAGATAACATCAAACCCGATTGGTCTTAACTAAGAGTATACTTGATTCATTCTCACAATTTTCTCTACTTTGTAGCCCATCAAAGCATTATGGGCAATATATACCCATACTTGACCATTTACCAATCAATTATTCAAATTCAAATCAATTTAGGAATAATTCCTAAAATTCCACAATTAAATCAATTCTGCACAACATAGAGGTGAAATAAATAAACGGACTGCACCACGACAATCAGCATAATATTTCAATCGTCGACTATCTCAGCCTAATTTCCAAAAAATAAATTAATAAATATTTATATATATAAATATAAATTAATAAATAATTGTAATAAATCCAATTTAGGCTCATAATGCCTAATTGGACCCCGAGATGGGCCGGGAAAAATCTCGAGAGACATTCAATAAACAATAGAGCCTATTTCCTTGCTAACTACACTAACCATTTGCCTAACATGCATTTAGATTAACTAATAATCACTAATCTACTTTAATCTAACCACATAATCCTACATAATTAACACTAAATCAACACTTAAACATCATTAGCAAAATAAGCAAGGATTAGTGAGCTAAACTCACCCGTTTAACAATCCGCACGGATTGGAACGTCGGGAATGTCGCAGGGGACTTTTATCTCCAAAGCAGGCTTAGGAACCAAGGCCCACAAGCACCTCAAAATGAGCTCCAAAGGTGCTAAAATACCCATAACAAAGCTTGTTGATCTTTGCTGGAAATGAGTGGAAAATAGCTTGGTTTAGGTGGAAGTTGCTCGGGAATGAAAGAATAGGCCAAACCGGGCCTAAGTGCTGGTTTACCAGAGAGGAAATGGCTAAGGACAGCCCTGGCTAGGCTCAAGACATCGAGAGCAAGCTGCTGGATGGTGTGAGGGAGGTGGCCAAAGGACGGCGTGCGAGGGTGGAGCACGCACGGGAGGCGACGCACGAACAGTTGACTATGAGGCGACGATCTGACATCCAGGCAGCGTGCGACTTTAGTTTCTTCTCCAACTACTAGTTTTGCACAAATGGAGGGAGAAAGGAGGTTTTGGCCAGCTATGGGGTGAGAGAAAGAGAGAGAGAGGATAGAGATGAGGGTGGAGGGTCCCTTAGCCAACTTTTTCCACCAAAATGTCCCCCAAGGGCCTTCTCCTCCAAGCCAAGATCCATGGCCACCATTGAGACACCAAGACTCACCTTTGGACATGTGAAATGGTCCATTTTGCTAGGCCATGGGGGAAGTTACTTATTTTTAAAGTCTTGGCTTCCATTAAACTCAATTCCTTCACAATCCAACCTCATATGGCTTCCATAAATTCAATTAATAATTCAATGCCTCCATTGATGTTTTTCCTCACCCCATAATCGATCTTACATCTCAAATTTGCAAGCAAAAATAATCATCAACCTCAATTGAACAAAAACGATACTAAACTGACTTTTTCCCAAAAAGTCTCGGTTGTCGGAGAAATCTTCTGAGACTGAGTTGTGGATCCTAGAATTTATTGTGACATGATAGAATCTTAAATTTTTGAAATTGGACTTGAATTTGCAGTTAATTTTCATTCGGTGCGTTTTTAGTGTGACCTAGGCTACTGAGTAACTTTCAGAACTTTTCAGTGCAAATGACTAGTGGTCAATTTTCTTCGAGCCACAATGAAGCCACTCGACACATTGACGACTCTCGGTTGTCGTGAAAATCTCAAGAATTCAAATACAAACACAGGGTATCAAAATGATAGAGAAATCAATGTAGTGTCGGCGAACGAGAATTTTCCAATTTAGTAGTGTCACCCACGATTAGCCACATTTCTATTGAATCAACCTATCTCTGATCTCTAATCAATTTACGTCTGTGCCATAATGTTCTTAGTAGATGAACACGGTTGAGCAGTCGATTCCTAGTTGAATTCTCAAGTCTATTTGCCTTAAAATCCTTAATGGCTTCCCTAGATAGTCTAGTTATCTTGAGAGTGATCAGCTATGAGAATAACACTATAGATGCGTAAATGAAAAGCCTGATTTATTCAATATAAAACATAGTTGAAAATCTGGGATGTCACACAAACTCTCCCTTTTTTTGTCACAGCAAAAAATGCAGAATGACTATATAAAAAGAGTTGGGTAAAAATCATGGCTATTTAGGAATATGAACTATTTGGAAATCCCCCATAGACTTGATAGTATCCTCCAGCTTCCTTAGAGACTGCTTCAGCTGCTCAACATCCTTCCCCTTTGCATTATCTTGAACTTTGAAGCTTAAGGACTTGTCCCGAATCGTGTAAACAGACTGCATGGCTTGTAGTGCAGATTGAAGGTTCTGAATTTCACAGTCCATCCCATATTGCTAAGCCTTTGTCTCCAACAAAAGCTCTAGCAGTTTTTTAAAGTCTGCTATAATGTCTGTTTGAGTGCTAACTTCAGCACGTTCAGTCTGAGGAGTGTTAATCGATGAAGGAACCTCAATTGGAACATCCAGACTCAGAGATGATGCCTCAACATCAGCTTCAGGAAATTGAGAGGCATAGACATCGTCTAGGTCGGCTGGAGGTTTACCAACATCACTAGTAAAAACAGATGAAGAAGTACCTCTTTCGTGAGTTGCTCCCCTTGTTTGTGTGCCTTCGGGTGGAGAAAAGAATTCATCTTCTTATACTTGCTCTTCTTCAGTGCCCAAGTGATGTTTTTCTCCTGCATTTCAACTCCTTGTCTTTTCCGAGTCAATTGACAAGGATATAGCAAATGTTGGCTCGAAAGAGTCATATTGACCCTCTTCTTCTTCTTCTCTTCCTCTTTCTTCTTCTTCTGTTCTTCTTTCTTCTCTTTCTTCACTTCTCTTCTCTATCTCCTCTTTCTCTGTTCTCTTTATCCTCTAGCTTTTCAAAACTAGCAAAGCTCCTTAAATTTCTTAAGGCAAAAGCGGAGAGAGTAATATCATCATCATCTTCTTCATCCTACAAAATAAGGGCTCTCCTCTTCTTGATTGGTGCGCTCATTGGCTCTTTGCCTTTTCTCATCTTTGCTGCAGAGTCTTGTTTAGTTTTGGCAGGGGATTCCTCCTTCAGGCGCTCCAATGCCTTATTCAGTTCCTTTGGTCTCATTTTTTAAACCATTTTTTAGTCCAACCACCATTGGGGCGATAGTTCGAACGCACAGAGTAATAGGAAACTGAATGTTGAAATGTCTGAACAGTCGAGTAACAAGTGCAAAGTAAGGGAGTTGCCACTTGTCCTTCACAACCGTCCTATACATGTGCATGAGGATAGTATGAGCCAGTGAGTACTTGAATCTGATATTGATTGCATATATCAGCTTTGCTTCTGAGTGAGAGACATCAGTTTTTGAAGTGGATTTGGGTCTGATGTAGTTGATCACAATCTTATGAAGCAAAATATTGAATGCAGTCATTCTAGAGTAAGAAATCCTACCTTCAGCAAACCTGTCTCGAACAAGAGCCAAAGTTGCGTGACCAACAGACACACCGATTGGTTGGAAACTCCCTCTTTCCACACCAATCACATCCGCCACAAATTATTTGTCCCTAACCGTAAAAGAAATCTATTCGTATCTAGAAAAGACGGATTTGAATAGAAATAGGCAGTCAATTCAAGGTAGGCGACAGATGTCTCTAAACAAAATTGTTCAACTTGAAGGAGAGCAAACTTCTCCCTTAGTTTCACCTTCAAAGAATCAAGAAAATTGAAATCCACACTGCTAGGGTTTGTCACTCCTCTCTTCAACAATTTCGAATAAGTCTTCCTATGGTTCTTAGAATGAAATAAGTCCGTCCCCTCACCACAAACATTTGCAGCGACGCCCATCCTAGGCTTAAATTCGTGTACATCCTTTCATCACCATCTTTCCCTTCGGGTTGATTAAAAGTTCCGAACTGTGGATCACTTGGAAAGTTGGCAAAAGTCCTTGCTGCCAAACCTATAGGCGCAATGCCCATATTTTCCATAGATTGCAAGAACAAAGTTTCATTCTTGTATCCTCTCTCTTGTAAAAACTCATCCATGAAAGTCATCATAGTACCACCGTCCTTTAACTTAGAGTAGAGTTTAAAGAGAAATTCGGGTTTCAGCGTTCTTACGATTTCAACATCTTCAATGATCTCTTTTTTTGGTTATTGTTGCGATGGAACTTGAGTCCCTTGCTGTGAAGAGTGACAATGTTGAGAATGTTGTTGTTGCTGCTACTGAGGAGAATCATCTTCCTCAGTTAGATCAAAGTGGGTAGGACCCTCTGGCATGTGATGTGGTCCCTTATTCGCAATTCTAGAAGACTTCCTCTAGAAAGACATTGTCACTGTCTTGGAGGATTTCTTAAACTCGCTCGTTGAAAATTATGAAAAATTTTTGGATCAAACTTTGAGAGAAAATGAGAGAAAGTAGGATCTCTGTATTCTAGGGTTTGAGTGAGTGTAAATGAAGACGAAAAGACTCGACGGTACAAAAAGAGAGTGAAACGGGGTAAATGAACCGTCACACTGAAAAAGCTGCCATTTTTGTATAATGAAAAAGCTTCCAAAAATTTAAAAATTCAAAAAGATAATTTCTAAAAATAAAATGGATATATAACGATTCAAAAAAATACCTTTTCGAGATTTTCGTTCTAAATGTAAATTACCTGTATCGAAGAGATATTAACTTACTTATGTAATTTTTGGATATTATGAGTCTAACCATCTTCATACTTTAGTAAGAAGAAGAGATAATATTTAGTCTGGTGCGAATAGGCTCAAATAGACTTTTCTCAAGTGGTTTTGTAAATATATCCACCAGCTGATTCTTCGAGTTGATAAATTGAATCATAACACCTCCATTTTGAACATGATCTCTTATGAAATGATGTCGAATCTCAATATGCTTTGCCCTTAAATACAGAATTGGGTTCTTCATGAGATTAATAGCACTGGTGTTGGCACATTTGATCTTGGCGCACGATTCTTCAATTTCAAAGTCTCTTAGCTATTGCCTTATCCGCAAAATTTGAGAACAACAACTTCCAATAGCCATATGCTTTACTTCTGCTGTTGATAAAGCTACAGTACTTTGCTTCCTTGAGAACCAAGAAACAAGCTTGTTGCCAAGCAGTTGACAAGTGCTAAACATACTATTTTTATCAACTTTGCAAGCTACTAAATCTACGTCTAAGTATCTAAGAAGAGTAAAGTCTCATTCTTTGGGATACCACAGACCTAGCTTTGGAGTAGTTGCGACGTATTTCATGATGCATTTTGCAGCACTTAAATGAGATCTTTGGGATCATATTGGAATCTAGCATAAATGAAAAAACTAAACAAGATGTCAGGTCTAGATGCAGTAAGATAAATAAGTGAACCAATAATGCTCCTGTAAAGCTTCTAGTCTATACTCTTTCCTTCTTCATCTTTATGCAGTTTCGAAGAACTTGACATTGGTGTCTCCATTTTCTTGCTGTTCTCCAATCCTAATTTCTTGATGAGATCTTTTGCATACTTTTCTTGGTGAATGAAAGTCCCTTTCTTTGATTGTTTGACTTGTAATCCGAGAAAGAAAGTTAATTCACCCATCATGCTCATCTCAAATTCATCATGCATAGACTTAGAAAACTTTTTGCATAATTTTTCATTAGGAGATCCAAAAATAATGTCATCAACATAAATTTGAACCAATAGAAAATCTTTACCTTCTCTTTTTTCGAATAATGTAGTATCTACCTTTCCTTTTTCAAAATTATTTTGAATTAGGAATTTACTTAACCTTTCATACCAGACTCGATGAGCTTGCTTTAATCCATATAAGGCCTTTTTTTTTTTCAGTCTGTAGACTAAGTTTGGCTTTCTTTGATCTTCAAAACTAGGTGGTTGTTCCACGTAAACTTCTTCTTGTATAAATCTATTTAGAAATGCACTTTTGACGTCCATTTGGAATAACCTGAAATTTCTATAGCAAGAAAAAGCAAGTAATAATCTAATTGCTTCTAACCTCACTAGTGGTGCATAGGCTTCGTCATAGTCTATCCCTTCTTATTGCATATATTCTTTGGCCACGAGTCTTGCTTTGTTCCTGACCACTTTTCCTTCTCATCCATCTTGTTCCTAAAAACCCATTTAGTTCTAATAATAGACTTACCTTTAGGTTTAGGAATTAGTTCCCAAATGTCATTAATGCTAAATTGTCTAAGCTCTTCTTGCATAGCTTCAATCCAGCTTTCATCAGATGTGGCTTCTTCTACACTTTTGGGTTATATTTAAAAAATGAGTATTAAAGCACTAGACTCTTCTCGCCTTTTGGATCTGGTGCGAATTCCTTCATCAATGTTGCCAATGATGAGATATGTAGGATGACTTGATTTATACTTCCAATTGTTTATTGGTTTGAAGGTCTGCTAATTCTCTGCTTCAACTGAATCTTTTGATTTTGCTTGATCTTTAGAAGTCTAAGTCACTTCTGGGGAGGTAGACTTTGTAAAGCCTGGGGCAGGTTCAAGTTCTTCAAGTTGAGTCTGGTCTTCTTGGTTCTCAACAAGGTCTTGAAATTTAACATTCATAGACTATTCTACTGATTGAGTCTTCTTATTATAGACTCTATATGATTTGCTTAAGGTTGAATAGCTAAGGAAATTTCCTCTATCTGACTTCTCTTCAAACTTCCCGACTCGATCATTTGCATTTTTCAAAATGAAACATT
This sequence comes from Eucalyptus melliodora, assembly GCA_004368105.4. Lineage (NCBI taxonomy): Eukaryota > Viridiplantae > Streptophyta > Magnoliopsida > Myrtales > Myrtaceae > Eucalyptus > Eucalyptus melliodora. The sequence continues at coordinate 15,358,421 of CM023402.3, forward strand.
TACAGCCAAACATATGAAAGTAAGAGACAATTGGCATCTTCTCTCTATAGACTTTATAAGGAGTTTTCTCTAGAATAGGTCTCAAGAACACTCTGTTAATAATGTAGCAAGCTATAGAAACTGCTTCAACCCAAAATTGAGAGGGAATCTTACTTTCAATTAAAAGGGTTCTTGTCATTTTCTGTAATGATCTGTTATTTCTTTTCACAACCCCATTATGCTCTAGAGTATATGAAGAAAAGAGGACATGCTAGAAATTGTATTCATCACAGAATTTTGCAAAGTCTTGATTCACGAACTCACCACCATGATCTGTTCGTATGCTCGAAATAGCATAACCTTTCTCATTCTAAACTTTCTTGGCAAACTTTGACAAGTGAGAGAATGCTTCAAACTTATTTGCCAAAAAGTAAACCAAAGTAAAATGAGAGTAATCATCCACGATTATTAGGTAGAATTTATTTCCAACAAAGCTTTAAGTTCTAGTTGGTTCAAAGAGGTCTATATGCAGAAGCTGCAAAGCTCGAATGGTTGAGACTTAATTCACGGGTTTAAAAGAGTTTCTAACCTATTTTCCCAAAACACAAGGAGTACATAAATTAGACTTTTGATAGCTCAAGTTGGGAAGACCTCGAACAAGCTTCTTGGATGAAATTTTGGCAATCTAATTCATGTTGACATGGCCAAGCTTTCGATGCCAAAGATTTGCTTCATCTTGAATGGATATAAGACACTGAGAACTTTCTGATTTTACATCCATAAGGTAAATATTTCCATGCCTTTGTCCAGTGAAAGAGTTAGAAAGATCTTTACTTGTTCCCAAACAAATGCCTTCTTGGAAGTTGATTTTGAATCCTCAATTTCCTTGTCTAAGTTTGAGTCTAAGTCTGAATCTATTTAAGAGTTTGTGTTTGATTCATAATTTGGCATTGGACAAATATTGGCATATACTTCATCGCTTTCCTCGCATTTTGTATCATTCCATGTTTTAGCTTTAAGGGCCTTTTTGTATTTCTTAGTTTTTCCTTTCATTTTCTTTAACAGATGACAGATAGGTTTGATATGCCCATTTTTCTTGCATTTGAAGCAAATCATATCTTGTCTGGTTTCATTGTCCTTAGCTGATCTTTACTGGAACTTTTGCGTGCTCTATTTTTTCCAGTTGAATTTTCTTTCCTTCTTGTTCAACTTTCTAAACTTTCTTATCATGAGTGCTAGCTCTTCATTGTCCAAATCATCTTTAGAATCTATATCATCAGAATCATCGTCAGATTTCAAAACAATTGACTTCTTACCTTTTGAATCTTCATCCTTATTGATTTGCTCCACTTCATGTGACTGAAGTGTGCCAACCAGTTCATCTACTGGAAGAGGCATGATCCTTTGGGTTTCTCTAATCGATGTCTTCACGTGATTCTAGTCTTTGGATAGTCCACGCATCATTTTATTAACCTTCATTGGTCCTGAGATTGGCTATCCTTGATATGCCAGGTCGTTTACGATTTCTGTAAAGCAATTGAACATATCTATGATAGATTCACTAGGCATCATCTTGAAGGCTTCGTACTGTCTGAATAGAATATTGATCTTTGTTTCCTTTACTTGATCAGTTCCTTCATAGGTAACGTGCAATCTATCCTAAACTTCTTTTGTTGTTTCATAAGATGAAATTCAGTTATACTCAGTAGGAGATAAAGCACAATATAAGGAGTAGATGCCTTTAGCATCAAGAGCTTGTCTCTTGGTTAATTCAGTTTGTCATAATTCACTAGCATCTTCAACTTCATTTCCTCTTTCTGAGGTTGATGTAGCTTTGAAACCTATAAAAGAAAGAATTAAAAGTGCTTAAAGGTAAAATTTAGGATTTTAATTAGGCTTGAGCCTTAGGCCCAAGAGTGGACTTTTAATGGGCCAAGTTGGCCGGCCCATTGAATCCCACGAATGGGCTGTCGTCGACCACAAGGGAGGCCGGCCCAAATTGTCCCCAAGGCCATCTTGCATGAGCCTTGCCAAGTGGCAAGAGGAAGGCTTCATGCATTGGCTTGTGGAGAGGCAAACCATCATTGCTAATGATGGGAATTTGGGGAAATAAAAGGGGGAGAGAGAGAGTGGCTGGTTGAGGGTTTTGGCCAAGCCAAATAGAGAGGGAGAATTGCGAGAGAGAGGAACCAACAGGGAGGAGAGGAAGGAGCTCGCCCTTCGTCCGCCCGCACACCGTCCGTCCGTCCGTCGACGGTGTGCCGTCCGTTTGCTATCATCCGCTTGATCTTAGAGGCAAGTTGGGACTGATTTCTGCTCTTGCATGTGTGCCTTGCATGTGTGATTTGTTGGTGGTAGGTTTCGGATCATAGGGAAGGCAAAACCAAAACTGGAGTGTGACTTGTTCTTGAGTCTAACTAGATCTGGAATGATTTCGCTGACCTTTCGGTAAATTTGTGGTTGGATGTCGATTTTTATCAAGCATCTCTCTTCGACTTCTTCATAAAACTTGTAGAGAACATCCTAAAGACTAACATACTCAAATTTGAAGTAAAATGAGCAAGTGTAGCTTAGTGAATCGACTTACTCTTTAAGATGGTAAATCTGGAGACACGGTACAGGATACCCTAGACTTCATGGACCCATATGATGACAATAATCTGGAAATTTGACTTAGATCCCTTAATGAAAGTTGTAGGGGACCTCTTGAGTTAAAACATATCCAAATTTCAGAGGAAAATAAGAAGAATACAGGGGCGAAAACTTGGTATTTCGGAGATGTCTACACTGGACGTTTTGGTGCTAGATCCAGAAGCTTCGTACGACCATAGAAAATGATGTAAAACGAATATGGCTTATAAGTCTGCATGCAAAATCTACTTTGGTATCTTAAATATAATCTGGTAAAATTTTATAATTTTTGGAAGTCGTTCGGATATTTTAATCGAATTATTTCGGAAACTGTGCATTCTGTTTCTATCCGAAATTGCATGCTGTTTTTGTGTGAATTGTATCTTCTTGTGTGGAACTCTATTGGGCATGTGCTTTTCATGAAATTGCTATTTTATTGTCTTATCTATCACATGCCTTGATTTCACGATTTTTGAAAAACATATGGATATTTAATTTAAATATATTCAAAAATTGTACATGCTGGAATTTTGTAAAAAGGCATGAAATATGGACCATTTTAAATTGCATGGACTCTATGAATTGTATTGATTGGATGATGGTGCCTTGATGCATGCATGATAATGATTTGAGATGCATGTATGAATTCAATGATGAATATGATCTTGATTGCCATCACATCACATGCCATGTTAAAATTGAACTATAATTGAAGATGAGAATTGAGATAAATGAGAAGGCCGTCGGAGGTGTGAGCCGACGATGCCCCGGGAGTGTCGGGATGCTTGGCTAGAAGGGTACGGCCGATTGCCCGGTGGTCATGAATGGCGGGATACCGGAGGGCCTCGGGAGTACCGAGAGGTGTTGAGATGCCCGAAGAGTGGGGGAGCCAGAAGCTCAGCATGGTAATTATGCCGAGGGATACATCGCGATGCCAATTTGGGTGCAAGATGCCTGTTTAGAAGGGTACAGCCAGTTGCCCGGTGGCCTTAAATGGCTGGATGCAGGAGGGTCCTCGTAATGCCAGTTGGGGTAGTAAATGCCCGGAGAGTGGGGGAGCCGGATGGTTTGAATTGTATCTTGGATACATGTGGGATGCAAATATTGGTCCCAGGAATGAGAAATATGGCGGTTCAAGATGAAATTGGAATCAAATCATGCATGATGATATATACATGACATGATGCATGATGATATATGCATGATATGATGCATGGATGCATGGCAATGATGATGGTATATGTGATATGATGATGATGTTACATGCATGGATGCATGGAAAGGATGATGCCATGTGTGACATGATGACGGTAAGTATATGATATGATGGTGATGTCTATATGATGATGATGGCATATGAGGTATGATGACATGTTCATGATGCCATGGTTTGTTGTGCATGGATGCCTGTATGACATGTGATGCTATGATTGTGATGATTGTGTGGCATAATGCATTGTGTGATTTATTGGTCATTTACCTGCTGAGTGGTTGTACTCACCCCTTCGGGGACCAACATTTCAGATTAGTAGGATGCCGCTCCCTACTGTCACGCAGGGTGTATTTTACGGCCTATCTTCGGATGTAGAGGTCGAGTGTGAGGAGTTTGACTGTCTCTCCGTTCCTGGTCTTACGTATATTCAAGTGCGCGCCTTAGTTATGTACGATGTGGGCCTGGCTAGGGGCCCTGTCATTCAGGAGTTCATATTTGTCCATGTTCGTCGAGACGGAGTGATGCGTGGGATGTTGCCGCCGCCACCGCCTGATGCACTGGGATGGGTGTGAGGGACCGTGTGTGACAAGTAAGAGCTGAAACTTTTTAGGATGATTAGCCGACACTAGTGATGGGGGATCTTGCACGTTAGACGTAGTGGATCGAGTGTTTCTTTTTGGGTTTTATGGCCGAGTGTGGCTTCATGTCCTGGCCTTTCTTTTGATGTATCGACCCAAGGAAACCTATCTTGAAAATATGTAAATAAAGTGTCTTGACTTTGTCTTTTATTATAATGTTTAGTGGTGTGCAATTGTATCATGGTTGATAGAGGGGGAGATGGCAATATTATATTTTGCTTCCGCTAATGAGTCATGCTGGGACAATTTTCAAAAAAAAAAAATGTCTATGAATTACGACGCTTCTTCTAAGATATGTAATTAGGTGTAACGTTTGGTGCCTATGGGGACCTAAGGGGGTTCGGGGTGCCACATCGCCCCTTTTTGGTATCAGAGCGAATGGTTATAGGTGGAGTGATAAGGAGTGTCATTTGGAAATTGAGGAACATGATGAGAATGCACACCATAGGATGTAAAGTGAAATAATTGAATAACGGGTGATGAGTATTCACTCGTAGATCCCTAGTAGTTAGTTTTGAGTTGTCTTTAGGTACCAGTAACATGTATATGTTACTTATGTAGTAGTAGTAGTCGCTTTGAATGGAGACAGTGAGTCTTAGATTATTCATGAGACATTGCTTGGAAATTGCAGGAAAGTCATGGTGTGAGCTGGAAGTGCTCATCCATCGAGGGCTGAAGCCTCTGCTGCAAGGGATGAACCCCAAATGGAAGACATCCTGTAGGCATTGGCCAATATTGGAAATTTGATGGAAAGGTAGGCGCAACAACAAGCTAGAGCAGAACGTCGTACTCAAGGATTGGTGGAACAGTTTTTGAAGCCGAAGCCACCTAAGTTCGGTGGAATGAGAAGTCCTGAGGAGGTGGAGCATTGGATTGATGGAATGGAGAAAATTTTCAGGTTGTTGGACTGCATTGCTGTTGAGGAAATAACTTTGGCAGAGTACCAGCTGGAGGGTAATGCAAAGTTTTGGTGGAGAACATCGAGGGATACGATCTTTCTACCAGGTACTGAGGTTAACTGGGAAGAGTTTGTGAGAGCTTTTAATAGGAAGCATTTTTTCTGACTGTGCTAAGGATAGGAAAATTACCGAGTTTGTTCAATTAGAACAAAAGGAGCTGACAGTAAACCAGTATGAGGCTAGATTTTCTGAACTGTCTAGATATGCTCCTAGGCTATTTGAGGATCAGGAAGAGAAGGCTAAGAGGTTTCTGAAAGGACTGAGGACTGATGTCAGGAAGCAACTAGTGCCTCTGAACATAAGGGATTATAATGAGATTTATGAGAGGATACAGTTGATGGAGTAGGAGTTGGTGAGGGAACATTCGGAGGATAAGAAACCATTGTCCTTTGGTGATGTGAGAAGGGGTAAGAGACCCTATACAGGTCAAGGTTGGACCTGGGAATCTAAGAAGAAGGGCAATTTTGGGAACTTCGGAAGAGAAAAGGGTAGCCTGAATTTGGGAAGGACACCTTATCAGGATGCGGAGTGTTGAATGTGTAATAGGCGACATGGCCCAGGACCTTGCATTGGGCAACCAAAGTGCTATGGTTGTGGAAAGATAGGCCATATTAAGAGAAACTGCCCTCAGGAAAGATCGCACGCGAGTATGGGCTCGGTGCAGCAGCCGCAGCGAAATGCTGTTAGGCCAAACTTACCAAGGAATCCCTAGAGGCCACCAGCACAAGGAAGAGTATATGCGATCACCCAAGAGGAAGCGGAAGCTTCCCAAAATGTTATCTCAGGTACGATCCTTATAAATGATAAAAAGACATATGCATTGTTTGATACAAGTACTACGCATTCATTTGTGTCTGAAAGATATAAATAGTTGAGTAAGATAGAAACTATGCCTCTTGAGACTCCTCTTTGTGTTTCTACTCCACTAAAGGATATGTTATTGTCTACGCTGGTGTGTGGAAATTGTAAGATAACAATGGGGGGAAAGGATATGGAAATAGACTTAGTTGTAATGGCCATGTATGATTTTGATGTTATCATAGGAATGGATTGGCTTCGTAAGTATCGTGCCCAGATGGATTGTTATAGAAAAGTGATCCAATTTACCTTACATGATCGGTCTAGTTGTGAATTTCTGGGAGGTCAGACCCACCTACCTGTAACGCTTATTTCAACAATAGAAGCCCGTGCGTTACTTGACAAAGGATGTCAAGGGTACTTGGCCATGGTTAGAGACTATACAAAGGAAGAGCCTAAGATTGATGAAATTCGGGTAGTTAACGAATTTCAAGATGTATTCCCTGAGGAATTGCCTGGATTGCCGCCATAGTGGGAAATTGAGTTTGAAATTGAATTAATTCTTGGAACAGGACCTATATCAAAAGCCCTATATAGGATGGCCTTAGTCGAATTGAAAGGAATTGAAAGTGCAACTACAGGAGTTGCTTGACAAAGGATTCATTAGACCAAGTGCTTCACCTTGGGGTGTACCGGTCTTGTTTGTGAAAAAGAAAGATGGATCGATGCGCTTGTGCATTGATTATAGGCAACTGAACTAGGTGACCATTAAAAATAAGTATCCTGTGCCTAAAATTGATGACCTGTTTGACCAACTCCAGGGAAGTTCGGTCTTCTCTAAGATTGACTTAAGGTCGGGATACTATCAATTGAGAATTAAGAAAAAGGACATTCATAAGATAGCGTTCAGGACTCGTTATGGACACTACGAGTTCCTTGTTATGCCATTTGGATTGACTAACGTGCCGGCTGCGTTTATGGATTTAATGAATAGGGTATTTAAACCTTATTTAGACCAATTTGTGATTGTGTTTATTGATGACATCCTGATATATTTGAGAGGACCTAAAGAGCATGAGCAACACTTGAGGATAGTTTTGCAAACCCTGAGAGAGCATAAGCTGTATGCCAAGTTTAGTAAGTGTGAATTCTGGCTGGACCAGATAATATTTTTAGGGCATGTGGTATCAGGAGAAGGAATTGCAGTAGACTCGGCTCAAGTTGAGATGGTAATAAATTAGCCCAGACCAACGACACCTACTGAAATACGAAGTTTCTTAGGACTGGCTGGTTATTATAGGAAGTTTATTGAAGGATTTTCACGACTAGTAGGACCTTTAACTAAGTTGTCCCGAAAGAATGTGAAGTTTGAATGGAATGGGGAATGTGAAAGGAGTTTCCAGGAGCTTAAAAAGAAATTGACCTCGGCTCCAATCCTGACTATACCAACTGGACCTGATGGTTTTACAGTGTATAGTGATGCGTCTCACAAAGGACTATGATGTGTTTTGATGCAGCATGGCAAGGTCATAGCCTATACATCTAGACAATTAAAACCCCATGAGCTAAACTACCCAACGCATGATTTAGAGCTAGCAGCTATAGTGTATGCCTTGAAGATATGGAGACACTATCCGTATGGGGAAAAGTTTGAGATTTATACGGACCATAAGAGTTTGAAGTATATGTTCTCACAAAAGGAGTTGAACATGAGACAAAGGAGATGGATGGAGTTGTTAAAGGATTACGATTGTGAGATAAAATACCATCCAGGGAAGGCGAATAAGGTAGTGGATGCTCTTAGTCGTAAGTCGGCTATGGAGATGGCCAGTTTAAGAATGACGGAATGGAGCTTGTTAAAGTCCGTTACAGGCTTAGTGCATTAAGGATTGAACCGGAGATTATTTAGAAAGTTAGAATCTTGCAAGAGTCTGACTCGGAGATTTTGAAAATAAAAGACGCTGTGTCTTTAGGGAAAAGACCAAAATTTCAAGTCTCTGATGATGGAATAGTAAGGGCACGCATGGAAACACTTCTGTTCTTTTTTTGTTCCTGGGAACAGAAATTAAAAAAAAAAGTGTTTCTGTTCTGGGGAACAGTTTTTGAACAAAAGAACGCGTTTGGTAAGTGTAAAAAAAAAACTGTTATTGGAATAAAAAAAAGAACAGAAACACGTTTGGTAACTACAGTCAATTTCTGTTCCTAGAATAGAAAAAGAATAGAAACACGTTTGGTAAACGAAAAAAAAAATTATGTTTTAAATTAAAAAAAAACATTTTCTTTAATAAAGTTTAAAATTGATATTAAATTCTCATTCTTATGAAATGCTCATTAACTTTATTTTATTCATGGTTAGTGAAGACAAACATTTTTAACATAATCATATGGCATATTTCGTAGAAAATTTTGTAATTAAAGTTTGTATCAAATTTTTTCAAATACTTTTTTATTTGCATATAATGACACCACGAGCAGTATTCATTTGCATTAACTCCATGGAAGAGCATCACCAGGCCAACTGTCAACCTGTCAAGACAACATGCCCCTAATGGTCGTATTCCTTAGATCTGTAGAAGGAGATTGTCAAATGTACCAGAAGCTTAGAATGATTGAGATGTGACGAACTTACCCTGAGATTAGTAGAATTACAGAAACCACCCATAGCACATACTGATAAATCGTGTGCTTTGGTTTAAGTGAAGGGGTTGCTCTTCTAGGAAGAGCATTTCTTTGGCTAACCCACCCGAACTGGGCCGAATTAGAAACACAAAGCCAAGAAGAAAACCAGAAAGAAATCCGCCAATATGAGCAAAGTTGTCCACGTGAGGCAGAATACCCATCGCGAGATTTATTATAACGATGATGATGAGAGTTAACAATGCTGCTAACTGCACATACAGACAAAATGATCTATATGGTCAAAAGGCACGGTCAAAGAATTTCAAAAGGCTGAAGGTTCTAACAAAGGCCATGTTCGGTTCTTTTAGTGTACCTTGTTTGCATATATTGTCCAGTTTGTAATGAGTTCGGAGAGCATGCTCCCTAGCAAACCGAAAAGGGCACCCGATGCACCAACCGAGATGCTAGATTGAATGAATAGGGCTGATAATAAACTTCCACCAAAGCCAGATATAACATACAGTAGCCCGATTCGAACTGAAAATTGGAAGAGAAGCTACGATACTTCATAAAAACGAGACTTTAATATTTCCATGGAAGCATCAGTGGGAGCCTATCCGATTGGGTTTGTGTCAGAATCTCAAACAGGTAGAGCCTTTCAAGGTAAAGGCGATGATGCATTATGAAGTTGCAATAAAATCATTTGCTACAGTAAAGAACATTTATGCATACCAAAACCAAATTCCTGTTCAAGTCGGATCCCTATGAAAACTAGACTCAACATATTTGCCAACACGTGGAAAACCCCAGCGTGCAACCATATGCAGGTAAATAGGCGCCAAGCCTGGTGCTTCTGAACCACGTCAGCAACTGCTAAAGCGCCCATCTTGTATAACCTGAATAGGAAAATGGCAAATGACATAATTTCGTTGAATGAAAAATTTCCCAAAACCATAACTCCACTATATGGTATGCCAAATTGCATGTTAAGATGAGCTGGACACATAATGCAAATTTCCACCAATAAGAGTTAAGAGTTCTATTTTAGTGATTAACATTAAATTACGATTTAATACATGCGAAACAGCTGAGAAATAACTCTCGATAGAGTTAATCGTCCATAATCAAAATGACATCTTCTCTTGTTTAGATGTGTCTTGGTAAGGGCTGCAAGAAATGCTATGCCCAGCACTATCATGTTAAGAAACATTTGTAAGTCTCATCCTTTCTCTATCTTGCTGCTCTCATTTCCCCTTTTTCGGGGTTCAAGTTTGTCTGATGGCTTTTATTCAGATCATCCATGAACAAGATGATGAAATCAAACTCAGCTTCTTAGTTCCAATTCAAATCAGGAGATTTCCGGTAACTACACAAGATATCTATTACACAACCGCCTTTTGCTACTTGAGTTTCACATTACTGTCCACCTTCTGCCTTCGGAACCACTATCTAATTCGAAACAAGTACATGGAATTTCATATTGAACATTAACTATAGTGCGAGCCTTACTTTAACAGAAAAGTTACTGCATCTCTGGCTCCTCTCTCCACCAAAGATTGATCTCACGAGTAAACTAAACAACAATGGAGCACAAACTCACAAAAGTCATCCACTACGAGGACCATTCTAAAAAAACCCATGAAGCATCCACAAGCCCATGTCCTATTCAACTGCAGACACATCTAGACGTTGCATTCCACCCTTCGTGCCATGCATCAATCCCATATACGCGCTAGAAATGATACAGAAACAGAGAAAGTAACGGAGAGACAGAAGGAAGACTCACGTATCCGATGAAGGCCCGAGCAGGGGATTCTCCTTGAGCGTTTGAAAAGAGAACCACCCCAGAAACCTGGCGATGCAAAAGCCGGATTTCTTGGGACAATCGTTCACGTACATGGTCACCAAGAACATCACCACGTTGGCCACCACGAACGACGGGACCAGCCACGTGACCCACCGTCTGTACCTGACCTGCCTGAACACATGGTCCTCCGTCCCCGCCGCCACCCCGCCGTCCCCGCCCCGCCCCTGCACCGTGATCTGCACCTCCGGCGAAGGATCCTTGCCCTTCATCGCAACTCCCCCGCTCTTCTTATCGAAAATGCGTTAGTTTGTCGTCGCCATTGGGCTTCGTGCGACAAAAATTCAATCTTGAACCCATGTGGGTCGGAGATGAATCATCAAAAGGCGAGATTTTTGGCCCCCGTTCGGATTGGGTCGGAGATGATTTATCAAAAGGCGAGATTTTCATCCCTTTTTTGGGATTGGGTTGGAGGGGAACTTCTCTTTTTCCGTTCCTTCAGCAGCTAAAAAAACGCGAGACGGATGCGATCGATGTTAAAGCGAACGAGAAGAGAGAAAAAGAAAAAAAAAATCTTGCGAAACCGTGACATGGGTTGATGGGTTTTGTGCTATCTTTGGGTGATCCGTTGTTGCGAAACCGTCCCAGATCTACAGTCGGCAGCCTCAAGCGAGCGTCCCAGATCTGCCTCGCCGAAGCCTATCGTCGACCGGAGAAGGAGGAGCACCAGAAACGTACCTGGATTCGGAAGCTTCAGCCGGTGAGTCGCCGGAGTGAGGAGTCGCCGGAGAGTCAGCCGAGTGGGAGCCGCCAGAGAGAAGGGAGAGACGCCAGAAAAGGGAGAGCACGAGAACGAAGCTTCGGCCGAGAGAGAGCACGCGAGTGAGGAGTCGCCGGAAAGTCAGCCGAGTGGGAGCCGCCGGAGAGTCAGTCGAGTGGGAGCCGCTGGAGAGAAAGGAGAGATGCCAGAAAAGGAAGGAGGAGGCGGATGAAGCTTCGGCCGAGAGAGAGCACGCACGAAGGAGAAGCTTTAGCCGGTGTTCTTCTTTCTCCAATTTTGTTCCCGTTTTGTTTTTTGTTTCTTTTCATTTTTGTTCTTGAAGAAGTGTTTCTGGAGAAAAGAAACAACTTTTTTGTGTTTCTTTTTTTTGCTTCAATTTTGTTCTAGGAAAAAAAAATAAAAAAAGAACAGAAACACAACCAAACGCGTTTCTGTTCTTTTTTTGTTCCCAGGAATAAAATCCGTACAGAAGTGTTCCAGAAACGCTTCTTTGGAGCGTTTCCATGCACGCCCTAAGATGCCAAGGACGACTTTGTGTTCCCGACAATGAAGAATTAAAGAAGGAAATTCTGTCGGAGGCACATAAAAGTAATTATAGTATCCATCCAGGTAGTACAAAGATGTACAGGAATCTACGCCAGCAGTTTTAGTGGAATGTTATGAAGGCAGATACGGCTAAGTACGTTTCTCAATGTTTGATGTGCCAGTAAGTAAAAGCGGAGCATCGTAAACCCGCAGGACTCTTTAGACCATTAGACATACTATAATGGAAATGGGAGCATATAACGATGGAATTCATACAAGGATTACCAAGGATGTCAAGTAGTCATGACTCTATTTTGGTTATAGTGGACCGTCTGACTAAATCGTCTCATTTCCTAGCTGTTCGCATGGACTACCCAATGGACAAATATGCGGACATATATGTAAGTCAAGTGGTACGCTTACATGGTGTTCCAATGACTATTACCTCGGATCGGGATTCGAGATTCACTTTGAATTTTTGGCGAAGTCTTCAAATTGCATTAGGAACTAAATTTCAGTTTAGTACTGCTTTTAATCCCCAGATAGATGGGCAAACAAAAAGAGTAATCCAGACATTAAAGGATATGTTAAGGGCTTGTGTAATTGATTTCAAAGGAAATTGGGATGAAAAATTGCATTTGGTGGAGTTTGCCTATAATAATAGTTTCCAGAAAAGTATAGGCATGGCTCCCTATGAGGCATTATATGGAAGAAGATGTAGGACTCCTGTCTGTTGGAATGAAGTAGGTGAAAGGAAATTGACAGGACCTGAACTGGTACAAGTTACCACTGAGGCTATTGAAATTATCAGAGAAAGACTTAAAACAACTCAGAGTAGACAGAAAGACTACGCAGATAAGCGTAGAAGGCCTTTGGAATTTAGTGTAGGAGACCATGTATTCTTGAAAGTATCTCCAATGAAAGGGATATCTCGATTTAGAATGAAGCGTAAGTTAAGCCCTAGATTTGTCGGACCTTTTGAAATACTTGAAATGATAGGGGATGTAGCTTATCGTTTAGTGCTGCCTCTTAAGTTGGGAAATTTGCATGATGTGTTTCATGTATCGATGTTGAGGAAGTACCAGCCAGATCCTGGTCACATACTCGATCATAAAGCCATCAAAGTGGATGAGAAAGTGAGGTACATCGAAGAACCTATGCAGATATTGGATCGAAAGGAATAAATCCTTAGGACTAAGAAGGTCCCATTGGTTAAGGTATTATGGCGATATCATGATATGGAGGAAGCCACATGGGAAAGTGAGGATCAGATGAAGGAAAAGTACCCCTACCTGTTTCAAGAAGGCACGAGTGGTGTCTAATTTCAAGGATGAAATTCTCTAAGGAGGGGAGAATTGTGGCATCCCAAAAATTCAAGACAAGCTCTAAGGCATATTAAAGCCCATAATTAGGTAATAAAATTACCTATGGTTTATGCTTTAGCCATTAGTTTTCTCTTAAGACTAAGTGATATATGCTTGTGTTCATGAATTTTTGAAATTAGAACTATAGGATCAATTAATGAGAATAATCTATTCTTGGCTATACAAAACTCCTATAAATAAAATGTTGCAAGATTTTGGCCATGTGAAGCTTAAAATTTGAAACCTATAAAAGAAAGAATTAAAAGTGCTTAAAGGTAAAATTTAGGATTTTAATTAGGCCTGGGCCTTAGGCCCTTGGACTTTTAATGGGCCAAGTTGGCTGGCCCATTGAAGCCCACGAATGGGCTATCATCGGCCACAAAGGAGGCTGGCCCAAATTGTTCCCAAGACCATCTTGCATGAGCCTTGCCAAGTGGCAAGTGGAAGGCTTCATGCATTGGCTTGTGGAGAGGCAAACCATCATTGCTAATGATGGGAATTTGGGGAAAAAAAAGGGCGGGATAGAGAGTGGCCGGTTGAGGGTTTCGGCCAAGCCAAAGAGACAGAGAGAATTGCGAGAGAGAGGAACCGAGAGGGAGGAGAGGAAGGAGCTCGCCGTTCGTCCGCCCGCACGCCGTCCGTCAGTCCATCGCCAGTGTGCCGTCCGTTTGCTGTCATCCGCTTGATCTTAGAGGCAAGTTGGGACTGATTTCCACTCTTGCATGTGTGCCTTGCATGTGTGATTTGTTGGTGGTAGGTTTCGGATCATAGGGAAGGCAAAACCGAAGCTGGAGTGTGACTTGTTCTTGAGTTTGCATGCTGTTTTCGTATGAACTGCTTGAACCAGAATCTTGTGAGAGCTTACATGCATGTTTCGAGTTTGATTTTGACCTTGATTCCTTCATGAAAGTTGTAGCCAACATCTTAAAATATAACATACAAAAATTTGTGACAAAATGATGGAGATTTAAGGGGTCAAACCCTCATCCTACGAAGACACTAGATCTGGAACGATTTCGCTGACCTTTCGGTAGATTTGTGGTTTCATGTCGCTTTTTATCAAGAATCTCTCTTCAACTTCTTCATGAAACTTGTAGAGACCATCCTAAAGACTAACATACTCAAATTTGAAGTAAAATGAGCAAGTGTAGCTTAGTGAATCAACTTACTCTTGAAGATGGTAAATCTGGAGACGCGGTACAGGACACCCGAGAATTCATGGACCCATATGATGACTATAATCTGGAAATTTGACTTAGATTTTTTAATGAAAGTCGTAGGGTACCTCTTGAAGTAAAACATATCCAAATTTTAGAGGAAACGAAGAATAATAAAGGGGCGAAAACTCGGTATTTTGGAGATGACTACACTGGACGTTTCGGTGGTAGATCCAGAAGCTTCGTACGACCATAGAAAATTATCTAAAACGAATCTGGCTTATAAGTCTGCATGAAAAATCTACTTTTGTGTCTTAACTATAACCTGGTAAAATTTCATAATTTTCAGAGGTCGTTCGGATATATAATCAAATTATTTCGGAAAATGTGCATTCTGTTTCTATCCGAAATTACATACTGTTTTTGTGTGAATTGTATCTTCTTGTGTGGAACTCTATTGGGCATGTGCTTTTCATGAAATTGCTATCTTATTGTCTTATCTATCACATGCCTTGATTTCACAATTTTTGAAAAGCATATGGATATTTATTTTAAATATTTTTAAAAATGGTACATGCTGGAATTTTGTAAAAAGGCATGAAATATGGACCATTTTAAATTGCATGGACTCCATGAATTGTATTGATTGGATGATAGTGCCTTGATGCATGCATGATAATGAATTAAGATGCATGTATGAATTCAATGATGAATATGATCTTGATTGCCATCACATCACATGCCATGTTAAAATTGAACTATAATTGAAGATGAGAATTGAGATCAATGAGAAGAACGTCGGAGGTGTGAGCCGACGATGCCCCGGGAGTGTCGGGATGCTTGGCTAGAAGGGTACGGCCGGTTGCCCGGTGGTCATTAATGGCTGGATACCAGAGGGCCTCGGGAGTACCGAGAGGTGTTGAGATGACCGAAGAGTGGGGGAGCCAGAAGCTCAGCATGGTAATTATGTCGAGGGATACCTCGCGATGCCAATTTGGGTGCGAGATGCCTGTTTAGAAGGGTACGGCCAGTTGCCCGGTGGCTTTAAATGGCTGGATGTAGGAGGGTCCTCGTGATGCCAGTTGGGGTACTAAATGCCCGGAAAATGGGGGAGCCGGAAGCTCAGCATGGTAATTATGCCGAGGGATACCTCGCGATGCCGGTTTGGGTGCGAGATGCCTAGCTAGAAGGGTACGAGATGCCCAGAGAGTGGCGGAGCTGGATGGTCTGAATTGTATCTTGGATACAAGTGGGATGCAAACATTGGTCCCAGGAATGAGAAATGTGGCGGTCCAATATGAAATTGGAATCAAATCATGCATGATGATATATGCATGACATGATGCATGATGATATATGCATGATATGATGCATGGATGCATGGCAATGATGATGGTATATGTGATATGATGATGATGTTACATGCATGGATGCATGGCAATGATGATGGTATATGTGATATGATGATGATGTTATATGCATGGATGCATGGTAAGGATGATGTCATGTGTGACATGATGACGGTAAGTATATGATTTGATGGTGATGTCTATATGATGATGATGGTATATGAGGTATGATGACATGTGCATGATGCCATGGTTTGTTATGCATGGATCTCCGTATGACATGTGATGCTATGATTGTGATGATTGTGTGGCATGATGCATTGTGTGGTTTATTGATCCTTTACCTGCTGAATGGTTGTACTCACCCCTTCAAGGACCAACATTTCAGATTAGCAGGATGCCGCTCCCTGTTGTCACGCGGGGCGTATTTTATGGCCTACCTTCGGATGTAGAGGTCGAGTGTGAGGAGTTTGACTATCCCTTTGTTCCTGGTCTTATGTATATTCGAGTGCGCGCCTTAGTTATGTACGATGTGGGCCTGGCTGGGGGCCTTGTCATTTAGGAGTTCATATCCGTCCATGTTCGTCGAGACGAAGTGATGCGTGGGATGTTGCCACAGCCACCACCTGATGCATCGGGATGGGTGTGAGGGCCCGTGCATGACAAGTAGGAGTTGAAACTTTTTGGGATGATTAGCCGACACTAATGATGAGGGATCTTGCACGTTAGATGTAGTGGGTCGAGTGTTTCTTTTTGGGTTTTATGGCCGAGTGTGGCTTCATGTCCTGGCCTTTCTTTTGATGTACTGACCCAAGGGAACCCATCTTGAAAATATGTAAATAAAGTGTCTTTTATTATAATGTGGCTTTGTCTTTTATTATAATGTTTAGTGGTGTGCAATTGTATCATGGTTGATAAAGGGGGAGATGGCGATATTATATTTTGCTTTCGCTAATGAGTCACGCTAGGACTGTTTTCAAAAAAAAAATGTATATGAATTACGACGCTTCTTCTAAGAGATGTAATTAGGTGTAACGTTTGGTGCCTGTGGCGACCTAAGGGGGTTTGGGGTGCCACAAGACGTGCGTAATATAGTTTAGTAGAATTTTGACTACTGACTAGTTGTACTCACCCTTCGTGGGGCTAACATGTTAAAGAGACATAGAGATGTTGTTCCAGCCCGCGTCCTCTGGTATGTTTTATGGTATCCCCTTCAACCTCAGATGGGAGCAACTGGAGCACCTCGACCCCGACCTGCCAAGGATCACATTCATCTGAATTTTGGTGATCCTTACCATAGACACCAGACTTACCATAGGCGCCGTGCTTATGGAGTTTATTGTCCTGTACGACCGGATCAATGGGCACACAGTAGGACCACTGCCAATGTTGGGGGATGATGACGATAGGTCGAGCGGGGTGGAGTAGTGGAGGGCTCGAGAGGACTACACCAAATTTTTGGAAGCCAGGCCATGACGCTAGGACAACGATGTGGATAGACAATTGGATAGCCGGTCACATTTTGGTGTAGCCAAATATAGGAATTTTTGGCCTATGTGTACCAACTAATGTCATCCGAAAGACATAACTAAATAAATTGCTTGGTTGGTATATAGTATGCATCATTCTCAGTTTGATTGGAGTATGTGTTCGCTTCCGGAATAGTTTAGCGCGGGGACCAATGAATGTCGCGGCATAGGCGAATCTTAAGGGCCAAGGGTCGCTCAAACAAAGCCGCCACCGCAATAGGGTACCACCACAACGGAGTGGTATCAAAGCAAAGGATAGCTAGGATGGTGAAATGCTGTGGCGATCCCAAGGGGTAAAGGGACGCCACAATTTTTTGGTATCAAAGCTTAGGGTTTGTCTGGAGTGATAAGGTGCATTAGTAGAAAAGGAGGTTGTAATGATGCACACAATAAGACATTAGTTGAGG
Organism: Eucalyptus melliodora; assembly: GCA_004368105.4. NCBI lineage: Eukaryota > Viridiplantae > Streptophyta > Magnoliopsida > Myrtales > Myrtaceae > Eucalyptus > Eucalyptus melliodora. The sequence continues at coordinate 15,376,174 of CM023402.3, forward strand.
GTAGTTGACTAACTATGAACAATTGATGATTGAGTTCACTTGTAAAATATTGGTAAGGATTGTGAATTACCTTTGCATCCCAGTAACATGTGCATGTTACTTATATGATCTCAGTAACGTGTACACGTTACTTTTCTTTCTTAGCTGATTAGTGACCCTAAGTCACTAATTGTTCCTGAGGCAAATGCTTAATGACCCACAGGAAAACCATGGTACGAACTCGGAGTTCTCTCCCATCAAGGGCTAAAGCCACTACTTCGAGGGCAGAATCCTGAATGAAAGATACTCTGCAAGCATTGGCTAACATAGGAAATTTGAAGGAAAGGCAAGCTCAACAACAACGACCCGGAGTAGAACGCCGCACTCAAGAACTAGTGGAGCAATTCTTGAAATTGAAGCCACCTAAGTTTACTGGAATGAGAAGTTCTGAAGAGGCGGAACAATGGATCGATGGAATAGAAAGGATCTTCCAGTTGTTGAACTACAACGACACCGAGAAGATAACCTTGGCGGAGTACTATTTGGAGGGTAACGCCAAATATTGGTGGAGAGTTTCTAGAGATACAATCTTTCCACCTTGTATTGTTGTAAACTGGGATGAGTTTGTCAAGTCCTTCAATAAAAAGCATTTCTCTGATTGTGCTAAGGATAAGAAAATCACAAAATTTGTTCAATTAGAACAAAAGGAGTTAACAGTAGACCAGTATGAAGCGAAATTTTTTGAACTGTCTAAGTATGCCCTTAGATTGATAGAGGATCGAGAGGAAAAGGCTAAGAGATTTTTGAAGGGCCTGAGGATGGATATTAGGAGGCAACTAGTGCCCCTGAATATGAGGGATTATAATGAGATTTATGAAAGGGCACAGCTTGTAGAATAGGAAGGAATAAGGGAGCGAATGAAATCGAGGAGGCAATTGACATTGAGTGATGACTGACAAGGTAAGAGATCCTATCCAACCTAAGAGCCACATTGGGATTCTAAGAAAAAGTGAAATTTTGGAAATTTCAAAAAGACCAAGAGTGGTCAAGCTCCAGGAAAAGTGCCGTATCACGACAACTTTTGCCAAAGGTGTGGTAGACAACATGGGTTAGGACCTTGTTTCGACTACTAGAGGTGTTTTAGGTGTGGGAAAAGAGGTCATTTTAGAAGAGACTATCCACAAGGAGGATCATAGTTGAACGTTTACCCGGTACGACAAGTGCAACAACGTGTAGGTGGACCACCTCCACAAGGGAAATCACAAAGACCACCGGCATAAGGAATGGTGTACACGATCACCCAGGAGGCAGCGGAAGCTTTCGAAAACGTTATCTTAGGTACAATCTCTATAAATGATAAGAAGCCATATGCATTATATAACACGGGTGACACGCATTCTTTTGTGTCTGAAAGGTATAGACAATTCGGTGAACTAGGAACTATATTTCTTGGGATGCCTCTTCGTATTTCTACACCACTGAAGAATGTGGTGTTGTCCACGTTGGTATGTGAGAAGTGTAAGATAACAATAGCGGGACGAGATCTGGAAATGGACTTGGTAGTGATGGCTATGTATGACTTTGACGTCATCGTGGGAATGGACTAGCTCCATAAGTAACGAATTAGGATGGATGACCTCTTGGGATAGCACCTACCCATGCGTCAAAGGATAAAACTGTGAGGCTTAGTATGGGATAGGCCAAAGTAGATAATACCTCTGTGAGTTAATCCCTATCGAAACAGAACCCCTCCAGTAGATGTGTAGCTCGGGTTTGAACCAGGCAAAAGTTGGTGGACTTGTAACAACCTGGTCCAAAGAGGATGAGGAGTGGTCGTCAAGGCCAGAGGGCCTGAGCAAGGAGCGGCTCCTGGTAGGCTTCTAGGATGGCAAAGTGGGCATGAATAAACTGAGCTATGCACTGAATAGGAAATGCAGTGTTTCTAGGATAATTTTATTAAAGTGGCGTAGCGGAAATATGGTTAAGCTTGTAGAATTCCTGTTTGCTGGAATGAAGTAGGTGAAAGAAAATTGACAGGACCCTAATTAGTGCAAGCTACTACAGATGTGGTAGAAATTATTAGGAATAGGCTTAAAACAGCCCAGAGTTGATAGAAAAACTACGCGGATAAGCGTAGAAGACCCTTAGAATTTGGCGTAGGAAATCACGTATTCCTAAAGGTATCCCCGATGAAGGATATATCGTGATTCGAGACAAATGGTAAGTTAAACCTTAGATATGTCAGACCTTTCAAGATTCTCAAAAAGGTAGGGGATGTAGCCTGTCAGTTGGCATTGCCTACTAAATTGACAAATCTGCTTGACGTTTTCCATATGTCGATGCTGAGAAAGTATTAGCCTGACCCTGCTCATATACTCGATCATGAAGTTATGAAGGTGGATGAAAAAGTAAGATACATGGAAGTGCCGATCTAGATACTGGATCAGAAGGAGCAAGTTCTCCGAACGAAGAAAATACGATTAGTTAAGGTTTTATGGCGACACCACAACATGGAAGAGGCTACGTGGGAAAGCGAAGAGGAAATGAGGCAAAAGTACCCTCATCTTTTTGGTGAGATGTAAGAGATGTACAATTTCGAGAATGAAATTCTCTAAGGAGAGGAGAATTGTGATATCTGAGGGATTTTCGCCGGACCTCGAATATGTAACGGTTCAAGACGTGTCGACGAATTTGTTGTCAAACTATGTCGTTGGCACCACTTGTGGATGTTGTTTCATCATTGCCATTGCCGTACCGGGATGTCACATTTCGTCACGTTCTCGTGATAGCTCCTCATCTAAAATTTTCTTGCTCAATGCGGCAACCAAGGCCAACATCTACTCTCGACATTGCATCGCCAAGTTGTCTTTCATACCAGTCGTTTTCGACTCCATGTATATGTGAAAGTTGATGAAGAAAGTGTCGAATACCTCCCCCGTTCCGTCACGCCAACTCTCAACCGTCTCCAGCAAAGGACGGCTGACTAACACAGCTTCACGCACGCTTTTTCTCCTTGGATAGCCATGCATGCAGCCACGTTAAGCCGCCCATCTCCTCCATGCAACTGTTGAAGACGCTGACCCCGATTCTCCATGCACATCTCTTTCTTTTTCGTTGGTCAGCAAAAGGAAGATGTTGACCTCAAGCATCTCCAGCCACGTTTCTTCCTTATGATTAACCAACAAAAGAGAAGATTTAGTTAATTGCTGCCACGGGGATTGGGAAAAAGTTGACCGAATGGTCAACGGATGGAAGACGTAGGCGAATTGTGGCCAAGAATTGAAGAAATGCGCTGTCTCCGCCCCTTTGCTGCCACCGAATGAAGAGTTGTCGACTTAATTAGTCAACAACAAGGAGCCACGTTCTTGCATAAAGAATGCAAGATGGCATGCACCGAGGGAAGGGACGTTGGCTGAAGGACACGCTAGCTCCAGCCGTTCTTCCCACGAGCGGCCACGAGAATGTATTAATGTTGACTCAATTTGTCAACCGATTGAGGACTTCTTCTGGCGCCACGTCCACCCACGCGTCCCTCTGGTGAACGGCCACAAAACCCTTGGGTTGTTGACCACTAAAGTCAACCACAGCAAGCCGAAGGAAACTCCTTCTTCCCTCTCTCGGCATCCTGAATTCTCCTTCTTTCCAGCGACATCTTCGGCAAACTTAACCCAGAAATTCTCTCACCCTCTCCCTCGTACTTTGCTGACCACTGCCGACCACCGCTCCGCTCCTGCTTCACCAACTACCACGCCACTGGCTCCCTCACCACTGTCCCTCAGCTGCTGCCGGACCTGGAGACCCGCCGCTCACGCCTCATCGCACGCTGCCGTCGCTGTCCAGCTCACCTCAGCCGCAGCCCGCAGATACGTTGCTGCCGACGCCGCCAAACTCGAGGTAAGTCGATATCTACTAACCTATATGACGTTAACTCAGTCATTGCTTGGTGAAATGCGTCCTGTAAACTAACACTATTCTAGGGTACTTGCGTTGATTCGTGAGCTTCGAGGTCGTCGGGATTTTTGTCTTTGAACGGATTGGTTTGAGTTTGGAGCCATATATGTGTTGATCTTGGTATTTTAAAACCTTGATTTCAAAATCTTATGTTGGGGACCCGAAACTTGCCGACCCACCGATGTGCGGTTTTCAATATTTCACGATATAGGTACTGTTTTGATGAAAATTATCAAGTTTTGCGGCATGAGCACGTTTTAAATCCACGCCTGTGAATTTCGGGCAATGATAGGGGTGGAACAATGAAAGTTGATTTCAATCTATCCCGGTATTTAAACTCTTGATTTTAGGAAAGGTTTTGTGGTCACAGGTTTGGTGCATCTCTAAGATTTCATTGCGCGTGGACTTATACTATGATTTGGGATTTCGAAATCAAAGCAATTTCACATATTGTTGATACAAAAATGTTTTGGCATTAATTTGATTAGACGACTACACCATGGTTGAAATGTTACCGGTAGATCGTTGGGACAACTATGCCCCGGATGTCAAGTTGCCTGGATGATCGTGATGGCGATGCCTTTGGATGCCTGGGACATCATGACATGGTAAGCCTCGAAGGTGCCTCGGGAGTCGAGATGCCTCCCAACTCCCGGGAGTGTGACATAACACGTATCGGATGCTTGAGGACATCATACGTGGTGAGCCTCGGAGGTTCCTTGTGATGCCAGGTGGGCTATGAGATGGTTGGAGGTGTGACGTAACACGCTCTAGACACTCAGTGACTGAAATATGAAACTGGAGGTCCTCATGATGCCAAGGAGGGTGTGAGAGCCTGGAGGGATGCAAACACTAGTCCTTCCGAAAGATGGTGGTAGTGATTTGAGATAAAATGAGTTTCTAAATTTCATTGGTTTTGGATATGCCGTTTTGTTATGATATTCTCCTGAATTGATGTCTACTCCTTGCTCCAGTTGTGTGATTTGTTGCGGATTGTGTGGAGTCGGGTAGCAATAGACATGTGTAATATAGTTTAGTAGAATTTTGACTACTGAGTAGTTGTACTCACCCCTCGTGGGGCTAACATATTACAGAGACATAGAGATGCCGCTACAGCCCGCGTCCTCTATTATGCTTTATGGTATCCCCATTGACCTCAGATTGGAGTAGACGAAGCACCCCGACCCGAACCTGATAGGGATCATATTCATTTGGATTTGAGTGATTCTTAACGTAGACACCTGACTTACCACAGGCCCGATGCTTATGGGGTTTGTTGTCCTGTATGCCCAGGTCAATGGGCTCATGGTAGGACCACAATCACTGTTGGGGGATGATCATGATGGGTCGAGCGGGGTAGAGTAGTGGAGGACTCGGGAGGATTGCAGTAAATTTTTGGAAGGCAAGTCATGACGCCAGGCAACGATGTGGATAGATAGTTGGATAGTTGGTCCCATTTTGGTTTAGCCAAATATAGGAATTTTTGGCCTATCTGTACCGACTAATGTCGTCCGAAAGACATAAATAAATAAAGTGCCTAGTTGGTATATAGTGTGCAGCATTCTCAATTTGATTGGAGTATGTGTTCGCTTCCGCAATAGTTTAGCGTGGGGACCAATGAAAGTTACGGCATAGGTGAATCTTAAGAGTCGAGGGTCGCTTAAACAAAGCCGCCATCTCAAAAGCATACCACCACAATGGAGTGGTATCAAAGCAAAGGATAGCTAGGATGGTGAAATGCCGTGGCAACCCCAAGGGGTAAGGGCCGCCACATACACTTCTTATCATTATTTCATCTCAAGAAAATATAAAATGGACTAGGTTTTGTATTTTCGTGATTTCTTTTGACTTGTACTAATTCGAGTCATCTTCTTTCGAAGGTACTGAAAAACGACTTAAAAACAGTCTATCATATGTACTCACCACTAAACAAGAATGGAGAACGAAGACACCCATGCTCGTGTTATTAGCATGGAGAACCAAATGGCATAGATGATGGCGCTATTAGTTAATCCCTCCAACCAAGTGAAAAAATTAACTCTCGTAGCTCTTGCTACTCCTACCAGAAATCCTCCTACTGGGCCCTTTAATGTGCTGGTAGCAGAACCCATAAGAAAAGGGCCTGCTAAAGAGGTTTCTACTACAACCCTGATAGTTATTGATTTAGAGACTTCATCTAAGGAGACCCCAACTCTATATTTTGAAGAAGAAAGTTCAAGATGCCTCGCAAAGATTGAGGAATGCCTTTGCATGCTACAAGGCTATCAACTGCAGGGGTTTGATAAGTTGTCGCCCTTCACCAAGGTTAAGGTCCCTAAATTTTACAATGAGCCCAAATTTATGATGAAGTATGACGGTATTGGATGACCTAAGACCCACTTGAAGTACTATCTAAGCAAGATGTCCCATTACTCAAACAATCCTCCGTTTCTGATTAACTCCTTTCAGGATAGCTTGGTTGGTCCTGCATTGACATGGTTTATAGAGTTGGACTTGGAGAAGATCCATACTTGGGAGGATCTCACTGATGAATTCCTCCAACAATATAAGTTCAACATTGAGATCGCTTTGACCCGAGAGGAATTAGTTTGGGTCGAGAAAATGAGAACTGAAACATTCAGAGCTTATGCTCAAAGATGGAGAGCTACTGCATCTCAAGTAAAGCCATCCCTATTTAAGAAAGAGGCGATGAAATTGTTGCTTCAAGCCATGCCTCAGGATTTCTTCGAGAAAATGTATAACTACACCTATATCAACTTTACCACATTAGTGGAGTTAGGTGAGTGCATTGAGGGGATCATGTGTGAAGGAAGGTTGACTGAGACCATGAACCGTCGATATGCCCCAAAGAGAGATAAGGAATCAACTATGGAGATTACTTATACACAAAACTCCTCTTCTCAGAAAATGTACAATCCTCAGGCTCATAAACATGCTGTGGAGATAAGGAGCTCTTCCCAAAAGTTTGAGCGTAAAGGAAAAGCCCCTTAAAGGCAATTTACTCCATTGCCTAGATCCATGTCTCGGCTACTTCCGATGCTAATTGAAAGTCATCTCGTGATGAGAGAGATCCCAAGGGATAATTCGCTAAAGTTCCCTTGGTTCGACCTTAATAAGACATGTGAATATCACACGGGAGAGAAAGGTCACCATGTGGATAACTGCCTTATGCCCCGCTCCAAGATCCAGAACTTGCTAGATAAGAAACCCCTCACCTTCAAGGATTTAATGCCAAATCTCCAACAAAATCCCTTTTAAAAACACTTTGCAGATGTCAACATGATTTTTGGGGATGATCACAAACATATACTCCTAATGGGTATCCAAAAGTTGGAACAAACCATGCCTTTTGCTAATCGCCAACTAGAAGGTGACATCACTCGTGATGAGAAGATAACTTGCTTAGCAAAGCTAACTGAGCTGGGAATTATCTAATGTGAAGATGGTGAGCTCTCTTCAAGACATATGTCTCCAATTGAAGTTGATTTGTCTGGCGAGGATATAATCTCAAAAGTCACAAAGAAGGCTGGGAATCCAAGTTATGATGACACTCGAAAGGTGGATCATCAAGCTACGAAAAGCAAGACTCTGACATTAGAAGCGAGGATGAATATAAAGCTTCTCGCATGGATCGTGAGTTTGTTCGAAAAGCTCATGAAAATAGTGAAGTTGTTAGTATCATTAGCCAACCAAGTGGCAAATATGACTTTAAAATGAAGTTCACACCACCACCAAGTTTCTTCGTTGACGTGAAGGATATTGTCCCGAGCGGATGGGATGATGAAGAAGACCTTACTTTAACTTTGCCAAAAGATAAAGAAGTCCACTCCGATGAGGAGGATGAGGATGAATACAAAACATCTCGCTGGAATTGTGAGTTCGTAAGGAAAGTCCATGAGAGAGGTGAAGTGGTGGGCACCTTGGGACAATCAAGTGGGAAGTATGACTTTATGGTCAAGTATACTCTTCCAAGTTATTTCCAAAACCCCAAAGATATCGTCCTTAATGGATGGGAAGATGAATTTAGGGATGACTTCATGGCTATGATTAAGCCTGTTATGATTGATCTAACTAAGGAGAAAATCCCCCATGGGGCTGATGCAACTGACAAGAGCATCATCAAAGTCGGCTCATTGATTGACAATTTTGGAGCCACGAAGATCTCAAGCGTGCATTTTGGACCCATTGTGATTGAATTGCCACCAGAAGTTGGTCAATGTTCTAATACCATTGTGACTCCTACTTATGACACTAAAGCGGCCCCTTGGAACTATAACACAAATGGAATTGATGTCATCACTTGATTAGGTCGAATCTACCCACCATGTGAAGGTGTGGAAAAGAAGGCCGTAACTAATGAGGAAGCTGAACAATTGCGTAGACCAATTGAGTAGGATGCCTCCACAAATTTCCCCATTGGAGCTTTTCAAGACCTCTAGAAAGCATAGAAATTCCCTCCTCAAAATCTTGAATGAAGTCCACTTGCCTAACACCATTGGAGAGGTACAATTGGAGGAGTTTGCAGGTGCTATACTTCTTAAAGATCAGATAACCTTCTCTGAGAAAGACCTCCCTCCCGAGGGCCAAGCACATACTGAGGCGCTATATGTGTCCGCTCAATATATGTGTCCACCCTCCATCAATTGAGGATAGGGAATGGAAAATGTCCACCCTCCAAAGATTCTCGTTCAAGCTTTTGACGGGATGGGAAAAGAATCGATAGGGGAAATTGACTTGCCACTAACAATTGGCCATGTTACCATTACTCAAAAATTTCAAGTACTGGATTTTCTAAGCAACTTTAGCCTACTATTGGGATGGCCTTGCATCCATGCTGCGGGATCATTCCTTCCAATCTTCATTAGATGATGAAACTGGCCGTGAGAGGCTAAAGAACAGTGTACTGTCTCCCCTATCCCTGGGAATCCCTAGACCTATGAGCTTGTCATGACCACGATCTGGGTTGATGAAGGCCAACCTTAGTTGGTACTCCATCGATTCAAGGCATGGTTTTGTCGCGAGCCTGACGGAGTTCGGGAAGGCCCAATGGATGATTTTGACGAACCTGTTGTCGAGGGTGAAGGTGAGGAGGTTCTTGACCTTGCGTTCGATGCTAATACCATCACTAATATCGAGGCGAACCAGTTGCCCGAGGGTGAAGAGCCTGTAGAAGAGGTAGCTGACCCTCTAGATCTCGACATTCCTAACGATGTCGTAGTGGACCTTGATCCCAAGTAGGAGGGTCTGGGGTAGGGTTAGCTTAGTAGCCTTTTTGAGTTAGACTATTTTGTATATGACCTAGTTTGTTTATAAAATGTGTTTTCTGTAAATTGATTGTCCTACTTTTTTATCCCATGTTGATTGTTGTTTGGAGATTGTTATTTCGTTTTTGTATGTGCAATAAAATGAATGGGTTGGTGATGCGTCCTGGGAATGTCGCAATTTAATCAACCACCGAGGAATGTGCGCACACTCGAGGTTCAGGGCTTAACATCACACCATAAGGAAAAACAAAAATCCTATGTTTTGGATGGTGCGACCATGAGCCAATGAAGGAGGGAAGCGAGCAAGGAAGAGGAAAGATGAAGGAGGAGAGCTATGCAAGAGGAAAAATGCAGTTTGAAGATTAGAATTCAAGGGAAAAAAAGATAGGGTTTTGGACTTTTGGGCTTACAAAACCGATTCCCAAACTGATCTGGTTCCGGAGTTGGTATTCACTCGGAATTAGAAAATAGACTGGTTAAAACTGATTTCGAATTTTGGGAACCGGTTCTCGAACCAATTTAAATGAAAGCTGATTCCTAGACCTGTTTTCCAGGTGGATAGGCCCAATTCTCGAGTGGACCCAGTCCAGTAGCACACCCCTCCCCATCTTTGCCTATGGTCCTCAACTATGAGTCAATATAACCAGTTTTCTCTTTTCATTTGGCCGCGAAGCGACGTGGCATTTGCCCGGGAGCCTCTTTTGTCACCTAATGCTATCAACTACTTGACAAACGGATTTGCTCAATTATTTTAATGAAGCGAGACAACAAATTTTGAGTGGAATTTGGGCAACCGATGGTCCCCATTTATCCTGTAGAGGAAAAGACAAAACGAGTTGGAGCATAGAAAAGTCACACGCTTATTGAAAAATAAAAATAAAATACATGCATTCGATCGAATCCGGCAAAGGATACTTCTGCGAACCAGCTGGCCGTTAGCTATGCAATTTTATATATGGACTCCAAGTTCCAAGCACTTTCGTTATTCAAACGGGTGGCTAACCAGTTTTGACCATTGATTTGTCTTTCGTGATCACGGCCTCCGTCTTATTTCCTTTTCTATTTTATTTTTTCAATTACGGAAGATTTTATGTAATACAGCGCGCTTTGTAGCAACTAGGAACTACCGACCTAAAGATTCCATCTTTTCCGGGATGCTCGTGCCCTCAGCCAGATATTTTTTTTCTACCCAAAGTAGTGTCCAGATTGATTCCCCAAATTCAATTGATCGGCAAAAAAGAAAAAAAAAAATCATTAAATAACTCTGTATGGGATGATGGTATGGGGGAACTAGGCAAGCGAGTTAATGGTTTCGATGGTCGTATTATAGTGGTACTGAGTTTAGTGAAATTTATTTGTCATATCAGTACTCAGACTTGATAATCCTTTGAATTAGCTAGTTTTTATGATGGAGATTTGAAATTCAATTAGGATCAAGTTGGCACCTATTATGCGACTAATTTATGATGGATCATCTTCTCTTCCATGATTGGAGGAAACTTTTGCTGGGAAAACATCTCTATGGAATTTTGATAATTACAAAACTATTTTCGGTGCTAATGCTTTCTATGACAAGTGCAGATGGTGAAGTTTGTTAATGATTATCAATGATTTCCTTGCATCAGGAAAGAAGAGAAACTAGGCTTTGACATTTAGGAGAATGAGTACTTATGTGAATGTTGTGTGATGGTCGCTTGGAAAGATTAGAGTTGAGGTACTGTTCTTGGGAGTCTTTGGGTATTGATAGAGATGGAATGATCATTTCTCCCGTTGCCACGTGTCATTTCATCCGTATCGTCATTACAGATCGTACATAGGACTACTCACAATTTACATTTGGTGATGCTGCTCATAGGATTGTGATGGAGATGCATCGGCTCTAATGACGGTGAGATATGTGCTGGACTGCTGATAGTGCAGAAAATAGCCATTGAAGGACTAAACTCCGTAGCCGAAAAATTGAGAAAGAAATGAGAAAAATAGCTGTCAGTTTTTTTGACATCAGACAAGGTCTTCATAAAATTCGAATCACAAACTCCCCATGAGTTTTCGTTCCGCAGAGCGGTCACTTCCGGTACCTAAGGTTGAATTTGCTTCTGGAATGTCGTATGCACTCAACTAGTTCACAAATATTCTCTCGAAAGACGTGTTCGTGGATATTGAGATGCAAAAACCGATTTACCAAATCCATCAATAAAGTGAGAAAACAACTTTTTAGTGGATATGTAAGAAAACAAATGTCTGATCGATGGTACCCAATTATCATGTCGAGGAAAAGACCAGACGACTTGGAATACAAGGTAGAGAGAGACTTGGAATACAGAAAACCCACACCCGCAATCCATAACCTAAAATATAAAAAACATTGAAACTAATACTGAAAAGAAAAAAAAAAAAAGCCACACGTTTGATCAACTCCTACAAGGACCGTTCTGCGAACTCGATGGTCGTTGACAATCAGTCGGCATCATCATGGCTCGGAGACGTTGGCGGTGGTGGCGGGTTCGGGGGCTCTGGCAGCGGAGTCGTGATCACGATCCCATCCCTGGGCCCAGGCGGAAAGGGGGGCCGATCTACGGGGTCGAACATAGGCGGCGGTTCGCCAGTAGTCATCAGCTTGGGGGTTAAGCCTCTGAGTTGGGTTCTTGAATCGGACTTGTAGGATGATGGTGTGGGCAACCAAGCACGTTGCCTCACGGATGAGATGACCGTACGATGTCGCAAGTACAATCTTCTTTGTAGGGGAAAGAGCGACTAGACAATTTTATTTATACACAGAACCCCCAACGCGTCCCAAGTTTCATCATTTACGAAATTCACATAGGATGATAATTAGTTTGGACAACTAAGTTGTCCGTGAGCAACTCGGTTTTTGTCTGCATGCAAGCTCAGTCTATCTTGCTTTGTCCTTTTCGCATATGCAAGATGCTATACGTCAACGCGCTTTGTTGCCAACTGCTTAAAATATTAACCTTTCGAAGAGGTTCATGTACCTAATTATATAATATAAATTGTTTCTATCCGAAAGTACAAATGGCCATTATTTTATGCCCAAATAATAACGTGGGAAAGATATTCATATCATTTCTTTATTCGTCAAATGAAAGGGGAAATCGAGGGGCGGCGAACGGAAAGGCAGCCGCCCTCTCTGCCATCAACTCCGTTGCAAGTTATAGTGGTGCCGTTTCGGTGAAATTTTTCATTCAATTGAGAATTCAGACTTAGATACTCTGAATTAGTCCATTATTCTAAGGGAGATTTGAAAATTTGACTAGGAAGGGCAGGACACCTAATTACCTACGGAAGAATTTACCTCTGGAATGGTGCATGCTATCAACTCCTTCAGAATTTCTTTTGGGATGATAAATGTCTTATCGATGGTATCCATTTATCCTATGGCAGGAAGACGAAGTGACTTGGAATAAGAGGTAGAGAGACTTGAAAAAAAATAAGAAGGAAAACAACCCGACACACTTAATCCAAAAATGGCAGAATAATAATAATAATAATAATAATATTATTATTATTATTATTATTATTATTATTATTATTATTATTATTATTATTATAGATGAATAAATAAATATTTAAAATATGATCACACCATTTCATCGAATCCGGCAAAGTTCCTTCTGCGACCCGGCCTGTCTTTGCCTATGGTCATCAGCTATGAGTCGATACAACCAGTTCTCTTTTCATTTGCCTGCGAAGCGACGTGGAATTTGCCTGCGAGCCTCTTTTGTTACCTAATGCTATCCAGTACATGACAAACGGATTTGCCCAATTATTTTAATGAAATGAGACAACAAATTTCGAGTGGAATTTGCTACCGATGGTACCCATTTATCACTTGGAGGAAAAGACAAAACGAGTTGGAATACAGAAAAGCCGCACGCTTATTGAAAAATAAAACTAAAAGAAACGCATTCGATCGAATCCGGCACAGGATACTTCTGCGAACCAGCTGGTCGTTAGCTCTGCAATTTTATATATGGACCTCCAAGTTCCTAGCACTTTCGTTATTCAAACGGATGACTAACCAGTTTTGACCATTGATTTGTCTTTCGTGATCACGGCCTCTGTCTTATTTGCTTTTCTTTTTTCTCTTTTTCCAATTACAGGGGATTTTATGTAATCCAGCGTACTTTGTAGCAACTAGGCACTATCGACCTAAAGATTCCATATTTTCCGTGGGACTTGAGCCCCTCGTCTCAACCGAATTTTTTCTTTTTTCTACCCAAAGTAGTGTCTAGATTGATTCCCCAAATTCAATTGATCACGACAAAAAAAAAAAAAATCATTAAATTACGTTGTATGGGTTTATGGTACAAGGGAACTTTTGGAGAAAACCCATTTTTGTTTTGAAGCTGACAAAACATTTTCCTTAGTTTAGTCTAAAGAACTCCATAAGCTACTGTCAAAGTCTGAAGACTGCTAGACTTTAATCTTAAAGTCTGACCTCATTGACAAATTCCATACCGAAGAATAAAGACTTATCCAGATGAAGATTTATCTTTAAGGATTCGGTTCGTTTGGTTCATGGAAGATTTTATGGCTGAATATAGCATCTTATGATCAATTATTCTTATTGAAATATACTCTGATATGAAGATCTTTTGAAGGGCGAACAAACTCGGAAGGTTCTTCTTATGGAAACCAAGATCCTGATTATATGGGCGAGCAGGATTGATGGGCTATCATCACATTCCTTAAATGACTCGAGATCTCCTTAATTAATTCTGTCCAACGGGTAGATTGAAAGAACTCCTTTGGAAAGTGCCAACGGATGAAGAGGCATGGAAGAGTATATAAGGAAGACTCTTAAGTTTTCTAAGTCTATGTGTGAAAGAAAAAATTTCGAAGTTTGAAGCTTCCTAGTTCATTGCTACTTCAGTTGTTGAGCTAAAAGTTGTACTCAAAAGAGAGAGCAAACACCTATGAGACTTTGTAAGAGTGTAGTAGAGGTTCTACACTGAGAAGTCAATGACGTGAGATTGTAAAATCTCTTTTGATTCATAGTGAAATCTAGTTAGTGGGCTATCAATGCGGGAGAGTGGACGTAGGCTTGATCTAAGCCAAACCACTATAAACCTTGTGTTCCAATTCCCTTTCCTTAACTCCTTACTTTTATTCATTGCTTTATATAATTGTTTAAAGCTGTTTACTCTCTTAGTCAATTATTTTTAAAAGGCAATTTATTACTATTCAGTCTTGCGAGAAATTTGTTTTTTACACCTATTCACCCCCTCTAGGTGTTCTTACTAGCTCTTTCAATTGGTATAAGAGCCTGTGTGTTCATTTTATTGAAGTGTTTTTATTTCTGAGTTAAAGATTTATGGCTAGTATTTTGGCTCCAAGTTTGGTTGAAGGCCAAAGCAACACCAAACCCCTTTACTTTTATGGGAAGGAATACAATGTGTGAAAATATAAGATCAAGGCATTCCTGAGATCAACAAATTCCCTAGAATGGGACATAGTAGAAAAATTGATTATTCCCAAAGCTACATCCAGCTCAGAAAGAGGAAAAGAAGTTGCAGACGCTAGCGAAATGGCACAAGAAGAAATAACCAAAAGACAAGCTTTTGATGCTAAAGCCATTTACTTTTTATATTGTGCTTTATCTCCTATTGAGTATAATAGAATTTCATCTTGTGAAACAACCAAAGAAGTCTGGGATAGGTTGCACGTTACTTATAAAGAAACTAATCGAGTTAAAGAAACTATTCTACTCAGACAATATGAAGCCTTCAAGATGAAGCTAGGAGAATCTATCACTGACATGTTTAGTCGTTTCACAGAAATTGTAAACGGTCTAGCATATCAGGAACAACCAATCTCAAGACCAATAAAGGTTAATAAATTGCTACGTGGACTCTCCAAAGACTGGAATCACGTGAAGACTTCAATAAGAGAAATCCAGAGTATCATGTCGCTCTCTATAGATGAACTAGTCGGCACACTTCAATCATATGAAGTTTAGCAAATCAATGAGGAAGAAAATCCTAAAGGTAAGAAGTCAATTGCTTTAAAATCTAACGATGATTCTAATACAGATTTATAAGATAATATGGATTATGAAGAACTAGCACCCATGATAAGGAGATTCAGAAAGTTGAATAGAAAGGGAAGGAGATTCAACTGGAAAAAGTAAGGCGCTAAAAAATTTCAGAATAAATCAACTGAGGATAATGAAGTCAACAAATATGTGATATGTTTTGGATGCAAGAAAAAAATGGGCGCATCAGACCCAACTATCCTTTGTTGTAGAAAAAGAAGGGAAGAACTAAGAAATACATAAAGGCTCTCAAAGTAGAGACATTGAGTGATACTGAATGCGAAGAAAGTGATGAAGAATATGCCAATATATGTCTAATGAAAAATTCATAATCAGACTCAGATCTTTAAACAGATTCAGACTCAGACAACGAAATCGAGGTTAGTAATTTAAAGATTCCTACTAAAGTCTCGAAGTACATAGATGAACTTTGTCTTAGTCTTAAAACCTCCTTTAAAATGATTTCTAAACCGAAGAGGGAGAATTCTAAACTTAAGCAATATGAAACCTTTTGGAAAGAAAAGTTTGAAAATCTAGACAAAAGTTTTGCTAATTTGAAAGAAAATGTAGATTCTCTTTTAAAAGAAAATACCTTTTTAAAAGAGGATATTTCAAATATCACAAAAAGGTTTTCAATTGGATCTGAGAAATTGGAAAAAATTCTTTAAGTTCAAAGATCTTATTTAAACAAATCTGGTTTGGGAATGATACCAGAAACCATTTCTCTAATTGATTTTCCAAAGATAAAAGAAAGAATCAAACAAAGTCCTACAAAAACGTTTTACAAAAATCATTTTCAAAGAGATTTTGTAAAACCCATTGGTCAAAGTGCTCTCATATGTTCAAAGTGTAAAAGCTCAGAACATTTTGAGGAAGAATGTCCCAAGGTTTGGAGACCTGTTAAGAAGGATTGGGCAAAAATTGTATTTTGTACTAACTCCCTTGAACCCAAGAAGATATGGGTTCCAAAAAAAGCTCGAGTTCCTTTTATAATTGTAAGTCACTATTAAGAAAAAGATCAAGTGGTATTTGGATAGTGGTTGTTCGAGACACATGACTTGAGATTCAAGCTATTTCGTTAAGCTTGTACAAATAGATGATGAAAAAGTTTCTTTTGGTGAGACTAACAAAGGAAAAATTGTTGGATGTGGAACTGTGAAAATTGGAAGTCTCATAATCAACAATATTTTCTTGGTGGAAGGATTAAATTACAATCTACTCAGCATTAGTCAACTGTGCGATACTGGATTCAAAATCAATTTCCAAGAGGGAATTTGTTTGGGAACTAGTAAAGAACTATCTCAATCCTTCACTCGACGAAGACATGAAAATATATATTTTCTGGATATAAAACTAGAAAACTCTCAGTGTCTAATATCCATTCAAGACAAAGCAAATCTTTGGCATCGAAAGCTTGACTATGTTAATATGAAGCAAATTGCCAAGATCTCTTTTAAGAAACTTGTTCGCGGACTCCCCAATCTATCTTTTCAAAATACTGATCCATGCACACCATGTGTTTTGGGAAAACAGGTTAGAAGTTCTTTTAAACCTATAAATCAAGTTTCTACTAATCAAGTTTTGCAGCTTTTGCATATGGATCTCTTTGGACCAACCAAAACTCAAAGTATTTGTGGAAAGAAATATTGTCTAGTAATTGTGGATGATTACTCTCGCTTTACATGGATATACTTCCTAACAAGTAAGTCCGAAACATTCCCTTACTTTTTAAAATTCGCTAAGAAGGTACAAAATGAAAAATGTTATACTATATCAAGCATTCGGACATACCATGGAGGTGAGTTTGAAAATCAAGACTTTGCTAAATTTTGTGATGAATTTGGTATTCAGCATGCTTTTTCTTCTCCAAATACTCTAGAGCAGAATGGAGTTGTGGAAAGAAATAATAGATCTTTGCAGGAGATAGCAAGAACCCTTTTAATTGAAAGTAATATTTCTTCTCGATTTTAGGTTGAAGCAGTTTCAACAACTTGCAATATTATTAACATAGTGTTTTTAAGGCCTATTTTAGAGAAATCTCCTTATGAAGTTTTTAAAGGAATTCTTATTTTCATTTGTTTGGTTGTAGGTGTTTTATTTTGAAGAATACAAATGATCGAACTAGTAAGTTTGAGAAAAAATTAGATGATGGAATTTTCCTTAGGTACTCAATCTCAAGCAAAGCCTACAGAGTATTCAACAAGAAGACTCAGTTTGTGGAAGAATCTATGAACGTCAAGTTCCAAGACTCTATGCAGATTCAACTGGATCAGACTCAACTTGAAAATTCTGAACATGTTCCAAACGTTCCAAAGTTTACTTCCCCCGAAGTGGTTCAGACTCCTAAAGCTTAACTACAAGATGTTCTAGAAGAATCAACTGAAGTAGAGGATCAGCAGACTCACAAACCAACTAGTAACCGGAAGCATAAGTCAAGTCATCCCAAACAACTTATCATTAACAACATTGATGAAGGAATTTGTACCAGATCCAAAAGGCGAGAAGAGTTTAGTGCTTTAGCACTTGTTTCTGAAATTGAACCCAAAACTGTAGAAGAAGCATTGATTGATGAAAGCTAGATTGAAGCCATTCAAGAAGAACTCCGATAGTTTAGCATCAATGATGTTTGGGAATTAATTCCTAAAACTAAATGTAAATTTGTTATTGGAACTAAATAGGTTTTCAGGAACAAGGTGGACGAAAAAAGAAAAGTGGTTAGAAACAAAGCAAGACTCATGGCCAAATGATATGCGCAAAAAGACAGAATAGACTATGACAAAACCTATGCACTAGTAGCGATATTAGAAGTAATTAGATTATTACTTGCTTTTACTTGCTATAAAAATTTCAGGTTATTCCAAATGGACGTGAAAAGTGTATTTCTAAACGGATTTATCCAGGAAGAAGTTTAAGTGGAACAACCTCTTGGTTTTGAAGATCCAAGAAAACCAGATTCAGTTTAGAAACCGAAAAAGACCTAATATGGACTAAAGCTGGCATCTCAAGCTTGGTATGAAAGGTTAAGTAAATTTCTAACACAAAATGATTTTGTTAAAGGAAAAGTAGACACTACTTTATTTATTGAAAATGAATGTAAAGATTTTCTACTGGTTTAGATTTATGTTGATGATATCATATTTGGTTCACCTAATGAATATCTCTGCAAGAAATTTTCTAGACACGTGCAGGATGAATTCAAGATGAGTATGATGGGTGAGTTGACTTTCTTTATGGGATTACAAGTTAAACGATCAAATGAATGAATTTTCATTCACCAAGAAAAGTATACAAAGGATCTTATCAAGAAGTTTGGATTTGAGAATTGCAAAAAGACACAGATGCCTATGTCAAGTTCTTTGACACTGGATAAAGATGAAGGAGGAAAGAGTGTAAACCAGAAACTATACAAGAGCATATTTGGTTCACTTCTTTACCTTACTGCATCTAGACCTAACATTCTATTTAGTGTTTGTGACTATGCTAGATTCCAATCAAATCCCAAAGAATCTCATTTAATTGCTGCAAAGCGCATCATCAAATACGTTACAACAATTCTAAAGCTAGGTCTATGGTATTCTAAAGAATAAGACTTTACTCTCCTTGGATATTCAAACGCAGATTTAGCAAGATGCAAAGTGGACAAAAAGAGTACTTTTGGTACATATCAATTGCTTGGAAACAAGCTGGTATCATGGTTTTCAAGAACACAGAGTACCGTAGCTCTTTCAACAACTGAAGTAGAATATGTAGCTCTTGGAAGTTGCTGCTTTCAAACCTTATGGATAAGGCAACAACTAAGAGACTTTGGAATTGAAGAATCGTGTATCGAGATCAAATGTGACAACACTAGCACCATTAATCTCACAAAGAATCCAATTCTTCATTCAAGGGAAAAAAAATATAGAGATTCAACATCATTTTATTAGAGATCATGTTTAGAATGGAGAAGTTATGATACAGTTTATTGACTCGAAGAATCAGCTGGCGGACATATTTACAAAGTCACTGAAGAAAAGTCTATTTGAATCTATTCACACCAAACTAAACATTATACACTTTATTAGTTAAAGTTTGAAGATGATCAGACTCAGAATAACCAAAAGTTGTGACTGTAAGTTATCTCTATTCTAGTAATTTAATTTTTGGATAAAAAAATTGAAAAGGTACGTTTACTTTTTGGATCGTTATTTACTTATTTTATTTTTAGAATTATCTTTTTCGGTTTTTGAATTTATGGCAATTTTTCATTTTCAAAAAGAAAGTTTTACCTTTTCCTTTATGATGATCCGTATACATCATTTCATCTACTTTATGTATTGTTGATTTTCATCTTCTTCATTTTCACTCTCAAACCCTAGAATACGAAATTCTCACTTGTTCTCACTTTCTCTCTAGTTTATTCCAAAAAGATCTCACCTTTTTCACGAACGAGTTCGAGAATTTCACCCAAAAAGCAACTATGTCTTCAAGAAAGTCTTTTAGAATCGCTAGTAAGGGACCACAGCAAATGCGTGAGGGTCATACGCACTTCGATCTGACCGAGGAATATGACTCTCCTCAGTAATAGCAGCAAAGTCCACAACATTCTCAACCACGCCAGTCTTCTCAATACAGGACACAAGGTCCTCCACATAATCAACTAGAAGAAGAAATTGTGGAAGATGTAGAACCTGTAAGAATGCTAACTCCTAAAGTTCTTTTCAAACTTTATTCTAAGTTGAAAGAATGTGGTATTGCAATGACTTTGATCGATGA
Organism: Eucalyptus melliodora; assembly: GCA_004368105.4. Taxonomy (NCBI): domain Eukaryota; kingdom Viridiplantae; phylum Streptophyta; class Magnoliopsida; order Myrtales; family Myrtaceae; genus Eucalyptus; species Eucalyptus melliodora. Next base: position 15,396,178 of record CM023402.3, read on the forward strand.
ATTTCTGAGAGAGAGGGGTTACAAGAATGAAACCTTATTCCTGCGTGAGATGGAAAAGATGGACATTGCGCCTAAAGGGTTGGCTAATAGAACATTTGCCAACTTTCTGAGTGACCCACGTTTTGGTACTTTCAATCAGCCTGAAGGAAAATACGACAATGAAGATGTTCACACAATTTCAGCCTAGAATGGGAGTGGCTGCAAATGTTCGTGGTGAGGAAGCAAATATTTTCCGCTCTAAGGATCATAAGACGACCTACTCAAATTTGCTGAAGCAAGGGGTTATGAATCCAAGGAGTGTTGATTTTGATTTTCTTGATTCGGTGAATGTAAATCTCAGGGAGAAGTGTGCACTCCTTTAAATGGAATAATTTTGCTGTAAGACAACGGTCGCCTATCCAGCACTCACAGCGTACTTCTATTCAAATCTATCATTTTTGGATAAGAATAGATTTTCCTTTACAGTTAGGGACAAGGAATTTGTAGTTCATCTAGACACCTTGGCCGATGTGATTGGGGTGGAAAGAGGGTGTTTCCAACCAACCAGTGTATCAGTTGCTCCTGCTACACTAGAACTTGTACGAGACAGGTTTGCTGAAGTCTAAATTTCCTACACAAGGATGAATGCTTCCAACATCTTGCTTCATAAGATTGTGATCAATTGCATCCGGCCTAAGTCTACGTCAAAGACTGATGTTTCTTGTTTAGAAGCAAAGTTGATGTACGCCATCAAAATTGGCTACAAGTTCTCTCTATCTCACACTATCATCATGCACATGTACAGGACAATGGTAAAGGATAATGGACAACTCCCTTACTCTATTCTTATCACAAGACTCTTCAGACACTTCAACATTTCGTATTCCAGCTCCTTTGTGTATGCAAAGCATTGCTTCAATGGTGATTAGATTGAAGATAATTATTAAGATGTGTCTGAAATAGCTCAGCAAGGCTTTAGAGAGCATGAAGGAGAAGTCTTATGTCAAGGCAAAGCAAGACTTCGCAACAACAAAGTAGAACGTCAAGGAACCAATGACTGAACCTATCAAGAAGAGGAGAGCACTCATCTTGGAGGATGAAAACGAAGAGGATGACATTACTCTCTCCGCCTTTGCCTTAAAGAATTTACAGAGTTTTGTTTAACTTTCAAAAGGAAAGAGAGACAGCAAAGGAAGAAGAGACTAAGAAGAGAGATAAGGGAAGAGAAGAGATGAGAATAGAGGAAGAAGAAGGAAGAACATAGGAAAGAAGAAGAGAAGAAGAAGAAGAAGAAGAAGAAGAAGAAGAAGAAGAAGAAGAAGAGGGTCAAGAGGACTCTTTTGAACCAATCCTGGCTGTATCTTTGTCAAGTGACTCTGAAAAGACAAAGAGTGGAACTGCTGGAGAAAAATGAAAAGGGACACATCACTCAAATGTTGAAGCTAAAGCAGAACATGAAGAAGAATTAATTTCTCCACCTGAAGGCACGTAAATAGGGGGAACTGCTGAAACACGAGGTATTTTTTCACCTGCTCTAGTATCTCTTACTAGTGATGTTAATTGATCTACAGTAGATCCAGAGGATGTGTATGCCTCTCTTTACCCCGAAGCAAACATTGAGACATCCACTCCTAGTCATGGTGGATGAACTACTGAAAAACTCTCCAATCTCAAGACTCTTACAATTGACTCGGCTGGACCTAGCTCTACCCCAAAACAAATAGCAGACTTTTCAAGACTGTTGAATATCCTATTGGATTTAAGGAGACAGCACTATGGCTTGGAGTTTGAGATAAAGGATTTGAAGAAAGCTTTCTTGACCACTTCAGTTTCTCTGTAAGAACAGCTACTCGCCCTAAAGACTCAAGTGCAAGATACTGTGAAGGGTGAAGATTTACAACAACTGAAGGAGACCCTTGGAAAGCTTGAGGACACAGTCAAATCCATGGGAGAATTTCAGCTCGTTCGAATTCCAAAATAGCCATGATTTTCACACAACTATTCTCACTAAACCTTTTTGCTCGTTTATTGCTCAATCTTTTTGATGTTGACAAAAAGGGGGAGAAGTAGTGCAGATTTGTGCGTGCAGATTTATCTTTTTGAGCACATTTCTCATGTTTTTGGTTTAATTTTGATGACCTTTGGTTGGTATTTTTGGACTTCTGACTTTGGACCTTTGATTGCTATCTTGATTTGAATCTTTGAGGCTTGTAGTAACTTAGCCTGTGATACGTATTATGGATGGATAGTTATTTTATCTTGTTGGACTAACATGTTTTTCTGTGAATGTAGATTGATGCTATCCAAGTCTTAATCAACTTATTTTTATAAGATATCATGTTTGGCTTAAGTGTTGTTTTGTAGGTTAAAAATTTTCAAATCTGTAGGAAAGTTTTGTTACCATAAAAAATGGAGAGATTGTTGGAGAAAACTCCTTATTGTTTTGAATATGACAAACCATTTCCATTAGTTTAGTCTAAAGAACTCCAGATGCTACTGTCAACGTATGAAGACTACTAGACTTTAATCTCAAAGTCTGATCTCACTGACAAATTCTAGACCGAAGAATAAAGACTTATCCAGATGAAAGTCTATTTTTAAGGATTCGGTTCATTTGGTTCATGGAAGATCTTATGGCTGGATATAACATCTTATGATCAATTATTCTTATTGGAATCTACTCCGATATGAAGATCTTTTGAAGGGCAAACAAACTTAGAAGCTTCTACTTATGGAAACCAAGATCCTGATTGTATGGATGAGTAGAATTGATGGGCTATCATCACATTCTTTAAATGATTCGAGATCTCCTTAATTGATTCTATCCAGCGGGTAGATTGGAAGAACTCCTTTGGAAAGTGCCAACGGTTGAAGAGGCATGGAGGAGTATATAAGGAAGACTCTTAAGTTGTTCGAGTGTGTGAGTGAAAGAAAATTTTCAAAGTCTGAAGCTTCCTAGTTCTTTGCTACTTTAGTTGTCGAGCTAAAAGTTATACTAAAAAAAAGAGAGCAAACATCTGTGAGACTTTGTAAGAGTGTAGTAGAGGTTCTACACTAAGAAGTTAAGGACGTGAGATTGTAAAATCTCTTTTGATTCATAGTGAAATCCAACTAGTGGGCTGTCAGTGCGGGAGAGTGGACATAGGCTTGATTTAAGCCGAACCACTATAAACCTTGTGTTCCAATTCCCTTTCCATAACTCCTTATTTTTATTCATTGCTTTATATAATTGTTTAAAGCTGTTTAGACTCTTAATCAATTATCTTTAAAAGGCAATTTATTACTATTCATCTTGCAAGAAAATTTTATTTACACCTATCTACCTCCCTCTAGGTATTCTTACTAGCTCTTTCAGGAACTAGGCAAGCAGGTTACGATTTTGATGGCTATATTATAGTGGTACTGAGTTTAGTGAAATTTATTTGTCATAATAGTACTTAGATTTGATAATCCTTTGAATTAGCTAGTTTTGATGATGGTGATTTGAAATTTGATTAAGATCAAGTCGGCACCTATTATGCTACTATTATGATGGATCATCTTCTCTTCCATGATTAAGGGAAATTTTTGTTGGGAAAACATCTGTTTGGAATATTGAAAATTACAAAGCTATTTTCAGTGCTGATATTTTCTATGATGAGTGTACATGGCGAAGTTTGTAATGATTATCAATGATTCCCTTATATCAGCAAAGTTGAGAAACTAGGCTTTGACATTTAGGAGAACAAGTACGAATGTGAATGTTGTCTGACAATAGCTTGGAAAGACTAGAGTTGAGGTGCTATTCTTGGAAGTCTTTAGGTACCGATTGGGATGGAAAGATCATTCATCTTGTTGTCACGTGTCATTTCGTCCATATCGTCACTATAGACTGTACACCTGATCACCCTCAATTTACATTTGGTGATGCTGCTTATAGGATCATGATGGTGATGCATTGGCTCTAATAATGGTAAGATATATGTTGGAAGATTACTGTTGATAGTGCAGAAAATAGTCGTTACAAGACTGAACTCCGTAGCTGAAAACTGAGAAAGAAGTCAGAAAAATAGCTATTAGTTTTTTTGACATCAGACGAGGTCTTCATAAAATTCGAATCACTAACTCCCCTTGAGTTTTTGTTCCATAGAGCGGTCACTTCCGGTACCTAGGGTTGAATTGTTAGGGAATTCCTGTATAATGTTTTGGAGATAACAAAATAAATCAAAGGCTACTAACATATTTGATGGTTGATAAATAGATCATACAGATGATAGAACATGTAAAAGATATTGTCAAAGTCTGAAGATGGCCAGAAGACTGAACGTAACACATGTCCAAAGTATATTTTGAAGATTTCCTGACTTCTGTGTCAAAGTCTGAAGACTACCAGACTTTAGTGTCAAAGTCTATTCTATATTAGAAATCTGCTCACTCTGACAAATTCCAAACTAAATGTGAATGAAGAACCAGAAGACAGACTATATATTGAAGCTAAACTTATTCAGACTGTGTTTAGATCTTAAAGTTAAATCTGTTCAGAAGCAGAATATGTTCAGACCCATATCATAAAGTCTATTGCACTCAGACTTTACATCCAGATTCGACAGAACGTAATACAAGCCTCAAACATACAATGACCAGTGATCTGGTTTGGATTCCACATCAAGATTGATTTGATTGACTCAATCTAATTGATTGACAATTAAATCTTGAAGAAAAGATCTTTCGATACGAAGATTTTGTTTGTATGGGCGATTAAAATCAATTTGGGATTCTACTTTTATTACTCAATAGTTACCAAATCTTTTGGATACAGATCTATCTAATGAGTATATTGGAAGACGATCCTCAAGATACTGTCCAACAGCTAGTTTGGAAGTAGAGAAGTATTTAAGGAGATCACGGACCGATAAGCAAGTAAGAGACAGAGCGTAGAATTTATAATTCCAAAGTCTGAGCAACCTTTGTTTATACACTTGTCTTTAGTGAGCTTAAAGGTTTGTGATCGTGAGAGAAATACCAAAAGAGTGACTTAGTGAGATAGTGTGATCTACTACTAAGTGTTTGCACTCAAAGTTGTAATATTTTGTTGATTGCATAGTGGAATTCAGCCAATGAGACTGTTAGCATGGAAGAGTGGACATAGGCTTGATCTAAACTGAACCACTATAAATCTTGTGTTCTTATTCTCATTCCTCAACTTTTTTATTTTGTTCATATTTCTATTTAACTGCTAAAGTCTGATCTCGCTTAAAGTCTGCTTCTATTCAGAGTCAGTTTCAAAAGTCTGTTGTTATTCAAATTCAGGTTAAAAGTAAATGTTTTCACTGTACATTGTAGAATCTATTTTTACACCTATTCATCTCCTTCTAGGTGTTCATACTAGCACTTTTATGAATTTTCTTCTGGAATGATGTATGCCGTCAACTAGTTCACAAATATTCGCTCGAAAGACGTGGTCGTGGATATTGAGATGCAAAAATGGATTTACCAAATCGATCAATAAAGTGAGACAACAACTTTTAAGTGGATCGTAGGAAAACATATGTCTGATCGATGGTACCTAGTTATCCTGTCAAGGAAAAGACCACACGACTTGGAATAAAAGGTAGGGAGAGACTTGGAATACAGAAAACCCACACACTGAATCCATAACCTAAAATATAAAAAAAAAAAAACATTGAAACAAATACTGCAAAGAAAAGAAGCCACACGTCTGATCAACTCCTACAAGGACCGTTTTGCGAACTCGATGGTCGGTAACAATCAGTCGGCATCATCATGGGTAGGAGAGGTTGGCGGCGGTGGCGGGTTCTGGCGCTGGAGCGGCGGAGACGTGATCATGATCCCATCCTTGGGCCCGGGCGGAAAGGGGGGCCGAGCTATGGGGTCGAACATGGGCGGCAGCATGCCAGTAGTCATCACCTTGGGGGTTCTGCCTCTGAGGTGGGCTCTTGATTCGGACTTGTGCGATGATGGTGTGGGCAACGAGCACGTTGCCTCACGGATGAGATGGCCGTACGATGTTGCAAGTACAATCTTCTTTGTAGGAGAAAGAGCCACAAGACAATTTTATGTGTACATAGAACCCCCAAACGCATCCGGAGTTTCATCATTTACAAAATCCACTCACAGGTTGCTAATTAGTTTGGGCAACTAAGGGCCTATTTGTTTATTTTTATTTCTATTCCTCGGAACAAAATTTTATGTTCTTTTTTTCCGAGGAACAAAAACAGAATAAAAACGGGTTTGGTAAAACTTTTGTTCTTGAGAACAAAAAAATTATTTTTTTATTCACGAAAATAGATTTGGAACAGAAATAAAAAGTAGAAAAAAGTTGTTTTTTATTCTGAGAACAAACAATTTTTCTCTTGTTCTTTTTCTTCTTCGACCTCGCTGGTGGGTCGGTTGGGCCCAAAAATGCCGTGGCAAGGTGTTGGTTGGCCTCGCCAGGCTCACCTGGCCGCCGAGGCCTCCGGCGAGGCTCAACCTCACCCAAATCTAGTGAGGCTTCGGCAAGGCCGATGACCAGCCACAAAGAGAAAGAAGGAAAAAAAAGAAAAAAGAAAGAAGGAAAAAAAAAGAAAAATATAATAAAAATATTGAAATAATAAAAAAAAAATAACAAAATTAGACAAGTTTACCAAACACATTTTTATTTCTGGTGTAGAAATTTTTTACAGTTATCAAGCGTGTTCTTATACTTAGAAATTGTTTTCAAAAACAAGCAAAAAAAAAATTATTTCTGTTCAAAAATGCTTCTTCGAAACATAAATGTTACTAAACGCGCCCTAAGTTGTTCATGAGCAACGTGGTATTTGTCTACATGCAAGCTCAATCTATTTTGCTTTGTTCTTTTTTCTTACGGGAGATGTTATTTGTCAACGCGCTTTGTTGCCAACTGCTTAAGATACCAACTTTTCGAAGAAGTTCATGTACCTAATTGTATGATGTAGATTGTTTCTATCCGAAAGTACAAGTGTCCATTATTTATACCCAAATAACAAACCTGGGAAAGATAGTCATATCGTTTATTTATCTGTCAAATGAAGGGGAAATCGAGGGGCAGCGAACTGAAAAGCGGCCGCCCTCTCTGCCATCAACTCCGTTGCAAGTTATAGTGGTGCCGTTTCGGTGAAATTTTTCATTCAATTGAGAATTCAGACTTAGATACTCTGAATTAGTCCATTATTCTAAAGGAGATTTGAAAATTTGACTAGAAAGGGCGGGACACCTAATTACCTAAGGATGAATTCTACCTCTGGAATGGCGCGTGCAATCAACTTCTGCACAAAATTTTGGGACAATAAATGTCTTATCAATGGTATCCATTTATCCTATGGTAGAGAAGACAAAAAAGTGACTAGGAAAAGAGGTTGAGAGACTTGAAAAAATAAAGAAGGAAAACAACCCGACACGCTTAATCATTAGCAGAAATGGCAGAATAATAATAATAATAATAATAATAATAATAATAATAATAATAGATAAATAAATAATATTTAAAATATGATCACACCATTTCATCGAATCCGGCAAGGATCCTTCTGCGACCCGGCCTGTCTTTGCCTATGGTCGTCAGCTATGAGTCGATACAACCAGTTCTCTTTTCATTTGCCTGCGAAGCGACGTGGAATTTGCCTGCGAGCCTCTTTTGTTACCTAATTCCATCCAGTACATGACAAACGGATTTGCCCAATTATTTTAATGAAATGAGACAACAAATTTCGAGTGGAATTTGGGCTACCGATGGTACCCATTTATCCCGTGGAGGAAAAGACAAAACGAGTTGGAATACAGAAAAGCCGCACGCTTATTGAAAAATAAAACGAAAAGAACGCATTCGATCGAATCCGGCACAGGATTCTTCTGCGAACCAGCTGGTCGTTAGCTCTGCAATTTTATATGTGGACCTCCAAGTTCCTAGCACTTTCGTTATTCAAACGGGTGACTAACGAGTTTTGACCATTGATTTGACTTTCGTGATCACGGCCTCTGTCTTATTTGCTTTTCTTTTTTCTTTTTTTCCAATTACAGGGGATTTTATGTAATCCAGCGCACTCTGTAGCAACTAGGCACTACCGACCTAAAGATTCCATCTTTTCCGCGGGACTTGAGCCCCTCGTCTCAACCGAATATTCTTTTTTCTACCCAAAGTAGTGTCGAGATTGATTCCCCCAAATTCAATTGATCACGAAAAAAAAAAAAAAGAATCATTAAATTATGTTGTATGGGTTTATGGTACAAGGGAACTGTTGGAGAAAGCTCCTTATTGTTTTGAAGCTGACAAAACATTTCCCTTAGTTTAGTCTAAAGAACTCTAGACGCTACTGTCAAATTCTGAAAACTACTAGACTTTAATCTTAAAGTCTGACCTCACTAACAAATTCTAGACCGAAGAATAAAGACTTATCCAGATGAAGGTTTATCTTTAAGGATTCAGTTCGTTTGGTTCATGGAAGATTTTATGGCTGGATATAGCATCTTATGATCAATTATTCTTATTGAAATATACTCCAATATAAAGATCTTTTTAAGGGCGAACAAACTTGGAAAGTTCTAATTATGGAAACCAAAATCCTGATTGTATGGACGAGTATGATTGATGGGCTATTATCACATTCCTGAAATGATTCGAGATCTCCTTAATTAATTTTGTCCAACAGGTAGATTGAAAGAACTCATTTGGAAAGTGCCAAATGTTGAAGAGGCATGGAAGAGTATATAAGGAAGACTCTTAAGTTGTTTGAGTCTATGCATGAAAGAAAATTTTCAAAGTTTTAAAGCTTACTAGTTCATTGCTACTTCAGTTGTCGAGCTAAAAGTTGTAATCAAAAGAGAGAGCAAACACCTGTGAGACTTTGTAAGAGTGTAGTAGAGGTTCAACATTGAGAAGTCAATGACATGAGATTGTAAAATCTCTTTTGATTCATAATGAAATCTAGCCAGCGGGCTGTCATTGCGGAAGAGTGGACGTAGGCTTGATCTAAGCTGAACTACTATAAACCTTATGTTCCAATTCCCTTTCCTTAACTCCTTACTTTTATTTGTTGCTTTATATAATTGTTTAAAGCTGTTTACTCTCTTAGTCAATTATCTTTAAAAGGCAATTTATTACTATTCAGTCTTGCAAGAAAATTTTATTTACACCTATTCACCCCCCTCTAGGTGTTCTTACTAGCCATTTCAATTGTTATAAGAGCCCGTGTGTTCATTTTATTGAAGTGTTTTTACTTCTGAGTTAAAGATCTATGGCTAGTATTTTGACTCCAAGTTTGGTTGAAGACCAAAGTAATACCAAACCCCCTTACTTTTATGGGAAGAAATACAATGTGTGAAAATACAAGATCAAGGCATTCCTGATATTGAAAAATCCCCTAATTACCCACTGACGAATTTACCTCTGGAATGGTGCATGCTATCAACTGCTTTAGAATTTTTTTTGGGATGATAAATGTCTTATCATGGTATCCATTTATCCTATGGTAGGAAGACGAAGTGACTTGGAATAAGAGGTAGAGAGACTTGAAAAAAAGAAGGAAAACAACCCGACACGCTTAATCCAGAAATGGCAGAATAATAATAATAAATTTATTATTATTATTATTATTATTATTATTATTTCAGATGAATAAATAAATATTTAAAATATCATCACACCATTTCATCGAATCCGGCAAGGATCCTTCTGCGACCCTGCCTGTCTTTGCCTATGGTCGGCAGCTATGAGTCGATACAACCAGTTCTCTTTTCATTTGCCCGCGAAGCGACGTGGAATTTGCCTGCAAGCCTCTTTTGTTACCTAATGCTATCAAGTACATGACAAACGGATTTTCCCAATTATTTTAATGAAATGAGAAAACAAATTTTGAGTGGAATTTGGGCTACCGATCGTACCCATTTATCCTCTGGAGGAAAAGACAAAACGAGTTGGAATACAGAAAAGCCACACGCTTATTGAAAATTAAAAATAAAAGAAATGCATTCGATCGAATCTGGCAAAGGATACTTCAGTGAACCAACTGGTCGTTGGCTATGCAATTTTATTTATGGACCTCTTAGTTCCAAGCACTTTCGTTATTCAAACGGTTACAATGCCGCATCTGCAAATTAGGGTAAAGGAGCAGCAAAGCGTCGAGTTCTGCGAACAGTGCACATTCTTCCCATGGTGGCTTCCTTTTGGACAATGTCAATCAACAACAAGCAATCAGACTCAATCACTAGATTTTCCTTATTGAGACCTTGATGCAGCATGTGATGAAGAGTTAAGCGCCTGCACTTCCGTTTGAAAAGCCGAATATGCTGTAAATCTACTGGTGTAGACATATGTAAGAAGCCCCTGATGATTTCGGCTTATACAGGCCATAGTGCCCTCACGACTGCCAGGAAGATAAGATCCATCAATATTGCATTTCAGGAATCTGTGGTCTGGGGGTTGCCATAATTTTGCATTTGTGTGAACATAATCCCTTGTTTGCGAGAGCCCTGTTTGGTAGTTGCTCTGGTCCGAGATGTGCTGGATCCTTGTTTGTGCCAAGGTGTCTGCAACTGGTCGGTTTGGATCAGGGCGATGTCAACGAAAAATGATGCTGTTGTATAGACACTAGATTTGCCATAAGACATGGGCTATTGTCTCCAGTCCAGGTAAGAGTCTTTGATTTCTTGCTCTTTCTATGATCCACTTATCCAAACGATGCACAGTTTGAGGCGATATAGAAATGTTGAGATGAGGGTGATTCTAGACTCCTTTAGTCCATGAACAGAAGAAGAATAGGTGTTCGATGGTTTTTGGGGATTGCTGATTGCAGAGAGTGCATATAGGATCAGGGGTGATATGTCGATGATATAAATTAGCTTTGGTAGCGAGGGCATTCTAGCAAGCTGTCCATAAGAATATGCGGACTTTCGATGCTGTTTCCATTGTCCATATTTTGCGCCAAAGTATTCTGGGATTTTGGTATGATGTTGAGGCTTGATGACCGCTTTGTATGTTTGCTGTGCTAACTAGAGTAGTGTAATTGCTTTTCATTGTGTGATGCCCATCCTTTGTAGCTGTCCAAACCAACCAATCAGTAGTATGTAAGGGTCTGACAGGGATCTGAAGTATTTCTTCGGTGATCATATCATCAAACATTTCTGTTATAAGAAGAAGATTCCAGGTATGGTGGATAGAGTCAATAAGATCAGTCGCCATCGCTGGCTCCTCTCTTGCAGCTGGTCCACCTATAGGCCCAATAGGTAACCAGCGATGCTCGTGTATTTTGATCATCTTGCCATCTCCAACTGACCATCGTACATTAGGTAGGATGGCCTCTCTGCCAATAAGAAGACTCTACCAGCCCTAGGATTGGCGTGCACCTTTACCTGCTGATTGAAAGTCCTTTGACTGAAAGTATAGCCCCTTGAAAAGCTGACCCCATAACGAGTGAGGTTGTTGAAGTAAATGTCAAGCCTGCTTTCCAAGCATCGCCTTATTGAATGCTATGAGGTCTCGGAAGCCTAGCCCTCCACTATTCTTGCTGGTTTTTAGTAATTCCCATTTCTGCCAATGGACACCGACCCTGTTTTTATCATTACACCACTAGAAACTAGAAATTTTCTTTTCAATTGTTCGACAAAGAGATAGGTGAAGCTTGAAAATTGGCATAGCATATTGTGGAATAGCATGTACAATAGATTTGAGTAGGATTTCCTTGCCACCCTTCGACTTGGCATTTATTCTCCCAATATCCAACCAAACATCTCATTTTTATATCTCCCCCATTCAGAAGAAATACCTAAGTATTTTCCATATCGCTGTAGCACCGGTACCCTAAATTCTGCTGCTAAATTGTTATGAAGACTCAATAGACAAGACTTGCTAAAAAAGAGTCCAGATTTGTTTCTATTGATCACTTGTCCCGTTGCCATGCAATATTGGTTCAATGTATTTGCTAGGTTCTAGCATTCCTTCACAGTGCCCTCTAGGAAGAAAACTGAATCATTAGTGAAAAAAAGGATGGGAGAGATTTGGGCATGACCTGTTGAGCTTTATTCCATTGAGCTGGCCCATATGGATTGCTTGATGAATAAGGGTTGAAAGAATGTTTGCCACTAAGATGAAGATATAAGGAGAAAGAGGGTCTCCTTGACGTAATCCCCTTGATAGCAAAAAGTAGTGTAGTTCTTCTCCATTAAACAATGCACTCAATGTTGTCGTGGTGATACATTGCATCACGAAATGAGCCCACCAAGGATGAAATCCCAATCGAAGTATATAGTCCTTTAGGAAATCCCATTCAACTTTGTTGTAGGCCTTTTGCATATCCGTCTTGAGAAGAGCATTAAAATGTCGCTTCTTGTTCCTTGTCTTGAAATAATGAAGAACTTCCTGAATGATTAAAATGTTATCCTGTATTTGTCGCCCACTCACAAAAGCAGCTTGTTCCGTTGAAATTAGCTCACAAAGCCAAGGTTTTAGACGATTTGCCATGATCTTGGAAATAATTTTGTATGCATAATTGCACCAGCTGATCGGTCTAAACGAATCAGGGCTTTCAGGGTGATTGACATTGGGAATCAAAGCTATTACCATCTTGTTTAGTTTGCCAGGCATCACTCTCGACCTAAAGAAGTCTCGCACTAATTGGGTCCAGTCATCCTGAAAGATATCCCGATGCATCTGGTAGAATAGCCCATTCAAGCCATCTAGACCTAGAGCCTTTGTAGCACCCAGTTGAAAAGTTGCCCATCTTACCTCCTCATCTGTGACCAAGGCAGTAAAGTGTTCGTTCATCTCTACAGTTACAACCAGTTGACAGAGCCAAAACCGGGACATAGTCACGATGACCCACAGTTGGATATAACTGTGAGAAAAAAGCAGACATCATATCCTTCAGGGCCTGAATATCCCATACCCAGTTATGGTTATCATCCCGTAGCATCCAAATCCTATTTCTCTGCCATCTTTGAATGGTAGTTGCATGAAAGAACTTGTTGTTCTTGTCATCCCATCTCATCCAGTTAATCCTGGACTGCATAGCCCAAAATTGTTCTTCTCGCTGCCATATATGTCTGATCTCCTCTCGAAGGTGAGAGGCTTCCTCTGATCTCCTCTCGAAGCTGCAGTTGCTGTTGCAAGGCTGGCACTCTCAGTTGGCCATTATCGATTTTTGATCTACTCCACCTTCGTAAAGGATCAGACAGGATTCGTAGTTTGTTCGGTAGGTTGGAATTTCTTACTTGGACTGAATTCCATGCAGTAGAGATGATCACTCTGCACTCCTGATCCCTGTTCCAATAAGCCACATAAACAAAAGACCGCCACCGTTTTTTATGGGCTGCCGCTGTGGACAGAAGAAGGGGCTATGGTCAGATCCTAGGGCCGGCAATGCAAACACCTCCAGTGTTTTTTATGTTATCTGGCGCAGTTTGTAGCAACTACGCACTACAAAACCTAAAGATTCCATCTTTTCCGCGAGACTCGTGCCCCTCGTCTCAACCGGATATTTCTTTTCTACCTAAAGTAGTGTCCAGATTGATTCCGTCAAATTCAATTGATAACGATAAGCAAAAAAAAAAAAAAAAAACGTCAAATAACGCTGTATGGGTTGATGGTATGAGGGAACTAGGCAAGTGGGTTACGGTTTCGATGGTCATAGTATAGTGGTACTGAGTTTGGTGAAATTTATTTGTCATATCAGTATCCAGACTTGATGATCCTTTGAATTAGCTTTGTTTTTATGCTGGAGATTTGAAATTCAATTAAGATCAAGTCGGCACCTATTATGCAACTATTTTATGATGGATCAGCTTCTCTTCCATCAATATATTGTTGATTGGTGGAAACTTTTATTGGGAAAACATCTGTATGAAATTTTGATGATTACAAAACTACTTTCGGTACTAATGTTTCCTATGATGAGTGTAGATGGTGATGTTTGTTAGCAATTATCAATGATTCCCTTATATTAGCAAAGATGAGAAACTAGGCTTTGACATTTAGGAGAACAAGTATTGATGTGAATGTCGTGTGATGGTAGCTTGAAAAGACTAGAGTTGAGGTACTGTTCTTGGAAGTCTTTGGTACCGATAGAGATGGAAAAATCATTCATCTCGTTGTCATGTGTTATTTCGTCCGTATCGTCACTGGAGATTGTGCATCGGATCACCCACAATCTACATTTGGTGATGCTGCTTATAGGGTTGTAATGGTGTTGTATCAGCTCTAATTATGGTGATATATATGTTTGAAGATTACTGTCGATAGTGTAGAAAATAGCCGTTACAGGATTGAAATCCATAGCTAAAAAAATGAGAAAGAAATTAGAAGAATAGCTGTCAGTTTTTTTGATATCGGAGGAGGTATTCATAAAATTCGAATCACAAGCTCCCTATGGTCGATCGGACGTTGGATAGAAAATATACAGCCAATCACATCCAAGACGTTATAGTATTTAAGGTCATGATCTTTTTTTTTTTTTCTTATTCTCTCTAATAACATTGCAGAATTTTAGATTATATTTTTATGTCTGATTTTGTTTTATTTCAATTTTTTTCCACTAGTTTATGACCTCACACCTATAATTATATGTATTATTTTCATATAATATAGTTTCCTCTTTAATGTATTTGATGAATTGATGGAATTTGCTATATGTTTTGTACGTCGATGTGTGAGTAACTACAACTATGCGAATCTAGTGTGATTTAAGTTCATACGTGCCACCACGTCCCGTTGCCCTTTCAACTTGATTGGTTTAATTTTTGTGAACGTAAGCTCCCAAAATCCCAAGTAAAGCGTTACTTAATTGAGTTTTCGTTCCACAGAGAGGTCACTTCCAGTACCGAAGGTTTAATTTGCTTCTGGAATGGCGCATGCCATCAACTAGTTCACAATATTCTCTCGAAAGACCCGTTGGTGGATATTGAAATGCAAAAACGGATTTACCGAATCGATCAATAAGGTGAGACAACAACTTTTAAGTGGATATGTAGGAAAACAAATGTCTGATCGATCGTACCCAATTATCCTGTGGAGGAGAAGAGCATGCGACTTGAAATAAAAGAGAGGGACTTGGAATACAGAAAACCCACACTCATAATCCATAACCTAAAATACCAAAAAAATTGAAACACATACTGAAAAGAAAAAAAAAAGCCACACGTTTGATCAACTCTTGCAAGGACCGTTATGCGAACTTGATGGTCGTTAATGTCGCGACCCGACCCTATTGGCCCTCGCCATCTCAGCGGAGAAGAGAAAAAGATTTGATTTATGGGTACTTAAACATGAGAGTTCGCTCATGGTTCACATCCACAAAAACGTCATCACCTTACCTTTTGGAACGAACCATTTGTGAGTTCCTTTGTACACCGTCATGAGCTCTCCCAAGTTCTACCTCATGATTTGTACCCACATGAGCGACATGCCTCGAAAGAGGAGGTCGGATGTGAATATCGAATTTTGGGGTACCTTTACCACGGTAGCCCTCCCAATAGTGCTTGTTCCCCATGGATGACATCGCTTCATCTATTAGGAACTTTCCATAGTGGATATGCTAAACTATGATGAGTCTGGTCGAGAATAGAGGTGTTAAAATGGGTACACAACTCATTTATGGACCCATGTTTGCTTAAATTGGTCGTTAATGGGTCAAGCCTTATTTCCTAAGGCATCCATAATGGGTTTTAAAAATAAAAGGACTAAAGTATATGGGTCTTAAATAAGTCTACTATGTGCCCATTTAAGACCCATTTACCAACCCATTAAAGATAACCCATGATTTAGTCTACCCTACTAGAGGTGGTAAAATTACAATAATTTTTTTCTCATATTTTCTTTTCTTTTCTTTTTTCTTTCCTTTTTTTCTTTCTTCCTCCTCCGGTGGCTGTTACGGCGATGGCCAGCGACCGACTAGGCAAGCCTCGAGCTCGCCAGCATCGGGCGAGCTCGAGTTCATCGGATCTGGCAAGGCAGAGGCCTCGTTGATGCTTGGTGAGACTTGAACTCGTCATTGAGGCTCGAGCCTCGCCGATCTAGCAAGACTCGAGCTCGCCAACATTGGGCGAGGCTCGAGCTTGTCGGTCAAGTGAGCCTCGAGCTCGTTGGTGTTAGCGAGCCGGGCAAGCTCAAGGCTCGCTTGTGGCTGGCTGCCATCCATCGTCGTGGCTAGCGGTTGGCCAAAGAAGAAGAACAACAAAAAATAAAAATTATAAATAAAAATTATATTTAAAAAATAAAAATAAAAATAATGAAAATTTTATTTTTAAAAAATAATTAAAATTCCATTTTTAAAAATAATTATTTGAAAAATTATAAAAATTGTCCAATAAATTTGTGTTATATAAAATTATTTTAGCAATACCATTTAAAAAAAAATAATGTGTGTACATATATAAGAAATAAGCTTTCTTAAATTTAGTTAAATGAGTCAGGTATGGGTTGAGTATAGGTCGGGTTGGCTAGAAAACTCAATCGAGGGTCGGGAGTAGTCCCTTGATTTCTACGCAACTAGAAATTCTAAGTTGGGAGACTTGGGTTACGCTAATATTTTTATTAGTGCCTTTTCGGTACTTAACGGTTCGTCGTGTTTTCTAAGATGATCATGCATGTCTTTTTATTAGTATTTTTTTTTGGGGTCAATAAGGCTAAACTAACTGATTATGTGTGGATGGTTGTCTTCATTCAATTATGTTTTCTGTAAAAATGGAAAGAGAAAGCACACAATTGAAATTTAAAAACGAGGCAGGAAGTAAACAATCAAGTAGACAGTTCAAGGAAAGCATTAATTTAACATGCAACCCTAAATGATGGACAAAAATAAAATGGAGAAAAAAAATCCCGCACCCCATTAGACACTAATACAAATGAAACAACCTGAAACATATATCAAGGATAAATGATACAAGAATACGGTTGGATAGGACATCAACCTTCCATTGTCTTCATGCCTTGAGGGACCTCCACCTCCAAGGATCTATTCTAATCCTAATCTAACAAATGTAGGACTAGGTACATACAATAGGAAAGAAACAATCATTCATTGCAAAAGCAATCATGAGACAAGACAATAAAAAAAAGAAACAAACATTGGAAACTATGTGTAAAAGGTGAACAAATTGGGCCTCAGGGTTGGCTTTTGCAATTCATGCCTCGATCCCTCTAAACACCTATCTCAATTCACTTTTTCATGGTTTATAGCCATGGGTCACCACTTGTATTCTTGTGTGGCAACCAACGCTCATAAAGTCCTAAGACACCTTTTATGTTATTGACACTTGATTTTTAGTCGACGCATCGTAAAAAGTAAAAACTAAGATTAGGGTTTTTGATCACAATGGAGCCCATTTCTCGACCAAAAGGCATCATTTTTCATTTCTTTCTTTTGATTTAACATTTTTAAACAATTTTCTTTTCATTTCTAATAAAAACCTGAAAAGTCAAACTGTTGACTTTTTTATTGACAAAAAAGTTAACACTTTGACCAAAAGTCAATCCCAAGTCAAAAATCAGTTTTTTGTACAAAAAGATATCAATTAGCTTTAATTTCACTTTAGCAAAGTTAGTTTTCAAAAAATTCAAAGATTTGACTCAAAAATCAACATTTTATGAAAAGTCAACTAAATTGTTGACTTTTAGTCAAACATTTGATGAAAAAAATTGGACAAATTCAAAATTTATAAAATGCTTTGTTTTAGTGTTAATTTGATTTTAGTATCGAAAATTTCACACAAATCAATTAAGAGCCTTATTTTCAGAATTTTTAGGTTTTAGGTTCAAAATCGACCAAAAATGAGATTACTTTTGCTTTAATCATAATTAGGTGTTGTTTCTTTTACGACATTTGGTTTACTTCTTCATCCAATTTTGGGAACTGTCATGTCGAAAGGTGAATTGCCATTTTAAGCTATAATAAGAGGGTCAAAATCGATTCTTCATAAGTCATGAGTGGACATTTGTATTCCACTCAATTTTTTGAGATAAGTCCAAATTTGGGGCATTTTGAGAAATTTGAGTGAGAACTTCCCAATTTGACGAATTTCGCTTTCTTCAATATAGAAAGTCAAATAATTAAAGCTTTAATTGGAGAAATTTAAATTGACCTATTCAAGACTGTGGTTTACTTTCATGAACCAAGGTCCAATTTTGATATTAGACATTGTTTCATTTTTTACCTAAATCTCAAGACTTCAATTGAAGGTCTATTTGAATATGATAGACTATCCTAAGCATGGGTAATTAGTCGAATAGGTTTATCACAATATCAATTGAATCAAATTTCAAGTAATTTGCAATTTTGGGCAAAGAATTGTAAAATTACCCCTTTTAGCCTATAGGTTCAAGTAAGTGTACCCATGGTTTAAGTCCGCTACTTTTCATAATAATCATTTAATTAAGTCAATAATGAACCTATAGATTGCAATTACGGGGTTTTATTAGCTTAATTTGATCAAAATCGAATAATTTCTCCTCAAATTGGACAAGTTTTATTTTCAAGGGACCAAATTGTATAAATTTTGAACCCACAAGAACTGCACAGTTGAGAACTAGCCTGAATCAGTCAAGACCTAGTCAAACCGACGTGAACCTGTGTGATCGGTTTGACTGGCCGCCAGCGAGGCAAACCAGTTTAGCCCCTTCCTTGGACTTCCGATGACCGGGTCCAAGATCCTCAACATATGTACTTTGCCCTCATGCCCTTACATTTCCCGAATTTTGTAGAATAACCTCGAATTTCGAAAATTGACTATTTAGCCCCTAATTAAGCCCTTGAGTGCAATCCTTGTTTTAAATCCCAATTTTTATGAATCGTACCCATCCGATTGATCATAGGACACTTCTTAATTGTGATTAGCCTTTAAAATATTTAATTTGGCCATTAAATCGAAATGTTGATTGTTAGATTGAACCGATGGCCAAGATTCGCCAATTTAGGTTTAGTATAAAAGGGATTTTCCCTCCATTTTTGAAGAGGGCTCATTTTCTACCGATTTTCTCTCTAAACACAGAAAATCCTCTCATTCTCTCTTTTTCCTGCCTCTCTCTCTCTCTCTCTCTCTCTCTCTCTCTCTCTCTCTCTCTCTCTCTTTCTCCTGCTCTCCCGAATTGGTTGTTGCCGGTCTGCTGCTCACCAGCCTCATGCCAGTAGCTCTTCGACCACCGCCTAGCCCCCGGTGGTCCTCCTCTCATCCTCCTTGAGCCCCTTGTGATCGGAGACTGGTTGTGTGGCGATCAAAATCTGTTTGATCAAGCTAGCCTTCCTTTGGAGCTCCAAACCAGTTCGACTTGGAATGGTTCCTTTGGTTGCCTGAACTAGCGGTCGGGGGTGGCTTAGTGGTTGCCCGATCTGGTCCAATCTCATCCTCTATGAGTCACCTACTGTCCAAACGTTGGGGATCAGCCGATAATCGGTCAGCCTCCGGTGGCTTGATCTCCTCCACTGTGCCCAAGGCCGGTCTGTCTAGGACTAGTTCAACTTGGAGGTTAAACTGACGATCCACGACGATCCAATATGTTCCCTGGAGTTATTGATCATCCTTTGGCAATGCTTACTTCATCCAATTGCGTCTAGTTTTAAAGGTAAACGCAAAAAGGTATACGTTCTAACCTCAAATACGTTGAGGCAAGATCAACATATTCAATCGGCGCTAGGATTCAGGTCTAGATTCATATAATATGCTTAGATATGATGTTGATGAAGTTGTTTGATGATTTGCTGTGGTTGATGTCCATTAAATATGAACTTGAGCTTGTTTAATTGTGATTAATGCTAAGTGCTTCTGTAAGTGACCTACTATTTTGGCTTAAATGAGATTCTGGATGACCTTTATGACTTCGATCTCTTCTAGGCTTAGAAAATAGACATTCTGAGCTTCGCATGTCCCAAATGCATGTCATCTGTTCCTCGAAGAACACCTCGGAAGTCGGTCGATTATACAATAGGTTTTGGTTGATTTGCGGTTTTTGACTTACTCCGATTTTTTATTTTTCTATTTTCATATCGATTTTTGTGATCTTAATCTGGAAAATTTTTCTTCAGGACATTAGCTCAAAATTTTCTTGAGTATAATATACATTTTTTATAAATTTTTTTGGAGATATTTGGTTAGGCAAAATCGCATAAAACTGATCATATGTTGTACTGCGCTGTACTTAATCCGAATGACATTTGAGTGAAATTGACGTTGAAGATGAACTAATTAGACTTCACATCCTTCATAAGACTCATAACACATGTTTTAAGGATTTTACGGAGGTAAATTTCACGTGAATTGCTCATTGTTTGGTAGGTCAATTATATGCTCGAATGTGCTTAGATTCTGATGCAATTAGGTTCCCTCGTAACATGCATCTATTTTGCCATTTTCACATAGATACGTGTGATCCCAATTTAGTTTTGATGTCTTAATGAAAAATATTTGTCATTTCGCATTTCACATATAGAATTTTTCGTTAGATTTTTTGAATGCCATTAGATAATCAAAATCAAGCATGTTTTGTGATGTCAATATTAGGTCATGGGCTTATCATGAGCATATTTAAATGCATTCGTTAAGGTCTCTTAAAAACCAAATATTGCATTGATGCCTTCTCAACATTTGAAGTGTGCATTACAAGCTTTGTATTCATATTGTGGCATGTCCTAATTGAACCTTGTTTGGTATGCGAACTTCATGCATCAATTAGGCTAGTTGCAATTAAAACATCATCAAGCACATTATTCCTAGTTCTAAGTCATCTTACAACATTGATGGATCATGTGATTCTTTCACATCCTGACCTAGAATTTAATGTTTTATCCAAATCATTATCGCATCCAATTCTTCATCATGTGTGAGTTTCATACTGTTCATGCATCGCTTAAGTGATCTTTTGAACTTTTAATCATAAAACATGTTGTCTTTTAGTGGCTGACATGTGCACTTCCACGAACATCGATTTTTGATCCTCAGTTTGACCTTGATTAAACTTGAACCCTTCTAGGAAGTCGTAGGACTCGTCTAGATTTTTCAAATGCCTCTGATTTTGCATAATTTGCTTATCATTTGGCCCCTTTTACATTTTTACCAAGTTAGGTTCGATTTCTGACTTAGGTTAAATTCGGAATCCCTGTTTTACCTTTGTTTAGTCATATTATTGTTACTTTTGTGTAATTTTTTTGGTAAAGATTCTTGAGTTGGACCCTTAACGAACTTTGTCTGTCACTCTTTGCACTATGTTTTGGTGAATTTTCACATTTTTTAGACGCTTTGTACTAGGTCAAATTTCACTTGCAATGGCCTGTTACTCTGCTCTTTTGTGAAAATTCTGAAGCGACAGTGAACATCATTGATTTTTTTATAAATGCTTATGTGATCCGTTTTAGAAAAAATTCTTAACGAAGTTTATTCTTTGTCATGTCATGTACGTTGTATAATTTTCTTGGGATGATTTATCAATGTGTCCTCTTTCAATTTCGCTGAATTATTTTTCCCTGTTTGTGATGTTTTATTGCAAATACTTGATGTGATTTTCTCTTAGGATTTTTTTAGTTGACTTGCATGTGGAATTAGGATTCATCATCTTCATGAAATCCATTCCAAATCCTTTAATCCTCTTTATGGAAAATTTTCAATAAATGAAATGATCTTTTGATGGCATTTTCTTCAAAATTGCTTTTGACATTAAATGTTTTATAATCTTTGAAATATTTGATTTGACAGAGATTGTCAAGGTTTAGATGGTATTTAAAATGTCTGCGACATTCGTGAATACATGATATGTGAGCCAGACTAGCCTTAACAATTAAATGCGTTTCATAGCCAAGATGTTCCTTTGTTCAAAATTCTCACTTTCTTTTCTTGATGTTTCAAACACATCTTTTGAAGCATCACATGCACTACACATGCATGAAACCATTCCATATGTTAGAAATGCCTATGATTATGATTTGCGTTTGTCAAATGAATAAGTGACCCGCTGACAATTCACTCAAATTGATTAATTGTTTGAGAAATAAGGCTCAAGGGACTGCCTACATGTTTAATTTTTGTTGGTGCGTGTAGATGTTAGATGTATGTTTAGGTAAGATACTTGATTTCGTGGGTATACTTTGGGATTCACCTAGAACGTGTCCTAAGGATTTATAAGCGTTAGTGGCCATGTGAGAACACAAATGGTCATTAATGGCTATAAGTCATAAAAAATGAATTGGGTAGGTGTCTAGAGGGATCAACGCATGAATTGCAAAGGCCAACCCCGAGGCCTTATTTGTTCATTTGTGTACATGATTCCCTTATTTCATTTGATTGTTTGTTTGTTTTGCTGTGAACGATTGTTTCTTTGCCATTGTATGTACCTAGTCTAGATTTATGTTAGGATTATATTAGACCCCAAAGATGGAGACTCATCAACTTGAGAAGACGATGGAAGGTTGATGTCCATCCTAACTATATTCTTGTATCAATTTTCCCAATATTTGTTTTTATTGTTACTAAAAATATCACTTAGCAGGGGTGAATAGGTGATTTTGTGGAAATAAAAGAAATTAAACCAATATTCCAGTGGGACAACTTTTGATGAAGTGGTTAGATCTTACCAGTGCACAAATCTATTATTGGAAAATTAAAAGTGTAAGAGAAAGAGAATTGCACACTCAAGTTTATAGTGGTTCGGCTTTTGCAAGCCTACATTCACTTTCCTACACTACAGCCAATTGGCTGGAATCCACTGATGAGAACCGATCGAAGGTTACAAGATTTGAGCTCCGACACTCAAGCTCATGTGTATAACTTTGTCACACACTCTCAACCTCTAAAAGGCTATACAATTTTTCTCACTGAATCAAATGCAAAATGATCACAAACACCCTTTAGACTTTAGAATTAAAGTTCCAATACTCGTGAAAGTGAATTGTTATCCTTCTGCTATGAGATCTCCTCTTATACCCCTCTTAATCCAAGTTGACTGTTGGACATGCCTTCAAGAGGATCATCCAGCCAATCCACCCGTTGGTCCTGGATTTGGTTGAGAAGATTTGATGGCATGAGGATCGTTGAGGTTGAAGCTTTTGTAAGATTTTCTACCCATACAACGAGTTAAGTTTCCAAAAGTCAAGTGTCTATATTTATAAAGAGTAGCTCGTCTTTGAAGATCAGGGAAAGATTGGAAATTAGAGGATTTTTTTTTTGAAAGCCTTCATTTTCAAGTTCCTCCAAACAATGGTAAGTTATCCGGTCAATTTAGCTGTTGCACGAGAAATAAATTCCTTCCTAGCCAGTTGACTGATTGTCCGCATAAGAAAGTATCATCCCCGACTTTGATTTTGATCCCAATCATCAGACTTTCCTTCTTGAAAAATACTTATAGTCAAATTCCAAAGTCGATAAGTTTTGTTAATCATCAAAACCAATAAGGGAATGTTTTCTCAACAATCTCCCCATTTTTTATGATGACAAAACATTTGTCAAGCATAACTTTTAGAAAAAATATTGTGATACATAAAAATAAATTGCTTCTTAAATAAGCTAATTTAAACAATGAAGCATAAAGATAGGAGATAAGGTCAAGAGATTTTTTAACAAATTCGCTTAGCTTTTACGAAGCTCAAAGTCCTTAGAAACATGTGTTCTGCTGGACCTCCACTTTCTCTTCCTTTTTGTCAATAATAAAAAAGGTAAGTTCCAAACATTTTATTAACCGCAAACCATAGTAATAATGTCAAACAAAGTCATAATACCAATCGGCAAACATAGTGCGAAATAACCAACAACAATCCACAAATAGGTCAAACCACAACAAAAAATAATCCAAATTGTGAAGAAATAACGAAAACAGGGAGTTATTTAGAAGATGATAGTTGGTTGGATGTGGGGGTCTAGACCAGGTGCTAAAGATGGTATTTTATATTCTGGAGGCAGCTAAACTAGGACATATTATTGCATATTCTCAAGATTTCACTCCATGGAAGTCATTTTGCTATCCAGAGTAGTCATTATATTCTCCAGAGCATCAACCTGAGTATGGAGAAAAATGGATAATTTCTTCAGCTCTACGTCCATCTAATCTTTTTGTTCCCTCATCTGAAGAAAAAGCCTGTCTTCAGTGCTGTTGATAATAGGTATTTTTGAAGGATCTGTCTCTAGCCCAAGCTTTATCACCATAACAATGTCCTCTTGCTTCTTTTTAGCAGTTTCAGACTCCCCCTCAACCTCTACAATTCCTTTACCTTTATCCTCCACAACCAGGTCAGAAGATAAAGTAGGAGTAATAAGTGGCTCACTAGGTATGCTTTCAATTACAGTAAGGATCGAATGAGTTGTAGCAGCAAGTATATCAGCGACATGATCTTTTGAGATCATAGGAGTGTCTGGGGTTTTCTTAGGATCTGGTAGATCAAAAATAGTCTCTTTAGTGACCGCATCAAGAACTTCTGGACTTCCTTGGACCTTTTCACCACCAATAGTGGCTTTTGGATCAACATAAATTTCTTTGTTAGGATCAGCAGGGATCTCCAAGGGAATGTTTTCAGAAAAAGAATCCTTAGCCTCTTCAACACGATGAAGCTCCCCCTATTGCTCATGAGTGTATAATGCAACTGTAGAAGAATCATCATCATCAGTTTGTAGGGTAGACTCCTGTTCTTCAGTAATGACTTGCTTTGGAGCTAGTTCCTTAAGTTCATCAAAAGTTTGCTCCAGTGCAATTTCTTGATGTACAACAACATCATCAGCAGTCTCTAGTTCAATGATGAGATCGACATCTGCCATGCTAGTTTGAATAGTAGTTGGTATAGGTTGGTCTTTAGAATCTTTCTACTTCTGTTCTTCAGTGATGATATTCTTTGTCCAATCTTTAACCACATTTACTCTTGTCCCTCCTACTTCAATCTCTTTATCATCATCATCATCATCAGTGTTAGGTTGATATGCATCAATAATATCATCCAAGTTAAATGTTTGTTCATAAGATTCTGTTAGGGAAATCTCTTATGATGTTTTGAAGATGATAAAATAATTCAAAGGCTACTAACGTGTTTAATGGTTGAGCAACAAACTATGCAGATAATAGAATGTGTAAATGATTTTACCAAGATTTTTATTTGGAAGAACCAGAAGATAGACTTTATGCTGAAGCTGAACTTATTCATACTGTGTCCAGACCTTAAGGCTAAATATGTTCAGAAGCAAAAAATGTTCATACTTATGTCTAGATTGGAAAGTCTATTTCAGATGGAAAACTCTCAGACTCTATTTCAGACGGAAGACACTCCGACTCTACTTTAGACGGAAGACACTCAGACTTTACTTTCGACAGAACACTCTCAGACTTTACTTCTAACAAAACACTCTTAGACTTTACATACAGAACAAGACACAAGTCTAGAACGAGACATAAGTTCAAAACGTACTAGATTTAGAACGAAGCATGTTCATAATGAGACAACTCGACAGAATGTAACACAAGCCCCAAACATATAATGGCTAGTGATCTGGTTTGGATTTCATGCAAAGATAGATTTGATTGACTCAATCTAATTGATTGACAATTGAATCTTGAAAACAAGAACTTTCTAAATGAAAAAGCTCTACTCATGGAAACCAAGATTCTATTTGTATGGGCGATCAGAATCAACTTGGGATTCTGCTTCTGTCATTCAATGGCTACTAATTCTTCTAGATATAAATCTATCCAATGGGTAGATTAGAAGACGATCGTCTAAATGCTGTCCAATGGCTAGTTTAAAATTGCAGTACTTAAAGAGACTAAGAATCGATGAGCAAGTAAGAGACGGAGCGTAAAATTTATAATTCCAAAATCTGAGCGAACTTCAATCATACATTTGTCTTTCATGAGCTTAAACATTTGTGATCGTGACAGAAATACCAGAAGAATGACTTAGTGAGATAGTGTGATCTACCATTGAGTGTTTGCACTCAAAGTTGTAATCTCTTATTGATCACATAGTGGAATCCAGCTAGAAGGCTATTAGCGTGAAAGAGTGGATGTAAGCTTAATCTAAGCCAAACCACTATGAATTTCATGTGCAACCTTCTCTTCCCTTAACTCTTCTTATTTAAGTCTTTTGCATACCTATAGGTTATTTTAGACGTTTTTTCCATCGCATAACAGATTTTGAACATTTACCAAAAGTTCGGTGGCTCGTTTGTCAAACTCTAATCCTTATTCAGATTTTACTCGCAACTTATTTTATTTCGCATTTATTTGTCAAGATTTCTTTTGAATACCTATTCACCCTCTCTAGGTATTCATACTAGCAACATCAGTTGGTATTAGAGTCAAGTGTTCGTTTTATTGAAGTGTTTTTACTTTTGAGCTAAAGATCTTCTATAGCTAGTATCTTGGCTCTAAGACTTATGAAAGGGCAAAGCAACACTAGGCCACTTTATTTCGATGGAAATGAATACAACGTTTGGAAAATCAAAATGAAGGCATTCCTAAGATTCAAAGATCCCTTGATGAGATGTTGTGGAAAAAGAATCAATTCCACTACTATGTCTACATTAAATAAGAATGGCAAAGATAAAAAAACCAAACCCCTTACTCCTATGCCTTAGATGGAGATGTCCACAAGAGAAGCTCTTGATGCAAAAACTATATATTATTTATATTGCGCCTTGTCTCCTATCGAGTATAATAGAATCTCTTCATGTGAAATAACTAAAGAAGTTTAGGATAGATTTCAAGTTACTTATGAAGGAACTGGTCATGTAAAAGAGACAAAAGTAAACTTCCTACTTGGCAAATATGATTCCTTCAAGATGAAGCTAGGAGAGTCAATTAGAGATATGTTCAATCGTTTTATAGAAATTGTAAACGCTTTGGTGTATCAAGATCATTCAATTTCTGCCCCAATGAAGGTCAACAAACTTTTGCGAGGTCTGTCAAAAAATTGGAACCATGTTAAGATCTCAATCCGAGAGACTTAGAGGATTATGCCATCTTCTGTTGATGAACTGGTTGGAACTTTTCAATCCTATGAAGTGGAACAAATCATTGACGAAGATCCCAAAGGTAAAAAGTCCATTGTACTTAAATCTAGCATTGATTATGATTATACAGACTCAGAAAATGATATGAACGACGAAAAACTTGCTTTCATGATCAAGAAATTCAAAAAGCTAAGTAGAAAAGGAAGGAAATTCAGTGGAAGAAGATTGTCACACCCCGAACCTCGAGCGCGCGCACATCCCTCAGCGGTTGATTTAAAATGTGACATCCCAAGACACGTCACCGACCGAAATGGATTATGCACATGCGGAAGCAAAATAAAACAATCCCCAAACAACACTTAACATGGGATAGGAAAGTAGGACAATCAAATTTTCCGAAACATACTTTCATAAACAAGCAGGTTTATATGTAGACAAGCCAACCCTACGGTTTATGTGTGGAAGTCTAGATCAAAAAGGGCTATGAAGCCACCTAAACCCTAGGCTCTCCAGACCCTGGCTCCGGGTCTTCCACGGCACCGTCTAGAGTGTTGATGTCCAAAGGGTGCCTTATTTCCCACTCCCCAGTCTCGACGGGAGGCCCATAAAAACCACCTAAAGGACCCTCCCGACTCCCATTGGGCTTATGAAGGTACCACGCCTTGAAACGATGAGGTACCAAGTGAGGTAGGCCCTCATTGACCTAAACGGTAGATTGCACAAGCTCACGAGTTAGACTAGTCCCAGAAACTGGGAAATAGGAGCACTAGAAGTCTACCTCCCTCAGGACCCCGTAGCGCACATGATGTATCTCCATCTATGGACCTAAAAAAATAATCCCATGACGGGGTGAGACAATGTCTCAGCGAGTTCACACCTTAAGCCTCGATTAGGAAGGAAATACGCCTAGAGGTAGTCTAACCACACATCGAACAAGACTCACCTTGCCTTAGTTCCTTCTTGCAGATGCATATAGTAAATGCACTCATCAATTGGACCGTCTCACTTATATCCCAAACAATCACAAGAGTCCCGATTATAAGGCCAAATCGTTATAACACATCCCATTTTGTACCACATAATTTTGTCCCATAATCAGGTGCATTTATCTCAATCATTCACATATTCCAATTTTAATCGCGGCTCAATGGGCATGGCCTACTTGACGATCGGTAGTTTTCTAGTGTAACTAGGCATCGTCTCACCCCGAAGGAGCATCGATCCAGCATCTACTGCGACCGGCATCCATTATCCAAGGGCATTCCATATGGGAGCATTGCCGGGCGTAAACGCTCATGATGGGTTTCAGAACCAACACATGGCTATCCAATCCCGGACAAAAACATTGCGCTTTACACTCAAATGCCTTAATTAAAATAACGAACTTGACATATTTTCTTCATATTAAAAATAATCGGTAAAATAATTGTGTGTGGTTACACGGTTAGTTTGAGTCATAAAAATTGATACCATTCCTTTTTAAAATCCCACTATTCAATATAGTATCTAAAAATATTTTCGGTGTCAAAACCCGACACTCGGTATTTTCTAATTAAATACCAAAATTTCACAATTTTGAAATAATTAATCAAAAATCGCAATCACCACACAATTGCACAAATTATCATTCAATTGCATAAACCAAGCACACCACTACAATTAGCACGAAATTCCGGCTACCGGCTATCTCGGTATAATTTTCGAAAAATATTAAACAATTAAATAAATAGCAAAAATTAATTAAATAAAAGAAAATTAATTCAATAAATACCTACTTAGGCCTAAAACACTAATTTAACCACCTAATTGGGCCTAGAAAAATAATGGACCTATTTACATAAATCAAACAACCTAATTAACCCTTAACTAGTTTAATGCAACCACCTAATTAGCCTAATTAAGCAATTAAATCACTAATTAATCTAAACTAACCACGTAAACCATACTTAAGCTAATCTAAATATCCCTTAAGCATTATTAACCTTATAAGCAAGGTTTAGTGAGTAAACTCATGGGATTAGTGGGTTAGTGAGTTCACGGCGACGGTAACATGACGACGAGCGACACTCGGGTCTACAGCGACACCAAGGATGGTCCGGAAGAGCCTGAAAAACAGCTTGCAAGTCTCAGATGGGTTGAGATCTTGGCTTCTATTTTGGACCAAGAGGGATTTGTCGAAGGGGCTAGGACAGCGAAACACGGCCAGGTGGGATGGCGGCGGTTGCAACGGTCGATAGCGACGGCTACAACAATGAACAACGGGGCTTCGACTAGCTGGATGGTGATGGTGGCATGGCTTCCTGGCTGCTTGGCAAGCTTAGGACGACAGGGGACACGCAGGATAGCATGCGAGCGAAAGGGGCGTGCGGGCGAGGTCGAGCAACTCTGGTGGGCTTGAGTGGTGCTCGGCTTGCTCAAACGGTGGCTGGCTCGGCTATAGGGGTGCTGGCTATTTCTCTCTAGTTTCTTGAGCTCTCACAATTACAATAATGGAGAAAGCAAAGGCAAGGAAGAAGAAGAAGGGGGGGCTGCAACTAAAGGGGGACCACCAAGCCCTCAAAGTCTTCATAAAATATCCAATGAACTCAAGTGGTTGCCTCACCACCTTCAACCATATCCATAGCAGCTATTTCCCTCTCAAATCTTTCTCAACAAGCCACAGAAGCAGTTGAAATGTTGCACCCGACATGGACCTACAAATTTTGAACATTTCCCCTCCAATTTAACTCAATTCTCCTTCAATTTAGTCCTTATGGTGTTCAAAAATTCCAGCCAAGGCATCCACCTCATATCCATGATTTTCCTCGCCAATGGATCCATCTTGAACGACAAAATCCACACAAAAAATGACTCTCTTAATTACCGATTAAAAAATGCCCAAACTTGAATTTTCGCTAAAAACTTAGGTTTGCCGAAAAATCTTTAGAGGATGAGTGAACACTCTTAAAATAAATTGTGACATGACAAAACTTTTAGTTTCTAAAATCGGGTTCAATTTTGCGGTTAATTTCAACTAGACGCGATTTTAGTGTGATCTAACCTACCAGGTAGCTTTTAGGAATTTTTAGCGCATTTGGCACGTGGTCGATTATTTTTAACCCACCTTGCACATTTTCGACTCATTGGCGACTCTCAGTTGTCATGAAAATCTCAATATTTCAAATATGGGCACATGGTACATAAATGACAGAAAAGCCGGTTTAGTGCTGTTCGACGAAAATTTTACAATTAGGTGGAATCATCGACACTCTAATCACATGCCTCTATCGAACTGACGTAGCTCCAGTCTTTGATCGATTTTGACGGTCCTGTACAGACCCTTGTAGATTAGCACGGTCGAGTAGTCGATTTCTAGTTGAATTGTTAAGTCTGTCACGTTTAGATTCCTTAATGGCTTCACCTAATAGAATAATTATCTCGTGAGTGGCCAACTCAGAGAAAAAAGCCATAGGCACGTCGATGAAAAGTCCAACTCATTCAATCGAAAAGAGAATCAGAGAATCAGGATGTCACAACTCTTCCCCTCTTATAAAAATTTCGTCCTTGAAATTTAAACCATTACAATTCTTAAACAAAAAGGTGGGGGTATTGTCATCTCATCGAGTCTTCACTTTCCTAGGTTGCTCCTTTGGTCTCGCGGTGTTGCCGAACCACTTTAACTATCGGGATCGTCTTGGTCCTCAAAATTTGTTCCCAGCGGTCTACAATCTAAACTAGTCTCTCCACGTACGACACTCTATCATCCACGTCTAATTCTTCAAAATTCAGCATGTGGGTCGGATCAGGCTCATACTTTCTCAACATCGACACGTGGAATGCATCAGGCACTTGTGCCAGTCTCGGCAACAATGCAAGACGATACGCCAGAGTCCCTATTCTTTCCAGAATCTCAAAAGAACCTACGTATCTTGGACTCAATTTCCCTTTCCTGTCGAAGCGGAAAGTACCCCTCATCGGCGACACCTTTTAGAAAGACGTGCTCATCGACTTGGAATTCCAAAGGTCTTCGACACTTATCTACATAGCTTTTCTGGTGACTCTGACATGTCTTTAATCTGTCCTTGATAACTACAACTGCATCCACTGATTGTTGAATCAACTCTGGGCTTGTGATCTTCCGTTCTTTGACTTCATCTCAACACACTGGCGTTCTACATGCTCTGCCATACAATGCTTCAAATGGTGCCATCTAAATACTCTGCTAGTAGCTGTTGTTGTAGGTGAACTCGACAAGATGAAGATGTTGCTCCTAGATTCCTTTGAAGTCTAGCACGTACTCTCTTAACATGTCCTTGAGAGTTTGAATTGTCCTCTCAGATTGGCCATTTGTCCACAGATGGTAGGCCATACTATACCGCAACTTTGTTGCTATGGCAAACTGTAGACTTTTCTAGAAGGCTGCCATGAACTTTAGGTCTCTATCAGATGTAATCATCACTAGTACTCCATGTAGGTGAACAATCTGACGCACCTACAATTTTGCATATCTATCTATTGCATAGTCCTTTCGTATGGTGATAAAGTGAGTCGACTTTGTCAGTTTATCAACCATGACCCAAATGGAATCATTACCCCTCTAACTCCTTGGTAAGCCCATCACAAAGTCTATTATAATGTTTTTCCATTTCCACTCGGGAATCTCAAGAGGTTGCAAAAGTCCTCCTAGCTTACAATGCTGTGCTTTTACTTGCTGACATGTCAGACATTTGGCGACATGCTTGGCGATATGCACCTTTATACCGACCCACCTAAAGTGTTGATGCAGATTCTGATACATCTTCGTACTGCTTGGGTGAATGCTGTAACTGCTATAATAAGCTTCAAATAAGATCTCCACCTTAAGCTCTGCATTGTTAGGTATACACAATTGTCCACGAAACTCCAGTGTTCTATCCTCAAAAATCTGAAAGTCTGCCTTTCTCTTGTCTACATCTTCTTGTACAATATTCTGGATCTTTGGGTCTGTTAGCTGAAGTGTCTTGATCCTTATCTGTACTTCCAGTTCAATTAAGAGGGTGGCCATAAGATTTGAAAGGTGGCCTACCTCAAATTTGAAAATCAAATCTCGAGCTCCTTTGAGTAAGACCCACTCATTAATCACCATTTATGCAATCGAAGACTTCTAACTCAACGCATCTACGACCTTAATAGCCTTTCTAGGATGATACAAGATATCACAATCATAATCCTTGAGAAGTTCCATCCAGCGATGCTGTCTCATATTCAACTCCTTCTGAGAGAATAAATACTTGAGACTCTAATGATTTGTAAAGATCTGGAACCTTTCTCCACACAAATAGTGTGGCATCCCAAAAATTCAATGACAAGCCATAAGGTGTGTTAAAGTATCTAATTAGGTGATAAAATTTTCCATGGCTTATGCTTAGCCATTAGTCTTTTTAATTAGATGATTTGTGCATGTGATTGTGAGAATTTAAATTTGATAGATTAATAACCTATGCTTGGCCATATACTTTATAAATTAAATTTCAATAAACAAGATGTCCCAAGACTTTGGCCAAGATGAAAATTGAAAATTGAAAATATTTGTAGAAAGGAATTTCAAAAAAAAAAGAAAGAGGAAAATGTCGATTTTTAGGATGGGCCTTAGGCCCATTGGCCTAAGCTTTTAATGGGCCAAGTTGGCCGGCCCAATGGAGGCCCAAGAGGGAGTGGTCGACCGGCCACAACAAAGCCTAAGCCCAACTCCAAGGCCCATGATGCATGCAACAGGACAAGTGGCACAATGATGAGAGTTTGGAGGTATAAGAGAGAAGAGAGAGAGAGGGTGGCCAGATTCCCATCCGGCCGAGAGAGAGGGTGAGAGAGAGAGAGAGAGATTTCGAGAGAGAAGGAGTGGCCGAGAGAGAGAGGAGGAGGAGGAGCCGTCCGTCCGCCGTGTTCGCCGCCTTACGCCGTCGACCGACCTGTCTAGAGGCAAGTGGGAGTCCTCTAGCTTCTCTTGCATGCTTGTATGTTGTTTGTATATTAAATTTTTGGGTGTTTAAGTGAGAAAAACCAAGGTGTGGTTGGCTTATTCTTGAATCGCATGACTGTTCTTGCTCGGATCATGTGAGTCAGAAAGTTGTTTGAGCTTGCATGTGTGTTTAGAGTCCGATTTTGGCTTCGATTTCTTCACCAAAGTTGTAGCTAACCTCTTTTGCTACAACATACTAAAATTTCGTGGAAACTGATGGAGATTTGAGGGGTTAAAATCTCATCCTACGGAGACCTCAGATCTGGAGAGTTTTTACTGACCTCTTGCTGGATTCAAGATTGTATGTTGGTTTGTGATGAGAATCTCACTTCAATTTCTTCATGAAAGTTGTAGGGGATATCTTAAAATACAACATACTCAAATATGAAGTGAAATGAACAAGTATAGCCTAGTAAATCAACTAGATCTTGAAGATGATGATTCTGGTGATGTATTCCGAGACACCCGAGACTTCAAGGACCTAAATGATGACTATATTCTAGTTATTGGACCTAGATCTCTTCATGAAACTTGTAAAGGACATCTTGATATATAACATATCCAAATTTCAGAGAAAAAAAAAAGAGATTAGGTAGGTGAAATCTCAATATTTCGGAGATGTGTACACTGGACGGTGCGGTAATGGATCCAGAAGCTTCGTGAGACTGTATAAAATAATATAAAAATAATCTGGCTTAGAGTTCTGCATGAAAGTTGTACGAAAATGTCTTTGCTATAATGCAGTAAAATTGCATAATTTTTGGAGGCCATATGGATATTTTAATTGAATTTATTCGGAAACCGTGCATTCTGGTTTCATCCGAGAATCATAGGATGTTTTGTGAAAATTGTGAGATTGTGTAAAATTCAATTTGGCCATGAATTTTGCATGTAATTATCATCCTATTGGTTTGTTTAATGATTTCTTGAATTTTTATAATCTTGGGAATTTATAGATATTAAAATAATAATAATAATAATAATAAATAAATAAATAAATAAATAAATAAAAAATAGATTATTTTGGCCATAGATTCCATTTAATTAATTTATGTTGCGTGTGTGATAAAGTCTTGGTATATGTATGACATTGAATCGAGATGCATGTGTGAATTCCATGCCAAGTATGACTCGTTTGATGTCACGCCATGTACCATGTTAAATTGAGATCAAAATAATGGTAAATGTGGATAATAATAAGTGAGGAGGTGGTTGTGGTGGAGGATGATGCCGGAATGTATAGAGATGCATTGCCGGATTGCCCTGGGAGATTCAGGATGCCCGGAACGTGGGGGTGCCGGAAGCCCTGTCGGAGGTTTCTACCCAAGGGGAATACCTCGCAATGCCAGGATTTGGGGTGTGGGATGCCCGGCCAGGGAGTTTAAATGCCGGAAGCCCTGTCGGAGGTTTCTGCCCGAAGGGAATGCTTCGTGATGCCAGTTGGGATGCAAGATGCCCGGAATGTGGGGGGCCGAATGCCCGGTGGCCTAGGATGGCTGAATGCCGGAAGCCTCGAAGGTCTTTGCCCGAGGGGATGATGAAATTGATGATTTGAGAAATGGGTGATGTGGTGATCAAATTGAAAGCTGAAAGTGGAAATTAATCCCATGGCATGATATGTATGATGATATGCATGATGATGATGATGATGATGATGATGATGATGATGATGATGATGATATGTGATGTGAAATAGTGATGATCACCCATGGTATGATATGCATGATGATGATGATGATATGTGATGTGAAATAGTAATGATCACCCATGGTATGATATGCATGATGATGATGATGATGATGATATGTGATGTGAAATAGTGATGACCACCCATGGCATGATATGCATGATGATATGCATGCTGATGATGATGATGATATGTGATGTGAAATAGTGATGATCACCCATGGCATGATATGCATGATGGTATGCATGATGGTATGCATGATGATATGCATGATGATGATAATGATAATGAAATATGATATGGCATGATGACATGTGTAATGTGATGATATCATGATGATGATGACATGTATGATGTAATGATGACATGATGATGACGACATGTATGATATGATGATGCATGATAGTATGCGCATGGCTTCGAGGTAAGTAACGCCTGTAATGTATGTATGATTTGCATGATGTATTGAGTTGTTATTGGATTTCTTATATGCTAAGTGGTTGTACTCACCCCTTTTGGGGACCAACATTTCAGATTAGCAGCATGTCGCTTCCTGCCATTACAAGGGACGTATTTTACGGCATACCTTCGGATGTAGAGGTCGAATGCGACGAGTTTGACTGTCCTTCAGTTCCTGATCTTGTGTATATTCGAGTGTGCTATCTAGTTATGTACGACGTGGGTCTGGCTGGGGGCCCTGTTGTCCAAGAGTTTATATCTGTCCATGTTCGACGCGACGGGGTGATGCATGGGATGCTGCTGCCGCCACCGCCTAATGCACCAGGATGGGTGTGAGGGCCGTGCGTGACAAGTAGGAGCTGGATCTTTTTGGGGATCGTTAGCCGACACTATGATGGGGGATTGTACACGTGTGATGTAGAGGGTCGAGGGTTCTTTTTGGGATTTTAGGCTGGACATGGCAGAGTCCTAGCTTTTCCTTTTTATGTATCGACCCAAAAAAAAGGAGTCCCATCTTGAAAGTATATGTAAATAAGGTGTCGTGGCTTGTTTATAAAATCATGGTGATTAGTGGTGTGCATTGGTATCATGAATTAGTAGGGGGGATAGATGGTGATGCTTTATTTTGCTTCCGCTAATGAGTCGCGCCGGGACCGCTTTAAAAAAAATGCCTGTGAATAACGACGCTTCTTCTAAGTATAAGTATAAGAGGGTATTAAGGTGTAACATTGGTGCTTGTGGCGACCGCCGAAGGGTTCGGGGTGCTACAAATAGTGTTTCCAAATCTTCAGAGTGATGATAATCGCTCCAAGTTCTAAGTCATGCGTCGAGTTATTTAACTCATAAGGTCTCAACTGGTGGGACACATATGCAACAACTCTGCCATGCTGCATTAACACGCAACTCAGTCCTTTAAACGACACATCATTGTAGATCTCGTATCCTCTAGGACCAAATGGTATTGTCAACACCGGTGCGGTAGTCAGCTTTTGATTAAGCTCTTGAAATCTATGCTCGCACTTATTTGTCCACACAAACATTTCTTCCTTCTTTAGCAGTCGAGTCAACGGCGAGGCTAAAGTTGAAAATCCTTTTACAAACATTCTGTAATAACTTGCCAATCCCAAGAAACTTCTGATCTCTGTCACTGTCATCGGTCTTGGCCTGTTGATAATTGCTTTGATTTTAGTTGGGTCCATAAAGATTCCTTCACCTGAAATCACATTACTTGCTAAACATAGCGTACAGTCCATGATTCCGAAGAGTCTGAACCATTATCCTCAATTGTCTTTCGTGCTCTTCAAGACTTCTCGAGTACACTAGGATATCGTTGATGAAAACGATCACGAACTGATCCAAATACTCCTTGAACACCCAGTTCATCAGATCCATGAAAGCAGCTGGGGTGTTTGGCAAACCAAACGGTATTACAGTAAATTCATAATGGCCGTATCGCATATGAAACCTTGAATTCGGTATGTCCTCCTTTTTGATCCTCAGTTGGCGATGCCCTGTCCTCAAGTCGATCTTAGAAAATATCGATGCTCCTTACAACTGGTCAAACAAGTCGTCAATCCTTGACAACGAATACTTGTTCTTGATCATCACTTGGTTAAGTTGACGATAGTCAATGCATAAGGGTAATGAACCATCTTTCTTCTTCACAAACAGAACTAGTGCTCCCAAGGTGATGCATTGGGACGTATGAATCCCTTATCCAACAACTCTTACATCTGCACTTTCAATTCTTTCAACTTTGACAATGCCATGCAGGATGGAGCCTTAGAGATTGGCTCTATCCTGGGGGCTAACTCAATCACAAACTTTATTTCCCTCTCTGGTGGCAAACCCGGTAATTCCTCTGGGAACACGTCTAGAAACTCTTGAACCATTGCAATATCCTTAATCTTCAGCTCCTCAACTATTGTATCCACGATAGTCGTCAAGTAACCTTGACAACCCCTGTCTAACAAACGGGTTGCCTCAAATGATGAGATTAAGGAAATCGAGGGTCCTCCTCGACTCCCAACAAACTCAAAACTTCTACATGCTAATGGATTAAACTAGAGTACTTCACAATAATAATCCATCACAGCAAGATGGTTCTTGAGCCAACTCTTTTCATATATGACATCAAAGTTATACATAAGCAAATTAGTCAATTACAACTCTGGCCAATGATTCTCCTTTCTACTACTTTATTACAACATATTGAAGTTCTAAAAGTTTAACCAAAATTTCGCTGCGCTGCCTTGATAAAATTCCTAGAAACATTATTGTCCTGGTCGATGCATGGCTTGGTTCATTCATGTCCCTTTCGCCATCCTAGTAGCGCCTCATCTACGGTAGTGGTGCCTGTGCTTCTTTGGACTTGCGGGGACAATTCCTCACTTGATGGCCGTGCTGGCCACATCCATAACATGCTACTGTTATACTAGGACATTGGTTTGGTCTATGCTTTCCTTCTACAAACTCGGCACACGTCTAGTGAGTCCTATTCTTCCTGTCGGGTGACAGCATGCGCCCTTCTTCGCATCGGAGGCTTGTTCCAAATACCCCACAGTGCGTTCTGTGGTGCATTCCCTTTGTTCTAACCCATCGACAGTGACAGTGGCAGCTGCGATCTCGTCAATCTTTTGGGACAGTCTTTGATCATGTGGTCATACTAGCGACACTCGTAATAAGTCTTTATCTTTTTACAACACAGGCCAGATCCTTGTCTTTTCCTACAGACATGACACACGCCCTTCTAGTTAGGTGCTGACTTTCCAATCCTACTCCTCCGGTTGGGTGGAATGGGGTACCCTTCTTCTAACATCTGCCTCTTCCCGAACCGATTACCATCTCCGCTGGATCTGAACCGCGACCTAAATGCAACGACTTGCTCCCAAATCACATCTCCATGCTGGACCTCAGCAGGTGTGGCAGCAACGATAGCTAAAGCATTTGTGGTAGCAGTGACAACAACAGTTGCGGCGGCTTGATCCTTTGCTTGTTGGCCCAAAATGCTTTCCAGAGTCTCTAGCACCTGAATGATCCCGTTGAACCTAGGATCGCTCGATGCTGCTACACTTTTAGTATCGCCTTGCAATACTACTGTTATGCTCGCGTTCGCCTGAGCCTATGCTCTCCCTTGGGTACCGACCCTTGTCGGCGTCCTACCCCAAGTAACTGATCCTATTGTCCTCTTTCTAGGCATTTTTTGCTCCTGATCACTCATGATTCATGATCCTTACAGAACTTGCTTTCCAATTCCATACAAAATTAGAAGTTGAGTGATTCCCATAAACAAGCTACCAATCAGCTATCAAACACATGTATCGACATAATAAAAAGGCCTTTCCTACTAACTATTCCAAACCCATTGCACCTTATCACTCCAACCACTAACCTGGCTCTAATACCACTTCGCGCGGGGATGTCACGCTCTGAACCTCAAGCGTGCACACATCCCTTGGTGGTTGATTTAAAATGCGATGTCCTAGGACGCGTCGCCGACCCAAATGGATTATGCATATGCAGAAGCGAAATAAAATAATCCCTGTACAACTCTCAACATGGGATAGAAAAGCAGGACTGTCAAATTATAAATAAGCAGGTTTATATACCGACAAGCCAACCCTAAGGTTTATGTATGAAAGTCCAGATCAAAAAGGGCTACGAAGCCACTTTACCCTGGGCTCTCTAGACCCCGGCTCCAGGTCTTCCACAGCACCATCCGGAGTGTCAATGTCCAAAGGGTGTCTTATCTCCCACTCTCTAGTCTCGACAGGAGGCTTGTCAAAACAACCTAAAGGACCTTCCCGACTCCTATCGGGCTTGTGATGGTACCACACCTTCACACGATGAGGTATCGAGTGAGGTAGGCCCTCATCAACCCAAATGGTGGACTCCACAAGCTCATGGGTCAGACTAGTCCTGGAAACTGGGAAATAGGAGTGCTGGAAATCTACCTCCCTCAGGACCCCGTAGCGCACATGACATACCTCCATCTACGAACCTGAAAAGATAAGCCCATGATAGGGTGAGTCAATGTCTTAGCGAGTTCACGCCCTGTGACACCTCGAAGCACCTAGGGTCACCACAGGCACCTAGCATTACACCTAATGGAACACTAACTATACCTTTTTAGAAGAAGCGTCGTAAAATCATAGACATTTTTTTTTTTTTTGAAAACGGTCCCAGCGCGACTCATTAGCGGAAGCAAAATATAACATCGTCATCTCTTCCTCCAACAACCATGATACAATTGTACACCAGTAAACATCATAATAACAGACAGCCATGACACTTTATTTACATATTTTCAAGATGGGTTTCCTTGGGTCGGTACATCAAAAGAAAGGCCAGGACTTAGCCATGCTCGACCTAAAACCCAAAAAGAAATAGTCGACCCACTATAACTCACGTGTAAGATCCCCCATCGCTAGTGTCGGCTGACCATCCCAAAAATTTTCAGCTCCTACTTGTCACGCACGGGCCCTCACACCCATCCCGGTGCATCAGGCGGTGGCGGCGGTAGCATCCCACGCATCACTCCGTTGCGTCGAACATGGATGGATATGAATTCCTGGACAACAGGGCCTCCAGCCAGGCCCACATCATACATAACTAAACAGCACACTCGAATATACGTAAGATCAGGAACAGAATGACAGTCAAACTCCTCGCACTCGACCTCTACGTCCGAAGGTATGCCGTAAAATACGCCCTGTGCGACAGCAGGGAGCAGCGTGCTGCTAATCTGAAATGTTGGTCCCCAAAGAGGTGAGTACAACCACTTAGCAGGTAAAGAAATCCAATAACCACTCAATGCATTATACAATACAATCACATCATCATACATGCCATTCATACATCCATGCGTGCTTACCTTGAAGCCATGCATATACCATCATACATCTTCATCACAATCATAACACATACATGTTGTCACGTCATAGGTTATCATCATCATGTCATACACATGTCATCATCATATTATAGGTCGCCATCATATCATATTATACATCACCATCGTCATGACATCATTCTATCATACACATGTCATCGTCATCATGGCATCATCATATCATATTATATATCACCATCATCATGACATCATTCTATCATACACATGTCATCGTCATCATGGCATCATCATATCATATTAGATATCACCATCATCATGACATCATCTATCATACACATGTCATCGTCATCATGGCATCATCATATCATACATGCATATCATCATGCCATAGGTGATCATCATCATATCATGTCATATATGCATGATTCAATTTCCCCTTTTTAAATTTTCAGTTCGATCACCACATCACTCTTTCTCGAGAACATCAATTTCATCCCATACTTTATACTCACGCCCCATCCTGGCATTGTGAGTAAAACCTCCGGCATTTAGCCATTTAAGGACACCGGGCATCCAGCACCCCCACATTCCGTGTATCTCATATCCCAACTGGCATCATGAGACATCCCCTCAGGCAAAGACCTTCGAGGCTTCTAGCACCCAACCATTCCGAGCATCCTGACACTCCCAGGGCCATCCGGCCATGTATCTCTATACATTCCGGGCATCCGGCTCCCCCCATCTCGGGCATCCTGATACTTCCAAGGCATTATCATCCGCCATAACAGTCTCTTCATTTATCATTGTCCACATTTACCAATTTAGGTCTCACTTAGCATGGCACATGATGCAATGGCAAATAAAATCACTTTCATCCTTCAATCTATACATGCATTATCAGTCATCATCATACATGCATCAAGTTACAATCATCCATAAAGATAAAGTTCATGGAATTCATACAATTTAAAATAGCCCATTTATCATGCCCTCTTTTTCTACTTTTTTTTTTGAAATTTATATAAATTCCAGCTTGTATCATTCTTGAAATATTTAAAATTAAATATCCATATAATTCTCAAAAGTCATGAAATTAAGGCTAATGATAGACAAGACAATAGGGTAATAATTTCATGAAAAACACAAGGCCAATCAATTTCCACACAAGATTTATAATTCACACAAATACAGCATGAAATTTCGGGTAAAAACAGAATGCACAGTTTCAGAACTAATTTTATTAAAATATCCAAATGGCCTCCAAAAATTATGAAATTTTACCAGGCTATAGCCAAGACACTAATTTAGACTTTTAATGAAGACTTCTAAGCCAAATTATTTAGATTATTTTCTACAGTCACACGAAGCTTCTGGATCTAACACCGAAACGTCCAGTGCATGGTTCTCCGAAATACTGAGTTTTTACCCACTTATAATTCTTCTTTTCCTCTTAAATTTGGATATGTTTTACTTCAAGATTTTCCCTACAACTTTCAAGAAGAGAGCTAAGTCATATTTTCAAAGGACGGTCTCCATATGGGTCCATGAAGTCTCGGGTAACCTGTACCGCGTCTCCAGATCTACGGTTTTCAAGAGTAAGTTGATTCACTAGGCTGCACTTGTTCATTTTGCTTAAAATTTGAGTGTGTTAAACTTCAAGATGTTCTCTACAAGTTTTATGAAAAAGTCGAAAATAGATTCTTAGTAGAAATGAGCATACAACAACAAATCCACCGAAAGGTCAGTGAAATCGTTCCAGATCTGGTGTCTCCGTAGGATGAGTTTTTTACCCCTTAAATATCCATATTTTTACACCAAATTTTATTATGTTGTATTTTAAGATGATATCTACAACTTTTATGAAGAGATGAAAGTCAAATTCGAACTCAAAACATGCATGAAAGCTCTCACAAGGTTCTGACTCAAACAGTTCATGCGAAAACATTCCAGATCTAGCATCTCCGTAGGATGAGATTTTGACCCCTTAAATCTTCATAATTTTACACAAAATTTTATTATGTTGTATTTTAAGATGTTATATACAACTTTAATGAAGAGATTAAAGTTAAAATCGAACTAAAAACATGCATGAAAGCTCTCACAATGTTCTGACTCAAACAGTTCATGCGAAAACAGCATGCAACTCAAGAAACCAACCACACTTGCTTCACTCCCATGCCTCCAAGCATCCTAGATTCCGACCATACATGCAAAACATTGGAGCAAGAGTAGAAAGTGGATTCCCAACTTGCCTCTAGACCACACGAACGGCGGCACACGGCAGCCAACGGCGACGACTCCATCCTCTCCCTCTCGGCCACACCCTCTCCCTCTCTCTCGCACAGTTCACTCTCTCTCTCCCTTTCTCTCTTGGCTGAATGGCTAACCAGCCATTCTCTCTCCTCTTCCACTTTTCAATGGGCCGGCCAACTTGGCCCATTAAAGATCCACTCTTGGGCCTAAGGCCCAACCTAATTTAAATCCGCAATTCCACTTTTCAATTATTCATCTTTAATTATTTCTTTTATAGAGTTTAGATTTTTAAAATTCACATGGCCAAAGAATAATTCATCCTCATAAATTTATCCTTTAATACTAATTTAAAAACTTATGATCACAAGCGCAATAACACATAGCCTTAAGTTAACTAATGGCTAAAACATAAACCATAGGTAATTTCATTACCTAATTATAGGCTTTAATTTCTCTAGAGGGTGACTTGATTTTTTTTTTTTGGGATGCCACACGCCTTAAGTGCCAATTAGGAAGGAAATACGCCTAGAGGCAATCTAACCATACATCAAACAAGACTCACATCACCTTAGTTCCTTCTTACACGTCAGTACAATTCATATCATAGATGCATATAGTAAATGTACTTATCAATTGAAACGTCTCACTTATATCTCAAACAATCATAGGGGTCCTGATTATAAGGCTAAATCATTATAACATGTCCCATTCTATGTCACACAATTTTGTCCCATAATCAGGCGCATTTATCTCAATCATTCACACATTCCAATTTTAATCGCGACCTAATGGGCACGGCCTAGTTGATGTTCGGTGGTTTTCTGGCGTAACCAGGCATCGTCTCACCCCATTGAGTACAATAACATCTACATCTAGATGGCAATCCTGAAGGAGCATTGGTCCAGCATCTACTGCGATTGGCATCCGTTGTCTAGGGGCATTTCATATAGGAGCATCGTTTGGCATAAATGCTCGTGACGGGTTCTCAAATACCAACACACGACCATCCAATTCTAGCCAATGACATTGTGCTTTGCATTCAAATGCCTTAATTAAAATAATGAACTTAGCATATTTTCTTCATATTAAAAACACCTGATAAAATAATCGTACGTGGGTACACAGTCACTTTGAGTCATAAAAATTGATATCATTCTTCTTTAAAATCCCACTATTTAATATAGTATCTAAAACCATTTCAATGTCCAAACCCAATACCTAGTATTTTCTA
Source organism: Eucalyptus melliodora (assembly GCA_004368105.4). Lineage (NCBI taxonomy): Eukaryota > Viridiplantae > Streptophyta > Magnoliopsida > Myrtales > Myrtaceae > Eucalyptus > Eucalyptus melliodora. The sequence continues at coordinate 15,439,511 of CM023402.3, forward strand.
ATTAAATATAAAAAATTCACAATTTTGAAATAATAAATTAACAATCACAATCACCACTCAATTGCACAAATTATCATTCAATTGCATAAACTAAGCACACCACTGCAATCAGCACAAAATTTCGACTACTAGCTATCCTGGTATAATTTTTGAAAAATATTAAATAATTAAATAAATAGAAAAAATCAATTAAATAAATGCAAATTAATTAAATAAATACCTACTTAGGCCTAAAACACTAATTTAACCACCTAATTGGGCCTAGAAAAATAATTCACCTATCTACATAAATCAAGCAACCTAATTAACCCTTAACTAGTTTAATATAACCACATAATTAGCCTAATTAAGCAACTAAATCACTAATTAATCTAAACTAACCACCTAAGCCAGACTTAAGCTTATCTAATTATCCCTTAAGCATCGTTAATCTCCTAAGCAAGGTTTAGTGAGTAAATTGTGGCATCCCAGAAATTCAAAGCCGAGCCTTAAGGTGCGTTAAAGTCTTTAATTAGGCGATAGAATTTCCATGGCTTATGTTTCAGCCATTAGTCTTTTAAATGTGATGATTTGTGCTTATGATTGTGAAAGTTTAAATTTAATAGATTAATAATCTATGCTTGGCCATATGATTTAAATTTCAATGAGCAAAAATATCCTAAGACTTTGGCCAAGATTTAAAAATTGAAATTTAGAAATATTTATAGAAAGGAATTAAAAAAAAAAAAAGGGAAAAGAGGGTTATTTTTGGAATGGGCCTTGGACCCATTGGCCTAAAGCTTGGTGGGCCAAGCTTGTCGGCCCATTAGAGCCCAAGAGGAGGAATTCGACCAGCCCAAGGGAGTGGCCGGATGGGCCTAAGCCCAAGCCCATTCAAATTCAAATTAAAAACCCAAAATGACAAGTGGCAAGGGACAAGAGCATGCATTGGTGGGATTATAGGCAATCTCATGATTGTTAATCATGGGATTAAGGGGATATAAAAGGGATGAGGAGAGAGAGATGGCCGGTTCTTTGTTCATTCGGCCGAGAGAGGTGTGCGAGAGAGAGAGAGAGAGCTCGAGCGGAAGGGAGAAACCGAGAGGGAAGGAGGCGGAGCCGGAGGGGTGTGCCGTTCGTTCGCCGTCCGATCGTCGCCGTTCGTCGTTGCTTGTTCATCTTTAAGGCAAGTGGAGTCCTTAACTTCTCTTGCATGCTTGTTGTGGTGGTTGCATGTTCGGTTTTAGGTATGATTTGTGCGAAAAACCGAGGTAAGAGTTGGTTATTTGCAAACCGTGTGACTGTTCTTGTTCGGTTTGTTGGAGTCAGTGGCTTGTTTGAGTTTGCATGGGTGTTTGGAGTTCGATTTTGGCTTCAGTGTCTTCATGAAAGTTGAAGCTAACGTCTTGTACTATGAAATACTAAAAATTCGTAGAAAACGATGGACATTTGTGGGGTCAAAATTTCCATTATACGGAGACCCTAGATCTGCAAAATTTTCACTGACCTCTTGCTAGATTCTTGTTTGCATGTTGATTTCTGTTGAAGATCTCACTTTGTTGTCTTCTTGAGAGTTGTAGGAAACACCTTAAACTAAAACATACTCAAATTTGAAGCAAAAAGAACAAGCGTAGCTTGGTGAATCGGCTAGATCTTAGAAATAATGGTTCTGGCGAAATATTTCGAGACACCCGAGACTTCATGGACTTAAATGGTGACCATACTCTGGTTATTTGACCTATGTTTCTTCATGAAAATTGTAAAGGACACCTTGTTACATAACATACTCAAATTTCAGAGGAAACGAAAGAGAATAGATGGGTGAAATCTAAAAATTTCAGAGAAGTGTGTTCTGGACAACGCGGTCGTGGTTCCAGAAGCTTCGTAGGGTTGTAGAAATTAATCTAAAAAGAAAATGTGTTGGCTATCACGCTGTAAAATTTCGTAATTTTTGAAGGGCATATGAGTATTTTAATCGAATTTATTTGGAAACTATGCAAGTCTGGCCATTATCCGAATATAAGGTGCTATTTTGTGGAAATTTTGAAATTATGAGAAATTCAATTTGGCCATGAATTTTGTATGAAATTGTGATTCTACTTGTTTGTTTAATGATTGTTTGAATATCATGATTTTGGGAAAATCATAGATATTAAATTTAATATTTATTTATGAAAATAGATAAATATAATAATAAGATAATAAAATAATAATAAAATACTAATAAAATAATAATGGATTATTTTATTGGCCATAGATTCCATTTGATTAATTCATGTATATGTGATGAAGTCTTGGTATGTGTATGACATGGAATTGAAATGTATGTACGTATTTAATGTTGAGCATGATCTTGAATTGTCATCACATCATATGTCATGATAAATTGAATCATAATAATGTGAATTGAGAAGACCGTCGGAGGTGAGCCGATGATGCCCCGAGAGTATCGGGATGCCTGGCTAGAAGGGTACGGCCGGTTGCCCGGTGGTCATGAGTGGCCAAATGCCGGAGGGTCCTCGGGAGACCGAGTGGTGTTGAGATGCCCAGAGAGTGGGGGAGCCGGAAGCTCGGCATGGTAATTATGTCGAGGGATACCTTGCAACGCCAGATTGGGTGTGAGATGCCTGGCCTGAAGGGTGCGGCCGGTTGCCCGGTGGCCTTAAATGGCTGGATACCGGAGGGTCCTCGTGATGCCAGTTGGGGTACGAGATGCCCGGAGAGTGGGGGAGCCAGATGATCTGAAATTGTATCTTGATGCATGGGGGACACAAACATTGGTCCTGGGAATGAGGAATATGATGGTCCAAGATGAAATTGGAATTAAATCATGCATGATGATATACATGATGATAATGACATATACATGATGATGTGTATGATGAGGATGATATATGCATGATGATATACATGATGATAATGACATATACATGATGATGTGTATGATGAGGATGATATATGCATGATGATATGCATGATGATAATGACATGTGCATGATGAGGATGATATATGCATGATGATATGCATGATGATAATGACATGTGCATGATGAGGATGATATATGCATGATGATATGCCCGATGATACATGATGGTATGCGCATGGTTACAAGGTAAGTAACGCCTGCAATGCATGTATGAATTGTATAGTGCATTGAGTTGTTATTGGATTTCCTTATCTGCTGAGTAGTTGTACTCACCCCTTTTGGGGATAACATTTCAGATTAGAAAGATGCCGCTTCCTACCGTCACACGAGGCACCTTCTATGGTCTCCCGTCAGATGTAGAAGTAGATTGTATGGAGATCGACTACGTCATTATCCCTGGACTGACATTTGTGCGAGTGCGTGTGCTGGTCATGTACGACGTGGGTCTGGTTGAGGGCCCAGTCATCCAGGAGTTTTTGTCTGTTCATGTCTGCTAAGACGGAGTGATTAGGGGAATGTTGCCGCCACCACCACCCGATGCACCTGGATGGGTGTGATGGTTGCGTGAAGGGTAGAGAGCTGGTGTCTCTTTTTGGGGAGTGGCCGCCACTGTTGGATGGGGGATGTCATGTGATTTTCTTTAGGGGTCGTAGTATCTTTTTGGGATGAGGCCGAGTATGGCTAAAAATCTTGGTCTCCTTTTTGTTGTATCGACCCATGAAAAACCCATCACGATAATATGTAAATAAAAGTGGCATGGCTTATCTTTTAAATCCTGATGATTAGTAGTGTGTATTTGTATCATGGACTGGTAGGGGGATAGATGGTGATGTTTAATTTGCTTCCACTATGAGTCGCATTGGGACCGATTCGTTTTTCAAAAAAAAAAATGCCTGTGATTAACGACACTTGTTTTAAGTATAAGAGAGAAAGAGGAAAGAAAGTGTAACACCGGCGCTGGTGATGACTTGAGAAGGGTCCGGGGTGTCACATAAACTCACTAGATTAGCGGGCCGGTGAGTTCATGGTGACGACGGCGCGACGGTGAGCGACACTCGGATCTGCGATGACGCCAAGGAAGGTCCGGAAGAACCCATAAAATAGTTCACAAGTCTCAACTAGGCTGAGATCTTAACTTCTGTTTTGGGCCAAGAGGGACTGGTCAAAGGGGCTAGGATGGTGGAACGTGGCTAGGTGGGACGGCGGCAGTTGTAGCGGTTGACGGCGGGGCTTCAACTAGCTGGATGGTGACGGTGGTGTTAGAGAAAACTCCTTTGTTGTTTTGAATGTGGCATCTGAGAATTTCACAAACCATGATGTGCGACGATAGTGACTAATCAATAAAAGTATTGCCGAATGGTATCATTAGTATTTTGCATGAGCATTGTTTGATTCCATCGACGGATCGATATCTCATGTTTATTAAGGGTCCGATCGTTGAATAGACTATCGGTATATATTCCTTTTGATTGACTCGACACAATTATACCACTTGAGTGCACATGAGATAAGAAAAGAAATTGAGACACCGTGCAATCTCGTTCTTTTTCTATACAAGAATCTGAGTCATGAATAAGTACACTTGATAAATCATTGAACCATCAAGACCATGGGACCGAGAATGCTCCATATTTGTGCAAGTTTAAGGATCGGTTTTTATTTATTTATTTGGGCCTTGTTATTGAGGGACTGGACGTCCACTAACCTACTAGCCCAATACAATCCGAAGACCCCTTAATAGTCGACATTTAAGTCAACTAATTGGAAGAGATGTTGACTGAAGCTTGGCTAGATGATGCCACGTTGCTGGCGTATGGATAGCCAACGAAATGCACGGGGAGGCCTGCTGAAGACATGTCCATTCCAGCTGTCCGTTTCCCTTGCAACCACCGAAACATGCCTCTCTTTTGTTAACTGGTTTTAGCAAGACCAGTGGTCTTGTGCTCGTGAAAGTGGGTAATCGAGAGAGTGAGTGAAGCTAGGAGTAATCGAGAGAGAGTGAGCGAGAAAGGTTGCGATTGAGCAGCGAGAGAGTGAGTCGGCAAGGGAATGAAGCAAATTAGTCCCTGCCGTGCGTGCACGTTACCGCCGTCGTCGAGCCGCGCACTCCTCACCGTCTCACCACTCGCCGTGGAATCGTAGGACATCGAGGCAAGTGAAAGTGCATGAATCTATATAATGTGATGTTGTTATTGTCCAGTATGGTGCAATATACTTGGAAACAATTGAATTCTGAAAGTAGAATGTTAAATTGTGGGTAATCGAAGTAGAGCGGGACCATGAGATTGAGGAATTACTTTGGTTGTGTACATTTTGATCTTGTTGATGTATTGATGAAAGACCGACTATTAGTAGACTTGTGGAAATAAGATAGTCATGGTGAGAATGGGATTTCGTGGGATTCGCTTAATCCAGTGCAATTTCATGTGTAACCCAGTAACTTTGTGAAATTTTATGAAGAGTTCTAAAATGAATTTGATCCCGATTTTTTCACAGAAGTTGTGAGGAATTGCATGAGCTAGAGTATATATTTTTATCAGAACTTCTCGGAATGAATACTATTAGGGAAATCCCTTATGATGTTTTGAAGATGACAAAATAAATCAAAGGCTACTAACATGTTTAATGGTTAAGTAATAGACCATGCAGATGATAGAACATGTAAATGATATTGTCAAAGTGTGAAGACGACCAGAAGACTGAACGTAACATATGTCCAAAGTATATTATGAAGATTTCCAGACTTCTGTGTCAAAGTCTGAAGACTGCCAGACTTTAGTGTCAAAGTCTGTTCTACATCAGAAGTCTGCTCATTCTGACAAATTCCAGACTGAACGTGAATGAAGAACCAGAAGACAGACTCTATGCTGAAGCTGAACTGGGTACAGACCTTAAAGCTAAATCTGTTCAGAAGCAGAATATGTTCAGACTCAGATTGCAAAGTCTATCGCACTCAGACTCATATTGTAAAGTCTATTGCTCTCAGACTTTACATCCAGATTCGATGAATCGTAACTTAAGCCTAATCATATAATGGCTAGTGATATGGTTTGGATTCCACATCAAGATTGATTTGATTGACTCAATCTATTTGATTGACGATTGGATCTTGAAGACAAGAACTTTCTATATGAAGAAGCTTTACTTATGGAAACCAAGATTCCGTTTGTATGGGCGATTGGAATCAATTTGGAATTCTACCTTTTTCACTCAACGGCTATCAAATCTTCTAGATACATAGCTGTCCAATGGGTATATTGGAAGACGATTCTCTGGGATACTGTCCAACGGGTAGTTTGCAAGTGGAGGAGTTTTTAAGGAGATCATGGACCGATGAGCCAAAAAAAAAAAAAAAAAAGAGAGATAGAGCGTAGAATTTATAATTCCAAAGTCTGAGCGACCTTCGATCATACACTAGTCTTTGGAGAACTTAAACGTTTGTGATCGTGAGAGAAATACCAAAAGAGTGACTTAGTGAGATAGTGTGATCTACTACTAAGTGTTTGCACTCAAAGTTGTAATCTCTTGTTGATTGCATAGTGGAATCCAGTCAAGAAGGCTGTTAGCGTGGGAGAGTGGACGTAGGCTTGGATTAAGTCGAACCACTATAAATCTTGTGTTCTTATTCTCTTCCTTAACTCCTTTGTTTTACTTGAAGTTTATTTTATTCTGCGTATATTTGCCTAGGTTTATTTTATACACCTATTCACCCCATCTAGGTGTTCGTACTAGCACTCTCAAATACGATGTCTTAAACCTCTTTTAATATACAATGTTTTCTGTTGAACTTTATTATGTGATAAAAGAATCCTGAACTGAGTTGTGTGAACTACCACTCATTATACATAACGAATCTGGCTTAGTGTCCTTAATGAAACTTTTTCCTCTAGATCTCAGTTATAACGTGTTAAAATTTCAGAATTTTCCATGGTCATTTGCTGGTTATTTCGAAATCTCTACTGAAAGCGTGCATTCGGGTCTTTACACTGTTTTGCTATGAAACTGTTCATTTTGTTCTAAGAGTCATTGTATCTTGAGTTGTTATTCACTTGATAGATGGAGTGACATTCAATATATCACATGACATCAGAAAATTTGATAAAGTCTTATAGATCCATGGAATCCTTGACGTCACTGCATCAAAATGTATTTTTGTAATGAGATGTATATTATGATGTGGATGTTACCATCGGAGGTGCGAGCCGACAATGCCTCTGGAGCGTCGGGATGCCCAAGGGTCGAGTGAGTCGACGCCGTTGGATGCCTGGAGGTTTGTGCCAGAGGTTCCTCGGGAGTTTCGGGATGCCCGGTTGTAGGGATTGTACGTAAATCCGGAGGGAAGGGGCAACCATTTTCATGGCGAGCCCTGGATATACCTCGTGATGCCAGGTGGGGTGCGAGATGCCCAGGGGTGTGACGGAACACGCTCTGGATGCCTGGAGGTTTGTGTCGAAGGGTCTCGCGATGCTAGGTTGGGTGCGAAAGCCCAGAGGGATGCAAACACTGGTCCCCGGGGAATGAAATATTTCTTTGAATGCTAAAATCCGGTACATTAAAGGAGTGCATGTGTGTGCATGTGGCATGATATGAGAATTTGTTTATGAAATCAAGTGGGCTTCATCCGGTATTGAAAATGCGTTCGTTATGGCATTGAATTGTTTCTATGAATGTGGTGCAATTAAATAAACCCTTGATGGCATGTATATATATATATATATGACATATGTGTTTTGCATGCATCTGGATAGTTAGAGTTTCTACATAATATGGCGTAATGGATCTTTTATTGTTGAGTGGTTGTACTCACCCTCTTGGGGACTAACATTTCATACTAAAAGAAAAATGCCGCTGCTGCCTGCGACTCCTGGTATGTTTTATGGACTCCTGATTAACCTACAGTGGGAGTGGTTAGAGCACCGTTATCCTTGGGTGCATGGGTTGGTATTCGAGCGCGTGAGGATTTTGCTGACTTTTGAGGGAGGCCTCTCTGTCGGGCCTATTCACCAAGAGTACATATCAGTTCTCGTCCGTATGGATGGCCGCCTTCTAAGGGTGCTACCACCACCGGCCAACGGACCTGACTGGATATGACCTAGAGTCGAGGGTAGCAGGAGATGCACTTTTGGGATGCCAACACATGGGTGATGGACGGATGCAGATGATATCCAAGGATAGAAGTTGGTTTTCTTTTGGGTAATCGCTAGGCACAAAAAGACCCCGGTGTTTTGTTGTACCAACTATCATAGTCCATCCCTTATATAAATAAAAGTGTTCGGCCTAAATTATGAAAGTTTTAGTATGGTGTGCATCACTTTATATTTTGATGAAGGGTAGTCGAATTATGCTTACGCCATATTATTTGCGCAGGGACCGGTAAAGAAAACAAATGAAAACCCTAGATATTATAAGTTATGTTAAAATTTCTTTGGTCTCAGAGTAGTATGCTACAAGAGAATGTAACTGTGGCGACCCTAATGGATTGAGGGCCGTTTCGAGGGTGCCACATTGAAGTTGACAAAACTCATTCAAAGTCTAAAAATGACTAGACTTTAGTGTCAAAGTCTGAAGACTCCTAGACTTTGTGTCAAAGTCTGCCCACACTGACAAATTCCAGACCGAACGCTATTAAAAAATGAAGACTTATCCAGATGCGAGATTTTGTTTATCTCTTCAGGAGTTCGATTCATATGATTTAGGGATGGCCTTCTAGTTGGATATATCACCTATGGAATTGATTATCTTTATTGGAATCAATTTAGATAAATCAAATATTTTGGATTACAAGTAAATATGGAATGAATTTACTTATGGGATCCAAGATCCTGATTGTATGGGTGAACAGGATTGACAGGCTTTGATCGCAATCTTCAAACGGCTCAAGATCTTGTTGATTGATTCTGTCCAATGGGTAGATTGGAAAAATTTCTTTGGAAAGTGCCGATGGTCGAGAAGGCATGGAGGAGTATTTAAGGTGGACTCTTCAGTTGTTCGACAGAGTGCTTGAAAGAGAAATTTCAAAGTCAGAAGCGTTCCATTTCCTTGTTACTCCAAATATTGAGCTCAAAGTTGTATACAAAAGAGAGAAACACTTACTAAGACTTCGTGAGAGACCAGTTGAGACTCTTCACTATGAAGTCGAGATCACAAGGCTGTAAAATCTCTTTTGATTCTTAGTGGAATCTAGCCAATAGGCTATTAGCGTGGAGAGTGGATGTAGGCTTGATCGAAGCCTTACCACTATAATTTATGTGTTCTTACTCTTTTCCCTGAACTCCCTTATTTTGTTCGTAGTTTTATTTATCTATCAAAGTTTGAACTCGTTCAAAGTCTGTTGTTCTTTAGACTTAGTTTCAAAAGAAAAATATTTCTACTATTCTTTGTGAAAAATTGTCTTCACACCTATTCACCCCTTCTAGGTGTTCATACTAGCACTTTCAATTGGTATCAAAGTTTGTGTGCTTATTTTATTGAAGTATTTTTACTTCTAAGCTAAAGATCTATGGCTAGTATTTTGGCTCTAAAATTGGTTGAAGGTCAAAGTAACACTGAACCTCCTTACTTTGATCGGAAGGAGTACAATGCATGGAAAAACAAGATGAAGGCATTTCTGAGATTGAAAGATCCCCTAGAATGGGGTGTGGTAGAAAAAGGAATTAATCTCAAAGCTACATCAACCTCAAAAAGAGGAAAAGAAGTTGTAGATGCTAACAAAACAACATAAGCAGAAATAACCAAGAGATAAACTCCTGATACTAAAGCTATGTACTCTTTATACTGTGCCTTATTTCCTATTGAGTATAACCGAATTTCTTTTTGTGAAACAACGAAAGAGGTTTGGGACGGATTGCATGTAACCTAAGAAGGAACTGATTGAGTAAAGGAAACGAAAATCAATATTCTACTTGGATAGTGTGAAACCTTCAAGATGAAGCCTCGAGAATCCATTACCGATATGTTCAGTCACTTCATAGAGATTGTAAATGGCCTGGCTTATCAAGGTCAACCAATCTCAGTACCAATGAAAGTCAATAAACTACTGCATGGACTTTCTAAAGAGTGGAATCATGTGAAGACATCAATTAGAGAAACTCAGAGGATCATGCCTCTATTTGTAGAGAAACTAGTAGGCATGCTTCAATCATATGAAGTGGAACAGATCAATATCAAAGAGGTAAGAAGTCAATTTCTTTAAAATCTAACGATGATTCTGATGATATAAATTCATATGACGATATGGATGATGATACAAATCCATATGTCATACAAAGCATGCAAAATTTCCAAAAGAGACCAACTAAGGACAACGGAACCAGCAAAGATGTAATATGCTTCGAATGCAACAAAAATGGGCATATTAGACCTAATTGTCCTTTGTTAAAGAAAAAGAAAGGAAAAACTGAGAAATACAAAAAATGCTCTAAAAGTAGAAACCTGGAGTAACACTAAGCGCAAGGAAAGTGAAAAGGAATATGCCAATATATGTCTGATGGCCCATTTTGATTCGGACTCAGAATTAGAAACAGACTCTGATTCACATTTAGATAAAGAAGTTAAGGTCACTATCAAGAGAAAGATCAAATGATATTTGGATAGTGGTTGTTCGAGGCATATGACAGGAGACTCAAGTTGCTTTATAAAGCTTGTTAGATTGAATGGATGAAAAGTATCTTTTAGAGGAAATAGCAAAGGAAAAATTGTAGGATATGGAACAGTGAAGATTGGAAGCCTGACTATCAATAGTGTCTCCTTGGTGGAAGGTTTGAACTACAATATTCTCAGCATAAGCCATCTTTGTGACACTAGATTCATAATAAACTTCGAAGAATGTATTTTTTCTAGAATGAGTCAAGACTACTCCCAATCTTTCCCTGGGCGAAGGCATGGGAATATTTATCTTTTGGATGTAAACCCAGAAAGTTCTCAGTGCCTTATGTCTATTCAAGACGAAGCAAGTCTCTAGCATTGAAAGTTTGGTCATCTTAACATGAAGCAAATTATCAAGATATCTTTTAAGAAGCTTGTTCGTGGTGTTCCCAACCCGGCTTTTCAAAAGTCTAAATTTTACACTCCATGTGTTTTGGAAAACAAGTTAGAAGCTCTTTCAAAGCTATAAATCAAGTTTCTACCAGTTGAGCTTTACAACTTCTTCATATGGACCCCTTTGGACCAACCAGAACTCAGAGTATTAGTGGAAAGAAATATTGCCTAGTAATCATTGATGATTACTTTCGCTTCACTTGGGTCTAATTTCTAGCAAGTAAATCTAAAGCCTTCTCTTGTTTTTCAAAGTTTGCAAAGAAGGTTTAGAATGAAAAATGTTATGCTATTTCAAGCATACAAACTGATCATGGCGGTGAGTTTGAGAATCAGGACTTTGTGAAGTTCTGTGATGAATTTGGATTCCAATATGTTTTCTCTTCTCCATACACTCCAGAACAAAATGGGGTTATGTAAACGAAAAATAGATCCTTACAGGAGATGGCCAAAGCCCTCTTAATTGAGAGCAATATATCCTCTCGATTTTGGATAGAAGCAGTTTCCACGGCTTGCTACATCATTATTAGAGTGTTCTTGAGGCATATATTGCAAGAAACTCCATATGAAGTGTATAAAGGAAAGAAGCCAAATGTGTCTGAAGAATGCAAATGATCGAACTTGGAAGTTTGAAGGAAAATTTGACAAAGGAATCTTCCTTGGCTATTATACTTCAAGCAAAGCTTACAGGATCTTTAACAAAAGGACTCAATCTGTAGAAGAATCTATGAATGTCAAGTTTCAATATTATGTGAAGACTAAACTAGACCAGACTCAACTTGAAGAGTTTGAACCTGTTTCAGACTTTACAAAGTCTACTTCTCCCGAAGAGATTCAGACTTTTGGAGAACAATAACAAACAAATCGAGAAATTTCAACTGAAGCAAAGGATCAATAGACCTTCCAACCAAGCAGCAACTGCAATCACAAGTCTAGTCATCCCAAAGAACTCATCATTGGCAAACATTAATGAAGGAATTTGAACCAGATCCAAAAGGCGAGAAGAGTCGAGTGCTCTAGCACTTGTTTCTGAGGTAAAACCAAAAAGTGTAGATGAAGCATTGTCTGATGAAAGTTGGATTGAAGCCATGCAAGAAGAGCTCAGACAATTCAGCATCAATGATGTTTGGGAGCTAATTCCAAAACCTAAAGGTAAATCTATAATTTGATTTAGGAACAAGATAAACGAGAAATGAAAAGTTGTTGGGAACAAAGCAAGACTCGTGGCCAAAGGATATATTCAAGAAGAAGGGATAGACTATGATGAGACCTATGCACCAGTAGCGAGGTTAAAAGCAATTAGATTATTACTTGCTTTTGCTTGTTATAAAAAGTTTAGGTTATTCCAAATGGATGTCAAAAGTGCATTTCTTAATGGGTTCATACAAGAAGAAGTCTATGTGAAACAACCACCTAGATTTGAAGATCCAAGAAAGCCAAACTCAGTCTACAGATTAAAAAAGGCCTTGTATGGACTGAAGCAAGCACCTCGAGCTGGGTATGAAAAGTTGAGTAAGTTCTTAATATAGAATAGTTTTGAAAAAGGAAAAGTAAATACTACCTTGTTCATAAAGAGAGAAGGAAAAGATTTTTTACCGGTACATATTTATGTAGATGATATTATCTTTAGTTCGCCTAATGAAAATCTCTGCAAGAAATTTTCAAAATATATGTAGGATGAATACGAGATGAGCATGATGGGTGAGTTAACTTTCTTTTTAGGATTGCAAGTTAAACAGTCGAAGAAAGGTATATTCATTCACCAGGAGAAATATGCCAAAGTGCAGATCAAGAAATTTAGGTTAGAAAATTGCAAAAAGACACCTATGTCAAGTTCCTTGAAGATGGATAAGGATGAAAAAAGGGAAGAAAGTAGATCAAAATCTCTATAGAAGCATGATCGGTTCTCTTCTTTACCTTACTGCATCTAGACTTGACATTTTTTTTAGTGTTTGTATCTGTGCTAGATTTCAGTCTGATCCCAGGGAATCTCATTTAAGTACTGCAAACACATCATTAAATATGTGGCGACTTTTCCAAAGTTGGGTCTATGGTATCCAAAAGAATGAGACTTTACTCTTATTGGATATTCAAACACTGATTTAGTAGGTTGTAAAGTGGATAAAAATAGCACTTCTGGAACATGTCAACTACTGGGAAATATGCTGGTATCTTGGTTCTTAAGAAAGCAGAGTATTGTAGCTCTATCAACAGCAAAAGAAGAATATGTGGCTCTTGGAAGCTGTTGTTCTCAAATTATGTGGATAAGACAACAACTAAGAGACTTTGGAATAGAAGAATCGTGCACCGAAATCAAATGTGACAATACCAGTGCTATAAACCTCACCAAGAATCAAATTCTTCATTGAAGGGAGAAGCATATAGAGATTCGACACCATTTTATAAGAGATCATGTCCAAAATGGGGAGATTATGATTCAATTCATTCATTCGAAGAATCAGCTGGCAGACATCTTCACAAAGCCTTTAAAGAAAAATCTATTTGAGTCTATCCACACCAAATTGAATATTATTTTTCCTCTATGGTAAAGTCTGGAGTTGGCCAGACTCAAAATTTTAAGATGCTACTTCAGTAAGAGAATGTCTCGACTCCAAGTATTTTATTTTTGGAATGAAAAGGTATGTTTAACCGAATCGTTGCTTGTCTATTTTATTTTTAGAAGTTATATTTTTCAAATTTTTGAATTTTTGGCATTTTTTATTTTTAGTTTATTTCAAAAAGGCAGTTTTTCTTTTTCATTATTACGATTCGATTATCTCTTTTCTTTGTGACCATTCATCTTCTCATTTATACTTTATCGTATTTCACTCAAGCACTTCATTCCAAACCCTAAATACAGACTCTCTACTATCTCGTCTCTACTCTCAAGTGTAATTCGCAAGTTTCCATCTTTTTCACCCGAACCTATATGAGAAATCCTCCTAGCTTGCAAGAATGTCTTATCAATGAAAATCATCCCGAATCGCAAGCAAGGGGCCATGAAATGTGCATGAAGGGCCGATGCATTTCGATCTTAAAGAAGAAGACTCTCCTCAAGCATCTCCACAACACAACCAGAATCCTCCTCGTGAACCATTGGAAGAGGAAGTTAAGGAAGATGCTATTACTCTTCGTACCTTAACTCCCCAAGTTCTGTTCAAGCTTTATGATCGTCTGAAAAAGGGTGGTTCACCAATGTCCTTTATTACTGATTTCTAAGAGAGCATGATTACAAGAATGAAACTTTGTTTCTAAGAACGATGGAGCGTTTAGGAATAGCTAAGAACGGAGCAGCAGATGAGGCTTTCCTTAACTTTCCTGTCGATCCTCATTTTAGCTTTTTCAATCAGCCTGAAAGCAAAGACAATGATGAGAGTATGTTCTCGAATTTTTTGCCGAGGATGGGCATTGCTGCTGAAATGCCTGGTGTAGGAATGGAGCTTTTTTTGTTCTAAGGATCACAAAAACATTTACTCCCAAATGTTGAAAAGAGTTGTGATGAACCCTCGATCGGTCGACTTTGACTTTTTAGACTCGATCAAGGTAAATTTGAGGGAAAATTTTGTTTTCCTTCAACTTAAAGACTTATGCTCTAAGACAACTGTTGCTTATTCGGAATTGACTGCCTTTTTTTCTTTTCAAATCTCTCTTTTCACAACTAGAACTGTTTCAAATTTACTGTGAGCGATAAGGACTATCTAGTGGACGTTGATACTTTGGCTGACATTATTAGAGTGGAAAGGAGTGGTTTCCAACCAATAAATGTCTCAGTTGATCATGCAACAAGATTCCTTGTTACGGACAGACTACCCGAAGGAAGCATCACTTATTCCAAAATAACAGCCTCAAATGTCTTGTTGCATAAAATTGTGATTAACTACATTAGATCCAAGGCTGCTTCAAAAACTGATGTTTCCAGATTTGAAGCAAGACTTATGATTGCTATTTGCAATGGTATGAAGTTCTCACTCCCTCATGCAATCCTAATGCACATGTATAGGACTGTTATTAAGGATAAGGGATAGCTACCTTATTCAACGCTGATCACAAAATTGTTTAGACATTTCTAGATCGAGTTTCTTGCTTCTCTCTACACTAGAACTATAGCTCCTATGGTTATAGGGCTGAAAATGGTTTCGAATATGAGGTTAAAAGATCTGAACAAGGCCATAGAGTGCTTGAAGAAGGAATCTCCTAGCAAAATTAAGGAAGATTCTACTGCAAGGAAGAGAAAAGGCAAGGAAATTGTGAAAGAACCTATCAAGAAGAGAAGATTTCTCATCCTACAGGATGAAGAGGATGTTGATGATCTTACCATTTCTGCCTTGGCCTTAAAAACTCTTTAGAGTTTTGTGGGTTTTGAGCAACCCAAGGAGATAGGAGAAGGAGGGAGAGCAGACACATAGCAAAGAGAAGAAGGAAGAGAAGACAGAGAATAAGCATAAGAACCTAGAAGAGAAGAAGAAGCAAAAGAAGAAGAAGAAAGAGAAGAAGCAAGAAGAGAAGTTGTAGAAGAAGAGGGTCAGGATGACTCCTATGAGACAACAGTTGCAATATCCTTATTTGAGGATTCTAAAGCAACAAGGAGTGTCCAAGTAGGAGAAAGAACAGGAAAAGAACATCACTTTTGTGCTAGAAACGAGAAAGAACAAGAAGAAGTTTTCTTTTCTCCACCTGTAGGCAAGGAAACAGGGAGAGCTCGTGAGAAAACAGGTACTTCTTCTCCTCATCATGCAAGTGGCGATATAAGTAGATCTCCTGTCGACTTAGAAGAAGTCTTTGCTTCTCATTTTCCTGAAGCTGATATTGGAAAATCCACTCCAAGTCTTGGAAGTAGAGGTGTTGATGTTCCTTCATCTCTTAACACTCCACGAACTGAACGTTCTGAGGCTAGTGCTCAAATAGAACCTAATGCAGACTTTCAAAGGCTGCTCAAGCTCATTATGGAGATAAAAGCACAACAATATGGTATGGAGTTTGAGATCCAAAAGCTTCACTCTGCTTTGCAATCTACTTCAGATTCTCTCAATGAGAAGGTACAATCTTTAAACTTTCAAGTTCGAGCTTTACAATAGCAATTTTCACAGACTACCAAGATCGAAGATGTTGAGAAGCTGAAGGAGATAGTGCGGAAGCTAGAGGAGATAGTTTAGTTAATAGGGGATTTCTAGCTTGTTCGAATTCCAAGACAAACTTGATTTCATCCAACCTTTTTTAATCTTGATTTTCTCCATTTTTTGTTGTTGACAAAAAGGGGGAGAATGTGCAAATTTACTTTTGACCATTTATTTTTTAACTTAACTTTTGCTTACTTGATTCTATTTGACTGATTATTGTTTGGCTGTTGCAGAACTTTTGTAGAACTTTTGTGGTCACAATTATGGATAAGGATGAATGCTTAAATCTTGATATATGTTTAATTCTTCAAGATTAACTTGTTTTCTATGGTTGCAGAATCGATTCTATCTAGATCCTTATCTATTTGTTTCTTATATATCATGTACTGCTAAAAGTGTTGTTTGTAGGTTATAAGTTCTTAAATTTGCAGGGAAGTGGGGAGATTCTTAGAGAAAACTCCTTTCGTGTTTTGATGTTGACAAAATTCATTCAAAGTCTAAAGATGACCAGACTTTAGTGTCAAAGTTTGAAAACTCCCAGACTTTATGTCAAAGTTTGCCTATATTGACAAATTCTAGACCGCTACTGAAGAATGAAGACTTATCCAGATGCGAGATTTCGTTTATCTCTTCAGGAGTTCGATTCGTATGGTTTATGGATGGCCTTCTAGTTGGATATATCACCTACATAATTGATTATCTTTATTGGAATCAATTTAGATAAATCAAATCTTTTGCATTGTAAGTAAATATTGAAAGAATCTACTTATGGAAACTAAGATCTTGATTGTATGGGTGAACATGATTGAAAGCCTTTCATCACAATCTTCAAACAGCTCAAGATCTTCTTGATTGATTTTGTCCAACAGGTAGATTGGAATAATTCCTTTGGAAAGTGCCAATAGTCAAAAAGGCATGGAGGAGTATTTAAGGTGGACTCTCCAGTTGTTCAATAGAGTACGTGAAAGAGAAATTTCAAAGTCTGAAGCTTTCCATTTTCTTGTTACTCCAAATATTGAGCTCAAAGTTGTATATAAAATAGAGAAACACTTAGTGAGAGACCAGTTGAGACTTTTTACTGTGAAGTCAGGATCACAAGGTTGTAAAATCTCTTTTGATTCTTAGTGGAATCCAGTTAGTAAGCTGTCAGCGTGGAGAGTGGACGTAGGCTTGAACTAAGCCGAACCGCTATAATTTATGTATTCTTACTCTCTTCCTTGAACTCCTTTATTTTGTTTGTAGTTCTATTTAACTATTATAGTCTAAACTTGCTCAAAGTCTGTTGTTCTTCAAAGTTAATTTCAAAAGTAAAATATTTCGACTATTCTTTGTGAAAAATTGTCTTCACACCTATTCACCCCCCTCTAGGTGTTCATACTAGCACTTTTAGGTGGCATGGCTTCTAAGTGGCTTAGCGAGCTCGAGATGGCAGGGGACGCACAGGATAGCGCGCAAGCGAGATGGGTGTGCGGGCGAGGTCGAGCAACTCCGGTGGGCTCGGGTGGTGCTAAGCTTGCTCGAATGGTGGCTGGTTCTCTCTAGTTTCTTGAGCTCTCAAAACTACAACAATAGAGAAAGCAAAGGCAAGGAAGAAGAAGAAGGGGGGCTATAGCTAAAGGGGGACCACCAAGCCCTAAAAGTCTTCACAAAATATCCAATGAACTCAAGTGGTTGCCCCACCACCTTCAACCATATCCACAGCAGCTATTTCTCTCTCAAATCTTCCTTAACAAGCCATAAAAGCAGCTGAAGTGTTGCACCCCACATGGACCTACGAATTTTGAACATTTCCTCTCCAATTGAACTCAATTCTCCTTCAATTTAGTCCCCATTGGTGTTCAAAAATTCCAACCAAAGCATCCACCTCATATCCATGATTTTCCTCACCGATGGATCCATCTTGAACAACGAAATCCACACCAAAAACGTCTCTTAATTTACCGGTCCTAAAACGCCCAAATTTGAATTTTCGCCAAAAACACAGGTTTGCCAAAAATTCTTCAAAGGATGAGTCAACATTCTTAAAATATATCATGATGTAACAGAACTTTTAATTTCTAAAATCGGGTTCAATTTCGCGATTGATTTCAACCGGATGCGATTTTAGCGTGACCTAACCTACATGGTAGCTTTTAGGAATTTTTAGCGCATTTGACCCGTGATCGATTATTTTCAAGCCACAGTGTACATCTTCGACTCATGATGACTCTTGGTTCGTGAAAATCTTGAGGTTTCAAATACGAGCACAGGGTACTGAATTGACAGAAAAATTGGTTTAGTGCCGTTTGACGATAATTTTAAAATTAGGTGAAATCACCCACACTCTAATCACATGCCTTTATTGAACTGACCTATCTCCGGTCTCTAATCGATTTTGATGGTGCCGTATTTATCCTTGTAGATTAGAACAGTCGAGTAGTCTTTTTTTGGTCGAATTCTCAAGTCTGTCGTTTTTAGATTCCTTAACGACTTCACTTGTTAGATTAGTTATCTCGTGAGTGGCCAACTCAGAGAAAAAGGCCATAGGCACGTCGATTAAAAGCCCAACTCATTTAATCAAAAACAGAATCAGAAAATCAGGATGTCACAAAGACAATACAATTAGAATGGGTAGAAAAGAACAATGAAAGCAAATGACGAGCAAGAAAATATATGCTTGATGACATATTCAGACTCAGACTCAAATTCAGAATCAGAATCAGACTTAGAATCAGAGTCTGACTCAGATACAAATTCAAAATTTGACAAGGAAATCGAGGTGAGTCATTTAGAAATTTCCTTTAAAGTTTCTAAGTATATAAATGAACTTTGTTTAAATCTCAAATCTTCACTTAAAAGGATCTCTTAACTAAAAAAAGGGGAATTCATGGCTTAGGCAACAAGATCTTTCTCGAAAGGAAAAGTTTGAAATTTTGCAAAAAGATTTTCTACAAACAAAAGAAAGTCGAGATTTAGTTTTTAGAGAAAATGATTCTTTGAAAAAGGGTTCAAAAACATTAGAGCATATTCTTTCCATACAAAGCCAGGATTTGGTTTCAATAAGGAAAGTGATTCTCTAATAGATTTTCCAAAAATCAAGGAGAGACTTAGACAAAGACCTCCTAGACTTGCATACAAGAAGCATTTTCAAAGAATCTTTGCAAAACCTGTTGGTCGAAATTCCCTCGAGTGTTCAAATTGTGGAGACTCAAAATACTTTGAGAAAGAATTTCCTAAAATTTGGAGACTTGTTAAGAAAGATTGGGTAAAAACAACATACTCTACTAACTCTTATGGACCCAACAAAATATGGGTACCAAAGAAAATGTGAGTTGTTTTTGTAGGAAATGAAGGAAAAGAAGAAAGGGAATTTGATAAGGAAGGTATATCTTTTATTCTCAATTTGATGTGAGTACATAATTTAAAAATTCTTATTATACTTATATTCTCTTTATGCCATGATTGATTTAGACTTTACAATGACGTATTCTATGACTTGTTTTATTGAAGAAAGAATTGTGCGGTTTGTTTTTGTGATTCATGAGCTGAGATTTGATTTAATACGTGTGATTATTTTTGATATCTTGCTTAGAGACAATTGAGTTTATTTGGTTTGATTTTATGCTCTAAGATTTTATCATATTTTGCATAGTGGAAATCTGTTTGACATTATATTAATTTATTATGCTAAGATATTCTTTCCTAGATACTCAAGGATTTTATTATGATTTTATTGTGCTTTGACTAAGTGAGAATTTCTTTTTCAAGATATTATTGTGCATAATGTTATTTCCTTAAATAAAATGGTAAGATGAATTAAGAAAGAATTTTTAAGTATCTATAGAGATTTTATGTTTTACTCTAACAAAATGGAATGATCCAAATTGATGGATACCAAAAGGAAGTGAGTTGATTGCAGGAAATTTTATAAGGGAAGAATGATCACGAATCTACGCAGATTTTGGTGCAATCAAAAAAGTATCTCAGGTGGAGATTGGGAATAAATCTTTAAATCAATTGTATAATAAAGATTGGGTAAGATAAAATTTATTTTAATCATCCTGCCTTGCAAATTTCTACGTGCATTTATCATGATTTCGGATGATTGTTTATCATTTATATTGCAAATATCTCTTGTCATAAATATAAGACATTGCATTTTTTTTGCTAGATTTGGCACATGATAGAAATATCTACTTTATTTTTGTAAAAGCATTAATAATATATTTTTGAGATTCAAGCTCAAGGAAATCCCTTTGATCTTAGAAGGTATTATTGCATATTCAGGGTACTCTTCCTATATTCTTAAAAGATGTCTTATATCTAGCAAGTTTGATCCACAAATCAGATGAAGGTATTATGTGATATTTTTGCAAGGATTGCTATCTGTTATACAAGAATTTGCAAGTAACAAAAGAATCTTCCATATGGATTTTGGAAAGCTCGATCTGAAAATTGTGGAGATTCTATACTATTTTTTGGAGGCTAAAAAATTCTCTTCCTTATGCAAAGTTCTCACAAATTATTGAGGAAGTCCCTAATGTGTCTTACGAAAGGTTGAGTAGCTTTGAATTTAAATATTAGTTAATCTTATATATGCTATTCAATTTATTTGAAGGAAGGGCATTATATATTACGTGGATATTATTATAGCTTATTTGTGCAAAAAAAGAGTTTGTTAAGTTAATGCAGGTTAAATTCGAGACAAGCTTGATTGAAGAAAACAAATTTCTACCTCGAATTTCAAAAAGCAAATGAGTGTTGTGGAAGTTGTTGCTACGAAGGAAATGATGGAAAAATATTATGTTCAACATGCACAAGCCGCAATTAGTGCTATTCACAAATTTTGTCTTGATGACAAGGGAAGAAAGTGAATCGAAAAGAAAGGGAAATAATCGTGATCACCTCAAAAAGGCAATTAATTGAGGGGGAGCATTGATCAATTATGAAAAAATCTTTTTGAATTGATCATGATCTTGATTATTATAGAATGAAGAAAAAGGTAAATGTGTTAGAACTTTTAAAGTTCTACAAAATCTGGTTAATGCATCTTTCATTACCTTTTATCATTAATAAATCTCTTATATACATCATCATTTTTTTATAACAAAAAGAGTAAGTGAATTTTATAATGCATTCGTGATTTTTATTGGATATTTGTTGATATATATGATCGAAGTGAGCTATATAACAAATCTTTGATATTTGACTTACTTTGTAAAAGCTGATTTTTTTTTTCGGAAATTGTGTTTGATGCAAGATATATTTGTTATCGTTTTAAATTCTCTATGTGATACCATTTCCATTGTTATCCCTTTTGATTATGACAAAAAGGAGGAGATTGGTTGATATTATTTATTGCATAATATTGAGCTGCAATTATTTTCTATATATTGTTATGCTCAATCTATTTGCTTTCTTTTGAGTCGAATCACATTTTTTGAAAATCTAAAATTTGGTGATTGATTTATCAATATTTTAGAAAGTGTGATTACACATCTGCATATTTAGAGATTATTTTGCCATCATCAAAAATGGGGAAATTGTTAGGGAAATCCCTTATGATGTTTTGAAGATGACAAAATAAATCAAAGGCTACTAACATGTTTAATGGTTATGTAATAGACAATACATATGATAGAATGTGTAAATGATTTTACCAAAATTTATACTTGAAAGAACCAAAAGATAGACTCTATGCTGAAACTGAACTTATTCAGACTATATCTAGACCTCAAGGCTAAATATGTCCAAAAGCAGAATATGTTCAAATTTACATCCAGATTATAAAGTCTATTTTAGACAAAAGACACTCAAACTCTACTTCAGACGGAAGACACTCAGACTTTATTTCCGACAGAACACTCTCAGACTCTACATACAGAATGAGACACAAGTCTAGAACGAGACAAGGTCTAGAATGTAGCAGATTTAGAACGAAGCATGTTCAGAACGAGATGACTCGACAGAACGTAACACGAGCTTCAAACATATAACGGCTAGTGATCTAGTTTAGATTTCATATTAAGATAGATTTGGTTGACTCAATCTAATTGATTGACAATTGGATCTTGAAGACAAGAACTTCATAAATGAAAAAGCTCTACTTATGGAAACCAAGATTATGTTTCTATGGGCGATTAGAATCAACTTGGGATTCTACTTCTATCACTCAACGACTACTAAACCTTCTAGATACAGATCTGTCCAATGGGTAGATTGAAAGACGATCCTCTAGATAATGTCCAACGGCAAGTTTGAAAGTGGAGGAGTATTTAAGGAGACCAATGACCAATGAGTAAGTAAGAGACAGAGCATATAATTTATAATTCCAAAGTCTGAGCGAACTTCGATCATACATTATTTTTCGTGAACTTAATCGTTTATGATCGTGAAAGAAATACCAAAAGAGCGATTTAGTGAGAAAGTGTGATCTACCAATGAGTGTTTGCACTCAAAGTTGTAATCTCTTGTTGATCACATAATGTAATCTATCTAGAAGGCTATTGGGGCAGGAGAGTGGACGTAGATTTGATCTAAGTCGAACCACTATAAATTTTGTATGCAACCTTCTCTTCCCTTAACTCTTCTTATTTAAGTCTATTGCATACTTACAGATTATTTCAGAAGTTTGTTCCATCTTACAATAGATTTTGAACATCTACCAGAAATATGGTGGCTCGTTTGTCAAACTCTGATCCTTATTTAGACTTTGCTCGCAACTTATTTTATTCTGCATTTATTTGTTAACATTTTTTTTTTGAATACCTATTTACCCCCTTTAGGTGTTCATACTAGCATCACCAAATTCAACCTACATCTCTTCCATAAGCCTTTATAGGAAGGCCCAAGATCGTTATCTTGATTCAGCAATCATTCTTTGCTTTGTTGGGCGAGTAGTTTGTTCTGGAAGAATTTCTTTAGCATCAATCTGCAGAATCCTTCCCCTTGTGTTTTTCCATCCTTCAGAGGTAAACTTAAAACTCATCTTCTACATCATTTGCTCATTTATCTTTAATGAAGGTAACTGATGTTTCCTTAACTTCTTTAGGATCTCAATTCCTAGTTCACTGAAGATCTTTGTTATGACAGAACCCTAGGGCAATTTTCCATTGTTCTTTAATACAGTTCTATACATATGCTAAATTATAAGATGGGCAATAGAAAAGGTTTTACCATTTAGGATAGCCCACATCAGCTTCACTTCATATCGAGAAACATCGGTTGTAAAAGAACCTTTTGGCCTTAGACAATAAATAATAATCTTGTGAAGCACAATCTGTCTTAAGGGAAACAATTGATGAGAGACATGAGAATGATCATCTTTGGTAAAATTAGGAATACCATACAGTTGTTGATATGCAACATCAGGATTAATATCAATCGATTCAAACTCTAAGAGCCTAACGCTTGATGATTTAACAAGATACCAAGCTTGAAGCAAATATGACTTGTCGAATACTTTGAACTCAATGGTGTCCACTAAGTAAAAAGAGAGTGCCGAATATAAGTAAGCAGTGAACAGGATAAGTAGGATATTTAGTTGTGCACAATGTCGTGAGGAGACAATCATCAAAGAATTGCTTAACATGAATATTGGTGGATTCGAAAAAGTCAAAATCAATCGTCCTCTGTTTGATAACTCCTCTATTCATTAGAATTCTAAACCACTATTTGTACTCTTCATATTTAATCAGTTTGTCACCCCAATCAGCATCTACTTCATACTTGGTAACTCTCCTTCAAAAACTAGTAAAAAGCTTTTCATCGTTATCCCCTCTTCTACCATCGTCATGAATTCTTTTCTTAGTACTAGAAGTCTCTTCCACCTTTTCCTTTCCTGTTCTAGTTCACGCAACACTCAAATCACCAACACTAATAGGATGAATGCTTTGTATAGGATTAACTAACATAAGTTCAAATGCCTCTTCATTTGCAAACCCATACTTAGCCAGCAACCAGGAAATCGCTTCCTTACTATCTCCTAAAGCCTTAAGAGTTGCAATAGTTGATCTTAACTGAGAAAGATTTGAGAAGGCTTCCGTACCTTCAACACTGGTAGAGGACTTGGAGAGTTCGAAAAACTTTGGGTTACCTCTAACTCTTGAATGTAAACCCGCAATTTAGTTTGATCTCCTTGAACCAGAGGGTCTAGCCTTCATCTTTGAACCAGATTTTGGAGCCTTTACTTTGAAAAAGAAAGAAAGTTTTGATCTTTTGCAGAGATGAGGAAGAAAAGCCGAAAGCTTTTCACATAGACACACTCAGAAGAGGGACGAAGAAGAAAGAAAAGCAACTCCCTTTTATTAGAGATGAAACAACACTTTTGCAAGGGAAAACAAAAAATTTTGGAAAGAAAACTGTAAAACAGTTTTTGATATTAACACAATTTCCAAAAATATTATTTATTTTGCATTAAGTTAAATATGACAATTCGAAATATTCAGATAATTCACACACTTTCCAACTTTACCTGAGATGATTCCTAAAATAATCTTACCACCAAGAATTTGAAATTTAACACGTTGACATACTCAGCAGCCTCTAACGAACCCTGTTCCTAATCACTTGAAATAAATGGGTTAATGATACCAATTTTATTGCAAATAAAATTAAACACTTTCTTGTCAAGAGATTTTGTAAAGATATCAGCCAACTGATTTTGTGAATCAACAAATTGAATGTTCACTTTACCACTATTGACATGATCGCGTATAAAATGATGCTTGATTTCAAAGTGCTTGGCTTTGGAATGAAGAATTGGATTCTTCATCAAGTCAATTGCACTGGTATTGTTGCAATTGGTTGTTGTTTTCAAGTCATCTACTCCATAATCCTTCAGTTGATTGCTTTTTGGAGAATCGGGAAACAAGCATCTTATCTAATAACTTACAGGTTCCGGAAGTGCTCTTCCTATCAATCTTACATCCTGCAAAATCAGCATCAGAGTATCTAGATAACTCAAACTCTAATCCCTTAGGATACCAGAGTCCTATAGAGGGATACGGATTAATATATTTAATTATCATTTAAACTACAGAGAGATGAGACTCTCTAGGGTCTGACTGAAATCTAGCACATATGCATATGTTAAAAAGGATATTAGGCCTTGAGGCTATGAGATATAGCAAATAGCCAATCATGCTCTTGTGTAACTTCTAATCAACTTTCTTGCCATTCTCGTCTTTATCGAGCTTAGAAGACGAAGACATAGGAGTCTCTACTTTCTTCGAACTTTCCATGTGAAATTTCTTCACTAGTCCTTTGGCAAATTTTTCTTGAAAAAATGAACGTCCCTTCTTGCGTTTGCTTGATTTGCAATCCAAGGAAGAAATTTAGTTCCCCCATCATGCTCATCTAAAACTCGTCCTACATCAACTTGGCCAAACTCTTGCAAATATTTTCATTAGGAGATCCAAATATAATACCATCAACATAGATCTAAACTAATAAAATTTCCTTACCTTCTCTTAGAATAAATAAAGTAGTATCGACATTACCTTTCATAAAGTCATTTTGTATGATAACAATTATTAACATTTCATACCAAGCACAAGGAGCTTGCTTTAGACCATGTAAGCCCTTATTTAGTTCGTATACATGATCAGGTGTTCTAGGTTCTTCAAAACTTGGTGGTTGTTCTATGAACACTTTCTCTATGATGTATCCATTCAAGAAGGCGCTCTTCACATCAATCTGAAAAAGTCTGAAACAATAGAAACATTCGTAAGCAAGTAAAACTTTGATTGCTTCTAACCTTACTACTAGCGCATAAGTTTTGTTGTAGTTGATTCCCTCTTCCTATGAGTAGCCTTTAGTGACCAATCTTACCTTGTTTCTTATGACCTTTCCTTGATTATTGAGCTTATTTCTGTACACCCATTTTGTTCCTATTACGGGATGATCCTTTGGTCTTGGAACTAATTCCCACACTTCATTTATGCGAAATTGTTGAAGTTCCTCCTCATTGCTTGGATCCAGTTTTCATCTAATAGTGCTTCTTCAGTAGTTTTAAGTTCAATCTCTAAGATGAACACTAAAGTGCCGATTGCTTCTTTATGAGCTGATTTGGTTATTATCTTGTCATCAATGTTTCCGATAATTAGAACTTTCGGATGGCTTGACTTGTGCTTTTAGTTTCTGTTGAACCTATCATCAGAGGTTGTAGGTTTCTCATTGACCTATTCGTCAATCTTTTATGGTTGCCGACGTTGTTCATCACATTTTGATTGCTTACTATCTTGTTATGCTTGAATTCCATCAAAGAACTGCTTTGCTTGATCAGAATCTTCGTGAGTTTGAAAGTTTTCATTGAATCTCACATTAATAGACTCACCTACTGTGTGAGATCTTTTGTTGTAAACTCTGAAAGCCTTGCTCATGGTTGAGTATCCTCAAAATATAACTTCATCTAATCTTTCATCGAACTTACCAAGCTGATCATTAGCATCTCTCAAGAAAAAACATCTATAACCAAAGACTTTGAATTATGAAATAATTGGCTTTTTGCCTATGAAAAGCTCATAAGGGGTCTTATCTAGAAAGGGTCTAAGAAAAACTCAATTTATGATAAAACATGCTGCTGAAACAACTTCTCCCCAAAAATGAGATGCAACTTTACTTTCTACGAGAAGAGTTCTTGCCATATCTTGTAGAGACCTATTTTTCCTCTCTACAACACCATTCTACTCAGGTGTGTAAGGAGTCGAAAATTGATGCTCAAAACCGTTTTCTTCATAGAAGTTTTGAAAACTTTGATCTTCAAACTCTCCCCCATGATCAGTTTAATGCAAGAAATGGAATATGCTTTTTCATTTTGAATCTTTTTTCCAAACTTTGAAAAATAAGAAAATGCTTCATGCTTGTGTGCAAGAAAGATGACCCAAGTATACCTTGTGTAGTCATTAACTATTACTAAGTAGTACATTTTACCTCCCAGACTTTGCGTTCTTATTGGTCCGAAGATATCCATATGAAGAAGTTGCAAAGTTCTGTTAGTACTAACAAAATTGATAGGTTTAAAAGAGCTTCTTACCTGTTTTCCCAAGGCACAGATTAAGCAGACTTTAGAACATTCAAATTTAAGGTTTGGTAATCCTCATACCAATTTCTTTGAAGAAAGCTTCACTATTTGTTTAGTGTTTCTATGACTAAGCTTCCTATGCCAAAGATCTTACTCGTCCTTTACAGAGACCAAACACTAGATGTTCCTGTGTCTCCTTCCAATAAAAGACTGCTTCAAATCTTTACTTTTTGCCTAAAAATTGTTTTCTTGAAAGCATATTTTGTATCCATCATCACATAGCTGACTGATGCTAATAAGATTATAATTCAATCCTTTAACAGGAGATACATCTTTTACCGTTAGATTTCTAATTTCAACAGTTCCTTTGCCAATGATTTTCCCTTTATTGTTTCCTCCAAAGGAAACACTTCCTCCAAAAATTCTTGTGAGCTCAATAAACTTAGTCGGATTACCAGTCATATGTCTTGTGCAACTGCTGTCAAGATACCACTTGTTTTTCCTTCTCTTTGGTACCTACAAAAATTAAGACAAGTTCAAGTTTTCTTTGGTACCCATTTTTGTTTGGATCCACTTTGGTTAGAAGGGTCAACCATGCTTACAATTTTCCTTTGAATTGGCTTCCAACCTTTGAAACAGTTATTTTCGTAGGGATCATGACTTCAACAAATTGAACATTTAAGGAAGTTTTTACCAATAGGTTTTACAAATTGTTTTCTAAAGTGATTTTCATAAAACACTTTTGGTGGTTTTTTTATTCTTCCTCTCTTTATGAGTTGGAAAATCATTTTCAAAATCCTTTTTGTTTTCGTATACAAGTCCTAATTTGTTGTAATACGGGATTTGAATGGACAAAATGTGCTCCAAAGTTTTTGAACCAATAGAGACCCTTTTTGCAACATCTAAAATTTATTTTTTCAAAGAATCATTTTCTTTTAAAATAAAATCAAGATTTTCTTTTGATTGAAGAAGATCCTTCTCGAGATGTTCAATCTTTTCTTTTTGGAAAGAATCCTATTGTGTGGCACCCTGAAACACCTTAGGTTGCCACAGGTACCTATTGCTCCACCTAATGAAAACTAGTTATATCTCTTAGTAGAAGCATCGTAGTCCATAGGCATTTTTTTTTTTTTGAAAATGGTCTCAGCGCAACTTATTAGCGGAAGCATAAACAAGTCTCACCATTCCTCCCTCCAATAACCATAATGCAATGCACACCACTAAGCAACATAAGAAAAGATAAAGTCGAGACACTTTTATTTATATATTTTCATGATGGATTTCTTGGGTCGGTACAACCAAAAAGAAAAGCCAAGACTTTTAACTACACTTGGCCACAACCCAAAAGATATCTCAACCCCTATAATGATCACGTGTCATCTTCCATCTATAAGTGTCGGCTACCCTAAAAAAGAAACGTCAGCTCTCTTCTCCTAACGCGGCCATCACACCCATCCTGGCGCGTGGGGCGGTGGTGGCAACAACATCCCTTGAGTCACTCCATCTTGGCGGACGTGGACCGACAAAAACTCCTGTGTGACCGGGCCCCCAGCCAGTCCCACATCGTAAATGACCAACAGGCAAACTCGCATAAACGTTAGACCAGGGATGGTAACGCAATCAATCTCCGAACACTCTACCTCCACGTCAGATGGGAGGCCATAAAAGGTACCTCGCGTGACCGAAGAGAGCGGCATCTTCCTAATCTGAAATGTTGGTCCCTGAAGGGGTGAGTACAACCACTCAACAGGTAAAAGATCTAATAAACCACTCAATGCATGACACAATACAATCATAACAATTATAGCATAGTACATATCATTCATGCATCCAAGCATAACTTACCTTGCAGCCATGCATATGTCATCATACCATATGTATATACATCCTCATGTACTCATCACCATCATGTCATACATATACCATGCCATAGGTGCACATACAACCATGCACTCATCATCATCATGTCATACATATACCATGCCATAGGTGCACATACAACCATGCACTCATCATCATCATGTGCATGATTCAATTTCCACTTTTATCTTTAAACTTGATCACCACATCTTTCTTTCCCGGGACAAGTAATTGCATCTCACATTTTATCACTCGCACCCCAATCTAGGCATCGTGATAAACCTCCGGCACACACTACCGGGCATTCAGCACCCCCACATTCCAGGCATCTCGCATCCCAACTGGCATCACAAGGCATTCCCCGGGCACAAACCTCCGAGGCTTCCGGCACCCAACCATTTCGGGCATCTCGAAACTCCCAAGGACATCCGAGCATGTATCACAATACAACCAGGCATCAAGCACCCCCCATCCCGGCCATCCTTACACTCCCACGGCATTATCGGCCCACCTCCAACAGTTTCCTCATTCATCAAAATTCATATTCACCAATTTATGTCTCACAATCAACATGGCACATGATGTAATGGTAGCAAAGTCAAATTCAGCATTTGATTTTATATGCAATGCGAAATATCATCACATGCTCAGCAAGATTCAATCACCTCAATCAATATAATTCATAGGGTTCATCCAAAACAGAATAATCATAAATTACAGCATTTGAAATTCGCTCAATCCAGCTTTCACAGTTTTAGAAAATATTTCCATTAAATACACAAATGACCTTTAAAATTATGAAATTCAAACATGTGATAGTCAAGACATAAAGACAGATATTTCATGAAGGACACCACACCAAAGACCCTCATATCATGCGGTATAGGCCGAACATCACAGCACCATTGTCATAACCACTTAACTTGCACAGTTTTGGAAACATTTTTAGTTAAATAGGTAAATGAACTTTAAAAATTATGAAATTTGAATATGTGGTAGCCAAGACCCTAAAGTAGATTTTTAATATAGACATCAAAGTCAAATTCGTCCTAGATAATGAAATATAGGCGGTTAAAACTTCTGTTTCTAGTACCGAACATTCCAGGTTTTGCAGTCTCTGCAAAATCACAATTTCACCTACTTATCTTCCATCTTTTCCTCTGAATTTTTGATATGTTTTGCCTCAAGAGGTCTAATACAACTTTTATTTAGGGATCAAGGTGAGATTTTCGAAGGAAAGTCACTTTATAGTTCATGAAGTCACTGGAGTCCAGTACAACATTTCCAGATCTAACGTCTTCAAAAGAAAAATCGTTCCACTAGGCCATAGTTGTTCGTTTTACCTCAAATTTTAGTATGTTAGTATTCAATATTTTTTCTACAACTTTTTTGAAGGGGTCGAAGTGAAATTCTCAGTAAAAAGTTACATGTAACACACAAAATCACCAAGAGGTTAACGAAACAGCTTCAGATCTAACATTTTCGTAGAGGGAGGGTTTTACCCCACAAAACTCATCTATTTTGCCAAAAATTTTATTATGTTATACTTTAGGATGTTATCTACAACTTTCATGAAGTCAAAGCCAAAATCCGACTCAAACATCGCATGCAAGCCACTACAACATTCTAGGTCAGACTGTTTACTCGAGAACAATTTACTACTTCAAAACAACACTCTTAAAACTTCGGTTTTTCACACCCTAGACATCCGAAATTCATCACCATTCAATAAAAAATTCTAGACACAACATGCAAGAGCAAATCAAAGGATCTA
Organism: Eucalyptus melliodora; assembly: GCA_004368105.4. Lineage (NCBI taxonomy): Eukaryota > Viridiplantae > Streptophyta > Magnoliopsida > Myrtales > Myrtaceae > Eucalyptus > Eucalyptus melliodora. The sequence continues at coordinate 15,470,204 of CM023402.3, forward strand.
ACTTGCCTCTAAATCGAGCTACAACGAGCACGACGGCGGCGGGACACGACGGCTACGAGCGACGCACGGCTTCTCCTCCTTCTTCCAAATCGAGATATTCCTTTCATTGGAGATACTTTAAGGAATACATGATCTCCCACATTGAATTCCAAAGGCCTTCTACGCCTATCTGCGTAGTCTTTCTATCTACTTTGAGCTGTTTTAAGTCTTTTCCTGATAATTTCGATAGCTTTAGTGGTAACCTGTACCAGTTCAGGTCCTGTCAATTTGTTTTCACCTACTTCATTCCAACAGACAGGAGTCCTACATCTCCTTCCATATAATGCTTCATAGGGAGTCATGTCTATACTTTTTTGAAAATGATTATTATAAGCAAACTCCACCAAATGCAATCTTTCATCCCAATTTCCTTTGAAATTAATTACACAAGCCCTCAACATATCCTCTAATGTCTAGATTACTCTTTCTGTTTGTCCATCTGTCTGAGGGTGAAAAGCAGTACTAAACTGGAGTTTTGTTCCTAAGGCAATTTGAAGACTCCGCCAAAAGTTTGAAGTAAATCTTGAATCCTGATCTAAGGTAATAGTTACTGGAACACCATGTAAGCGTCCAATTTGACTTACATATATATCCGCATATTTGTCCATTGGGTAATCTATGCAAACTGCTAGGAAATTAGCAGATTTAGTTAGACGGTCCACTATCACCCAAATAGAGTCATGACCACTTGATGTCCATTGTTATATGTTCCCATTTCCATTTTGGTATGTCTAACGGTCTCAAGAGTCCCGCGGGTTTGTGATGCTCCGCTTTTATTTGTTGACACGTCAAGCATTGAGAAAGGTGCTTAGCCGTATCTACTTTCATACCATTCCACAAAAATTGCTGATGCAAATTCCTGTACATCTTTGTGCTACTTGGATGAACACTGTAATTACTCCTATGTGCCTCCAACAAAATTTCCTCCTTTATTTCTTCATTGTCGGGAACACAAAGTCGTCCTTGGCATCTTACTACTCTATCTTCAGAGACTTGAAATTCCGGTCTTTTCCCTAAAGACACGGCATTTTTCACTTTCATAATTTTTGGATCAGATTCTTGTAAAGTCTTAACTTTCTGAATAATTTCAAATTCAATTTGTAATGCACTAAGCATATTTGTAAGACAGTCCATTTTCAATTTAAATTTTGAGTCTGCTACAGACTTTAACAAGCTCCATTCCGCCATCCTTAAGCTAGCCATCTCCATAGTTGACTTACGACTAAGAGCATCCGCCACCTTGTTCGCCTTTCCTGGATGGTATCGTATGTCACAATCATAATCCTTTAACAACTCCATCCACCTCCTTTGTCTCATGTTCAATTCCTTTTATGAGAACATATACTTCAAGCTCTTATGATCAGTATATTTCTCAAACTTTTCCCCATATAAATAATGCCTCCATATCTTCAAAGCGAACACTATAGCTGCTAATTCTAAATCATGTGTGGGGTAGTTCAATTCATGGGGTTTTAATTGTCTAGACGCATAGGCTATGACCTTGCCATGTTGCATCAAAACACATCCCAGTCCTTTGTGAGATGCATCACTATATACCATAAAACCATCCGATCTTGTCGATATAGTCAAGATTGGAGCCGAGGTCAATTTCCTTTTAAGCTCCTAGAAACTCCTTTCGCATTCCCCATTCCATTCAAACCTCACATTCTTTCGAGTCAATTTAGTTAAAGGACCTACCAATCGCAGGAATCCTTCAATAAACCTTCTATAATAACCAGCCAGTCTTAAGAAACTCCGTATTTCAGTAGCTGTCGGCGGTCCCGGCCAATTTATTACTATCTCAACTTTTGCCGAGTCCACTGCAATTCCTCCTTCTAATACCACATGCCCTAAAAATATTATCTGGTCCAGCCAGAATTCACACATGCTAAATTTGGCATACAGCTCATGCTCTCTCAGAGTTTGCAAAACTATCCTCAAATGTTGTTCATGCTCTTTAGGCCCTTTTGAATATATCGGAATGTCATCAATAAAAACAATCACAAACTGGTCTAAATAAGGCTGAAATACCCTATTCATTTGATCCATAAATGCAGCCGGTGCATTTGTCAATCCAAATGGCATGATCAGGAACTCATAATATCCATAACGAGTCTTGAGCGTAGTCTTAGGAATGTCTTCTTTCTTAATTCTTAGCTGATGGTATCCCAACCTTAATTCAATCTTAGAGAAGACCGAACTTCCCTGGAGTTGGTCAAATAAGTCATTAATTCTAGGCAAAGGATATTTATTTTTAATAGTCACATGATTCAGTTGCCTATAGTCAATGCACAAGCGCATCGACCCATCTTTCTTTTCACAAACAAGATTGGCGCACCTCAAGGTGAAGCACTTGGCCTAATGAATCCTTTATTAAGCAACTCTTGTAGTTGCACTTTTAATTCTTTCAACTCAACTAAGGCCATCTTATATAGGGCTTTTGATATTGGTCCTATTCTAGGCATTAATTCAATTTCGAACTCAATTTCTCGTTCCGGTAGTAATCCAGGCAATTCCTCAAGAAATACATCTTGAAATTCATTAACCACTCGAACTTCATCAAGTTTAGGCTCTTCCCTAGTATAATCTTTAATCATGGCCAGGTACCCTTGACATCCCTTGTCAAGTAACGCACGAGCTTCTATTCCTGAAATAAGTGCTATAGGTAGGTGGGTCTGACCTCCTAAAAATTCACAACTAGACTAATTAGGTAAGACAAATTGGATCACTTTTCTATAACGATCCACTTTGGCCCGATACTTACGAAGCCAATCCATTCCTATAATAACATCAAAATCATATGTAGCCATTACGATCAAGTCTATTTCCATACCCTTTCCTCCCATTATTATCTTACAATTTCCACACACCAATGTAGACAATACCACTTTCTTTAAAGGCGTGGAAACACAAAGAGGCGTCTCAAGAGACATAACTTCTATTTTATTCAAATGCCTATATCTTTCAGAGATAAATGAATGCGTAGCACCCGTATCAAACAATGCATATGCCTTTTTGCCATTTATAAGGATCGTACCTAAGATAACATTTTTAGAAGCTTCCGCTTCCTCTTGGGTGACCGCATACACCCTTCCTTGTGCTAGTGGTCTCTAAGGATTCCTTGGTAGGTTTGATCTAATAGAACTCTGACATCCTTGTCGCATCGAGCCAACACTCATTTGCGACCTTTCTTGTGGGCAACTTCTCCTAAGGTGGCCCACTTGTCCACAACCAAAACATTTCAATCGTCCATTGCAAGGTCCTGGGCCATGTCGCCCATCACACCTTTGACAAACATCAGGCTGATAGGGTGCTTTCCTTATATTCAGGCCATCTCTTGCTCCCCCAAAATTTTCAAAATTGCTCTTTTTCTTCACATTCCAAGTCTGACCTTGACCAGGGTAGGGTCTCATACCCCTTCTCACATCATTAAAGTTCAGTTGTTTCTTAAAGTCCGATCGCTCTCTCATCAGCTCCTGCTCCACCAGCTATGCCATTTCATAAATCTCATGGTAATCTCTTATGTTCAAAGGCACCAGTTGCTTCCTAATGTTAGTTCTCAACCGTTTCAGAAATCTCTTAGCCTTTTCCTCCTGATCCTCAATTAGTCTAGGAGCATATCTAGATAGTTCAAAAAATCTAGCCTCATATTGGTCCACCGTCAGCTCCTTTTATTCTAATTGAACAAATTTTGAAATTTTCCTATCCTTAGCATAGTCAGAAAAATGCTTGCTATTGAAAGCTCTCACAAACTCTTCCCAGGTAACATCAGTGCCTGGTGGAAAGATTATGTCCTTCGAAGCTCTCTACCAAAACTTTGCATTTCCCTCCAACTGGTACTCTACCAAAGTTATTTTCTCAACATCATTGTAGTCCAATAGCCGGAAAATTCGTTCCATCCCATCAATCCAATGCTCCGCCTCCTCAAGACTTCCTAGTTTTAGCTTCAGAAATTACTTCACCAGTCCTTAAGTATGGCGTTCTGCTCCGGGCTGTTGCTGCACTTGTCTTTCCATCAGATTTCCTATATTGGCCAATGCCTGTAGGATATCTTTCATCCAGGGTTCAGCCCTTGCAGCAGAGGGTTCAGTCCTCGACGGATGAGCACTTCCAGCTCGTACCATGATTTCCCTGCAGTTTCCAAGCATTTGCCTTAGGAAATAAACTTAGTCGGATCACCAGTCATATGTCTTGAGCAACCGCTATCAAGATACCACTTGTTTTTCCTTCTCTTTGGTACCTGCAAAAATTAAGACAAGTTCAAGTTTTCTTTGGTACCCATTTTTGTTTGGATCCACTTTGGTTAGAAGGGTCGACCATGCTTAGAATTTTCCTTTGAATTGGCTTCCAACCTTTGAAACAGTTATTTTCGTAGGGATCATGACTTCAACAAATTGAACATTTAAGGAAGTTTTTGCCAATAGGTTTTACAAATTGTTTTCTAAAGTGATTTTCATAAAACACTTTTGGAGGTTTTTTTATTCTTCCTCTCTTTATGAGTCAGAAAATCATTTTCAAAATCCTTTTTGTTTTCGTATCCAAGTCCTGATTTGTTGTAATACGGGATTTGAATGGACAAAATGTGCTCCAAAGTTTTTGAACCAATAGAAACCCTTTTTGCAACATCTAAAATTTATTTTTTGAAAAAATCATTTTCTTTTAAAATAAAATCAAGATTTTCTTTTGATTGAAGAAGATCCTTCTCAAGATTTTCAATCTTTTCTTTTTGGAAAGAATCCTATTGTGTGGCACCCCGAAACACCTTAGGTCACCACAGGTACCTATCGCTCCACCTAATGAACACTAGTTACATCTCTTAGTAGAAGCATCGTAGTACATAGGCATTTTTTTTTTTTTTTTTGGAAAATGGTCCCAGCGCAATTTATTAACAGAAGCATAAACAAGTCTCACCATTCCTCCCTCCATTAACCATAATGTAATGCACACCACTAAGCACCATAAGAAAAGATAAAGCCGAGACACTTTTATTTATATATTTTCATGATGGATTTCTTGGGTCGGTACAACCAAAAAGAAAAGCAAACACTTTTAACTACACTTGGCCACAACCCAAAAGATATCTCGACCCCTACATCAATCACGTGTCATCTTCCATCTATAAGTGTCGGCTACCTTAAAAAAGAAACGTCAGCTCTCTTCTCCTAACGTGGCCATCACACCCATCCTATTGCGTCAGGCAGTGGTGGCGGCAACATCCCCCGAATCACTCCATCTCGGCGGACGTGGACCGACAAAAACTCATGTGTGACCGGGCCCCCAGCCAGGCCCACATCGTACATGACCAGCACACAAACTCGCACAAACGTCAAACCAGGGATGCTAATGCAATCCATCTCCGAACACTCTACCTTCACGTCAGATGGGAGGCCATAAAAGGTACCCCACATGATCAGAGAGAGCGGCATCTTCCTAATCTGAAATCCGGGTCCCCGAAAAGGTGAGTACAGCCACTCAACGGGTAAAAGATCCAATAAACCACTCAATGCATCACACAATACAATCATAACAATCATAGCATAGTACATATCATTCATGCATCCAAGCATAACTTACCTTGCAGCCATGCATATGTCATCATACCATATGTACATACATCCTCATGTACTCATCACTATCACATCATACATATACCATGCCATAGGTGCACATACAAGCATGCACTCATCATCATCATGTCATACATATACCATGCCTAGGTGCACATACAACTATGCACTCATCATCATCATGTCATACATATACCATGCCATAGGTCACCATATCATATGTGCATGATTCAATTTCCACTTTTATCTTTAAATTTGATCACCACATCTTTATTTCCCAGGATCAGTAATTGCTTCCCACATTTTATCACTCGCACCCCAATCCAGGCATCGCGATAAACCTTCGGCACACACCACCAGGCATCCGGCACCCCCACATTCTGGGCATCTCGCATCCCAACTGGCATCATGAGGCATTCCCCGGGCATAAACCTCCGAGGCTTCCGGCACCCAACCTTTTCTGGGCATCTCGACACTCCCGATGACATCAAAGCATGTATCACAATACAACCGGGCATCCGGTACCCCCCATCCTGGGCATCTTGACACTCCCAGGGCATTATTGGCCCACCTCCAACAATTTCCTCATTCATCATAAGTCATATTCACCAATTTCTGTCTCACAATCAACATGGCACATGATGTAATGGCAACAAAGTCAAATTCAGCATTTGTTTCTATATGCAATGCGAAATATCATCACATGCTTAGCAAGATTCAATCACCTCAATCAATATAATTCATAGGGCTCATCCAAAATAGAATAATCATAAATTACAGCATTTGAAATTCGCTCAATCCAGCTTGCACAGTTTTTAGAAAGTATTTCCATTAAATACAAAAATGACCTTTAAAAATTATGAAATTCAAACATGTGATAGCCAAGATATAAAGACAGATATTTCATGCAGGACAACACACCAAAAGACCCTCATATCGTGCGGTATAGGCTGAACATGACAGCACCATTGTCATAACCACTTAACTTGCACAGTTTTCGGAACATTTCAGTTAAATAGGTAAATGAACTTTCAAAATTATGAAATTCGAATATGTGGTAGCCAGGACCCTAAAGTAGATTTTTCATGAAGACATAGAAGTCAGATTCGTTCTAGATAATTAAATATAGGCGGTTAAAACTTCTGTTCCTAGTACCGAACATTCCAGGTTTAGCAATCTCCATAAAATCACGATTTCACCTACTTATCTTCCATCTTTTCCTCTGAATTTTTGATATGTTTTGCCTCCAGAGGTCTACTAAAACTTTCATTAAGGGATCAAGGTGAGATTTTCAAAGGAAAGTCACTTTATAGTCCACGAAGTCACTGGAGTCCAGTACAACATTTCCAGATCTAACGTCTTCAAAAGAAAAATCGTTTCACTAGGCCATACTTGTTCGTTTTACCTCAAATTTTAGCGTGTTAGTCATCAAGATGTTTTCTACAACTTTCATGAAGGGGTCGAAGCGAAATTCTCATTAAAAAGTTACATGTAACACACAAAATCACCAAGAGGTCAACAAAACAGCTTCAGATCTAACATTTTCGTAGAGGGAGGGTTTCACCCCTCAAAGCTCATCCATTTTGCCTCAAATTTTAGTATGTTATACTTTAGGATGTTATATACAACTTTCATGAATAAGTCGAAGCCAAAATCCGACTCGAACATCGCATGTAAGCCACTAAAACATTCTGGGTCAGACTGTTTACTCGATAACAGTTTACTACTTCAAAACAACACTCTTAAAACTTCGGTTTTTCACACCGTAGACATCCGAAATTCATCACCATTCAATAACACATTCTAGAAACAACATACAAGAGCAGATCAAAGGATATAACTTGCCTCTAAATCGAGCTACGACGAGCACGACGGTGGCGGGACACGACGGCTACGAGCGACGCACGGCTTCTCCTCCTTCTTCTTCTCTTCTTCCCTTCTTTCCCTTTCCTTTCTCTCTTCCTCTCCTCTCTCTCTTACAGTCGACACCCCCTAAACCGGCCACCCCTTCTCTTTATTTCCCTTTTAAAAGCAATCATTAGTAATCATTAGGAGCCGCCCAAGGTGGCCAATGGGTGTAACTCCCCTTTTTGCCACTTGGCAAACCCCATGCACATGATGGCTTGAAGATGGGCCGGCCTTCTCCCCTTTTTAAAACTAATTAAATCCCTATTGAATCAATGTACTATAGTATAAAAATTAAATAACTATACACTTGAAATCACAAATCCATAAATTCTAATTCATAATACATATGGCCAAAGATAGGTCATCATTTCCCAAAATCTACCCACTAAAAACTCGGCCATAGTCCTCAATACAAGACATGAATTAGAGCACCTCTAAGGATTAACAAGGAATTCTAGGATGCCACATATTGTTTCAACTTGAGTTTTCTTTTTTCAATCATGAGAGTTTTCTAAGTGCAACCTTGTAATTGACAAGTAATTCTTCAATGTAATTAGATACTTCAGCAAGACTGTCAAAATTACTTACCTCAAATTCATCTTCCGAATCAGATTTTTCCATTAGATAGATATATTAGCACATTCTTCATCACTTTCTTCGCACTTAGTGTCACTCAAGTCTCAGCCTGCAGTGCTTTCTTTGTCTTGTCATATTTGTTCTTTTGTTTCCTCAGAAGTGGGCAATTTGGCTTAATATGAACTCATTTCTTGCATTCAAAGCAGATAACATCTTTATTTTCTTCCTTGTCGTTGAAGCTTCTCCTTTACTCAGAAGTTCTAAAAGCTTTCTTTCCCTTGAACTTCCTTCATTTTCTTGCCATTCTTTAAAGCTTTTTCACCATGAGAGCAATCTTTTTGTCATCCTCATCATCTTCGTCTAAATCGGATTCATCATAATAAAGATTTTATTTCAAAGCCAAAGTTTTCTTACCTTTGGTGTCTTCTTCATTTAGATTCTCTTGTTCATAGGATTGGAGTGTTCCCACGAGCTCATACATAGAGAGAGGAGATATTCTTCGAGTCTCTCGGATGGATGGATGTCTTGATGATGTTCCACTCTTTTGATAGCCCTCAAAGAATCTTGTTCACTTTCATAGGATCTAATATAGGTTACCCTTGATACGCCAATCCATTGACAATGTTAGTAAATCTACTGAACATGTCAGTTATGGATTCTTCTGGTTTCATTTTGAAGGCTTCATATTGTTGAAGAAGAATGTTGATTTTCATCTCCTTCACCCTATTGGTTCCTTCGTATGTCACTTACAATGTCACACCCTGATCCTCTGAGCGTGTGCCCATCGCTCTATGGTCGATTAATAGCGACGTCCTAGGACGCATCGTCGACCCATTCCTTTTAATATGCATGCGGAAGCAAATAAATAATTCCTAGACAACAACAATATGGGATAGGAAAGTGGGGCCATAATTTTGGAAACCAACATCACACTTATATATATCTACATAAGTTCATGAAACTATGGATCCTCGTCCTCCTCTCCATCATCCTCCACATTCCAACTGGAGCCTTCAGCAGACTGCATCGAAAACTCTAGTACTTCAAAAGTTGGGTCTACCGCGTCTACGACCGAACCTTGAGGAGAATCTGCTGTACCCTTTCCAAAAGTGACCTCTAGAACATACCGAGGTATCTTAGACTCCAGTATGGGACCCTCTCTCTGGCCATCTTGAACCTGGCGGTACCATGATCTGTATCGATGGGGCACCTTGTGGGCGAGACCTGCATCAACCTAGACTATGGACCTTACTAGCTCATAGGTCTAGCCCCTAAGGCTCCCATGCAACAGAATATAAGATATCTATTTTGTAACCTTCTTAGGCCATCAAAAAAACTCACGAGCTTGCATCTATAGACTTGAAATGTTATAACGCAACAGGGTGAGATGACGTCTCATCGACCCCCTAAGACCTGACTAGAAAGAAAATACGCCTCAAGGGCTACCAAAGCACAAACATAGGTTGGAGGACTTACCTTTGCCTCAGTCTATCTCATAGATACACAAATCACATCCACCAATCACTTCAATTCACCAAATCAGATCGAACTATCAATCAATCGACTTAGTCGATTACATGTCATCACGACCTTCTCTCGATCGACCAAATCAATATTATCTAATAAGTTCGATCATGTCAGGAATGCTCTCTCTAAGCTAATAATAGATAGTATAGCTCACACTAATTACACAACTCTAATCACCTAACATACAATAACAATAAATTAAATTGCTAATCTAATCTAACTATCCACCTAATCCATACTTAGTCTAAACTAAACAACCCTTAAGCATCATTAACCTACTAAGTAGGGATTCGTGAGTTAAACTCACTTGTTAAGCGATCTGCTCGGATCGAAACGACGGGGACACAGCGAGGGACGAGAAACTCCAAGGGGGGACCGCCTTTCGAGGTTCGGAAATGGGCCAAAGTGGGCTGAACAATAACTTAGAGACCCACTAATTTCCGGTTCTGATCTGAGCCAAAAGAAGTTGGACCGATTGGCTGATTGAGATAGAAGCAGTCCAGGCGAAGCGATAGGGCTGCAGTGGGCTTCATGGGGACAGGCAGGCGGTGAAGTAGCTCTAGCGATAGCGAGGCATGCTCGAATAGCTCTGGGGACTTCCTAGGATCATGGCTGAGGTGAAAAGGAGGTTTGGAATGGCGAAGGCGTGTGCGAGCAGGGTGATCACGCGGGGGCAGCGAGTCGGCGCGATGGTGGCGATGTAACTCCGACGAGTGGCTGCAATGGTGAGGGGCTTGTAGGGTCGACAGTCCTAGTTTGCTGGGGAGTTCAAGTAATTGGAATGGAGGAAAGAAAAGGGGAGTCGACAATTTGAGGAGGGAGAGGGGAACCGGTTCAACTGGTGGGACCGATTTGGTCATTTTGATCGGTCTCTCCTCATCTCTTTAGTCTCCCAATCGGTCCCCACCACCAGCTGTTGTCCACACAAGTTTTTCAGGCGAAAATACCCCATTCTAGAAGCTTGAAGTAGTCCAAATGTTAGGTCTTAGGGGGGCATACGAATTTGCAATGGAGTTGGCTCAAATTAGACTTCAATCCTTCTTGAATCAATTCAATTAGGCCTCTAAAAATTCAAATTTTGAGTCCTTGATCAAATTGGTATTTTTCCTCACTAATATAACTCACTTGCATCCCCAATTCACGATAAAAAAACGGCCTTCTGCATTTTCCGATTGAAAACGGTACTATGACAACATTTTCCACTAAAAATTCAGTTTGCAAAAAAATCTTTGGAGACTAAGTCGACATTCCTAAAATGACTTGTGACATGACAGAACTTTCAATTTCTAAAATTGGATCCAAATTCATGGTTAATTTCGATTTGGTGCGATTTTAGTGTGACATAAGCTACTGGGTAGCTTTTAGAAATTTTTAATACAAATGACCCGTGGTCTATTTTCTTTGAGCCATAATGAACCTCTTCGACACATTGGCGATTCTCAGTTGTCATGAAAATCTCGATGATTCAAATACGGACACAGGGTACCAAAACGATAGAAAAATCCGTCTAATGCCAGTCGATGAGAATTTTGTAATTTAGTGGAATCACTCACGTTTAGCCACACATCTCAGTTGAAGCAACATATCTTTGATTTTTAATCGATCTTAATGTGCCGAAATGATCTCTATAGATGAGCACAGTCAAGAAGTCAATTCCCAGTCGAATCCTCAAGTCTATTGCATTAAAATCTCTTAATGACTTCTCTGGATAGTCTAGTTATCTCATGTGTGATTGACTTTGAGAATAACACTATAGGCACGTCGATGAAAAACCCGATTAATGTAATTGAAAGCAGAACTGAAAAATCTAGCATGTCACATGCAACTTGTACCGTATTTCTTTTGCAAACTCACAAGAAGAAATTCAATTATATTAAGATGGAGATAATGCATCATATAACGAGTAAACAGCTTTTGCATCAAGTGCTTCTCTTCTGGTGAGGTTTGCATCAAATGGAGTTGAGGTTTCTGATTTTTTGCCTTCTTCTTTAGTCAAAGAAGCTTCACATCTTATGCCTCTTAGAACGACGTCCCACTCAGGGGATCCTTAGATCTGATGAATGCTTTCATCTTGTTCTTTCAAATGCTGTAATCTTTCTCGTCGAAGTAAGGAAGTCTTGTATCACTCTGTCCTTCCATAAGACCTGGTGCAATATTGCTAGCCATAAATAGATCGTTAACTTAGAAGTAGTAAACCACTTCAATTAAGAGTAACCATGCTCTGTCACCAATTGTTGTGGCTAAAATATCACCTAGAGGGGGGAAAATAAGTGATTTTGCATAAATAAAAGAAATTAAACCAATATTCCAGCTGGACAATGAAGTGGTCAGATCTTACTAGTGCACAAATCTAATACATAAAATTAAAAAGTGTAAGAGAAAGAAAATTGCACACTAAAGTTTATAGTGGTTCAGCTTTTGCAAGCCTATGTCCACTCTCCCATGCTACAGCCAATTGGCTGGAATTCACTAATGAGAACCGATCAAAGGTTACAAGATCTAAGTGCCAACACTCAAGCTCGAGTGTATAAATTTCTCACACACTCAACCTTTAAAACGTTATACAATTTTACTCACTGAATCAAATGCAAAATGATCACCTACATACTTTAGAATTAAAAGCTCCAATACTCGTGAAAGCAAATGGTTATCCTTCTGCTTTGAGATCTCCTCTTAACCCTCTTAATCCAAGTTGACCATTGGACATGCCTTCAAGAGGATCATCGAGCCAATCCTCTCGTTGGTCCTGAATTTGGTTGAGAAGATCTAATGGTATGAGGATCGCCAAGGTTGAACCTTCTCGTAAGATTTGTTGCCTATCCAATGAGTTGGGTTTCCAAACGTCACGTGTCTATGCTTATAAAGAATAGCTCATCTTCGAAGATCAAGGAAAGATTGGAAATTAGAGGATTTTATTTATTTATTTATGAAAACCTTCCTTTTCAAGTTCCTCCAAACATATGGCAAGTTATTTACTCAATTTAGCCATTGCACAAGAAATAGATTCCTTCCTAGCCAGTTGATTGATTGTCCGAATAAGAAAGTACTATCCACAACTTTGATTCTGATCCCAATCACCAGACTTTCCTTCCTGAAAAATACTTATAGTCAAATTCTTAAGTCGATAAGTTTTGTCAATCATCAAAACCTATAAGGGAATGTTTTCTCAATAGTTTTGGGTTGCTTCATTTGTATAAACACCCAAAGTTACGGGTTCTTTCATTTTAGTTTCTTTGAGTTTTAGGATTGCATGTTGGGTTTTACTATTTTCCATTAATTGTTCACTTGATTGTTTACTTTCTATCTCATCTTTAAATTCAATTATTTGATTTCTTTTCGTTTTCATAGAAATAGAATTGTATGAAAACAACCATCCAAGCATAATCACTTAATATAGATTCACTAACCCGAAAAAGTAAAATGAAATGCATGGACACCTCAAGAGGCATGACAAACTGTTAGATACCAAAAGGGCACTAATAGAAATATTAGCATAACTCGAGTCCTCGAACCTAGTTATCTAATTGCATAGAAATCGAGGGACAACTCCCAACCCTCGATTGGGTTTTCTAGTCAACCCCTAAAAACAAGATTAGTGGCAACTCCCGTTCTTATTAGGTTGTTAAAAACAACTATATTGAATGAAAAACCTATTGTGAGGGGTATGGGTCTCGAGCAGGCTCACTATGGTCTAGCATGCCCGCTATGGAAAGTTCCTAATGGGTGAAGTGATGCCATCCATAGGGTGCGAGCAGTAATGGGAGAGCTATTATGGTAAAGGTACCTTGAAATTCAATATCTACACCCTACCTCTTCTTTCGAGGTGTGTCACTTGTGTGGGTGCAAATTACAACACCTTTTGCTATCACACAAGGTATGAGCTTGGAAGAACTCACGATTATGCATGAGGGAACTCACAAATGGTTCGTCCCGAAAGATAAGGTGATAACACCTTTGTGGATGTAAACTGTGAGGAAATTCTCATGATCAAGTACCTCTAAACTCGACCTTTTCCCCTTCATTTGGGCCTCCGAGGAGATCGGGTTGTGACAAATGTGAATCCTAGGGTTATCCCATGGAACATGCATTGCACCTATGCATACATCTAAAATCCACATGCAGGTAGGACCTTGAGCTTTAGTTCGCAAACGATCAAATAATTTCAACGAGCCAACATAGGATCACCTATTCATTCAACATGCACCAAACACAACCACATACATTTCTAACAAATGTAATGATATTATGCATGTGTGGTTCATGTGATGTGATGCTTCAAAAGAATTGGATGTGTCTAAAACATCAGGAAGGGAAAGTGAAATATTTTGACAAAGTTGCATTTCGGCTATGAAATGCATTTAATTGTCAAGGCTAACCTAGGCCGCATATCATGCACTACTAACAGACGTCGCAGGAATTTTAAATACGGTCCAAACCTAGACAAGTCCAATGTCAAAATCAAAGAGTATGTATTGTAAGTAAGGTATGATCTTATTATGACTATGAAGCACATTTCATTGCCAAAGCTAATCTAGGGCACATATCATGCACTGCTAACAGATGTCACAGACATTTTAAATACAGTGCAAACCTAGACAAGTTCAATGTCAAATCAAAGAGAATGTATTGTAAGTAAGGTATGATCTCATTATGACTATGAAGCACATTTAATTACCAAAGCTAATTTGGGGTGCATATCATGCACTACTAATATGTGTCATAGGCATTTCAAATATGACCCAAGCCTAAAAGTGATTAGCATCGAAATCGAAATTTTAAAGATGCTAAACGATTAATCTTAGAAGCATTACATATGCCAAAGCCATTTTTATATGCAAAACCAACACTTCATCTTGAATTTGAAAAAAAAATGTCGCTAAAAGGTCTTTTCATTTATCAGAAATTTTCAACAATAAAGATTAGGGAATTGGAATGGATTTCATGAAGATGATGGATCCTAATTCCACATGCATGTCACCCTAAAAATCCTAACAAAAAATCACAACAAGGATTTGCAACAAACATCACAAATGGGACAAAAAAAAAATCAATGTAATTGGAAATGAATCCATAGATAATTTGTTCCAAGAAAAATATACCATGTCCGTGACATCATGGGCAACAAACTTGATGGTGAAAGTTTTCTAAAATGATCTACATAAGAATTTATAAAAATTCAATAACACGAGACATTGCATCAGAAATTACACCCAACATCAGGGTATCGTGACATATCAACAGAGATTTAACCTAGTAAATAAGATCTAAAAAATGTGAAATTTTATCACAACATAGTCAAAAGAACAAAGAACAAAGATCTTTAAGGGTTCGACCTAAGAATCTTGAACTAGAAAATCACACAAAAGTAACAAAAGTGACACTTAACAAGGGTAAAACAGGTGTTTCGAATTTTACCTAAGTCAGATTTCTAACCTAACTTGACAAAAATGGAAAATAGGTCAAATGATATGCAAGTTGCACAAAATCAGTGGCACTGGAAACATCAAAGCAAGTCCTACGACTTCCTAAGAGTGTCTGAGTTCAATTGAGGTCAAAAATTGATATTCATGAATGTATGCAAATCTGCCACATACAAAACAAAATACGATATATGTTTAATAGCCTAAAAGACCACTTAGACAATACATGAAAAGCATGAAACTTGCACACGACATGAGGTTGATGTTGGGGTTTCATGAATCATGTATAAGAGAAATTAACGAAATGAACGCGGCAGAAACAAAGATATATATTACACATGATTCTCCTAAGGCGTTGTTCATGCGTTTTAATCAAAAATCTAAACATAAAAGGGAGTTAAACAAATTACCTCTCGAAGCGCGCTTTGAAACAAGTCGGTTTGGATGTTCTACAGTTCGAGTCCCACAAGTGTCGAACCTCTAGTTCAGACACACCAACAACGTACGTCGAACAAAAGAGAGAATATTCGGATATTCACCACTTCTATCGTGCTAGCAATCGCATGCAAAAGAATCCGCCGTATTCTTGATATATAATAGTCACAGCCCAAACGAGTTAACGCTCTTCTTTCTTACATCTCAAAGACACAAGAATACGCACACACTTTGCTCTCTATTTTCAGCAAATCATCACTCGGATGTCTCTAAAACACAAGACGCACGCCCACAGAAAATCTCTCTATGTTGCAACCTTTTGCAGCCTTTCTTTTTAATATTTATACACGAATCAGCAACGGTTGCTGATCATGGGAGCAGCAACCGTTGTTGATCCTCATTCTCATGCACAATCGAGCACGATGGTGCATGAATGGAACGGTCAGCAACCGCTGACCGTTTATGCACAATTTCGTGCATGATGGTCAGCGGTTGCTGACCATCATGCATGAATTTGCGCGTGCATGTGCACATATTCGTGTGAAGTGGTCAGCAAAAAATTGCTGACCCTTTCCACTTTAATTAATCAATTAATTAATTAATAATTAATCAATTCCATTGAAATAATAATAATAATAGTAATAATAATAATAATAATGGCTAAAAATGGTAATTGACCCTTCAACATGACAATTCCCAAAATTGATTGAATGAGTTGTTATAAATAATTCTTAGACCAAATGTCATAAAAGGAACTACACATAATTATGACTAAAACAAAGGAATTTTATTTTTGGTCGATTTGGAACCTAAAAGTGAAAAATTCAGAAAACAATGCTCTCAATCGAATTTTGTGTATTTTTTAATGCTAAAATGAAATTAAAACTAAAGCAATGTGCTTTGAGGATTTTTAATTTTTTCAATTTTTTTTTTTGTTAAAGGTTTGATCAAGGCTTTTCCTAAAATATTGATTTTTGAGTCAAATCCTCGATTTTTTTTTAAATTGACTTTGCTAAGTTGAATTTAAAGCTAATTGACATCTTTTTTGTACAGAAAGCCATTTTTTTACTTGGGATTGAGCAAAAAGTCAACCCAAAAATTAAACATTTAATTTTTTGGGTTTTTATTAGAAATGATTAGGAAATTGCTTAAAATTAACAATACATAAAAAAGAAATAAAAAATGAAATTTTTTGGTCGAGAAAAGGATTCTGATGCGATCAAAAGCTTTAATCTCGGTTTTTACCTTCTTTCAACACGTTAACTAAAAATCAGATGTCAACAAACCTTAATTAGGAGGTCCAAATCGATCTTTCATGATTTGCTAACAAACACTTGTATTTCTCTCATTTTCTTGAGATAAGTCCACATTCGGAATCCGTTTTGAAAATTTCACTCGAGAATTTCTCATTTTGAGGAATTTTTCTCTGTTTAATATAAGAAAATTGAGCTATTCAGCTTCAATTGAGGAAATGTAAGTTGATTCATTCAAGATTAAGGTTTAATTTCATTAAACAAGGTCCAATTTCAATATTAGATATAACACCTTGGGTCTCTACTGTACATATATTGTCCGCTTTAGACACTAAGTCCTCACGGTTTTGTTCTTCTTAGGACTGCCCATACTATCCCAAGAAAATGCGTATGTACAGTTAGAGGGCCCGTTGCTTTATAAGACGGCCCAGAACTCCCTCCCTAAGCGATGTGGGACAAGAGAGGGACCCCTTCCTTGCGCATGTCCGGGGACTAAGGCACGGACGCACCGCCATCCCTCTTCCCTACGCACCACCGCTTGGGCTGTCACACTCTCCACCCCTTAGGAGCACAGCGTCCATGTTGTGGCCCCACATGCGGTCGTGAGTCGGCTCTGATACCACTTGTAATACCCTGGGTCTCCAATGTATATATATTGTCTACTTTAGACACTAAGGAGGTGCATGACAAACCATAATTTCTATTCCAGAAACAATTTTTCTATTCCAGACCTATTTCTGGAATAGAAATCCGTTTGATAAATCTATTCCGTTTTTCTATTTCTGGAATAGATTTCTATTCCGGAAATGGATTTTGATTAGAAATCAGAAATAGAAATTTTTTACTTCTCTATTTCTGGAACAGAAATCAGAAATAATTTCTCCATGAAATTTTCTACTAAGATGAATATGCTTAGAAAAAATATTGCCAATAAGATGGTAAGAGATCATAATATGCTGGAGATTCCATGAGATTGTGTTTTCAACTTTTGTAATGTATTTCTATTATCTTGTATTTGGGGATTCTCAATCTTTGCTTTTGTAATGTGATACTGTATTTGATGATTCCTATCTCAATTCTTGTAATGTGATATTCTACTTGAGGATTTCCCTTATTTGTAATGGTCATTTATGACAAGCTCTATTACACTTCGTAAAATTCGCCGATTTTGTAAAATTTGCCGCAAATTGCCCAATACACTTCTTTGTGTTTCTTTCTAAAACGATTGCTCGATATCGTAAACCGTTGCAGTGATCGAGATAACACACTAGCATGAAGGGGATTAGAATATGGTTGCCCACCTTCATTCTACTAGAGTTTTGGGAACCTTCTATCATGCTCAAAAGTAATGCATATTGATTTCTTTTTTCTATTGTATGGAGACTATTGATAAGTATATTGTTTGACCGTAATTGCCTATCTAGGTGGATGCTAAAGAATTTTGTGTGAAAATTTAGAAAATTTGATATAACAACTATTACTTTGTATTTTTTTTTTCAAAAAAGGGAGACTTTACTAAAAAAAAAAACTCTTACTTTATATTTGGGTCAATGGGTTCATAAGCATATGAAATTTGTAAGAATGGACATCTCATTTGCTCCAAAAAAAAATTGTTTTAAGAAATAGAAATTTTATACTGTTATCAAACGAATTTCTATTTCTAAAATAGAAATTTTGTATGGTTATCAAATAGATTTTTTTGCTCAAAAACTCGTATAGAAATAGAAATAGAAAATTCTATTTCTGTTCCAGAAACTATTTTTGGAACAGAATGGTTGTCATGCGCGCCCAAGAAAATGCGTATGTACAGTCAAAGAGCCCATTGCCTTATAAGACTGCCCATAACTCCCTCCCTAAGTGATGTGGGACAAGAGAGGGACCCCTTCCTTGCGCACGTCCGGGCACCAAGGCACGGATGCATCGCCATCCCTTCTCCCTACACACCACCACTTGGGCTGTCACACTCTCCACCCCTTAGGAGCACAGCGTCCTTGTTGTGATCCCACATGCGGTTAGGAGTCGGCTCTGATACCACTTGTAACACCCTGCGTCTCCACTGTATATATATTGTCTACTTTTGACACTAAGTCCTCACGGTTTTGTTCTTCTCAGGGCAGCCCATACTACTCCAAGAAAATGCGTATGTACAGTTAGAGGGCCCATTGCCTTATAAGGCAGCCCATAACTCCCTCCCTAGGTGATGTGGGAGAAAATAGGGACCCCTTCCTTGCGCACGTCTGGGGATCGAGGCGAGGACACACCGCCATCCCTCCTCCCCACGCACCGCCGCTTGGGCTATCACATTAGACCTCGATTCATTTTTGGCGCAAGTCTCGTGACGTCAATTTATGGTCAATTGAATGCAATAGACTATCCTAAGTATAGGCAATTAGATGATTTGGTATTTCGCATGTCACGCCCCGATCCTCGGGCACGCACATATCCTTCTCACTTGGTCGATTTTATAATGTGATATCCCAGAACAATGTATCGCCGACCCTTTCATTTATTAAGCACATGCGGAAGCAATTAAAATCCCCAGACAATAAAACGATGGGATAGAAAAGTAGGGTCATATTTTTCATATTGAGATTTATAACCAAAATTTTATATAAAACACAAACCACTTCATAACTATTCACTTCAAAAGGAATTTTCAAAAGAAGATAGACTCTCAGTCCATCCAGGCCGTACTCAAGGCCCATCTCGGGATTATCTTCTTCTTCCAAAATCCTTCTCCTCAGGTTTTACCTCCGAGTCCTCCTTCCCATAATTGTCCTCCTTAGCTTCTCATCGGGGTCCTGAAATGTTTTACCCAAACCGGGATGAGACTACGTCTCAGCGAGTTCTACCGCACTAAGCCCAATTACTAAACCATTATACTATAGGCTGCCTCTACACGCACAGGGCCGAAGACGTGCCTTGGCATCAGTCTCAACCTGCAATTCAAGGTTATATACAGATACTTCAAATATCTCAATTCATAATCAATCAAATCACAGATCGAAGTATCGATCAAATCGACCTAGTCGATTAAATGCCAACAAGACTACTCACGGTCATTTCCAATCAGTCAATCAATTCACGACGTCAAATCAAAGCAATGATCAATCGACCTAGTCGATTACATGTCATCACGACCCATGCTCGGTCAGCATATTCAATACTATCTATAAAGTCCTATCAAATTAGGACTGCTCACCCAAAGCTGATAAATAGATAGCATAGCTTGCCAAAAGCTAATAATAAGGTATACTGTTCACCCAAAGCTGGCATATCGCCCGAAGGCCGATATAGTATACCGGTATACTGCTCAACCAAAGCTGACATATCGCCCAAAGGCCGTCATAGTATACCATATGCTCACCCAAAGCTGATAATATATTGCTCGCCCAAAGCTGATAATAAGGTATACTGATTACCCAAAGCTGACAAATCACCCGTAGGTCGATATAGTACGCCGGTATACTGCTCACCCAAATCTGACATATCGCCCGAAGGTCGATATAGTATACCATATGCTCACCTAAAGCTAATAATATATTGCTATTCAGTCCTAATTGATAGAACCAATCACTGAGCCACATGCATTCTCCAAGGCGACATACTTCGTCACTGAGCCATGTGCATTCTCCGAGGTGACATATCTAATCATCAAGCCCCGTGCATTCTCAAGGCGACGTACTAAACATCGAGCCACGTGCACTCTCCGAAGCGATATACCAAATCACCGAGCCACGTGCATTCTCCGAGATGATGTACTATTCACCGAGCCACGTGCCTTTCATGATGATTCATCCCATTTCTAAAGTAATTATTCACAACCTTAATTCGTACTCAATTTACCCAAATAGTTAATTTAGGAACATATCCTAAAAATCCACAATTAAATCAATTCAGCACAAATTAAAGCTCAATTAAATAAACGGACTACACCATGACGATCAGCACAAGCTTTCGGTTGTCAGCCATCAAAATCTTAATTTCCGAAAAAATAAATAAAGAAATAATTTCGAAAATTAATTATTAAATATTAAAAATTCCGTTTAGCCCAAAATAAGGCCCAATTGAATAAACGAACTTCACCACGGTCATCAGCATAAATTTTCGGTCACGGGCCATCCCAGTTGAATTTTCGGGAAAATAAATAAATAATTAATTAATTTCGAAAATTAAATAATTAATATTAAAAATTCAATTTAGCTCAAAATAAAGCCCGATTAAACAAATGAACTCCACCACGGTCATCATCATAATTTTCCGGTTCCGGACCATCTCAGTTGAATTTTCGAAAAATAAATAATTATTTAATTTAATTCCGAAAATTAATAATTAAATTCTAAAAAATTTCACTTAGGCCCGAAAAGTCTTATTGGAGCCCACTAAGGGTCGGGAAAAATCTCGAGGCACTTCCAATAGTTAGTAGACCACGTCTACTTGCTAATTGCGCAATCAATTTATTTAAATCGCATCACAATTGACTATTAATTGCTAATTTATTCTAATCTAACAACCTAAATATAATTAATTAAAATTAAACCAACCTTAAGAATAATTACCCAAGTAATCCGGGATTAGTGAGATTACTCACCAAATCGTGCGCAAATCGGATTAATCCGATGGGGGCAACGCGATGAACGATTCTTCCCAAAGCACGGCTCGGGTTCGGGGCTCGAAAATGGCCCAAAAGCGAGCCTAAAGCCGCTGGAAACCCACTTCGTGGGTCTTTGCCCTTGGCTGGCCGGAGCAGATTTGGCGGCCAAAACGGCGAGAGGAGGCCGGCGTAGGACAAGGGGGACGTCGGGGAGGTTCGACGGGGCTGGGCGGTGGCCGGAGCTGGCCGGACGGGCGCTGAAGAGTGGCAAACAGGGCTAAGCAGAGCTGGATCGCGCAGGGAAGGGGCGGCAAGTGCAAGCGGCGCACGGGCGGCGAACAGCGGACGTGCGGCGTGCGCGAGCGTGCAGTGCGGCGGTGGAACAGCGGAGAGTGGCGAGCTGCGATCGTGCGGCTTCATCTTCCGCTCCTGGTTCCGTTCAGCGTTGAGCAAATAGGGGAAGGAGGGAGAAAAAGTCGAGAGAGAAGGAGAGAGGAAAGAGAGAAGTAGATGAGGCTTGACTGGTCAAAGAAGAGAGAGAGAGAGAGAGTCGGTGGGGGGAAAGAAAGCTGTCCGCACAAAGGGGAGGGGAGAGGAGAGAGAAGAGAGAAAGAAAAAGAGAGAAAAGAGAGAAAAGAAGAGAGAGGGAGAGAGAAAGAAATAGCCTTATTCTTATTTTTTCTTTCTTTTCTCTTTCCCTTTTTTTTTCCTTTCGAGCTTCCATTTTTCTTCCGATAATTTCTTTCTTGAAATTTCGGACTCGTCAATAAATTGACGAACGACGAGACAATGTCCTAAAAATAAGAATTATAACGCACTTAAAATTCGATTCCCGAAATCGAGTTCAATTTCGTGGTTAAAAATCAGTCAGATGTGATTTTAGTCCAATCCAATAAATTGAGTAGCTTTTAGGGATTTTACTGCAGATACGTCCCTTAGCGGCTTCACCCAATATGTTAGTTAACTCGTGAGTGATCAGCTTAGAGAAAAAGGACCCTAAGCACGTCGACGAAATACCCATTTCACTTTATTGAAACGGGGTCGAATTTCAGGATGTCATAACTCTTCCCCTCTTATAAAAATTTCGTCCTTGAAATTTAAACCATTACACTTTGATAAAAAAAGGCGGGGGTAGAATTGTCTCATCGATTCTTCAGTCTCCCAAGTCGCTCCTTCAATACCGTGGTGTTGCCAGACCACTTTGTCCAATGGAATGGTCTTTGTACGCAGAACTTGCTATTTACGATCGACAATCTGAACCAGGCTTTCGACGTATGACACACGGTCATTCACGTCCAATTCCTCAAAATTGAGCACGTGGGTCGGGTCAAACTCATACTTCCTTAACATCAACAAGTGAAAGACGTCGTGCACTTGCACCAATCTCGGCGGTAATGCCAGACGATACGCTAGGGTCTCGATTCTCTCTAGAATTTCAAATGGACCTACGTACCTCGGACTTAGTTTGCTCTACTTACCAAAGCGCAAAGTTCCCCTCATTGGTCACACTTTTAGAAAATCGTGATCACCAACTTGGAATTCCAAAGACCTTCGATGCTTGTCTCCATAACTTTTCTGCCTGCTCTGCGCTGTGTTTAATCTATCTCGGATCACTGCCACGGCATCTACTGATTGCTAAACCAACTCCGGGCCTGTTATCTTCCTTTCTCCGACTTCATCCCAACACACCAGAGTTTTGCACGCTCTGCCATACAACGCTTCAAATTGAGCCATGTTGATACTCTGCTGATAACTGTTGTTGTAGGCGACTTCCACTAGATGAAGCTGATCTTCCCAACTTCCTTTGAAGTCTATTACACACGCTCTCAGCATGTCTTCAAGAGTCTGAATTGTCCTTTCAAATTGGCCATTCGTCTGAGGATGATACGCCGTACTGTACTGAAGCTTTGTACCTAAAGCACTCTGGTCTCTGTCAGACGTTATTGTAACCGGCACTCCATGCATTCGAACCACTTGACGCACATGCAGGTATGCATGTCTATCCAGACTCAGGTCCTTTCGAACTGCAATGAAGTGAGCCGACTTTGTCAGCCTGTCAACTACTACCCAAATCAAATCATTTCCCCTCTGACTCCTTGGTAATCCAGTCACGAAGTCCATCGTGATATGCTCCCATTTCCACTATGGGATCGCGAGAGGTTGCAGAAATCTTCCCGGCTTGCAATGCTGGGCTTTTACTTACTAACGAGTCAAACACTTGGCCACATGCTTAGCGATATCCGCTTTTATACCTGACCACTAGTAGTGTTGACGCAGATTCTGATACATTTTAGTGCTTCCAAGATGAATGTTGTAACTGTTATGATGTGCTTCAGATAAAATATCCTCTCTAAGCTCTACATCGTCAGGTACAACCAAACGTCCTTGGAACCTTAGAGTCCCGTCATCAGAAATCTGAAAATCAGCCTTCCTTTTATCTACATCTTCCTGAAGAATTCTCTGTACATCTAGGTCTGTCGGTTAGAGTTGCTTGATTCTGACTTGAACATCTGGTTCAATTCTAAGGGTGGCCTTAAGACTCGAAATGTGGCCTACCTCAAATTTGAATTATGAATCCTGAGCTCTCTCGATTAAGTTCCACTCTTTAACCAAGATTTGCGCTATTTAAGACTTCCGACTCAATGCATCAGCGAGCTTGCTCGTCTTTCCTGGGTGATATAGAATATCACAGTCGTAATCCTTTAGCAATTCCATCCATCGGCGCTGTCTCATGTTCAACACTTTCTGAGAGAACAAATACTTGAGACTTTGATGGTTTATGGAGATCTGAAACTTTTCTCCGCATAAATATTGGCTCCAAATCTTCAATGCAAATATGATGGTTGCGAGTTCTAAGTCATGCGTCGGATAATTCAATTTATGAGATCTCAACTGCCGGGAAGCGTATGCAAGAACTCTGCCATGTTGCATCAGCACACAACCTAATCCCCTAAATGACGCATCACTATAGATCTCGAATCCTCCAGAACCAAGTAGAATCGTCAGCACAGGTGCGATAGTCAGCTTTTCCTTGAGCTCTTGGAAACTACGCTCACACTTGTCTGACCATACAAATTTCTCTTCTTTCTTCAGGAGCTTTGTCAGAGGCGACGTTATCGATGAGAACCTTTCCACAAACCGTCTGTATTAACCTACTAACCCCATAAAACTTCTGATCTCTGACATTATTGTCGGTCTCGGCCACTTGATTACGGCTTCTATCTTGCTCAGGTCAATGGAGATTCCTTCTTTAGAAATCACATGACCTAAGAACGCAACACGAGTCAACCAAAACTCGCATTTGCTAAACTTAACATATAGCCGATGAGTTCTTAAGGTCTGGAGTACTACTCTCAGATGATTCTCATGCTCTTCATCACTTCTCGAATAGACCAAGATATCATCAATGAACACGATCACAAACTGATCCAGATATTCCTTGAACATTCTGTTTGTCAAATCCATGACAGCAACTGGAGTGTTCACCAGGCCAAATGATCTTATAATACTCTGTAAAGACCATATCAAGTACGAATAGCTGTCTTTCGTACAACCTCCATCCTGGTTCGTAATTGACGATTTCATAATCTCAAGTTGACCTTTAAAACATCAATACTCTTTATAACTAGTCACACCATTCATTGATATTTGGCAAAGAACACTTGTCCTTGATTTTCACCTAATTGAGTTGACGATGGTCGATGCACACTCGTGACGAACCATCTTTCTTCTTCTCACAAACAAATCTGATGTTTCCCCAAAGTGATGCACTAATATGCACGAATACCTCATTCATCAATCTTCACATCTGCATCTTCAATTCGACCAGTTTAGACAACAACAGCTGGTAAGAAGCCTTCGAGGGTAGCTCTATCTTGATGCTAGCTCGATCGCACTTTCTATCTCATTCTCTGACGGCGGTCTAACGGTTCTTGTGACAACACATCTAAAAATTCTTAGACCACTGAGATGTCCTCCATCTCTAGTTCTTCAATCTGTCCTACCCAAGATAACCGTCAAGTAATCCTGAGCAACCTTCATCTACCCAACGATCTACCTCTTATGACAAGATTAGGGAAATCAAGGGCCTTCTTCAACTTCTGATAAATTCGAAATTTTCCTCTGTTGACGGATTAAACTGTATCTCATTACAACAACACTTCCGTACAACAATGGCTCCTCGAGTCAAACCTTTTTATGTATGGTATCAAAGTTATACATAGGCAACTAGTCAAGCACAAATATTGCTAGTGATTCCCCTCTTTTTCACTTTTACTTCAACAATTTAAGTTCTACCAACTCAGCACAAAGCTCTACTGCGCTACTCTTATAAAATCACTTCCAACACATTCTTTCTCTGATCGGTGCAAGGTCCATTCTACTCCCAATCCTTTTGCCATCTTAGTGGCGTTTTGGCCGCAATAACAATGTCTATGCTACATTAGACTTCCATTGACAATCTTTCACCTGATGGCCACGCTGGTCATCATCACCACATGTTCTAGTCATACTTAGACACTGAATTTATCCATGCTTCCTTCTACAATTCTGACACCTATCATGTGAGTCTTCTATCTCTTGCCAAGTGACAGCACACATCAGTCTGCTAGGACCACTCCCGACCAGATATCCTTGTTGGCTATACTCCAAACAATCTCGCGTCTTAGGAAGGACATAAGATTGATCTCCATCATTGCGTCTGGAAACAACCTGATCTATTTGACTCGGTGTTGACTTGACTATCCCACCCTTCCTCGTGAGTGGAATAGAATACTTTTCTCTCGACCTCAGTCTTTTCCCTGACCGATTTCCATTTCTGCCTGAATTGGATCTATACCTCGGCTTGAATGCAATGACTCGCTCCCGGATCACATCTCCACTCTGGATCTCAGTAGGTGAAGCGACAACAGTGGCTTGATCCTGAGCTTGCTGGCTCATTCAATTCCCAAGGAACACTAGCATCAAAACGATTCTATCGAACTTAGGATCATTCGACGCTGCTGCACTAGTACCAACCTGCAGTGGTACTCTTACACTCGAGCTAGCCAAAGCTAACACTCTGCCATAACTACCTCGGGTACTAACCTTTGTCAGTGCATCATCCCGAGTCACAAAGGACATTGTCCTCTTACTAGGAGTTCTCAGCTCTTGCTCGCTCATGGTTCAGTCTTTACACTGAAACCCGTCTTCCACATCCACACTGGATTAGAAGATGAGCGATCCTCACACAACAAACAATTTTAGCACTCAGCTAACACAGACATGCACCATCATGAATTTAAAGGCCTTTCCTACTAACTATCCCATGGTCATCACTCCTTATCCCTCCAATCTTGAACTTCACTCTGATACCACTTGAACTGGATGTCACACCCCGATCCTCGGGCACGCACACATCCTTCTCACTTGGTCGATTTTATAATGCGATATCCCAGGACAATGTATCGCCGACTCTTTCATTTATTAAGCACATGCGGAAGCAGTTAAAATCCCCAGACAATAAAATGATGGGATAGAAAAGTAGAGCCATATTTTTCATATTGAAATTTATAACCAAAATTTTATACAAAACACAAACCACTTCATAAATATTCACTTCAAAAGGAATTTTCAAAAGAAGATAGACTCTTAGTCCATCCAGGCCGTACTCAAGGCCCCTCTCAGGATTATCTTCTTCTTCCAAAATCCTTCTCCTCAGGTTTTACCTCCGAGTCCTCCTTCCCAGAATTCTCCTCCTCAGCTTCTCATCAGGGTCCTGAAATGTTTTCCCCAAACCGAGATGAGACTACATTTCAGCGAGTTCTACCACACTAAGTCCAATTACTAAACCATTATACTATAGGCTGCCTATACACGCACAGGGTAGAAGACGTACCTTGGCATCAGTCTCAACCTGCAATTCAAGGTTATATACAGATACTTCAACTACCTCAATGCACAATCAATCAAATCACATATCGAAGTATCGATCAAATCGACCTAGTCGATTATATGCCAACAAGACCACTCACGGTCATTTCCAATCAGTCAATCAATTTACGACATCAAATCAAAGCAATGATCAATCGACCTAGTCGATTACATGTCATCACGACCCATGCTCGGTCCGCATATTCAATACTATATGTAAAGTCCTATCAAATCAGGACTGCTCACCCAAAGCTGATAAATAGATAGCATAGCTCACCCAAAACTGATAATAAGGTATTCTGCTCAACCAAAGCTGGCATATCGCCCGAAAGCCGATATAGTATACCGGTATACTACTCACCCAAAGTTGACATATCGCCCGAAGGCCGATATAGTATACCATATGCTCACCCAAAGCTGATAATATATTGCTCGCCCAAAGCTGATAATAAGGTATACTGCTCACGCAAAGCTGACATATCGCCCGTAGGTCGATATAGTATACCGGTATACTGCTCACCCAAAACTGACATATCGCCCGAAGGTCGATATAGTATACCATATGCTCACCCAAAGCTGATAATGTATTGCTATTCAGTCCTAACTGATAGAACCAATCACCGAGCCACATGCATTCTCCAAGGCGACATACTTTGTCACCGAGCCATGTGCATTCTCCGAGGTGACATATCTAATCATCAAGCCCCGTGCATTCTCCAAGGCGACGTACTAATCATCGAGCCACGTGCACTCTCCGAAGCGATATACCAAATCACCGAGCCACGTGCATTCTCCGAGATGATGTACTATTCACTGAGCCACGTGCCTTTCATGATGATTCATCCCATTTCTAAAGTAATTATCCACAACCTTAATTCGTACTCAATTTACCCAAATAGTTAATTTGGGAACATATCCTAAAAATCCACAATTAAATCAATTCAGCACAAATTAAAGCTCAATTAAATAAACGGACTACACCATGACGATCAGCACAAGCTTTCGGTCGTCAGCCATCAAAATCTTAATTTCCGAAAAATAAATAAATAATTAATTAATTAATTTCGAAAATTAATTATTAAATATTAAAAATTACATTTAGCTCAAAATAAGGCCCAATTGAATAAACGAACTTCACGGTCATCAGCATAAATTTTCGGTCACGGGCCATCCCAGTTGAATTTTCGGGAAAATAAATAAATAATTAATTAATTTCAAAAATTAAATAATTAGTATTAAAAATTCAATTTTGCTTAAAATAAAGCCCAATTAAACAAACAGACTCCGCCACGGTCATCAGCATAATTTTCCAGTTCCGAACCATCTGAGTTGAATTTCGGACTCGTCAATAAATTGACGAAAGATGAGACAATGTCCTAAAAATAAGAATTATAACGCACTTAAAATTCGATTCCCGAAATCGAGTTCAATTTCGTGGTTAAAAATCGATCAGACGTGATTTTAGTCTAATCCAACAAATTGAGTAGCTTTTAGGGATTTTACTGCAGATGCGTCCCTTAACGGCTTCACCCAATAGGTTAATTAACTCGTGAGTGATCAGCTCAGAGAAAAAGGATCCTAAGCACGTAGACGAAATGCCCATTTCACTTTATCGAAACGGGGTCGAATTTCAAGATGTCACACCGCAATATCAATTGAATTCAATTTCAATTAATTTGCGATTTCGAGCGAAGAATTTTAAAATTGCTCATTTAGCCTATAATGTTTAACTATGTACACCTGTGGTCTAGGTTCACTATTTTTACGATAATTAGTCAATTAGGTCAATAAAAAAACCATAGATTGTGTTTACGAGGTTTAATTGGCTTAATTTGATTAGAATTGGACCATTTCTCTTTCAATTGGGAAAGATTTCTGTTCAATTTGGTCTCGCATAAATTTTCAACCTCTAGGGACTGCATGGCCAGAACTAGTCAATAATCAGTCAAATCGGTGCGAACTCACCAGACCGGTCTGACCGGTTGCTGATGAGGTAGGCCAGTTTGACCCCTTGTTGACAGGTTCTTGATCGCCATCAACAGCCTATTGAATCCTCATTATAATGCCCTCACATTTTCCAAATTTTGGCAAAATGACCCATGAATTTCATGAATTTATGATTTTGCTCATGATTTTTGTTTTAACTTTCGATTTTTGCGAATTAATACCATCCGGTCAGTCATACGACATATTCTAAGTGAGATTAGCCCTTAATGGACTTAGTTTGGTCATTAAATCAAAATCTTGACCATCAGATCGAATTGATGATCAAGATTTGGCAATTAGGCCTAGATATAAAAGTATTTTCCCTCCAAAATCACAAGGGGGTTTGATTTTGATCAATTTGATAGAAAAAATACAGATCTCTCTCCACCTCTCCCTATTTTCCTACTCTTTTTCTCTCTCTCGGCTTCCTCTCATTGTTTCGCTCACTGTCGCTTGTCGGCGTCACGTTGTTGATCCTCTGATCACCACCAAGCCCCACGGTGGTCCTCACTTCCCTCTTGTCAATATTAGAGCAGCGGCAAGTCCTTTCGGTGCCTAGATCCTCCCGTTCGGCCATCCTTAGTTGCGGCTTCAAAGACCGACGTTGGAATCGATCTTAGCTTTGACTGATTCAACCTTCTCGATCGGCAGCCAGCAGCGGTCAGCCAGCCATTCGATCATCCCCGATCTATCCTTAGGTGGATACCCGACCCTCTGGTGGTCAGGGTTTGGCCGGATAGCCACAGAACAAGTTTTGGTGGCCTTCATTTCAACCATCTTTTAAGACCGATCCTAATCAAACCAGTTAAGTCCATCACCAAACTAGCGGTCCAACCACCTCAAGCATGCACGAAATTGTCTTGTCTACATCATATATTTTTCCCAAAGTTTTTTAGATTGATTTGATTAGTTAAAATTGTTAAAATTCATCATAATGTTGGTCTACCCTACACTAGATCCGAATTGCATTTGCTTGAAATTGAGGTCTTAGATGAGTCCATCCTGTATAAGTCTCGTAATACATGTTGTAAGTGTTCTTAAGAAGTGTAATTCATGCGAATTGAGCATCGTTTTCTATGTTAATCGCATATGTGAATGTGCTGAGGTGCTGCTGTGATTAGAGTATTTCATAACATGTCTCTGTTTTGTCATTTTCATATAGGCTCATGTGAGCCAAATTGAGTCTAGATGTCTGTATAAGAAATTCTTGCTGCGTCGCATTCTATATATAGAATTTTTCTTGTGATTTTTGCACGTCATTAGATCATAAAAATTAACCATGTTTGGTGATGATCATGTTGGATTAGGGGCTTATCACGAGCCTACAAAAACTAATTTATTTGGGCCCCTTAAGGGCTAAATCATACTTTGATGTCTTCTCAACATTTGAAGCACATATTACAAGCTTTGCATTCATGCATGGCACGTCGTATTTGAACCTCAATTGTGATGTAAACATCATGCATCAATTTAGCCAATTGCAATTGACATTTGTTGAACATGTCGCTCTTAGCTCCAAGTCATTTTACAATGTTAATGACTTGTGTGACTTCTTGGCATCCCTACTTAGGGTTAATTGTTGTACTCAAATCTTTGTTGCATTCAACTGTTAGATGTATGCTATAAAGTTGTTATGTAATAGTTACATATTAGGGATTTCAATTGTACATATAAGGATTATGTTGTTGTTATTATTATTATTATTATTATTATTATTATTATTATTATTATTATTATTATTATTATTATTTTAAGGGAATTGATTAATTATTAATTAATTAATTGATTAATTAAAGTGGAAATGGTCAGCAATTTTTTGCTGACCACTTCACACGAATACGTGCACGTGCACGCACGAATTCGTGCATGATGGTCAGCAACCGCTGACCATCATACACGCATTTTATTTGTGCATGGATGGTCAGCAACCGCTGACCATCATGCACGAAATCGTGCATAAACGGTCAGCGGTTGCTGACCGTTCCATTCATGCTCGATCGTGCATGAGAATGAGGATCGGCAACAGTTGCTGATCCCACGATCGGCAACCGTTGCTGATTCGTGTATAAATATTAAAAAGAAAGGCTGTAAAAGGTTGCAACATAGAGAGATTTTCTGTGGGCGTGCGTCTTGTGTTTTAGAGACATCCGAGTGATGCTTTGCTGAAAATAAAGAGCAAAGTGTGTGCGTGTTCTTGTGTCTTTGAGGTGCAAGAAAGAAGAGCGTTAACTCGTTTGACTGTGACTATTATACATCAAGAATACGACGGATTCTTTCCACGTGATTGATCCCACGATAGAAGTGGTGGATATCCGAAAGTTCTCTCTTCTGTTCGACGTTCGTTGTTGGTGTGTCTGAACTAGAGGTCCGACGCTTGTGGGACTCGAACTGTAGAACATCCGAATTGACTTGTTTCAAAGCGCGCTTCGAGAGGTAATTTGTTTAACTCCCTTTTATGTTTAGATTTTTGATTAAAACGCATGAACAACACCTTAGGAGAATCATGTGTAATATATATCTTTGTTTTCGCGGCGTTCATTTCGTTAATTTCTCTTATACATGATTCATGAAACCCCAACAGTTGTATCAGAGCCAACCTTAGGTGTTTTTCGTGTGTTTAATTGATTTTTAGTTCAAATATATATTTTTGCGTTCTAATGGCCAATTTATTTTTGTTAAGAGAATTGGTTCTCTTACTTTTATGTGGCCTATAGAAGTTTAATAATTTATGTGATAAATTTAATCAACTAAGCAAAAGTTAGAACTAAATCAATTTTGAATCAAAAATCCATAACTTGTTATACTTTGTGTTTATATTCTAGAAATGATATGCAGAATTTTATGCATGCCTTCCAAAGCTTTAAATTTTGAATTTATGGCTCGTAAGGAAGGGTGGTGATCATGGAAAAATCCATAAATGTTGTGATTGTTGTATGGATGAATGTATGATGATTACAGGTATTCTTTTTGGGGATGTAATTATTAAATGGAGGCTGCGTCATTCCTTTTATATTTATTTTTATGAAATGTAATTTTAGTATAGTTTAGTATTTCAATTATTGATGCAAATACTACAAGAAAGGAGGAGCCATTGGAGGAGCCATTAAACTAGTGAGCTCTTTGGGCCCGGTCTTTGAAGAGTTCAAAGATTGAAGAAAAAGTGAAGAGCAAGTCCATATTATTAAAACATTAAAATGGCTAAATGGGGTCTTTATGGCTCGAGACCCATTGAACCATAATTCCATGATCACCACATAGGATAGATATTATGTGATATCTATTTATTT
The DNA here is from genome assembly GCA_004368105.4 of Eucalyptus melliodora. Taxonomy (NCBI): domain Eukaryota; kingdom Viridiplantae; phylum Streptophyta; class Magnoliopsida; order Myrtales; family Myrtaceae; genus Eucalyptus; species Eucalyptus melliodora. Next base: position 15,502,706 of record CM023402.3, read on the forward strand.
ATTGTATTTATGATATCGTGCATGTTAAACCGGTTAATGTGCAAAGTGAGACCGTTAATAATGACCCAAATCTCCTTACAAAGAATATTAAGTCGAAACAGGTTTTGGACTCGTGGCCTTCCATTGTTGTGGTTTGATCCAATATTATAGTGGTTAACTAACCGGTTATCGATACATAGGGGTTAATTACCATTTATAATATTGGACCACTCCATTATGCATATGATGTTGTGGGGTTGGAGCAAAATGATTACTAATAACTGTCAGGTGAGGGAATCATTTGTGTTTTCAATACTTGCATGAGACGATGGGCTAGACTTAACTATGATCATGATGCCAATAATTGTTAGGTGAGGCTTTCATGGTCTAGAGGCCGAAGTTATGATTGGGACTCGCATATGATGCGTTGAACAAGCTGGTTCACTCACTAAGTTCATAGGACACCAATAACTGTTAGGTGAGGTGGACTTTGGACTAGTGGGACTTCAATCCCCACTAGTAATCTTTACCCAACAAAGATTACCGCTTCCCATCTTAAGGAGTATGAGATTCGAATATAAATTTAGTGGGAGGATCTATTTCATTTAAGGGCCAAAATGAAATAGTTACTTTGAAAGATACAACGGCTAACAATTTATTTTCTGCAACAAATATATTATTACTCTAAAAATGGTGACCACAAACCCACTCGCTTCTATACTTGACAAGAATTGTTTGACTGGACTCAATTTCACTAACTGGGTGAGGAATTTGAGAATTGTTCTCAATTCAGAAAAAAAAAAAATTGGGTATGTGCTTGATGAAAAGATGCCAACCTCCTTTCCTGAGGGTGGGACCCAAGAGGAGCGTGTCACTTATGATAAGTGGCGTGATGATGACTTAAAAGTTAGGTCATATATGCCTGCTTCTATGAATAATGAATTACAGAAGAAGTATGAATCTATGGAAGATGCTGGGTCGATCATTTTGCACTTAAAGGAATACTTTGATGAGCATGGTCGAACCTCTAGATATGAGATATCTAAGGCATTGTACCGTATGAGGATAGCTGAAGGATCATCAGTTAATGATCATGCTTTGAAAATGATCTGGCACATTGAAGAATTGACTAGGCTGAATCTCATTATGGACAATGAGTTAGCTGTCGATTTGATCCTCCAATCTTTACCCGATTCCTTCTCTGGTTTTGTCCAAAACTTCCACATGCATAAGATGGAGAAAACTCTTGCTGAGTTACATAGCATGCTAGTAGTTTATGAGAAGGAAATGCATAACACGAGGCCAAATGTAGTGGCTATGGCTAAGGCTTCTTCTTTAAAGGGTAAGACTGCTTTAAAGAAGAATAAATAGAAGAGGCCTGCCAAACCTGTTGTGCAACCAAAACCCATGATTGATAAAGGGAAATGTCATTACTGTGGTGTCAAAGGGCACTGGAGGAGGAACTGTAGGAGGTGCCTTGCGAGCTTGAAGGTCAAGCCCAAGAACCAACCTTATGAAGGTATGGTGTCTATGCTTATTGAAACTAATCTTATGGTTAATGCTGAATCCAGCTCATGGATTATAGATTCTAATGCAACTTCACATATTTGTATGTTTTTGCAGAATCTGGAAATAAGTAGGATGCTAGGGCGAAATGAGATTGTCCTGACATTTGCCAATGGAGCAAGAGTTGCTGCATTAGCTATAGGGACTTTTCATTTATGCTTACCTTCTGGACATGTAATGTTTTTAAAGAACTGTTTGCATTATAAGAATGCTGTTATGAACATCATCTATATACCTCGTTTGGGTAAAGAGAATTATGAATTTTCTTTTGTTGATGATGTATGTTCTATTTATCATAATAGAATATGTGTTGGTTCTAGCTTATTAACCAACAATCTTTATACCATTATAATGTCCGGTAATGCGATTACCATTGTCAATAAGCAAAATAGAATTGATATAAATGCCATAACTAATAAACGCCCTAGAGATGGTCCAAATAAAAAGTATGTTTGGCATCTCTAATTAGGTCATATTGGAGAAGACAGAATTAACAAGTTGAGTAATGATGGATACATTGATCCTTCAAATTTTGAGTCATACTCAACTTGTGAGGCATGTCTTCTAGAAAAAATGACTAAAGCACCTTTTGTGGGACAAAGTGCACGAGCTGCTGACATATTAGAATTAATACATACAGATGTGTGTGGACCAATTAATGAAACTGCTAGAGGTCGTTATAATTATTTCATTACCTTCACCGATGATCAGTCACGGTATGGTTATTTATACCTCATGAAGTGTAAATCTGAATCATTTGAAAAGTTCAAGGAATTCAAGGCTGAAGTTGAGAAACAAACAGGAAAATGTATTAAGGCTCTTAGATTAGATCGAGGAGGTGAATACCTTAGTACTGAATTCGTGGACTTTCTTAAAGAGGATGGTATTTTATCACAATGGACATCTCCTGGAACTCCAAAACATAATGGTGTATCTGAACGAAGAAATCGTATTTTATTAGATATGGTACGATCTATGATGAGTTACACCGATTTGCCAATATGCCTTTAGGGATATGCCCTTGAGACAGCTGTATATATACTGAATAGAGTGCCGTCCAAATTTGTTCCAACTACGCCCTATGAGATATGGCATAGTAGGAAACCTAGTCTTAATCATATTAAGATTTGGGGTTGTCCAGCTTTTGTGAAAAAGATGAAAATGGAAAAATTGGAGGCAAAATCTGAACAAGGTCTCTTCATTAGATAGCCAAAGGAAACTCTTTGATATTATTTCTATTTTCATTCAGACCAAAGAATTTTGGTATGCAAGCACGCTTCTTTTTTGGAGAATCAGTTCATACAAGAAAGTGGTGCTAGGCGGAAATAGTCTTACAAGAATAAAATAATGAAGTATCAAATAACCGAGTTCAGATACTAATCTCTGATTCAGTGGGAGCTTCTGATACACAACCTCTTACGAGAAGTGCGAGAATGTCTCGCCCACCTGCTCGTTATTGACACTCGGTTGTTCATATTGAACCATTATTCATTGTGAATGATAGTGATCAACCCGGTGATCCTAAAACCTATGAGGAGGTGATGTTGGACATCGATTCTGATAAATGGCTAGAAGCCATGAAATCCGAAATGGATTCAATATATTCCAATGAGGTATGGACCTTGACTTACCTGCCTGATGGTATTGTATCAATTGGCTGTAAATGGATCTTCAAGAGGAAGATGAATGTTGAAGGTCAAATTGGAATTTACAAAGCATGGCTGGTGGCGAAAGGATATCGTCAAAAAGAATGAATTGATTATGACGAAACTTTCTCACCTGTGGCCATGCTAAAATCCATTCGGATTATGTTGGCTATAGCTGCACACCTTGATTATGAGATATTTCAAATGGATGTCAAAACAGCTTTTCTAAATGGTTTTCTCGAAGAGGACATCTATATGGAACAGCCACAGGGTTTTGAATCCAATAGTGAAAAACGGAAGGTGTGTAAGCTTAAGAGATCCATTTATGAACTCAAACAAGCCTCCAGAAGTTGGAACATCCGTTTTGATGAGGTAGTCAAATCGTTTGGCTTCATAAAAAATCCGGAAGAACCTTATGTATACAAGAAGATCAGTGGGAGTGCAATTGCATTTCTAGTTTTGTATGTCGATAATATACTTTTGGTTGGAAATGATGTACCAATGATATCATCGATAAAACTATTCTTGTCACAGAAATTCTCCATAAAAGATTTAGGAGAGGCAACCTACATTTTAGATATCAAAATCTATAGAGATAGATCAAGACGATTGACTGGCCTCTCACAATCTACGTATATAAACAAAGTGTTAACACGGTTTAACATGCAATGTTCCAAGAGAGGATTATTGCCTTTTAGGCAAGGGATCTGTCTTTCTAAGGAGATGTGTCCTAACACTCCTGAAGAAAGAGAGCGGATGGCGAAGATACCATATGCATCCGCTATTGGAAGCATAATGTATGCTATGCTATGTACTAGACCTGATATTGCGCATGCTGTAAGTATTACTAGCAGATATCAATCTGATCCAAGAGAAGAGCACTGGATAACGGTTAAGAATATTCTTAAGTACTTGCGAAGGACTAAAGATTTATTCTTGATATATGGAGAAGGAGAATTTAAAATTGTAGCTTATACTGATTCCGATTTTCAATCGGATCCTAATGATTATAAGTCTACGTCTGGGTTTGTCTTTACATTCAATGGTGGTACAGTTAGTTGGAAAAGTGCCAAATAAAGTATAACTGCCGATTTCACCACCGAGGTAGAGTATGTAGCTGCTTCTGAAGTAGCAAAGGAAGCCGCTTGGATGAAAAAGTTTATTTCTGAACTTGGAGTCGTTCCTTTAATTGAGCAACCGATCACATTGTTTTGTGATAACAATGGGGCGATAGCTCAAGCTAAGGAACCAAGGTCTCACTAGAAGTCCAAGCACATTGAGAGATGTTTCCATCTCATCAGAGAAATTGTTGGGAGATGTGATATCACCTTGCAGAAAATTGCCTCAGCAGAAAACGTGGCAGATCCCTTCACTAAGGCCTTACCTCAGTCTACTTTTGAAAGACATATTGACAAAATGGGTTTGAGGTACTAGATAAGTTGGCTTTAGTGCAACTGGGAGATTGTTGGATGTATGCCCTAAAGCTACTATGTAATGGTTACATATTAGGGATTTCAATTGTACTTTCATTATTATTATTTAATTAATGGCAATGATGTATTCATTCATTTGTCCAATTATTTTATATTGATGAATGATTCCATAAGATTAGTTGTAACTAAACCTATTCTTGAGATGTCAAGAATATATGTGACGGGTTCATAGTTAAACTGAATCTTTAAATCGTTCCCGATCGATGGATTATTAAGTGGATATTAACACTCCTGTTAAGACCAGTGTGTTCTTAACTTCGCCATTAAGTATTGGATACTTAAGGGAATGATGAGTCACATGTCATTGGGTATTATAATGCCTGAGTTAGAACACAGGTGTTTGTATTACACAAATTCCCTTAACGTGACGCATATGCAACGATTAGTGACATGGAAGCTCTTAGCGTGGTCAATGTCTAATTGTTCATGCTTTGGTCTTGTGTAAATAATCCTTAGACCTGAGGCACAGTGTTAACTTGTGTATTAAACAACTATGGTTCACGGGTGCACATAATGCCGGGTCGTTGATCCGTCTTTATACCTGATGATAATAGTTTGTTCATATATGAAGTTACACGTGTGTGCAATATGGAATCTGTCTCCTTGTTATATGCAAGGTATGATAATGATGTCCTATACGATCTAATTGTGACACTGCATTGAAATCCTCGGCCGGGGTTGTAACCGAGAATAAATTATTTATGTCTCGAATAAAATGCATGTCAATTAGATTTGTACATATGATCGAATTAATGACTTGACAAATATTCCATGGTCTTTATTTGATCGGGACATAGTAAGACAGAGGGATTGAATTACACTGTAGCCAAAGCTGATAGGTTTATTATGTTCTTAAAATATTCACACTATCTGGGTAGCCATTGCATATTGCTAGATGTCAATGGTGGCTTGTAGGACCTAAAAGATTAATCGGGACAATTAATTCTTTTGGAAGTACTAATGTGTTAGTACAAGTCTTACGACTAGTTTAGTGATGAACCTAGGGTTGTCACACACCATAAATAATTAGGATGACGTGGAACAAGAGAAAAATATTATTGCAAATGTGTTTGTAATTACTACAATCGAATTGAGTCGATTTCAAATTAAATTAAATGAGATTTCATTTAATTTGTATTATAGTCACGAGCCTACTTGCATATGATGCACACACATGCCCAAAGTGGATATATGTTAACATACCCCAATTGTGTACTTTCATTATTATTATTTAATTAATGGCAATGAATTGACCAAATGGGTTTGAGGTACCAAACAAGTTGGCTTTAGTGCAAGTGGGAGATTCTTAGATGTATGCTCTAAAGCTGCTATGTAATAGTTATATATTAGGGATTTCAATTATACATATAAGGATTATGTTATTATTATTATTAGGAGGTCAAAATCGTTTCTTCATAAGTCACGAATAGACGATTGTTTTTGTGGAACCCCTCGACGGCCCCCGATCCGATTAGGGTCGCCACAGTTCGCTTACCTTTCATTTTTCTTATTAACACATCACTCTAATATCATTTCAATTGTAGCGGGTCCATACAACCATGGGGGTTTACATTTTCTTTCTTTTTCTTTTTCTTTTTTCGTTTGGTCCCTTGTGCAATTTATATGCGGAAGCACATCCAACAACTCCCTTCCCTATATTCAGAAAACGATGCACACCTACTAAACATTTATAGGTAAAAGCTGTACACTTTTTATTTACTTAAATCAGATGGACATCATTCATCGGTACATTAAAATGCCGTAATCTTCTATATTCGGCTACACTCCAAAAGATGACCGGCATTTCCTCCAACAGTCATACACTTAAAGTCCATCGATCAGTGTTGGCGTCCAAAAGTTCCTTCATTTGCTATCCTTCTCCTCACGGTCATATCCAACCGTTCAAACCATCTACTAATCTGAAATGTTATCCCCAAAAGGGGTGAGTACAACCACTCAGCAGATAGGGAGATCCAGTAACAACTCAATGCATCAGGCAAATCATACATGCATTGCAGGCGTTACTCACCTTGAAACCATGCGCATATTATCATGCATCATCATATCATACATGTCACCATCATCATGGCATCATTATATCATACATGTCATCATCATCATGACATCATTATATCATACAATGCGTTACTCACCTTGAAACCATGCGCATACTATCATGCATCATCATATCATACATGTCATCATCATCATGACATCATTATATCATACAATGCGTTACTCACCTTGAAACCATGCGCATACTATCATGCATCATCATATCATACATGTCATCATCATCATGACATCATTATATCATACATGTCATCATCATCATGACATCATGACATCACACATGTCATCATCATCATGACATCATGACATCACACATGTCATCATCATCATGACATCATTATATCATACATGTCATCATCATCATGACATCATGACATCACACATGTCATCATCATCATGACATCATGGCATCACACATGTCATCATCATCATGGCATCATTATATCATACATGTCATCATCATCATGACATCATTATATCATACATGTCATCATCATCATGACATCATCACATCACACATGTCATCGTCATCATGGCGTCATTATATCATACATGTCATCATCATCATGACATCATCACATTACACATGTCATCATGCATATCATATCATAGGTGATCATCATTATTTCACATCACGTATCATTATCATCATCATGCATATCATTTCATGGATTAATTTCCACTTTTAGCTTTCAATTTGATCACCACATCACCCATTTCTCAAATCATCAATTTCATCATCCCCTCGGGCAAAGATCTCTGAGGCTTCCGACATTCAGCCTTCCAGGCCACTGGGCATCCGGCCCCCCACATTCCGGGCATCTCGCATCCCAACTAGCATCACGAGGCATTCCCTTAGGGTAGAAACCTCCGACAGGGCTTCCGGCCTTTACCCTTCTAGCTAGGCATCTCTCACCCCAATCCTGGCATCGAGAGGTATTCCTTTCGGGCAAAGACCTCCGACAAGGCTTCCGGAATTATGTACCGACATACCACCAGGCATCCCCTGGAATTACGTACCGTATACCACCGGGCATCCCGACACTCCCGGGGAATCTTCGGAATTACGCCACTAGGCCACCGAGCATCATCATCCACCACAACCACTTCCTCACTTATCATTATCCACATTCACCATCATTTTAATCTCATTATTACATGGCATATGATTCATACATGCATCACAATTTATGATCATACATACACCAATGTCATATAACAATGCATAATAAATTCAATGGAATTCATGGCCAATAAAATAATCCCTTTTTATTTTATTATTTATTTTATTATTTTATTATTTTATTTTCATAAATAAATATTAAATTTAATATCTATGATTTTCCCGAAATCATAATATTCAAACAATCATTAAACAAACCAATAGGATGACAATTCCATACAAAATTCATGGCCAAATTGAGTTTCACATAATTTCACAATTTCCACAAAATAGCACATGATATTCGGATAATGACCAGAATGCACAGTTTCCAAATAAATTCGATTAAAATACTCATATGGCCTCCAAAAATTACAAAATTTTACAGGGTGATAGCCAAGACATTTTCGTGCATTTTTCATGAAGAACTTCAAGCCAAATTCTTTTTATCTTAATTTATACAACCCCACGAAACCTCTGGAACCACTACCGCGTCGTCCAAAATACACATCTCCGAAATATTAAGATTTCACCCATCTATTCTCTTTCGTTTCCTCTGAAATTTGAGTATGTTATGTAACAAGGTGTTATTTACAAGTTTCATGAAAAGATATAGGTCAAATAACCAAAGTATGGTCACCATTGAAGCCATTGAAGTCTCGGGTGTCTCGGAATACTTCACCTGAATCATTGTCTCCAAGATCTAGCCGATTTACCAAGTTATACTTGTTCTTTTCGCTTAAAATTTTAGTATGTTGTAGTTTAAGGTGTTACCTACAACTTTCATGCAGACATCAAAGTCAAATATTCAACAGAAATCAACATGCAAACAAGAATCCAGCAAGAAGTGAGTGAAAACTTCACAGATCTAGGGTCTCCGTATAATAGAACTTTAACCCCACATATCTCCATCATTTTCCACGAAATTTCAGTATGTTGTAGTTCAAGATGTTAGCTACAACTCTCATGAAGAAATCGAAGCCAAAATCTGACTCTAAACACACATGCAAGCTCAAACAAGTTTTTGAATCCATTGGTGCAAGAGTAGAAAGTGGATTCCCAACTTGCCTCTAGACCTCACGAACAGCACGAGCGGACAGCAGCGAACGGGCTCCTTTCTGTCCCTCTCGGCTTCCTCTCTCTCTCGCACGATTTCTCTCTCTCGCTCCCTCACTTGGCCAAATGGCTAACCAGCCATTCTCTCTCCTCTTCTTCCCTTTTATATTGTATGCTTTCTTAGATTGCATGAGGGACAAGTGTAATTGTGGAGGAAGGCAAGTGTCCACCATGCTGCACCTCCTTCATGCCACTTGTCCTATTGCATGCATCATGGGCCTTGGAGTTGGGCTGGTCGACCACTCCTCTTGGGCCTCTATTGGGCCGGCCAACTTGGCCCATTAAAAGCTTAGGCCAAATGGGCTTATGGCCCATTCGAAAATTAACCCCTTTTTCCTTTTTTTTTTAATTCCTTTTTATAATTATTTTTAAATTTCAATTTTCATCTTGGCCAAAGTCTTGGGACATTTTGTTCATTGAAATTTAATTTATAAAGTACATGGCCAAGCATAAATTATTAATCTATCAAATTTAAATTTTCACAATCATATGCACAAATCGTCTAATTAAAGACTAATGGCTAATGCATAAGCCATGGAAATTTTTATCACCTAATTAGGAACTTTAACACACCTCATGGCTTGGCTTTGAATTTTGGGATGCCACAGTTTTCTACTCATTTCCTTGAGATAAGTTCAAATATGGGGTCTGTCTTGAGAAATTCACATGAGAACATCCCAATTTGAGGATCGCTCTCTTGAATATAGGAAAGTCTAGCAATTAAGCTTTAATTGAGGAAATTCAAGTTGATTCATGCAAGACTAAGTTTTAATTTCATGAATCAAGGTCCAATTTTCATATTAAACCTCGATACGTTTTTGGCCAATGTCTTGGGACTTCAATTCAAGGTTAATTAGAATGCGATGGACTATCTTAAGCATGGGTAATTAGTTGAACAGGTTTATCGCAATATTAATTTAATCCAATTTCAATTAATTTGCAATTTTGAGTAAAGAATTGCTAAATTGCCCATTTTATCCTGTAGGTTCAAATTACTCATATCCGTAGTCTAGGTCCTCTATTTAATTGAGGCATATTGATTTTGCTATGATTTTTCTCTATTTATATTTCATTTCCACTTTTGTATTGTGAATACTCATAATGACTTTGGTCGTGTATGTGATGGTTGGGAATTGATGATGGAAGTTTGGCTACTACTGTTTGCTGCTATTTGCTGCTGTTCGCTGCCATATTGTGCTGCTATTTGCTGCTGTTCGCTGCCATTCGCTGCCGTATTGTGGGGTTGGCTGCTGCTGTTCGCTGCCATATTGTGGGGTTAGCTGCTGCTGTTTGCTGCTATTCGCTGCTATCTGCTGCTGTTCGTTGCTGTATTGTGGGGTTGGCTGCTGCTGTTTGCTGCTATTTGTTGCTGTTCGTTGCCATATTGTGGGGTTGGCTGCTGCTGCTATTCGCTGCTATCTGCTGCTGTTCGCTCCTGTATAGTGGGGTTGGCTACTGCTATTCACTGCCATATTGCTGTATTGCTGCTGTTCACTGCTGTTTGCCAGCCAGTTTTGGACCTCTAGCAACCGATTCCAAAATTCTTGCCGTATGCACTTTGTCCTCATGCCATTGCATTTAGTAGATTTTGCAAATTAACTCTTCAATTTCAGGAATTTACAATTTAGCCTCTAATTAGGACCTCAAGCGCAATTCTCATTTTAAATCCCAATCTTCGCGAATCGAACGTATTCGATCGGTCTTAGGACACTTTTTTAGTGTGATTAGCCTTTTAAAATTTTAATTTGACCATTAAATCAAAATCTTGACCATCTAATTGAACCAACCCAAGATTTGCCAATTTAGGTTTAGTATAAAAGGGATTTTCCCTTCATTTTTAAAAGGGGGCCTCTTTTCTATAGATTTTTCTCTCTCTAAAAGGTTCAAATCCTCTCCATCTCTCTCTTTTCTCACTTCTCTCTCTCTCTCTTTCTCCTCTCTCTATCGAATCGGTTCCTTCTTCGTCCACCGCTCGCCCACGTCACACTAACAGCTCATCAACCGCCACCTAGCCCTTAACGGTCCTTCTCTCTTCCTTTTCGAACCCCTCACGATCGGAGATTGATTGTGCGGTGATTGGAATCTATCCAATGAAGCCAACCTTTCTTGGCAGTCCAAATCGATCCGAGTTGGATCAATTCCTTTGGCTGCTTGAACCGGCAACCAGCAGTGGCTTAGTGGCTACCTGATTTGGTCCAATCTCATGCTCCATGAATCCCAACCATCCAAAGATCGGGGATCAACCAATCAGCCACTGATCAACCTTATTATGGCTTGATCTCTTTCAGCATTCCCAATGCTGGTCTATTTAGGACAAGTTCAACTTGGAGGCACAATTCGATCTATCCCTAGGAGTTCCGATCAAGCTCCAACGAAGGCGATTTCGTCCGATCATGTCTAGTTTTGAAGATAAACACAAAAAGGTAGATATTCTAACCTCGAATTTGATGAGGCGAGATGAGCATATTTGATTGGGGTTAGGATTCAAGTTTAGATCCACCAATATGATTAGATTTCATATTGATGAAGTTGTTTTATGATTTATTATGATTTGAGGTTCATTGATCATGAGCTTTTTTAGATTGAGCTTGATCTTCATTAATTTGTAATTTTTGTAACTCTTTCATATGCTTACTGTTTTGGATTGAATGAGGTCCTACATTGGCTTTTCTTGTGATATCCTAAAATTCGACCCCATTTCGATAAAGTGAAATGGACATTTCTGTTGTCACCTCAATTTTAATTAGGTTTATTTTATTTTAGTAATTAAGTTTTTATTTTAGTTATTTTGTCTTTTTCGAATTAATGAACAAAAAAAAACCAAAAACAAACAAAACAAAGCAAAAACAAAAAAATTGGCAACCCCCCCTCTTTTTCTCCTTTTCGCTGGCCTAAGCCCAGTTTTTCTTTTTTCTCTGGCCCGACCCCTCTCTTCCTTCTTCTTCCTTGCGCCTTCCTTCTCCACCTCTGTACTTCACACGCACAGAAGACGACGACGCACATGAAGGACGGCCTACGGCCGAGGGGAGTAGGCCGATGTCAGCCAAAGAAGATAAGATCTTAAGCGCCATCAATGCCAAGCACGCTTCGCTAGATGAGCTCGGATGGGACGTCGGTTCAGCCGAGGAGAACCGCTCGCGGCGCGAAGGGGATTGGCGGTCGAAGCTCCGTTGACTGAATCCCCTCGCCTATAAAAGGGCACCACCTTCGTCGAAGAACGGCACGAGCGAGCTCTGAGATCTTCCCACTGAGAGACTTCGGGGGAAGAATCGAAGAACGAGCAAGAGAGAACTCGGGTCGCGAGCTCGGCTGACCTCCCACTGAGACACTTCGGGGGAAGCCGCCGGCGAGCGAGTCCGAGGAGGTTAGTTCCGGCCGGTGGAGGCTTAGATCTGGCTTGAGCGAGAGGGAAACCGGAGTAAAGGGGGCAGATTTGAGCGTGAAGGGGTTGAACGAGGTCAGATTTGAAGGAGAGAGGGTCGAGATCTAGGTGGAGATCTGGAAATCCGCCATGCCGAGTCACCCCAAGCCAGGCCGCCACCATTGTGGTGACTAAGCACTAGTCTCGACACCGTAAAACCGTAATGTCGCCCTCGCGCCTCGCCGCTGCTGTTTTTCCTGACGCCGACCGCTACTTCCTCGACTCAGACTTGCAACTGTTCTAAGACTCGGCCGAATCAAAGCCCTTCATCGCGGAATTGTTTGGTGCAGCTCGTTGAGACAGGTACGAGTTCAGTCGCCGTCTGCCACCATACGCCATCGTCACCCCCGTTGCCACTGAACAGAAGCTCCCCTCCTTCCCAGAAACCTAATCGCCGTTTCGCCTTGCGTCTCAACCCGTGCAGTCGCCTCCGTCACTGCCGTTCGGAGGCTTACCCCCCTTTTTGGTCGAGACCCTAGCCTCCGTCACCGTCGTATGCTGGACCGCCGCCGTTCGACCCCCTAGCCCCTCCATCGGCGCCGCGGATAAACGAGGAGGGAAGAAGCATTGCGTCGGACCCTGCCCGGATCGAATCCGGACCACTGTTCGGGTAGGGTTTCACGAATTGGGGAGGCGAAAGTCGGGTCACGAATCGGAACCGGGTTGGGTAGGTTTCGCTAGGGAGCGGGTTGTGGAGTGGGTCGTCGGGTCGGGCCGGGTGTCCCCGACCGCTCGGCCACGATGCCGTTTCAGTAAATAATAATAAAAAAATGAAAAAAATATGAGTCAGGCCCGCAACACGCGGATCCGACCCGGGTCAGTTTTTATATTATTTTAATATAAAATAATATTTTAAATAAATATATTTTCTTTAAAAAAATCAAAAAATCGAAAAAAATTTAGTTTTCAAATAATATTTAAAGAATGTTATATAAATGTTTTATTTTCCGAAAATATTAATAATATTTTATTTTTCGAAAAAAAAAATTTCATATTTTCCAAAAAAAATGCCAAAAATCCAAAAAAAGCCAAAAAGACTTGTGTTTTTCCAAAAAAAAAATATTTTCCCTCCCAAAAATGCATGGAAAATCCCTCGAACATCAAAAAAACCTCAGGGTTTAAACAAGATTAGGTTCCGAAAGGGCATTAGTGATTAATTAGTGTATTCAAGTCCCCGATCCTAATTTCTCTGGTTGCGCAGGAGTGAGTATTTCTCCCGATACTTCACTTGGGTTTCTAATCAACCCACCCCAAATCAATTAGTGGAGACTCCATTTTAAAAATTGATTTACAGGTTAAAAATTTAGAATATTAAAGTCGTGAATTGGTGGACTTGGGAGAGTCCGGGCATAACTAAATTCAGCCGAGCCATTAGCCTCCTTAGGCACCCGTACTCGAATGCGGGCGCTAAAAAAAAAAGAGGTCGCGACATTTTGTCGATGTGCCTATGGTCCTTTTTCTCTGAGCTGATCACTCACGAGTTAACTAACTTATTAGGTGAAGCTGTTAAGGGATGTATATGTGGTAAAATCCCTAAAAGCTACCTAATTTGTTGTATGGGACTAAAATCGCGTCTGATCGATTATAACCAGGAAATTGAATTCGATTTTGGGAATCGAATATTCAAGCGTGTTACAATTCATTTTTAGGATCCTGTCCCATCATCCGTCAAATTATTGATGAGTCAGAAATTTCGGGAAAGAAATTATCAAAGGAAAAATCGAAGTAATAAGAAAATTGTGTTTTCTTATTTAAAATATTATTTTCTTTTCCCCTTTTCTTTCTCTCTCCCTTTTCTCTCTTTTTTTCTCTCTCCTCTCTCCTCTTCTCTCTCGACGCCCTCTCCCTCTCCTTCTCCCCTCCGCGCGTTCGAGCGAACGGAACCAAAAGCAGAAAACAGAGACAGCAGCTTGCCGTCGCTGCTCCGTCGCCACCCACCGCTTGCCGTCGTCTAGCCACCCGCACGCCGCTCGTGCTTTGCTGCTCACCACCCTGCTTCTTTTCCTCTCTGTTCGTGTGAACCAGCGAACTGAAGCAGAAGCCGTAGCTCGCCAACACAGCAGCCAACCGCCGTCGCCCCGCCATCCACGCACACCCCCGCGTCCGCTGCTCACTGCCGTGCGCCGCCTGTCCTCTCCTTCGCCTAGGCGTCCTCCCCCGCGTGACTTCCGCCTCTGCCCAGCCCTTATTTGGCCACCACTGGCGGTTGCCCGACCATCTCCAGCCACCGTTCGGACCACCGGAGCTCCCCTCACCCTCCGTCGGCCTTCCCTCGCCGCCCTAGTCGCCGGACCAGCCTCGGCCAGGCCAAACCAGCAACCCACAGAGTGGGTTTCCAGCTGGTTCGGGCCCGCTTTTGGGCCGTTCCCGGGCCCAGAACCTGAGGCCCGCTTTGGAGTTTATAGTTCCTCGCATCGTCCCCATTGGATTGATCTGATTTTCGCGCGATTCCGGTGAGTAATCTCAATAATCCCTTATTAGTTGGCTAATTATGCTTAAGGGTGGTTTAGTTTTAATTAATTAGGCTTAGGTGGTTAGATTAGTGTGGATTAGTGTTTATTAGTCAATTGTTATGCGAATTAGACAAATTGATTGTGCAATTAGCAAGTAGACGTGGTCTACTATTTATCGAAAGTATCTCGGGATTTTTCCCGACCCTTAGTGGACTTCAATTAGGCTTTTCGTGCCTAAGTGGAATTTTTGGTATTTAAATATTACTTTTCGGAATTAAATGAAATAATTATTTATTTTCGAAAATTCAACTAGGATGGTCCGAAACTGGAATTTTATGCTGGTGACCGTGGTGAAGTCCGTTTATTTAATTGGGCCTCGTTTTGAGCTAAATTGAATTTTTAATATTAATTATTTAATTTTCGAAATTACTTAATTAATTATTTATTTTCCGAAAATTCAACTGGAATGGCCAGTGACCGAAATATTATGCTGATGACTGTGGTGAAGTCTATTTATTTAATTGGACTTTATTTTGAGCTAAATTGGATTTATTGTAATTAATTATTAATTTTCGAAATTAATTAATTATTTATTTTTCGGGAATTAAGACTGAGATGGTCGACGATTGAAATCTCGTGCTGATTGTCATGGCGCAGTCTGTTTATTTAATTGAGCTGCAATTTGTATGAAACTGATTTAATTATGAATTTTTAGGAGTTATTCATATTGACTTGATGATTAATTATTTGATTAAGAAATCGTTGGGTATTGGTTATCACCTGAAATGAAATAGGTGGGCTTGGTGAATCGGAATATCACTTGGAGAGTGCACGTGTGTTCAGTGGTTGAATATGTCATCTTGGTGAAGAGGTTGCCTTAGAGAATGCACGTTAATTGTTGAATATTGATCATGCATGTGTGGCGATAGTTGATCATGCCTGTGTGGCGTAGATTGTGCCTGTGTGGCCATATCTCTGTGTGTCGAGTGTCGTACCCGTGTGGTTAAAGGTAATTGGGATGCCTAAGAGCATGCACATAAAGTGTTTATTGTACATCACCTTAGCGAATCAACGCCTGAGAGCATTACTGTAGCTCTGTGACTGAGTGTACTGTTGGGGATTATATGGTGTGGAGTGAGATGACCTAGAAATGGTCCAACTGACATGTAATCGACTAGGTCGATTGATCATTGCTTTGATCTGATGTTGTGAAATGATTGATTGAATGGAAATGACCGTGAGTGGTCTTGTTGGCATGTGATCGACTGGGTCGATTGATCGAGATATCGATCTGTGATGTGACTGCTTGGGTGCCTATTAAACTGTGCTAATATACATGTGGAATCTAAGACCAAGGTAAGTCCTCTGTCCTGTGCGTGTTTAAGCAGCCTATAGTATAATAGTTTACTAATCAGGCCTTAGTGAGGTAGAACTTGCTGAGACATAGTCTCATCCCGATTTTGGAAAAACATTTTAGGACCCCGATAAGATGCTAAGGAGGAGGAATCTAAGTGGGAGAACTTTGAGGTGAAACTTGAGGAGAAGAATTTTGGAAGAATAAGATAATCCCGAGAGAGGCCTTGAGTACGGCCCGGATGGACTGAGATTCCATCTTCTTTTGTGAACTCCATTTTGATGTGAATAGTTATGAAGTTCTCTAGTTTGTGTTTTGTATAAGAGTTTGGTTATAAGTTTCAATATGAAAAATATGGCATTACTTTTCCATTTAATTGATTTACTGTTTGTGGATTTATAACTGCTTTCGCATGTGCTTAATAAATGAAAGGGTCGGTGATACAAAGTCCTGGGATATCGCATTATAAAATCGACCAATAGAGAAGGATGTATGCGTGCTCGAGAATCGGGCGTGACATCCCCTTTTTGTGGTATTAGAGTGAAGTTCAACATTGGAGTGATAAGGAGCGTTGACCATGGGATAGTTAGTACGAAAGGCCTTTAAATTCATAATTGGTGTATGTCTATGTTAGCTGGATGCTAGAATTATTTGTTGTGTGCGGATCGCTCATCTTCTAATCCAGTGTGGATTTGGAAGACGGGTATCAGTGTAAAGGCTGAATCATGAGCGAGCAGGAGCTGAGGACTCTTGGTAAGAGGGTTATAATCTCTATGACTCAGGTTAGAACACCGACAAAGGTCGGTACCCGAGGTGGTTGTGATAGAGTGTCGGCTCTGGCCAGCTCGAGCGTAAGGGTACCATTGTGGGTTGGTACTAGTATAGCAGCGTCAAATAATCCTAAGTTCGATAGGATCATTTTGATGCTAGTGTTCCTTGGGAACTAGATGAGCCAGGAGGCTCAGGATCGAACCACTGTTAGTGTTACAACCGCCTTTGTTGCCACACCTGCTGAGATCCAGAGTGGAGATGTGATCCAGGAGCGAGTCATTGCATTCGAGCCGAGGTATAGATCTAGTTCAGGTAGAAATGGAAATTGGTCAGGGAAAAGACCGAGATCGAGAGAAAAGTATTCTATTCCACTCACGAGGAAGGGTGGGGTAGTCAAGTCATCACCGAGTCAAATAAATCAGGTTGTTTCCAGACGTGATGATGGAGATCAATCTTATGTCCTTCCTAGGACGTGAAATTGTTTGGAGTATAGCCAACAGAGATATTTGGTCGGGAGTGGTCCTAGCAGACTGATGGGGCAACTAGAAAGAATGTGTGTTATCACTTTGTAGGAGATAGAAGACTCACCTGATAGGTGTTGGAATTATAGAAGGAAGCATGGATAAATCTAGTGTCCGAGTATGACTATAACATATTGTGACGATGACCAGCATGGCCATCAAGTGAAGGATTGTCAGTGGAAGTCTAAGGTAGCATAAACATCGCTACTGCGGCAAGAACGTCATTAGAATGGCGAAAGGAATGAGAGTATGTCACGACCTCCTTTTTTCCGTCCGGGGAAAAAGAAGAAGGTTTAGGGGTACTTGCCTAAAGAAGCGGACCAATGGCCTTAAATTAGGCGCGGGCTCTCCCAAGCCCATACCTCGCGCGACGTTGGATTTCATATTTCAATTATTAACAACCTAAATATTTCTAGGAGTCGCCATTAGCCTATTGGGGTTGGCTAGAAACCAATCGAGACACGGGAGTGGTGTCTCGATTCCTACGCAACTAAAGATTTCTAGGAATGGGGACTTGTTTACGCCAATGTTTCTATTAGCGCCCTTGCGGTACCACTAACTTGGAAAGTTATTTATCTAAATGGCCACACATTCTTGATTACCAATTATAATCTTTATGAAACCACTAAGTGTCCATGCAAATGTTTTTGTAGTTTTTTTTAATGTCTAGACTAATCCTAACATAATTTAGAAGAGAAATTTACACTCAAATTAATGAAAAGCGGCGCGTAAGTAAACATCCAAGAAATTGAAATGACTTGAAAATAAACGCAGAAAAGGTAAACCCGATACAAGTCGGGCAAATAATATTACATGGCCTTGTTATCACGCCTTGGGACAGGACCCCCATGAGCAAAATGAGAATTCAAAGATGCATGAAATTGCTCTATGTGCATGAAATTACTTTAAATAATTTTAATCTACGCAAAATGGATTATTTACAAAAATGGTTATAAAATACCAAAAATAGCATTAAATTAGGAAAATGACCTTTTAAAATTAGGAAAATTTTATATATGTCATTTATATCCTAATTTGATGCTATCTAACATTTTTTGATATTTTGAAAATTTCATATTTTTTCTCTTTTTTTAATTATTATTTTAAAAAAAATAATAAATTCTTTAAGTCGATCTATGCTAACATGGAGTAACACAGCACATGAATATCGCAATAATCAAGCTCAAATCGACCGTTTCAAGACCGAAGCTTAGTTTGGGCATTTTGTTGAATACTTTGTGTGCATTAAACTAGCCCAAATAGCCTTCTCGAGCCATGTTTGCAACCTTCAATGTCCACTCATAAGCAATCTCATGTGGAACTAAAGTATCAAGATTATACTACCACATGCAAAGAACAAGATTAGATAGAAATCATAGCTAAAAACACACTAGAACCAAGCTAAAATCGTCCTCAAATGCACGGGTTTGAGTTGATTTTGCAAATCTGGGTTTGAACCCAAGTCAAGCAAACAGGTTACATGCGCATATTCAAGCCTCAATACTCATCGCATACGAGATCCAAAGGAAACATTACTTGATCCGAGTGAAAGTAGATAACATGAGCTTTCAAATGCAATAAACATCACAGAGAATGACCCACCGAACAACATCAAAACGACCTCTCCAAGAAGCACACATGCAACACTCTTTAAGATATTTCAAACACTTAGAAAAATTTCAATCTCAGAAATCAGTTTTCCGGGCTGGTTTCCCTCTTGATTTTCATGATCAAAATATGCTCAAACTCAAAAATATGTACATCTAGGATGCTTACCTTACTTCGTAATTTCTTTTTCAAGTTGTTCTTGGCCAAGGAAACCGAGAAATTCTCCTCTAGAAGCACGTGGAAGTTGGCTTCTTCAACTAGAAATGAGATCTGCAGAAAAGAAGAACTGACAACGAAGGTTTTCGTTGACCTCTAAAATTAGACTTCAAGATGTCTTTTGTTGGAAAAATTCACACCGAACCAAACTATATGTATTCTAGTTTGGGGTAGAAGTCAATATTTTCCTCATTTATTTCTCAACTTTCTCAAAAACACTGCCTTTTCCTCACTCGTGACCAACTTTCTCAAAAACAGTGTTTCCTCGCCTGCCTGAAGGGAGTTTTTCGGGGGGCTTTAGGAGGCCTTCTTGATCTCCATTTTGGTCGTGCGACCTATGGATGGAAAGATCTTTGAGTGGAGTTTCACTCTCTAGTTTAAGGTTTTGGCTAATTTTGGCTGCAAGTTTGCGAAAATTTCCCTTTTCTCTCTGGAGGTTGATCTGGAATTTCTGGGTTTGCTTTTTTTGGAGTTGCTTCTGAGGGCTTCTTTTGGGAACGATTTCGAGCTCTCCCCTCTCGCTCTCGTCTCCTCTCCCTCATCCCTTCAAAGACCTTGCTTTAGTGATCTTATCCCCCAAATTAAGGGATTTTTGGTCAGCCTTTTGTCCACCTACCAAGCTTGTCAACAGGGCTACTTCACCTACTCTTCAGACTTAGCCAATTTTTTAAGTTCTGCAGCTGTTGAGTGTGCGGACTTTGCTGCGAATTTCCGGTGTTGTCAGAAGCTTATCCCTAGCCAATTTTCGTCCACTTGTACTACTATATACGATCTTCCATCACGTGCAAAGATCGGGCTGATTGGGTAGCTGAGAAGAATATGGTGGGGCCACCAAATTGCTTACTCAGCAACTCCGAATTAAGACCAACTCGTGGACTGAGTTTTGGCTGCTGATTTGAGTGCTTTAATCCACTAATTTGGCTGCGTTTTTTGATCAATTAGAAAGCTCATGTATAATAGTTTAAGATCTTGACCATTTTTCACAATTATCTTCATCCAATTTTGCAAGAAAGGCCCTCAAAGTTGGCCATTTTCTTATCCGAAAATACCAAATTCAATACAAATGTGGTCTTTTTGGCTCAATTTGATTGATTCTACTTGGCCCAAATTCAATTTCAACTTAATTGATGACCAAGATGATGATTTAAGGGCTCGGGCGAAAATTTTGCAAAATTTGCGAATTGGTACCTCGACTTTTGAAAATTGCATTTTGGTCCCAACTTGTCATTTGAATTCCAATCTGACCTCTTAGGCTTGGCTAGTCACATTTAGATCGTTGGCCCCAACTTGCTCTTTTTTTTTAATTATTATTATTTTTTTATAGGAAAAACATCTTTTATTTAAAACACGATATTAAACACCTAGATAATCTATATGCCAGAATGAAATATTTTTGGGCAAAAATTAGGTGTCAATAGAGTAGAATTGATCTTGCACCAAATAGAGAAAGAATGTGTTGGAGGTGATCTTATCAGAGTAACGTAGCCGAGTTTTGTGCTGAGTTGATAGAACTTAAATTGTTGAAGTAAAAGTGATAGAGGGGAAATCATTAGCAATAGTTGTACTTGATTAGTTGTTGAGGTGTGAATTTGATGCCACATGAATAGTGTGGGCTTATGGAGCATCTTGTGATAAAGAATCATGATCATTGAGTAATCCAGTTTAGTCTATTAACATGTGAAAGTGTCAAGGTTATTGGGAGTTGAAAAGAATCTTCAATTTCATTAATCTCATTGGCTTGAGGCAAATTGTTTGTTAGACAGAGGTTGCCAAGGTTGCTTGGCGATTGTCTTGGGTAGGAAAGATTGAAGAACTAGAGATGGAGGACATCTCAGTGGTCTAAGAACTTCTCGATGTGTTGTCACAAGAATTGTCAAACCGTCGTCAGAGAAAGAGATAGAAAGTACGATCGAGCTAGCACCAGGATAGAGCTACTCTCGAAGGCTTCTTACTAGCTGTTGTTGTCTGAACTAGTAGAATTTAAGATGCAAATGTGAAGATTGATGAATGAGGAATTCATGCATATCAGTGCATCACTTTGGGGAAACATCAGTTTTGTTTGTAAGAAAAAGAAAGATGGTTTGTTGTGAGTATGCATCGACTATCGTCAACTCAATTAGGTGACGATCAAGGACAAACGTCCATTGTACAAGATCGGCGAATTGGGTGACCAAACATCAAGAGTGTTGATGTCTTCAAGGATTAACTTGAAAACAAGATGTTGTCAGTTACGAGCCAGGAAGGAGGTTATACGAAAGACAGTTGTTCATACTTGATAAGGTCTTTACGAGAGTATTGTAAGATCCTTTGGTCTGATAAACACTCCAGCTATTGTCATGGATTTCGCAAACCGAGTGTGCAAGAAATATCTGGGTCAGTTGTGATCGTGTCGTGTAATGATATTCCGGTGTATTCGAGGAATTCTAAAGAGCACAGGAGATGTCTGAGAATGGTGAAGGAATTTCCATGAACCCAGTCAAGACCGAATCAGTTATCAGTGGACCAAGACCGACAGCAGTATCAAAGATAAGAAGTTTTCTTGGTTTAGCAGGGTATTACAGAAGGTTTATGGAAGGGTTCTCAGTGTTAGCAACTCAACTCCTGAAAGAGGAAGAAAAGTTCGTGTGAACAGATCAGTGCAAATGTAAGTTCCAAGGGCTTAAGGAAAAGCTGGCTTTCAAATTTCTGACGATGGGACACTAAAGTTCCGAAGACGTCTAGTTGTACCAAACAATGTAGAGCTTAGAGAAGAGATTTTATCTGAAGCACATCGTAGCAACTATATCATTTATCCTGGAAGTACCAAGATGTATCAGAACCTGCGTCAACACTATGGGTGGTCAGGTATGAAGGCAGACATAGCCAAGCATATCGCCAAGTGTTTGACTGGTCAGCATGTAAAAGCCCAGCATTGCAAGCCAAGAAGACTTCTGCAACCTTTTGCGATCCCAGAGTGGAAATGGGAGCATATCACGATGGACTTTGTGACTGGACTACCAAGGAGTTTGAGAGGGAATGATTCAATTTGAGTAGTAGTCGAAAGGCTGACAAAGTCGGCTCACTTCATTGCTGTTCGAAAGAATCTCAATCTTGATAGGCACGTAGACCTGTATGTGCGTCAGGTGGTTCGTATGCATGGAGTGCTGGTTATGATAACATCTGATAGAGACTTGAGGTTTACTGCTATTTTTTGGAAGAGCTTGCAGAGTGCTTTAGGTACAAAGCTTCAATACAATACGGCATATCATCCTCAGATGGATGGCTAGTTTGAAAGGACAATTTAGAGTCTTGAAGACATGCTAAGAGCGTGTGTAATAGACTTCGAAGGAAGCTGGGAAGATCAGCTTCATCTTGTGGAATTCGCCTACAACAACAGTTATCAGTAGGGCATCAAGATGGCTCTTTTGAAGCTTTGTATGGTAGAGTGTGCAGAACTCCAGTATGTTGGGATGAAGTCAGAGAAAGGAAGATAACAAGCCCAGAGTTGGTTCAGCAATCGGTAGATGCCATGATAGTGATTAGAGGCAGATTAAAGATAGCGTAGAGCAGGCAGAAAAGTTATGCAGATAAGCGTCAAAGGTCTTTGGAATTCCAAGTTGGTAATCATGTTTTTCTAAAAGTGTCACCAATGAGGGGAACTTCGCCCTTTGGTAAGAAAGGTAAGCTGAGTTTGAGGTACGTAGGTCCGTTTGAGATTCTTGAAAGAATCGGAAACCTAGCATATCGTCTTGCGTTGCTGCCAAGATTGGTGCAAGTGCATGACGTCTTTCACGTGTCGATGTTAAGGAAGTACAAGCCTGACCCGACCCACGTGCTCAATTTCAATAAATTGGACATGGATGACCATGTATCATACATTGAAAGCTCGGTTCAGATTGTCGATCGTAAAGAGCAACTTCTGCATACAAAGATCATTTAGTTGGTCAAAGTGGTCTAGCAACACCATGGTTCTGAAGGAGTAACTTGGGAGACTGAAGAGTCGATGAGACAGTTGTACCCCCGTCTTTTTTAGCAAAGAGTGTAATGGATTAAATTTCGAGGACGAAAGTTTTATAAAAGGGGAAGAGTTGTGACATCCTGAAATTCGACCCCATTTCGATAAAGTAAAATGGGCATTTCGTCGACGTGCCTATGGTCCTTTTTCTCTGAGTTGATCACTCACGAGTTAACTAACCTATTGGGTGAAGCCGTTAAAGGATGTATAAGCGGTAAAATCCCTAAAAGCTACCTAATTTGTTCGATTGGACTAAAATCACGTCTGATCGATTATAACCAGGAAATTGAATTCAATTATAACTTGGTCGATTGATCATTGCTTTGATATGATGTTGTGAAATGATTGATTGAATGGAAATGACCGTGAGTGGATTGTTGGCATGTGATCGACTGGGTCGATTGACGAGATATCGATCTGTAATGTGATTGCTTAGGTGCCTATTGAACTGTGCTAATATGCAGGTGGAATCTGAGGCCAATGTAAGTCCTTTGCCCTGTGCGTGTTTAGGCAATCTATAGTATAATAGTTTACTAATCGGGCCTTCGTGGGGTAGAACTCGCTGAGACATAGTCTCATCCTGGTTTGGGGAAAACATTTTAAGACCCCGATGAGAAGCTGAGGAGGAGGAATCTGATTAGGAGAACTCTGAGGTGAAACCTGAGGAGAAGAATTTTGGAAGAAGAAGATAATCCCGAGAGGGGCCTTGAGTACGGCCCGGATTGATTGAGATTCCATCTTCTTTTGTGAACTCCATTTTGATGTGAATAGTTATGAAGTTGTACTAATTGGACTTCACATCCTTCATAAGAGTCATAATGCATGTTTTAAATATTTTAGAAAGGTAAATTTCATGTGAATTGCTCATCATTTAGTAAGTCAATTGTATGCTCGAACGTGTTTAGGTTTTGCTGCAATTAGGTAACCTCATAACATGCATCTATTTTGCCATTTTCACATAGATTTATGTGATCTCAATTAGGTTTCGATGTCTAACACATATAAATTTTTTGTTAGATTCTTCGAATGTCATTATATAATCAAAACAAGCATGTTTTGTGATATTGATGTTAGATTAAGGGCTTATCATGAGCATACATAGACGCATTTGTTAGGATCTCTTACAGACCAAATCTTGCATCAATTAGGTTTTGCTGCAATTGGTAACCTCATAACATGCATCTATTTTGCCATTTTCACATAGATTTATGTGATCTCAATTAGGTTTCGACGTCTAACAAAAAAATGTTCATAATTTCACACTCTACACATATAATTTTTAGTTAGATTCTTCGAATGTCATTATATAATCAAAACAAGCATGTTTTGTGATATTGATGTTAGATTAAGGGCTTATCATGAGCATACATAGACGCATTCGTTAGGATCTCTTACAGACCAAATCTTGCATCAATGCCTTCTCGACATTTGAAGTATACATTACAAGCTTCGTGTTCAAATTTGGTATGTACACATCATGCATCAACTAGGCTTGTTAAAATTCGAAATCCTTCGGACATTCATCATTAGTTCTAAGTCATTTTCAATATCGATGGATTGTGTGATTCTTTTGCATCCCAATTTAGGGTTAGATACTTTACTCAAATCATTGTCGCATCTAATCCGTTGTTGTATGGAAATTTCATACTGTCCATGCATTGTTTAAGTGATCTTTTGAACTTTTTAATCATAAATCATGTTCTGTCTTTTTAGTGACTGACATGCGCACTTTGACAAATATCGATTTTTGACCATCAATTCCACCTCAACTGAACTCGAATCCTTCCAAGAAGTTGTAAAATTCATCTAGTTCTTTAAAACGCCGCTAATTCATAATAAACTAACCAGTTGGCCCCTTTTCCATTTTTACCAAGTTAGGCTAGATTTCTGACATAGGATAAATTTGGAACCCCTATTTTACTCTCGTTTAGTCAGATTTTCGCCATTTTTGTGTGGTTTTTTTAGTAGAGGTTCTTGAGTCAGACCCTTAATGGACTTTGATTTTCATTCTTTCGACTATGTTGTGGTGAATTTTTACATTTTTTAAACTATTTACTAGATCAAATTTCACTTGCAATGAGATGTTACTCTGCTGTGTTGTGAAAATTCTGATGCGATGTTTTTTTTTCTTTTTTTTTCGTAAAAAAATTCTTATGCGATGTTGAACTTCATTAATTTTTATAAATATTTATGTGGCTTGTTTAAAAAAAAATTCTTTACAATGTTCGTTTCTTGTGATGTCATGTACGTTGTGTAATTTTCTTGGGACGATTTATCAATGGGTTCCCCTTTAATTTTGCTGACTTTTTTTGCCCTATTTGCGATGTTTTGTTGCCAATTCTTGTTGTGATTATCTATCTAGATTTTTGAGGATAACTTGCAAATAGAATTAGGATTCATTGTCTTCATGAAATCCATACCAAATTCCTTAATCCTCATTGATTGAAAACTTTCAATAAATGAAATGATTTTTTGATCACATTTTCTCAAAATTGATTCGAAATGTTGATCTTGCATACCAAAATGGCTTTGGTACATGTGATGCTCCCAACATAAATGCTTTAGAATCTCCGAAACCTCTAATTTGACATCGACATTGTCATGGTTTAGACCATATTTAAAATGTATGTGATGTCTGTGAGTACATGATATGCGAGCCCTAGACTAGCCTTGACAATTAAATGTGTTCTATAATTGAGATGCTCCTCTGTCTAAATGTTTTAGAATCTTTCAAATGCTTAATATGACATCGAGATTGTCAAGGTTTGGACCATATGTAAAATGTTTGCAATGTTTGTGAGTGGATGATATACGAGCCCCAGACTAGCCTTGACAATTTAATGCATTCCATAGTTGAAACCTTCCTTTGTCAAAAAGTCTCACTTTCTTTTCTCAATGTTTCAAACACATCTTTTGAAGCATCACATGAACCACACACATGCATGGAACCATTCAATTTGTTAGAAATGCCTATGATTGTGATCAATGCCAGTTAAATGAATAATTGACTCATCAACGGTTCACTCAAATTGATTGTTTGTTTAAGAAATAAGGCTCAAGAGCCTGCTTGCATGTTTAGTTCTTGCTAAAGCACATGAATGTTAGATGTATATTTACGTACGATGCCTAATTTTGTGGGTATACCTTAGGGTTCACCTAGAACATGTGCTAGAGACTTATGAGGATTACTTGCCATGCAAGAACACAAATGGTCACTAATGGCTGTAAGTCATTAAAATGAATTAGGGTCGATGTCTAGAGGGATCAATGCATGAATTGCAAAGGTAGACCCCGAGGCCCTATTTGTTCATTTATGTACATGATTTCCTTTATTTGATTGTTCTTGATTGTTTCTTATGATTTTATCTATTTTTTCATGAATGTTTATTTCTTTCCTACTATATATACCTAGTCTAGATTTAAGTTAGGATTAGATTAGGTCCTAAAGATGGAGATCTCTCGAGACTTGAAGATGATAGAAGGTCGATGTCAAGGTCGATGTCTATTCCGACCATATTCTTGCATCATTTTTCTTGATGTATGTTTTGGGTTGCTTTAGTTGTATAAACACTTGGTGAGTTGTGGGTTCTTTTCCTCCATTTTTTTTTTCGAGTTTTAGGATTGCATTTTAGTTTTACTGTTTTCCATTAACTATTCAATAGATTGTTTACTTTTTATCTTGTTTTTAAACTCAATTGGGTGATTTCTTTTATTTTTCATAGAAATAGAATTGCATGAAAGTAATTATCAACACATGATCACTTAGTTTAGATTCATTGACCCAAAAAAGTAAAAATAAATGCATGGATAACTTAGGATACACGACAAATCATTAGGCACTGGAAGAGCATTAATAGAAATATTAGCATAACTCGAGTTGTTGAACCTAGATATCTATTTGTGTAGAAATCGAAAGACAACTCCCAACCCTCAATTGGGTTTTCTAATTGACCCCCAAAAAATGAGTCCAGTGGTCACTCCTATTCTTATGAGATTGTTATAAATGACTAGATTGAATAATAAGAAAAATAGTCATGAGGGGTATGGGTCTCGATAAGGCTCACTGTGATTTAGAATACCCATTGTGGAAAGTTCCTAATGAGTGAAGTGATGCCATCTAGGGGGAGCGAGTACTAATGGGAGGGCTACCATGGTAATGGTACCTCGAAATTCGATATCCATGCATGACTTCCTCTCTCGACGGGTGTCGCCTGTGTGGGTGCGAATCACAACACCTTCCATTATTATGGGAGGTATGAGTTTGGTGAACTCACGACCACGCATGAGGGAACTCACAAATGGTTCGCCCCGAAAGACAAGGTGATGATGCCTTTGTAGATGTAAACCGTGAAGGAACGAACCCTCTTGATCAAGTACCTTTAAACCTAACCTTTTCCACAATTCATTTGG
Organism: Eucalyptus melliodora; assembly: GCA_004368105.4. Classification (NCBI taxonomy): domain Eukaryota; kingdom Viridiplantae; phylum Streptophyta; class Magnoliopsida; order Myrtales; family Myrtaceae; genus Eucalyptus; species Eucalyptus melliodora. The sequence continues at coordinate 15,530,489 of CM023402.3, forward strand.
GTCTTATGAGGTCTGGTTGCGACATGCTTGGCGACTCTACTAGGGACCGGTTACTAGTTAAGAGGACTTGAAGCTATTTAAAATGATTGTCGTGTTAACTAACGTGTCTTATATAGGGTTGTCTACATGTCAAAGTCGCATGGAAAATAAGGTAAGTCGCTAACCATGTGTTAAATGATCTTGTATGTGGGTGGTATAAGGGGTGAAGTGAGTGTAAACTCCTTGTCTTGTAGGTGGTGAAAGGATGTATGCGTGTATAATGGGTTATATTGATGCGCTAGTTGTTTAAATTTAAATGCATGTTTACAAATTTTAACACTACATCGCATACACAACTGCGGTCTGAAACCTCAATCGCCCAATTTAGAACCTTTAGTGGGGTTTGTAGGTGGAATCCGTGAGTGAACACTCGTGGTTATCTATACTTCCATAAACCCGCTCATCCCGATTGATAAAAGTAGCACTGATCAATGATAGTAGCAGTGAGTAAACTACTTTTATCCTTTGGGCTGAGAGCCTTGAGCCTTTAGCATGCTTACCCTTAGGTGTCGAAACCTCAAAAGTCCCCATGCAATGTGTGATTTATGCTTGTCATGGTTTTGGTTGATAAGATATTGTTCCCTTTTTGTCGATATTATCTTTCTTTAATTCTAAATTTCAATTCTGTGTTTTATATTTCCAACGATGATGAACTTTCAATCTCAAATGTCCCCTAGGTTTAGGGTTTAGATGGGCAAGCCCGAGATCGATGTTATTCCCATGCTGAGTAGCCTCCAGATCATATGGGATAACCTCGACCCAAAGAATCAAGATTATGTGAAGAAAGCATCAGCTTCTTCCCGACCTTGTTGAAGGTCAAACCCTGCATCCTAATGGTGAAAGCACCGGTCCACTTTTGGAATCCCGTGACTTCCACTTTTGTGTTTAGTCAACATGAATTGACCCGACAATTGAGGAGTTGGAGATAGCCATTGGGTTAGGTTAGGCTTCCTTAGGTTTAACCATTCCTCCTATTGTTCAAAATCCAATCTCCTAAGTCAATTCCTAAACATCCTATCCGACAAAATTAGGGCTATTCTTAATAGAAATTCAAATTCCATGCCTTACAATTTCCTCAAACAACATTTTCTTAGTCTTGAGCCTAAGTCTAGGAATCAAATTCCTCGTGTCTTCCTCCCCATGTTCTTTAGATTTGTGATATTTCACGTACTCAAACAATGGATCATTTAGTCACCCATGTCATTAGCCAAGTGTGTGCTTTTTGTTGCTTCACACGTATGGTTCTCACCGAGACCTTCATGTCCCTTAACTAATTTAAAGCCAATGGACGAGGAACTCTTGGAGTCCCAATAGGTCTTCTTCAAATATGGCTTATTTTTCACATCAAGGAATTCGCCACCTAAATGAGAATTGTCAATGTCTTAAAAAAACCATCACCCTATCCTTAGGTACCACCAAAGAAATGAATTCTATCCGTCGTGGTCCATCTCCATTTGGTTCCATTTCCTTAAAAGTCTCATTCCAAGCCTAATCCAATGGCACGTCCGATGATTAAGGAATCCTGAGGTACGCCTTGTTGGTGAAGTTGATGACCCACTCTCCTTCATGGGGTTGATGGGTCTAACGTCATATTACCCTTTGAGGGTGGTCCATCAATATCATGCGCTTCATATGGTCCTACTAATCCTCAAGTTAGGGTTGTACAGTATTGATTATCACAATGAAGTCATCATGGAGGACAAAATTGGTAATGTCAAAACTGCCATCCAAGATGCCATTAGGATATGGTACCCTTGATGCTTATATCGTGTAGTTACTGTTGACGAATCCAACTTGGAGGGAGAAATGAGGATACACCATGCGACGATAGATTACATTTATTGTCAAGTGCAACCTGAACTTGAGGTCAAGTTCCCTGACATTCCCAAACCTCAAGGTTTCCAACAACCTCATGTTATGAAGGGTGAAGACGTAGCTTCTACCGATGTGGAACGCTTGACCCATGATAACAAGCGTCTTTGCATGGCCTTACCTAGTTCTTAGGGTTTTTATTTAAGATTCTTTCATGTATTTCCCTTTTCTTGGGGATCCTTTATGTTCTCCTCGTTTCATTCTAATTGAAATTTCCTTGTATCCATCTTCATCAAACTACATTGTAATCTTTGATATTCAAGGTTATGTTTGTTGGAGAAATCGTTCCAGAATATTTTGAAGCTGACAAACGTTTCCTTCAGTCTAGTCTGGGTATCTACAGATCGTCTAGTTTAAAGTCTGAAGACTCTTTGACTACCAGACTCAAGATTCAAGACTCAAGATTTGAGACTCAAGACTCAAGACTCAAGACTATTCTCATTCACAGTCTTTCTGATCCAGTGACGAAGGAAATCCAGAGCCGAAGTATATGGTTGAGGAGTTAATCCTATCGTCTGGAGAAGATCTTTTTGGTTGGATAAATACAACGGATTCTTTTGTTCGTATCTAGATCAATTGAAGATTCGATGGTCGACGAAGTATTCTTGGAATGTTCTATTCTTGCAAACCAAGATCCTGATTGTATGGGCGAACAGGATTGATGGGCTATCGTCAGGTTCCTTTTATAGCTCGAATGATCTTCTTGATTGATTCCGTCCATCGGGTAGATTGGAGGAATTCCTTTGGTAAGTGCCAACAGTATGATGGCATAAAGGAGTATAAAAAGGAAGTCGTTCTAGTTGTTTAAAAACGTGATTGATAGAAAAATTCCAGAGTCTGAAGCACCTTGATTATTAGTTGATACAGTCTAAGCAAAATTGTATACACAGAGAGTGTCTATACTTGGTGATACCTTGAGCGAGTGTGGTAGATCATCTACACCGAGAAATCAAGGAAGATCAACACTATAACATCTCTTTGTTCATAGTGGAATCCAGCCAAATTGGCTGTCAGTGCAGAAGAGTGGACGTAGGCTTGAATCAAGCCGAACCACTATAAACCGCGTGTTTAATTCTCTCTTTCCTTACTCAGTCTTACATTGATTATTACTATTCACAAATCCTTCAACTGTCTAAGTATTGCGCAAGTATACAGAAATTATCAACAAAAATCTTTGTATACCTATTCACCCCCTCTAGGTACTCATACTAGCAATATCAATTGGTATCAGAGCCTGTGTTCTTACTTTGTTTGAAGTGTTTTACTTCAGAGTAAAAGATCCATGGCTAGTATGCTAGCACCAGGGCTGATGGAAGGGCAAAGCAATACAAGACCACCCTACTTTGACAGAAAGGATTACAACATCTGGAAGAACAAGATGAAAGCTTTCTTACGATCCAAGGATCCTTTGGAATGGGACGTTGTGGAAAGAGGAATCACTCCTACTGCTGCATCAATCTCTGAAAGAGGAAACGAAACTGTTGATGCCAGCGGAATGACTCAGGAAGAGATAAACAAGAGACAAGCACTCGATGCAAAAGCAATTTACTCTTTATATTGTGCCTTATCTCCAACTGAATATAACAGAATATCTTCTTATGTTACAGCAAAAGAAGTATGGGATAGATTACACATCACCTATGAAGGGACAGATCGAGTGAAGGAGACCAGAATTAACATTCTCCTCGGTTAATATGAAGCCTTCAAAATGAAACCAAGAGAATCTATAACTGACATGTTAAGTCGTTTTACAGATATTGTCAATGGTCTTGATAACCAAGGACAAAAAAATTCTGATCCCATGAAGGTGAACAAGCTACTGCGTGGACTCTCCAAGGAGTGGAATCATATAAAGACTTCAATAAGAGAAACGCAAAGAATTATGCCTCTATCTGTCGACGAGCTGATCGGAACTCTTCAATCATATGAAGTGGAACGAATTAATGAAGATGAAGATCCAAGAGGTAAGAAATCTATTGCATTAAAATCAAATGATGACTCTGATGATGCAGATTCTGAAGATGATATGGACGATGAGGAGCTCGCCCTCATGATAAGAAGATTTAGAAAACTCAATAGAAAAGGCAGAAGGTTCAACTCAAAGAAACAATGTTTCCAGAGACAGCAGACCAAGTCTGTTGATGATGAGGAACCAAACAAAGATGTAGTCTGCTTCGAATGTAAGATGAAGGGACACATCAGACCCAACTGTCCTCTTCTGAAGAAGAAAAAAGGAAAGGCTGAGAAGTTTCGAAAAGCTCTCAAAGCCAAAACCTGGAGTGATACAGAATGTGAAGAAAGTGATAATGAATATGCCAACATATGTTTGATGGCACATTCAGACTCAGACTCAGATTCTGGGTCAGACTCAGACAGTGAATTTGAGGTAAGTGATTTTAAAATTCATGTCAAAGTCTCTAAATATATTGATGAACTGTGTTTCAGTCTTAAGACTTCTCTCAAAAGGATTTCCGAACTTAAAAAGGAAAACTCAGCTCTAAAACAAAAGGAAGTCATGTTAGAAGAAAGAGTTAAAAGTCTATACCTAAATGTTTCTGCTCTTAAAGAAAAAGAAGATGATCTTTTGAAAGAAAATGTTTTCTTAAAAACGGACTTATCAAATATTTCAAAGAAGTTTTCGATAGGATCCGAAAAGCTTGAAAAAGTTCTTTCAGTTCAAAGACCTTACTTCAATAAGTCTAGTCTAGGCATGACAGCGGAAACAATTCCCTTGATTGATTTTCCTAAAGTTAAAGAAAGAATAAAGAAAAGACCGTCGAGAGAGGCTTACAAAAATCATTTCAAGAAAGTTTTTGTAAAGTCTGTTGGTCGAAATGCTCTAAGGTGTTCAAAGTGTAACAGTAAGGATCACTTTGAAAAAGAATGTCCTATGGTTTGGAAACCTGTTAAGAAAGTATGGCCTAATAATGTTTATCCTACTAACACCAAAGGACCCAATAAAATTTGGGTACCAAAGAAAACTTGAGACTCTCTTTTAAATGCAGGTCTCCGTCAAGAAAAAGATAAAATGGTATCTTGACAGCGGATGTTCAAGACACATGACAGGAGACTCAAAGTGCTTCGTAAAGCTTGTTCAAGTAAACGGCAGAAATGCTTCATTTGGAGGAAACGGCAAAGGAAGCATCGTGGGATTTGGAACTGTGAAAATTGGAAATCTCACAATAAGCAATGTTTCTCTAGTGGAAGGACTCAACTATAACCTCCTCAGCATTAGCCAACTGTGTGATACTGGTTTCAAGATCTCCTTTCAAGAAGGAATTTGCTATGGAATTAGTAAAGACTCTACTCAGTCTTTCATGGGTCGAAGACATGGAAACATCTACCTCTTAGACATGAAATTGAATGAATCTCAATGTCTGATCTCAATCTAAGATGAAGCAAGCTTATGGCACAGAAAGCTTGGCCATGTCAATATGAAGCAATTAGCCAAAATCTCATCAAAGCAGCTTGTTCGAGGTTTACCCAAATTACCATATCAAAAGTCCGATCCATGCACACCCTGTATTCTGGGAAAACAGGTAAGAAATTCATTTAAGCAAATAAATCATGTCTCTACTAATCATGTACTACAGTTGCTGCATATGGATCTCTTCGGACCAACCAGAACCCAGAGTATTGGAGGTAAGAAATACTGCCTAGTAATTGTGGATGATTTCTCTCACTTTACTTGGGTATATTTCCTTGCAAGTAAGTCATAAACCTTTTCGTATTTTGAAAAATTTGCCAAAAAGGTTCAAAATGAAAAAGGATGTGTTATCTCAAGTATAAGAACAGATCATGGAGGAGAATTTGAAAATCAAGATTTCACAAAATTGTGCGATGAATCTGGATTTAAGCATGTGTTCTCCTCTCCATACACTCCTCAGCAAAATGGAGTTGTGGAAAGAAAGAATAGATCTCTTCAAGAAATGGCTAGAACTCTTTTAATTGAAAGCAAAATTTCTTCACGATTTTGGGCTGAAGCTGTTTCAACAGCATGCTATATCATCAATAGAGTCTTCCTAAGACCTATTCTTGAGAAAACCCCCTATGAATTATTCAAAGGTAAGAAGCCTATTGTTTCATACTTTCATGTGTTCGGTTGCAAATGTTTTATATTGAAAAATGCAAAAGATCGAGTTGGTAAGTTTAAAGAAAGATCATATGAAGGCATCTTCCTTGGATATTCTACATCAAGCAAAGCCTACAGAGTCTACAATAAGAAGAGCCAGTCTATGGAGGAGTTAATGAATGTCAAATTTCAAGACTCTACGCAAGATGAATCCAGTCAGACTCAATATGAAGAGTCTGAACCTGCTCCAGACCTTCCAAAGCTTACAACTCAAAAAGTATCTCAGACTCTGGAAGGCCAGCGTCAAGATGTTCATGAAGATTCAAATAAAGAAAGAGATCATCATCCAGAAAAATCAACAAGTAACTGGAAACACAAGTCCAGTCATCCTAAAGATCTCATTATCGGTGAAATTAATGAAGGAATTCGCACCAGATCCAAAAAAACTGAAGAATCTAGTGCTGTTGCTCTCATCTCTGAAATTGAACCAAAAATCCTAGAAGAAGCTTTATCTGATGAAAGCTGGATCGAAGCTATGCAAGAGGAGCTCAGACAGTTCAACATTAACGATGTCTGGGAATTGACGTCTAAACCAAAATGTAAAACTGTTATTGGAGCCAAATGGGTGTTCAGAAACAAGATGAACGAAAAGGGAAAAGTCATACGGAATAAAGCAAGACTCGTGGCCAAGGGATACACGCAAGAAGAAGGAATAGACTATGATGAGACTTACGCTCCTGTAGCAAGGTTAGAAGCTATTCGTCTATTACTTGCGTTTGCTTGTTACAAAAATTTTAGGTTATTCCAAATGGACGTCAAAAGTGCTTTCCTAAATGGATTTATCCAAGAGGAAGTTTATGTGGAACAACCACCTAGATTTGAAGACCCAAAGAAGCCAGACTCAGTCTTCAGACTAAAAAAGGCCCTGTATGGTCTAAAGCAAGCACCTCGAGCTTGGTACGACAGACTAAGTAAGTTCTTATTACATAATGGTTTTGTCAAAGGTAAAGTAGATACTACTTTATTTATCAAAAAGGAAAATAAAAGCTTTTTACTCGTTCAAATATATGTGGATGACATTATTTTTGGATCCTCTAATGAAAGTCTATGCAAGAAATTTTCTAAGTCTATGCAGGATGAGTTTGAAATGAGTATGATGGGAGAATTAACATTCTTTCTTGGCCTTCAAATAAAGCAATTGAAGGAAGGAACTTTCATTTACCAAGAAAAATATGCTAATGATCTTGTCAAAAGATTTGGATTGGAAAATTGCAAGAAGACTAATATACCAATGTCAAGTTCTTTGAAGATAGACAAAGATGAGGAAGGGAAAAAAGTTGATCAAAAGCTGTACAGGAGCATCATCGGTTCACTTCTTTATCTTACTACTTCTAGACCTGACATTTTGTTGAGTGTTTGTATCTATGCTAGGTTTCAATCAGATCCTAGAGAATCTCATCTCAGTGTTGCAAAACGTATTATTAAATACGTTGCTTCATCTTCAAGCATTAGTCTTTGGTATCCTAAGAAGGGAGACTTTAATCTTCTGGGATATTCAGACGCAGATCTAGCCGGCTGCAGAGTCGATAGAAAAAGCACTTCAGGAACTTGCCAGTTGCTTGGAAGCAGGACAGTGTCTTGGTTTTCAAGGAAACAAAGCACTGTAGCTCTCTCAACAACAGAAGCAGAGTATGTTGCCCTTGGAAGCTGCTGTTCACAAATTCTATGGATAAAACAACAGCTACAAGATTTTAGGATTGAAGACTCATGCACAGAAATCAAATGTGACAACACCAGCGCAATCAATCTCACCAAAAATCCAATTCTTCATTCAAGAGCAAAGCATATAGAAATTCGACATCACTTCATTAGAGATCATATTCAAAGTGGAGAAAACTCGATTCAAATATTTGATTCAAAAAGTCAACTAGCGGATATATTCACAAAGCCTTTGGAGAAAAATCAATTTGATTTTATCCGCTTTAGACTCAACATTTTGAAGCTCGAAGAAGTTAAAGTCTAGAGACTCTCCAACCTTCAGACTCAGAAAGTTGATGACCATCAGACTTAAATCTCTCAGACTTAGACGTTGATGACTATAGACTGTAAGTTGTTATCTAAACTCGAAAAGGTATGATCTTTCGCTCAGTAATTTTGTAGTCGTGAAAATTGAAAAACTTGTCTTTTCAAAAGGATTAATTTTGGCAATTATCGATTTCGAAAAGAGGTATTCGTACACTTTCCTTGTACCGATTGAACTTCCCCTTTTCAAAACTGAGTTATATATATATAGTTTTCACCTTCAATCTTCAAAACCCTAAAAGCATTCTCCTCTCAAACTTGTTTCTACTTCGAGTTCATCCTCGAGAAATTTTTCATATTTTCTTGGGAAAGCAAGCAAAGAAATCTTTTAGAGACAAGAAGGATGTTATCTTCAAGGAAGTCCTCAAGAATCGCGACAAGGGGACCACAGAGGATGAAGGAGGGACCTACCCACTTCGATCTCACAGAAGAGGAAGAATTATCGAGTCAGCATCAGAACCCGACTCATTCTCCACCACGTCACTCAACGCCTTCTACCCCACAAGGTGCGGGTCAACATCCAAAAGAAGAGATAATCGAAGACGCAGACCCAGTAAGAGTCCAAAAACCCTCGTTTATTTACAAACTTTACCGTGCGTTGAAAAGTACTGCGACTCCGATGAAATATGTGGATGATTTTCTTAAAGAAAAGAACTATGGGAATGAGTACATTTTTCTTAAGAAAATGGAGGATTTGGGAATTGCTCCCAAAGGTAAAGCAGAGGAAGCGCTTCTAAATATTCCGAGTGACCCTCGGATGTCGGGCCCAAATTTGACTGATGGGAACGACGATGACAAAATGTTCACTGATTTTCAACCGAGATTGGGTGTTGCTGCGAAGGTGAAGGGAAAGAGGATGGAGTTATTCAAATCGAAAGAACAGGAAAATTTTTTTTTCAGACTGTTGAAACGAGGGGTGATAAACCCTAGGAGTGTCGACTTCAATTTCTTGGATGCTGTGAATGTGAACTTGAGAGAGAAGTTCAGTCTGCTTCAACAAGAACGTTTTTGCACTGACACCGCGGACGGATATGCACAACTGACTGCATATTTCTATTCAAATCTTAACTTTATCGATGCGAATAGAATATCTTTCAGTGTTCGAGATCAGGATTATGTGTTGGATGTGGACATGTTGGCGGACATACTTGGAGTCGAACGGGCACGATATCAACCAGTCAAAGTCTCAGTTGCTCGTGCCACAATGGACCTTGTCGAGGATAGAGATATTGAGGGAAAAATCATCTATTCAAGGATGCGTGCCATCAATATTGTGTTGCACAAAATTGTTATCAATTGCATTAGGCCAAAGTCTACATCAAAGACTGATGTGTCTAATTCCGAAGCAAAATTGATGTACGCAATCAATTCAGGGAAGAAGTTCTCTCTCCCTCACACTATTCTCTTTCACATGTACAGAGCAATGTCGAAAGACAAGGGACAATTGCCTTATCCAAGTCTGGTGACCAGGATCTTCAGACACATGAATATTGAACCTCCACACACTCTCTGTGTTCGACCGTGCGATAAGATGGTGGTAGGTTTAAAGATGTTGACAAAGATGCGTCTGAAAGAACTCTCTAAGGCAATGGAGAAATTCAGAGTGAAGACTCCAGTTCCATCTGCTTCAAAAAGAAAGGGAAAGGAAGCCATTGGTGCCCCATCCAAAAAGAAGAGAACTCTCATCTTGGAGGATGAAGATGAGGAGGAAGATCTCACAATCATTGCCTTGATTAGGACAAGACGTTCTGTTCCCCAATCAACAGAACAGCAGAAGAAACAGAGAGAAGAAGAAGAAAAAGACAAGATCAGAGAAGAAGAAGAGCAGAGAGAGAAGGAGAAAGAAGCTGAAGAAGAAGGAGAAGAAGAGCAAGAAAAGTCTGTAGCTGAATCTGGAGAGAAGGATACAGAAGAGCATGATCATCACTCTTCCCCTCTTAGAGACAGGGGGAGTTGGCGAGCAAGAAAGGTCCTCACCTCATGCTGCCAATAGTGAAGGTCTACGACAATCTCCAGCAGCCCCAGAAGAATTTCAGGCTTCTCAATTGCCTGAAGAAGGTCACGATACGTCAGAACCAAATCTGCAAGACTATACAGAAGTGCCATCGTCTGCATTCACTCCATCGGAAAGAGCAAATGCAAGTACTCAGACGGATAATTCTGCAGATTTTCGTCGTATCATGGATATTCTTCTGGAAATGCGTGGCCAAATCTATGCTCTGGACTGTGAAATTCAAGCCTTGAAGAATGCTGGACAAGCATCTTCGGTTACCTTGGAGGATAAAATGAAAGACCTCGCTCTGCAACTTCAAGCCAATGCCAAGGGAGAAGAGGTAGCTCAACTAAGGGAAGACTTGAAGAAGCTAGAAGGAGTAGTCCAATCCATGGGAGATTTCCAGATTGTGCGCATTCCCAAGCAGACGTGACATCTTTCTCACCTTTTTAATGTTGACAAAAAGGGGGAGAAAAGCAATTTGAACCAACCAACCAACCAACTTTCTTCAAATTTCTTTGACTTTAAGTTTTTTTGTTTGTTTATGACTTGAGCAATCTTGGGTGTGAACTTGAACTTGACTGAATTGGCTGTGGATTTTAATGCTTGACTGTTTGCATTCATATCAAGTGTTGTTATATGGTATTACTCATGAAAGACTAACCAATTTTCTGTGGATGCAAAGTTTGGTTGCTTTGTTAATCTTTATGAGATTGCCATATTGATTAAGAAATGTTTTTGCAGGTCAAAGTGGTTCAAATCTACAGGAAAGTTTTGTCACCATCAAAAAGGGGGAGATTGTTGGAGAAATCGTTCCAGAATATTTTGAAGCTGACAAAACGTTTCCTTCAGTCTAGTCTGGGTATCTGCAGATCGGCTAGTTTAAAGTCTGAAGACTCTCTGACTACCAGACTCAAGATTCAAGACTCAAGATTTGAGACTCAAGACTCAAGACTCAAGACTCAAGACTATTCTCATTGACAGTCTTCCTAATCCAGTGACGAAGGAAATCTAGAGCCGAAGTATATGGTTGAGGAGTTAATCCTATCGTCTGGAGAAGATTTTTTTGGTTGGATAAATACAACGGATTCTTTTGTTCATATCTAGATCAATTGAAGATCCGATGGTCGACGAAGTATTCTTGGAATATTCTATTCTTGCAAACCAAGATCTTGATTGTATGGGCGAACAAGATTGTTGGGCTATCGTCAGGTTCCTTTTATAGCTCGAATGATCTTCTTGATTGATTCCGTCCAACGGGTAGATTGAAGGAATTCCTTTGGTAAGTGCCAGCGGTATGATGGCATAAAGGAGTATAAAAAGGAAGTCATTCTAGTTGTTTAAAAACGTGATTGATAGAAAAATTCCAGAGTCTGAAGCACCTTGATTATTAGTCGATACACTCTGAGCAAAATTGTATACACAGAGAGTGTCTATACTTGGTGATACCTTGAGCGAGTGTGGTAGATCATCTACACCGAGAAATCAAGGAAGATCAACACTGTAACATCTCTTTGTTCATAGTGGAATCCAGCCAAATTGGCTATCAGTGCAGAAGAGTGGACGTAGGCTTGAATCAAGCCGAACCACTATAAACCGCGTGTTTAATTCTCTCTTTCCTTACTTAGTCTTACGTTGATTATTACTCTTCGCAAATCCTTCAACTGTCTAAGTATTGCGCAAGTATATAGAAATTATCAAGAAAAATCTTTGTATACCTATTCACCCCCCTCTAGGTACTCGTACTAGCAATATCAATGTTTACCTTGTAATTGTTCGATGCAACCAATGAAAGTTGATGGAATTTCTCTTTTTCATGTAATTTTTAGACAAAGGGGCATTATGATTAAACGCTTGTTGTTGTCCTTTTCTATTATATAATTTCGTTTGAAAAAAATTTGATGAGAAGATGTCATATGATATTACGGTCATATACGCTTCTTATCATAATTTCATCTCAAGAAAAAAATAGATCGATAAAGTTCGTATTTTCTTGATTTCTCTCTTCACATGCTAATTTGAATTCCTTCTTTGCAAAAGGTACTAAAACACGTCTGAGAAGTGTTCCATTATATGCATCTATTGTCAAGCAAGAGTGGAGAATGAGGATACTATTATCACTATAGAGAACCAAATGGCATAAATGATAACTGATCTCTCCAACCAAGTCAAAAACCTTACTCCGGTAGCTCCTACTGCTGCAGCAACTATTCCCACCGCACTTGCTGACACGCCTATGGTTGATCCCATTGAGGAAGGATTTGCTGAAGAGGTTCCTGCTGTTACCCCGATTGTTATAGACTTGGAGGCTCCATGCAAGGAAACTCCTGCCTCTCACTTTGATGAGGAAAGCGCGAGACACCTTGCGAAGATCGAGTAATGCTTGTGCATGCTGCAAGGCTACCAAATGCAAGGGTTTGACAAGCTGTCACCCTTTGCCAAAGTGAAAGTCCTTGAATTCTATAAGGAGCCTGAATTCACAAGGAAGTACAATAGGACTGGATGCTCGAAGACCCATCTTAAGTACTACTTAGGCAAGATGGCTAGGTTTTTGTGTCTTATTTGCTATCTTATGCTTATGTTAACATATTCTAATAGGAATTAGCCGTATCGAAATAATCGGAAAGTCTGCATCTTACTAGGGTCTTCTACTTAGAATACGATAAGGATACCAGCAAAGGGGCAATAGGCTAGGTCTGGGATCGATCCCATCTAGCAAAGAAAGCAGTCACGCCAAAACGAAGAAAGTCAAGCTTTCAAGTTACCCTTATTCTATTCCTTCAACATCTGCAAAGCCATCACGTAGCAAGTTAAGCCTCCCTTATCCAAAAAGGAAGCATGCAGTTGTTCTTGAGCGTAGCCTTGAGATTTCTTCGAGAAGAGTACAATAACACCTACATCAACTTCGCTGCATTGGTTGAATTAGGAGAACATATCGAGGGCAGTATACAAGATGGAAGACTGTTGAAGAGAATGACTCGTAGGTTTGCTCCAGAGAAAGACAAGGAGTCTGCTGTGGAGATTGCTTACATATAAAATTTGTCCGCTCAAAAACCGTACACTCTCCTGTTCATAAGCCCACCATGGAAGCAGGAGCTTGTCTCGAAGCTTTGATCGCAAGGGCAAGGCCCTGTAGAGGCAATTCACTCCTCTACCAAGATCGATGTCTCAGTTACTCCCCATGTTGATTGAAAACTGACTGGTAGCAAGAGAAGTCCTGAGGGACATTCCGCCAAAGCTCCCTGGGTTTGACCTCAACAAGACATGTGAGTACCACATAGGGGAAAAATTGGCTTAATGTTGACAATTGCAATGTCCTTCAATCGAAGATCCAGAATTTACTGGATAAGAACTTGCTGACCTTTAAGAACTCGATGCCAAATGTCCAACAAAACTCGTTCCCAAAGCACACTAAGGCTGTGAATGTGATTTTTGGAGATGAAGACAAGCACCCATTTCTTGTTAATGCTCATAAGCTGAGTCAAATTATGTGCTCTGCTAATCGTCAAATAAAGGGTGATGACATCTCCTGTGATGAGAAGATAGCTTGCCTAGCTAAGTTGGCCGAGCTGGGCATCAACCAATATGAAGATGGTCGGGCGACTCGAGAACCAATGACTTTGGTCAAGTTTGACTTGTCTGACAAGAATATGATTTCGAAAGTCATAGGAGAAGTTCACGACCCAGTTAAGGGCGTTTCCTAAGAGGATGAACGTCAAGCCTTAAAAGGGAAAGCCTCGATGTACCCAAAGGAAGACTCAGATACTGAGAGTGAAGATGAGTATAGAGCTTTACACATGGATCATGAGTTTATCAAGAAAGCTCATGAAAGTTGTGAAGTTGTTGACACTCTTGGTCAACCAAATGGAATATATGACTTCAAGATTAAATTCACACCACCATCGAGCTTCTTTGTGGATATGAAGGATATTGTCCTGAGCTGATGTGGTGATGAAGAGGATAAGTTTAATCCCATTCCACCTCTGTCAAAGGATGAAGGAGTTCCCTCCAATGATGATAAGCAAGAGTATAAGACTTCCTATTAGGACTGTGAGTTTGGGAAGAAGGCTCGTGAGAGGGGTAAGATAGTTAATGCCCTACGACAACCAAGTGGGAAGTATGACTTCATGGTTAAGTATACTCCTTCAAGCTTCTTTGATGACCCATGGACATTGTTCCTAGTGGATGGGGAGATGAGTTCAATGATGAGATCATGGCCATGATTGACCTTGTGGTGATTGACTTGACTAAGGAGAACGTTACTCGTGAAGCTTGAATAACTGATATCAATCCCGTTGTACTAGAGCTTTTGGTCGATAACCTTTAAGCAATGAAGATTTCAAGTGTGGGTTTCGAAATTGTGGCCATCGAACTACCACTACAAATTGGCAAATGTTTAAAGACCAAAGCGCCTTCCACTTATAACACCAAGGCAGTCCCATGGAATCACAGCACTGCAATACCCGACATAGAGCTCAAAGTTAAGGGAGAATCGAAGCTACCACTCATTTGAGCTTGTGTTGGTTACTCATGTACCCGCCGGAACAATCATAAGGGAGCCCCAATTCTCAAGGACGTCCATGATGTCTAGCAAGGTAATGATCGAGAATGGGCTCACTGCTGATAAAGGTTTGGGCAAGCTTGCCTAAGGAATTATAAACTCCATCGAGGCAATTAAAAGTAAGAAGCGTGAAGGCTTGGGTTACCAAGGTGACCGAGAGAGTTAAGGTAACCAAAATGGCCCGAACATCAAAGGTAAGAGTTACCAACACCTTCTACCTACTCTGTTGAAGGATTTCTTTCCTAGACACCAAATTTGCTTCAAGAAGAAGAAGCTCTCGTCCATCACTTTGCCAACCTCTTTGAAGATGGCCTCGTTGGTGCCATTGGCGAAGATGAAGAGCCCGTTGATCCCACTATGTAAGGGATTTTCCTGTTTTTACTTTCATTTCAGTTGTATTCCATTTAATTCTTCCCCTGTGAGGGAATTCCATTTGTTCATTTCATTCATATGTTGTAATAGTCTAGATCATGAACTTTGATGATCCAAGATAATATATATTGTAATGCAGTTTCTGCATATGAATAAAAAAATTCGCACATTTTTTTGTTAATAGACATGCAAGGTATCCCAAACTAGTCCTATGATAATCCTTTGAGGCCTAGACCTCCGCACGATCTATAGTTTCAAAATGATTGAGTGGAACAAGGATGTTCGATGACACAAGGACAAGTTCTCAATCATTTTTTCAAAAACCTGGAATTCAAAAATGAATTTTTCATGGCATTTGCATGCATTGCATTTGTTATCCCTACATACTAACCATTTCTGATTGCATCTCAAGCATGACACTTTGCATTTGCATCACTATGATCCCTGGGTTATTGAAAAGGAATGGAACATACATGAACAATCTAAACCTCCCATAATAGAACAACCAATTAATATGAATTTAGGAGATTCAAAAAACCCCAAAGAAACAAAGATTGGGGCAAATCTTTCTTAGATGAATGCTGATAGATTGATCAAACTACTGAAGGAATACCAAGACATTTTTGCTTGGTCTTATGTTGATATACCAGATTTAGATCTCGAGATCGTGGAACAAGCACTACTACTTAATCCTAACATTCCACTTAAGAAGTAGAAGCTTAGGAGGACGAAACCCGAGCTGTCCAAAAAGATTGAGGAGGAAGTCAAAAAACTATTGAAAGTGGGTTCCATTAAAGTTACTCATTATGCCGATTGGATTACCAACATTATCCCAGTCACGAAGAAAGACGAACGAATATGGGTATGCGTTGATTACTGTGACTTGAACAAAGCAAGCCGTAAGGATGACTTTATTTTGCCACACATCGATGTCTTGATTGATAGTATGACTAGATTCGAACTATTCTCCTTTATGAATGGTTTCTCCAGTTATAACCAAATCTGGACTAAAGAAAAGGATAATATTAAAACATCTGTTATCACCCCCATAGGAAACATTCTATTACAAAGTTATGCTCTTTGGCTTGAATATTGTATGGGCAACTTACCAAAGAGGTATGGTGGCATTGTTCCACGATATAATGCATAAAGAAATTGAAATCTATGTCGACAACATGATCGCTAAGTCAAGACAAGGTAAAGATCAAAGTGAAGTCTTAAGGAAGCTATTTGATCGATTGCGAAAGTTCAAGCTAAGACTTAACCCTACAAAATGCATATTTGAGGCAAAGTTTGGGAAACTTCTTGGATTTATGTTTAGTCACAAAGGCATCAAGATTGATCCCTCTAAGATGAAAGCCAATTGTGACTTGAAACCTCATTCCACAGTCAAGGAAGTTTCAAGCCTCTTGGGAGGACTAAATTATGTAGCGAGGTTCATTTCCCAGCTATCAGAAACTGTAAAGCCATTCTTTGAGCTGTTGAAGAAGAATGCCAAAGTCAATTGAGACGAAGAATGCTAGAAGTCATTTGAAGAACTCAAGGAATATCTTTTGCAACCACCCGTTTTGGTACCATCGACTCAAGGCATACCTTTACTCTTGTATCTCACCATTCATGACGAATCCTTAAGAGCTATGTTGGCACAAAAAGGACCAAAGGATGGGATAGAACATGCCATATATTATCTTAGTAAGAAGGTCACCGCTTGCAAGGTTTGATATCCCGAAATGGAAAAGACATGTGTAGCCATAATTTAGGTATTATACCAATTAAGGCAATATACTTTTCACCACCACATATTGCTAGTGATTGAGAATGACCCAATTAAGTATCTTTTAGAGAAACCTGCACTAGTTAGAAGACTTGCCAAATGGCAAATCTTACTTTCTAAGTTTGATATCCGAAGCTTGGTGCAGAAGTCCATCAAAGGTCAAGCCATAGTTGACATGTTAGCTAAAAATCCCGAGAGGTCTAATGATTAGGATGAAGTTGATGAAAGAATCCATTTGGTCTAACGTGACAAGTGGACCACGTATTCCGATGCTGTTGTTAACTTTTCTAGTTCTAACATTGGGGTAGTTTTGCTATCTCCAACTAGTCAATATTTCTTTTGCCTACACCAATAGCTTCGAAGTCGGTATTCCCCTACACCAACAATATCTCCGAATATGAAGCCCGAATCATTTGCCTACAATTTTCCATTGATATGAAAGTTAAAAGACGTCAAGTCTATGGAGATTCCGCACTTATCATTCTTCAGATAGAAGGTGAATGGCAAACATAAGACTCGAAGTTGATGCTTTGGCAACCTTATCATCAATGTTACAAGTAGCTGACGGCTTGAGCATTGATCCACTACAAATTGACATTCTAAAGAAGCCTGCTTATTGCATGATCATTGAAGAAAAACCTAATAGTCAACCATGGTATTATGATATGATGAATTACCTCCGAAAGGGTAAATCTCCCCAAGGGGGCTAAACCAATGATCAGAAGTGCTGATGAGATTGGCATCCAAATTTTTCCTCAGTGAAGGAGCTCTTTACAAGAGATCTTTCAATTCGGTCTTGCTAAAATGTGTTGATGTGTAGGAGGCCAATCTATTAATGAAAGAGATATATGAAGGAGAATGTGCCCCTCACATGACGGGCCACCTTTTAGCAAGGAAGATCATGAGGCTAGGTTACTAGTGGTTAACCACAAAAGCTAATTGTATTCAATATGTGTGGTGCTGTCACCAATGTCAAGTCTATGGAGACAAAACCAATGCTCCTCATAATGAGCTGCTTCAAATGTCTGAGTCATGGCATTTTTCAATGTGTGGCAGTAACATCACTAGACCAATTAATCCCAAGGCATCAAATGAACACCACATCATCCTAGTGGTTATTGACTATTTCATTAAATGGATAGAAGCCAATTCTTATGCCCATGTCATTGCAAAAAAACGTGGCAAAGTTTATTCTTTGTGATATCCTCGCTTGATATGGAGTTCCCGAGGTGATCATCATTGACAATGGATCGAATTTGAATAATAAAGTAATGGACGAATTACTCAAGAAGTTTCATATTCGCTAATTGAATTCTTCTCCTTACTACTCACAAATGAATGGAGCTTTGAAACAGCCAATAAAAACATCAGGAAGATTCTAGCCAAAACGGCTGAGAACTATCGTGACAAGCATGATTGGCTACCTTACACTTTGATGGCTTCTCGAACTTCTATTTGCACTTCAATTGGGACAACACCATTCTCATTGGTGTATGGAATGGAAGCCGTGCTACTCATGGAAAAGGAAATCCCTTCACTAAGGATGCTTTCTAAAGTCAAGCTTTCTAAAGATGAATGTGTCCAATAGAGGTTTGAACAATTTAACATCATTGATGAGAAAATGGTGAAAGCCCTATGCCATGGACAAAGCTACTAAATACGAGTAACTAAGTCATTAATTGTAAGGTTCAACCCAGACACTTTGAGATCAACAATCTTGTCTTAAGGAAGGTCTTACCCATCATTCCAAATCTTTATGGGAAGTTCACGCCTATTGACACCTAAGTTTTTGCCAAAAAAAAAAAAGTCATTTCCGAAAAATGGGAACTTGTTTCCACAAAAATACTTCATGTCAAATCCATGCATATAGATTTTTTAGGTGTTTGGTATAGTTTTTTTTTTTTTAAATGGAAGATGTTTTTCCTAAAAAAGAAAAAAAATAAAAAATATTTATAAAAGGTGGGTTGGAGCTGATGATATGAATGTGACTAGCCAAGCCTAAGAGGTCGGATTGGAATTAAAATGGCAAGTTGGGGCCAAAATGCAATTTCCAAAAGTTGAGGAACCAATTCGCAAATTTTGTAAAATTTCGCCCGAGCCCTTAAATCATCATCTTGGCCCCTAATTGAGTGGAAATTGAACTTGGTTTAGGTCTAATTAATTGAATCGGACAAAAAGGACCAAACCACATTGAATTGGGCATTTTCGAGCAAGAAAATGGCCAACTTTGAGGGACTTTCTTGACAAAATGGTAGGAGACGATTGCGAAAAATGATCAAGATCTTAAACTATTATACATGAGCTTACTAATTGATCAAAAACCACAGCCAAATTGATGGATTAAAGCACCCAAAAAAGCTGTCAATCTCAGTCCATAAGTTAGTCTTAATTCGGAGCTACTGAGTAAGCAACTTAGTGGCCTCACCATATCCTCCTCAATTGCCCAACAAGTCTGATCTTTGCACGTGATGGAAGACCATAGTTAGTAGTGCAAGTAGACAAAAATTGGCTAGGGATAAGCTGTTGAAAGCACGGGAAAGTCGCAACAAAATCCGAACACTCAACATTTGCAAAATTTGAAAATCTTGGCTATCAAAAAGTGGGTGAACTACCTAGTTGGTAGGCTTGGCAGGAGGGCAAAAAGCCAACCAGGAGATTGATGAATTCAGTGAATAAGATCTATGAAGCATGCTCTTTTGAGGGAAAAGAGGTAGAAGACAAGAAGCATGGGAGGGAGCTCACAATCGTGCTCGAAAAACACTCTCAGAAGCAACTCCGGAAAAGTAAAAACCCAAAAATTTCAGATCAACCTTTAGAAACAAAAGTGAAATTTTCACAAACTTGCAGCCAAAATTAGCCAAAACCTTCAACTAGACAGTGAAACGTCACTCAAAGATATTTCCAACCATAGGTAACACGTCCAAAATGGAGATTGGAAAGACCTCCTAAAGCCCCACAAAAAGATGCCCTCCTGACAGGCCATGTGTTGAGCCCGGTTGATCATGAGTGAGGAAAAGCAAGTGTTTTTGAGAAAAGTGAGAGACAAATGAGAATATACATAACTTACAACCCAAACTAGAATACATATATTTGTCTTGGTTTTAATTTGGCCAACAAAAGAGGTTTTGAAGCCTAATTTTGGAGGTCAACGAAAACGTTCGTTATCAGTTTTTTTTTCTTTTGTAGATCTCACTTTTAGTTTGAATGAGCCATTTTCCACGTGCCTCCCGGAGGATAATTTCTCGTTTCCTCAACTAAGATTCACTTGCAAAAGAAACTAGGAAGCAAGGTTAACATCCTAGATGTATTTTTATTTGAGTTTGAACATGTTTTGATTATGAAAATCAAGAGGAAAACTAGTATGGAGAACTGATTTTCGAGGTTAAAATTTTTCCACAAATGTTTAAAACTTCTTTAATACCCCTACATGCTTGACTCGTTACTCCCCGAGGTTAAAATTTTTCCACAAATGTTTAAAACTTCTTTAATACCCCTACATGCTTGACTCGTTACTCCCCTTTGCATGCATTTTTTTTGTTATTGTTGTGACTTTGATGAATGTCATATGGGAGTACAAATGATACATAGGACAACTCGGTTTAGTCTTTAGATCCCCGTGTGAACATGAGATCGTCTAAAATTTTGGCCAAAAACCAATCCTATCCACATTAATTAATGGCTGGTTAGTGTGAACTTCGCATGTGTGCTTCTTGGAGAGGTTGTTTTGATGTGTTCGATTGGTCATTCTCTATGAGGTTTGTTGCATTTGAAAGCTCATGTTACCTATTTTCACTTAGATCAAGTAATGTTTCCCTTAAATCTCGTATGTGATGAGTGTCAGGGCTTGAATATAGGCACGCAACATTTTTGCTTAACTTGGGTTCAAACCCAGATTTGCAAAATCAGCTCAAACCCACATATTTGAGACTGATTTCCACTTAGTTCTTTTGTGCTTTAAGCTATGCTTTCTATCTAATATTGCTCCTTGCATGTGGTAGTATAATCTTGATGCTTTAGTTCCACGTGAGATTGCTTATGGGTTGAGATTGAAGGCTATAAACATGGCCCGAGGAAGCTGGTTTATGGTGATTTGATGCACACCAAATGTTCGACGAAATGTGCATACAAATTTCAATCTTGAAATGGTCGATTTGAGTTTGGTTCTTGTTATATGTATGTGATGTGCTATTCCATTTAAGCATAGATCGGTTTAAAGAATTAATAATAATAATAATAATAATAATAATAATAATAATAATAATAATAATAATAATAAAATTTTGAAATTTTTGAAAAAATATAAAAAAAATTGTTAGATAGTATCAAATTAGGGCATACATGACATTTATGAGACTTTGCTAATTTTATAAAGTCGTTGTTCTAACTTGATGCTATTTTGCTATCCTATAATCATTTTTGTAAATAATTTATTTTGCGTAGATTAAAATTATTTAGAGTAATTCCATGCATCTAGAATAATTTCATGCATATTTAAATTCTCATTTCACTCATGGGGGTCCTATCCCAAGGTGTGATAACAAGGCCATGTAATATTATCTGCCCGACTTGTATCAGGTTTTCCTTTTCCGCATTTATTTCCAAGTCATTTCAATTTTTCGGATGTTTACTTATGCACTAATTTTCATTAATTTGAGTGTAAATTTATCTTGTTAATTATGTTAGGATTAGTATAGACATTAAAGAAAACAAACCTACAAAAACATTTGCATGGACGCTTAGCGGTTTTATAAGGACATTTGCATGGAAGGTTGATAAACAACCTTCCAAGTTAATGGTACCGCAAGGGCGCTAATAGGAACATTAGCGCAAACAAGTCCCCATTCCTAAAAATCTTTGATTGTGCAAGAATCGAGACAACACTGCCACGTCATGATTGATTTCTAGCCGACCCCAATAGGCCAGTGGCGACTCTTAGAAATACATAAGTTGTTAAGAATTAAAATACAAAATCCAACATTGCGCAAGGTATGGGCTTAGGAGAGCCCACGCCAAATCCAGGGCCATTGGTCCGCCTCTTTAGGCAAATCCCCCTAAACCTTTTTCTTTTTTTCCTGGACGAAAAAAAGAGGTCACGACAACACCAAACTACGACGGTCCATATATTGTAAAGAAGGTGCTGCTTGGAAGAGCATTAGTTCTTGTAGAAATGGATGGCAGAGAGCTGCCTAAGTCTATAAATACTGATGCTATCAAGAAGTATTATCCATGAATAAAGTAAAAGGCATCTAAGCCACTTTTGGATTGAATCCGAGCCACTTTAGGAAATTTGCATCATGCATCTCATGCATACATAGCACTTTTGCATGTTTGTTCATCTTGCAAGTATTGAATGGATCCTTAAGGAAGACCCCACCCATTCTTAGGAGATCAACCTCAAGAAAACAACTCCCCAAAAAGCAACCACCTCCTTAGATTTTAGGAATGGTGCTATTGGCTAGAACACTTGAAAACTCAGTTAGAACACTCGAAAAGTGAACCCTTTCACAAACAAAACTAGTTTTGTTCAAAATTTTCCAATCTTATTTCCAAAATCTTCCCCCCAGAGGAATCTAGGGAACATATCTTTGGAAAAACTTTCTTCATGTCTTAATTCCTCAAGGAGAATATACCAAATGGTGATGCCCAAGATGATGAGAGGTACGCTTTTGATCAAGCATGTCCTTATAAACACTTTGAGAGAATTGAGTGAAATAACCATGTTTTAGGATATATGATTCATTCATAGTGATTACATGGATTGAAATGACAGGCATTTCTTTCTCAATCCCAAATACTATCGATATCCCTTGCAAGCCACTTTAAGTCAAATTGGGAGCATCTTCAAAATAACCCTCTCAAGAACGACCCCATATTGGGGCAAAATGGAAGGTCTCGATTCAAATCTATGGAGCAAAAGATGAAGAAAAATTTTATTGCCTTCACTTGCATCAATCTTCTTATGATAACTTCAAGCGAATTCTTATGGAAGCCTGAAGTATCTCGAAGTGACCAGTTCACTACCCAAATACAATTACCCTTTGCTTAGCCAATTTGGGCCTTATGCAATCATATCGAAACCCCAAGTAGTGATTATGTCCCCACGCCGGGGGAAAGCATGTAATTTACCAACAACAACAAATGAGAATGTTGGTGATATTTGCAAAACCCACTCAAGATTCCTAGATACTCAAAAGAGAGTGAAAATTAGGGGTCGTGAAAAAATAGTGCTGGGTAAAGCCAAGCGCAATGCCCATGAAAATATTCATTGTAAAAAAAAAAAAAAAAAAAAAGATCGATGGTTGTGCAAAAGACCATGCATAAAAAAAACAAAAACAAAAGAAATGCTTTGCAAAGCATGTATTGCACGCGATGTCATTAGAAAAGAAAGTGAAGCTCTCAAGTCTCAAAATAAAATAGTCAAAAGGACTCTTGAGAAAGGTCAAATTTCAAGAATCGGACTTTTGAAATGTTATGTGATGGTAATGATGCCAAGATAATTACCCACTTTTATATCCTTGGTATCCGAAAATTTCAAGCATTTCAAGCTTCATACAAACCAACATTACAACCCTTATTCGAAGTCTCTTTTGATTGTGATGGTTCGAGTTGATATAGGAATTTCACATAGGAGTTACCGCTAAAAGGAGTGGAAGTAATCCTATCTTATCTCATTTTCAAGGTTCTTAACTAGTAAACCCAATGAAGATATTGATTGGATAATCTTTTTTTGGCCAAAAAAGAAAATGTCTTTTGTGTAAGTCTATGACCAAGCCTACATTACGGTCCTTTCAAAAGACCTTCTGATTAATGAATTAATATTCACTATGAATATTTCTAAAAACCTTCGACATAGGTTATGTGATACCTCTCCAATGAGATTAGAATAATTTTCCCATATCAAATGATGGGAACAAAAGCCTTGCTTGAGAGCTAGTGTGAAAGACCTTTTTGATTAGGTTATTTCTACTTTGACATAGTTGATCTAACACTTAAAGGTATCATTTACTAGGACATGTTTGAATAATTTCGTAAAATTAACTTTTAAGAAATATTGAAATTCTTTTTCAAAATATATGTTCCCCAGTGAACCAATTTTGGTCATCCTAAATCATAACCCTAGTTTGTGGTTTTGGTCATCCTAAACCATATCTTTATTTTAGATTTTTGATTAGCTTAAACCATACCTTTATTTTCGGTTTTTGGTCATCCTAAACCATACCCTTGTTTTGATATTTGGTCAGCCTGACCTATACCCTTTATCTTTGGTTTTTAGTTAGCCTAAATTATACCCCCTTTCACTAGGTTCTTGGTAAACCTTAAATATCGTCCCTTAGATTCTAGGTTATCCTCATAAACCTAGTCTTTAGGATCTATGTTATCGTCATAAACCTTTCCTTAAATTCTAAGTTATCCTCATGAACCTTATCCATAGATTCTAGGTTATCCTCATAAACCTTGTCTTTAGGTTCTAGGTTATTCCTAAACCTTGCCCTTAGGTTAGTGGTTATCCTTAAACCATTCCATTTCCTTAATAATTTCATTTCCTTCATCCCATTCCACAAGAGAGATGGAGACAAAGATTCCGAGCATGAGCTATACTTCCAATGAATGAAGGTAAGTAACTAGGTATGTCCTTGATCAAATATCATTTTTCTTTCATCATTTCCTTTTCCCAAATGTAGTTAACTAAAAATTGCAAGGATCAATCTGTCTTTGAGTGGAGCCTCTTCAAACTCCTACTCAAAGAGAGATAGCTGTTGACACCTGATTTTTAGTCGAGGTGTCATGAAAATGTAAAAACCAAGATTACGGCTTTCGATTGCAACAGAGCCTATTTCTCGGCCAAAAGGTATCATTTTTCATTTGTTTCTTTTACATTGTCATTTTCAAGTAATTTCCTAATCATTTTTAAGAAAAACTTTAAAAAGTCAAATGATTGCCTTTAAGGTTGACTTTTGGTCAACCCAAAAGCCAACCCAGAATCAAAAATTGCTTTTTACACAAAAAGATGTCAATTAGCTTTAATTTCACCCTAGCAAAGTCAATTTTTAAAAAATCTGAAGAGTTAATTCAAAAAATCAACCTTTTAGAAAAACTTAACAAGATGATTGACTTTTAAACATTTGCTAAAAAAAATTGGAAAAATTGAAAATCCTCAAAACACATTGTTTTAGTGTTAATTAGATTTAGCACAAAAATTCCACACAATTCGATGGAGAACCGTATTTTTCGAAATTTTCAATTTTATTTTCTAAATCAACCAAAAATAAATTTATTTTTGTTTTAGTTATTATTAGGTGTAGTTCCTTTTAAATCCACTCATTCATTCAATTTCAGGAATTATCATGTTGAATGGCGAATTGTCATTTTTAGGTCTAATTAGGGGATCATCAATTCTTCATAAGTCACAAATGGAATTTTTGACTCATTTTCTTGAGAAAAATCCAAATTCGAGGTCCATTTTGAAAATTTCACATTAAAACTTCCCAATTTGAGGAATTTTGCTCTCCTAAATATAGGAAAGCCAAGCA
The DNA here is from genome assembly GCA_004368105.4 of Eucalyptus melliodora. NCBI lineage: Eukaryota > Viridiplantae > Streptophyta > Magnoliopsida > Myrtales > Myrtaceae > Eucalyptus > Eucalyptus melliodora. The sequence goes on from CM023402.3 coordinate 15,555,785, forward strand.
ATTAAGCTTCAATTGAAGAAATTCAAGGTGACCTATGCAATATTAAGGTTTAATTTCATGAATCGAGGTCCGATTTTGATATTAGACCTCAATTCATTTTTGGCCTATTTCTCGGGACTACAATTCAAGGTCAATGTGAATTCTATAACAAGGAATTAGTTGAATGGGTTTATCTCAATATTAATTGAATCCAATTTCAATTAATTCGCGATTTTGAGTAAAGAATTTCAAAATTGCCCATTTTAGCTTGAAGGTTCAATTGCACGTACCCATAGTCTAGGTCCGTTATTTTTCCCAATAATCATTCAATTAAATGAATAGAAAACTCGTAGATTGCATTTACAGGGTTTAATTAGCTTAATATGATCAAAATTGGACAAATTCTCCTCAAATTGTATAAGTTCTCTTGCATGAATTTCGAATCCACAAGGACTACACAAATCATAATTGGCAAGACTAGTCAAGAACTGATCAAATCAATGTGAATCGGTTTGACCGATCTGACCGGCTGTCGGCAAGGTAGGCCGGTTCGGCCCCTTGCTGGCTAGTCCTGCACCATCGGCAATCGGTTCTGAGATCCTTGTAGTATGCACTTTGACTTCATGCCTTTGCATTTCCCGGATTTTGTAGATTAACCCCCAAATCTTGGGAATTTATGATTTAGCCCATAATTAGGATCTTAAATGCAATTCTCGTTTTAAATCTTAATTTTCGCAAATCCGATTCATTCGATCAGTCTTAAAACATCTCTTAAGTTTGATTAGCCTTTTAAAAATTTAATTTGACGATTAAATCAAAATCTTGACCGTCGGATTGAACCAACGGCCAAGATTTAATGATTTGGTTTAGTATAAAAGAGATTTTCCCCCATTTTTGAAAAGGAGGCTCATTTTCTGTAGATTTTTCTATCTCTAAAAGATCAAATCCTCTCCATCTCTCTCTCTCTCCACCAAACCAGCTCCTCGCCGGTCCGCCGCTTGTTGGCCTCACGCTGGTGGCTCACTAGTCGCTATTTAGCCCCCGGCGATCCTTCTCTCCTCCTCCTTGAGACCCTTGTGATCGAAGATTGGCTATGCGGTGATCGGAATCTGTTCGATCAAGCCAGCCTTCCTCAGTGGTCCACATCGATTTGACTTGGAACGGTTCCTTTAGTCACTCGAACCGACGTCCAATGGCGGCTCAGCGACTGCATGACTTGGATTGGTTCTGATCTCATCCTTTGTGAATACTTGACTATCCAGAGGTCGGGGATCAACTGGTCAACCACCGGTCGGCCTTCGGTGGCTTAATCTCTTCTAACGTGCCCAAAGTAAGTCTGTTTAGGATCGGTTCAGCTTGGAGGCTAAACCGGCAGTCCAGCTAGCCCCCTTGGTAATCCACGACGATTTGATCTGTCCCTAGAGTTTCGATCAACCTCCAGCGAAGGCGATTTTGTCCAATTACATCTAGTTTTGAAGATAAACACAAAAAGGTAGGTATTTTAACCTCGAATCCGATAAGGCAAGATTGGCGTATTTGATCAAGGCAATGATTCAAGTTTAGACCCAAATAATATGCTTAGATCCGATATTGATGAAATTGTTTGATGATTTGCTGTGATTTGGGGTTCATTGATCATGGGTTTTTCTTTGATTGAACTTGAAATTAATTAATATGCAATTTTCGTAATTTTGTGATATGCTTACTGTTTTGGCTTGAATGAGGTCCTAGATGAGCTTTTCCGTTCTCGAGTCCCTCTAGAACTAGAAAATAGATATTCTGAGCTTCGATTTAATAGGTTTCACATCTCGAACAGATGTCGCTTGGTCCTCAAAAATCGCTTGATTCTTAAGTAGTTATGGGTTGATTTGTGGTTCTGCCCTTGTTCCAATTTTTGATTTTGCTATTTTCATTCGAATTTTTATGATCTGAATTGAGAAAAATTTTCCACACGAGATTAACTCAAAGTTTTCTTGAGTATAACATATATTTTTTTATAGATTTGTCGAAGATGTGTTGATTAGGTAAAATTGCTTAAAACTGATCATGTGTTGTTCTGCCCTGCACTTACTCCGAATGACATTTGAGTGAAATTGAGGTTGAAGATGAACTAATTGGACTTCACATCCTTCATTAGATTCGTAATGCATGTTTTAAGGATTTTAGAAAGGTAAATTTCACATGAATTGCTCATCGTTTGGCAAGTTAATTATATGCCTGAACGTTTTTTTAGGTTTTGCTGCAGTTAGGTTAGCTCTTACCATGCATCTATTTTGCCATTTTCACATAGATTTGTGTGGTTCACATCATTAGATAATCAAAATGAAGTATGTTATGTGATATTGATTTTAGATTAAGGGCTTATCATGAGCCTACTTAAACGCATTCGTTAGGGTCTCTTAAAGACCAAACCTTGCAGCAACGCGTCCTCAAAATTTGAAGTGTGTATTAACTTTCGTGTTCATATATGGCATGTTATAGTTAGACCCCGTTTGTTATGTAAACATTATGCATCAATTAGGCTAGCTGCAATTTGAAATCCTTCGAACATGTCATCGTTAGTTCTAAGTCATTTGCAATATTGATGGATCGTATGATTCTTTTGGATCTCGTCCTAGGACTAGATGTTTTACTCAAATCATTGTCGCATCCAATCAGTCGTCGTCTGGGAATTTCATACCGTCCATGCATTGTTTATGTGATCTTTTGAACTTTTAATCATAAACCATGTTTTGTCTTTTTAGTGATTGGCATGCACACTTCCACGAACATCGATTTTTGACCCTCGAGTTGATCTCGATTGAACTCAGACCCTTCTAGGAAGTCATAGGACTCATCTAGATCTTTAAAATGCCCCTGATTTTGTGCAATTTGCTAATCATTTGTCCTCTTTTCCATTTTTACCAAGTTAGGTTAGATTTATGACTTAGGATAAATTTGGAACCCCTGTTTTACCCCTGTTTAGTCAAATTTTTGCTATTTTTGTGTGCTTTTTTCAGTAGAGATTCTTGAGTCAAAGAATTTGACAGCAAAAGACACCGTCGTTATGCATTGCATGATCCATTGTACCCATGTAGGGTGAAATCCTAGAGTGAGGAGATAGTCCTTTAGAAAGTCTCATTCCACCCTATCATACGCTTTCTGCATATCCATTTTAAGAACGGCCCGGAATTGACGTCTACATTTTCTGACTTTAAATTGATGTAGAACCTCTTGGACTATTAAGATATTGTCCTAAATTTGACGTCCACTGACAAAAGCGCTTTGCTCCTGGGAAATAAGTACAGGCAGGTAGGGCTTAAGGCGATTGGCAATCACCTTAGAAATGATCTTATATGCATAATTACAAAGACTGATGGGGTGGTATTGGTCTAATTGTTCAGGATGTGGTACCTTGGGTATTAGGGCTATGATGGTTCGATTGAGATCCGGTGGTATGACGCCAGAATTAAAAAATTGCTACACTGATGAGAATAGTTCATCCTGGAGTATATCCCAATGATGGTGGTAGAAGAGTCCATTCAAGCCATCTGGACCGGGGACCTTGGTGAGTCCCAGTTGGAAAGTAGCCTCTCTAACTTCCTTCTTGGTAACAGGAGCTATTAGGGACATATTCATCTCATTAGTAACAACCCGAGGACACTAGTTCAGAATAGGCAAGTAGTCTCGATGTCCCATTGTCTGAAATTGATGTGAAAGTAATCTTGTTTCGTTGTCGTCTTTGTATAGTTGTTGCATGAAAAAATTTAGTATTTTTGTCCCCCCCAGCTGAGCCATTTCATTCGAGAGCGCATCACCCAGAATTGTTCTTCTTGCTGCCATAACTGTCGAATTTTCTCTTTCAAGTAAGTAACCAATGATGCATCATGTTGACAAAAAGGCTAATTAGTATGATCTTGGAGTTGTTGGTGCAAAATTGCAAGCTGACGATGGCCCCTCGAAAATTTGGATTTACTCCACTGACCCAAGGCTAAAGCCACCACTCGAAGTCTGGAAGGCAAATTAAAGATGTGGGGCTGAGTGGAATTCCATGATCGAGCAATAACTTCACGGTAGTCAGGGTCTTGAGTCCAAAAGGATTCGAAGATAAAAGGCCGATGTCGTCGACAGGGTATAGTTGCAGAGGTTAAGATCAGTAGGCTATGGTCAGAGCCCACCGCTGGTAAAGCAAACACCTTAGCCTCGGGGAAATTAAGGCGCCAATCCAGATTGCAAAGAGCACGATCCAACCTTTCGTTAACAAGATCATCACCAAACCGTTGGTTCATCCATGTAAAAGAACAACCCTTACTGGCCATATCCATAAGTGGGCAGTCATGTAATACTTCTCTAAAGACATGCATCCTAGTGGAGTCAGTAGAATGCTTACCTACTTTTTCCTAGGGATATAAGACTTCATTGAAATCACTGACGCAGATCCACGGAAGGGTGTTGATTGCGCATATAAACCTTAATTCAGCCTAGAAAAGCCGGCGCAGCTGAATATCAGGCAGAGCATGGATGCAAGTGAGTCTCATCAGATTACCTCCCATTAAGTCAGTGCATATTATAAAAAAAAATCATAGCTGATCGGTCCACCGTAATATGAAACTGATCATTCCAAAAAAAGAGCCATCCCCCCAGCTAAACCAATGGGATTCATCAAAATAGAATTAGGATATCTGAGTTGTATACGTACTCGATGAATTGCCACTTCTTGGTTCTTTGTTTCCATCAAAAATATATTATCGGGCCTCTCCTTAGCCACTAAGGCCTTGAGTGATTGGACTATCAGGGGGTTGCCCAACCCCTGACAGTTCCAACTGAGAAGTTTCATTTTTCACTCGGTGGCTTTTTTGGGCAAGCCACCATAGCCCATGGTCCGACTTCTTCAGCTTCCATGATAGGAGTGTCTAGAAGTTGTGTGTCATCTAGGTCATCATGTACATGTAGTTGTGTAGTATAACGAGAAAACCTTTTCAGTTTTTTGCTTGTTCCTGCTGTGGTGTTGAGTCTGGATTGCTTTGTCTTTTTTCCTTGGACCGGATCTTGAGGAGCTTTCAACTTTGCAGAGGTAATGTCAGCCTCAACTCGTATTGGAGATTTAGACTTCTGGTCAGATACATCTGCTGGTTGTTTCTCTGTTAGAACAGAATGCGTGGCAAAGATGGTATCCTGGTGAAGAAGAGGCAAGGTAAACGCATGGGAAAAGTCCCTGTTATTGTGTTCACAAGGGGGTTGAGCTACAACCAATGGATGGGACGGAGGGGGAGTTTCTGGGATGACCTCATCCAGAACTGCAGGTATGGTTTGCGGTTCATAGAAAACCTTCCAATAGGGACTATGTTCCCAAACCTCCGCTCTTAACCATTGACCAAAGGCCATTTGTTCTTTACCCTCCATCTTTGCATCAATAAAAAGATAGTCCTTGCAGTACGTAGCATAGTCGCCAAGTTTGCCACAAGAATAACAAAAATGGGATAAGCGTTTGTATCGAAAATCTATCCATAAAGTCTTCCCATTGATTTGTATCAGCTGTCCTGTTTTGAGGGGTTCTCGTGCATCAAGATCAACCTTGGCTTTGACAATTCGGATAGAATTACCCTCTTTGCTGTCATTACGAACCTCTATGACTTTTCCTATATGGCTAATTGCTCGTTGTATCATATTTGCAAAGCTCCATTCTAGTGGAATACCAAATACTTGCACCCAGAATTTGCAAGTCGAAAAGTCATAACAATGCAGCAGTGTATCAGGAATCCAGGCCTTGAATATGACTAAATGGCCAGAAAATTGCCAGGGGCCCCCATCTCGAACACGTTGTTTGTCTGCCACATATTTAAATTTAGCGACATACAACCCTTCTTCCCGGACTGATATATCTACCTGGTCTATTCTCCACACACGCCTAAGAGTACTTTGAAAAGCTGGTAAGTTTATGGATGGATTAGATAGAACTTTACCAATCAGAGATAACTTACAATCTTCAACAGTTGCTGCAGGTGGGGCATCGGTCTAGACGTCAATCCTCTGTTCTAGCCAAAGTTGGCCCCTACGGGAACATAGAGCAGCGAGCCGAGAGACGCCCTCATCATCATTTTCGGCCATGACTGCAGAGCTCAGTTAGTAGCCATTATCAGAGAGACAAAATTAAGAGAGGAATAGACATGCAGCATCTGGTCAGAAAGAGAAGGGAATAGAGCCAGTAAAAACTGAGATGGAAAAAGAGACGCAGCAGTTATGCGGAGTAGATCAAGCAACTTGGATTCCGAAATATAGCAATTGGCATCGAGATGGAAGTGGATTGAACTGCTTGTAATACTGGGTAGGAAAACGGAAGGAAATCTAAACAGAGGACAGCCAAGAAAGTGATCTGGTGAAAGATGGGTAACATGCAGTAGTTCGCTGAAATGGGTTTCGATCCATGTCAAGCAGTAAGAGGAACTGATTTATGGAGAATGCAAAGATGGATGATCAATTCGATAATGGAAGACTGACGATGGAAGAGATGAAGATAAGGGTTTAGGGTTTAAAGCTACCATGAAGGTATAAAACAAACTCTACATGTCGAGAGAAAAGTTCGAACTTGAATCTTAACGAACTTTGATCGTCACTCTTTGGACTATGTTATGGTGAATTGTTACATTTTTTAGACCCTGTTTACTAGGTCAAATTTCACTTGTAATGACATTTTACTCTGCTGTGTTGAGAAAATTCTGATGCAATGTCGAACATCATTGAATTTTTATAAATACTTACGTGGCCTGTTTCAGCAAAATTTCTTAACAAAGTTTCTTTCTTGTGATGTCATGTACATTGTGTAATTTTCTTGAGACAATTTATCAATGGGTCGCCTTTTAATTTCGTTGAATTTATTTGCCCCATTTGAGATGTTTTGTTGCCAATTCTTATTGTGACTGTCTATCTACATTTTTTTCGGATGACTTGCATGTGGAATTAGGATTCATTGTCTTCATGAAATCCATTCCAAATTCCTTAATCCTCACTGATTGAAAATTTTCAATAAATGAAATGATCTTTTGATCACATATTCGGAAAATTGATTTGAAATGTTGATCTTGCATGCCAAAATGGCTTTGATATATGTGATGCTTCCGACATAAATATTCTAGAATCTCTCAAACCTTTGATTTGACATTGAGATTTTCATGGTTTGGACCATATTTAAAATGTTTGTGATGTCTTTGAGTGCATGGAATGCGAGCCCCATTCTAGCCTTGGCAATTAAATGTGTTCCACAGCCAATACTTTGTGTAGATGTTTTATAATCTTTCAAATGCTTGATTTGGCATCATGATTGTCTAGGTTTGGACTGTATTTAAAATGTCTATGATGTCTATGAGTGCATGATATGCGAGCCCCAGAGTAGCCTTGGTAATTAAATGCATTTCATAGCTATCGTTCCTTTGTCCAAAAGTCTCACTTTCTTTTCTTGACATTTCAAACACATCTTTTGAAGCATCACATGAACCAAACACATGCATGAAACCATTCAATATGTTAGAAATGCTCGTGATTGTGATTGGTGCTTGTTAAATAAATAAGTGACCCACCAACAGGTCGCTCAAATTGATTGATTTTTTTAGAAATAAGGCTCAAGGGCTTGCCTACATGTTTAATTCTTGCGTATTCATGTGGATGTTAGATGTATGTTTATATATGATGCCTGATTTTTTGGGATTCACCTAGAACATATCCTAGAGACATATGAATATTAGTGGCCATATGAGAACACAAATGGTTGTCGTGACCCATGTCACTACCCATTGATCCCTCTCACGAGCAGAGGAAGGGGGAAAGGTCGAATTTAGGGATACTTGACCATGAAAGTTCCTCCACAGTTCTCAACCACAAGGATGTCATCACCTCATCTCCCGAACGAACCTCTTGTGAGTTCCCTTTACAAGGTCACAAGTTCTCCCAAATTCGTATCCCGCGTGACAGCGGAGTGAAGCGACCTGTACCCATGCGGGCAACACGCCTTGAGATAGAAAGTTGACTACAAATATCGGATTTAAGGATACCTTTACCATGATAGTCCTCCCTATGATACCCCGTCCTAAGGATGGCATCACTTCATCCATTAGGAATTTTCCACATGCAAGTATGCTATAACATGGTAAGTCCTATTAGGACCTGTACCCCACATGATGGGTTCATTTATATGGTCTAGTTGTTTAAGACAACCTAAAAATAAGTCGAGAGTCGCCACTAGCCTCATTTTTGGGGGCCGGCTAGAAACCTAATCAAGGGTTGGGAGTGTTCTTTCGATTTCTATGCAATTGGATATCTAAGTCAAGAGACTTTGGTCACGCCAATATTTCTATTAGCACTCTTTCAGTACCTAAACAGTATCTTGTGTTTATCTAACGTGTCCATCCGTTTTTCTTATATTTTTAGGATCGTTGGTCTTAAATTAAGCAATCATGCATGGTTGGTCGTTTTCATGCTAATCTATTTCTAAGGAAAATGAAAAGAAAACACTCAATTGAATTGAAAATCGTGAAGCAGTAAGTAAACAAATAAGGAAAATGACAAATCTAACATGCAATACTAGAAAATATAAAAGAGAAACACAATTGAAAAGGATAAGATGAAGAAAGAACCCACAACTCATCGGCCTTTATACAACAAAATGAACCTGAGACATATGTCAGGGAAATGAATAGTACATGATTATGGTCAGAATGGACATCGACTTCCACTGTCTTCATGTCTTCTCTATCTTCAAGATCCTAATCTAAAACTAGACAAGAAAATTATATAACTATGAACATACAATGGAAAGAAACAAGCATACACATCAAAACAATAAAAAAACATGACATCATGCCAAAATCAATATTTCGAAAGGAATTCAAAGCAAAAAGAAGAATTGAGCCTTGGGATCAGCCTTTAAAATTCATGCGCAGGTCCCTCTAAGACACCTACCCTATTCATTTTATGACTTATAGCCATTATTAACCACTTGTGCTCTCGCATGGCCAATAACACTTATAAGTCTCCTAACCAAGTGATCTATGTGATCCTAGGGTTTTCCTTCGATATCATGCATTGACTCTACCATTCATCTAGAAATCACATGCATTGCAGAAATTAAATACAGGTCTTCAGAACCTTGTTTCTCAATCAATCGAACACATTAGTGAGCCGTCAAACACAAGCACTTCTAAATGAATAATGCGTTTGTATGCATGGGAGGTACATGTGATGTTTCAAAGATATTTTTGAAAATCATCCATAATTTTTTTTTGAGACAAAGTGATGTCTCGACCATGAAAGGAATTCAATTGCCAAGGCTACCCCAAGGCTTGCATAAATACACTCCCAAGTGTCATAGGTATTTTAAATATAATTAAAACCGTGACATTCATAATTGTCAAATTGGGATTTAAGAAAAAATTTGAAAATATTTCGGATTAAGAAATATCTAGGATATGGAACACATTCAATTGCCAAGGCTAGTTTGGGGCTTCCATAAATGCACTCACAAATGTCACAGGAATTTGGAATATGGTCCTAAGCATGACTCTTCCTTAAGCCAAATCGAACTTTTGGAAAAGAACTTTTTAATAAATTGTTTTTGGGAAACAACACATGTACCAAAGCATTTTTAAATTTGATTTGAAAAGAAGATTCGTCCAAAATCATTTAACAATGAATATTAAGGTATCTAAAGCAACTTTTATGAATATAGAATGATCGAAGTTCATGCACAAACTAACCCTAGGAAGTTTATCGAAACAATCACAATCAAGCTCATGTTAGAAGATTTCATAACAGATATGTAAAAGCAACAAAATTTGGCAAAGTCTAATGACAATTTGGCAATAAAAAAAATTTCCTAACATGCATGACAGGATAACAAACAACTTTCATGAAGAAATTTTTTCTAAACGAGCTACACATGATTTTACAAAAGTCATACAACAAGAAACAACATGTTAATTGTCAAAACAACAGGACACTCAGCTAATATCATAAGGATTTGTCTTATCAAAACAAGTCTAAAAATCACTAAATTTATACATAACATAGCCAACATATTGGTAAGAAAATTTTGTTAAGAGGTCAAGTGCAAAATCCTTATAGAAAAAATAGAACAAAAATGTCAATGGTCTGTCCAAACGGGGGTTAGAATAGGGGTCTGAATTTGATCCCATGTCCAGATTTTGATCTAGTTTAAAAAAAAAATGAAAAGTGATCCAAACAATGATTGATCTGCATGAAAATAGTGGCATTAAAAACCTATAAGTATTCCTTACAACTTCCTAGAAGGGCTCAAGTTCAAACTAGGTCAATTAGGTGCTCTAAGAACGAGATCTCTAAGAGTGCACATGTCAGTAACTAAGAAAAACAAAACACAAGCATGCATTATAAAACCTCAAAGTCATTCAAATAATGCACAAATGGCATGAAGAAATCACATGGAATTTAGAATCGAATGCAATAGAAAATTTGGATAACCATTTAATCCTAGGTCAACATGCAAAATGTCATGCAATTTAAATGACAAGTAGGATGTTCAGACAACTTCTAAATTGTGTGATGCATTCAAAATATTGGGTGATCATGATCCGTTTTTCTTTTTATGAAAAGGAACTAGTCAATAAAACGAGATTTAGTCTTTCTTCTCTGATGTGCAATAAAATATTATGTCGATCACGATAATTACCTCCCCTATAGCAACCGAGAAGAACATATTTGTCTATCCTTGACTTTTTTATAGAGATAACATAGCCTAGAGCAAGAAGGTATGTTCACACATTACTCAAAAGATCCTCTCTCATTAGAAAATTACCTGGCATGTTTCAAATGAACTTATTGATATGATTGATTTTTGTTCTCTATTCATAGTTTCATTATCAATAGATACATTTAAACGATTTTGGTCATCTTCAATATTGTCTTCCATAGTGACTTCACTACAAAAAACAACACAATGAGAGATGAGTAAATTGCATTTAATGCATACATTAATCACGATATTGAATCTGTGAGTAAGTTCTCACAAATTTGTATTTAAAATCAAAATCGAAAAATTCATGAAGATGAGGATAGTCTATGGAAATAAAGTAAATAATTTGCTTTGATATATGATTAGTGCTTGCTCATATTACTATAATGGAGAATAAGTTCAAAAGAAAACAAACATGAAGGAAACGTTGAAAATAAATAGTGTGGGAGAAGCGGCTAGGGTGAAAAACTGTTTGCTTGAAAGGGATGCGAGAAGTTTAGGGTGGAAATAGTGCAAAGCCTTATTAAGAAGAATGAATTTTATTTTTTATTTTTTAATAAAACGGACTCCGTCTCTGAAAAAATTGGCATCTATTCCTTGATTGTTATCGACTGAACTCTTCAAATGCCAATTTGCATGAACGTCTTATAGAATGCTAGGTTTAAGATAGTTACACATGAACGTCCGAATACACATAGATAGTTACTTCATATCAATATCATTATCTTGTTGGTAAGCTACTGATTAATTGTGGAGTACTCTTGTCAGATTTTTAAGTACTTTGTAATCGCCTTTGGAGTATGAGTATGGTGAAATTATCATTTTGTTGTTAAGTTACTAAATAATCGAAGAGGCCAATTTATGCAATCTAAAAGCATTAATAATCTACCAATGCGCACTAAATTTGTACATGGTATAATCGTTATTTTCGTTTCTTTCTTACTAATTTTCAATCACATTCTACATATTAACGATATCTGAATTCCGTCTTTTTTTACCAGCGAAACAGTAGACTCTTTCTTCGACGCAATATGACGGGAAAGTCTTTCATCAGATAAAGAAACAGATCACACGGCTTTGCATTAGCATAAAATTCCACCACGCGGATTGATCAACGGACACGACTCAGGAAAACTGGACACGTCGGAAATCAACCACCCAAAACAAGAATGAACGGAGACCAACCACCGCGCAATCACGGTGGCAGCAGAGGCAGGCAGCGGCTGGTCTTCTCACATGGAGGGACGGTCCAGGCAGACGCCGACTCTTCTGGAGCCCTCGGCCAACAGCTATACTTGCTGCATCTTCAGAGTCCCCAAGAGCCAAGTGGAGAGCAACGTCAAGGCTTACAAGCCCCACATCGTGTCCGTTGGCCCGTACCACCATGGCGACGAGCAGCTGACGCTGATTGAATAGCACAAGCCTCGACTGTTTTCCGCTTTGCTTGATCGGACAAAGGACTATGGTGCAGGCCTGGACCGTTATTTTAAGGCCATCGCCTCGCTGAAGGCCAGCATATGGGATAGCTACTCGGAGGCCCTTGATCACGAGACATTGGATTTGATCGAGATGATGATTCTCAATGCTTGTTTCATCGTTGAGATGTTCCGCGTCTTTGCCAATGTGATCCAACCGGACGCCAACGACCCCTTGCTCTCCATGTGGTGGATTTTCGTGTCCCCCCTGCTCGACCTCCTCTTGATTGAAAACCAGATCCCTTTCATCCTTCTTCAGACAATCTATGACTTGTCCAACTCTCCCCCGGAAGCCGACCGCTCCCTCAATGAGATCGCCTTGGGGTTTTCAACAGCACACTCGGATGGCTGGTGGAAAAACTAGAGAGGCACTACCGAGTCTCCAATGTCACACGCTTGATTTGTTCCGACTGAGCATAATCGGCCATTTGAACCTTGAAGATCCTGGAGGGGCCCATAGAGGGTCGCTGCAATTGATACCCTCCACAAAGTAGCTGCAACTCGCTGGAATAAAGTTTGAACCGAGGAAGGGCAACGACCTAATCAGCGTCGAGTTTGATGATGGAGTGCTTCGGATCCCTCCTTTGATCCTTGACTTTTTCATTGGTTCCTTCTTCCTCAACTGCATGGCTTTCGAGCAGCGCTACCGTTACTGCTCCAGCCACATCATCAATTACATGATCCTCATGAGATGTCTCGTGCACTCGGTGGCAGATGCAGAGTTCCTGTCTCAGCGTAGCATAATCACAAACTTTCTGGGGACTGATGAGGAGGTTGCGAGGTTCTTCAATGATCTCACCAAGCATGTCATGTTCGATGTGAAGAAGAGTTACTTGGCCGAGTTATTCAGGCAAGTGAACCGGCCACTGGAACATATGGCATGTTCAAAGGACGGGGATCAAGCGTGAGCACTTCGGCAGCCCTGGTCCTTCATTTCAGCTGCCGCTGCTTTCATTATCCTAATTCGAACCTTACTCCAGGCTCTTTACGCCATTTACGCTTACTACGTCCCAAGAAAAAATCAAGCTCCGCAACACAGCTTCCGATAGATATACGCTGTTGATGTACCATCCGTTTAATTTAAAGGAATCAGACCAGTAAAATCTGTGCTTCATTTCTGAGTTTTGCTTCGGCTACTGTACTCCTAATTTGATTCAGATTGCTTAAACAAATTACAATCTTCATCACTATAGTTAGATTCTAGCAAATGGAAGTAGTCCATAGTGCATAAATGAAAGGTAACGATCCAACGAAGAGCACTCTATTAACTAAAGAGTTCTAATGTCAGTGCAATTGATCCAAATTGACAGACAGATTTCTTAGACGCATGATCATCGTCAACTCAAAAGCAACAGTAGTCTCTAATTGGACCATCGATGAGGCGAATGAGTTGCCTAGATTCTGATTTCATGTACCAGCAAAGAAGTTTGAACAATACTTTTAAAAGCTAAGGTCCATGCTAACGCTATATATTTTTAACCGAGATATTCTTCCAGCAGAAAAAGCTTGCACCTTCTATTGAACCAACCACTTTTGGCACTTTTAATATCCTTCTGCCTCCCAAAAACCTAAGTAGACCATTACTTAGTTGGGTTTTGCATTTCCCTATAGTGGCCACTTCCATCACCTTGGGGTTGAATCGACCTCTCCTATGGCGCATACAATCAACTAGCTCATGGACATTCCCCTGAAAGATCAATTAGAGAAATTTGAGATGCAGAATTGATCTATAAAGTGAGACAACCTATGTTAAGATTGACTATCTCCAATCGTTGGTACTCATTTATCAAAAACCACACATTTGACCAAATCCGGCAAGGATCCTTCTGGCGACCAGCCGGTGGTTGTCTATAAGTCAATTGACCAGTTTTCGTGATGGAGGATTGAAAATTTTACTGATAAAGTTTGGACACCTAGTCATCGGTCATAGTTCTCCCCACATCGTTATGGGGGGGCATATTTTTCCTCCATAGGTCCACCGGTAACTGAAGGAAACTTTAAAAGAAACACCGCCACCAGCAGCGCACCAACACTGGTCAAGGCCTGCCGAGGTTTGCACATTGCGCTATTTTAGGCCAGTGTGGACCAGTGCCCTTAGGCATTACGCACTAGGCCCCAACCGCGGCCCAAAACGCCTAATCACTTGCTCACAGTGGTTTGTCTGCCGTATATAAAGCCCTAAATGGCCTTGTGCAGCATTTCGTAAGCCTTTGTGTAAGACTTCCCAGCTGCATTAAAAAAAAAAAAAATCGACTTTATACCATTTTTTTTCTCATTTCCAAAGAAGATAAATGCATTTCTCTCACTCTTAACTTGTGGTTTCACTCTCTAATTTCAACGCGAATACCTTTTTGACTTTCTTCGAAGGAGATGGTCCATGACACATGGGTGCCCATCCCTTAGGCAATCGCAGGGATAGCCTAGCGCTGCGCCATGTGGGCCAAGCGTTGTGCCATATAGTCTCTGCTTAGGCTTCAAATTTTGCCTTTAAATATGGGGTTTCATTTTAAGCATTCCAAGGTAAGTTTTTCTTCCGAACTACTTCATGGTGTGAGCATTCTAATGATCTCTTCGCTTTTTTGCTTCGATTGGAAAGATTTTCTTAACATTTCATTGAGTAAGACTTTCATCCGATCCAATTTCAACTCGCCGTGAGCTCGTTTTTTCATCTCTCGTGAACTTAAATCTTCTTGTCTATCTCCATTAACATCCATTTGGATGCATGCTCAACGAGAAAGTATGTAGTTTGCATTCATGCTAGATTTATTTTCATGTTCCCAATTAAATCTATATGTTTTGAATTAAGATGTTTCGATTTCGAGTCGCTTCGAGTTAATCATGGATAGGTTGTCATTGAATTTTGCATCCTAGATACATTCATGTGTCACGGGCCAATCGATTAGGATCGTGACTGTGTGGCGACTCAAGCTATTTTGGATCACCTAAGCCAAACCTTGCTCGATTGAATGCTCACTCACTCGTATACCCAAATCGTAGAGAGAGAAAGTTTAGAGAGAGGACTCTGGAAAGAAAGGAGCTTTGTATTGTTGAAATAGTTGGATGGTTACAAATGAGGGGGGAGAGCACCCCTTCTTATACTTGAGGCCCTTGGATTACATCCGTTGATTTAAAGTTTAGCCGGCGGACAAGATCGCACTACCTCAATTATCGACATTAATGACAACTACTAGCTACCGACATAAATAAAGATAGAGTCTTCTAGAATCAAGCGTAATGGTGGTGTCGCCCGCCCTTTGAAACTTCGAGGAGAAGACTTGATGGGAATCCGAGTGAAAGCAGGAGGTCCTCCTTGGATGAGTCACAGCCGTCCTCCAAGAACCTCTTGGGTTGACCTTCTTTCAGGCCATGACATTCTCCTCAACTCAATCGAGCGATGCCCTCATCGCTCGCAGCTTGATGGGCAACCTTCCTCGCACGAGCACGATCTCTCTTCTTTTGCTTTTGTTTCGCTCATATGCTCACAAACGAAGGACCACATCCTTCTATGATCAACTCGGACTTGGCACGCGACTCCACCTTCGACTTAGGCATGGCGTGCAGCGAGCACTCAACCTTGGGGAAGAGCACTTGAATCGGCATGTTGTATGTTGGAGTAGGATCCAAGTCTACCTTCGGCTTCTCTTTGGCCAGCTTGTTCGAGCACTTCACGGACTTCAAGCTCTTGTCGAGGCGTTGAATTGTGGTGATGATCTTGGTGTCGACCACCCCTTTGATCATGGGGATCGTCATTGGGTATTTCAAATCGAGGATCACGATGCACTTGGTCCTCATGTCGATCATGGATCTCAGACTATGGAAAAATTGCATACCAAGAATGAGATCATAGTCGTCGAGAGGAACTACCTCGAATGACATTTTGCCCTTCCATCCACTTATTTGGACATCCACATCAGGAGTTGATCCAACACCCTTGAGGCCTTCCGAGTTGATGGGCTTGAAGGAATTCCTAGTTGGCTCCACACGCAGCTTTAGGGCTTTCGCCACTTCAATCAACATGAACATATTCGATGCACTCGTGTCAACCAAGGCAAGAAGCGTTCAGCCACACACGTCCACCTCCATGAAGAACATGTCTAAGTTTGACGCAATTTCTTTTTCTTTGGATGGCGATCGGGCTTAGATGGAGTTTATCATCTTCACGCCTCCAAGTCGAACTTGTCGCCTCTCTTCTTTTAGCTCCTCCTCCTCTTTGATGGCAAGGAGGGTGTTGATTCAACCCTTCTTCGGGCACTTTTTGGGTCCAATGCGAACCTTTCCAAATGAAACAAGGAGAAGGCGGGGGTTGATTGAACTTACTCATCGTATAGTCCGTTTGTGGTCGACCCCTTTGGAAGGATGGTTTGGAAGACCCTTCTCCCCACGTCTTGACTCAGCCGCTTTGATCAGGCATGCCTTGGGGAGTGTTTCTTCCTTCGTCTTCGAATCAATCCGACCTCCAATCTCTTGGTCTACTCATTGGTTCGGCTTTGGTGAGGTCGACGAGCGACTCGGCCATGCTTAGTGCTCTCGCGAGACTCGTCACATCCCTTCGCTTGAGCTCGAGTAGTGCCCACAGCTTCAATCCATCCATGAACGCTCCGAGAGCCTCCTCCTCGCTTAGGTTGCGAATTTGGAGTTTGAGTTTCGTGAACTCCTTCACGTACTCTCGGATTGCACCTCTTTGCTTGAGGCGATGGAGCTTGCTACGGGCTTCTTGTTGAGCAAACTCGGGGAAGAAATAGTCTCGGAACTCCCTTACGAAGTCATCCCATGTATCCACGGGATTGGCACCACATCTAGACTCATCACACCTATTGCACCACCAAAGTATTGCTATATCAGTAAGGAACATGGAAGCAATTCATACCTTGATCGACTCGTCGTGTATGTTGACGGCACCAAAGTATTGCTCCATGCTCCACACGAAGTTATCCACCTCTTGGGCGGATTAGTCACCTTTGAACTCTTTGAGTTTTGTCACCTCAATTTTGAGTACAGCTTGAGTAGGCACTGCACCGTTGGTGATGCTAAGCTTGCATAGGGCAAGCTCGGTCTTGAGCTCTTGGATCTCTACCTTCATGGCTTCGACCTCGTCCCTACATGGGCTTACCTCTTCTATCACTTGGACGTGCTCCTTCAACACATCAATCGATGCTTCAAGGGCTTTGTCCTTGTCGTGCAACTAGGTTGTAGCTTCGTTGAGGCCGATCATGAAGTCTTCATAGAGCGAACTCTCAACTTCCATGATCCGATATCGCACATTGTCATGACCTTCCATGAGCTCGAGCACGGCACTCTGGACCTTCCCGATCTTCTCATCGAACGCAGCTATGGCATCGATCGAGGCATCTCTTTTCTTTGCTTTGCCATGAGTCTCCTTGACTTGCACGGCCTCTCCATCCATGACAGCATCTTGGCTCGACATTCTTTTGAACAATTGGCACTCGTAGATCTCTTAAAATGGAACTCTCCTTTGCTCTAATACCACTTGTCACGGGCCAATCGATTGGGATCGTGACCGCGCGGCGACTCGGGCTATTTTGGATCACCCAAGCCAAGCCTTGCTCAATCGAACGCTCACTTGCTCATATACCTGAATCGTAGAGAGAGAAAGTTTAGAGAGAGGAGCATGTTGGAGAAATCTTTCCAGAATATTTTGAAGCTTACAAAACGTTTCTATCAGTCTAGTCTGGATATCTATAGATCGTCAAGTTTAAAGTCTGAAGACTTTCTGATTACCAGACTCAAGATTCAAGACTTCAGACTCAAGACTCAAGACTCAAGACTCAAGACTATTCTCATTGACAGTCTTTCTGATCCAGTGACAAAAGAAATCCAGAGCCGAAGTATATGGTTGAGGATTTAATCCTACTCTCTAGAGAAGATCTTCTTGGTTGGATAAATATAACGGATTCTTTTGTTCGTATAAAGATCAATTGAAGATTCGATGGTCGACGAAATACTCTTTGAATGTTCTATTTTTGGAAACCAAGATCCTGATTGTATGGGCGAACATGATTGATGGGCTATTGTCAGGTTCCTTTAATAGCTCGAATGATCTTCTTGATTGATTCCATCCAACGGATAGATTGGAGGAATTCCTTTGGAAAGTGCCAACGGGTATGATGGCATAAAGGAGTATAAAAAGGAAGACGTTCTAGTTGTTTAAGTACGTGATCGATAGAGAAATTCCAAAGTCTAAAGCACCTTGATTATTAGTCGATTCATTCTAAGCGAAGATGTATACATAGAGAGCGTCTATACTTGGTGATACCTTGAGCGAGTGTGGTAGATCATTTACTCCTAGAAATCAAGGAAGATCAACACTGTAACATCTCTTTGTGCATAGTGGAATCCAGCCAATTGGCTGTCAATGCAGAAGAGTGGACGTAGGCTTGAATCAAGCCAAACCACTATAAACCGCGTGTTCAATTCTCTCTTTCCTTTACTTAGTCTTACGTTGATTATTACTTATCACAAATCCTTCAACTGTCTAAGTATTGCGCAATAATCAAGAAAAATCTTTTATATACCTATTCATCCCCCTCTAGGTACTCGTACTAGCTATATCAATTGGTATCAGAGCCCGTGTTCTTACTTTATTTGAAGTGTTTTACTTCAGAGTAAAAGATCCATGGCTAGTATGCTAGCACCAGGGCTGGTGGAAGGGTAAAGCAATACCAGACCACCCTACTTTGATGGAAAGGATTACAACATCTGGAAGAACAAGATGAAAGCTTTCCTACGATCAAAGGATCCTCTGGAATGGGACGTTGTGGAAAGAGGAATCACTCCTACTGCTGCATCAGTCTCTGAAAGAGGGAAAGAAACTGTTGAGACCAGCGGAATGACTTAGGAAGAGATAAACAAGAGACAAGCACTCGATGCAAAAGCAATTTACTCTTTATATTGTGCCTTGTCTCTAATTGAATATAACAGAATATCTTCTTGTGTTACAGCAAAAGAAGTATGGGACAGATTACATATCGCCTATGAAGGAACAGATCGAGTGAAGGAGACCAGAATCAACATTCTCCTCGGTCAATATGAAGCCTTCAAAATGAAATCAGGAGAATCTATAACTGACATGTTTAGTCGTTTTACAGATATTGTCAATGGTCTTGAGAACCAAGGACAAAAAATTTCTGATCCCATGAAGGTGAACAAGCTACTGCGCGGACTCTCCAAGGATTGGAATCATATAAAGACTTCAATAAGAGAGACGCAAAGAATTATGCCTCTATCTGTCGACGAGCTGATTGGAACTCTTCAGTCTTATGAAGTGGAACGAATTAATGAAGACAAAGATCCTAGAGGTAAGAAATCCATTGCATTAAAATCAAATGATGATTCTGATGATACAGATTCAAGAGATGATATGGACGACAAGGAGCTTGCTCTAATGATAAGAAGATTAAGAAAATTGAATAGAAAAGGTAGAAGGTTCAACTCAAAGAAACAAAGTTTCTAGAGGCAGCAGACCAAGTCTGTTGATGATGAGGAACCAAACAAAGATGTAGTCTGCTTCGAATGTAAGAAAAATGGACAGATCAGACCCAACTCCTCTTCCGAAGAAGAAAAGAGGAAAAGCGAGAAGTTTCGAAAAGCTCTCAAAGCCGAAACCCGGAGTGATACGAGAATGTGAAGAAAGTGATAATGAATATGCCAACATATGTCCGATGGCACATTCGGACTCGGACTCGGTTACGGATCGACTTAGACAGTGGATTTGAGGTAAGTGATTTTAAAATTCCTATCAAAGTCTCTAAATACATTGATGAACTGTGTTTCAGTCTTAAGACTTCTCTCAAAAGGATTTCCGAACTTAAAAAGGAAAACTCAGCTCTAAAACAAAAGGAAACCATTTTAGAAGAAAGAGTTAAAAGTTTAGACCTGAATGTTTCTACTCTTAAAGAAAAAGAAGATAATCTTTTGAAAGAAAATGTTTTCTTAAAAACTGACTTATCAAATATTTCAAAGAAATTTTCGATAAGATCCGAAAAGCTTGAAAATGTTCTTTCAGTTCAAAGACCTTACTTCAATAAGTCTGGTCTAGGCATGACAGCGGAAACAATTCCCTTGATTGATTTTCCTAAAGTAAAAGAAAGAATTAAGAAAAGACCGTTGAGAGAGGCTTACAAAAATCATTTCAAGAAAATTTTTGTAAAGTCTGTAGGTCGAAATGCTCTAAGGTGTTCAAAGTGCAATAGTCAGGATCACTTTGAAAAAGAGTGTCATATGGTTTGGAAGACTGTTAAGAAAGTATGGCCTAATAATGTTTATCCTACTAACACCAAAGGACCCAAGAAAATTTGGGTACCAAAGAAAGCTTGAGACTCTCTTTTAAATGCAAGTCTCCGTCAAGAAAAAAGTAATGTGGTATCTTGACAGCGGATGTTCAAGACACATGACAGGAGACTCAAAGTGCTTCATAAAGCTTGTTCAAGTAAACGGTGGAAATGTTTCATTTGGAGGAAACGGCAAAGGAAGCATTGTGGGATTTGGAACTGTGAAAATTGGAAATCTCACAATAAGCAATGTTTCTCTAGTGGGAGGACTCAACTATAACCTTCTCAGCATTAGCCAATTGTGTGATACTGGTTTCAAGATCTCCTTTCAAGAAGGAATTTGCTCTAAAATCAGTAAAGACTCTACTCAGTCTTTCATGGGTCGAAAACATGGAAATATCTACCTCTTAGACATGAAATTAAATGAATCACAATGCCTAATCTCAATTCAAGATGAACCGAGCTTATGGCACAGAAAGCTTGGTCATGTCAATATGAAGCAATTAGCCAAAATCTCATCAAAACAGCTTGTTCGAGGTCTATCCAAATTACCATATCATAAGTCCGATCCATGCACACCATGTATTCTGGGTAAGCAGGTAAGAAATTCATTTAAGCCAATAAATCATGTCTCTACTAATCATGTACTACAGTTGCTGCATATGGATCTCTTCGGACCAACCAGAACCCAGAGTATTGGAGGTAAGAAATACTGCCTAGTAATTGTGGATGATTTCTCCCACTTTACTTGGGTATATTTCCTTACAAGTAAGTCAGAAACCTTTTCGTATTTTGAAAAATTTGCTAAAAAGGTTCAAAATGAAAAAGGATGTGTTATCTCAAGTATAAGAATAGATCATGGAGGTGAATTTCAAAATCAAGATTTTACAAAATTGTGTGATGAATCTGGATTTAAGCATGGTTTCTCCTCTCCATACACTCCTCAGCAAAATGGAGTTGTGGAAAGAAAGAATAGATCTCTTCAAGAAATGGCTAGAACTCTTTTAAATGAAAGTAAAATTTCTTCACGATTTTGGGCTGAAGCTGTTTCAACAGCATGCTATATCATCAATAGAGTCTTCCTAAGACCTATTCTTGAGAAAACCCCTTATGAATTATTCAAAGGTAAGAAGCCCATTGTTTCATACTTTCATGTGTTCAGTTGCAAATGCTTTATATTGAAAAATGCAAAGGATCAAGTTGGTCAGTTTGAAGAAAGATCAGATGAAGGCATCTTCCTTGGATATTCTACATCAAGAAAAGCCTACAGAGTCTATAACAAGAAGAGCCAGTAGGTGGAGGAGTCAATGAATGTCAAATTTCAAGACTCTACGGAAGATGAATCCAGTCAGACTCAGTATGAAGAGTCTGAATCTACTCCAAACCTTCCAAAGCTCACAACTTAAGAAATGTCTCAGACTCTGGAAGATCAACATCAAGATGTTCATGAAGATTCAAATAAAGAAAGAGATCATCATCCAGAAAAATCAACCAGTAACTGGAAGCATAAGTCCAGTCATCCCAAAGATCTCATTATCGGCGAAATTAATGAAGGAATTCGAACCAGATCCAAAAGATGTGAAGAGTCTAGTGCTGTGGCTCTCATTTATGAAATAGAACCAAAAAGCATAGAAAAAGCTTTATCTGATGAAAGCTGAATCGAAGCTATGCAAGAGGAACTCAGACAGTTCAACATTAATGATGTCTGGGAATTGACATCTAAACCAAAAGGTAAAACTGTTATTGGAGCCAAATGGGTGTTCAGAAACAAGATGAATGAAAAAGGAAAAGTCGTACGAAATAAAGCAAGACTCGTGGCCAACGGATACACGCAAGAAGAAGGAATAGACTATGATGAGACTTACGCTCCTGTAGTAAGGTTAGAAGCTATTCGTCTATTACTTGCGTTTGCTTGTTATAAAAATTTCAGGTTATTCCAAATGGACGTCAAAAGTGCTTTCCTAAATGGATTTATCCAAGAGGAAGTTTATGTGGAACAACCGCCTGGGTTTGAAGACCCAAAGAAGCTAGATTCAGTCTTCAGACTAAAAAAGGCCTTGTATGGTTTAAAGCAAGCACCTCGAGCTTGGTACGACAAACTAAGTAAGTTATTATTACATAATGATTTTGTCAAAGGTAAAGTAGTTACTACTTTATTTATCAAAAAGGAAAACAAAAGCCTTTTACTTGTTCAAATATATGTGGATGATATTATCTTTGGATCCTCTAATGAAAGTCTATGCAAGAAATTTTCTAAGTCTATGCAGGATGAGTTTGAAATGAGTATGATGGGAGAATTAACATTCTTTCTTGGTCTTCAAATAAAGCAATTGAAGGAAGGAACTTTCATTTACCAAGAAAAATATGCTAATGATCTTGTCAAAAGGTTTGGATTGGAAAATTGCAAGAAGACTGATATACCAATGTCAAGCTCTTTGAAGATAGACAAAGATGAAGAAGGGAAGAAAGTTGATCAAAAGCTGTACAGGAGCATCATCGGTTCACTTCTTTATCTTACTGCTTCTAGACCTGACATTTTGTTGAGTGTTTGCATCTGTGCTAGGTTTCAATCAGATCCTAGAGAATCCCATCTCAGTGCTGCAAAACGTATTATTAAATACGTTGCTTCATCTTCAAGCATTGGTCTTTGGTATCCTAAGAAGGGAGACTTTAATCTTCTGGGATATTCAAACGCAGATCTAGCCGGCTGCAGAGTCGATAGAAAGAGTACTTCAGGAACTTGCCAGTTGCTTGGAAGCAGGACAGTGTCTTGGTTTTCAAGGAAACAAAGCACTGTAGCTCTCTTAACATCATAAGCAGGGTATGTAGCCCTTGGAAGCTGCTGTTCACAAATTCTATGGATAAAACAACAGCTACAAGACTATGGGATTGAAGACTCATGCATAGAAATCAAATGTGACAACACCAGCGCAATCAATCTCACCAAAAATCCAATTCTTCATTCAAGAGCAAAGCATATAGAGATTCGACATCACTTCATTAGAGATCATATTCAAAATGGAGAAATCTCGATTCAATTTGTTGATTCAAAAAGTCAACTAGTGGATATATTCACAAAGCCTTTGGAGAAAAATCAATTCGATTTTATCCGTTCCAGACTCAACATTTTCAAGCTCGAAGAAGTTAAAGTCTAGAGACTCTCCAACCTTCAGACTCAGAAAGTTGATGATCATCAGACTCTAATTTCTCAGACTCTAAATCCTCAGACTCAAACATTGATGACTATAGACTGTAAGTCGTTATTCCAAAAGGTATGATCTTTCATTCAGTTATTTTGTAGTCTCCGTGAAAAACGAAAACTTGTCTTTTCAAAAGAATTAATTTTGGTAGTTATTGATTTCGAAAAGAAGTATTCGTACACTTTCCTTGTGCCGATTGAACTTCCCTTTTCAAAATTGAGATATATATATATATATATATATATATATATATATATATATATACAATTTTCATTTTCAATCTTCAAAACCCTAAATAGCATTCTCCTCCCAATCCGGTTTCTACTTTGTGTTCATCTTCGAGAAAGTTGTCATCTTTTATTGGGAAAGCAAGTAAAGGAATCTTTTAGCGACAAAGAAGGATGTCTTCTTCGAGGAAGTCTTCAAAATCGCGAACAAGGGACCACAGAGGATGAAGGAGGGACCTACCCACTTCGATCTCACAGAAGAGGAAGAATTATCGAGTCAGTAACAGAACCCGAGTCATTCTGCACCACGTCACTCAACGCCATTTACCCCACATGATGTGGGTCAACAACCAGAGGAAGAGATAATCGAGGACGCAGACCCAGTAAGAGTAAAAAAACCCTCGTTTATTTACAAACTTTACTGTGTGTTGAAAAGTACTGGGACTCCGTTGAAATACGTGGACGATTTTCTCAAAGATAAGCATTATAGGAATGAGTATATCTTTCTGAAAAAAAAAAATTGGAGGATTTGGGAATTGCTCCCAAGGGTAAAGCAGAGGAAGCACTTGCGAATATTCCCAGTGACCCTCGTATGTCAGGATCGAATCTGACTGATGGGAACGACGATGATAAAATGTTCACTGATTTTCAACCTAGAATGGGTATTGCCGCAAAGGTGAAGGGAAAGAGGATGGAGTTATTCAAATCAAAGGAATAGGAGAATTTTTTTTTCAGACTGCTGAAACGAGGGGTGATAAACCTTAGGAGTGTTGATTTCGATTTCTTGGATGCTGTTAATGTGAACTTAAGGGAGAAGTTCAGTCTGCTTCAACTGGAACGTTTTTGCACTAATACCACAGATGGTTATGCTCAATTGACTGCATATTTCTATTCGAATCTCAGCTTTATAGATGCGAATAGAATATCATTCAGTGTTCGAGACCAGGATTATGTGTTAGACGTGGACATTTTGGCGGACATAATTGGAGTTGAACAAGGACGCTATCAACCAATCAAAGTCTCAGTTGCTCGTGCCTCATTGGAACTTGTCAAAGATAGAGATGTAGAGGGAAGAATCATCTATTCAAGGATGCATGCCATCAATATTGTGCTGCACAAAATTGTGATCAATTGCATCAGGCCCAAGTCTACATCAAAGACTGATGTGTCTAATTCAGAGGCAAAATTGATGTACGCAATCAACTCAGGGATGAAGTTCTCTCTTCCTCACACTATTCTCTTTCACATGTACAGAGCAATGTCGAAGGACAAGGGACAATTACCTTACCCAGGTCTGGTAACCAAGATCTTCAGAAACATGAATATTGAACCGCCACACACACTTTGTGTTCGACTGTGCGATAAGATGGTGGTAGGTTTGAAGATGTTAACGAAGATGCGTCTGCAAGAACTTTCCAAGGCAATGGAGAAATTTAGAGTGAAGACTCCAGTTCCGTCTGTTTCAAAGAGAAAAGGGAATGAGGCCATTGGTGCCCCATCCAAAAAGAAGAAAACTCTCATCTTGGAGGATGAAGATGAGGAGGAAGATCTTACAATCACTGCCTTGATAAGGACCAGACGTTATGTTCCCCAATCGACAGAACATCAGAAGAAACAGAGAGAAGAAGAGGAGCAAGCCAAGAACAGAGAAGAAGAAGAACAGCGAGAGAGGGAGAAAGAAGCTGAAGAAGAAGGAGAAGAAGAGCAAGAAAAGTCTGCAACTGAATCTAGAGAGAAGGAGAATCAAGATACAGAAGAGCATGATCATCACTCTTCCCATTTTGATGTCCTAGAGACAGGGGGAGTTGGCGAGCAAAGGTCCACACCTCATGCTGCCAATAGTGAAGGTCTAAGACAATCTCCAGCAGACCCAGAAGAGTTTCAGGCTTCTCAATTGCCTGAAGAAGAACACGATACGTCAACACCAAATCTGCAAGACTATACAGAAGCGCCATCGTCTGAATTCACTCCATCTGAGAAAGCAAATGCAAGTACTCAGACGGACAATTCTGTAGATTTTTGTCGTATTATGGATGTTCTTCTGGAAATGCGTGGCCAAATCTATGCTCTGGACTGTGAGATTCAAGCCATAAAGAATGCTGGACAAGCATCTTCGCTTACCCTGGAGGACAAAATGAAAGACCTCGCTCTACAACTTCAAGCTAATGCCAAAGGAGATGAGGTAGCTCAACTAAGGGAAGACTTGAAGAGGCTAGAAGGCGTAGTCCAGTCCATGAGAGATTTCCAGATCGTGCGCATTCCCAAGCAGACCTGACTCCTTTCTCAGCTTTTTTAATGATGACAAAAAGGAGGAGAAGCAATTTGAACCAACCAACCAACCTTCTTTGACTTTAAATTTATTTTTGTGGTTGAATGTGTTTGTTTTTTAGTATGACTTGAGTGAACTTGGATGTGAACTTGAATTTGACTGAATTGGCTGTGGATTTTAATGCTTGACTGTTTGCATTTATATCAAGTGTTGTTATATGGTATTACTCATGAAAGACTAACCAATTTTCTGTGGATGCAGAGTCTGGTTGTTTTATTAAATCTTTATGAGATAGCCATATTGCTTGAGAAATGTTTTTGCAGGTCAAAGTGGTTCAAATCTACAGGAAAGTTTTGTCACCATAAAAAATGGGGAGATTGTTGGAGAAATCTTTCCAGAATATTTTGAAGCTGATAAAACGTTTCTATCAGTCTAGTCTGGATATCTACATATCGTCGAGTTTAAAGTTTGAAGACTTTCTGATTACCAGACTCATGATTCAAGACTCCAGACTCAAGACTCAAGACTCAAGACTCAAGACTATTCTCATTGACAGTCTTTCTGATCCAGTGACGAAGGAAATCCAGAGCCGAAGTATATGGTTGATGATTTAATCCTACTCTCTGGAGAAGATCTTTTTGGTTGGATAAATATAACAGATTCTTTTGTTCGTATCTAGATCAATTGAAGATCCGATGGTCGATGAAATATTCTTGGAATGTTCTATTCTTGGAAACCAAGATCCTGATTGTATGGGCGAACAGGATTGATGGGCTATCGTCAGGTTCCTTTAATAGCTCGAATGATCTTCTTGATTGATTCCGTCCAACGGGTAGATTGGAGGAATTCCTTCGGAAAGTGCCAACGGGTATGATGGCATAAAAGAGTATAAAAAGGAAGACGTTCTAGTTGTTTGAGTACGTGATCTATAGAGAAATTCCAGAGTCTGAAGCATCTTGATTATTAGTCGATTCATTCTGAGTGAAATTGTATACACAGAGAGTGTCCATACTTGGTGATACCTTGAGCGAGTGTGGTAGATCATTTACACCTAGAAATCAAGGAAGATCAACACTGTAACATCTCTTTGTTCATAGTGGAATCCAACCAATTGGTTGTCAGTACAGAAGAGTGGACGTAGGCTTAAATCAAGCCGAACCACTATAAACCGCGTGTTCAATTCTCTCTTTCCTTTACTTAGTCTTACGTTGATTATTACTTATCGCAAATCCTTCAACTGTCTAAGTATTGCGCAATAATCAAGAAAAATCTTTTATATACCTATTCACCCCCCTCTAGGTACTCGTACTAGCTATATCAGAGCACTGGAAAGAAAGGAGCACCCTTTCTTATACTTGAGGCCCTTGGATTGCATCCATTGATTTAGAATTTAGCTGGTGGACGAGATTGCACTGCCTTAACTATCGACATTAATGACAACTACTAGCTACCGATATAAATGAAGATAGAGTCTTTTAGAATCAGGTGTAATGACAATGCCTCCCGCCCTTGGAAACTTCGGGGAGAAGACTTGATGGGAATCCGAGTGAAAGCAGGAGGTCCTCAACGAATGAGCCACAGCCATCCTCCAAGAACCTCTTGAGTTGACCTTCTTTCGGGCTGCGACACATGTATGCATTTGGTACCATTTTGACCTCTTCTTTGCAGGATATGTTGAAATGGAGATATGATAAAGGGTCGCTTTCACCAACGTTATCATTCCCTTGTGTAGAGTTTAGGCAATCTCACTTATGGATTTAGTTATATATATATAGTTTAAATAGTATTATTCAATAAAAATTTAAGGAAGGTCATTTAGGTGCATTTAGTCATTTCTTGCATTTTAATATAATTAGTCTAGCTTATTCATGGAGTCATCAAGGGTTTCAACAATTTCAAAGTTCCCAATCCAGATGAGTATAATAGGTTATTCTATACAAAGCTTCGCCCATCATAGGACGTGACATTTGATGCTATTATGGAATTCTTCTCTTCAAGGAGAATGCTGAAATCAATAAATTCTACATTGATCTCTCTTATAGCGCGGGTTTCAAATCCATGCTTCCTTAAGGAGTAGAAACTCATATCATGCTACAATGTTATATATAAAATCATATCAAAGCCACTTGCAGAAAAAATAACTTATATTTTCTCTTCAATTTTTGGCCTCAACCAAACTACTTTCATAAAAGGAAAACAAATTTCAGATAATATTCTATCATGCTGGGAACTCTTGCATGACTACCATAAGGGAAATAAAGGTAAATGGGTGGCAACCAAAATCAATCTCATGAAGGTTTATGATATGGTGAAATAGGATGCTACTCTCGGGGTTTTGAAAGAAGTTAAAACCCCTTAGTACTAGATTGATCATATAAATCAATGCATTACTACCCAAGGTTCTCAGTTAACTTCAACAATGAACATATTGGGTATTTTGCAAGCACAAATGAGCTATGACAAGGTGACCCCCTTTCTCCCCTACCTCTTTGTTCTGGTTATGGAAATCCTACTAGAATTATCACAAGGAAAATTTCTACCTCATCTTTTAAATTTTATTGGCTTTGCAAATTGCAAAGGATTACTGACGTATGCTTTGTTGATGATCTGTTCTCATTTGCTTATGGGGATGTACACTCCATCATTTGCCTCGTTGATGCACTTGATGATCTTGTAGCTCTGACAGGACTTAGATTTAACCTAGACAAATGCCATATACTTTTCTCTAGGTTGTTTGAGGATGAATAACTCCTTATATTGGATGACACACATTTTTCCATGGGCACCTGCCTCATTAGATATCCTAATGTCCCACTTGTTACGCAAAGGCTCACACTTGTGGATTGTAAGGGTCTAACAAAAAAGATATTTCAAAAAATAGATGGATGGGACATAAATTATATCAACGACACAAGAAGACCTCAATTGGCCAAATCATTACTTTTTTCCATTTGCACTCACTAGATGCAAATGTTTCTCTCCCAAAGCAAACTATTTACGAGATTAAAACAAAGATTAGGCAACTTATGGGCAGGAAAAGCTGGAACTCAGATCTCATAAAGTTGCATGGAAAATAGTATGCTCACTAAAAAAGGAGGGACACCTAGGCATGCTCGATCTGAAACTCTAGAATAAGGTACTACTAGGTCACATGCTTTGGAGTGTCATCAATCATTTGTCCTCATCGCTATGGAGTACTTGGGTTCATCAGATTAAATGTAGAGGGGCTCCCATTATGCAACTTGACATAAAGGGCAATATGGCTTGAAGTCACAATGGATACTCAAGCTAAGACTTCTTCTCACACCTATTATATCTAACCAAAATACCATTGCAAAGAGATATACAAGGAATTCAAACGGGAGGGACCAATTATGGACCGATATCAATTAATTTGGACTAATGGTATTAGCAAGCATAAGTTTATCGACTAGCTTGTTTATAGAGATAGGCTACCGACAGTTGTAGCCATATCATGATGGTTGGCTTTAGTAGACACTAGGTGTATGTGGCACCCCCGAAACGGCCCCCGATCAGTTAGGGTCGCCATAGTCCACTTACCTTTCCTTGTGCCCTAATAACATGCCATTCTGATACCATAGAATTATAGTGGGTCCATCAATCCTGGAGGTTTGTATCATTTCAATCGGTCCCAGCACAGTTCATATATCAGAAGCATAATCAATATCTCCTTACCCCATGCTCAACAGGATAATGCAATGCACACCAACTACACATCTTATATAAGTTAGAGCCGAACACTTTTATTTACATATCTTGATGGACATCATGAGTCGGTATATCAAAAGGCCAAGGCTTTTCTACGCTAAGCTATAACCAAAAGTAACCGACCCCACAGCAGTGATGTACATCGTTCCATCATCCAATGTCGGCTATCCAAAAAGTGTCATCCGCTACCCATCACATGCACAATCACACCCAGCCCGGTCCATCAGTTGGCTGTGGCAACAGCATCCCCATCATGATCCCATCTCGACAAACATGCACAGACAGGAACTCCTGTACCACGGGGCCATCAGGTAGACCCACGTCATACATGACTAAGACTCGAACACGGACGAATACCAATCCTCGAATACCAACACAAATGTACTCCAAACACAACCACTCAACATCAACTAGGACTCTGTAAAAGTGCCATGTGTGACAGGTAACAAATGCATCTCTCAATCTGAAATGTTAGTCCCCAAAAGGGGTGAGTACAACCACTCAGCAGTAAAAGATCCATCAAACTACACAATGCAACAAGCAAGACAACCAAGATTTCATGTAAAGTGCACATATCATCCATACAATTATGCATATATCTCAATGAGATCCATTCAATGCCTTAATGACCACATTTTCAATGCCAAAATGTACCAACTCAATTCATAGACAATTCATGCACTATGTCATATGCACACACATGTGCATGATTCATTTCCTATTTTGATATTCAAAAGGATCTCATTTTCCCAAGGACTAATCTTTGCATCCCTCCTGGCTCTCGCACCCAATCTGGTATCGCGAGACCTCCAGCACATACCTTCGGGCATCCCACACCCCAACTAGTGTCACAAGGCTTCCGGCACACACCTCCGGGCATCCGACACACACCTCCGGCCATCCCAACACTCCCGGGGCATCGTCGTCTCAGCCGTCCGATGGTATCATTAACATCATGATATGTTCACACATATGTCTCACTTTGAAAATAACATTTGATGCCATATGATATGCTTAATGTCACCACATCCATTGTATAAATAATGACTCAAGACATTACAACTTATAAAGCAATTCATTTGTTCTTAAAATAAAACAGTTTTCGGATAAAATAGAATGCACTCCACTAATTGAAATTCTGAAAAAATTAGTAAACGATCTTCCTAAATTCTAAAAATTTAACATGTTATAAATGAGATCTAGAAAAAAAATGTTTTATGAAGAACACCAAGTCAAGAAAACTTTGTATGAATCAAAATGGTCCATGCATCACAGCCATAAAACTTCAAACATCACTATTGCACAGTTTAATAGAAAATCCGGTATAACCCCTAAATGAACTCAGAAAATTCTGAAATTGTAATATGTTATAGATAAAACCTAGAGGTAAAAGTTTCGTGAAGAACTCAAAGTCATATTCATTATATATCAGGAGCTATAATTATTATAACTCTCATATTCATTATATATCATGAGCTATAATCACTATAACTCTCCCCAATCCTCGGTAATGATTTCCAGATTTAACACTTTCAAAGAAAAATTGTTTCACCAAACAATACTTGTTCGTTTCTTCTCAAATTTTAGTATGTTACTCCTTAAGATGTCATCTACAACTTTCATTAAGGACACAAAATCAGATTCCGACTGGATAATCGCATAAAATTCACGGAAACGCCAAAGGTCAAGCTGTTTTTCCATGAAACAATTTACTAGCTTGAAGAACTACTCCTATACTTTCAAAATTCCAACATCCAGCATCAAGATTAAAAAATCTCCAAGATCTACCACATTCCACCAGACTACCACAGCACAGCAAAATGTAGATCAATGGTGTGGCATCCCAAAATTCATGGCAACCTCCAGATACATTAAGGCCTATGAATAGGTGATGGATGACCATCAAGTTGTATTGTAGCCATTTAATCTATAATTTGTAATGAGATTCATGGCCAAGCTTTTAATGGGTGATTCTTTTATAGGAAAGAAAATTCTATTCTTGGCCATGTGTTTTATAAATTGGAATTTATTGATTTATGATTTCAAGTTTTATGGCCAAGTGAATAAGGGAAATTAGGTAATTATATGATGGGTAATTAGGTGGTAAATAAATGGGTAATTATGTGGTAAATAAATGGGAGTAATTACGGAAAAGTGGGCCAAAATACTAGGCCAAGACCAACCCACAAGCCCCCACTATTTGGCCACTTAGGCCTGGCCCACGAAGCCCAAGGGAGAGAGGAGCTGCCGTCGACCAAGGGGGGGAGGAGGCCCGGCCCATCTTTTAGCACGTCATGTGCATGGGAGAAATGCCAAGTGTCTTCCCCCTAGGGCCAAGTGGCCTTGCATGCAAACCAAATGATGAGGGGGAAGAAATAAGAGGGAGAGTGAGCGGATTAAGGGGGTGTTTCTGTCCGAAGAGAGAGAGAGAGAGAGAGAGATTGAAACCGAGAGAGGGAGAGCAAGCATGCGAAAGGAAGGAGGAGGAGGTTGCTGCTGCCGATTGTCCGCCTAGCTCGCCGCCGTTCATCCGCCGCGTTGCCCTCCATTCGTTGCTTGATGTGTTCGCTTGAGCTAGAGGCAAGTAGAGTCCTAAAACCTACCCTTTGCTTGCTGTGATGTGTGTGTAGAAGATGGTGAACTTCGGTTGTGGTGGAAGTGATGAAATTTCGAAGCTTTGGGGAGAAATTTGTTGGCCTAGCATGCTGTTTTCTGAAAAAATCAGTCCGACCCTTCATGAGTTTGTGAGCTGCATGCGACTTTTTAGTTGGAATCTCACTTCGGTCTCTAAATGAACGTTGTAGAGAGTATCTTGAGGAGTAACATATTAAAATTTGACATAAAACGGACAAATATTGCTTGGTGAAACGATTTTCCTTTGGAGAAGTTAGATCTGGAATTTGTTGTGCTGACCTTTAGTGTTTTCATGGACTATAAAGTAGCTTTCTTGCAAAAATATCACTTTGAGTTCTTAATGAAAGTTGTAGTGTACTTCTTGAGGTAAAAAAATATCAAAATTTATAGGAAACGAACACAAATAGGTCGGTGAAATCGTTGTCCTTTGAAGAAACTGGATCTGGGAAAATGCTACCTCGACTTAGTATGATTCTGTGATTTTTATAAAATCATCTATTTAAAATTTGATTATGTATTCTTAATGAAAGTTGTAGGTGATATTCTGAGATATAACATACTGAAAATTTAGAAGAAACGGACATATGTAGGTTGGTAAAACGAGTTTCCTTTGAAAGAAGATAATCTGGAAAAAAAAAACGACACCGAAAATGGGGGGAATTAATCATCTATATCTATTAATCTAGAACGATTTGGGTTTCTATTTCTTCACGAAATATTTACCTTTAATACTTTTCTATAACATATAAAAATTTCAGAATTTTTGGAGTTCATTTAGATATTTAATTTGAATTACTTCCGAAACTGTGGAAGCTGAAGTGTTGAAAATTTGAAAACTGTGATGCATGGACCGTACTGTTTTGTGTGGGATTCTTTTGGTATGGTCTTTTCATGAGATATCTGCCTTTAGGTTTCTTCTATAATGTGTCGAGCTTTCAGAATTTATTTATACCATTTACTAATTTTTTAGAGTTTTAACCAAAGGAGTGCATTCTATTTTATCCGAAAATTGATGTGTTTTAAAAAATAAATGAATTTTTCCATGTGATGTAATGCTTTAAGCGGTTGATTTTGCTGCATATGTGATAACATATGGCATGTTATATGGTATCAAAAGCTGGTTGAGACCCTTAATCTTGATGCATCAAATGTCATGTTGAAATTGAGATACATGTGTGAATATAAATTGAGATAATAATGAGACCGTCGAAGGTGTGAGCCGACGATGCCCCGGGAGTGTCAGGATGCCCGGAGTGTGTGTGCAAGATGCCCCGGGAGTGTCGGGATGCCCGAAGATGTGTGCCGGAAGCCTCAGAGGTGTTTGCCGGGGGGATAACTCGTGATGCTAGTTGGGATATGAGATGCCTGGAGTGTGTGTGCCGAATGCCCGGAGGTGTGTGCTGGAGGTTCCTCGCGATGCCAGATTGGATGCGAGCAATAAATTATGGGATGCAAATATTGGTCCCTAGAAAGAAAAATGATGTGATCTATTTGAAAGATAAATATGGGGAATTGAATCATGCACATGGATGTATGCTTGATAGCATGGATGATATGAATCATGGTGGTATATGCACGTTGCATGATGATATGCATGGCTGCTCAATGATATAAGTACAAATGCATGGTGATTTATGCATATTGTATGGTGATATATGCATGGCTGTAAGGTTAGGTATGCTTGAATGCATGAATGATATGTGTTTTATTCTTGATTGTTCTGCTTGACGCATCGTGTAGTTTGGTGGATCTTTACTGCTGAGTGGTTGTACTCACACCTTTTGGGGATGAACATTTCAGATTAGAAAGATGCCGTTGCGACCAGTTGCATGCGATACCTTTTATGGATTGCCATCTCATGTCGAGGTGGAGTGCACAGAGCATTCCTGTGTTAGTGTGCCTGGTCTGGTGTATGTCCGAGTCCGTGTTTTAGTAATGTACGATGTGGGTCTTACTGATGGCCCGATTATCCAGGAGTTTTTGTCTGTTCATGTTCGGTGTGGTGGAGTGATGCTAGGGATGATGCCGCCGCCGCCGCCCGATGCACCGAGTTGGGTGTGATGGCACACATAGCTAATGGGAGGTGACACTTTTTGAGGGATGGCCGACGCTTGTTGATGAAGGGGCATACATGTTCGATGTAAGGTCAAGTTCTCTTTTGAGAATAGCCAAGTATAGTTAAAATCTTCCCTTTTTGCGGTACGACCCGAAACATCCATCTTGAAAATATAAATAAAAGTGACTCGGCTTTGATTTTCATTTGGAGCATAAGGTGTGCATTGCATTATCGTTATTGAAGGGAGGATTGGTGAGATACGTTTGTGCTTCCGCTAATGAATTGTGCTAGGACCTTTTTGTAGAAAAAAAAACTCTCCATTTAAAAGATATCAGTCTATGAAGTTGTAGGAGATCGAGTAATAGGTACTTGTGGCGACCTTAAGCGAATCGGGGGTGCCACAAATGGACTTCACTTGCCTTAAGTCTAATGCGACTACAGCAAGAAAACAACGACTTGAGGACTTCAGGCGCTGCTCGATCGACGGCAAAGCTAGGCGGCGTCGACGGCGGGAACTAGTGCATGCACAGTAGAGCTGGTCTCCTTCTTCCCCCCGCCGAAGCACCCTCACCCCTCTCTCTTTCTCTCGGTCACTCCGCCCCCTTCCCCTTTTCTTTTATCCTCTTAATTGCTTGTAATCATTAGGTTTGCATGGAGGTTTCCGATGAAGGATTAAGGGTAGCAACACTTATAGAATCCCTCTCACCACTTGTCAAACTTCATGCATGCAAGTGGCCTTATTTGGGCCGGGCCTTGGTTGACCGAATAGGGGGAAATGGTGGGCTGCTTTGGGTTGTTTCGGGCCTTAAGTGTCTAACCCACACTTGCTCCTATTTTTTCACTCTAATCCCCACTTATAATTACAAAATCATAAATATTCACATGGCCATAAAATATTACAACATTAATCAAGGGAAATTCGATTCATAGGGTACACGGCCAAGTATAGAAAATTTATTATCAATTTATCCTTTAGTACAATCCTTGATCACACATGGATATAGGATACATTTCCAACAAAACAATTGTCCATTAAATGCTCGGCCTTGTTTAATTGTAATCCATTAGTCTAATGGCTATAATATAGTCCGATGGCGCTTCCATCACCTATTCATGGGTCATAATGCATCTAGAGATTGCTATGAAATTTTAGGATGCCACAGTGTAACTCTTATATAACTGGTATAGAAGACAGAAACCACTTATTCTTTAAGTATACCTGGACAAGTAGTGTATGGCGCAATATTTTGGCACAAAATGGAATTTGGCATTCTGTAAGAGGTTGGAATTTTGAACTTCAATGAATTATCAGGGCCACCAAAGGTAAAAACTTGGAGGTGAGACTCCTCAAACTATCTTTCTTAGTGACTATCTATTGCATCTGGAGGGAATGCAACCGCAAAAGGTTTCAAAACAAGTTGACTGAGTCTCATTTTCTGTTGGCTAAGATTCGAAAGGTTGTTAGAGGTAGGACGTCACTGTCGCAAGCTAAACCCTTTCGACTAGGGAGAGATGATTAGGTTTAGGAATATTGTCAACTTTCGGCCGACAGCCTTCCATTGACTTGGGCTCTCCCAAGCCCATATCTCGTGCGACATCGAGTGTTCAATTTTTTAATTGATTTAAGCTTATGCAAATTTTGACTAAGGAGTCGCCACTGGCCTTTTAAGGGACATCTAGGAATGAATATGATATGGGAGAATATCTTATTATTTACACAACCAAAGATTCCAAACCCAAGGACTTGGTTATGTTAAACCTAAGGTTAACGCCATTTCGATACCTAACTTAATCATACTAACTAATGTCATAGCTGCCTGTCAAAGAATACCATTCTAGAGCAGGAAATAGCATCCAAGATATTGAAAAGTGCAACCAAGTATAATCGTAGAGGAAAGCACACAATAAGAGTGCGCATGCCAAACCGCCCAAACTAGGAACTGCCTAGATCGGACCGGATGGGCTAGTTTAATCCGGATCCTAGTGGGATTAATCCAGTTCCTGGTTCCAAAAAAATGGAACTGATGATTGTTGGTCCAGTTCTTGGTTTCGAAGGGGAACCAAACTAGACTGGACCAACTGACTAGACCGACAGACCAGACCGACTCTTTTTTTGAAATATATATTTAAATTTCTGAAAAATAGTAACAACTCTAGTATTTTTTGTAATTAATTTTTTTTGCTAAGTGATCGGTTCCATAGAACCAGATCGGTTTGGACTGGACTGGTCAGTCAAGTCTGATTCCCGGTTTCTAGATGGAATCGAATCGGACTCGGATAGGGAACCAATCACCCTTAGCACACAAGCATCCTAATATTGTCCCTAAAAAGAAAAAAAAGAAAAAAAGAAGACAATTCAAAACAACGAACCACGTTTTTGTTCCTCAAAATTTATGTTCTTTTGTTCCCCGGAACAAAAAAAGAATAGAAACCTATTTGGTAACGCCAAGTTGTTTTTCTATTCCCCGGAATAAAAACCTAGCCCATAAATAGTTTTGGATAAGAAATGAGAAACAAAAAAAAAAAAAATTGCTTTTCTTCGCGGGAATTAAAATAAGGAACGATTTCTCTTTAACCCTAATTTCTCTTTTCCCTTCTCAACTCACGCCCCTTCTCAGCTCACCTCTCCCTTCGTCCGCTTGCCTCTCTCCGATCTCATCACCTCCTATCACGGCCGGTCCCGTTGTCGCCGGTCTTGTCGTCGCTGGTCCCGTCGCCGCCGGTCCCGTCATCACCGGTCCTATCGTCATCGACCTCGTGGCCTCCGTTCCGTAGCTTGCAGTGCCGTTGCCTCCTCTTCCCAGCCCGTCGCCAAGTCCCTCTCCGCCGCCCCAAACGGCGGCGACGGAACAACCTCCTCCTCGTCCTCTGCTCTCACACCTGCCCAGAAGTCCCGCATCAAGCTCAACAAGCTCCTCACCAAGTCTCGCCACAACCTCAAAATCTGCTCCAACCGGATCTTCCGCTCCAAAGGTGCAAAACTCCCTTTCCAGAGTTTGACTACTTTCTTCAATCAACGATTTATTTCGTGTGCGGGTTGTTCTTGATTTGGTTTCGTCTCGCATTGCTTGAGCATCTACGTATTTATCTGGTGTGGTTTAAAACTTTCTTTTTGAACTTTCTGTTTTTATCTGGTGTGGTTTAACTTTCTCTCGATTGCTTGAGCATCTACGTTTTGCAAGATGTCATGAGTCGTTACTCTTCCATTCCAGAAGGAATTGCATATTCTGATAATGACTACATGTTTGTAGTAAAATTCTTCTGATGCTCGTCCATCTAATTGGATGGAAAATCCTTCCAATCTTTTATATTGTTATCCATACGTTTTCAAGTAAATGTCTGATCTTTAGAAAATGTGGGGAAAGATTTTACAGCTGAAGGCGTGGGTTATGTGAAACTGAAGGAGCTATTCTAGTGGTGATTCTCACTTTTTCTGAAGTTGAATCCGCCGCCTGTAGTGCCGTCGCCTCCGATCACCTTTATTTGATCCCGTCGCCTCTAGTCCCGTCGCCTCTGGTCACCTTTCTCCGGTCGCATCGCCTCGTGGTCGTCTTGTCCTAAATCAGGTTTGTTGCTTTGATTCCTTCTGATTGTACTTGTTCTAGTGGTGATTTTTCTGAAGTTGAATCGTGTTGCCTCCGTCGCGTTGCCTTTGTTTGTGCTCGCCTCTCTCATGTTGCTTTCCTCATGCTTGTGTCACCCTTGATTGTCACATGTATCAGCTAAGCTGAGTAAAACAAACCAGATCTGATATGATGAACAGCACCAAAATTCCGGTGCACTTGGTCTCGCTTCGAATTGGCGAGCATTCACAAGTTTGCTCACTAGTTCTTGCATTTTTTGACTTTTCTCTAACCACCATCTTTAGAAGAAAGCCTATAATTTTCAGAAATTCATTAAGTGGCCGTATCAAGCTAAGCTTGTTTGAAAGTGGACAGTGGAGTAAAAACAACTGTTAGTTCACAGAAACCACAAGTGTCTAACAATTTGCGAGTAAACAATGTGTGAGGTACACTTCAAGATAAATAAATACTTCAAAGTACAATAATAAAGTGCACATGTTGCAATACAAAAGTTTGATAATTAAAATTTATTTTGGTTAAATTACACTTTCTCTGCACATTGAATTTTAGCCATGGATTGAGGGTAGTAGAATAGGGTTTTGAGAATGAGCAATTAAGGGGGATAATCTCAGGCTGATAAAACTAAGTGAACTAGTATGCAAGTCCACGAAAATATAAATGTATAGGTGAATGAAATTCTAAAGATTGAATTTTTTGAGGCATCAAATCTTTCTTTTGTGTTTAGATCAATAAATGGTAGACACCCTTATTGCAGAGTAATGACCATCTTTCATGGGGAAAAATTGGTAGCAGATGCTATCGAATTTATTGTTCATGAAGCATGAAAGACAGAGAAAGCATGCAGCCACATAATCCCAAAGGTTTATCTGGCCAAAGTACTCCTTAGTCATCATCATGAAATTATAAAATGAGAATCGTGCAACTGTCATTTTGATGTTATTTGGGACTGTTATGGCTGGAAGTTCAGTTATTTGGGAAATTATAAAATGAGAATCATGCAACTGTCATTTTGATGTTATTTGGGACTACGGTGGTCGCTCATTTTGTCTAGTGTGTCTTGGTGGCATGGCTGGAAGTTCAGTTACTCGTTTGATGCAATTGGATTGCAAAATTGCAGTAAGGTTTTAGCCAATCCAGGGGTTGTATATGTGTGCACGTGTGTGTGTGCGTGAGTAGTTGAAGCTGTTGAGGCTCTATTTTAGCGATAGGCTGTGATAAAGGATCTGTTTTAGCCAATCCAGGGGTTGTGTATGTGTGTGACAATGCTCTGTTTTAGCCAATCCAAGGGCTGTATATGTGTGCACGTGTGCGTGAGTACTTGAAGTCGTTGATACTCTAAATAGCTATCCAAGGTTTAGAGATAATATCATCCTATAACTGGATTTGTTACTTGTGTCTTTCTTTACTCTCAAAAATGGTGATGAGAAAAGAAGGAAGCAGCATGTTGCACTCTCTTTTTAATTGTCTTGAACTCATATGATACTCAAAATGATCAAAGGTTACATGGCATCCCAAAAAGAGGCATTCACCGCAAAGTGGATTGAGCCTCTAACCAACTTGTACGTCAGTTTGTTGGTTGAAGAGGTAAAAGAAGGAAATCGCACCTCTTGTACTTTCAACAAAGCAGGCTGGAATAACATACGAACATAATTTAATAAACGAGCAGAACTTCAATATACTCAAGTACAGTTGAAGAACAAGGTGAACAAATTGAAAAAGCAGTATGCTAGTTTCAAGAAGCTGCTTTCACAATCCGGATTTGGCTGGGATAATGTAAACAAAATAGTTGTTGTTGATGATCCTAGTATATGGGAATCTCACGTCTAGGTATGATTTAACCTTTGATCATTTTGAGATCACTATAGATATACATGGCAAGATGTTTAATTGTATTGCTGATATATGTTATCATTGTGAAAATTGCAGGATAATATTGAATGGGCAAAATTCATGAAGGATGGGTTTCCTCAATATCCCGACTTGTGTACTGTTTTTGGTGATACATATGCTACTGGGGAGTATGCAGTAGGAAATGCTGAAGATTTGGTGATGTCGGATGAATTTGGCATTGGTGGTGATGATGCAGACGATGGACCGGCAAACTTTAATGAACACCATATTGATGAGGAAGTTTTTATTTCTGAGATAACTCCTTCTCCAGTTCAT
This sequence comes from Eucalyptus melliodora, assembly GCA_004368105.4. NCBI lineage: Eukaryota > Viridiplantae > Streptophyta > Magnoliopsida > Myrtales > Myrtaceae > Eucalyptus > Eucalyptus melliodora. Next base: position 15,596,130 of record CM023402.3, read on the forward strand.
GACAAACATAGGATGGATAAAACTCCAAATAGTAAGAGGAGAAGAAGGAGTCAATCATTTGGTATTGATAGCACCTACAAAGCCTTACAGGAGATGATCAACAGTAGGGCTAATCAATCTGTGAGTGGTTCTGTCAACTCACAAGTCACATCACCACCTATGGACCCATTCTCCGTATCTATTGTGATTGATATCCTACTTGCCATGCCTACGTTGGAGCCGGATCTTTACAACAAAGCTGTGGAACGAGCCTACGTTAATGCCACGTGGAGGGAGGCTTTTATCAAAACCCCAAGTGAAATGAGACATGGACTTCTCCGATGTCTTTAGTGGATGTTATGGAATGTATCGTGGATTGCATGGAGTTTTATTAGACTATGTTTTTTTATATTGGTTGTTATTTTGTTGTTGAAGATATTAATGTTGAGACTTTTGCATTTGTGTTGTGGTTTGAATATGATGGATTGTGTTGAACTTTTATATTTGGTTTGCCTTCACTCTATTACTTACGTATCTATTACTTACGTTATTGGTTTCTTTTTTATTTCTTTTTTGTACATATTCTATATTGATTTTATTGTATTTGTGTGGGCATAGGTACTATGGAAGATGAATCAAATAGTGTGTCTAATGGAGAGGTAGCAGCGGTTGGATGGTATTTGGATGAGACTGATATTGACATAATAATAGCATGGTTAACTTTCGTTATTTCGAACATGTCTTTGCATACAAAAGAGCCTATTAGGGACAGTAAATTATCAGGAGCCGAATGGGTTAGAGAAATTGTTTATGGACATTCAGATAGGATCTATGAAGCATTCAGGGTAGAGAGACGTGTTTTTCTTAACCTATGTGATCTAATGAAGGCAAGAGGCTGGCTGAAAGATACTCTATATGTAAGGGTAGATGAACAGGTTGGGATTTTCTTATTTATGGTTGGTCACAAAAGCTCTAATAGAGATTTGTGTGAGAGATTTCAACGTTCGGGACAAACAATCAGTAAGTTTTTTACTCTAGTATTAAAAGCACTTCTCGAATTATCAAAAGAGATGATCAAGCCGCCTTCTTTTGATATTATTCCAGAAGAGATTCTTATCGATCCTAACCACGGACGTTACTTCAAGGTATAATTTTATATCAATTTTACATTATTAAAATATATATAGCTGATAATATTGTCTAACGCTATACTTTCATAAAATCACAGGGTTGCATTGGTGCTATTGATGGCACCCATGTTAATGCATCCGTCCCTCTAGCGAAACAGATCCCATTTAGAGGGAGGAAAGGGACTACCACTCAAAATGTGTTGTGTGCTTGTTCGTTCGATTTGAAATTTACTTTCGTATATGCTGGGTGGGAAGAATCTGCCAATGATTGTCGGGTTCTTTCAGCAACACTTGAGACTCCTCAATTACAATTTCCTCGACCACCACTAGGTATTTGTTTTGTCTATACCAAGTGATTTTCTTTATGATTGTATAGGCATATCTTTTCAAATTTATTTATATATATTTATTTATATATATATATATATATATATTTGTAGGAAAATACTATGTAGTAGATTCTGGTTATGCTGCACTTCCAGGATTTTTGATTCCATTTAAAGGTGAACGGTATCATTTGAATGATTATAGGGGTAGACTTAGACGGCCCAGAACAGCAAAAGAACTATTCAGCTATAGGCATTCTTCATTAAGAAATGTTATCGAGAGGTCATTTGGGGCATTAAAAAACCGCTTCTCCAATGATGTCCTTAATCACCGAACCACGCATGCCTATAACGATGTATTTAATAGACAATTACGTGCGTTCTTTAAGGCGCCGTTTTCGCCAGTGATAACCTAAATCACTGAACCACGTATGTCTATAATGATGTATGTACTAGACCGTTACATGCGTTCTTTAAGGCACCGTTTCCGCCAATAATATCTTTAATCACCGAACTACGTAGGTCCATAACATCATATCTGATCAGTTGTAGCCAAGAGTATTTCTAGTTTACTCACAATTCTCTTTGCTTTACAACTCATCAAAGCATTATAATTGCTGAAGAACCAAACTCGGCCATCTACCAATCAATCATTTAATTTCACACAATTTCAATCAATTTAGGATAAATTGATAAAATATCAGAGTTAATTCCATTCTATGCAACGTAGAGCCCAAATAAATAAATGGACTGCACCACGACAATCAGTACGAAATTTCGGTCGTCAGCTATCCTTGCCTAATTTACGAAAAATAAATAAATACTAAAAATCCAATTTAGGCCTGTAATGCCTTATTGAAGCCCGATAAGGGTCGGGAAAAATCCCGAGATGCATTCACTAAATAGTATAGACCATCCTTGAGCTAATTACACTAACCACCTAATTAATATGCAATGCAATTAACTAATAATCACTAATCAATTCTAATCTAACCACATAATCCTACTTATAAACACTAAGCAACCCTTAAGCATAATTAGTCTACTAAGCAATGATTAGTGAGATTACTCACCGGAATTTTGCACAAGTCAGTTCAAACCGATGGGGATGACATGAGGGTTGTTTCTTCCTAAAGCGGGCCTTAGGTTCGGGGCCTAAAACACCTCAAAACGGGGTTTGAACAGCGCTAGAAACCCACTTTTCCAACTGCTGTTCTTGGCTCGTCGAAGCTAGTTCGGTGGTTGAGATGGCGAGGCAAGGCTAGCGGAGGGTGAGCAGAGCTCTGGCGAGGTCGAACGATGGCCGGACGAAGCTAGACGGTGGCCAAACAACTCCGGCTTGGCTGCTGGACAGCGACAGCTACTTGGATGACGATTGAAATGGCGTGAGGGAGACGGACGGCAGCTCAATGGTGGTGGTCCACGTGTGAACGGCGGAACGGTGGGTGGCTTGCTGCTCCGACTCCAAGTGACGATGGCTACTGCTTCTGCTTTTGCTCTGCTAGTTCACGTGAACAGGAGGAAGGAGAGAGAGAGAGAGGGTTGTCCACGAGAGAGTGAGGGAGAGCTAAGAGAGAGAGAGAGAGAGAGTTGAAAAGTCAAAGAAAGTGGACGAAGCAAAGTTAGAAACGGCAAAGCAGTCGGTGGGGGGCAGGGCTTCGCACGAGGGAAAAGAGAGAGAGAGAGAGAGAGAGAGTGAGAGAAAAAAAAAGTTGCGGCCAAGGGGGGAAGGGAAACGTGCATAAGAAGGAGGAAAGAAAATGGTGTTTAGCCAAAAAGGGCAAAAGAAAATGGGGAGAAAACAAAAGAAAAGAATTTCCTAGAATAAAAAATTCTCATCCCATTTGCTTCTGAATAAGCTCAATGATTCCCAAAATAAAATTTCAAACTAGAGCACTTGGTCCCCACTTGCATTTATCCATCCAATTTCCCTATGGATTTTCTCTCAATTGACTCTCACAAAATCAATTGATGTCTCATTTATCAAATTGATTATTTTCCTCAACCAAGAATCCCTCATGCTTCTCAATTTCACAACCAAAATTAATCCCTAGCTTCAACTGAACGAAAATGGCCTTAAACTGACTTTTTCCCAAAAAGTCTCGATTCTCAGAAAAATTTTCTAAGACTAAGTTATAGGTCATAGAATTTATTGTGACATGAAAAAACCTTCAAGACTTGAATTGGCGGTTAATTTCCATTTGGTGCGTTTTTAATGTGACATAGACTACCAAGTGGTTTTTAGAACTTTTTAAGGCAAATGACCCATGGTTGATTTTCTTCGAACCACAACGAACCCACTTGATTTTAATAATCGAGAAAAGGTACCCAAGAAGGCTTAAAAAATCACCCTCATTCAATAATCATAAATGTAAATGCAGATACCCACAAGCAACAAATATCAAGCGTCTATCTAGCCACTGCCTATTTCCTCACATCTTTGCTTATTGATATACTATAACCTGACAAATACGCTCATGGAGTTACAGAGCATTTACCCTCAACATTCTCCTCAAACAGATAGACAAAACATTTGATCTTTGAAAAAAACATAAGAATATAAAGAGAGGAAAAGCATATGATATTGACTATTGAGTTCCAAAAACTTTGTGCAAGCAGTGTCAGTGACAACTGAGCTAGCAGCGCCGAGGGCGGCTTGGTGAGTGGTGAGAGGCTAGTGGCGAGCAGTGTCAGGGGCTGAGTGAGTAGCTTCGGGGGAGGCTTGGTGAGCAACGTCAAGGGTGACTAGGTGAGCGGCATCGAAGGCAGCTGGGGAAGCAGCTTTTGGGACGACTGGATAAGCAATGTTAGGGGTAGCTGGGCGAGCGGTGAGCATCGTCAAAGGTCGACTGAGCAAGCGGTGTGGGGGGAGCGATGTCCGGGGCGGTTGGGCAAGTAGCGTCAGGGGCGAGTAGTGTTAGGGGTGACTGGGTGTGTAGCATTAGGGGCGGCTGGGCGAGCAACGAGCGGCCTCCACTGGGGGGACAAGCGGTGTCCATAAGTAGCATTGACCACAAGCGATTGAGTGGCGAGGTGAGTGAGGGGTGATGGCATTCAATAGTGGCATTGAGGGCTAGTGGCTAAACAGCGAGGTGAGTGAAGGGTGACGGTGTTGAAGGAGGCAAGGGCTAGGTGAGCACAAGCTGATTGGTGTCTAGTGGCAGGACGAGCGACATCCAATAGTGGTTGAGTGGTGAGGCGAGTGAGGGGTGATGACGTTGAAGGAGGCAAGGGTGAGGTGAGCGCAGGGTGACTAGCGTCCAGCGGTGGGATAAGCGGCATCCAGTGGTGGCATCAAGGGTTAGCGACATCCAGTGGTGGCATCAAGGGTTAGTGGCATCCAGCGGTGGCGTCGAGGGCAAGCAACATCCGACAGTGGTGTCGAGGGCAAGCAGTGTCAGCGACAAGGCAGAGGTAAATGACAGGAGAGGACTTAGAGAACTATGGAGTGAACTAAGGATAATTGATTTAGGGCTTTTTTGATTTGAGGCTTTTTTTGGAACCAGTCTCTTTAAAACTGGGAACCAAACCGGACCGTTTGGTGCAATTATACTTCTGACCCCATCGATTCCACTGAACATATAGCCTTTTTGCTTTATTGTTTATCGAAATATATATTTTTTAGCCCAACTCATAAGGTTTTGAGGGACTACATATATATTGTTTCGAACCTTGCAGCATGCAAATTACTTGCCCGAGGTCCACTCATTCTTGCTACTTCATATAGAAGTTTCACCCATGCATTTCTGCAATGAAATCTTAGGAAGACGATATGATATCAGGTCCATTCTGGCTTCTATAGTAATGGATGATTCTTTACTTTCCTCCTCTGTTTAGCAAAGACCTTCGAATCCTTCCTCACTATTCTCTACCAGGCTCTCGATGCCCCACTCCTTTTCCTTTGGGATGTGGAATACTAAGCCGTTCTCCTTTGGACACTCCTGAGAGTTTTTCTTCCTTCGCATTCTTTCTTTAATTACCTTTTCGACCCTTATGCTTAGTATGATTACCATGATTTTTGGGTTTGCGTGCTTGCCTCAATTGATCTTCTTGTGTGGCTATGCACGAAAGGGAGATTATACCATGGCTTTGAGATTTACTCGTTGTAGTATTACGCTAGATAGTTTGGTTTGTGGCAAGCCATGCCCATGCCATTTCTTACTCCTTGGAGTTTCCTTTTATGAACAAGCAGAAGTATAATCATGATAACTGTTGGTAATTGTGGAAGTGTGTGTTTGATATCTATGAAAGTGAGTGTTTTGTGTAGTACAAATGGAAGGGAAGGAGCTTACAGTGTTGGTTTGTTGCGCTTCACCCTTTGTATTTAAAAGGAAGCTTCACCAACTTATGGCCCACAGTCTTTGATTTCTAGTAGATTTTTTACAATTTTTTTTTTTTTTTGCTTTAACAATAGACTCTCTAAGACAATTATATCTATCATTTGCAGAGATAATAATATGGACTCTTCTAACACATAATCAGTGGACTCTTGATTCTTCCTTTGCTACCTAAGTCTATATTTCTTTTCTACAATTTTTCTTGACTTCTCTAGCTAATGTCTATCTTGAAGTTTCTAGAAATTGGATCAATCATTTAACACTCCTCCTTGATCTAGTTTCGTGTTACACCAAGCATATTCTACAATGTCTCAAACTTGGCTAGTGCTAGCGTGTTAGTGATTATGTCCGTTATTTGATCCTCGGTCTTGCAATATTTGAGCTCAATCTCTTTGTTGTTTTGCACTTCTCATATGTAGTGATATTTGATGTCAATATGTTTGGTTCTTTCATGGAATACTAGAGTCTTTGATATAGCAATCACGAACGTATTGTCGCAAAGTGTCAGAGGTGATTCCATCTACGTTTTTTCCAATGTCTTCTAGAATTCTTCGAAGCCATATTACTTGACTAGTAGTCATAGCAAAAGCGATGTATTAAGCTTCTACAGTCAATTGTACCACTGAGCCTTGTTTTTTTTATACCCACAATAATATTTCAGAACCCAGTGTGAATGCATAGCCAATAGTACTCCTCTTATCATCAATTGAACCTGCCCCATCACTATCAGTGTAGCCATTGAGCTTGGCATTTGCACTTTGCTGATACCAAATGTGACATATTGAATCTTCGACCCTATCTCGATAATATGAATTGGGCTTTTCATCAACACATCTATGGTCCTTTTTTTATGAGCTGATCACTCACGAGTTGACTAACCTATTAGGCGAAGCCTTTAAGGGATATAAACGCAACAGACTTGAAAATTCAATCAGAAATCAACTACTTAACCATGATAATCGGCAAGGGTCAATACAACACCATTATAATCGACTAGCGATTGAATATAGGTCGATTCGACGAAAACACGCAATTGAATTGTGGATCATTCCACAATATTGCGAAATTCACATCGAACGGCACTAACCTGGTTTTCTATCGATTTTGTACTCGGTACATGTAATTGAAACCTTGCAATTTTTACGACAATCGAGAGTCGCCGACGAGTCGAAGATGCACAAACATGGATCAAAATTATCAACCATGGGGCGAACTCATTAAAATCCTTAAAAGCTACCCGATTGGTTAGATTGTACCAAAATCGCATTCGGTCGATTTTAACCACAAAATTGAATTCGATTTCGGGAATCAAACATTCGAGTATGTCATGATTTATTTTGAGATCCCATCTTTTGAAGATATTTCGTCGAGCCTGGGATTTTTGCGGAAAAATCAAAATTAGAGAAAAGAAATCAAGAGAAATTCGGATGGGCAGAATTAAGAGACTTTTTGGCCTTCAAAATGGATTAATTGGTGAAGGAAATGCAAGGAAATTCGTATGGGCACGTTTATTGGCAATTTTGGCCACCAATTTGAAGTAATTTGTGAAGAATTGGAGGGAAATTCGTAGGGGCTGCTATCATGAGATCCTTGGTCACCAAATTGGCTTTGTTTGTGAAGGAAATGAGGGAAAATTGGCCATTGGCTTATGCTTGGACTTGGATGGCTGAAGACTTTTGTGGTTTGTACTCAAGTGCCAAGATATTTGGCTTGGATGGCCATTGGCTCTTGATTTGACTCTCAAGCCCCCTTATTCCCCCTCCTTCCCTCCTTGCTTTGCGCAACCAACCCCCCCGTAAAACAGCTTATGCTGCTTCTTCTTCTTTAGCTTCTTCAATCTCCATTTCCTTGCTGCAACACAGAACCAAGCCAGTACAACTAGCCCCCATCAAACTAACCAGCCTGCCTTTCTCGTCCAACGTCCGTCCACCGTTCGCCAACCTCTAGCTCGTCGAGCCAACTATCCCTCATCCGAACCCCAGCCCCGCGTCGCTAGTTCGTCCCGCCAGCACCTACTCTACCATCCGCCGTTCAACCATCCAACTCCATCCATTGCTGCCACTAGCCGTCCACCTTGCCCGTCCCCGCATTGTCAGCTGAGCCTAGTCGCACCTTAGCCAACTTCCAGCAGAACCAAAGCTCAGCAGTAGCTGAGACTTGGTTGGCCATTTTCAGCCTTGTCCGGCCCTCCGTTGGAGATGTCGTATGCCTGGGTCTACATCACCTTCGCGCCGCCGTTGCCGTGAACCCGTCACCGCCTTAATCTGGTGAGTTAACACTCTAATCTTGGATTAGGAAGTTAATTGCACTTAGTAGGTGGATTAATGTTAATTAAGAATTAGTAGTTAGTTTAGTTAGTATAACTAAGTTAGTTAGATTAGTTAGTTACCTAGACTAGTTTAGTTAGGTTGTTAGTTAGGTTAATTAGTCAGCCTAACTAGATTAGTTTAGTTAGCTTAATTAGGTTAGTTCGGTTAGATTCATTAGATTAATTAAGTGGATCAGTTTAAATAATTTGTAATTTATTTAATTAATTATAATTAGCATAAATTGTGCTGAAATAGCTGATTTGCAAAATTTTACATTGATCATCGTGATTGCATTTATATGTGAAATTAACTGTTTCATTTATGCAATTGAGTGCTGGATGATCGTTGTGAATTATTATTGCAAAATTTCATTTTATGGGTATTTAATTAAAAAATACTAGGTGTTGATTTTTGACACAAAAATATTTTATGTACTATATAAAATCGTGGATTTTTAAATTGAAAGAGTACCATGTTTATTGGTTCAATTTAAATTATGACCACACACAATTATTTTATGAGGAATTTTTAATATGAAGAAAATTGGCCAAGTCCATTATTTGAAATTAAGACATTTGAGTGCAAAGCATGATGTTCTTGGCCGAGTATGGATGTGCGTGTGGTTATTATCGGAACTCGTCCTAATGCGTTCATGCGGGACGATGCCTGATTAAGTTCGGATACCCATTGTCAATGGATGCCAGTCACAGTGGAGGCTAGGCTGATGCTCATTTATAGAATGCCATCTAGTTGTAGACGTTGCCGTGCCCAATGGAGTGGGACGATGCCCGGTTATGTCGGATGATCACCGATTGTTGATTTGGCCGTGGTCATTGGGTTGTAAATAACTAACACACGCTTGAGTGAATGAGATAGCAGCGCCTGATTATAGGAAAAAATTGTGTGGCACAGAATGAGATATGTCATAATGGTTTGGCCTTATAATCAGGACCCATGTAATTGTTTGAGAATAAATTGATGTGTTCTAATTATTGATTATGTTTGTTGTATGCATATAATATATATGATGAGCTAATGTGCAAGAAGGTGCTGAGACAGGGTAAGTTGTGTATGTCGCCTGTTTAGGCTGTCTCTGAGTGAATTCTCATCCTAATCGAGGTTTAGGATGTAGACTCACTGAGATTTATCTCACCCCGTCATGGTTTAAAATTTTCACATCCTTAGATGGAGGTTCATCACGTCTGTTTTGGGTGTTCACGAGAGGTGGAGACCGAGATGACCTTTCTCCCTATCCACGGGACCACTTGGACTCATGAGCTCGTAGTGACCACTTTTTAGGTCGATGAGGGCCTACCTCACTTAGTACCTCATCGCTTTAAAGCGTGGTTCTGTAATAGGCCTAACGGGCTTCGGGAGGGTCCTTTGGAGGGTCTTGAAGGGCTTGCCATCGATACTGAGTATGAGGAGGTACTTGGCCCCATGGATATCGATATACTAGATGATATCATGGCGACCTTAGGGCTTGAGGCTGAAGGGTCCAGAGTAGAGGTAGCCGATCCTTTGGACATCGACATCCCTAATGGTGTCATAATGGACCCGAATCCCAAGTAGGTAGGGTCTAGGGTAGAATTGACTTAGGGCGCATTTAGTAACGATTTTGTTCCTGAGAGTAGATTCTGATTAGAAATTATTATTTTTTATTATGTTCCCAAGAACATATTCTAAACATTTTCAACCATTTGGTAATTATCCAAAATTTCTAATTCTAGAATAAAATTGTGTTTGGTACTGTACTAATTGATTCTATTCCAAATCAATTTCTTTTAATTTTTAAATAATTTTTATACTTTTATACTTTTTTCCTTTTCCTTTTCTTTTTCTTTTCTTTTTTTCTTTTTTCTCCTAATCTTCTTCTTTTTTAGGCCGATTGCTGGTCCAACGACCAGCCAGATGAGGGCCGGCGACCTCACCAGAGCGCCGCCGACCCTTGGCAAGGCCAGCCGTCGTCGGCCAAGCATTGCTGACATCTGGGCGAGGCTCGGCCAACCCTCGCCCAAACCCACCGAGGCTCGGCCTTGCTAGATCTGGCGAGGTCGTGTCACACCTCGATCCCGAGGCACGCACCCATTCCTCATTTTGGTCGATTAATAGTGACGTCCCATGATGCATCGCCGACCCTTTCATTTTAATGCGCATGTAGAAGCAAATAAAAATCCCTAGACAATAAAATAATGGGATAAAAAAGTAGGGCTATATTTTCACTACACTTTTATACAAGCAAACCTCATATTATATATTACAATTCTATTAACAAGTCAGATCTATCACATCAGATCACACCTTAGAGTTTATAAAACAGGGTAGGGGTTTCAATCCTTATTTGGGTCATACTCCAAACCATCCTCGGGATCCTCCTTTTTGGGTTCTTCTTCCTCAGGTTCCTCCTCCTCAGGTTCTTCCTCATCAAGTTCCTCCTCCAGGTTCTCTTCTGAGTACACCTCTTCTTGCTCGATCTCTCATTCTTCCACGCTCCAGCTGGAGTCTACTGCTGATGGCTTGGGAGAGTCGAGGCCACTCTTGAGCTTAGGGTCTTTGGCATCGGTCACCACTCCGTCCTTGAGATCCGTAGTCCCTTCTCCGAATGCTACCTCTAAGACGAACATAGGCACATCACCTTTCAATACTGGACCCTCTCTCTGCTCGTCATGGTAGTGACGATACCCTGACCTATACTTGTGCAGCCTTAAGGCATCTCTACCAACATCAATGCAAACGGTTGATTTTATCAAAACGTACTATAAACTTTCCGGGTGGGGGTATATCGAGAAGTGATACCCTATCTTGGTGATCTCCTCGGGTATACCAAAATGCATAGGAGGACGAGGAGGTGAAGGTGCTATCATCTAAAGACCTGAAATGTTGTCCGACAACTGGGATGAGACTACGTCTCAGCAAATTCTACCTCCTAAAACCCGATTAAGAAGCAAATACACCTTAAAGCTGCCTCAGTTCCTTTCTACAAGTCAGTATATATTAGATATACAGAAATTACATCAATTCACCTCATCAGATCAAATCATTGATCAATCGACCTAGTTGAGTACATGTCAAACAAACCATTTCCCGATCATCTCAATTAATACTATCTATTAGTCCGATCTTACCTAGGATTGCTTATTATAAATTGATAATAGATAGTATAGTTCACTAAAAGCTACCTCAAATACTAAGATAATATACTATATATATATATATATATGCTCGCTAAGAGCTACCTTAATTTCTGATATAGTATATTATGTATGCTGGCTAATAGCTACCTTAATTTCTGATATAGTATATTATATGTGCTCACCAGAAGCTGCCAGATCCATTGATCCACTACTTTAATATGCTCACCAAAAGCTGCCAGATCCATTAATCTACTAATCTAATATATGCTCACCAGAAGCTGTCAGATCCATTGATCCGTTATTCTATATATGCTCACCGGAAGTTGCCAGCCACACTTTCATAATATGCTGATAAATGTATATATGCTTGCCAGAAGCTGCCACTCATACTTTCATAGCATGCCGATAATTGATAATTTAATCAATTCACCATTTTTATCCTTCTCGATAAAAATACCCATGCGTTGGTACATGATCAACCTTAGCCAAAATATAAGATTTTCACTTTTGAACCTCCCACTATTTTCAGCAGTCCTAAAATAGATTTTTGGTGCTGTAGACTGACACCTGGTAATTTTCCACTTAATTACAAAATTTAATCAAATTTCTAAAATAAATACCCACAACCATTAAATTCACTCAATTTGCACAATCAAGCACTCAATTAAATAAACAGAGAGTACCACTAAAATCAGCATGAAATTCCGGTCGTTAGCTATCCCAGCCTAATTTATGGAAAATAATTAATTAATTAAATAAATACAAATATATTAAATAAATAGCAATAAATTCAATTTAGGCCCATAATGCCTAATTGGAAGTTGAGACGAGCCTGGAAAATTACTAAGACTCTTTCAATAAATACTAGGATCTATTTCTTTGCTAATTACACCAAACATTTGCCTAACATACATCGGTAAGTCTCTAATTTAATTAATCTAATTTAATCTATCCGCCTAATTGCACTTAATTAAATCTAATCAACCCTTAAGCATTATTAGCCTATTAATTAGGGATTAGTGAGCAAAACTCACTTGATTAACGAACAGGTCGGATCAAACCGATGGAAACGTCGCGAGGGTCGCTTTTCCTCGAAGTGAGCCTAGGTTTCGAGGCTCGGAAGCACCTCAAAATGGGCCTAACAGCCACTGTGAAACCCACAAAACTTTTGTTATGTTCTTGCTAAAACAGAGAGGAAACAAGTTTGGTTAGGCAAAGCAAGATCAGTGGAAGGCTTGGCGAGGTAACCGGCGGCCGAACGGCAAAGAAATGGGTTAATCGGAGCTCCAGCAAGTGGGTGGTCGGCAACTGATGGCTCCTGGGGTAAAGGGAGGATATGCTGGTGGTTAGAACATGCAAAGGAAGGGTCAGAATTGAGAGAAACTCACGAAAAATGTGAAATAGTGCAGGTGGGTAGGGGACTGATGGATCAGCGACCTGCGGCTTGTGGCGGCCGTACTAGACAGCCGGCGGCTCCGTTCGGGGTGAGGTCAAGCTCTTTGGAATGGTCTGGATGTGCTGGTCACAGTGATGGGTGGATCATTGGCTAATTCATCTGGGAAGACCACTTTCAACTCAGATCTTTAGCGAAAGGTCAGCAAAGGCAAAATTTGGCAGAAGTGAAAATAATGGAGGAAAATGGTCCGGCGGTGGTGGTCTTCAAATAGCAAGAATAGATGGAGAGGAAGGCTGGCTGGTTGGCTTGGAGAGGAAGAGAGAGAGATGGAGTGAGGGACAAGTTTGGCTTTGGTGGGGTCTCCTTGGCCAATTCTTCCAATGCCTTGTCCCATTGACTCTTCCTTAGCCTAGTATGGTCCCTTAGCCCTCCTTCAGCCAACAAGGCCTCCATCTAGAAGCTTATGGTGGTCCAAATATTAAGGGTGGTGGGGGCATACGAAATTCCAAGCAAAATTCTTCAATTGGACACCCGTTCATGCTTAATTCAATCCAATTCAGCCTCAACAAATCCCGTGGACAAGTCCTTGATCCAATCGATATTTTTTCCTCACCTATAAATCCATTTTGCATCCCAATTTTGCAACCAAAAATCATCCCGCCTTTTTCTGGACAAAAACGGTCATATGCCAACTTTTTCCCAAAAAGTCTCGGGTTGCAAAAAAATCTTCTAAGACTGAGTCAACGTTCCTAGAATTTATCGTGACATGACATAATCTTCAATTTTTGAAATCAAACTCGAATTCACGGTTAATTTCTATTCGGCGCGTTTTTGGCGTGACCTAAGCTACCAAGTAATTTTTGGAGATTTTTAGTGCAAATGACCCATGGTCAATTTTCTTCAAGCCACAATAAACCCACTCGACTCATTGCCAACTCTCAGTTGTGGTGAAAATCTCGAGGATTCAAATACAAACATAGGGTACCAAAACGATAGAAGAATCAATCTAGGACCAGTCAAGGAGAATTTTCCAATTTAATGATGTCACCCATGATTAGCCATACATCTTAGTCGAATGGACCTATCTCTAATCTCAAATCGATTTTTAAATGTGTCGTAATGGCCTCTAAAGATGAGCACGGTTGAGAAGTCGATTCCTGGTTGAATTTTCAAGTCTATTGCATTAAAATTCCTTAATGGCTTCCCTAGATAGTCTAATTATCTCGAGAGTGATCAGCTTTGAGAACAGCCCTATAGGCGCATCAATGAAATGCCCAGTTTATTCAGTAGAAAATAGGATTGAAAATCTGGAATGCCACAACCCTTCCCCTCTTATAAAAGTTTTATCCTTGAAATTTAAACATTTACTAATCCTTAAACAAAAAGGTGGGGTATTGTCGTCTCATCTAGTCTCACTTTCTTTGGTTGCTTCTCCAGTCCCGTGGTGTTATCAGACCACTTTGACCGAGAGGACCATCTTGGTACACAAAATCTGTTTTTTCTAATCCACAATCTAAACTGGGCTTTCAACGTATGACACTCTGTCATCCATGTATAATTCTTCAAGATTCAACACATGGACCAGGTCAGGCTCATATGTCCTCAACCTCGACACATGAAAGACGTCATGCATTTGCACCTACCTCAGTAGCAATACAAGACGATTCGTTAGGATCTCGATCCTTTTTAGAATCTCAAAAGGACCTATGTACCTCAATTTCAGTTGTTCCCTCCTTACCAAAGCACAAGGCATCCCTCATTGGTGACAGCTTCCGAAAGATGTAATCACCAATTTTAGAACTCTAAGGCCTTCAATGCTCAATGACACAACATTTTTGGCGGCTCTGAGTGGTCTTTAATCTATTTCTGATCGCGACAATTGCAATCATTGACTGCTCAACTGACTCTGGGCCTGTGATCTTTCCTTCTCTGACCTCATCTCAACAAATTGAAGTTTTGTACACTCTGCTCTGTCCTACTTCAAAAGGAACCATATGACTGTTCTGCTGAAACTGGGAATCCTTGGGTCTAGATCTGATATAAATTCGTCACTGGCACTCCATGCAAATGAACTATCTGACACACATACAATTCTATATGCATATTCAAATCAAGATCTTTCGTATTGTACTGATGTGAGTCGGTTTCATCCATCTATTGACCATTATCCCAATTGAAATTATTACCCCTCTGGTTCCTTGACAAGCTCATCACAAGGTCCATCGTGATGTGCATTCAGCTCCACTCTTGGGTCTCAAGAGGTCACAAGAGTCCTCTCAGCTTACAAAGCTGTGTCTTGATTCTAATCTAAGTATCCGGCTCAGTTCTGAAAGCGACTATAAGATTTGGAAGGTAGCCCATCTCAAATTTGAAAACCAAATCTCGTACTTTCTCAAGTAAAGTCCATTCTTTAATCAACATATGTGCAACTGAAGACTACTACCTCAGCACATCTGTGACTTAATTCGCTTTCTTAGGTTGATACAAAATATCACAACCCTAGTCCTTCAGAATTTCTAATTCACAACGCTGTCTCATATTCAACTCTTTTGAGAGAATATATACTTGAGACTTTGATGGTTTGTGAAGATCTAGAATCTTTCTCCACACAAGTAATGTCTCCAAATCTTCAACGCGAAAATGATTGCTGCGAGTTCCAAGTCATGTGTCAGGTAGTTTAATTCATGAGGTCTCATTGGCAGGACGCTTATGCAATACTCCTATCATGTTGCATCAACACGTAACCCAGTCCTCTGGACGATGCACCACTATAAATCTCATATCCTCCGGGACTAGATGGAATTGTCAGTATAGGTGCAATAGTCAACTTCTACTTAAACTCTTGGAATCTATGATCACACTTGCCTGTCCATACGAATTTTTTCTTCTTCCTTCAAATGTCGAGTCCATGGCGACACTAATGCTGAAATTCCTTCGCCTGAATTCACGTGCCCTAGGAATGCAACACGAGTCAACCAAAACTCGCATTTGCTAAACTTAGCGTCTAATCCATGAGTCCTTAGGGTCTGAAGTACCATCCTCAGATGATTCTCATGCTCCTCAACACTCCTTGAATACATCAGAATATTATTGATGAACATGATCATGGACTGATATAGGTATTTCTCAAATACTCAATTCATCAAATCCATGGCAGTAGCTAGAACGTTCATCAGACCAAATGGCATCATAGTATTCTCATAAAAGCCATATTGAGTACGAAACATTGTTTTCAGTACAACTTCCTTCTTGGTTCTCAACTGACGATATCCTGTCCTTAAGTCGATCTTCGAAAATATTGACGCTCCTTGCAACTGATCAAACAAGTCATCAATCCTCAAGAGTGGATACTTGTTCTTGATCATTACCTGATTTAGTTGCCGATAATTGATGCACAGGCACAACGAACCATCTTTCTTCTATACAAACAGAACCAGTGCTGGTAGTGACAATACCATGACCTATACTCGTGGGGCCTCAAGGCATCTCTACCCACATCAATGCAGACAGTTGATTTTATCAAAATGTACTCTAAACCTTCCAAGTGGGGTGTATTGGGAAGTGATACCCTATCTCAGTGATCTTCTCGGGTATACCAAAATGCATGGGAGGGTGAGGAGGTGGAGTTATTGCTATCTAGGGACTTGAAATGTTGTCCAACATTTGGAATGAGACTACGTCTTAGAAAGTTCTACCCCTTAAGACCTGATTAGGAAGCCAATACACCTTAGGGCTGCCTAAGCACAACACGAGTCAGAAGACTTACCTTAGCCTCAGTTCCTTCCTGCAAGTCAGTAAATATCAGATATACAAGAATCACATCAATTCACCACATTAGATCAAATCAATGATCAATCGACCTAGTCGATTACATGTCAGGCAGACCATTTCCCAGTCATCTCAATTAATATTATCTATAAGTCCAATCATAACTAGGACTACTTATTATAAGCCGATAATAAATAGTATAACTCGCCAAAAGCTACCTCAAATACTGAGCTAATATACTATATATATATATATATATGCTCGCCAAGAGCTACCTCAATTTCTAATATAGTATATTATATATGCTCGCTAGAAGCTGTCAGACACACTTTTATAGTATGCTGAGAATTATATATGCTCACCAGAAGCTGGTAGATGCACTAATTCACTAATCTAATATCCTTGACAGAAGTTGCCAAATCCATTAATCCGCTAATCTAATATATGCTCACTAGAAGCTGCCAGATCTATTGATTCACTATTCTACATATGCTCACCAGAAGTTGCCAGCCAAACTTTCATAGTATGCTGATATATATATATGCTCGCCAAAAGCTACCAGCCATACTTTCATAGCATGCTGGAAATTGATCATTTAATCAATTCACCATTTTCATCCTTCATGATAAAAATACCCATGCGTGAGTACACAGTCGGCCTTAGCCAAAATATAATATTTTCACTTTTGAACCTCCCACTATTTTTAGCAGTCCCAAAATAGATTTTTGACACTGTAGACCGACTCTCGGTAATTTTCTACTTAATTACCAAATTTAATCAAATTTCTCAAATAAATATCCACAACCACTAAATTCACTCAATTTACACAATTAGGCACTCAATTAAATAAAACAGAGAGAACCACTGAAATCAGCACAAAATTCCGATCGTCGACTATCCTAGCCTAATTTTTGAAAAATAATTAATTAATTAATTAATTACAAAAATTATTAAATAAATGCCATAATTCCAATTTAGGCCTGTAATGCCTAATTGGAAGTCGAGACAAGCTTGGAAAATTACCAAGACTGGTTCAATGAATAGTAGGACCTATTTCCTTGCTAACTACACTAAGCATTTACCTAACATGCATCGGTAAGTCTCTAATTTAATTACTATAATCTAATCTATCAACCTAATTGCACTTAATTAAATCTAATCAATCCCTAAGCATCATTAGTCTACTAATAAGGGATTAGTGAGCAAAACTCAGTTAATTAATGAACGGGTGGGATCAAACCGATAGGAACATTGCGGGGGTCGCTTTTCCTCAAAGCGAGCCTAGGTTTCGAGGTGAGGAAGCACCTCAAAACAGGCCTAACAACCATTGTCAAACCCACAAAACTTATGTTCTGTTCTTGCTGAAATAGAGAGGAAACAAGCTCGGTTAGGCAATTGGAACATTGGGAGTTGATGTTCGCTTTATTGTAGGCATTAACCGCAGAGGTTTTGTCCAAAATTATCGTAATTATTAATTTGATCCGTAAGACATCAGATCATTTTTATAGTTATTAATTTGATCCGTAAGACTTCGGATCGGATTTTTAATTATTTTGAACTTTAGGTTGTGATGTTTAGGGTTGAAATAACAGTTAATTTAACCCGTGAGACAATGGATTATTTTTTGGTTATTTTAATTCTCATTTGATGAATATCTTGATTATTTAGATATAGTTGCTTATCTTGGAAAAACACTAAAAAAACATAAATAAATAAAAAATCAAATCTTGCATCGGAGTGTGTTAGTAAATTAAGATTGCTTTTTTTAGGATTGCACTTTTAGATGATTTTTGGATTAAATTAGGATTGATTTTTTTAGATAAGACTCTTAAATAATGTTTGCACATTTAGATAATCTCATTTTTCTTGGAAATTAGTTTTCTAAGATAGGATAGGGTTTAAGTCAAATTAATCCCTAAAATAAATTAAAAATTTATTCATTTTAGATAGTTTAAATAGGGTTTTTATTAATTCCAAATTTCAATAAAAATACAAAAATATTAGACGTTTGTCAAATTAGTTTGCATGTTAGGTTCACTTAATTGGAAATAGTTTGTTAGTAAAATTAGGTCATTTAGTTAGAGTGCATGTTTTAATTTCGAGATAACAAAAACAAAAACAAATTGTTTGCTTTGTGTTTAATTCTTTTAATGCAATTTATTTAATTCATTGAGTGTTTAATGACGGTTGAGTACTTATGTGATCACCCTATTGCATGATAGTGATTTAGGTTAAAATAAATCCAAGTTGCCAGCAAAAATATTTTTGAAAATAAAAAAAAAATGGTACTGAAAGGACATTAGAGAAATCTAATGTAACCAGATCCTCATACCCTTAGTCTCTGGTTTGTAGGAGTAAATAATTCTCCCATTATTTTACTTAGGTGTCTAATCGACCTACCATAAACCGATTAGTGGCGACACCTAACTAATAATCTTTTGCATGCTAAATACTTGAACCTTAAGTCGCGAATTGGTATGGGCTTGGGAGAGCCTAGGCTAACTTAAAAACTTAGTAGTCCATTAGCCTAAACCTAGGTGGTGCACCCGAAATTTAGGTCACAACAATGCTTTTGGATTGTTCCATATGCATTGAGCTTTGTCTTGTAAACCCACTTGATGCCAATGATCTCTTTGTCTTCGGGTTGGTTGATGAGCTCCCAAGTTTCATTTTTCTTGATCATTTTGATTTCTTCCTCCATGGCTTTTTTCCAGACTTTTTCTTTGGATGCTTGTCCATAGTTTTCTGATTCTAAAGGAGCAAAGTTGCATGTGTCGTAAATTCTTCTAAGGGTTTTTACCTTAAGTATTGGAGACTCTAGAGTAGATTCTTCTAGCGTCACTCTTTGAGAAGTTGGTGGAGTTATGTCATGAGTGAAGGAATCCGGTACTTCTCATTCTTCTTGTGACGTTGACTCCTCTTAAGTAAGTGGTGTGTCTGGCAAGGTGATGTACTTCTTCTTGATCTTCTCGTCCTCCCAATTCTAGGCAGCATTCTCATCAAACTCAATGTCTCAACTGATCATGAGCTTCGTAAACCCAATAGCCTTTTGATTGGTCACTGTAACTGAGGAATATTCCTTTTTTTTTTTGTCTTTACATCTAGCTTACTCCTTTTCTGAGCAGGGATGTGGATGTAGCATATGCATCTGAACACCCTGAGGTGCTTTGTTGAAGGCTTCCGTCTGCTCCATGCTTGAACTGGAGTTTTATTTTGGACTGCTTTAGTTGTACACTTTTTAAAGATGTATACGGTTGTGAGACTGCTTTTACCTAGAATGAGTTAAGAAGGCCTTTCTCCTTTAGCATAGACATTGCCATTTCCATGACAATCTTATTCTTTCTTTCCACTACTCCATTTTACTCTAGGGCATAGCCCACAGTTAGTTGATAATGGACTCTTTCATCTTCAAAAAATTTATTGAACTCCTTTGAATTGTATTTCGTGCCTCTGTCGCTCCTTAGAACTTTGATTCTTCGGCCACATTGATTCTTGACATGGTTATTGAACTTTCTAAAGATAGAGAAAACTTTTGATCTTTTTTAAAGAAAATATACCCACGCCATTCTTGTGTAATCATCAATGAATAGGATTTAATATTTATTCTGATTAAGTGTGGGGGTTCTCATTGGACCACACACGTCCTTATGAATTAGCTCCAAATGGCTTCTTATCTCTCCATGCACCTCTAGATGGGAAGGACTGCCTTTGTTGTTTTTCAAGGAGGCAACCTTCACAAACATCTGAGATATCTTAAATAGTTGGAATGTCTCTCATTATATTTTTCTGATGGAGGGTTTTTAGCCAAGCAAAGTTGAAGTGGCCAAATCCTCGATGCCATAGCCATGAATCATCAAATTGAGCTTTCATGGCTATATCTTTGACATAATTCCATTGAATAGGAAAATTTTTATTCTCCATCTTAACAGAGGCAATGATATTTTTATATTTATCACAAATAATGCAAGCATCTCCTCTAAAGTATAGAGAATACCCACTTTGTATCATTTGGCCCACGCTCAAGAGATTTTGGGTAAGACTGGGGACCAGATATACATTATGAATATAATTTGGGCCTTTATTTGTTTCCATGGCGATGGTGCATTTTCCTTTTACATCTACTAATGCACCATTGCCCAATTTTACATGGGATTTCACCGACTTATCAATATCAATGAATATAGATTCGTCCCCGTCATATGATTGCTACACCCACTATCAATGTATCATGTTTCATTTTTATTATCATTTGCCGTCTGGTCTGCATAAAATGTGTTCTCTTCACTTTCTTTTTTTGTCTACATAGTTTGCTCAATTATTTGTTTTCGAGCAACAATCTTTTTCTACGTGGCCATATCCTTTACAAATGAGGCATTTTTAAAACCAACAATCCTTCTCTATATGATTTGTTTTCTTGCAAATACCACAAGGTGGATAATTTTCCTTTTGTGTAGTTTCTCCCCCTCTTTTGTTTTTCCATGAGCTCCTTCCACCATTTTTAGATTGATAAGATTGTATATTTACTTTAGATTGCAAGGCACTTTCAATTGAATCTTCATCTTGTGCCATTAGTCTTTTCTCATGTGCTTAGAGAAAGGCAATTAATTCACTCACTGATAGGGTCATCAAGTCCTTAGTTCCTTCTATAGTTGTGACTATGGGGTTGTATTTTTCAGTAAGTGACACCAATATTTTCTCAATAACCATTTGATCAGTTATCACATCTTCATAGGCTCTCATTTGATTAACTAGTTCCTTTAATTTTTCACAATATTTTTGGACGGTTTCATAGTTTTTCATTTTAGAATTCTCAAAATCTCTTCTCAGAGTTTGAAGACAAATAGTGCGTACCTTTTATGATCCTTAGAATTCTTCTCGTAGTATTTCCCAAGCCCCTTTTGTAGTCTTCACTCCAATTATTCTTGGAAATACCATTCCTGTGAGTGCTTGTTGAATAAAGTATAGTGCCCTTGCATCCTTTTGTAGTTAATCTTTCATAACACTTGCTCCTTCTTGCGGAGCCTCGCAACCTTTTTCCTCGATGTCCCTTAAGTCTTGAGCCATCAAGAATGTAGTCATTTTTATGCTCCAAAAGTCATAGTTGTTCCCATCAAAGATGGGAATGGGAAATGAGGATGAGATAGAGTTGGTCATGGTTTAGGCGTCGATTATTTGGAAAAGATAGTTTTAGGGATGGGTAGGTAGGACAAACGCCCAATACCAACCAAAGATGTGGTTCTGATACCATTGTTGGTAGTTGCGGAAGCGTGCGTTTGATGCATGTGGAAGTGAGTGTTTTGTGTATGAACTATCAATAGAACAACAAAACTAAGAGCAATGTAGGTAAGAAATGATTAGGCAAAGTAACAATAAGAATGTGTAAAAGAGAGTGGTGGCAAGGGAGCACAAGTGAACAAAAAGAAAACTTTTGTTATTTAGTTGTAGTACAAAGGGACGGGAAAGGAGCTTTACCCCGTTGGTCTGCTTGGCTCCACCCTTCATATTTATAAGAAAACTTCACCGACTTATGCCCCACAATCTTTGACTTCTAGCAGATTTCTTTCCTCGCTGTCCACTTGGGCCGTCACACTCCCCCCGAC
Source organism: Eucalyptus melliodora (assembly GCA_004368105.4). NCBI lineage: Eukaryota > Viridiplantae > Streptophyta > Magnoliopsida > Myrtales > Myrtaceae > Eucalyptus > Eucalyptus melliodora. Next base: position 15,618,109 of record CM023402.3, read on the forward strand.
ATTGAGTCCTACTTAATACGTGTCCACATATTAGAAGGATCTAAGCCTTATAAACTAACTCCAGGACTTTCCACTAAGTGATGTGGGACAGGAGACGCGCCCCGCTCTTGGGCTGTCACAATATAAAAACCCCTTTGTATCCCAAAAAGAACCCTCTTAAATAGAGTTGCTCTTTTTAATTCCTGTAGTTTCATAATGCCGAAACTCTTTCTGCTCTTTAGAGTCTCCAACATGCTTAGTGCACCAATCATGTCACAGCTTTATGGCGGGATTAAATTCCCTTTCAATTTTCAATCGATAGCTTCCTCACTCTGTTTCCACTTCTTCACGAACCTCAGCTAGTGGGCTGAATCAGTTACTTAAGAAGGCCTATTTATACCTGGTGAGTCGGGTCATTGCAGAGCATACCGCGGTTTCTTGCCACTCCAGCTGTATTATAATGGCAAAGCCGTTTTCAATCCTCTGCCAGCATTCATGCTGCAACATCCTTAAAGCATTTCGAGGATCTTCAACAGTACGAAGACAAAGGACGGCTGTCCCTATCTTTCATGGATCACAACTCTGAAAACGACCATATCAGCTTGGGTCCCCATTTCAAATCGGTGCCTCCTTCATCCATATTCACAAAATGCTTTCCTTGTCATTATAAAGAAGTATTGCCCATCAATCGAGAATCTGTTTGTGCTTACGCTTGGTCTGCTCCTAATTATCCATTCAATTCACATCCTTCTTTTGACAAATAGTTCTTTCGGTGGTATAAGAGAATGAAGAAAGAAATGTTGGGCTTTTGGCATGAGGCTAGAATTGATGAGGCCTTGATGTTTTGCTGTATGTCCATCGATCCTCTTGAATACGGCCTTATTGGCAGCCTCTGATGTTTATGGTCACCTTCATCTCACTGTTTTTTTTTTCCAACTGGTCTGGTAACTATTACTCTTTTGGATGTATGGTCATTGACTGGCCTTTCTCCTTTTACGGAGTTCCATGATCGGAAATTGCAAACTTGTCCATATTTCCATGACTCACCGTGTTTTGGTCTTCCTTATAATGAATTTATGAATAAGTCTGCTAGATCCAACGGGCTAGTTTCTTCCAAGGAGCATGTTGCCTTCCTTCTATGCTGGCTTTTCTGTTACATTTTTTGCCTTCCCTCTTTGACTGTGTCCCAAGGGTCCATCGATATTGCTTACACAATTTCTAATGGCTTTGATGTTGGTCTAGGGTGCATGACTTTGCTGCACTGTATCGAGGCCTTACATCTCACACCCCGATTCACAAGAAGAAGGGCATGACACGGTCGTCCTTTTTCCAAAGGACGTAGCCTCAACATAACCAAAATTTCAACCCGATATCAACATATATACATCCACATATATATATTTGACAAAACAGGGCAACCGGTTACAATATCATAGTATATCTATAATCCACAAACATCAAAACATAAACCTTTTACAAAGACTAACTTACAAACTTATGAACTATGCATAAGCCATACCCAAAATTTCCACCAAAAAAGTCCTCCCCGAACGAATGCTCACGCCTATTCGTGACTCGCTGAAGAACCTAAAGAACAAGTAGATGAGAGGAGTGAGCTACCACGGCTCAGTGAGTAACATATTTCTTCTAAGCGGATCGAGAAATCACTATGCACATTTTAAAACGCAAACATAACTCACTTTATCATAATACCAAATCATAATTCAAATATCGAAAGCACCAATGGTCGAGTCCATTAGTCAATCTCGTAAAACATGCATCAATGGTCTATTCCATTGATTAATCTCATTAACTCACATCGATGGTCCATTCCATCGACCAAACTCAAATCACATGTCAATGGTCCACTCCATTGACCAATTCATGCTCAAATGTCTAACCATGGTCACGCGTAACACCCGTGACAAAACGACCAAGATTCCCCCCTTGGCAAGGTCTCCACATATTATTAGCGGGTGGCTCGGCCCACAAGGATATCCTAGAATAGTATGCGCATACCCACATCCCTCAGGGTCCATAGAGACATTGAGCACCAACCATTAATCACAACATCCAGTAATTCCAACATTAGAAAGGAAGTCATGTCACAACTCAAAATTTGATAAATAAATATCAAAGCATTCTTCGATTCTTGCATAAAGAATTTCACAAACTATTTTCGAGCAACCATCCCAACCGAAATCGAAATATAACTCTTTTCAAACAAGAAAAATGGCAGTAATAACTCGATCCCGTTTTATGCAACAAGATATGCTTTTTATCAACTCACGGATTATATAATCCATCACGTTTTTCAAAATATGAGTTTAAAATACAAAGAAGAAATAGTGTCACTCACCTGGGAAAAGCCAAAAATCAACTACGACGCTCACACAAACCGACGCATTCGGATTCCTAACAATTAATGGAAAAATATCAAAAAGACGAGTAAAAAAAATGATATTCTTATAACGACTCGCCTATACTAGGCCTATTAGTCGATAAATGACACCTACGCGTCCCAAAAGTTCACAATTTAGCATAAACCCATCATTTTTAGCTAGGCGCGGCCCATGCGCCAACTTCGTCACGCCATAACTTCCTCCACAAAATTATGTTTCAAGTCGTCTTATAGTCTTTAGAAAGCTCTCTTAACGTACAACAACAACCCCAACTCAGCCGCCCCAGAACAGTGCCGAAAATAACAAAAAAAGAGACTCGAACCACTGTTCGCTACAGTACTAGATTGCGCCTCCAACTTAAAAATTCCGTTCCGAACAAACCGCAAGCTCAAATCATGATCCGAAAGATGCTAAAGCTTTACAACATCCCAAAGTACCATTTTAAAAAATTTACAGCTTAACGACTCAAAAATTGGGCTTCGCCACACAAATACCCATGAAATCCGAATTTCGAGCCCTAATTGCGGCAATTGCTTCAAGCAAGTGATTAAAGGCTTCAATTTCTTACCGGCCTTGCAAAACACACTTGAGTCAGCTTGATAGGGCGTCCGGGTCACGAGCATGCCAAAATTTTTCCCTTTTCCCTTTTTCCTTTCTCTTCCTTCTCTCTTCTCCCCTGTTTTGCGTTTCCCCTGCTTCTGCCGATATTCTCCTCTTTCTCTCCCTCTTTCTCTCTTTTTAAAGCCCCACCGAAGCTTCTTCCACTTTCCTTCAGCCTTCCTTTTTTGACTTTTCAACATTTTCTTTTTTTTTCTCTTCTTTTATTTTCTTTTCTTGGTTTAAAGCCCATATATTACATTCTCCCCTCCTAAAAAAAAAAATTCGTCCTCGAAATTTACAAGTACGTCAATTTTGAAAGAAGTGAGGGTATTTGCGCCTTGCCTCTTCCTCGAGTTCCCAAGTGGCCTCTCTTTCCGTGTGATTTTGCCATTGGATCTTCACATAAGGAATAGTGCGTCGTCGCAACACTTGATCCTTTTTATCGATAATACGAATGGGCTGCTCTTCGTACATTAAGTTTTCTCTCAAGTTCAATGGTGTAAAATCCAATACGTGATCAGGATTTGGCACATATTTCCGTAATAACGATACATGAAACACATTATGGACTCCGGATAATGCTAGAGGTAAAGCTAGCTTATAAGCAACTTCACCAATCTTTTCTAATATAAAAAATGGTCCCATGTACCTTGGGCTTAATTTACCACACGTGCCAAATCTCATGATGCCTTTCATAGGAGAAACCTTTAAGAATACATGGTCTCCTACATTAAATTCTACTTTGCGCCTCTTAAGGTCCGCATAACTTTTCTGACGGCTTTGTGCTATTTTCAAACGCTCTCGAATGAGTCTGATTTTCTCTTTTGATTGTTGTATGAATTTAGGGCCGGTTAATCTTTTCTCAACAACATCATCCCAGCAAACAGGAGTCCTACATTTACGCCCATATAAAGTTTCAAAAGGAGCCATTTTAATACTAGAATGATAGCTGTTATTATATGAAAACTCTGCCAAGTGTAAATGTTCATCCCACGAACCACCAAAGTCAATAACGCAAGATCGTAGCATATCCTCTAATGTCTGAATAGTTCTTTCTGACTGGCCATCCATTTGTGGATGAAAAGCTGTGCTAAAGTTGAGTTGAGTACCTAACGCCCCTTGTAAACTCTTCTAAAAGTTGGACACAAACTTGGGATCTCTATCAGAAACAATACTCACTGGAACTCCATGAAGTCTCACTATCTCATTGACGTATCGCTTCGCCATGTCTTCAAGTGAAAGACCAAATCGATAAGACAAAAAGTGTGCAGATTTAGTCAATCGATCAACAATCACCCATATGGCATTCTTACCACTAGGCGTCCTCAGTAAGCCAACGATGAAATCCATGGTAATATGCTCCCACTTCCATTTAGGTACTTCAAGTGGGTGTAGCTGGCCACCTGGTTTCTGATGCTCAATTTTCACTTGCTGGCAAACTAGGCATTGGTCGAAAAACTTCACAATATCTTTCTTCATATTGATCCACCAAAAATTTCCTCTCAAATCCCTGTACATCTTGGTACTCCCCGGATGAATCGAGAATCTAGTGTTATGAGCTTCTTGTAATATCTCCTTTTTCAATTATGAATCATTGGGAACACATAATCGACCACGAAACCTCAATGACCCATCTACATGGATACTAAAGTCATCTTGTTTCCCAGTTTCTACGCCTTCTTTGATCTTCTCCAATTGAGGATCTTCATTTTGTTTAGCCTTGATTTTGTCAATCAATGTCGGTTGTACTCAGATATTAGCTAATTGAACACCAAGCCGATGGACCAAAACCTCCAGGTCCAGCTTTCTCATATCTTCAAGAATAGGCTTTTGAGAAGTGAGCAATGCTGCCATATTTCCAAAGGATTTGCGACTCAAGGCATCGGCTACCACGTTAGCTTTACCTAGATGGTAATTGATGGATAAATCATAATCTTTCAGAAGTTCTAGCCATCTCCTCTGCCTCATGTTAAGTTCTTTTTGAGTAAAAATATATTTTAAACTCTTGTGATCGGTAAAGACTTCACATTTTTCACCATACAAGTAGTGCCGCCATATTTTTAATGCAAACACAACCGCCGCCAACTCTAGATCGTGAGTAGGATAGTTCTTCTCATGAGCCTTCAACTGTCTAGAGGTATATGCCACAACTTTACCATCTTGCATAAGAACACAACCTAAACCTTCCTTAGATGCATCGCAATAAATTGTAAAGCCACCAATTCCTGAAGGCAAAGTTAATATAGGAGCTGACACCAATCACCTCTTCAACTCTTGGAAACTACATTCACATTGATCTGACCACACAAATTTAACTCCCTTATGAGTTAGGCGAGTAAGTGGACTGGCAATTTTTGAAAACCCTTCTATAAATCTCCTGTAATAACCTGCTAGCCCAAGAAAACTTCTTACCTCGGTGACATTGGTAGGGCGATTCCATTGAACAACTGCTTCAACTTTCTTTGGATCAACTGAGATACCATCCTTTGATATTACATGACCCAGGAATTCTATATGATCAAGCCAGAAGGCACACTTACTAAATTTAGCATACGACTTCTTTTCACGCAAAGTTTGTAAAACAACTCTCAAGTGTTGTTCATGTTCTCCCAAACTCCTCGAATACACCAAAATATCATCGATGAATACCACAATAAATCTGTTAAGAAATTGCCTGAATACCCTATTCATCAAATCCATGAAAGCCGCAGGTGCATTCATTAACCCAAAAGGCATGATATTTTGATAACCAATCCATCCCTAGAATAACATCGAAATCTCGTATATCTAACTCCACCAAATCCACAAGCAATGGTACATCATCAATTCGCAACAAACAATTCTTGAACACACGATTAGCAATCAAGAAATCACCAGTGGGAGTATCGATACACAATTCATAATTTAGAAGCTCAGGCCACATATCAAGTTTCCTTGCAAAGTTAATGGAAGTAAAGGAATGCGTGGCACCAGGATCAAACAATACATAAGCAAGTTGTGAGGCAATAGAAATATTACCTGCAACAACTGTATTAGAAGCCGTTGCATCCTCTCCTGTCATCGTAAAAACTTTTCCAGTCATCCTTTGCCTTTGCTAGCCTTCCTATGGCTTATCAACTGGAGGTGCAGTCTTCCTCATAGAACAATTATAGGCTCGATGTCCAGGTTGTCCACATACAAAACATACTCTACTATCTCCAGGGGCATTCTTCTATGTTGGACAATCACGTGCCATATGTCCCATTTTTCCACAAGTGAAACATGCACCTCTCTTGTGGTAACAAGGACCGTTATGTCGTTTCCCACATGTAGTACAAAGGCTTGGATTATTCTGAATTCTGGGCTTTCCTGGCTGATTAAAAGCTTTCCTCTTTCCGCTGCCACCAGGGCCGCTATCCTGATAGTCAGTGAATCTCAACTTCTGATGCTGAGGTACGCCTTGCACATCTCGCTCCAGAATCTTTTGTTCCACTCTGATCGCTCATTCCAGCACGTCTTTATAAGATGTCAATGCTAGAGGTGTGAGTGCCGAACCAATTTCATACCGGAGCCCCCTCTGAAAGTGATCAGCTTTATCTTGCTCATTAGACACATATTGGTTAGCAAATCTACTCATTTGATTAAAGCGGGCTGCATACTCCAAAACCGTGGAGTTACCTTGAGATATGTGTATAAAATCTCTCTTCATTTTTGTCTGAAATGACAATGGGAAGAATTGGGCATTGAAAGCCTGCTTAAAGTTCTCCCAAGCTATAGCACCACCCTTATCTCCGAGAGCTGGCCTCATTCCCTCCCACCAATGCTCTGCCTCACCTTCTAAGTATCGAGAAGCAAAAATAACTTTCTTATCTTTAGGAACACCTTCAGCTTCAAAGATCCCTTCAATCTTTCTAGTCCATTGCTCAGCTGCAAGAGGATCGGCTTTCCCATCATAAGTGGGTGGTTTCGCCTTTCTAAATTGCGCAAAGGTGTATGAGCCAGTTGCTCCATCTCCACTCAATTCCTTTGCTTGACGATACCAATGAATCATGGCTTGCTCAAAGTCACTCGGGGGAAACGACCGTTGGTTAACTTCCATGACTTCATGTGAGTTAGGACTTTCATCACGCCGATCCTCCCGTCTCCTCCTTAGAGACGCACCTCGAGAAGCTTGAGGCGTGTCTCTAGCATCAGGGGCTACAACTTGCTTGCCTTTATTATTTCTACAAAGCGAAGCAAGTGTCAGCGAGTCATGCATGATCACCTGAATCCAAGGACAGAGCTACAACTTAATATCTAAAAGGTTAACGCATTAAAAAAAAAATCTATCACACAATCTCACATCGTCCCATATCTACCTAAACAAATCAAAACCTAAGCTCTGATACCAAAAAATGTCACACCCCGATTCACAAGAAGAAGGGCATGACACGGCCGTCCTTTTTCCAAAGGACGCAGCCTCAACGTAACCAAAATTTCAACCCGATATCAACATATATACATCCACATATATATATTTGACAAAACGGGGCAACCGGTTACAATATCATAGTATATCTATAATCCACAAACATCAAAACATAAACCTTTTACAAAGACTAACTTACAAACCTTATGAACTATGCATATGCCGTGCCCAAAATTTCCACCAAAAAGTCCTCCCCGAACGAACACTCACGCCTATTCGTGACTCGCTGAAGAACCTAAAAAACAAGTAGATGAGAGGAGTGAGCTACCACGGCTCAGTGAGTAACACATTTCTTCTAAGCGGATCGAGAAATCACTATGCACATTTTAAAACACAAACATAAGTTACTTTATCATAATACCAAATCATAATTCAAATATCGAAAGCACCAATGGTTGAGTCCATTAGTCAATCTCGTAAAACATGCATCAATGGTCTATTCCATTAATTAATCTCATTAACTCACATCGATGGTCCATTCCATCGACCAAACTCAAATCACATGTCAATGGTCCACTCCATTGACCAATTCATGCTCAAATGTCTAACCATGGTCATGCGTAACGCCCGTGACAAAACGACCAAGATTCCCTCCTTGGCAAGGTCTCCACATGCTATTAGCGGGTGGCTCGGCCCACAAGGATATCCTAGAATAGTATGCACATACCCACACCCCTCAGGATCCATAGAGACATTGAGCACCAACCACTAATCACAACATCCAGTAATTCCAACATCAGAAAGGAAGTCATGTCACAACTCAAAATTTGATAAATAAATATCAAAGCATTCTTCGATTCTTGCATAAAGAATTTCACAAACTATTTTCAAGCAACCATCCCAACCGAAATCGAAATATAACTCTTTTCAAACAAGAAAAATGGCAGTAATAACTCGATCCTGTTTTATGCAACAAGATATGCTTTTTATCAACTCATGGATTATATAATCCATCACGTTTTTCAAAATATGAGTTTAAAATACAAAGAAGAAATAGTGTCACTCACCTGGGAAAAGCCAAAAATCAATTACGACGCTCACACGAACCGACGCATTCGGATTCCTAACAATTAATGGAAAAATATCAAAAAGCCGAGTAAAAAAAATGATATTCTTATAACGACTTGCCCATACTAGGCCTATTAGTCGATAAACGACACCTACGCGTCCCAAAAGTTCACAATTTAGCATAAACCCATCATTTTCAGCTAGGCGCGGCCCATGCGCCAACTTCGTCACGCCATAACTTCCTCCACAAAATTCTGTTTCAAGTCGTCTTATAGTCTTTAGAAAGCTCTCTTAACGTACAACAACAACCCCAACTCAGCCGCCCCAGAACAGTGCCGAAAATAACAAAAAAAGAGACTCGAACCACTGTTCGCTACAGTACTAGATTGCGCCTCCAACTTAAAAATTCCGTTCCGAACAAACCGCAAGCTCAAATCATGATCCGAAAGATGCTATAGCTTTACAACATCCCAAAGTACCATTTTAAAAAATTTACAGCTTAACGACTCAAAAATTGGGCTTCGCCACACAAATACCCATGAAATCCGAATTTCGAGCCCTAATTGCGGCAATTGCTTCAAGCAAGTGATTAAAGGCTTCAATTTCTTACCGGCCTTGCAAAACACACTTGAGTCAGCTTGATGAGGCGTCCGGGTCACGAGCGTGCCAAATTTTTTCCCTTTTCCCTTTTTTCTTTCTCTTCTTTCTCTCTTCTCCCCTGTTTTGCGTTTCCCCTGCTTCTACCGATAATGTCCTCTTTCTCTCCCTCTTTCTCTCTTTTTAAAGCCCAGCCGAAGCTTCTTCCACTTTCCTTCAGCCTTCCTTTTTTGACTTTTCAACATTTTCTTTTTTTTTTACTCTTCTTTTATTTTCTTTTCTTGCTTTAAAGCCCATATATTACATTACAGATGCGCAATCTTCACTTTATAGCTCACATCCTGAACCTTTCTTTGGCCCTTTATAGGTCTTGCATGGATGGCTGCGAATTTACTTCCCTAAGTTGTTCCCTGAAGAGAGAATTCTCCCAACTCACTGGGTTGAAACTCATATCATTTATTGAAGACGAGTTTGGGCTGTGGAAATTCTGCCCTCTACGACCCTCCTGATGGTTTTTCGATCTTCGAATGCGTTCTTAATGTTTTTCCTTTCTTTGCTGAGCTTTAAAAGAAGGCGCCGATAGCTTTGAGTGAGCCCTTCCACTGAACAGTTTGACACCTGTCTATTTTGGACAAGCATTCTTACCCCAACTGACCTGATTTTAGACTTAACCAGTAGATGGAAGTTCTCCTTTGGTTTCGAGGTGTATAATCCGCAATTTTAGTCGCCAATTTGGGCTCACGCAGGGTATCCTTGTAGCACTTGTTTATTCCATGAAGTTTTCCCCTTTCATCTTCTTCTGGACGACAGGACCAGGGGAGAGCCAGTATCGCATGCTACAATGAGGTCACTGATACTATTATGAGGAAATTTGAATTTCTTGATTTCCTTGGGGCCCTGCGTAGTACTGATGTATTCGAGGAACAGTGGAACGAGTATCGACTATCGATCAATCCTATTTCCTTCAAGCGTTAGAGCAGTCTTTTCAGGAATAATTCAATTTCCTTCTAGACTGACGCATCCATTCAGGAGATTTCCTCAAATTGCGCAGGTTCCAGTGGGCACGTCGTCGTGGCATTCATCTAGTGAAAGTAGCGGCTTTACTTGCTAATCTTTCTTCTATATGTACCATTCTCTCATATTCCTCGATGCAGGAAACTCATCAGCATCAGATGGAAGGACAACAAGTGCGATCGATGAGCCGTCTCTCAACCTTGCTGTTTATCCTGCTAGCATCAATCTTGCTAATACCACTCACATTTCTGAGGGTAAAGACGGCTCTCATTATTCACCCTCTCATCCATCGAGTGAAGCATCGCCTTTTAAAGTTTGTGATAGCACCCATGCCAAATGGGCTCGACTCTATAACTTAATAAAGGGTGGTTATGATGACATGTGTGCCTTATTTCGAGGTGGAAATTAAGTCTCACCTTGCTTACTTGACCAACTTACCTTACCCTATGCAGTGCCATGCCTTGGCGTTTGCTGTTGAAGAATTTTTCCTTTCGTTCGACTCCATTTTAGCGATCTACGGGGCAAGGCTGAAGCAAGTCAACGACTTCGAAAAGTTAGAGAAGGACTCGCTTCAGAAGAAAGAAGACTTAGCTCGAGCCCGTGCCACTAGTCTACAAGGCTGACGATAACACTCTTTTGCAAGTCCCGTTTACCCAATCTAGTCTGATTTCCCAACTCGAAACGGCTTGTGAATCTATAGACCATGAATTTTCAGATGCACGTGATAGAAGAGATAACTACTTCAAGGCAAATTGCGACCGAGAAATGCAGCTCCATAGTTTTACCTTCGGGATCAAGTAGCGTTTGATGTAACCCAGTGGTAGACTCATCCTTGTGCTGTGAAGGATGGTGTTATGTCGCCAATGCAAATATGTTGAATGCATATTTCCGTTTTTCTCTTTCAAAATACTCCAACTGTCGGTCCATATAAATGAGATTCGCAATATACTCACTGTCATCGACTTTGTTAATTGGTCACATTGGCAACCCCTTCACCAAGTCCATCGCCCCTTAACTTTTACTTGCTGGCGCATATAAATACATTTATTGAGTTTTTTACTAGTTCACAATCTCGAGCGTATAAATATATATATTTTCATGTATCATAGTTTTCCTCTTTGATGAATTAAATAAATTGAAAGAATTTTTTCTACGTTTGACATGCTAATGTATGTGCAACTTCCACTGTGCGAATCTAATCTAAATTAGTTTCTACCGTGTCCCATCGCTCCCTTCAACTTGGCCTTTTTTTTTTTTTTTTAATGTCAATGAATACTTACAAAAACATAAGTTTTTTTGGTCAAAAAGAAATTTACATTCATTACCAAAATGATATATGAAAAAGAATCTCAAAAGTCATAATAACAAAGTAAGCCCATAAAACTCCAAAACAAATAAAAAACCAGAAAGCAAGGCGTTTCATCACAACATGATTAGTAGATATAATCACAGGCTCATCCTTCAAAAATAGACCTATAACTATATCCAAGCAAAATGATCGATAATACTTACATGGTAGGATCTCCTTCTGTAATTAAGGGTTTGCCTTTCAACGGTGTGCACCTAGATTCAGCATTCCCAACACCATCACCATATGAAAATAACATAAAGATATTAAAAAAACTCAAATCTAACACATGTGAGAGCAACCTTTGTGAATACCATTGAAACTAGAGACATAATATTTATTCAAAAAACTCCAAAATCTAAAATTAAATTGGAGAGAAAGCTCCCGAATATAAGATTGGGAGAGCAAAACTCCCAGATTTAAAATTAGATCAAGAGGGGAAGGAAAGAAACAAAAAGAAACGGAAGGAAAAGGAACTAGAAGGGGAGAGAGAGATCTAGGTCAAGTCCCTTCCCTCCAGAAGTAGAAGAGACGAAAAAAAGTTAGAGAGAGAGAGAGAGAGAGAGAGAGAGAGAGAGAGAGAGAGAGAGAGAGGGGGGGGGAGAGGAACAGGGCAATGGTTACAAAAACATAAGTAAAAAGTTAGAAATTTGGGGTTTTGTTCCACAGAAGGGCTACTTCCATTACCTAAGATTGAATCTGCCTTTGGTGGGGCGCATGCATCCTCCAATTCACAAGTATTTTCTCTTAAGATTGATTAGAGAAGACCAGACTATGAATAAAAGGTAGAGAGAGAGGCACGAAAAAAAAAAAAAAAAAAGCCTCAATCCTTAGCCTAAAATACGAAAAAGAAAAAAAAAAAACGGACAAACGAGAGTAAACATTGTAAGAAACTCATACAAATCTGATCAGATCCGGCAAGGATCCTTCTGCGAGCCACCTGGTTGTTAACTATGAGTCGCCATTATAGATCCATCAAAGCGTGGGCTAGGATGCAGCAGGAGGATCGGGTGGGGGATTTGTGGGGGCCGCTTGTCCTGGAGACCTTTGTGGAGTGGCTTGGCCGGACACGGCTGTCGTTGTGGGGAGAGTAGCCGCTGGGCTACCCGAGGCTCCTCGGCGTCGGTGTAGATTGCGGGGCCGGTCTTGGCCGATGAAATATGCCATGGACGTGGAGATATGACGTGGCCTTGGTACCCATGAACTTCCTTCTTCTGGGATTAACGAAGTACGTTGCTCTCGTTGCTCGACGGATTCGGAAGCCAAGTTACGCCACAAGTACAATTTTCTTCCTTTGTAAGAGATAGAGCAACTGATAATTTCATAAACGTGGACCTGCAAGCGCACTTCCAAGTTCCACCAGCATTTATACAGTTCAGGGAGGTACGTTAACCAGTTTTGACTACTAATTTATCCGGGGTGACGTGGAATTTGCCCACGCTTGTGCTGTCTTATTATCTTGTTCTCTCCTTAAGCAGGATTTTATGAGCCAACGTCTCTTTGTAGCGGGTGGACACTATGTTATTGCCAAATTAGATTACATGCGACGGGGGAGGCAGCTGGCCTTTCAGCCACCTCAGGCAACTCCTGTACTTTATAATCATTTCACTTCTCTTCCGTTAGCAAATAAGGAAAATTATAAAATAAAAAAATCTTAAATCTATTAGGCTCGAGTCAATTTAATTCTAAAACTTTCAATTTAACCAATTTAATTCTAAACCTCTTGACAATTTTCCAATTGTGAATTGAGTAATTCCAGTTAAATTTTGGACTAGAAATTGCTGACGTTAGCATTGATACAAATTTTCTAATTTTTTATATATATTTTTTTAATTTTCATTATTTTTTCTTCTTCTTTTTTTATTCATTGTGGCAAATGGTCAGAAGAGAAAGAATAAGAAAAGAATAAATGACTTATTCCAAAAATTATTCCAAGAACAAGAAATACCTTTTTGCAAATCATTATTTCTACTTTAAATCTATATTCTGACCATTTTTCTATTATAGAAAATAGAAAAATTAGCTGATATTACCAAACAAATTTTTGTTCTTTTTCTTTTTCGAGAAACAAAAGGATAGACATTTAGAAAAATAGAAACACTACCAAATTGAGCCTTATTAAGCAAATTGTGTTTATTTCTTAAACGAGGTACATTATAAAGGGTGCGCATGATAACTATTTTATTTATGATCAAATCAATTTTTTCATTCTTAGGAACAAGTTTAAAACAGAAATCTATCTAATAATGCAATTTTATTTTTTTATTTCAATAAAAATTTAATCCAGAAATAGGTTTGGAATAAAAATGAGAAGTTTTTTCTTTTTTGAACAAAAATGAGAAATAAAAACTCTTCTCCTTACTTGCTGCTACTAGTCAACTACTCCCCCGTCACCTCCTCCTCCTACCCGCCAAACATCTAGAAGGGAGAAATATTGTATCGTTATCAAATAAATTTCTATTTTAAGAGCATAAATTTTTTATATTGTTATTAAAAGTGCATTTTTACTTAAAAACTCATCTAGGAAATATAAATAGAAAAATATATTTTTGGCCAGAATTTGTGTCAAAAAACAAAATGGTTATCATCCGTACCCTAAATTGGTGAGTCTTTGCGAATCCAAGGAAGCTTCGAGAGTGAACTGCAACGGGAATCTTCCGTGTGTAAATAAAATTTTCCTTTAATTTGTTTTTCAGAAACAAAAACTATAATTACCTCGGTAATTATATTTTTTTTTTTGCCATGAAATTAATATTTGTATTTGAAAGCAAGGAAAAAGAAAGAAATGAACTTAATAGATGACATTATACTAGCATATAGACCTGTGCTGTGCACGAGAAAAGACTCGTACAATGGATTACTGGAAATAATTATTTCAAAAGTGTACTTAAAGAAATTTTCATAAGTGAGCATAGGCCCCTCCGACTGAAAGGGAAAAAATTAAATTGGATTAAAGTGTACTTGATCATCATGACGTGTGCTCTTCTTGCTGCTCTTGACAAAATTACGTGAGAGCATAGAGAAGAATTGACCCAGCCAACACTGCAAAAGAATGCCCAAGCACTAGATCACGTTTCATTTTTACTCCTTCAAATAACTCACCAACCGAGTCACCCTGTTAATATGAAAGAACAAAAATAAGCCCATCTATATTTGGGTTGCCCCATTAAGATGAACCGATAGACAAATTATCAGAGCACCAGAAGTTGACCTCAATGCAAAAGGGTACAATTATGGGAGCACAAAGATAAGTATAATTATTAGCGTGTCTGCTCTGCAAAGAATCTTTTTGACTAGCGCGTCTGCTTTGCGAAGTGAGTTCATCTTTTTGACTGGCGCATCTGCTTTGCCTGCGCATCTGCTTTGCAAAGTGAGTTCATGTTTTTTACGGCAAAAGTACAACGCAAGTGCCATAACTTGGCACCGAGGGACACTTAAGTGCCATAACTTTAAAATGGTACACTTGAATGCTAGTTTTGAAGTTAAATGGGACACTTAAGTGCCACTCCGGCGAAGATCCGGCCAAATGACTTACGTGGCGACTTTTTGGCGAGCTTGGTCTAAAACAACGTCGTTTTGCACGCTAACGTGGCGGAGAAAATGCAAAAATGACGCCGTTTAGTGTTTACGTGTAAATAATAATATAAAAATTAATTAAATTAAATTTAAAATATTTAAAAAATTAAAAAAATTAAGAAAATTTTAAAAATTTTAAAAAAATAAGAAAATTTTAAAAATTTTAAAAAATTAAGAAAATTTAAAAATTTTAAAAAATTAAGAAAAATTAAAAATTTTAAAAATTAAGAAAAAAATAGGGGGGAGGGGGGGAGGTCGAACGGGGCGGCTCCATCACCGCCGCCACCTCCTCGCCGTCACCGGGAAGGACCGACGATGGAGGGGGAGGGTCAACCCCTGGCCGGATCTGTGCGCGGGTCCCGGCCTGCGCATAGATCTAGGGCGCGGGCTCACGGGCCCTCGCCGCCTCCCCGCCGCCACCGGGAAGGGCCGGCGACGGAGTGGGAGGGTCGGCGAGGGCCCTCGAGCCGCCCCGTTCAACCTCCCCCCCACTTTTTTTTTTAATTTTTAATTTTTAATTTTTCTTAATTTTTAAAATTTTTAAAATTAAAATTTTTCTTAATATTTTAAAGTTTTTCTTAATTTTTTAAAATTTTAAAATTTTTCTTTTTTTTTTTTTAATTTTTTGAATATTTTAAATCTAATTTAATTAATTTATATATTATTATTTCCACGAAGACACGAAACAACATCGTTTTTGCGTTTTCTCCGCCACGTCAGCGTGCAAAACGACGCCGTTTTGGACCAAATTCGCCGGAAAATTGCCACATCAGCCATTTGGCCGGATTTTCACTTAAGTGTCACATTTTACTCCGATATTGGCACTTAAGTGTCCCATTTTACTCCAATATTAGCACTTAAGTGTACCATTTTAAAGTTATGGTACTTAAGTGTCCCTCCGTGCCAAGTTATGGCATTCTAGATATCCCAACCTCTGTTTTTTACTATCTGCTTTGCAGGCGCATTCTGCTTTGCAAAGTGAGTTCCAGCTGTTCTTGTCCGATTCTTCTAGGCTCGGCCAGAGCAAATACGAGGTTGTCCCGAATTGTCTTGCCAACGTGGTCCCGCGCGCTGTTCCATTTCTTCTCTGGCTGCTGTCGTTACCCTCACTCTCCTCCCCTCCCCTCCTCCACACCCCCCCCCCCTACCCCACACTCACTTTCGTTCTTCTACTTCCTCTTCGCTGGTGAAGCTCTTGGTCATGGGAGAGGGGCTCAACGTGGACGAAATGTACATTCCACGGTACAGGACTAAATAAATCACCGATCGCCTTCAAAATTCACGTATATTTTAAGCAAATGCAACAAACATCCTTTCCCAAATTGACGTTTGAACAATTTCATCCGCACCCATAAGACCAAAAACACTATTTCATTGCAAAGTCAACAACTTTAGGGTGCTGCTAGGCTAACAATCAATAACGGCGAACTTTTCCAGCCATGTATCCCAAATTCAGGGACAGGGGCAACCGGAAGGTCAAGTTTGGTCTTTTTGTCTCATTTCAACCGTTTTTTTTTTTTTTCCGCTTATAAATTTAGTTTAGATTATGTGCAATCATTTTACAACACTCACTTCAAAACGGAGAAAAAAAGAAAAAAGAAACAGAAAAGAGAAAAGAGAGACTCGGACACGTTAGCAGCGTCAAAATAGGACATTCACCCTTTTTTTTTTTACTCTTAAATTTGGGGTTGGGCTATAAATGAGTTGTTAGACATTTTAAAATCCGCGTGTTTCGCTGTCGCCGCTTCGTCTCCCGTCACTCTCTCAGTTCGGCCGCCACGAAGAGTGCCCCCCTTGGCCCGGCCCTCCACCTCGGAGACTCGAACCGAGCTCTTCAAATCCGAAGCCCATGCTCACCACCCTCAAGCGATGTTTCCCTAATTTCCTGACTGGACTAGTGATCGTAACCAAGAATATCTCCTCTGCACGGTAACACCACCTTCCGTGTTTTGCCCTGTTTTTTGGTAAGACTCAAGGCTGAACTGTATTTGTGATGCTTTTGTGAAAGTCACTGAGAAATCCGAGTCATTAGTTGATGATTGGTGACCTCGTTGCTGTTCTAAATGTTGATCACTATATCCAAACCTTTCAATGCATATAAGGTGCGTTTGATTTAATATTTTGAAAGCCTATAAGAAAAATGTGAAACGGCTTACTTCAAAGAGTTTTAGCTAAATACAAAGGTCGTTTGATAAATTATGATTTTAAAAATAATTTGAGAGAAATGCCATTTGATTTTAAAAAAACAAAAAAAAAACATATTTGAGAAGCCCTTTAATGATTAATGTTTTTTAATTTTTTATTTATTTATAATTTTAAAAAATCAAATATATTTAAAATTTGAAAAAAAGAAAAAAGAAAAGGGAAGACCAAACACTTCGCTAGTCCAGTGAAGGGCTATGACCACCAGCGATCAATGATTGAGGTTGCTTGAGATTGGGCAACCTCTGGTGAGGGTCACACGACCCTAGCAAGGGCCACCGGAGGTGGCTCAACCTTGGCTACTATTGCCTAGGTCTTGCGGCCTTAGGTAGCCCTCATGACCCTTGTGAGACCCAAACGGGGGCTGCCTGAGGCCATGAGACCCAGGCAATGGTTGCTTGGGTCGCACATAGTCTGGGTCATGCAAGGTTGTGCGACCTCCAACAGCCCTCACTAGGGTCGCCCAACCTTGACCAATTGCTGCCACACACTAGATCTGGCTTGTCGACGGCCATAGCCCTTTGCTTGACTGATAAAGGATTTTGTCCTTTATTAATTAAAAAAAAAAACTAATGAGGGACAAAATCGAAAATTTGAAGAATTTATACAGATAATTTTGAAAGAAAAAAATGAGTCTCGGTGTTTGGCCAAATGCTGAAAACTCAATACTAGTCTTTATTAGTATTGGGCTTTCAGTTTTCCAAATGCTGGCTTTCAAATAAAAGCTCCTGCAAAATAGTTGACAAATGGTCCAACATTTCCCTAAGGAGTCTTGGAGGTTAAAAGTCTCTTGAAAATGTTCAACCAAACATACCCTTAAGTAGTTTGTTGAAATGCCTTAATGAAGCTGTGAAACGTGTTTAATGGAGGCGGTCCGGGGGTTAGTGGACTGAGGCGGCTCCCGGTGATGTCCTGTTGTGCTCACTTTGAAAGTTGAAGGGCCTATTCATTAATCAAGCATTGTAATGTTCTGGGGTGTTTGGTGGGAGCCATGAACGAGTTGGGCTTTCGTTCTTGAAGAGGACGTCGTTGAAATTAGGTTGGACCGAATTTGCTTTTCAGTTGGACTTAAATCGCTATTGATAATGGGCTCCGGGTGCCTTGAGCCGAATCTCGTTTGTGGTCCAAACCCATGAGACCAGATTTTGGCCCATATTCGGACCCGGCTCAGGGGCCCGGCCCAAATCCCTATTTTTGGAATAAAAATTATTTAAAAATAGAAAATTTTAAAAGTCCCGAAAATTTAAATGTCAATTTAGTTTTAAACATTTTGACTTTGTGCCAATTCAATTCTAAACTTTTTGACCAAGCACAAATTCAATCATTCCGGCTAATTTTGATTGTATATTGCTGAGGTGTGGATGTCGGTCGGACAACATGGCACGGCTAACCTTTTAACGTGTTTAATTAATAGGTCCACTTGAAAAATTTTAAACACTTTGTAATCTACTGTGGAATATGAGTGGAAAAATCATTATCTTGTTGTTCAGTTACTAAACAACTGAAGAGGCCTTTTATTGTCCAATCTAAAAGCACTTAACAATCTATTATCGTGTAACTTGATCAAGGTAAAATCGTTGTTTGAATTACTAATCGGACAAAAATGTGAGTAGTAATATTTTACACATGTAAAACATATTTTGGAGCTTCCCTGGCGCAGCCGAGCGGTAAGACTCCTTTTTCGTTGACCCAATATGATAATGACATGAAAAAGTCTTTCTATAAGGAACTTGTGTGCCCACAGGGGCTAGGCACGATGTTCCAACCTTCAAAATAGTAATGTCTATTGACGCAGATTACATCACAATGCTTTGCATCAGCATAACATTCCACTCGGCAAAATGTTCAGGGGATGCGGCTCCTGATAGCTTGACTCACCGGAATCAACCCCCAAAACCAGAATGAGGGAAGAGAGCAACCACTGCACAATCACGGTGACCGGGGGCAGCTAGTCTTCTCGCATGGAGGACCGTTTTCAGCGAAAGCCGGCTCTTCTGAGGCCCTCGGCCGGCACCTATTCTTGCTACATCTTCAGAGCACCCAAGAGCCAGGTGGAGAGCAACCCCAACGCTTACAAGCCCCGGATTGTGTCCATTGGCCCGTACCACCACGGGGAAAAGTGGTTGAAGTTGATCGAGCAGCACAAAACTCGAGTGTTCTCCACACTGCTCGATCGGACCAGAGGTGGCGCGGGCCTGGATGATTACTTCACGACTGTTGCCTCGCGGGAGACTGACATACGGGATAGCTACTCAGAGGCCCTCAATTGTGAAACCTCGGATTTGATTGAGATGATGGTTCTCGATGCTTGTTTCATCATCGAGTTATTCCGCGTCCACGCCGTCCGCACCGAGAAGATTCCACAGTATGATGACGACCCCCTGTTCTTCACGCCATGGATTGCATCGTCCCTCATGATTGACCTCCTCCTGATTGAAAACCAGATCTCATTCTTCGTTCTTCAAGAGGTCTATGCATTATCCAAGTCTCCTTTTGATGGTGATCGCTCCATCGATGAGATTGCCTTAGGGTTCTTCAACCGCGCGCTCCAATGGCCAGAGAAACATCTCCGGAGGCACTTCGGATTCCCCAATATCACGCACTTGCTCGACTTGTTCCAACTGTGCTTGGTCGGCCAATTTACTCCCGAAAGACCCTTACCGGTCGATGAAGAGTTGCTGCAACTGATGCTCCCGTGAATCATCTGCTTCTCGTGGGGATAAAGTTTGAAACAAGGAAGATCGAGAACCTAATAGGCGTCATGTTTGATCACGGAGTGCTCCGGATCCCTCCTTTGACTCTCGACCTTTAACATGACGGAGTGCTCCGGATCCCTCCTTTGACTCTCGACCTTTTCACCAGTTCCTTCTTCCTCAATTGCGTGGCTTATGAGCAGTGCTACCATTACTGCTCCAAGCACATCAGCAGTTACGTGGTCCTCATGAGATGTCTAATGGGCACCGCAGCGGATGCAATGTTCCTGTCTCAGTGCGGTATAATCACGAACCTTCTAGAGGCTGACGAGGAGGCCGCGCGATTCTTCAGTGATCTTGCGAAGGATGTCCAATTTGATATCAAAATGAGCTACTTGGCCGAGGTATTCGGTAAAGTCACCCGGTGACCGTCGGAACAAGTGGCGCATGTGGTGGGTGGGAATCAAGCGCGAGTACTTTGGTAGCCCCTGGTCTTTCATTTCGGCTGCCGCTGCTTCCATTCTCCTAGTTCTTACCGTTTTCCAAGCCTTCTTCGCCGTTTACCCTTATTATCATCCCAAGAAGAGACTAGGCTCTACAACATAGAGATATATAATGTTGATATGTCATTTGTAAGAATTTTCCTGATGTGGGCTACATTAATTGATATTGTAATTTACTGTTTTACGAGGTTGGTTGGTCTAAAGTGAGATAGAAGGTTTCTTAATTAGTCTAATATGGGATTGGTTAGTGTAAGTCAAGTTGAGCTCGGCCCGTAATGAAAGGACCTGATTGAAAACTCTATATATAGTACTCAAATCTCTCCTCTAACCCTAATACTCACAAGTACCCTCACAAAAATGAGCATTTACCTTGCGCAAAAGGGTAAGGGGGCCATCTCATTGAGCTGGTGATATAGACGGCAATAGAGGAGAAAGACTTGTGCATGAATCATCACTTTTCCACTTCCGCATCAAGAATGATGGATTCAAAACAAGTGCTTTAATATTTCTACTCAATTATTTGTGCTCTTATCCTAGTTATAGAGATCACGGGATTGCACGTTTTACATCTTACATATGGTATTAGAGCAACCATAACCTAGAACTCGAATCCATAGAATTTTCACCTTATTTTTCATTGATTTTCATGATTTTTTGTTCAATAAAAATCAAATTTAATTATAAATTTGAACTAGGCTCGTAGAGAAGAGCAAAACCATGGATGGCGCGTCGTATGGGAAGGCCCCATGCGTGGCCATGCGCCGCCAGAGCATCGAGCATGCGCCCCATGCACGGTCACGCACCCTCACGTGCTCTCATGCACGGGGCACTGCTCGTGCATGCCTCGAGGGCTAACGTCATGATGACGTGAGCGACCTAAGTTTCGACCCAACCCGATACTGCAACCTAACCCAACCCAATACACAACCCGACCCAACCCGTTGATCCACCCGAACCGATTCAACCATTGATCGGACCGGACGATTGAACCAAACGGTCGAGCCAAGAACCGATTGAACCGCTACTGGTTGGACCAGTGAGTATGTTCGCGCATGAGCTCCACACACCGTGCACTCAAGCGACGCGTGCGGGCGCGTGGAGGCTTTGATTGGTGCGTGGTTGGCAGCTACAAATTTTTATGACCATTCTCCATGTTGTAATGTATTTATTTTACATGTTTGATAATTTTATGAATGTGAAAATATATACAAAATCCTAAATATGTGTATTTTTAGTATGTTTTCATATATTTTTCTTGTATTTTTCTGTGATTTTGGAAATACATGTGTTGGTTTACAGGTATGTTATCACATAAATAATATAAAAGTGTGATTCATTGATTATATATATATATATATATATATATATATATATATAATTTAACTTTATTAATGAGTAAAATAATGTAATTATGATGATATGTGATATCAGTGATATATTACTCCTACTACTAAAGTTACAATCACATGTATATTGTAAATGTGAGAAGTAAAGTTTATGTCCCTAGTATGAGAGAGTTTCAAGGATTTAATTAAGTAGTGATCGCCAAAGTGGTACACTTGATTGGGTTTGAAAAATATCAGTCTCGTATAATGATTAAGATGTCTCCTGATCTAATGCGTGGTCATGCTCCTAAAGAATGTGATTGTGTATTAAATCATGGAGTGATACATGATGGTGTGGTAGAGAAGTGACTGATCCAAGTGGTTTATATGCCCAAATGTGATGAATTCATGAAGGTTAGAATATATTCTCATAACCGCTATTATATGGAGAGTGTACAACTACACATTATGTATTTTGCCCAAAGGTGATTATATAATTTTGCATATAACTTTCTAAATGTGTACTTGTACGTCAAGTTATACAGTGCTCACATGACGCTAATTACATACATTACTTGTTATTTTAATCACATTATATGTAATTAATAACTCCACTGTTATTGAGATTTTTACTAGTTCAAACTTTAAGTAGTGGAAATACGATTTTCTATTTGGTAAAAGAGTAATTGGATTTGCCTATTATTCATGAAGCATATTGTTAGGGAAATCCCTTATGATGCTTTGAAGGTTACGAATTACGTTCTATTGATTCAGATTTAGTACGTGTGATTACTTGAGATAATTCAGATTATTTTGTCTAATTTTATACTTCAGATTTAATCATATTTTGCAAAGTAAAAATCTGTTTTACGTGATGATGCAAGATATTCTTAGATATTCAAAGATTTTATTCTCTCTGTTTTTATCGTACTATGACTAAGTGAGAATTTATTTTTCAAAATATCATTGTGCATAATATTCTTTCTTTGAATACTTTGTTACGATGAATTAAGAAAGAATATTTAATTATGGAGATTTTCTATTTTACTCTAACGTCAAGGGAGGATCCAAATTGATGGATACCAAAAAGGGAAATGAGTTGATTGCAGGAAATTCTTTAAGGGAAGGATGATTGAGAATCTATGCAAATTTTGGTGCAATCTGAAAATATCTCCTACGACAATTGGGGGAGAAATCAAATCCAAAAGAAAACGAAAAGAATCGCGATCATCTCAAAAAGGTAACAAATTGAGGGAGAGCATTGATCAATTTTGGAAAAATCTTTTTGAATTGATCGTGTTCTTATCTCTTACTGATATTATCATTTTATTATGACAAAAAGGGTACGTGAATTTCATGATGCATCTGTGATTTTTATTGGATATTTGCTGATATATATGATCGAAGTGAGCTATATTGCATATCTTTAATATTCGACTTGTTTTATAAAAGCTGATCTTTTTGGAAATTATATGTCATTTTATATTCTCTACGTGAATCTATTGTTATCGCTTTTTGATTATGACAAAAAGGGGGAGAATATATGAATATGCATGTGTTGATTGGTTGATATTATTGCATAATATTGAGCTGCGATTATTTTTCTATATATGCTCAATCTATTTGTTATCTTATGATATCCTTTGATTTAAATTAATATTTTTAAAAGCATGTTTACAAAATCTGCATATTCAGAGATTGTTTTGTCATCATCAAAAATGGGGAGATTGTTAGGGAAATCTTTTATGATGTTTTGAAGATGACAAAATAAATCAAATGCGACTAACATGTTTGATGGTTGAGTAATAGACCATGCAGATAATAGAACATGCAAAGGATATTGTCGAAGTCTGAAGACGGCCAGAAGACTGAACGTAACATACGTTCCAAGTATATTATGAAGATTTCCAGACTTCTGTGTCAAAGTTTGAAGACTGCCAAACTCAAGACTCAAAGTCTGAAGACTGCCAAACTCAAGACTAATAGTCTGAAGACTGCCAGACTTTAGTGTCAAAGTCTGTTCTACATCAAAAGTATGCTCACTCTGACTAATTCCAGACTGAACGTGAATGATGAACCAGAAGACAGACTCTATGCTGAAGCTAAACTGGATACAGACCTTAAAGCTAAATCTATTCAGAAGCAGAATCTGTTCAAACTCCGATTGCAAAGTCTATTGCACTCAGACTCAGATTGTAAAGTCTATTGCTATCAGACTTTACATCCAGATTCGATGAATCGTAACTCAAGCCCAATCATACAACGGCTAGTGATCTGGTTTGGATTCCACGTCAAGATTGATTTGATTGATGATTGGATCTTGAAAACAATAACTTTCTATACGAAGAAGTTTTACTTATGGAAACCAAGATTTCGTTTGTATGGGCGATCGGAATTAATTTGAGATTCTACATTTGTCACTCAACGGTTACCAAATCTTCTAGATACAGAGCTATACAATGGGTATATTGGAAGACGATTCTCCGGGATACTGTCCAACGGGTAGTTTGGAAGTGGATGAGTATTTAAGGAGATTATGGACCGATGAGCAAGTAAGAGATAGAGCGTATAATTTATAATTCCAAAGTCTGTGCGACTTTAGATCATATACTTGTCTCTTGAGAGGTTAAACGTTTGTGATTGTGAGAAAAATACCAAAAGAGTGACTTAGTGAGATAGTGTGATCTACTAAGTGTTTGCACTCAAAGTTGTAATCTCTTGTTAATTGCATAGTGGAATCCAGCCAAGAAGGCTGTTAGCGTGGGAGAGTGGACGTAGGCTTGGATTAAGCCGAACCACTATAAATCTTGTGTTCTTATTCTCTTCCCTAACTCCTTTATTTTACTTGAAGTTTATTTTATTCCGCATATACTTGCCAAGATTTATTTTAAACACCTATTCACCCCCTTCTAGGTGTTCATACTAGCACTCTCACATATCATTTAGGAACACTTGAAAGATGGTTTACCAATTGATTGCACTGCTAAAAAATGATAGAAGCCTTAATAGCTCAAAATTATGTCTTATCTAATATCGAAATTAGGACACATTTGCAAGAACTCTTTAACATGAGATATGATTATTTTGATAAGGTTACGAATTACGTTCTAAGGATTGTAGATTTGAAGTTCTAAAATCATATTTATAAAAGAACTCATGAAACTAACAGTTATCTAAAGATTTCTATAGATTATTGTGGAAGGAAAATGACCAAAATAAAAAATAAAACAGCAGTCTGTAGTTTTGACATGTTATAGGTCATTTATATTAATCTTAGTGAATCCTATGTAGAAATTTTATTTCAACAAAGTCATTGACGACTATTTCTTCTGTACTTAATTAAAGAAAAGTTTGAACTTCTGGATCAATTCAAAAAATTTCAAACTAAAATTGAAAAAATAGTTAGAATTAGTCTTAAAAGTTGTTAGGGCTAACCGTGGCGGTGAGTATTTTGACAAGTATGACAATACTGAATAGCTTAAAGAGTCATTTGTCAAATACTTGATAAATTCTTGAGTGGTAAATTAATTTACTATACCTAAAAATCCTGACAAAATAATTTGGCCAAAAGGCATAATTGCACCATGATGAATATGGTGATAAGTATAATTAGTAAGACTAATTTATCCGGTCTTCTGTGGGTTGATATTTTGAAAACAACATTTTCACATACAAAAACATGTTTCTTACCAAAGTTGTTCTCTTAACTTCTTTTGAATTATGGACTGGACATAAATTTAACTTGAATCATATTAAAATTTAGAGGTGTCATGCAGAATTGAGGTTGTATAATCCAATATTAAATGCAATGAAATTCAGATCCACTTGGAATTATTTTGTATCTTACCCAGATTGTTCAAAGGGATATCGATTTTATGACCCTAATAAAAGTGCAAAAATTATGGAATTATAGACAGTAAAGTTTCTAGAGTTCAACGTAGTTGTAGGGGATAGCTACTCTTGGACTATTAAGGATTATAGTACGATTAAAATCACTATGTCTTTGTCTTTATCTATACAGACAATTGTTGAATATCTTATATCATATAACAAACTTGTTAAGGTTCAAGATACCATTCTTGATATAATTTATTATGAAATTTCTCAGACCTCTCAAGTGTAAAATGAAGTGGTTGTAGCTTTACTCAGGAGATCTGTTAAGGAAGATGATCGCTCATATCATCAAACTATATAGTTTATCTGTGAGAGCATGACTACAATATCTACTACATTGTTGATGTTGTTTCTTGTCTTCAATCAAGTATGTGATTAGATGCCATAAAAGATAATATGCAATTTATGAAATATTATAGTGTTTGGAAACTTACTTATTTGCCTAGAGATCACAATCTCATTAGTTGCAAATAGACATACAAAACTAAAAGGATTTTAAAGGAAGACTGTGGAATTTAAAGCTAAACTAGTAGCCAAATTTTTCACTATAAAAGAGAGGTGGATAGTGAAGCTTAAGAAAATATACAAACAATCAAAATTGAAATTTTTCAAAAAATCAAATTATGTCATAGCCACTAAAGAAAGGGATGTTCCTCTTTCTAATTCTTATGAAAAAATACATCTTTTGAATAAAGAGTCCATCCAAAAGCATAAACAAAAATATAATTACATTCATATAGGACTAGTCCAAGTAGAAGTTAAACCTCTTACTAAAGAGGGTCTTAATACTTCCATTATCTTAGTTTAGAAGTCACATATCTTAAACTATGATGAATCCATCCTCGGTACTATATAGACAAGTCTCTGCAAATGACCCATATATTTTGACTGTTACCCCAATTTCTCTGTATCTCTCAAAAATAAGAACATTCTTAGAGCCCTCACACTCCAAATCAAAATCCATAATTACAAAGTAGCAGATGGATCTATTCCTTTAGCCCTTGTCTATAGAATTCATTATAAGGCCATGTCATCCACCTTTGGAGAAAATGCTTTCAAACGTAGTCCTCGAGGAGAAACACTTCTCTTCCAAACTGACATTTCCAGAGCAAATAAGACTATCTATACTTTCCTGCTAGCTCTTATACCATAAAGGGATTAGGATCGAAGTACTATATAAGAGAACAAGGAAGTATGTGACACCCCGAACCCTTCGCAAGTCGTCACCAGCGCCAATGTTACACTTTATTACCTTTTTCTATCTTGTACTTAAAACAAGCGTCGTTAATCACATGCATTTTTTTTTTAAACGATCGGTCCCAACGCGACTCATAGCGGAAGCAAATTAAACATCACGTCTCTATCCCCCTACCAATCCATGATACAAATACACACCAGCTAAACATCAGGATTTTATAAACAACTTCGACACTTTGCTTACATATATATTTTCAAGATGGGATTTCTTTTGGGTCGGTACATCAAAAAGGAAAAGCTAGGACTCAGCCACGTCCAGCCTAAAACCTCAAAAAGAAACTCTCGACCCTCAATATCACACGAGTACGAACCCCCATCGAAAGTGTCGATTATCTACATCAAAAAGAGATCCAGCTCCTACTCATCGCGCGCAGGTCTCACACCCAACCCGGTGCATCAGGCGGTGGCGGCGGCAACATCCCTCGCATCACTCCATCCAGACGAACGTGCACAGAAATGAACTCCTGAATGACAGGACCCCCAGCCAGGCCCACGTCATACATCACTAGACAATGTACTCGGATAAAAGTCAGTCCGGGAATAGAGGGACAATCTATCACCGCACACTCGACCTCTACATCAAACGGTAGACCATAAAACACTCCCCGCGAGACGGCAGGTAGCGGCATACTTGCTAATCTGAAATGCTATCCCTAAAAGGAGTGAGTACAACCACTCAGCAGATAGGGAAATCCAATAACAACTCAATGCATCATGTAATTTCACATGCATTGCAGGCATTACTTACCTTGAAGCCAGGCACACATTATCATGCATCATCATATCACATCACATATCATCATCATCATGCATATCATCATGCATATCATCATGCATATCATATCATATCATAGGTGATCATCATATCACATCACATATCATCATCATCATCATCATGCATATCATCATGCATATCATATATCATGGGTGATCATCATATCATATCACATCACATCACATCATCATCATCATCATGCATATCATCATGCATATCATATATCATGGGTTCATTTTTCATCTTTTATCTTTAAGTTTGATCACCACATCACCCACTTCTCATATCATCAATATCATCATCCCTTCGAGCAAAGACCTCCGACAGGGTTCCCAGCATTCCAGCTATCCCATGGCCACCGGGCTTCCGGCCCCCAACATTCCGAGCATCTCGCATCTCAACTAGCATCACGAGGCATTCCCTTCGGGCATAAACCTCTGACAGGGCTTCCGGCCTTTACCCTTCTAGCCAGACATCCCGCACCCACATCCTGGCATCGCGAGGCATTCCCTTCGAGCATAAACCTCCGACAGGGCTTCCGGCCCCCCACATTCCGAGTATCCTGAATCTCCCAGGGAATCTCTAGAATTACGCCACTAGGCCACGAGACATCATCATCCACCACAACCACTTCCTCACATATCATTTTCCATATTCACCATCCTTTTAATCTTATTATTACATGGCATATGATTCACTCATCATTCACAATTTATGATCATACATATACCAATGTCATACAACAATGCATAATAAATTCAATGGAATTCATGGCCAATAAAATAATCCCTTTATTATTATTATTTTATTATTATATTATTATATTATTATATTTATTTATTTTCATAAATAAATATTAAATTTAATATCTATGATTTTCCAAAAATCATAATATTCAAACAATCACTAAAAAAACCAATAGGATGATAATTTCATACAAAATTCATGGCCAAATTGAATTTCTCATAATTTCACAATTTCCACAAAATAGCACATGATATTCGGATA
Organism: Eucalyptus melliodora; assembly: GCA_004368105.4. Taxonomy (NCBI): domain Eukaryota; kingdom Viridiplantae; phylum Streptophyta; class Magnoliopsida; order Myrtales; family Myrtaceae; genus Eucalyptus; species Eucalyptus melliodora. The sequence continues at coordinate 15,646,737 of CM023402.3, forward strand.
ATGACCAGAATTGCACAGTTTCCAAATAAATTCGATTAAAATACTTATATGGTCTTCAAAAATTACGAAATTTCATAGGGTGATAGCCAACACATTTTCGTGCACTTTTCATGAAGAACTATAAGCCAAATTATTTTTAGATTAATTTATACAACCCCACGAAACGTCTGGAACCACTACCGCGTTGTCCAGAACATACATCTCCGAAATTTTTAGATTTCACCCAACTATTCTCTTTCCTTTCCTCTGAAATTTGAGTATGTTATGTAAAAAGGTTTCCTTTACAAGTTTCATGAAGAGAGATAGGTCAAATAACCAAATTATGGTCACCATTTAAGTCCATGAAGTCTCGGGTGTCTCGGAATACTTCACCAGAACCATCGTTTCCAAGATCTAGCCGATTCACCAAGTTATACTTGTTATTTTTGCTTCAAATTTGAGTATGTTGTATTTTAAGGTGTTACCTATAACTTTCAAGAAGACATCAAAGTCAAATCTTCAACAGAAATCAACATGCAAACAAGAATCTAGCAAGAGGTCAGTGAAAACTTCACAGATCTAGGGTCTCCGTATAATAGAACTTTAACCCCTCATATCTCCATAATTTCCCACGAAATTTCAGTATGTTATAGTAAAAGACGTTAGCTACAACTTCCATGAAGACATCAAAGCCAAAATCTGACTCCAAACACCCATGCATGCTCAAACAAGCTACTGACTCCAACAAACCGAACAAGAACAGTCACACGGTTTGTAAATAACCAACTCTTACCTCGGTTTTTCGCACAAATCATACCTAAAATTGAACATGCAACCACCACAACAAACATGCAAGAGAAGTTACGGACTCCACTTGCCTCTAAGATGAGCAAACGACGACGAACGGCGGCGAGACACGGCGATCGGACGGTGAACGAACGGCAGCACCCCTCGGCTCCGCCTCCTCTCCTCTCGATTTCTCCCTTTCTCTCGAACTCTCTCTCTCTCTCTCACCCTCTCTCTCGGCCGAATGAAGCAAAGAACTGGCCATCTCTCTCTCCTCATCCCTTTTATACTCCCCTAATCCCATGATTAGCAATCATGAGATTGCCTACAAACCCACCAATGCATGCTCTTGCCATTTGCCACTTGTCTTATTGGGTTCTCTTTTTAAATTTGGTTTGGGCTTGGGCTTAGGCCCATCCGGCCACTCCCCTTGGGCTGGTCGAATTCTCTTCTTGGGCTCTAATGGGCCGACTAGCTTGGCCCACCAAGCTTTAGGCCAATGGGTCCAAGGCCCATTCGAATTTTAACCCTCTTTTTCCTTCTTTTTTTTTTTTTTTGAAATTCCTTCTATAAATATTTCTAAATTTCAATTTTTAATCTTGGCCAAAGTCTTAGGATATTTTTGCTCATTGAAATTTAAATCATATGGCCAAGCATTGATTATTAATCTTATTAAATTTAAATTTCCACAATCACAAGCGCAAATCATCAAATTTAAAAGACTAATGGCTAAAACATAAGCCATGGAAATTCTATCACCTAATTAAAGACTTTAACACACCTTAAGGCTCGGCTTTGAATTTCTGGGATGCCACAAAGTATAAGAGATCTAACAGATCTATAAGAAATGTATAAAAATAGGAAAGTAAAGAACTGTATAAAAACTAAATAAAATCGCGAGAATTAAAAATAATGTAAAGACCGAAAGCGATATATAAAAGATAAAGTAAGAGTATCCATAAACAAAAACCAACCATGAATGTGACTTGAACTTGTATTATATGAAACTAAAATTACATGTATTGAAATATGCATAAACTAAAGCATTAAGTCATCCACTAGGGCGGTAATCCGCACTCCAGGGAGTATCGATATTTGTATTACGAGAAATGATTAACCAACTATTGTGGAAGCTGGTAACCCTGTATAAAATTGTATATATGAAAAACTAATTTACTTTGAAACCAAGGGGGTACAAGGTAAGGAAGTTGAAGCTTGAATGGATGAGGGTTTACAAGTGAGAGAGAAGGAGAGAGAGAGAGAGAGTGTGTGTGTGTGTGTGTGTGTGAGAGAGAGAGAGAGTGAGATCTGATCTTAGAAAATTCGAGTCCCCTTCTCCGGTGTTGTGGCAGTGTATTTATAGGCAGTGCTACAGTGAAAGTGCTACAGTGCTAAACAGTGTAAAATGAATAGTACTGGGTGAATAGTACTGAATGAACAGTATATGAATATTGTAAGCCTATTTTGCTACAATGTATAGCCTTTGTGATGTTTGTAATAATGCCGACATGTGATGTCTTGATTTTAATCTCTGTCTAGATTGATCTCGTAGCAGTTATCTTCATTGGTGTTTCCACTGTGATGTGACTGGGAGGATCCATTTGGATTGTCTTGAGATTTGGAAGATCCACATTGTAATCCTTCGCTTCAGAGAGCATTGCTCTGAGGATGTTGCAATCTTCCTCCTTGCTCTGGATTGCAGCCAGTGCTGCACTTGTAATGGATTTTTCTTGTAAAAAAGATGTATTTGATGGGGCTGTGGTTATTTGATTTTTCTGGCTATTTAGCCATGTTTTAACAGCAGTTTCGGATCCTTATTCATGTCTATTGAATCCATCCCACCATTTCGTCTTGTATTTTCGAACGAGTATGGGTATTAAATTGGTGGATGTAATGTATTCAAACTCCCAAGCTATTACCCATGAGATTTTGAATATTATGAAAAAATGCATAAGGCATAGGAACCTTGAATTATGTTGATTTGGTACAAAGTGTTTACAAAATGTTTGGTATCCTTGATTGACTGTGGGATGTAGTATAATGTCCAAAGGATCAAAGAAATCCCACCAGGAGCTAAACCAGTTTGGTAGGCTTTGTCTTCGGAAGTTGTCTCTGAAGAATACTAGCCAAGTATGTTATAAAATTGTATTTTGTCTGTAGAAGACATTCCACCAGGCTTGTTGGTAGTCCCAGTAGGTATACGAGGAGTATGGTAGGATTTGGGTAAATCTGGTTCGAAATTTCCTGGGCGTATGAGATGAATCTCCCCAGTGTGAGGGTTGTCTAACTCTACTAATGGATATAATGGAGTATAGGATGTTTTCTGTATTAGTTTTGTCAGCAAAATAGGTAAATCTTGCCGATTCTGTTTCCACTAAGATTTGCTCGTAATAAGGGTTTGTCAGCAAGGGTTTTGTTTGCATTGTGTGGTTTGAAAAAACCACACAAATGGTAGTTTTTTGAAAATACCAGTTTTTTGCGAATTTGTTTGGATTTTCATTGTAAAATCCATCTTCTACAGTTAGTATTTTTTGAAAATATATTTTGAGGAAAAACTTTGATCTTTGAAAATGAGGGGTTGCATGTGGCCTAATAACCACCTCATTCGAAATTCTTTTGTATTCCGCTTGTTTTTGTGTAACAAGTGGGGAAGGATTGTTACTTACCTCAATGGCACTAGATGGCTCTTTCTTTACCTATTTTTGTAAAGATTGAGCCAAAAATAGTAGTGTTTCTGGGGGTATCATGGCAGCTATTTTTTCAAAGGTTTGTGTATGTTCTTCTTTTAGAGGTGTATTTGGTATTGGGTGTTGTATGTTTTTGCCGTTTGCAGCCATGTTTTGACGGATGTCAAGCCTCTCGGCTTTGGTGGTGTATTGGAGGAGGTTTCGGCAATGGCTTTGCCTTTATCTTTTTTGTCTTTTTGTGGATCTTGGCATGATGATATCCCTTGTAAAAATTCTCTTGTGAGAAAATTAAGTAATGAATTTGAAAAACCATTTATAAATTCAATGTTGAAATCGAATACTGAAAGTATGGCTTGCTATTTAGCAAAAATCTATTTTGATGCAATTTTTAAAACGTCTTTTTGTAAAATGTCTTTGGCAAATTTGCAATCAATTATCAAGAGAAATTTTTGATTCAATAAATCTCCTTGGAATTTTGATATAGACAATACTATGGCAAGTATTTCTTTTTTGATTGTTGAATAATTTTGTTGAGTGGAATTCCAATGTTTTGATATAAACTGAACAACTTGTTGTTTGTTGTTATTGACCTATTTGAGAATGCCACCATATCCTAATTCTAAAGCATCTGTTTCAACTATTTTGAAAGTAAAAGGGTTAGCAAGATGTAAACACGGTATGTCTTTCACATGAATCTTTATTTGTTTGACGATATCAGTATGGACAGATGTCCATGGTGGAGAATCTTTACGAAGCCTTTGATGTAAAGATTTGCAAAGAATATTTATATTGGAAAAAAAAATCTATAATGTAATTAAGGCTACCTAAAAACCTTTGTAATTGAGTTTTGTCTTTAATCTCATATGGGAATTTGTCAGTGAAGGAGATAGATCTTTCTATGGGAGTTATGGTACTCAGGTGGATATAATGACTTAAAAATCTAATCCTGGTCTGGAAAAGTGCTATTTTAGTAGGAGAAACTACTAAACCATTTTGTATGATTATTTTTATGAACATGGAAATATATTTAAAATGTTGTTCTATATTAGAAGAGAATACTAAAACATCATCTATGTATACAATAATATATTATGAATAAGAATTAAAGATTTCATTCATGATTCTTTGGAATGATGAAGGAGCAGTTTTAAGACCGAATGGCATAACATTCCATTCATATTGACCAAAATGGACAGTAAAAGCTGTTTTGTATTTATTTTTTTCACTAATTTGGATTTGCCAAAATCCTGATTTCATGTCAAATTTGAAAATATCTTAGATCTACAGAGTTTGTTTAGTAAATGTTTCTTATTAGGAATTGGATATCTTATCCATAGAAGAGCTGTGTTTAAAGGTTTATAATTAATAACTGATCTAGGAACTCCTCTTTCTAATTCAGCATTTTTATTGACATAAAAAGCATAACAGCTCCATGGTGATTGGCTTTTTCTTATGAGTTTTTTATTCTAGAGATCTTGTATTTCTGCCTTACAGAATTTCAAAACTTCTTGATTCATTTGTGTCAGGCGAGCTTTGGTAGGTATTTTGTTTTAAAAAAAAATCTTGTTCATAAGGTAAATAAACGATATGCTTCTTTCTTTCCCAAAAAGCATTGGGTAGAGTAGAGCATATAGTCTTTTCTATGTGTTTTTGTAGGGAAGCTGTCTTTTCTATGATGTTTGGTTTTATAAGATTTTCTTCTATTTTTTTTTTTAATTCTAAATCTTCTTTTAAAAATTCAAGCTAGTTTTCTTTGTCTTTTATAAGGCAATTTATTTCTGAAATAGAATGTTCTTGTAAAATATTTAGGCTTCTTTTCTGTGGTTTTGTTATGAAGTTGAAGGTGATTTTTTTTTTTAGAGCATGAGTTTCAATACCTTCATTGGTAACTGTAAAAGGTTGGATTAATTGTATGAAAGGTGTTCCAAGAATTACTTGTTGCCTCATATTTTTAACTAAAAGAAAAGATGTTTTGTAAGACATTTGATCTTTCATTTTAAGGCTTCTAGTAATTTGTATTGGATATTAAGCTTATCTCCTGAGGCTGATTTTAGAAATTCGGAAGTTTTATCGAAGTATCTAGTTGGAACAAGGCCTTCTTTGATGCAATTGAGATCAGGTCCTGTATCAAAGAGTGTTGTTGTTTCAATAATAAACTCATTATTGATTTTTATCATAATATTTATTATCCATTTTCTAGATGTTATTTCTGTTAATAACATAAGAAAGGCTGGTTCCGAAGTATCAAATGTATTGGTGATTTCGTTTTGGTCTTCTAATTTTGTCTTTCCTTTTATGACAAGAGATTTTATGTCAAAAATCTCTTGTTTCATTTCTAACTATGTTGCTTTCAAGGCTTGTGTTTCTAATTTTTGTTGTTTTATTTCATTTTGGATGTCATTAATATTTACGGGTCTAGATTAAGATTTTTTGTTTCTATTCAAAATGTATTTTAAATTGTAGGAAGTATTGGATTTGGTGGTGATATTCATAGAAGAATGTAGTCTATCTAAGTATTCTTTCTTGGCTTCTAGGTCAGTGATCTTATCAGCAGTGCTAAGGAGAAATTATTCTTCTTTTGTTAACATGTTTATTTCAAGAATGGGTTTTTCTAGAGAGGCGTCTTCATAATCAGAATCTATTTCATTAATCTAAAGACCTTTTTTCCTCAAGAAGTTCATCAGAATAAGTATCACCATTTTCTATGAAGATGTTGTTTAACTAGTTAAGAGTATTGTCATCTAGAGAAAGTTCATTCAATTTCTTATTAATCCTACAGTATTTTGAAATATGACCTTTTCTACCGCAAGAATAACATTTAATGTCTTTAAAAATTTTCCTATCAGTATGAGGTCTATTTTGGTTATTCTGGTGTCTTTGTTTATTCCTACGAGGTTGAAGTTTGTTGTGATGTTTCTTTGTTTCTTTCTCAGAAGGACAAGTTCCCTTACATTTTGATTTTGTTTTTTCATTATAAGAGGGGTCATATTAAGCACAAAAATCTCCTAGACTTCTATTGGTGAGAGATTGTTCTTCCTTGAGCTGTCTTGTAATTTGATTGTATTACACATTTGTGTTCCTTGTCTATAAACATAAGAGACTATTTCTCCATAAGAAATGAGATCATAAGGAATTTGGCCACTGTAATTTTCTCTAATTTTATCTCTAACTTGATCACCTATAATTTGGGGTAAACCAACTAAGAATTTTTCTTTCCAAAAGGGTTGATTACAGTCTGGTCTAATAAGAACCCTTTGAAAGAAAAGTTCTTTATATTCTCTAAATCTTCCTAAGGATTTGCAACGCATATTAGAAAGGAGGTCTTGGTTTATATCCCTAATATGTGAAGAATCTCCTATAAAGTGTTGTGAAATTGAATAAATAAGAGTATTCATCGCATTTTGGATGAGATGTCCTTGATCATCATCCATAAGTTGGCCAAAGTCATCTATCTTATAAGCATTTAAATTTGTGTTTTTTGTTCATCTATCAAATAGTTATCCCACCAACATTTTAGTTATCCAGTAAATCCGGCTACTAAAAGATTAGCAACAGCATGGTCAGAAACATCTTGCTATGTTTTGTAAGCATTAGCAAGCATCACCATGTTGTTAAGAATGTTCATAATATTGGTTTTGGCTACACTATCAATGTTCCATTCATAAATGACGTCTGGAGATTATTTATTCTGTATTTTTTGCGATGATTCTTCTTGGGCAATGTTTGGTGGGGTGGCTCTACTATAATAAAGCTTTTGGGGTTGTCTCCAATTGAGTCTATTTACCTTGGTGACTGATTCATTATCAAAGTCGTTAGAGGGTTTGGTCAAGGTACTAATGATAGGTTGGTCTAGGGTGTTGTTAATAATTAGTCCTTGGAATTTAGGAATGTCTAGTATAGGAGCAGGTTCTAACTTTGATTTCCCTAAAAGTTTTTTCTTTTGATCTATTGCTTTGGCAAACTCTGGGCTAAGATTTTTTGGAAATTCAAAAGCTTTAAAAATGGGTTTTTTGAGAGTGTCAACTTGTGGTGTGATGAGTTGAGTAGGATTCTGGATGTTTGATTCTATCCTATTCAATTGTTTTCCTATGGTCGCCAAATGTTGATTAGTATAATTGTTTTGTTCAATGACTTTGTGAGTAAAAAGAGAGTCTTCTTTGTTTGGAAGCCTAAAAGGAGTAGCCATTACCTCGCTATCTCCATGTTGCATTTTTATTCTCCTAAGAGGCGGATGGTTGGATTCTATGGTTTCACCATTATCAAGTTTCCACTTATAATGATGATCTAAAACAACTATTTCTTTTGGTTCGAGGAATTGTTCTTCTAACCAATCAAAGAAAAATATATGGACTTCATATTCATATATGTAGTCGTAATATTTTTGTTTGATATCTTTTGCTTTATCAACAAAAGCTTTGAAGAACCATTCTCTGATTTGTTTGTTGTTTTCAGACTTAAACATTTTATTAAGGAAAGCTTTGTTTGGTTCAAAATGTTTTTCTAAAACATTAAGCTCAGCATCTATCATTTGCGAATAAGTAGGAGAATGATGAGAAGAATCTATATTTTCTGGGACTGGTTCAGGCTGGTTTTGTTGGTAAACTGACCTGGAAATCCCTGATCTATTATCTAAACCACTAATTTCCGGTTTAGGTGATGTCTCATTAATATTCCTATTAGTAGAAGGAAGTAAAGTTGTAGTATCATGTGTGGGAGTGTTTCTATGTGAACTTGGAGGAATGGTGATGATGGGAGGAAGATTGGGATTAAGATCTATAGACCCTGTATAAGAAGTATGAAAATAAGGACTAGATCTTAAATCAAAAGATCTTCTAGGAAACTTAATGGTCACTCTTCCTTCTGGATGTTGAATGACATTAGTCGGATCTGTATTTTGAACAACTTGTTGGGGAATTTGGTTTTCTAATTCCCATTGTTCTGGTAAAGTAACTCGGTTCCAATTAATAGACCTAGGAATTGTCGTATTTGCTCTAGAAATGTCAGTTTGGAGGAGAAGTGTTTCTCCTTGAGGACTATGTTTGAAAGCATTTTCTCCAAAGGCGGATGACATGGCCTTATAATGAATTCTATAGACAAGGGCTAAAGGAATAGATCTATCTGCTACTTTGTAATTATGGGTTTTGATTTCAAGTGTGAGGGCTCTAAGAATGTTCTTATCTTTGAGAGATATAGAGAAATTGGGGTAACAGTCAAAATGTATGGGTCCTTTGCAGAGACTTGTCTCTACAGTACCAAGGATGGATTCATCATAGTTTAAGAGATGTGAATCTCGTAAAACTAAGAGAATGGAAGTATTAAGACCCTTTTTAGTAAGAGGTTTAACTCCTATTTGGACTAGTCCTATATAAATGTAATTGTATTTTTGTTTATGCTTTTGGATGGACTATTTATTCAAAAGATGTATTTTTTCATAGGAATTAGAAAGAGGAACATTCCTTTCTTCAGTGGCTATGACATAATCTGATTTTTTGAAAAATTTCAATTTTGATTGTTTGTATATTTCCTTAAGCTGTATTTTAGGAATTTCCCAATTTTCTATAGGACTTGGATCTAAGTCCATTTGTGATAGAGAACTAGAGGAAGATGTAGATCTTCTATGTAAACTCATACTTAATATCGGAATTATTCTTTCTTCAGAACCGTTACAGAGCTAAACCAACGGTCTAACAGCCACTAAGGGACTTACGGCCTAGACCACTCTGTAGAAACAAGAAGGATGCCAACGAATGGCTCTCGATCCGTGAGTATATTGTTACAAAGACTATTTATACCTTCCCGCTGGCTCTGATACCATAAAGGGGTTAGGATCGGAGTACTATATGAGAGAACAAGGAAGTATAAGAGATCTAATAGATCTATAAGAAATGTATAAGAATAGGGAGAATTGATTGCAAATCTGCCAAAGTATATATATATACATGTCATTAATAGCTTTTTTTTTTTTTTATAGGTGTTACACCAAATAGATACTGTATTTTCAAATGGACACGTTATTAACAAAAATCTATATAGTGCAACCGGAGGATTTTGCAGTAAATGATTCAAATAAACTTGTGTGTAGACTGAAAAGTCTCATTCATGGACTTAAGTAAGTCTTCAGACAATATTATTAAAATTTCATAGTGTTGTCATTTCATTCAATTGGAAACAAAGTAATTCAGTATATATATACTACACGATCAGTGGAAGGAAAATTATTTTTCTTATACTTTATGTACATGATATTTTGCTTACAAATAATGACTTTAAGGCATCTTTTGTCCTTTGCACTGAAGTCCGTAAGGATTGTTTAATAGTGCTAGTATGAGCACCTAGAGGGGGTGAATAGGTGTGAAGAAAATTTTTTGCAAAAAGACAGCAAAAATATATTTTTTTTAAAACTGAGTATGACGAATAACGGACTTTTGAAATTGTGTCTGAAGAATAACAGACTTTGAGCGAATTCAGACTTTAGTAGTTACAAACAAAATAAAGAAGCTTAAGGAAGAGAATAAGAACACATAATTTATAGTGGTTTAGCTTAGATCAAGCCTACGTCCACTCTCCCACACTAATAGCCTTCTAGCTGGATTCCACTATGCAATTAATAAGAGATTACAACTTTGAGTGCAAACACTTAATAGTAGATCACACAATCTCACTAAGTCACTCTTTTGGTATTTCTCTCACGATCACAAACGTTTAAGCTTACAAGAGACAAGTGTATGATCGAAGATCACTCAGACTTTGGAATTATAAATTCTACGCTCTGTCTCTTACTTGATCATCAGTCCTTCATCTCCTTAAATACTCCTCCACTTCCAAACTAGTCGTTGGACAATATCTTGAGGATTGTCTTCCAATCTACCCGTTGAACAGATCTATATCTAGAAGATTTAATAACTGTTGAGTGACAAAATTAGAATCCCAAATTGATTCCGATCGCCCATATAAATAGAATCTTAGTTTCCATAAATAGAGCTTCTTCGTATAGAAAGTTCTTGTCTTCAAGATCTAATTGTCAATCAATTAGATTTAGTCAATCTAATCAATCTTGATGTAGAATCCAAACTAGATCACTAGCCGTTATATGTTTTGGACTTGTGTTATATTTTGTCGAATTTGGATGTAAAGTTTGAGAGCAATAGACTTTATAATCTAAGTCTGAGTACAATAGATTTTACAATCTAAGTCTAAGCATATTCTGCTTCTGAACAATTTTAGCTTTAAGATCTGAACACAATCTGAACAAGTTTAGCTTCAACATAGAATCTCTCTTTCGGTTCTTCATTCATGTTCAGTTTGGAATTTGTCAGAGTTGGCAGACTTCTGATTTAAAACAGACTTTAACACTAAAGTCTGGCAATCTTCAAATTTTGACATAAAAGTCTGGAAATCTTCAGAATAAACTTTGGATAATATCATTTACATATTCTATCATCTGCATAGTCTGTTACTCAACAATTAAACATGTTAGTAGCCTTTGATTTATTTTGTCATCTTCAAAACATCATAGGGATTTCCTTAACAATCTCCTCTTTTTTTATGATGACAAAATAATCTCTGAATATGCAGATGTGTAATCACACTTTATAAAATATTGATCACTAAATTTTAGATTTTCAAAAAATGTGATTTGAATCAAAAGACATCAAATAGATTGAGCATAACAATATATATATAAATAATTGCAACTCAATATTATGCAATAATATCAACTAATCAACACATATGCATATTTATATTCTCTCCCCCTTTTTGTCATAATCAAAAAGCGATAACAATAGAAATAGTATCACGTAGAGAATATAAAATGATAACAAATGTGTCTTGCACAATTTCCAAAAAAAAAGCTTTTACAAAGTAAGTCGAATATTAAAGATATGCAATATAGCTCACTTCGATCATATATAACAGCAAATATCTAATAAAAATCACGGATGCATTATAAAATTCACTAGACCCATTTTGTCATAATAAAATGATAATATCAATAAGAGATTTGTTGATGACAAAAGGTAATAAAAAATGCACTTACCGGATTTTGTAGAACTTAAATTCTGACACATTTACCTTTTCGTTCATTCCATAACAAAATCACGATCAATCAAAAAAGATTTTTCTATAAATGATCAAAGCTCCCTCTCAATTTGTTGCCTTTTTGAGATTATCACAATTCTTTCCTTTCAATTTGCTTTCTCCCCCTTTCGTCATGACAGTATTTGTGAATAGAAACAATTGTTGCTTGTGCACGTTGAACAATATATTTCCATTATTCCCTTTGTAGAAACAACATTGTCAACGATCACTTGCATTTTGAAATTTGAGGGAAAAACTTATTTTCTTCAATCAAGCTCTTCTCGAATTCAACCTGCATAAACTTAATAAATTTTTTGCACAAATAATATCCACATAATATATAATGCCATTTCTTCAAATAAATAAATTAAATATCATATATAATATTAAAATTCAGAATTACTCAACCTTTTGTACAACACATTAGGGATTTCCTTAACAATTTGCAAAAACTTTGCACAAGGAATGGAATTTTTGAGCCTCCAAAAAATAGTATAGAATCTCCATGATTTTCGAATCGAGCTTTCCAAAATCCATATGGAATATTCTTTTTCAACCTGCAAATTCCAATCTTCGTTGGAGATATTTTTCTGATTGCACCAAAATTTGCGTAGATTCGCAATCATTCTTACCTTATTGAATTTCCTGCAATCAACTCATTTCCTTTTTGGTATCTATCAATTTGGATCCTTCCTTGATGTTAGAGCATAATAGAAAATCTCCATAAATAAACAAAAATTCTTTCTTAACTCATCATGACATATTATTTAAAGAAAGGACATTATGCACAATAAAATTAGAGAATATCAAATCCTTGAATATTTAAGAAAGAATATTTCGCATAATAAATTAATATCACGTAAAACAGATTTTCACTTTGCAAAATTGGACAAAATCTGATATTATCAATCCAAATAAGCTTTTGACCAAAAAAAAATCCAAATAAGCTCAATTATCTCTAAGCAAGATATCAAAAATAATCACGCATATCAAATCAAATCTCATATCACAAAAACAAATCACGCGATTCTTTCTTCAATAAAACAAATCATTGAATACGGTCATAATAAAGTCTAAATCAATCAAGGCACAAAGAAAATATAAGTATAATGAGAATTTTTTAAATTATGTACTCAAACCAAAATATGATCATTATAAAATCTTAATCAACCAATGATATATCGAATATCAATTATAATGAGAATTATTGCGCCAATCAAATTGAGAAAAAAAAATATAAATTCCTTGCCAAACTCTCTTTTTTCTTCTCCTTTAGTTCCTGCAAAAACAGCTCACATTTTCTTTGGTGCTCATATTTTCTTGGGTTCATGAAAGTTAGTAAAATATGTTGTTTTTACCCAATCTATCTTAATAGGTCTCCAAATTTTAGGACATTCTTTCTCAAAGTCTTCCGAGTCTCTACAATTTGAACATTTGAGGGCATTTCGACTAATAGGTTTTGTAAATACTTTTTGAAAATGATTTTTGTAAAATGCATTTGAAGGTCTTTTTCTAAGTCTCTCCTTGACTTTAGGAAAATCTAATAGAGAATCACTTTCCTTATCAAAACCAAGTCCCGACTTATTATAGAAAGGTACTTGTATGGAAAGAATATGCTCTAAAGTTTTTGATTCATTTGAAAATCTTATTGAAATATTTGAAATTTCTTTCTTTAAAGAATCATTTTCTTTGACAAATAAATCTCGACTTTCTTTTGTTTGTAGAAAATCTTTTTGCAAAATTTCAAGCTATTTTTTTCAAGAAAAATCCCGTTGCCTAAGCCATAAATTCTCCTTTTTTAGTTCAAAGATCCTTTTAAGAGAATATTTGAGATTTAAGCAAAGCTTATTTATATACGTTGAAACTTTGATAGGAATTTTTGAATGACTTATCTCGATTTCCTCATCGAATTCTAAGTCTGTGTCTGAGTCAGACTCTGATTTTGAGTCTGTGTCTAAGTCATACTCAAATTCCGAATGTGCCATCAAACATATATTTCCTTGCTCATCATCTTCTTTCTTTGTTCTTTTTTGCCCATTCTGATTGTATTGTCTTCTTCCACTGAATTTCATTCCTTCTCCACTTAACTTTTTGAGTTTCTTGATCATAAAAGCAAGTTCTTCATCATCCATGTCGTTTTTTGAGTCTGTATCATCAAAATTGGCATTAGATATTAAAGCGATAGACTTCTTACCTTTCGGATCTCCTTCATTTATTTGTTCCACTTCATAGGAGTGAAGAGTGTTAATCAATTCATCAATGGAGAGTGGAATAATCCTTTGAGTCTCTCGGATTGAGGTCTTGACATGGTTCCAATCTTTTGAGAGATCTCATAAAAGTTTGTTAACCTTCATTGGTGCAGAAATTGACTGACCTTGATATGCTAAACAATTTACAATTTCTGTAAAACGGTTGAACATATCTCCAATCGGCTCTCCTTGCTTCATCTTGAAGGATTCATATTTGCCGAGCAGAAAGTTTACTTTTGTCTCTTTTACACGATTGGTCCCTTCATATGTAACATGAAATTTATCCCAAACTTCTTTTGTTGTTTCACATGAAGAGATTCTGTTATATTCAACAAAAGATAAACCGCAATATAAAGAATAAATTGCTTTCGCATCAAGAGCTTCTCTTTTGGATATCTTCATCCGAGACATAGGAGCAAAGGGTTCGGTTTCTTTGTATTTGTCATTCTTATTTGATGGAGATGCAATAGTAGGATTGATTCCATTTTCCACAACATCCCATTGCAAGAAATCACTGGATCTTAGGAATATCTTCATTCTATTTTTCCAAATGTTGTATTCCTTTCCATCAAATTATGGTGGCCTAGTGTTGCTTTGTCTTTCCATAAGTCTTGATGTCAAGATACTAGCCATAAAAGATATTTAGCTCAAAAGTAAAAACAATTTTATAAACCGAGCACTTGGTTCTGATATCAATTGATAGTACTAGTATGAGCACCTAGATGGGGTGAATAGGTGTGAAGAAAAGTTTTTGCAAAAAAAAAAAACAGCAGAAATATTTTTCTTTTAAAACTGAGTATGACGAACAACAGACTTTTGAAACTGTGTTTGAAAAATAACAGACTTTGAGCGAATTCAGACTCTAGCAGTTACGAACAAAATAAAAGAGCTTAGGGAAGAGAATAAGAACACATAATTTATAGTGGTTCGGCTTAGATCAAACCTACGTCCACTCTCCCACGCTAACAGCCTTCTAGCTGGATTTCACTATGCAATCAACAAGAGATTACAACTTTGAGTGCAAACATTTAGTAGTAAATCATACTATCTCACTAAGTCACTCTTTTAGTATTTCTCTCATGATCATAAATGTTTAAGCTCACAAGAGACAAGTGTATGATCGAAGATCGCTCTGACTTTGGAACTATAAATTCTACGCTCCGTCTCTTACTTGCTCATCGGTCCTTCATCTCCTTAAATACTCCTCCACTTCCAAACTAGCCGTTAGACAGTATGTCGAGGATCGTCTTCCAATCTACCCGTTGAACAGATTTGTATCTAGAAGATTTAATAGCTGTTGAGTGACAAAAGTAAAATCCCAGATTGATTCCGATCGCCCATACAAACAGAATCTTGGTTTCC
Source organism: Eucalyptus melliodora (assembly GCA_004368105.4). Classification (NCBI taxonomy): domain Eukaryota; kingdom Viridiplantae; phylum Streptophyta; class Magnoliopsida; order Myrtales; family Myrtaceae; genus Eucalyptus; species Eucalyptus melliodora. Next base: position 15,661,879 of record CM023402.3, read on the forward strand.
ATAAGTAGAGTTTCTTCGTATAGAAAGTTTTTATCTTCAAGATCCAATTGTCAATGAATTATATTTAGTTAATCAAATCAATCTTGATGTAGGATCCAAACTATATCACTAGCCGTTATATGTTTTGGGCTTATGTTACATTTTGTCGAATTTGGATGTAAAGTCTTAGAGCAATAGACTTTACAATCTGAGTCTGAGTGCAATAGACTTTACAATCTGAATCTGAGCATATTCTATTTCTGAGCAGTTTTAGCTTTAAGGTATGAACACAGTCTAAAAAAATTCAGCTTTAGCATAGAATCTGTCTTCTGGTTCTTTATTCATGTTCAGTTTGGAATTTGTCAAAGTTGGCAGACTTCTGATATAGAACAAACTTTGACACTAAAGTCTGGTACTCTTCAAACTTTGACACAAAAGTCTAGAAATCTTCAAAAATAAACTTTGGATAATATCATTTACATATTTAATCATCTGCATAGTCTGTTACTCAATAATTAAACACGTTAGTAGCCTTTGATTTATTTTGTCATCTTCAAAACATCATAAGGGATATCCCTAACATTGTTCTCGTCATACATATTGGATTTATCTTAGAAGACATTTGCTAATCGTATTTTTGAAACATTAAATATACATCACTGCAAGCTAGGAATTGCTCATGTCATTATGGGTGATGGACCAAATCTATTACATTATCCTTATTTAGATATTAAGAAAATCAAGTTAAACGGTGTACATTGTGTCAGTGCACTTAAAAGTATAATATATAATGATCTACATACATGTTCAAATCTTGTAGCTAGTAGGGTATTTAGATATAAATTTTGCTGGCTATTAGGATGACATAAGATCAATAACGGAATACATATTTATGTTAGCAGGAAGTGCAGTAAATAAAGTTCTATGGCATCTTCTACTATGTTAGCAAAATTTGTAATATTCTTTTAAGTTGTTACTCGGGCTATTAGGCTCTAGAACTTTATTAAAGAGTTCACCATTTTTAACTTTATAGATAAACCCATACGGTTGTATTGAGACAATAAATTTGTAGCATTATTTATTAATAACAGAGGTCTCAAGAAGTCTAAATATATGACAATCAAATTTTTTACCATAAAGAAACGGTATAAAAATGTGACGTTATAATATAGCATATTTCCATAGATGATATGGTTGCAAATTCACTAACTAAATGACTTCACAGAACATGTTTTTAATATGGACTTAGGAGCATCATTAGATGTTGTTGTTTAGTGGGAGTTATTTCGGTTTAACTTTAATAAAGTTTACATATGTGTTCGTTACACTTAGTACTGGTTTGATATGTATCAATTTTTGCATTCAATAAAATATTTTTGAATGTGTTGTTATTATGTTGAATACATATTGATAAAAGTCTCATGATATTGTATAAACCTTAAGTGAAAGCTAAGAGCGTTCGGTTATTAGCCTTGTGCATATGTCTTATTTTAGATAAAGAAATGTTAACTGTAAAGATAAGGTATATGTGAGTTCATTGGAACCATAAATACATTCTTTAGTGGCACAAGTTTTTCGTGACACTTAAGGTAAGAAAATTGTGACTAACAAATGGGAGCTATCTATGAAAGATGTTATTTATTTGCCACACTACTATATTGAATCCATATCAATAAAGTTAAAAGTACTCGTGACAATGGAATACTCTATGTGTATATATGCAGTTACCGTCATAATTCGATGTTTGAGATTTTATGGGATAAGATTGACTATTAAGAATTATCTCTAGACCAATGTGTGCACATATAGTACAATTTCAATTAATATAGCCCAAGTGAAAAAATGTAATAGTTTTCCTGATGTAGGCTACATTAATTGATATTGTAATTTACTGTTTTATAGGATTAGTTGGTCTAAAGTAAGATAGAAGATTTTTTAATTAGTTTAATATGAGACTGGCTAATGTGGGCCGAGTTGAGCCTGGCCCGTAATGAGAGGACTTTGTTGAAAACTCTATAAATAGTGTTCAAGTCTATTTTCTAACTCCAATTCTCACAAATATCCTCACAAAAAGGAGCGTTTACCTAGCGCAAAAGGGTGAGGGGGATGTCTCATTGAGCTACCAATAGAAGAGAAGGACTTGTGCATGGATCATCGCTTTTCCACTTTCACATCAAGAACAATGGATTCAAAACAAGTGTATTAATTTTTCTACTCAATTATATGTACTCTTGTTCTAATTATGGAGATCATAAATTGCACATTTTGCATCTTACACCATCCATTTAGTTTAAAGAAATCAAACCAATAAAATTTGTGCATCATATCCGGGTTTTGCTTTGGCTACTGTAGTCTTAATTCGTTTTGGATTGCTTAAACTTAATTACATCTTCATCACTACAAATAGATTAGAAAATTTGACGAAGAGCACTGTACCAACTAGAGAATTTAATGTTAGCACAACTGATCGAAGTTGACAGACAGAGATTTCTTAGACGCATGATCATCGTTGGCTCAAAAGCAAATATAATCGCTAATGGACCATTGAAACAGTAAGGCGTTAGGGATTGAATTAGGAAAATAGAGTTGAACGAGGTGTTAGGGATTTAACTATTCGACACAAATCAAATAAGGGGCCCTTTAGTCCATGAGGCCCCATCCATTGACACCTAGACTACATTTTCCCCCTCATTCACTCTCCTTTTTTTTCTCCTCTTCTAAACATGTTTTCCTATGTCAAACCAATCACGTAAAAAAATCCCATTGTAAAGGTCATTGCTTCTTTCACTGTGTCCGACTTCACTAGACACCGTGGTGGAAGACGTGATAATATTCACTCCCGTCGTTGGATTTATTTTCCTCATCAACTTGATATTTCCAAGAGTTTTAGGTAGTATTTTTTTATGTCGTTGGTTTTTTTTATTTATTTTTGAAATTTTTGGCTAGTTTAGGATGTGCATGATAACCATTATTATTCTCTATTTCTCTGTTTTTCTATTTTTCTGTTCCCTAAAACAAGTTTGGAACAAAAATCCATTCAGTAACGCATTTATTTTTCTATTTCTAGAATAAATTTCTATTCCAGAAATAAATTTGGAGCAAAAATTATAAGTTAGCATTTTTAATGTTTCTATTTTTGGAACAAAAGGGAAATTAAGAACTTTTCTCATTATTCACTCTCATCACCGGCCACCACCCACTGCCACTAGACGCCGCACACCAGCTGACCACCAATTGTTGTTGGCCACCACCGGACGCCGGTCATCAGCCCCCACTGATTGCCGGACACCAGAGTTAAAAAAGATGTTGTATCTTCATGCTCAGTCATTTTCCTCTCGTGTGAATTAGACAAATTGGAGAAAGTTTTCTCTGTGTTTTTGCATGTTGATGTAACTTCGGTTGTGCGAATCTAGCGCGACTAATTTTCGTTTATTCCCAATTTCACTGTGACACATCGGCATTTCAATTCGACCAATTTAGTTTATATCAATATATGCTCTCAATACCTAATTAAACCGCTATCTAATGGGGTTTTAGTTCCACAGAACGGTCAATTTCCAATATCTAAGGTTGTATATGTCTCTGGTAAGGCGCATGCAGTCAACTAGTTCATTATAAATATTATCTCGAAAGATTGATTACAGACATTTGAGATATAAAAAAGAATTTGTAGAATTGATCGAGAAAGTGAGACGACATATTCTGGGTGGACAACAAATCTTAACCGAGGGTCCCTATTTATTCTGTGGTGGAGAAGACCAAAGAGCTAGGAATAAGACCTAGAGACAGACTTGAAATACAAAAGAATAACCACACGCTTAATCCTTAAGCCTAAAATACCAGAAAGCAGTATCAATATTGATATTGAACCACACATCCGATCAAATCCGGCATGGATCCTTCTGCGAACCAGTTGCTTGACTCTGAGTCGCCATTATAGACGCCTAGGATCTGAAGCAGTAGCAGTAAAAGATATTTTTTCACCAGCTCCTTCTTCCTTAACTGCGTGGCTTTTGAGCAGTGCTACCGTTACTGCTCCAGCCACATCACCAATTACATAATCCTCATGAGATGTCTGGTGCGCCTGGCGGCGGAGGCAGAGTTCCTGTCTCAGCACCGCATAATCACGAACTTTGTAGGGACCGGCAAGGAGATTGCGAGGTTCTTCAATGATCTTGCCAAGGATGTCATGTTCAATGTGAAGAAGAGTTACTTGGTTGGGTTATTCGGGCAAGCAAACCGGTACCACCACAATAGATGGCATATTCAGAGGACGGGAATCATGCGGGTACTTCGGCAGCCCCTGGTCCTTCATTTCAGCTGCCGCTGCTTTCACTGTCCTAGTTCTTACTGTTATCCAGGCTTTCTTCACCGTTTACCCTTATCATCATACCAAGAAGTAACCAAGCTCTGCAACACAGCTTCAGAGAGATATTTGATGTTGATGTACCATCCATTTCCTTCGGAGAAATCAGACCAGCAAATGTAAAATTTTTGCTTCATTTCTGGGTTTTGTTTTGGCTGCTGTATTCCTAATTTGATTCAGATTGCTAAGACAAATTACATCTTCATCAATGTAGTTAGATTACTAGCAAATGGAAGTACTCCATAATGTATAATTTAAAGGTAACGATTTGACGAGGAGCACTCCAAGAACGAAACTGACAGACAGATTTCGTAGACGCATGATTATCATTGACGCAAAGCAGCAGTAGTTTTAAACGGACCTTGATGAGGCGAACGAGTTGCCCAGATGCAGATTTCATGCACCAGCTAGGAAGTTTGAACTAGATTTTTAGAAGCCAACCACGCTATAAATTTTTAACCGAAATATCCATCCAACGGTGTACCTAGTACCGTGAAACAAGATGGTGCTAGGGATCGAATTGGAAAAATGGACTCAAACTTGCCAAAAGGCCGTGAAGCAAGATGTGACAATATTCAGGGTCGTGATTTTATGTATTTTTCTTATTATATACAGTGTCTGTTAAGGATTTTAGATGGTATTTTTGTCATGGCCAATCGACATTGATTTTATTTGTTAATTTTTTGTACTAGTTTAGGTCTCAAACTGTATAAATATATTTTTTATTTTCAAAAATTTAGTTTTCCTCTTTGATAAATTAAATGAATCGAGAGAATTTTCTATGTATTTTGCACATTGATATGTGTGCAGCTTCGATTGTGTAAATCTAGTATGACTTAATGTAGGGTTCGTTCGTTTTGCAGAAAATATCACGTTTTCGGAAATTATTTTCTTGGAAAATGACTATATTTTCCGGTGTTCGACTGAAACTTGAACTTTGAGTGGAAAATATTTTCCACCATTTGTTAGTTAATTTAATTGTTTGGGAAAAACTATCAAAAAATTGAATTTTAATATTTTTAATTGACCAAAAAATTATTTTTATTATTTTTATATTTTTTAAAAAATGAATTTTTAATTATTTGTATTTTAAAAAATTGCAATTTTTATTATTTATTTATTTTTCTTTCTTTTTTTCTTTTTCTTTTTTCCTTTTTCTTTTCCTTCCTCCTTCCTCCTCCTTCTTCCCTCCTTCCTCTGCCGCAGGCCTGACGATGGCCAACTGCCCGACGGTCAACCAAGACGCGATCACTAGATCCGGCAAGCTCGAGCCTCGACCGATCTCCAAGCTTGCGGAGGGTGGCCAGGCCTGGTACAAGGCTATTTTGACCTTGTAGAAGGCTCATATAACCTCTGCTTGGGCTTCAAATTATGCCTTAAAATATGGTGTTTCATTTCAAGCATTCCAAGGTAAGTTTTTCTTCCGAACTACTTCGTGGTGTGAGCATTCTAATGATCTCTTCGCTTTTTTGTTTTGATTAGAAAGATTTTCTTTACATTTCATTAAGTAAGACTTCCATCTGATCCAATTTCGACTCCTCGTGACTCGTGAGCTTGTTCTTTCATCTCTTGTGAGCTTAAATCTTCTTGTCTATCTCCATTAACATCCATTTGGATGCAAGCTTAATGAGAAGTATCTAGTCTACGTTCATGCTAGATTTATTTTTGTGATTCCAATTAAATCTATATGTTCTGAATTAAGATGTTTCGACTTTCGAGTTGCTTCGGGTTAATCCTCGATAGGTTGTCTTTGAATTTTGCATCCTAGATACATTCGTGTATGCATTTGGTACCGTTTTGACCTCTTCTATGTAGGGTATGTCAAAATGGAGATATGATTTAGCGTCGCTTTCACCAACCTTATCATTCCCTTGTGTAGAGTTTTTTTTTTTTTTGGTCGAAAGAAAACATATATTAGATCAAACGGTAGTACAACCAGATGCTAAAGCTTCCGAAGAGATGATATCCTAGAAAATAAAGGGAGGGAAAATAAGCCAGTTGCGAATTGGGCCATGATCTCGGTGAGCTTTAGCAGCCCAATCGGCTGCTAGGTTTGCTTCTCGGTGAACATGGTGGAGAGAGAGATTAGGGCATCAAGAATACATGTCGCGTAGAATTGCAAAAAGATGGCGCTCCGTCCATGGCGGCTGCAGCTGCTGCTAAACAATCTCCAACAATGACAGACAGTCAGACTCAATCACGATGTGTTGAAGATGAAGCCCCTGTTGGATCAGATGTTGGATAGCTGATATGAGAGCATAGATTTTAGCTTGGAAGGCTGATTGGGCTAGAACAGTTTTGGTAATCACATCGGTAAGAACTCCTTTACAATCTCTGTAGATACACGCAATTGATCCATCCTTCGACCTTGTTCGAAAAGCCCCATCAACATTACATTTAAGGCATCCCTTTTCAGGCGGTTTCCATCTCCGATCTGAACTGACCAAGTTGTTGTTGATCCGCTGTACAGAGGGGTGTAAAAGCATGATGATTCGGTTGTGGGCTAGGGCGTTGTCCACTACTTGGAGAGGATCTAGTTGGTGCTGCCTAAAAACTGCGTTGTTTCTTTGTCGCCAGATCTCCCACAACAAACTAGCAATCACTTCGAAATCAGGGGACGCCTTTGGGAGGGTAGCTCGGGATGCAACCTAGGCATCAAAACGTCGAACCGAGGTAGGTGAAATCAAGACCCTAACTTCTTCATGATTCCAGATGTTTTGTGTCCAAGGGCAGAAAAAGAAAAGATGTTCAATCGTTTTTGGAATGTTGAGGTTACAAAGTGTACAATAGGGGTTAGGGGAAATATGTCATTGATAGAGATTAGCTTTTGTAGCAATGGCGTTTTTACATGCTAACCACTGAAACACCCGAAGCTTAGGAACAGTTCACATATGCCAGATTTTCCTCCATAACTGAGTAGGGGTGTTATAAGATGATGAAGCTACATTAATTGGGGTATTTTGGGTCAAAGAGATATACTGATAACAGCTTTTCACTGTGTAGGTACCAGAAGCATTAGCTGTCCACACTAATTGATCATGCAAGAGCGAAGGGTTGAGAGGTGTATTCAAAATAGCTTCACTGACTTGGGCATCAAAGAAAGTGGTAACAAAAGAGGTCTTCCATTCCAGTCTTGGTAAGGCTATTAGATCAGCAACTACATTAGGTTCTCTCTCCTCTGCTACTCCTCCTATCTGACCAAGTGGTAGCCAGGTATCTTCTCTTATTCGAATCTGTTATCCATCCCCAACAAGCCAACGAAGTTTAGGAGTAATAGTATCTCGACCTTTTAACATACTCTGCCACCCCCATGAAGGTCGATAGCTTGATTGGGCAGTTTGGAAAGAGGAATACCTAAAATATAATCCATTGAAAAGTTGACTCCAGATAGCATTAGGTTGCTGGAAAAGACGCCAAGCTTGCTTACCAAGCATTGATTTATTGAAGTTAATCAAATCTCTGAATCCTATCCCCCCTGATGCTTTTGACTGTTTCAATTCTAACCAATTTTTCCAATGAATTCTAGATTGACTATTCTGTTTGCTCCACCAGAATGCTGATATCTTCCTCTCTATTAATCTGCAGAGCGACAAAGGAAGCTTAAAGATGGACATGGCATACTGAGGTAAGGCCTGAATTACTGATTTCAGTAGGATCTCCTTGCCACTTTTTGACAAGAATTTTTCCTTCCAACTAGCTAATTTAGTATTGACTCTTGCCAGGATCCAGGAGAACATCTCACATTTGGAACAACCCCAATCAGAGGGGATGCCCAGGTACTTACCATATTTACTAACCACCGGTACTCTTAGTTCATTTGCTAAATTGGTTTGTAAGGAGATAGGGCAGTGTTTGCTGAAAAATAAACCTGATTTGTTCCGATTAATGAGTTGGCCCGTAGCTAGGCAATATTTGTTTAGGATATTAGCAAGATTTTGGCATTCAAAAACCGTGGCTTTTAGGAAGAATACTGAGTCGTCAGCAAAAAACAAGTGAGATAACTTAGGATAGGCTCTATTGAATTGAATCCCCTGTAGGTGGCCCATATCCACAGCTTGGCTGAAGTAGTTGACAGAGCATTAGCAAGTATAATGAAAATATATGGGGATAGGGGGTCACCTTGGCAAAGCCCTCTAGTAGGCTGAAAGTAAGGGAGCTGTTCTCCATTAAAGCGAATACTAAAGGAAGCCGTAGTAATGCAAGCCATAACCATAGTAACCTAGCTGTCATTAAAGCCCAACTGCTGCAAATAGGCTTCCAAGAAATCCCATTCAACCCTATCATAAGCCTTATGCATATCTGTTTTCAAAATAAGATTGAATCTTTTCTTGCATGTTCTCACTTTAAACTAATGAAGCACTTCTTGCACCACCATGATATTGTCTTCTATATGCCTGTCACCGACAAGTGCTGCCTGTTCTTTTGATATCAAAGTAGGGAGCCAAGGCTTAAGTTTGTTGGCCATAACTTTCGAAATAATCTTATAAGCGAAATTACAAAGACTGATGGGTCGGTACTGGTCAATGCTTTCTGGATGGTGAACTTTAGGAACGAGGGCAATTATTGTTCTGTTTAGTCTAGGAGACATACAACCTGTTGTGAAGAACTCTTGAACTGTTTTAATGATAGTTGTTTTGATGATATTCCAGTGTTGCTGATAGAAGAGGCCATTAAGGCCATCAGGCCCAAGAGCCTTAGAAGCACCCAGCTGGAAAGTAGCCTGGTAAATCTCCTTCTCTGTCACCCCACTCATCAATTGTTGATTCATTTAAGGTGTTACCATAGCTGGACATTGCTCTAAAAATGGACGAAAATCCCGATATCCCACAGATTGATATAATTGAGAAAAGAAGCCTATTGTCATAGCCTTGAGCTGTTCTAGCTCCCTGGTCCAATTCTGGTTAGTATCTTTAAGCATAGCAACTCTATTTCGTTGTCTCCTTTGCATAGTACGGGCGTGAAAGAATTTTGAATTTTTATCTCCCCATTTCAACCAGTGAATACGTGAGCGCATGGCCCAGAACTGCTCCTCTTGATTCCACAGTTTTTGAATTTCAATTCTAAAAGCAGTGGCTTGCTCCTTATCTCCAGTCTGATAAAATTTCCTGTTGATAATTGTCTGCAGTTGATGTTGCAATTGGGAGATTCACTGATGGCCATTACTAAACCATGCCTTACTCCAGCTAGCTAACTGAGCAGCAACTGCCTACAATTTAGAGACCAAAGAGGTATTCATTCTCTCCCAAGCCTGTTTTATTACCTCTTGACATTCTTGATCTTGACTCCAGAAAGCTTCATAATGAAAAGTCTTTGCTCGCTTGACAGATGGAGAACGAGTGTGCAGCAGTATAGGATAGTGATCCAAACCTATAGGTGGTAGGGCAAACACTTCTGCAGAAGGGTATGATAACATCCAATCCATGGAGCAAAAAACACGATCTAACTTCTCCTTCACCAGAGCATCCCCTGCTCGATTATTTGACCAGGTAAATTCACACCCTTTACTTTGCAGTTAAAGTAAAGCACAGTCATTGATTAAATTTCTAAATGATGTCATTAGCGAGGTAATGGCTGGTCTTTTTCCCATTTTCTCCCAGGGGGAAAGGAAATCATTGAAATCACCTATACACAGCCAAGATAAATGATTTGCAGTAGATATTACTCTAACTGTATCCCAAAATGCCTGGTGTGTCTGATAAGTTGAAGGGGCATGCAGGCATGTTAAATGCATCGAAGCATCTATCAAAGGGTCAAGGACTATGAGATCTATAAAGTGATCATCCGATTGTACAATAGTAGCATCAAACAAGTTAGTCCAGAACACAGCAAGTCCACCCGAGAAGCTAATTAGATCCTTCAAAAAAGAGTGAGGGAAGTGAAATCTTCGCTGTAAGCTAGTCATAACTTTCTGTACATTATTTGTTTCCATTAAAAAAATGATGTCGGGATTTTTAGAGGCTAACAACGCCTTCAGTGGTTGAATTGTCGGGGGATTGCCCAACCCTTAACAATTCCAACTCAGGAGTTTCATTTGGAAAGCGGTGGCTGTTGAGGGCCAGCCGCCAAAGCCCAAGGAGCAGGATTGTCTGCCACAATCATAGGAGTCTCCATAAGTGGGTTTCATCGAAGTCTGTAGAGTAATTAAGTCGAGTGTCATAAGGTGAGTATCTTTTGGTTTTCTTACTTGATCCCCCAATTGGCATTGGTTGAGGGATTTTGGGTTTATTCTTTTGAAGAATGTCCAATGAAGGTAGCTGAATGCTCTTCATCTTTGCCTTTGTAGGTACCAAATCTGTAGTTATTACTGTTGGGTTGACAGAGTTCAGATGCGTGGAAGTCCCTGGTGGTAGAACAGGGGTTGAAACAGGGGCCTCTGATGCAGGAATGGGAGGGAGAGCTGGGATAATGGGCTGCATAGCTAGAGGGGTTTCAGGTACTATCTCTTCCATCTGTTCTATAGGTGCTGAAGGATGATAAAAAACATCCCAATAAGGGCTAAACTATTTAACCTCAGCTCTTAGCCACGGGCCATAGACCATCGTCTCTCGGCCTTCAAATTGTGCTTCTTCATAAGGGTAATCTTGACATGACGCTGCATAATGACCAAGCATTTCACAAGAATAACAATAGTGGGATAGTCGCTCATACCGAAAATCTAGCCATAGGGGTTTTCCTTCAATTCTTATAAGCTTGCCTGACCTTAAAGGTGTTTTCAGGTCTAATTCTATGCGAACTCTCCCAGATGTATCCGGTTTCACTTCCGAACTTGACCCACCTATTACACGGCTCTTTGCAGAAGCGGTGGAGTAGTCCACTCCAAAGGTAAGCTTATCACATGCACCCAGAAAGCGCACTTAGAAAAGTCGTAACAGTATAAAGGAGTATTGGGTTGCCAGGGACGTAGATGGACCAAATGACCTGAGAATAACCAAGGGCTACCCTCTAATATACGCCGTTTTTCCATTTCAAATCGAAATTTAACGATATATAGCCCGCTATCACTAGGAGAAATCTCAACTTGATCAACACGCCACGCTTTCTTCATTGCGACTTGGAAAGCAGATAAATTGACAATAGGATTTGTGAAGATATTACCAACCAATATAAGGCGACAGTCCTTCAGTTTTTTCGAGGCAGGTATGTCATCCCAAACCTCTAACTCCTGTTCCGAACACAGACGTCCCAAACGATGACACAACGAAGCAATTCGTGAGGTATTGTCATTTTCATCCATAGCCAAAATATTACAGGAATTCACTAGTTTAGGTTAATTGACAGGAACATAGTACTGAAATTAAGCTCTCGGGGGTTGCATGTTCTGAAATTGCGTATTCAAGTGAAATTGAGAAGACCAGCAGCAAATAGAAGGGGTTGAGAAGAGGATGAAGATCGCGATGATTGTAGGGGATGAGAGAAACTTTGCATGCAAGGCAATCCACGAAGGCAGGGATCAGTTATGGTGGAATTTGAAGTAAGCAAAGAAGGTTCAAACATAATGTGAAGTGTAGAAGGATAATTGGGAAGACGAAAGACATTGGGGAAGACTCGAGCATGTCGCGAGGAGAAGCTCTAACATAAACGATAGAATTAGGGTAAACCCTGTTGACACCTAATTTTTGCCCAAAAATATTTCATTCCGGCATATAGATTATCTAGGTGTTTGATATCGTGTTTTAAATTAAAGATGTTTTTCCTATAAAAAAATAATAATAAAAAAAAAAGAGAGCAAGTTGGGGCCAACGATCTAAATGTGACTAGCCAAGCCTAGGAGGTCAGATTGGAATTCAAATGACAAGTTGGGGCCAAAATGCAATTTCCAAAAGTCGAGAGACCAATTCGCAAATTTTGCAAAATTTGTGCCTGAGCCCTTAAATCATCATCTTGGTCATCAATTAAGTTGAAATTGAATTTGGGCCAAGTAAAATCAATCAAATTGAGCCAAAAAGACCACATTTGTATTGAATTGGGTATTTTCGGATAAGAAAATGGCCATCTTTGAGGAACTTTTTTACAAAATTGGGTGGTCAAGATCTTAAGCTACTATACATGAGGTTGCTAATTGATCAGAAACCACGGCCAAATTGATGGATTAAAGCACTCAAACTAGCTACCAAAACCCAGCCCACGGTTAGGTCTTAATTCGGAGCTGCTAAGTAGCCATATTGGTGGCCCCACCATATCTCACTCAGCCGCCCATTTAGCTCGATATTTACACGTGATGGAAGACCATATATAGTAGTGCAAGTGGACGGAAATTGGCCAGGGATAAGCCGCTAACAGCACGGGAAAATCGTAGCAAAGTTCGCACACTCAACAGCTGCAAAAGTTAAAAAATTTGGCTAAGTCAGAAGAGTAGGTGAAGTAGCCTTGTTGACAGGCTTGGTAGGTGGACAAAAGGCTGACCAAAAATCCCTTAATTCGGGGGATAAGATCACTGAAGGAAGGTCTTTCAAGAGATGAGAGAGAGGAGACGAGAGGGAGAGGAGAGAGCTCGGAATCATCCCCTAAAGAGGCCCTCAGAAGCAACTCCAGAAAAGAGAAACCCAAAAATTCCAGACCTTCCTAGAGAGAGAAAAGTGAGATTTCCACATACCTGCGGAACAAATTAGCCAAAACCTCCAACTAGAGATTGAAACTTCATTCAAAGATCTTTCCAACCAAAGGTCGCACGTCCCAAATGGAGATCGGGAAGGCCTCCTAAAGCCCCCCGAAACAGTGCCCTCCTAGCAGGCCAAGAAAGTCCGAAATTTTTTCTAAGTGTTGAGACTGGTTGGTCACGAGTGAGGAAAGCCAGTGTTTTTGAGAAATTTGAGAGACAAATGAGGAAAATCTTGACTTTTAACCCAAACTAGAATACATATAGTTTGGCATGGTGTCAAGTTTTCCAAAAACATACGTCTTGAAGTCTAATGTTAGAGGTCAATGAAAACCTTCGTTGTCAGTTCGTTTTTTTTTTTTTTTTTTTTCAGATCTCATTTCCAATTTAAGAAGCCAACTTCCACAGGTCCCCGAGGATAATTTGTCGGTTTCATCGGCTAATACCCACTTGAAAAGGAAACTAGGAAGCAAGGTAAGCATCCTAGATGTATTTATTTTTGAGTCTGAGCATTTTTTGATCATTAAAATCAAGAGGAAAACCAGCCCGGAAAACTGATTTCTGAGACTGAAATTTTTCTAAGTATTTGAAATATCTTCAAGAGTTTTGCATGTGTGCTTCTTGGAGAGGTCGTTTTGATGTTTTTCGGTGAGTCATTCTCTATGATTTTTGTTGCATTTGAAAGCCTATGTTACTTACTTTCACGTGGATTAAGTAGCATTTCCCTTAGATCTCGTATGTGATGCGTGTTGGGGCTTGAATATGGGCATGTAACCCGTTTGCTTGACTTGGGTTCAAACCCAGATTTGCAAAATGAGCTCAAACCCGCATATTTGATGACGATTCCAGCTTGGTTTTCGTGTGGTTTAAGCTGTGATTTCTATCTAATCTTACTCCTTGTATGTAGTAGTTTAACCTTGATGTTTTAGTTCCACGTAATATTGCTCATGTGTTGAGATTGAAGGCCGCAAACATGGCTTGAGGAAGCTGGTTTGGGGTGATTTGATCCATGCCTAGTGTTCAACGAAATGCGCAAACCAAGTTTCGATCTTGAAACGGTCGATTTGAGCCCGATTATTGTGATATTCATGTGCTGTGTTGTTCAATGTTAGCATATATCGGTTTAGGAAATTATTATTTTTATTTAAATAAAAAATAAAAATCCAAAAATTTCAAAAAATATATATAGGTGATAGATGTATCAAATTAAGGCAAAAATGGCATCTATGAAATTTTCCTATTTTTAAAAGGTCATTTTCCTAATTTAATGTTATTTTGGTATTTTATGATCATTTTTGTAAATAATCCATTTTGCATAGATTAAAACTATTTAAAGTAATTTCATGCACATAGAGCAATTTCATGCATATTTGAATTATCATTTCGCTCACGGGGGTCCTGTCCCGGGGCGTGATAACAAGGCTATGTAATATTATTTGCCCGATTTGTATCGGGTTTACCTTTTCCGTGTTTATTTTCAAGTCATTTCAATTTCTTGGATGTTTACTTACGCGCCGCTTTTCATTAATTTGAGTGTAAATTTCTCTTCTAAATTATGTTAGGATTAGTCTAGACATTAAAAAAAAAAAAAAAAACTAGAAAAGCATTTGCATGGACACTTAGTGGTTCCATAAAGATTATAATTGGTAATCAAGATTATGTGGCAATTTAGATAAATAACCTTCCAAGTTAGTGGTACCGCAAGGGCACTAATAGAAACATTGGCGTAAACAAGTCCCCGTTCCTAGAAATCTCTGGTTGCGTAGGAATCGAGACAACACTCCCGTGTCTCGATTGGTTTCTAGCTTACCCTAATAAGCTAGTGGCGACTCCTAGAATTACATAGATTGTTAAGAACTAAAATTCAAAATCCAATGTCACGTGAGGTATGGACTTGGGAGAGCTCGCTCCTAATTTAAAGCCATTGGTCCGCCTCTTTAGGCAAATACCCCTAAACTTTCTTTCTTTTCCCCGGACGGAAAAAAGGAGGTCATGACAGCTTAGCGACTCCGCTGGGGACTTGGTTGCAAACCTTAGAGGACTTAGGCCGTAATAACTTGGTTGGTTGTTCACTAACATGGTCTTCATTTGATAGCGCGTGTCAAAGTCGCGTGGAAAACGAGATTAGTCCACTAATAATGTGTTAAATGTTTTTGTAGGTTTTGAGTAATAAGGGGTGGAGTGTTTGTTGACCCATTTCTTTTGTAGGGAGGCGTAGAAATGTATGTCTATATGGATGAAATTGAAGTGTTGTTTGAATATTAATCAATGTGTGTGCCTTTATACTTGTCTTAGCACTACACATTTACTCACACAACCCGTGATCTAAAATCCCAATCGCATTAGGAAGCCCATAGAAGGTGCCAAAAGATGGAACCCGTGCGGGGAATGACCCATGGTTATCCACTTTTGGTCCCGCTCATTTTGATTAATCATAAAGAGAACTGTTCGACGTAAGAGCGGAGTGGGGAAATCTCTTTTGATCTAATCAAAATGGAGACTTTAAGCCTTTAGAATTCCACCTTTATGTGTCAAACCTCACAAGTTTACATCCGCATGTCTATGTGATTGAAAAAAAAATGTCTCTTCACCCACTGTAAGTATGATTTCTCCATCTACTTGCTCACTTCAAATTGAAATTTTCATTTTTTGAGATTCGCGGAAATCAATGGAATGCCCTTAGCGATATAGGCTTGGCTCTCACTCTTAATAAATAAACATTTCAAATACCTTTGATCTAACCCCATAAAACAAATGTTTTTGTTTTCAATTGTGAACTCAAAGTCACATTTTGTATAGAAATTATTCCAAGTCAATATTACATTTTGGGGGCATAGAATTAAAATCAAATTTTCAATAAAATTCTTTCTTGGTCACATTTCGAAATTAAAATTCAAATCACATTTTGTGTATTGATTTCTCAAAATAAAAATCACCTCACCTTTGCATGAGTGAAATTACAAATTAATCTTTCAAAATCAATGCCCCATTTGTGTATGAAACTTTTGGAACAGAGTGGGCATTCAATTGATAGCCGTGGATCGATCTTTTAATGAAATCTCCTCTTGCTAATAAAATCTTGATGAAATACCAAATTTTCGCAAGTGGATACTACGAAGAAGGTATCGTCGCCTTGATTGCATTGTAAGAGGTGGCTTTATTGAAAGATCAATTTTTCATTCATATACTGACATTATCTTCCTTCCGCAGGTCATGCGTGACAACCATTCCCTGAACTCCTCTTGCTTGGCCATGCCAAAAGTGGACTTTAAAGCTAGGACGAGAAGTGTGCTTATTATGCTCCTCTACGAAAGAGCTTCTTGCACTTTATCCTTGTCATTATTCCTATTAGGAACCGTGTTTTGCGTTTTGAGTTTTGATTGTGAACCCAATCAAATGCTTTTGTAAATCATACAACTCACATTTTCTAATAATGAAATTAGAGTTCATAAAAGTTATACCCTTTAAAACACTTGAAGTGTTTCAAACGGACCCTCTGGGCTGAGTTTTATGCCTTAGCTTCAAAATGTGTGAAAATAAGTTTCAAGAAGAACTTGCGTAATACTTTATCTCTTCACTTAATCGCTTTTGCAGGTTGATCCGTAGAACGATGCTTTGAGGGGGTAAGGTTGTAATCGTTCCAATAGAGATTTCTTGAGCAACAACTAACTCAGTTATCCATTCTTTGTTAAACAGGCAAAATGACGGTTTTGTTCAAGATTGACAAAAGCACAGGCCTTTCCCTGACAAAGCAAGTCATGATATGCAACATTTCATGCTCATTTATGGGCATATTTGGTTGAGCCATGAACTACTTGAATAATTTCACAGCATATCAACTCAAACATTGTGATTAAGTGTGAAAAGAATCATCAAAGCCTTGAAGATCACAAATCTATTGGCCAAATGAAGTTCCACATCTTGGACGACCTCATATTAATTTGACATTCTTCGTGGAAGAAGAAATTTGTAGACATTCTTTGGCATCAAACTACTCCATTGGTTGCAAACATGAAAAGCAACTGCAATCCCTACACTTCCAATGGTGTCTTGGCATCCAATCCTATATGAAGATAATTATTGGTGGTTTGCAAGACAACACTTCAAGATGTAGATGTACACAAACAAGAATCGGTCATCAAATGTTGCCTTCAAATAAAAGGTGGCAATCGTTTCAAGTTAAATTCGATTTATTTTAGGAATGATTTGTCCTTGCACTTTGTGCAGATTTTAGTGAGGCAAATTACTAGCAAGCAACAAGATCACACAGGCAGGACAACTTGGTCCAGAATCACACAATCTCTAAAAGAAAAGGATGTGTTCATTCCAAAAGTCAAAACAACTCATTCATAAACTGACATAGCCACCCATGCTTACAGATTGTGAAGTGGGAAATGCATTGACGCAGCAAAAATGGCGAAAAATCACCTAGCCTAAAAGGGGTATGCGGGAAATTGAGTAAAGCATGAAGGATTCAAATGAAATGAACATTCATCAATGTAACATAATGAAGTTGCATATGGACAAGTTATTTAACCTAATGTGGCATGCATTCGACCATAAGGACAATATATTCCCTTCCTCCACAAAGATATGATGAGATGCAGAATTGCCCAACTTTGAAAAAAGGAAACTTTAATTGGGGAAGATGGCCACAAAATGGATCGGGGACACGCAATGCCTGAGTCACCCGACTTCTAAAAAGGGAAATATTAAAATGGAATAGACGTTTGCCAAGTAAATTGCTTTCAATCATGAGAGCAAATCCCTCTCCACGGCCGAGGAAACGAGATGGAACGTAGTCATCAGCTATGCTGAAAAAGGGAGTATACCATTCCTAAAATTAATCACGACGAATATGAAAAATAACATATTACGTCTCTTTTTCCTTGCAGTTGGTAAACGGGGCAAGTCACTCAAAGTAGAGTAATTCTCAATTGTGAAGCAAGATGAAACAAAGTCAATTGATTCAACATAAAAAGGGAGTATTGTTCCTAAATTAGTCCAATTCAATTTTGGAATATAAGTAACATGCCCCATCTTTTGTAGGAAAAGGTGAACATTGATCGTTGAAGCAACACCTTATACTAAGAAGGCATGCTAAGGCCCAACCATCCATTTTGATGGAATAAATGGAGTGAAACATCTAAGGAGCAATGCCCTCACGTGTCAAAACAAGGAGTACCCCTCTTGTGACACCCAGATTTTTGGGTTTTAATTTCTACTGGATAAATAGGGCCGTTTTCGTTCAATTGAAGCCATGGATTGCGAAATTGGAATGCAAGTGGGCTATATTGGTAAGGAAAAATACCAATTGGAATGATGAGGTGTTGAATAAATTAATTGGGGTCAATTTGATTTAATTCAAGAGGAATTAAAGCTCAATTGGAAAGAAAACCTAGCAAAATTCGTATGCCACCTCTACCCCCACATTTTGAACTACCTTAAGTCTTCTAGAAGGGGCAAATTTGTCAAGAAATTGTGGGTGGAAGGTGACATCACATGATGTCATGGTGGCCCATGTGTGATGACCTAAGAGAGAGAGTGTGTGAGAGGAGGAGGAAAAATTGAATTTCTCTTTCTCCTCTCTCTCCTTCGTCGACGGAACTCCTCCCCCATCTCCTTCTTTTTCTTCAAATCTCCATGGAAGCTGAAGATCAGTGAACTAGCAAGCCGAAGCAGCGATTTCTCTCGGCGCCGATGCAGCAAGCAACCGGAGCCGGAGTCTCCGCCGTCCGCCGTCCTGTTGCCCGTGCACAGCTTCGCCCCTCTCCTCCCTCTGGTTCGAACAGAACCAAATAGTAGAGGCAGAAGCAGGTCCAGCGTCACCAGAAGGAGCCGCGACCAGCTGCTTGGACGCCGCCGCACCGCCGCCCCGTCCACTTCGCACTCGCCCGCTCGAACACCGTTCGCCTTGTCCAGTCGAGCAACCGCCTCTGTCCAACTCCAACCGCCTTTGGTTGGTCCCGTTCGGCCACCTACGGCCGCCGCCCGACCACCTCCGGCCACCGTTGACCCCGCCGAAGCTCCGCCTCGCCCTCAGCCGCCCTTAGCCACCTCAACCGACGCCGGAACCACCTCAACCAGCTGCGCACAGAGGGTTGCAAAAAATGGGTATGACAGTGGGTTTTGGCCTGTTTTGGCCGCCTTCCCGAGCTCGGATGCTTGCCCCTCTTTGAGGAAAGTCGATCCTCGCGTCGAGCCCATCGTTTTGAGTGAGTTTTACTCACTAATGCCTTCTTAGTTTGCTAATTACGCTTAAAGGTTGATTAGTGTTAATTAAGTGTAATTAGGTTGTTAGATTAGAATTGATTAGTGATTATTAGTTAATTGCTTTGCATATTAGTTGTCTGATTAGTGTAATTAGATAGAGAATTGCTTGTAGTATTTATTGGATGCTTCTTGGGATTTTTCTCGTCCCTTATCGGGTGTTAATTAAGCGATTCGGGCCTAATTGGAATTTTTAGGAATTAAATAGTAATTTTTGAAATTAATTATTTAATTATTTATTTTCCGAAAATTCAACTAGGATGGCCAGTGACCGGGATTTTATGCTGATGATGGTGGCGTAGACCGTTTATTTAATTGAGCTTCATATGGTGCTAAATTGGAATTATTGTGTTTATTTATTTATTTTTCGGAATTAAATTATTTATTTATTTATTTTCCGAAAATTCAACTTGGATGGCCAATGACCGGAATATTATGTTGACGACCGTGGTGAAGTCCGTTTATTTAATCGGGCTTTATTTTGAGCTAAATTGAATTTTAATATTTAATAATTAATTTTCGAAATTAATTAATTATTAAATTATTTTCCGGAAATTAATGCTAAGGTGACCGTCGACCGGAATTTCGTGCTGATTGTCGTGGCGCAGTCCGTTTATTTATTTGAGCTCTATGTTGTATGAAATTAAATAAATTGTGATATTTTAGGGATTTACCCTAAATTGATGAAAATTGAGTGAAATTGAATTATTGATTCATAGATGGCCGAGTATGGCTAGTTAGCATTTGTACTGCCTTGTTGAGCTGTAAGTGGAGAGAGTGATGAGAACTAACTGAGAATTCTATTGGCCAAGACCGATCAAGTACGAAGTATAGACAGGCATGGTTCGGTGATAAAGTACATCACTGTGCGAAAATGACGCCTTAAAGAACGCACGTAGACTGTCTATGACTTATGGTAGGCGTGGTTCGGTGATTAAGGATATCACTGTGCGAAAACGGCGTCTTAAAGAACGCACGTAAACTACCTATGAATCATGACAGGCGTGGTTCGGTGATGAAAGACATCACTGTGCGAAAACGGCGCCTTAAATAACGCACGTAGACTGTCAGTGATTTGTGACCTATGATGGCCATGGTTCGGTGATGAGGAATATCACTGTGCGAAAACGGCGCCTTAAAGAACGCACGTAGACCGTCTGATACTTATGTCACCTTGGCGAAAATGACACCCGAGAGCATTGATGGAGCTCTGTGACTAAGTGTACTATTGGAGGTTATGTGGGATGGAGTGAATGACCTAGAAATGATTCAACTGACTTGTAGGCGACTAGGTCGATTGATCGATGATTCGATCTAAGTGTGATTCAATGTGATTGATCACTGCCTTGATTAATGTTGCGAATTGATTGATTGAATGGAAATGACCGTGAGTGGTCTTGTTGGCGTGTAATCGATTAAATCGATTAGATCGATGCTTCGATCTGTGATGTTATTGCTTGAGTGCCTATTTGATTTGTGCTAATATGCAGGTGGAATCTGAGGTGAAAGTAAGTCCTCTAACTCATTTTGTGCATAGGCAGCCCTAATGTGTATTAGTTTACTAATCGGGTCTTAAGGGGTAGAACTTGCTGAGACGTTGTCTCAGTGGTTATTGAATAACCATTTTAGGACCCGGATGAGGAGCCTAAGGAGCATGAATCTGATGAGGAAATCCCTGATGAGGAATCCGAAGAGGAGTATCAGAAGGAGAACCCCGAGAATGATCCAGAGTAGGATCCTAATGACGTTTGCTATAGAATCAATTTGAGTAGAAACCAATCGTTTTAGTATGGCTCGTATATGATCATAAGGATGTGGTTTTCAGGTTCAGGTTTCTAGTCCTACTTGTATATCCCATTGCTTTATTGTCTGGGGATTTTTATAACTGCTTCCGCATGTGCTATTAAAAAGGACAGGGTCGGCGATATGTAGTCCTGGGGATATCGCTTAATAAAATCGACCAAACTCGAAGGATGGTCACATGACCGAGAGTTGGGGAGTGACACCTCTCCTTTCATCTTTGATGCCCACTCAGAATGAATGAATTTGATAACATCTAAATGGCCCATTTGAAAGCAAGATCTTCAAGGAAATGTTAACACCTGAGGAGCAAAAGCACATGAAGAGGAAACACAAGACTTTTAAAGTCAGCTGCAGGAGAAGGGTAATTCGATATCGTTTCCAAAATGCCCCTCTCTAACTTCATTATTTGATGTAGTTCCCTTGTTTGACAGGAAGCGTCGGTATTCGAGGAACAAACTCAAGAAATTGATTTAAGCATAATCGATATCGACAAAGTAAGCATGTGGAGTTAACACATGACAAAGTCACCTAAGGTGGCTTAAAATATGTGTCGTTCTAGAGTTGGTTCAATTAAATAAAAAAAAAGAAGCGCCCCTTAGACACTACCAGCGTTTCGGCCTAGTGGTATGGGAATGAATGAACGGTCCGAGAGGTATGGGGTTCGATCCCCAGAAACGGCAACAAGGTTGCCATGTAAAAAAAAAATAATAATAAATAAATAAAAACTTTTGCATCTCTTATTTTTGCAAAAAAGAGGAAAATGCTTGAACTAATGAGACCAAAGACCTGAGATTCTCTTCAAGCCTTAAAACAGTACATTCATTCTGTTATTTGCCGCCAAATGGTGAAATTGACCAAGGGTAATGTTGTATCATTTCCATTTTTACGATCCCTGAGGATTCATGTACTAACACATTCCCTTTTGTTCTTCGTAGGGTCGCCTGACTACTAAGACACAAGTAGGTACCCTTCTTCTCAAAATCAAATGGAAAACGAATGGAGAATTTCCATCACAAAAAAGAACATCTAGTGTTTTTCTAGAAACAAGCACAAGAAATGGAAATTGAAGAAAAAAAAAAGGGTTTTCCACAAAGTTTGCAAAAATCTTCTTTATCTTTAAATTGTCCATCCACTCAATGGATCACTCATTTCAAATCAAAATTCTCTATGGAGGTTAATCCACCCACATGATCTCAACAAAAATTGAAAGGTGATGTTGCTTATGCCAAGCGAGAAACACTTAGGATGAGGAAAGGCAACCCATTTCCAAACATGTCCTTTAAGCACTCTGGGATTTGATTGAAAAAGAAAACCCGTGTCATTCAAGGTCATTGAATTCATTCGCAAGCGGTACATAGACCAAGATGATAAGAGGCATTTCTTTCCTCTATCATACACACTACAGGTGACAATAGTTAGCCCATTCGAGCCTTTTAATGTGAAGAATTTTCTACAAAATACCCCTGTCAAGAACCACCCCACGATGGGGCAATTATGGAGGTTTGGGTTGACATTATTTGGAGAGGGGAGATAAGAAAAGTTTATTTACTCTCACTTGCATAAATCTTTTTTGTGGTAACTTCAGGTTAATTCTTATGGAAGCTCGAAGCATCCCAAGGTGAAGAAGAGCATTCTTTTCTCTACCTAAACACCGATACCCTTTGCTTAAACCATATTGAGCCTAACTTTTCATTTCTAAAACCCGAGTGGTGATTATCTCCCCACATTGGGGCAGGGCACATGATTTTCCAATGCAATTGGTGATATATGAGAATATGAAAAGCATCTTGAAAGTCCCAAGAGCTCAAAAAGTTTGAAAGAACAAAAGTCAAGTGAAATTAAGGGGCATAAAAAAGCAGTTTGCATAGTAAAAACAAGGCCAATGCTCACAAAAAAAAGGGAGAGAGAGTGGAAGAAAAACAATTGCATCAAGAGGAATATCTCTGTGAAAGCAAAAATGGCAAAAAAAAAAACAAAATGCTTATATCAAAAAGAGATCACTGCAAATGCAAAAGTCATGAGAGGAAAGAGCAAAGCTCTTATTTTGCGATGATTAGTCAAGGGACTTTCGAGACAAATTCGAGTGCTTTCAAAAAATGGATGATATGGTAATAATGCCATGATAATCACCAACTCTCAAATCCCCCTTTGACAAAAAGTTCTAAGCCTTTTGAGCTAAGCCTTTTGAACCTTTCCCCGAAACAACATTACAACCCATTTCCAAAGTCTCTTCAGATTGGGATGATTCAAAGTGGAAATAAGGACTTCCTAAAGAAGATGCCGCTCGAAGAAGTGAGAGTAAGGTTGTCTTATCTCATCTTAAGGTTTCTTGACTTGTAAACCTAGCGGAGATCTCAATCAGTGATTAATTTATTTCATAGCCAATGATGCTTATCCATTGCTAAAACCATGACCAAACTTGCACTATGGTCCTTCTAAAAGACCTCTTTGATTGGTCAATGTGTACTTATTGCGAATGATTCAAAGCCTTGCGCACTGAAAGAGTGAGGTTGAATGATCAGTTTATTTCCCACACGAACAAATGGGATCAAACAGCCATTTTCTTGAGGATATGCGAGAAGCCCTTTCTGACTAGGGATCCTTGCTTGGCATACTTAACAAACCTTTCTCATAAGTCAGGGTCATTTCGACAAGGACTTTTCTCCCAAGAGAATTTGACGATTAATGATATCATTCGAGCGCGATGACAGTTTTGCGAGTTTGTCAAGTTGTCAGAATTAGTTTGATTTTTTTATGCAATCATTGCTTTCTCATTACCGATACACTTTTGACATCGTTTCTAATGACATATGTTGAAATTGACCTCATCTAGTATGCTTTCGCTACTATAATACTTGTTATAATGAATACTATTTGATGTGCAGTATCCATTTTAGAATATTCTCGAATGACAGGTTCCTCCAATGAAACCACACAATTTCAAAGGGTTCATGGATTAGCCTTAAACCATACATTTTCAAAAAGTTCTCGATTATCCTTAAACCTTGCAATTTCACACGGTTCATGGGTTAGCCTTAAACCATGCAATTTTCAAAAGGTTCTTGGCTATCCTTAAACCTTGCAATTCTAAAGGTTCACACGGTTAGCCTTAAACCATGCATTTTCAAAAGGTTTTTGGTTATCCTTAAACCTTGCAATTCACAGGGTTCATGGGTTAGCC
Organism: Eucalyptus melliodora; assembly: GCA_004368105.4. NCBI lineage: Eukaryota > Viridiplantae > Streptophyta > Magnoliopsida > Myrtales > Myrtaceae > Eucalyptus > Eucalyptus melliodora. The sequence continues at coordinate 15,686,074 of CM023402.3, forward strand.
TTAAACCATGCATTTTCAAAAGGTTCTTGGTTATCCTTAAACCTTGCAATTTTCAAAAGGTTCTCGGTTATCCTTAAACTTTGCAATTTTCAAAAGGTTCTCGGTTATCCTTAAACCTTACAATTTCAAAGGGTTCATGGGTTAGCCTTAAATCATGCATTTTCAAAAGGGTTCTTGGTTATCCTTAAACCATGCATTTTCACACAGTTAGTGGGACTGCCTTAAACCACAGGGTTAATAGGACTGCCTTAAATCACACGGTTAGTAGGATTGCCTTAAACCACAAGGTTAGTGGGACTGCCTTAAACCACACGGTTAGTGGGACTGCCTTAAACCACACGATTAGTGGGACTGCCTTAAACCACAAGGTTAGTGGGACTGCTTTAAACCACACGGTTAGTGGGACTGCCTTAAACCACACGGTTAGTGTGAGTGCCTTAAACCACGAGGTTAGTGGGACTGCCTTAAACCACACAGTTAGTGGGACTATCTTAAACCACACGGTTCCTTAAACCACAAGGTTCGTGGGACTGCCTTAAACCACGAGGTTAGTGGGATTGCCTTAAACCACACGGTTAGTGGGTTTTCCTTAAACCATACGGTTTGTGGGACTGCCTTAAACCACACGGTTAGTGGGACTGCCTTAAACTACAAGGTTCGTGAGACTGCCTTAAACCACACAGTTAGTGGGATTGCCTTAAACCACAAGGTTCGTGGGTATATCCTTAAACCAAACTTTTCAAATTGTTCACAAATACATCCCTAGATCACTCTCTTTACATTAAGCTTACTTGCATTTTCATTTTACAATTGTAAAAAAAAAAAAAAAAATTAGGCGTCAACTTATCTTTGAAAGAAACTTCTTTGAGCTTCCTTCCAAAGAGGGGCAGCTGTTGACACCTAATTTTTGCCCAAAAATATTTCATTACGGCATATAGATTATCTAGGTGTTTGATATCGTGTTTTAAATTAAAGATGTTTTCCCTATAAAAAAAATAATAATAATTTTTTTTTAAAAAAAAAGAGAGACCAAGTTGGGGCCAACGATCTAAATGTGACTAGCCAAGCCTAGGAGGTCAGATTGGAATTCAAATGATAAGTTGGGGTCAAAATGCAATTTCCAAAACTCGATAGACCAATTCGCAAATTTTGCAAAATTTGTGCCCGAGCCCTTAAATCATCATCTTGGTCATCAATTAAGTTGAAATTGAATTTGGGCCAAGTAGAATCAATCAAATTGAGCCAAAAAGACCACATTTATATTGAATTGGGTATTTTCGGATAAGAAAATGACTATCTTTGAGGAACTTTTTTGCAAAATTGGGTGGGCACAATTGCGAAAAATGGTCAAGATCTTAAGCTATTATACATGAGGTTGTTAATTGATCAGAAACCGCAGCCAAATTGATGGATTAAAGCACTCAAACCAGCTACCAAAACCCAGCCCACGGTTAGGTCTTAATTCGGAGCTGCTAAGTAGCCATATTTGTGGCCCCACCATATCTCACTCACCCGCCCATTTAGCTCGATATTTACACGTGATGGAAGACCATATATAGTAGTGCAAGTGGACGAAAATTGGCCAAGGATAAACTGCTGACAGCACGGGAAAATCGCAGCAAAGTTCGCACACTCAACAGCTGCAGAAGTTAAAAAATTTGGCCAGGTCAGAAGAGTAGGTGAAGTAGCCCTATTGACAGGCTTGGTATGTGGACAAAAAGCTGACCAAAAATCCCTTAATTTGGGGGATAAGATCACTAAAGGAAGGTCTTTCAAGGGATGAGAGAGAGGAGATGAGAGGGAGAGGAGAGAGCTTGGAATCATCCCCTAAAGAGGCCTTCAGAAGCAACTCCAGAAAAAAAAAACCCAGAAATTCCATACCGACCTGGAGAGAGAAAAGTGAGATTTTCACACACCTGTGAAACAAATTAGCCAAAACCTCCAACTAGAGAGTGAAACTTCATTCAAAGATCTTTCCAACCAAAGGTTGCACGTCCCAAATGGAGATCGGGAAGGCCTCCTAAAGCCCCCCGAAACAATGCCCTCCTAGCTGGCCAAGAAAGTCCAAAAAAATTTCTAAGTGTCGAGACTGGTTGGTCACGAGTGAGGAAAGCCAGTGTTTTTGAGAAATTTGAGAGACAAATGAGGAAAATCTTGACTATTAACCCAAACTAGAATACATATAGTTTGGCATGGTGTCAAGTTTTCCAACAAAATACGTCTTGAAGTCTAATGTTAGAGGTCAATGAAAACCTTCATTGTCAGTTCTTTTTTTTTTTTTTTTTTGCAGATCTCATTTCCAGTTTAAGAAGCCAACTTCCACAGGCCCCCGAGGATAATTTGTCGGTTTCATCGGCTAATAACCACTTGAAAAGGAAACTAGGAAGCAAGGTAAGCATCCTAGATGTATTTATTTTCGAGTTTGAGCATGTTTTGATCATGAAAATCAAGAGGAAAACCAGCCCGGAAAACTGATTTCTAAGACTGAAATATTTCTAAGTGTTTGAAATCTCTTCAAAAGTTTTGCATGTGTGCTTCCTGGCAGAAAGAATAATTTATATTTTCCCTTTGATTGTTGGCCTCAACCAAATTGCTTTTATAAAGGGAAAACGGATTTCAGAGAATATTCTTTTGTGCCGGGAACTCTTGCGTGACTACCATAAGGGCAATAAATGTAAATGGGTGGTAACCAAAATCGATCTCACAAAGGTTTATGATATGGTAAAATGGGATGGTACTCTCGGGGTTTTGAAAGATGTTCATACCCCTTAGTACTAGATTGATCATATAAATCAATGCATTACTACCCAAGGTTCTTAATTAACTTCAACAGTGAACATGATGAGTATTTTGTAAGCACAAATGAACTATGACAAGGTGACTCCCTTTCTCCCTAACTCTTAGTTATGGTTATGGAAATCCTACTAGAATTATCACGGGGAAAATTTCTACCTCATCTTTCAAATTTCATTGGCGTTGCAAATTGCAAAGGATTACTCACATATGCTTTGTTGATGATATGCTCTTATTTGCTTATGGGGATGTAAACTCCATCATTTGCCTCATTGATGCACTCAATGATTTTGTAGCTCTTACAGGACTTAGATTTAACCTAGACTAATGCCATATATTTTTCTATAGGTTGTCTGAGGACAAATAACTCCTTATATTGGATGACACACATTTTTCCACAGGCACCCGCCTCATCAAATATCCCGATGTCCCACTTGTTACACAAAGGCTCACGCATGCAAATTGCAAGGGTCTAATAGAAAAGATATTTCAGAAAATAGATGGATGGGACATGAATTATATCGACAACGTAAGAAGACTTCAATTGGCCAAATCGATACTTTTTTTCCATCTGCACTCAATAGATGCAAATGTTTCTCTCCCAAAGCAAACTATTTATGAGATTAAATCAAAGATTACCAACTTATGGGCAGGAAACATTGGAACTCACATATCTCATAAAGTTGCATGGAAAATAGTATGCTCACCAAAAAAAGGTGGGAAAACTAGGCATGCTCGATCTAAAACTCTAGAAAAAGGTATTGCTAGGTCGCATGCTTCGAAGCATCATCAACCATCCATCCTCATCCCTATGGAGTACTTGGGTTCATCACATTAAATGTAGAGGTCCTCCTATTATGCAACTCGACATAAAGGGCAGTATGGCTTGAAGTTCATGGGATACTCGAGCTAAGACTTGCTTTAACACCTAGTATCTCTAGCCAAACATACCATTGCAAAGAGATATACAAGGAATTCAAACAGGAGGGACCAGTTGTAAACTGGTATCAATTAATTTGGACCAATGGTATTAGCAAGCATAATTTTATCAGTTGGCTTGTTTGTAGAGATAGGCTACCAACGGTAGTAGCCATATCACAATGGTTGTCTTCAGTATATACTAGATGTAACTTTTGTATGACTAGTATAGAAAACAAAAACCACTTATTCTTTGAGTATACCTGGACAAGTAGTGTATGGCGCAGTATTTTGACACAAAATGAAAATTGGTGTTCTAAAAGAAGTAAGGCAAAAACTTGGAGGCGAGACTCCTCGAACTATTTTTCTTAGTGACTATCTATTGCATATGGATGGAACACAACCTCAAAAGGTTTCAAAACAAGTCGATTGAGCCTCATTTTCTATTGGCTAGGATTCGAAAGATTGTTAGAGCTAGGATGTCACTGTCACAACCTAACCCCTTCCAACTAGGGAGAGGCTATTAGGTTTAAAAATATTATCAACTTTGGGCCAACGTCCTTCCACTAACTTGGGCTCTCTCAAGCTCATATCTCGCACGACATCAAGCGTTCAAATTTTTAATCAATTTAAGCTTATGTAAATTTTGACTAAGGAGTCACCACTGGCCTTTTTGAGAATGGCCAAGAACCCAATAAGATTCGGGAGAATATGTTACTATTTACACAACTAGAGATTCCAAACCTGAGGACTTAGTTACGTTAACTCTAAGGCTAACACCCTTTTGATACCTCACTTAATCATGCTAACTAATGTCATAGTAGCCTATCAAAGAATTCTAGGTATCGTCCTAACCATTTTAAAGCAGGAAATAACATCCAAGATATTAAAAAGCACAACCAAGTACAATCACAGCAGAAAGCACACGGTAGGGGTAAGCATGCTCGACTGCCCAAACCAGGAATTGCCCGAACTGAATTGGACTAGCTAGTTTGGTTTGATTCCTGGAGAGATTAGTCCGGTTCTCGGTTCCATAAAAATGGAACCAGTGATTGTTGGTCTTGTTCTCAGTCTCGGGGGGGAACCAAACTGGTCGGATCGACAAACTAAACCAACTTTTTAAAAATATGTATTTTTAATTTCTTAAAAATAGTAATAAACCCAAAAAATAATAACAAATCTAGTATTTTTTGTAATTAATTTTTTTACTAAGTGATTAGTTCCATGGAACCGGATCGGATCGGACTGGACTGGTCGGTTAGGTCCAGTCTGGTCCGATCCAATTCCTAATCCCAAAAATTAGGAACCGGTCCTCCCGATTTAGTTCCCAATTCCTAGGTGGAACCAGATCGGATCAAGATCGGGAACCGATCACCCTTAGCACACAAGCGTCCTAATATTGTCCCTAAAAATGAAAAAAAAAAAAAAGACAATTTAAAACAAAGAACGCTATTGTAAAGCCCTAAAGCTTATCCAAATTTCGGGTTTTAATATTTTTTTAAGGGTTTTCCAAATTCTCTAATTTTCTAATTTTTTATAGAATTTTTGAATGGTTTTTCTAATTTTTTCATTTTCTGAATTTTTATTTTTTTAAAATATTTTTCTAATTTTTTTAAATGTTTTAATATTACTTTTATTAAAATATAAGAAGTTCGGACCGGGTGAAGAGACCTGACCCAACTAAACCGACCAAACCCTATCGGATTGGGTTGGGCTAAAAACAAGGTGACCCTAAGGCCCGTTCAAAATTAATTAATAAGCCCATGAACCTTTTTTTTTGCCCAAACTCTAAAAGAACATAGCCCACAACAAACAAGTCCAAAGCTCCTCTCTTCCTCAGCCCATTCATGAACTCCCATCTTTATTTGATCAACCTCATACCAAAGCCTAGACCCAAATATGTCCTAAAACCATTTTGCTCGAACTCTAGGACGTAATACATCAGGGTATTCCCTCCGAGGTTGGGAAGAAAAAACTACACTTCAAAATCAGGGACCCTGCAGGTGGGGAGAGTAAACTCCACCGCATCTTGTAAAGGGTGTGTTGAAAAATTGATAGGTTTGTATAGTAGCTGCCCACACCGATGAAGGTAAAAAGAGGCAGGTGAAACACCCATGGTAAGGTTGAAATGTGTTTCACACAATGTCTCTCAACTGACTTGTCGGCCTTGCACCCCCGGTTGAGAGACACTGTGCAAAATCCCAACCCCTTTCCCCTCTTTTCTAGTTTTCAATTTTTTTAAATTCTTTTCTATTTGTCTCTTTTTTTCTTTTTCTTTTTTTTGTCCTTTTCTGCTGTAAGTTTCTTCTTCTTGTCTTCTTCATCGAAGTTTTTTTCTATAGCTTTATCTCATCGAACCATGGACCATCGACGCTACATCATTTTTCACACACGTCGTCACTGATACCTATGCCGCCGCCAAACCACCACGTCCCACTGGTCGCTATTCCGATTGGCATCCAATATCTCCGGTCACTCTTGGTGACCACAAAAATCAACAACCAACATTCATCAAAACAAATCTATTTAATTCTAACATCTCTAACAAGAACACAATCACAAGCCTATTAAAATGTAAATAAATTGACTGGAGTGGCCTCAAACCACTGGCTCGCCGGTAGGGGGGGTGTTTCCGACGAAGGGGTTTTCGGCATGGAGGGGTGCGTCCGTGACCAACTCAAGCCAGGATTTTGTCCACAAAATAGCGTGAAAAATACAAGGAACATGAAGGTCATAAGACATTCGACCAATACCGAAGCAAATGTAAGCCCATCTCAAGATTCAATAACAAATGTGATTCGGCTCTCTTTCAAGCATTTTATCGAACACGTGATATGCAGTTTAAAGGATGCATTCCAGACTGAGATTCAATGCGATTTTCGAATCAAATATGATGTATGAAAGTCTGAATCAACACATTTTGTGCCAAATCCGTCTCAGTTGGTCACGAGCTGTTCGAAATCTCGCACTTAAGTTCGGTGCTCTTAATTGTTTCATGCTTCATTCCAGCAAAACATCAAACAGTCGGTATACATTCATGAACTCGAGTTCTAGGTTCAAACCCGAAGCATTCCTCAGCTCCTCAGCCTAAACATGATGCGCATTAACTTTCAAAACATTATGAATCGACCTGAAGTTACTTTAATTTAACAAGATTTAATCAAAAAAAAAAAATCATCCACCAAGGCGAGTTCCTCCCCGGCCAAAAAAAAAAAAAAAAAACAGGGGCTAAACAGGATGTTCGGGAAGGAGGATCATACCTGGTTTGTCGACAGTTGGTTTATTCCTTCTGCTTGCGTCGTGGGGGTGGCGTCACTCGCACGTCCTCCTTCCCATTTGCTAGGCGCGCGCGCGCGCGCGTAGAGGAGAGGAAATGGGTGATGAACTGGGCCTTCTTTTGTTTGGTTTTGACGTGGCCTCAAATCGTAGGCTTCAAGGAATAAGGAAAGATGGGCCACAGAAGGCAAAAGGGAGATGGGTTAAAAATAGATTGGCTAAAAAAAGAAACATGAAATGGGCTGGCCACATGGGCTTAACAAGTCCGAAACTTATTAAAGAATATATATATATATATATATATATATATATATATATATATATATATCTTTTATATCTTTTCATACATATTGTTTATGCTTTTTATCTTTTATCCTCCCTTTATATATATATATATATATATATATATAATGAATGGATACTTAAAACACCAACAAAAATTCAGATGTCAAAACAAGTCAATTGATTAATGATATTCACATATGTACACCTAGGTAGCACGGACACGTGTCGGAGCGTGTCGGACACATCGACACGCTCGGACACGGTCGGACACGCGGTCAACGCGTGCCCGACACGTTTCGACACGCGTGTCCAGAAGATGACGGAGGGTGGAAGCGACGGCGAGGGAGTAGAGAGGAGGCCGCGACGGCGAGAGACGGCCGCCACTGTGATGCTACGACGGATTCGATGAGGTTGCAGCTGCGAGGAAGAAAGGGCCAAAGGCGAGAGGAAGAGGGGAGGAAGGTGGTCATGCGGCGAGCGGTGAGAGGCGACGAGCGGAGAGCGGCGACCGGCGAGGAAGGGGGTCGTGCAGCGAGCGGCGAGCGGCGAGGAAAGGGGTTTGTGTGGCGTGCGGCGAGCGGTGAGAGGCAACGAGCAACGAGCGGCGAACGGCGAGGAAGGGGGTCGTGCAGCGAGCGGCGAGAGGCAACGAGCGACGAGCGGCGAACGGCGAGGAAGGGGGTCGTGCGGCGAGCGGCGAGGAAAGGGGTTTGTGTGGCATGCGGCGAGCGGCGAGGAATGAGAAGAGGAAGGGTCGTGCAAAGCTAGGGTTTGATGGGCCATCGCGTATTGGGGGAGGGAAGAGACGGACGGGTTTTTGATGGCCACTGCGTATTGGGGGAGGGGAAGAGGCAGGGACAGCCTGTCTGTTAGTGAAGGGGAGGGAAAGAAAAATATATTTGGGAGTGGGGGGAAACGAACGATGGTGGGGAGGGAAAGAAAAAAACAATTGGGGGAGGGGGGAAATGGACGAGGGAAAGAACTAGAAGAGGGTGGAGTGGACTTTAGTGAAAAAAAAATTAATAGAAAAATAAATAAATGGGATTAAAATATAATTTTGAAAACTAAAAATACTGAATTTGAATTAAATTAATTAAAAATAAAAATATTCATTTAATATATAACGTGTTGGAACGTGTCGGAATTCTCTACTCTCTGAAAAATAACGTGTCGAGTGTCATGTCGTGTCGTGTCGCAGTGTCCGTGCTACCTAGATGTACACAAAAAACAAAAGTAAAATGGGAGATTTTATTTTTTTAACCTTTTTTGCATGTTTTATTTTTACACATAGCTCACAGGGATCATTGACAAGATTATGTGTTAATTTTGCTAATACAACCTACTTTACTCTTCTTCTTTTTTAAATTTACCCTACTTTATTTATTATTGTTATTAATAAATTCATTCATTTTATTTTTTGTGCAGATATGCGTAGCCGATTAGATTTGCTTTTTTAATAATAAAAAAATGAAAAAAAAAAAAAAAAAAAAAACTAGATGAAACAACATGGGCTTGTGCATTTAACTTGATTTCTAACTAGCCTAAAATAAGTTAGCCGTTGCTCAATTCTCATATGCAAGAAATCAAATTGTGATTGGGAGAGCTATTTGTGTTTACTTAGCAATCCATTAAATCGTCCCTAGATCCACCTCGATTAGGGTCATGACTATTATAGTGCTAAAATTAACATTGAGATTTGTAATAGATGTAGTAATTACCCTACTGGTCCAAAACTAGAATATTCCGGAATAAGTGGGTTGTCATTCTTCTCATAAATTGGTGGAAATCCAAAAATGCGGTCATTATTCTGCCAGGTCAAATTTAGGAAATTTCTAAATCATAGTTAATTCTCCTTTAACACTAGCATTAGAGAAACCCTGCACGGAAGACAACCCATAAGTCAAATTACCTAGGAAAATGGTCCAAGTGCACCTATGCCAATGTGGTAATCGCTGGCTGATCGCGATCAGAGGTTTCGTGCATGTCATGTATTCTAAAAAAGATGTTTCCAAATTTATAGATATTTTGCTCTCCCTTCTTCTTCTTTTTAATCTCTAAAACCCAATATTATACATGGCTGAAAGGCACATTTGCTTAATAGGCCAAATGATAACATGGCTTCGTCATTTAAAAATTGTTCACACGTTATCAATTAAGATGTCACGTAATCAAATGGCACATGAATACACTTAGCAATTAGAACTTGTACATATTTACCATGTCATCATACTTATTCTAAAAAACACAAAAACACACATGGCACATGAAGTCATGTGGGGACGTAAAGTGGCGCAGGACTTTGCTTCTCGTGGCTCTAAAAGAAAAATCAAAATTGCACTATTGACTAGTGACTCCACTGAGGAAAAGTTAACCATAACTATCCAGCGGGTTGAAGCCATTTTAATTTTTCAATCAAAGTCCTTGCATTGATGATTCAACTTATTTAAGTTCACATGATGCAGTTGAACGTTTGTTTTATTCGTATTTGTTTGGTTGTTGCTTTGTTTATGTGTGATTAAACTGTCACGAATGCCCATTTAAATCAGACTCATTATATTACATTAACACACAAACCATAAATAGAACCGATCCACCCAGGAGCCCTATGGCACGCTAATCAAATTGTACCTTTTTGACTTGGTCCACCTGCACGTCTTGTGTCCTGATAGGCTCAGCCGCAGTAGAACTTCACTCTTCCTGAGGCAAACATAAGAGTGACAGATTTTCCTCAAAATCTATAAACCCTGAATTATAACCAAAAGAAAGTTGTCTTAACGTCTAGCCAATGTCTGTTCCTGTCAACTCGAATGAGAGAATTTCATCCACCATCATGACAGGGAGGGAAGGATTGTCCTAAACTGCCAAGACAAGAAGACAAGTGCAAACACCTATTTGCTCATACATCCCCGCACCACAATCTAATTATAAAAATGTTCAAGGTGGTTCAAGGTCCACATCAATCCCATGATAGATAAACATGTCACTGTTCCGCACAGTCCAGTTTCATGCGTTGTTCTTTATTTAATCCGTGAACCTAAAACACCACTTCATGCTCACTCCCAACCACAATGATCTCTCATACTCCTTTGAATTATCCGCGTGTGAGGAATGTATTTCGTATAAAATTGGTGTTATTGATCACTCAATCATCGCTACTCACCAGTTTTAATAAAGGACAAATTTCTAAGACCCATGACGAGGACTACAAAAGACTCCCAAACGAGGGCAGCCACCGTTTGTACCATTTTTTTTTTATTACATGATGTTTTTCTTTTAAAACAAAATGCTATATGGGGAACCAAACAATTTAGGATGCGCCATGCCGTGGCATTCTATTGTTCCGTATAAAAAAAAAATTGAAATTTGTTCCGTGATTAAGTAAATATCTATAAGTGATGGTAAAAAAAATGACTAATGACTAATGACTTTTTCTTTTTCTTTCTTTTCTTGGTGGCAACTTATGAACACTTTTGTAAAATGACCAACTTTTCTATAATTTGCAAATCAGCAAATTGTTGTACAAACTTACACTTTTATTGCATAGCTTAATAACATTTTAGATAAACTAAAAATCTTATATGTAAGATTTAGGGACCGATCAATAACCCCTAAACAAAATATTAGTTAAATTATGTACAGATATCAAGAGCATTTTCCAATGGCATTAAGGGCCCGTTTGATTCAACTTTGGGGAAATGCAAAGCCATTTCCCCAAGTATCTTTAGAAGAATGGGCATTTGGTGAATGCTGAAATGTTTGGGTACTCTTATTTTGATATTTGCATTTTGCAAAGTAGCTTTGAGGTGAAAAAGAAAAAGGAAAAAAAGAAAAGGAAAAATGAGGAGGAGATGTTGAAGAGAGGGGAACGGTTGGGAGGTAGCTGGAGCTGGTGGGGAAAGTAGCTGGTGGTAGTGGCAGTGGGGAGGCGGCGGGTCGTGCGACCCACGCGATGGCGATGCAAGGCGACGGCGGTGTGTGGGCGACCAGATCTAGCCAGCTGAGCTCCGCCGGCTGAGCTTCACTCTTGAAGCTTCAAGACCAACGAGGAAGACGATGAACAGTGATTTTTGAGGATAAAATAGGAAAATGCAATTATCAATGAGGATAATATTGGAAGAAAAAAGTTCATTAAACCCCCTCTTCAGCATTCCAAAAATGCTGAAAGCCAAAGCAGGATGTTGAATGTCCAAAGTAGGTCCCCACTTGCTTTGGCCTTTCAGCATTCCAAATGCTAGCATTTGGCCAAAGACACCCCCAAATGCTAAACCAAACGCTTAAAATTTTTCCCGATGGGCTTTCGGGGTTGAAAGCCCATTGGGAATGCTGAACCAAACAGAGCCTAAGTCCATATAATCGCACTAGTGTGAATGGCAGTGCAAGGAGACTCTGAGCTTTATCCTAACTAATTGAAGTGAGGCCGTGAATTGAAGATTTGGCCAAAGCCCATTAATCACGCAACGGCCAAAAATCAAAGACGAAGCCGCCAAGTTAGGAAAATTTGGCTTTTATTGATTCAAAATTTGAGAAAGGAAGCGAAACAGGAAAGTCCGAGAAATTAAAGAGATTGGCTGGGGTATTTTATTTGCACGATCACGTGTGATGGTTTTATATGATGGGCTTAAGGCCCGTCCACCCATGTTGGGCCTGAAAGCCCGGCCCACAATATTAGGGCCCATGGATGAAGGGGTACGTTTCTATTTTTGAAGGAATGTATATAAGGGATGAAAGAGAAAGACGAAAAAACCTTTTGGCATTTTGTGCGTACGTTTCCTCTCCCTCTCCCTCTCCCTCCAAAAGAAAAACAAGCGTTTAAGGCGACGCCAACTTCCCTTCAAGGCCAATCGACGTCATCGGATCGAACAGGATCGGTTTTCTTTTCCTCTTATCGGCGTTGGTGTTTAATCTGTGACTAACAAGGTACGCTCGATTCCGTGGTGTGCTTTACGATCGGTGATATATGTATTTCCTGGGCTTATCTTCCGCATTCGTTTTAGAAGTTCGATTTAGTGTCGAATCCGTTTTTTGGGAATCCGACAATCCCAACATTGGTATCAGAGCCCTAGTTCATATTTTCCCGACCCCTTTCATGTTTATGAATGATTTTTTATTGATTTTTCGTGAAAATAATCGGCCGACACGGATTGGGGCGAAAAATCCCGACACCCGAGCACTGTTCATCCATTTTTTCGAGTTTCCGTAAGTTGAAATCAATTTATGGTGGCATAGGGTGAAAGAGCTCGCCGAGACGAGTCTGTCAATGTGTCGAACGCCGCTAGGCGACGCCAGACGCGCCCACACGCGCGGCCAGAAGCCGCTGCGCGTGGGCACCATGCGCCTGAAGCGCTTGCTCGGCCATCGTGTGCGCCACATGCGCCGGTCGGCGAACCGGCATGTGCGCACTGACGATCGGCGAACCGACACGCGCCGATTGGCAAACCGACACATGATGACATCACCCAACGGTCAGTAACTGCTGGGATGACGTCATCGATGACGTCATCGCCGGTGACCCGACCCGACCCAAGACGCGAACCGACCCGAGATCCGACCGGTCAGTCGCACGTGTGAGGCACGTGCCGGGTCGGTTCGTCCGACCTAGCCCGACCCAGCCCGACCGGCCCGACCAGTCCGACCTGCTGGCCGTTGACCCGTTGACTGTTGACCAAAAAAAAAAAGAAGAGGAATTTGTTTCTTTTTCAATCATGCCTATGTGGATTATAAGTAATCCATTGTTTATTCTGCATTTGTTGCATGAATCATGGAAAATTATGTATTTTCCTTTATGTACATTATGGATTATAAGTAATCCATTTTTAGTTCTGTATTTGTTGCAGAAACTATGATGCATTATGCATGGATACCTGCAATCCCGAGAACGGACGAGGAAAGTGTAAGACTTAAAAGGCTGATGATAGAATTAGCTAATTATCGGTGGCATGACGGTGATTTAGTATCACATGTGGTCGAGGTCAATCAGATGATACAGGAAATCATCTGGAATGGTTATCTTATGCCGGATTTTGATAAGGTGCCAACTTTGATGAACACTCTTCCACTTGAATGGCAAGTAGTGTTAGATTGGCTATGGGAGGTCAACGTGGTCCCGGGTTATAGGAGACTAGTAGTAGCTTTTGTAAGAGAGTATTATAGGATTGAGTTAACTAAAACTTCAACTCTTAAATTGAGCGCCACACGGCGCAGAGTGAATACGCCTTGGAGGCGACATGAAAGCTCTCCAAAAGTTTTCCATGGTTGGCAAATGTGTCTTCAAATTTCTCAGATATTTTGACTGATAGATTATTAGGGACATTTCCTATTTATTTCTTAGATTAGTTTGAGATGTTTTTGAATGTGAATATCTCTTTCTATGTTGATATTTTTCCTCTGTATATATTGCTTAGTGTAATGGATAATTGTATTATGTGAAAGCATTATTATTCTATTGGATATCAAATATTATTTGCTTTATGTTATTGTTGACTGCTGTGGGTAGTTCATAGAAGTTTTTGTAACTTCATAGAATTTATTTTGCATAAGACAATTTTATTAATAATAATTTTGAGTTAGGATTTTTGGAAGATGATTGGAAACATAGTGACATTTTGATTATGAAACCTTACTTGAAATTATTCATTAATATGATGGGTCTGTGCAAAGTGGATGCATAAATGATAGGCATTAATTATTCGTGCATGTATGTCTGATGTATTCAAATTGATGGTTTCAGCAACTAAGAACGTAATTGCTGATATGAACAGCAACAATTGTGAAATATTGAATATGAAGATTCAATATGTGCTAGAAAAGTAAGAAGCGTAAGAAGCTCTTGACCATGTTATGGAAGATCTTAAGGATGTTATACGCCACCTTAAGCTAGTAGAGGACCGTCTAATGGCATTGGAGCTGAAAATAGACATTTGTAATGCTAGTTCTAGCTTAGAAAGGGCTTTGAGCTCTAAGCGCAAGCGTATTGATTCGTTTAATATGTGAAAATGCAAAGGATCAAGTCCTTATTGCAAGAAATCAAGAGTTGACCAACACAATAGAGAAAAATGTCCTCAAGTGAAGAAAATGTCAAGGGTGAGGTGTTACAATTGTGACAAGAAAGGTCACTATGCTCGCAACTGTTGTGAGGCGAAAAAGGTAAACACCTCTTGTACATTTGAGAACTTTGCTTATGTGTCAAGTTCTGTATTATTGGCTGAATCCAATCCTTTGTGGACTATAGATTCAGGAGCGACAGACCATGTAGCGAAGGATAGAGATTCCTTCGTGGAATTTTGATGAGTACCAACTGGAACTAAGTGCATCTATATGGGAAATAACTCCAAAGCTGAAGTGAAAGGGATAGGCACATATCAATTGAACATGCGTGGTGGACGCACCTTGATGTTCTATATGCTCCGGAGATTTGTCAAAATTTTGTGTCTGTTTTGGTGTTGGTTAAGCTTGGTTTTAATGTGAATTTACATAATAGATGTGTAAATTTGTATTAGGATACAAACTACTATGGTTGTGGTCATTTTCTGGATGGTTTTATTGTACTAAATGTTGACTATGGTGATGTCAATATTTGTTATTCCATTTTCACGTCTTCTACTTCATATGATAATGATGTGAATGTGTGGCATGCTAGACTTGGTCACATTGGCCAACAACATATGAAAAGACTAGCTAAAGAGGGCATGTTGGGCAACATTGGACTAGCCAAAGAGGGCATGTTGAGCAACATTAAAAAAGTCGATTTGCACAAATGTAAGCATTGCCTAGTAGGGAAAACGACAAGGAAATCATTTGGAAAAGGTAAAAGAGCTGAATTTCCTCTGCATTTAATCCATTATGATGTCTATGGTCCAATGAATGTGAGAGGAAGGCATGTAGCTGTTTATTTCATCACTTTTATTGATGATCATACTCGATTCCGATATGTCTATTTGATTTCTCATAAATCTGAAGTATTAAGTTGTTTTGAAAGGTTTATAAACTTGGTAGAAAATCAATTAGACAAGAAAATAAAAGCATTGAGATCCGATCGAGGTCGAGAATATTTATCTGATGAGTTTAGAAAATTATGTGATGAAAAAGGAATAGAAAGACAATTGTCTATTCCATATACTCCTCAACAAAATGGTGTTGCGGAGAGAAGAAATAGAACCCTACTGGAAATGGTTAGGTTCATGATGGCGCATACTAACTTACCTATCACTTTTTGGAGTAATGCGTTGTTAACTGCTGCCTATATACTTAACCAGGTGCCTTCTAAATCAATTACTTCCACTCCATATGAATTATGGATATGTAGAAAACCGGACTTAAGTTTTCTTAAGCCATGGGGTTGTGCTGCCTATACTCATGAATCCTCTAACAAGTTTGGGAAATTGGGTCCCAGAGGAAAGAAGAGTATTTTCATAAGATACTCGGAACACTCGAATGGATATGTATTTATAGGTGAGCAGGAAAGTGGGAGTATAACTGAATTTGAATCACGGGATGTCACATTCTTAGAGGATGAATTTCCTAAGATGAGGGCGAAATGGGGGAAGATTACTCTCCATTTGAAACCTTGGATCAAGATAATTAACTTAATGAAGTTCGTCCAAATGGGAGTAACATGAGAAGTGATGAATCTAATTCAACTCCCTCTTAATTACAACCACATGATGAGATGATATTGTCATTATCTAATCCGAGTGGGAGCATGATGGGGAATGATGTGCAAAGTGTACAATCTCCCATACGGCGAACAAGTCGCCAAAGTAATCCCCGTCGACGTTTTAATATTGAAGGGGAAACTTTTATGGTTGCTCCACAAGATGAGGATGAGCCAAGAAATATTAATGAGGCTCTGAATTGCCCTAGTAAGGAAAAATGGATTCATGCAATGGAAAAGGAAATGGAGTCAATAAAGTCAAACTAAGTCTGGAAACTGGTTGATCTTCCATAAGGACACAAAGCTATTAGGAACAAGTGGGTTCTCAAAATAAAGCAAAAGCTAATAGCTTGATAGAAAGGTATAAGGCTCGCATTGTGGCGAAGGGGTATAATCAACAGGAATGAATTGATTATGAATATACATTTTCTCCTATAGTGAGATTTACCTCAATTTGCATTATTCTGGCAATAGTGGCTAGTATGGATCTTGAATTACATCAAATGGATGTAAAGATTGCTTTCCTCAATAAAGAATTAGAGGAAGAAATATATATGGAACAACCTACTGGTTTCATAATGAAAGGCCAAGAAGAAAAGGTATGTCGACTTTTGAGGTCGATATACGGCCTTAAGCAGTCATTGAGACAATGGTATATATGTTTTCGTAATACCATAATAGCATATGATTTTACAATGATAGATGAGAATCATTGTGTATATATCAAAAGATCCAAAGATCAATTTGTGATCATCATTATATGTTGATGATATACTAATTGCTGGAAGCAATATGGAATTTGTTAATATTGTCAAGAGTTAGTTGTGTTCCAACTTTGAGATGAAGGATATGGGTGAGGCTGCATACATTCTTGGAGTTAAGATTTTAATAGATCGTTCGAATAGATCATTATCTCTTTCGCAAGAAACATATATAAATAAGATTTTTGAACGATTTCTTATGCAAGATTGTAAACCAATAAACACTCCTGTTGCAAAAGGTGAAAGATTAAGCCATAGACTGTGTCCAAGGACTCCACAAGAGAAGGAACAAATGAAACATGTTTCTTATGCTAGTGCTGTTGGGAGCTTGATGTACGTTATGATAAGTACAAGACCTGACATATGTTTTGCAGTTGGAATGGTGAGAAGATACTAATCCAACCTAGGTCCAACACATTGGAAGGCCATTAAGAGAATACTAAGGTATCTAAAGGGGACTACTGATTATACGATGAGTTATTAAGGAAAGGATCTACGACTCTAAGGCTATTCTGATGCTGATTGGGGAGAAGATTTAGATGAAAGAAAATCTACCTCTGGGTTTGTTTTCTTATCGAATAATAGCACTATATGTTGGAGCAATAAGAAACAAAAGTGTATAGCCTTATCCACAATGGAAACTGAGTTCGTGGCATTATCAGCAGCAATATAAGAAGGAGTTTGGCTTAAGAGATTTTTGGATCATTTAGGTGTTATTGGAAATGTTGTAGATTTATTGTTGATTAACTGTGATAGCCAAGTAGCAAAAGCGTACACCAAAGATCCAAAATATCATGGCAAGACCAAACATATAGATACCAAGTATAACTTTGTCAAAAATATGGTTGCAAGAAATGATGTGAACTTACAGTACATATCTATGCATAGAATGGTAGCAAATCATATGACAAAGCCAATACCTAGATATGTGTTTTGTGGCCATGTGAAATCTCTAGGATTGCCTAGAGTCTGATGTGCTGGATTGTAATTTTCATGAAGTGTTCACATTTGATGAATTTGTGTTTTTCATCATTAATGCCTATGAATCTTTGTTTGATCTTTATGCATCTTAATGCTCAGTGCATTATTTTAAGTTGAGAAAGTATGTTGGACAGATATAAGATTAGCCCACTCACACGGGTAATCGCCTTTATTTACTGTGTGATAAATAGAGATGAGACTATTTTTAAGCTTATTATCTAGGTGATAATCGAGAACTCAAGCTTAAAATACTTAAGTCGCCTTAACTGAGTGTTAAGATGATGACATAATACTTACTATATTCGAAAGTGAAATACCCCACATATTTTACTTTATCTGTCTATGATGCCATATGTGAGTTCTGATGAATTTTGTGAATGAGTAGATACGTGAACTCAAGTTAGACATTGGGTATGTCTGAACTATCATCTGTACGGTATTGAAAGGTGTAGACATACGCTCCATGGGAAATGAGTTAATACCGTAATACGTATTTCATACTACGTATGCATGAGCCGACCAATAAGAGTGGCAAAAGTTTGATCTCAACTTTTATGCCGTGTGAGGCTCTTGAGGAAAAGAGTTTCTCAATTTTAGTGCCCTCATGATTCTTACTTATTCTCAAGATTTCTATTTAGTGTTTGCTATTTTAGGATGTCGCCAATGGTCATGAGTTGATTCGATCTAATGGGACATTTCTAGAAATTGAGAGTTTGAAGGAAAGAGGAATATCGAATTTGGAGAATCACATTGTAGTTTTGTATTCACTAGTTAACCAATTATGACTGTCTTTGGGATAATCATAATTGTGAATACAATATATATATATATATCATTTTTTTAAATCAAGAAAGATATAAATGTGATCGATCAATCTATGGCACTGCATACTAAATCTACTCAGAATGCGATGCTCATCATAAGCTGCTATATATTCCTAATAGATGTATGGCAACGAACTCTCAAAGTATGCTGGTCGCACGGATTATTCACCGGTATGAATGTTGAAGAGAGATTAAGAGAATCCTATTCAGCCCACCATGTGCGAGTAGGAGATGATGGTTTTATATGATGGGCTTAAGGCCCGTCCGCTCATGTTGAGCCTGAAAGCCTGGCCCACAATATTAGGGCCCATGGATGAAGGGGTACGTTTCCATTTTTGAGGGAACGTATATAAGGGATGAAAGAGAGAGATGAAGACACATTTTGGCATTTTGTGCGTACGTTTCCTCTCCCTCTCCCTCCAAAAGAAAAACAAGCATTTAAGGCGACGCCAACTTCCCTTCAAGGCCAATCGACGTCATTGGATCAAACGGGATCGGTTTTCTCTTCCTCTTATCGGCGTTGTTGTTTAATCTGTGGCTAACAAGGTACGCTCGATTCCATGGTGTGCTTTACGATCGGTGATACATGTATTTCCCAGGCTTATCTTCCGCATTCGTTTTAGGGGTTCGATTTAGTGTCAAATCCGTTTTTTGGGAATCCGACAATCCCAACAACGTGAAAGGGGAAAAGGAGTTCTGTCCTTTCCTCCAGGTGACCACTTCTTTCCAATGTGAAAGGGCACGAACACACACGTCGGAAGGAGAGAAAATTTGAGGAATTTGGAGTAGAGAGAAATAAGACAAAAGAGAGGGCCAATTTCTTCACGAAGAAAGAGGAAGTGACCCAAGCAAAAAGTGAGAATAAAGGGCACGTCTTTGCACAGACGAGAGAACAAGGGTCAAAAGGGTGCACAGAGTCAAAAGCGAAAAGTGAAAAAAAAAAAAAGTAGTTCCTTCGGTGGCTCCCCATCCACTCCGACGTTCAAAAACCGACTCCGGCCTCAGTCCAACGGCTCTCTCGGCCGCGACCCCAGCCACTCCCCTACAGTTCCCGACGTGCGCTGGCAGTTTCCAGTGATGGCCCGGCAGCACCGGCAATTTCCTAGTAACGGCAGTGAACCTAGGAAAGCCCGGTCTCGGCCACATCCCGCGGCACCTCCTACAGCCAACAACACCTTTTGCTGAGTTTTCCGCAGGTTTTCCGGTGAGTTCCCATCACGACCAGCAGCCCCGGTGGTCCCTCAAAGGCCAATCCCAGTGACACCTTCGGCACATCGACATATACTCCAGCCACTGCCAACTTTCGTTGCCGCGAATCCACACACCAGTCACATTAGTGTCTTATTTAGGTAATCTTCTAAAACTGTACTCGATTTGAATGATCAGTTACCTAAAGTTGGATTAATTCGATTTCAATTTGATTTGTATGAGTTTTTTAGGCATTATTCTGAATAGGAAATTTCCATGTTTAAATTGAATATTTGTTAAAATAGATTTATTTGTTGGTTGTTTTTAAATTTAGTAAACTTTATTATCATGAAAAAGACAAGAAAAATCGTGTTACACGTTAGGATATATTACTTTGCTAGTTTAGAATTGTATATCTAGGAGAAAGGTAGTAATTTAGGAAATTTCCTAATTTAGAATAGAATTTAATATAACCTATTTCCTAATTTAAATTAGGTAATTATGTGCTGACACGTAAATTTTTGGATATTCCATTTCATCTTTCCAACACCTAAACAAAAACACTAATTGTATAGTTCATATTTACATTTTATTTAAATCATGCATCACATGCTACTTAGATGGCCCATGCATGATGTTGAAATGGACCATCACGAGCGCAATGAGGAGCTTCAGCTGGCCATGTCCAAGGAGGGGTTTAAATTCTACACTCAACTTCTTTAATGACAAGATTTGATCCCCGTGGTTGCTCGGTTGGACAGTTATCTGTCGTTATCAATTCGTGTATATCCACTGTCGAATTACTTCAATCTTATATTAGAAAAATCGGATGAACTTAATCTTCCAAGGAAAACTTGGGACTGTTGAGAAAATTGAAATTTGAAAAGGTGATATTTGAACTCTTGTTGTGGGCGTCAAAGTGGATAAAGTTCATAGCCAAGTGGAAATTGAGAAGATCCAGACGACGTCCCTGCGGTCCTGTTGAATCTCTGCTGCAGCCCGATCAACCAGTCACTTCCCTGTTCGATTCTTGACACATCCAGTTGGTTCCAGGGACGCTAGTCCGGCCCGAACATCTGCCAACCCACAGTCGTGCACTATCGTCACTGCCCATTGCCCTGCTACCCTGTCCGGAGCTGCTGCTGCGATCCAGCAGTCCCTGGCACCAAGCCAGCAAGCTTCCAGCAGTCCATGGCGCCAATCGGGCGAATTCCGAGGTTTGTTCCGACGCTTCCCCCAACGTGTCTGGTTTGCTGCAGCGTTTCTAGCAGCCGCTAATCAGCCTTTGCTGACCCTTGGTGTACTTTTGCAGGTTGTCCGGTCGTCCAAGATCAATCCTTGCAGTGTTCGTCTCTGCTGTTGAGGTTCCTGTTGGTTTGTTCACGGCTCTTGCTGATTTATTCATCAATGCTGTTGCCGCCTCAACGACGCCTCAATTCTTTTCCACGGTTGCCACACCACCTGGTCACCGTGTAAGCCGAGAAGCCCGTCTAGGTAATTTCCTCATCCGCTTGTTTATTTGAATATTTAAATTGCCTAGTTTGGTATTATAGTCCATCATGGGATAGCAAAGCATGTAGTTGGTAGAAATTCTAGTTAGGAAGACATGAGATGGGATGTAGGCTGTTAGAAACAGGCAGCAGAAATCCGACACCTTTCAACTGGAGAGAGCACCAAGAGTGAACTTAAGTCTGAGCCGGTTAATATATTTAGTTCAACTCATATTCTTTTAAAAGCTTAAGCCAATGAGTGAAGGATCAACTAAAATTAACTACTCTACACCACACAAATTCACTGGTGTGGGATTTCTCTAATACAATTCATACTTGCATCCTAACAATTCTCTCCCCACTTATGAATTCAGTGTTAGGTTTGCTCCCCCTAATTGTTAGTAGAGAAACTATGGATCTTGAAGATGTCAAGACTAGTTTTCTAAATAAGCAAAAACTATATACAGAGTTGAATTTTAAAGACAATAATGATCATGGAGTTGGTTTAGCTTGCTAAAGGAAAGTCTATTGAGAAAAAAACAATGACAGTAGGATTAGGTCAAAACCAAAGCATAAAGATCTTACTTGCAACTATTATAAGTTTAAGAGGCACATAAGGATAAATTGTTTGAAATTGAAGGTAAAGAAAGAAAGAGAAAATAATATGAATTGGAAAAACCAAGGAAATGCAAGGCAGAATAATCACAAGTACGAAAACAGGAGGCAAAATCAAGGAAATGAAAAGCTCGCTTAAGCTAATGTTGCTGGAGAAGAAAACAAAGATTGATTAATGGTTGCATATGATAAAGACAAATTTAGTGATCATTGGATTCTTGATTCAGGCTATTCATATCACGTGTCCTAATTGTGATTGGTTCTCCACATATAAGGTATATAATGGTGAGTTATTGTAATTGGAAATAACGTTAAATGCAAGGCAATTGGGATTGGGATTATTAGCTATCTTGCAAGGTGAACTTGTAGGTGAAATATATATTGGATTGGAGATAATGCTAAATGCTAAAAGTAAAAGTGTAAAACTAGCACATCAGCAAGTCAAATAAGTAGGATTTTGGGTATACAGCTTGTGTCGCATATATTTATCCATATTTTATTTGAATATGG
Organism: Eucalyptus melliodora; assembly: GCA_004368105.4. Classification (NCBI taxonomy): domain Eukaryota; kingdom Viridiplantae; phylum Streptophyta; class Magnoliopsida; order Myrtales; family Myrtaceae; genus Eucalyptus; species Eucalyptus melliodora. The sequence continues at coordinate 15,708,365 of CM023402.3, forward strand.
TCTACTTCCTAAGTTAGTCTTGCTAGTTTTGAGAATTATTGTAGCTAAATTTTGAGGACAATTACGCTAGAAATAATTGTATCATAATTGCAAAGAAATCAAATTATAGAATATTAAGTAATTAAGATTAAATTTAATTGCTTGGTTGCAAAATCCACTGAATTTCATTTTTCAATGATTGTATGAGATTTTACCCCAAAATCTCCATATGTTCCTTCCTTATTGTTGTTTGGAGAGATAGTAAATTAGAGTGGAATAATGTCGCAAGTTTGGGAAAATTATCCAAGAAATCCTAAATCTATTGTAAGGTAACCAATTCAGTTTTAAACTTTTGAATTGTGCTAATTTATTCATAAACCTTTTGAGGATTTGCTAATTTAGTGCTAAATTTTTTAATGGATTATGAATATAGTCTTTTTGGTTAATTGTAGCCAAAAATCGCTAACGTTACAATCCAATCAACACTAGCTATTTTACATGGCATGACAAATGCTAATGTGAATGATTTTTGAAATTTTTTATTAATTTTCTTTTTTTCTTTTCCTTTTTGTTTCTTTTTTGGTTCATAAAACCAGCAGGGCCAATTGTCAACCTTCACTAGCCACTTGGCAAGGGCCATCGAACCCCACATACGGGCCATGAAGCCCACGCTGCCCATAGAAAGAGCAAATGAGTTGTCACCAGATCTAGTGAGGGATCGAGGCCATCACCCAAGCGACAACAAAGGCGAGTGAGGGTCAACCCTCACCATGGTGCAATGCCCTTGCTGGCCTTAGTGAGGGTTGCTAACCTCGCCCACAATCAGCGAAGGCTTCACAGCCCCCATCAAATAGTCGATGACCTCGGTCAGTGGCTGCTGACCTCATCAACCCTTTATACCAAAAAAAAAAAAGAAATGAAAAGAAAGAAGAAAAGAGAATAAAAAATTAATAACAATTTTGAAAAAATTAAAGAATTGTAACATCATTGTTGATCATGCCGCGTAGAACAACCAACACTGATTGGTAGTGAGTTCTAGCCAAAATTATTCGGAAGGACTGTTGATATTCCATAAAATAGTTTAGGACTAATTTGAAAAATTCTCATAATGCTTAGTACTAAATTAATACAATAAAAAAAGTCTAGGACTAAATTCCCTAAAAAGTTAGGTAGGGCATTGGCCTAATGAGGCCCGTTGCAAAAAAGCATTGGAAGGATAAGGAATTGTCAAATTTTACTTTCGAAGCTCTCTTGGCGTGCAATTTGTGCACAATATTTGTGGATTTTAAAGAGAAAAATGATAAATGCGTTGACAATTCTTACCATTATAATTTGCTTCACGTGAATCCCTAGTTGTAAAATGCTTGATGGGTTTAATTCTAACACAATTTAAATGAATTGTCACAGCAAATTATGAATTTGCAGTCTGCCATGTGCCACAATCACATGAACATCACTTTTGAACACTTTTAGATAGATGAAAGTAGGATCAATCATCCAAGAGAGACAATAGGGTTGTTGACACTAAATTTCAATTAAATATTTAGATTTAAACTTCATAGACAACAAAGACCAATTTGGCCCTAACAAAAAAAAAATTTGCATCGTCAAGTTATTAATATTATTTATATCAAATAAGTTTTGTTTTATTTTTCCTTATTTTACCTTATTTTAGGACAATTTTTTTTTTTTAAAAAAGGGCCCACGAGGCTCGAGGGCTGGGCTTCTGCCCCAACCCCGTTTCCCACTTTTCCCTCACCCGGGTCGGGCCCAATCCATTTTCCTTCTTTCCTTCGGCCCCCTGCCCCTTATCCTCCTCCTATTTCCTTCCTTCCTCTCTCCTCTGCAACTCACGCACGGGCAAAGGACAGGAGCAGCGCAGAAACCAGCACGAAATCTGAAGGGAGGGAGCGCGGATCAGGCGCCTCAGATGCTCGTCGGGTTAAGGGCAGAACGGGCAGCCGGCGACACGACTAGTTGCAGCCGGCCGAATGTCCGGCCAGTGGAAAAACCGCTCCCCCCCACGTGCCGGCTCTAGGCCAACCGTGCCTAAAAAAAGAGGGGAAGAGGCCGAGCGAGTTCTGGGCAATGAAAAAAGAGAGAAATCGAGGGATGTTCTGAGAGAGAGAGAGAAATCGGTGGGGCAGATCCAAGCTATGAGAGAGGGCCGAGTGAGAATTGAGAGGGTGAGACCAAGGGAGAGGAAATTGAAAACGACCCCACTAACCGCTGTGCTTGTGTTGGGGCCGATATCCCACGGGTATCGCCCTTCTCCGGGTTGGAAAAATAAGTTTCATGTATCGGAAGGAAAATTAATATTTACGTATTGGAGAAAAAGATACATAATAACTATTTGTTAGAATAAGAAAAATAATAGATCTGTGAGAATGATAACAATAATGTAATAATGACTTTGGAACCAAAAAGATAATAAATCTGAAAGAATGATAGCAATAATATAATAATGATCGAGTCAATGTTTATATAATCAAATTTAAAGGAAATTAAACAAGAGGTGAGGTACCGTTAATCAAATCTCTTTAAGGTAATTATGCCATTAAGAAACAAGGGGCGAAAGGAAAGGAAAACAGGGGCGGTTGCGTGGGTGCTTCCTACTCAACTTGTGATGTCGGACGATGGACGAGCTCGAAGATCAGGCTGCGTCCATTCGGCTTGCGCGCCTCCGAGGTGAGATCCTCAGGAAATCGACCCCGAATCAAACAAAAACAAAAACTGGCAAGCTGGAACCCACTGAGGCTATGCGCGGGGAGTGTTGAGGAATTAATGGTATTAATGGCTCGATGTAAGTTCATGCAATTCTTCTTCAACCTTTGGCGTCAATAGATGATTTAATGGATACATCCATTTAGCATTAATGCGTCAGGGGTAGTCTTGGAATAGTTATGGATGAATTGATTGATGCGTTGATAGATGCATTTCTTAAGTTTTATAGTAGTTTTATGATGCATTTATAGATGAATTAATGGATGGACGTGAAAAGGGACATGTTAATGATGGATCTTCCAAAGTCTCTCGCAACAATTCTAAGATAATTATCTTTTGAGTCTTCTTTAATTCATGGCAATAGTGTCATTTAGATATTAGAATTCCTTTTTGAAAAAAAACACTGCTTCAAGTGTGTTGGTTCCTAGAAATATTTTAGGAGGTATAGTTCATGAAGCTTTGGGCTCGCCGGACCGGGCCACCGTGGTGTGGTTCATGTGAGTTTTCAACCTCATTTGTGTGTGCGCTACAGTCAAGGGTCTAATGTGTTGATCACTTTGAATCTCAGCTTGGATTCGGCTTGGTTGTTGGCATTTCTCATGCCTCAAATGATGCACACCACATGTTCGATGAAATGCCTGAACCAAATCTCATTTAGGTCTCCTATGATTTCAGGTCGGTTATGGGCGTTTGTTGGTCCTTAGACACGGTTGATATGTTTTTCTTCTCGATTCGTTACTTGATGTGTCGTTTCCTCGTGCAAAGTGTTTTCTAGTCGGCCGTGGAGTGTCATGTGCTAATTTAGTGCTAAATTTTTTAACGGATTACAAATATAGTCTTTTTGGTTAATTGTAGCCAAAAATCGCTAACATTACAATCCAATCAACACTAGCCGTCTTATGTGGCATGACTAACGCTTATGTGAATAATTTTTCTAAATTTTTAATAATTTTCTTTCTTTTTTCTTTTTTGTTTCTTTTTTGGTTCATAGAGCCAATAGGGCCGATTGTCAACCTCCACTAGCCACTTGGTGAGGGCCATCAACCCCTACATAAGGGCCACAAAGCCCATGATGGCCATAGCAAGAGTGAACGAGCCATCACCAAATTGAGTGAGGGCATCGAGGCCCTCACCCAGGCGACAACGAAGGCAAGTGAGGGTCAAACCTCACCATGGCATGATGCCCTTGCTGGCCCTAGTGAGGGTTGCTACCCTCGCCCACAATTGGCAAAGGCTTCATGGCCCCCATCAAGTAGTTGGTGACCTTGGTCAGTGGCCGATGACCTCATCGACCCTTTTACCAAAAAAGAAATGAAAAGAAAGAAGAAAAAAAAAATATTTTGAAAAATATTTTAAAAATAGCAACATCATTGTTGACCATGCCACGTAAAACAACCAACATTAATTGGTAGCGAGTTTTAGCCAAAATTATTCGGAATTGCTATATTGATATTCTATTAAATAGTTTAGGACTAAATTGGAAAAGTCTAAAAATGCTTAGTACTAAATTAATACAATTACAAAGTTTAAGACTAAATTAGTTTTAGGACTTTTTGGACAATTTTCCCTTAAAAGTTAGGTAGGGCATCGGCCTAACGAGGCCTGCTACAAAAAAACATTGGAAGGATAAGGAATTGTCAAATTTTACTTCCGAAGCTCTCTTGGCGTGCAATTTGTGCACACTATTTGTGGATTTCAAAGATAAAAATGCTAAATGTGTCGACAATTTTTATGATTATAATTTGCTTCACGTGAATCCTAGTTGTAAAATGCTTGATGGGTTTAATTCTAACACAATTTAAATAAAATTCAGAGCAAATAATGAATTTGCAATATCAATCATCCAAGACAAACAATAAGATTGTTGGTATATAAATTTCGATTAAATAGTTAGATTTTAACTTCATAGAAAACTAGGGACCAATTTGGCCCTAAAAAAAATATTTTTTTGCATCATCTAGTTATTAGTATTATTTATATCAACTAAGTTTTATTTAATTTCCCCTATATTACCTTATTTTCGGGTAAATATTTTTTTTTGAAAAAAAGGGCCCAAGAGGGCTCGAGGGCTGAGCTTTTTGCTGCAGCCCCCTTTCCCTCTTTTCCCTCACGGTGGGCCGGGCCCAATCCATTTTCCTTCTTTTCTTCAGCCCCACCCCACCTTATCCTCCTACTCCTTTTTCCTTCCTTCCTCTCTCCTCTGCAACTCATGCACGCGCAAAGGACAGGAACAGCGCGGAAGCAGGCGCGGAATCTGAATGATAGAACCCGTTTGTATTAAGACTATATAAATAGGACCGAGTCAAACATTTTTAGGAACTGACACACTTGGAGGAGTGCTTTTTTCGAAAATGATTATAATATCTAAATGACTCTATTTGCCATGAATTTTATAGAAGACTCAAAAGATAATCATTTTCTTAAGTTGAAGATTATCTTAGAATTGTTGTGAGAGATTTGGAAGATCCGTCGTTAACACGTCCCTTTTCACGTCTATCCAATAATTCGTTCATAAATGTGTCATAAAACTACTATAAAACTAATGCATAGAAGCTGAAGAAATGCGTCTATTAATGCATTAATCAATTCGTCCATAATTGTTCCAAGACAACCCCAGACTTATGCATGAAGGCCAAACGAACTTATCCATTAAATCGTCCATTAATGCCAAAGGTTGAAGAAGAATCGCATGAACGCTCCCCGCGCATAGCCTGGGTGGGTTCCGGCTCGCCTGTTTTCGTTTTTGTTCGATTTGGGATTGATTTCCCGAGGACCCCACCTCGGAGGCGCGCAAGGTGAATGGACGCAGCCCGATCTTCGAGCTCGTCCATCGTCCGACATCATGAGTAAGGTAGGAAGCACCCACGCGACCGCCCCTGTTTTGCTTTCCTTTCGCGCCCTGTTTTGAGCTCGCCGGAGCGGGGCACCATTGCGTGGTTCATGCAAGTTTTCAGCCTCATTTGTGTCTGTTCTGCAGTCTGGGGTCTATTGTGTTGATCGCTTTGAATCTCAGCTTGGATTCGGGCTTGGTTGCTCGGGTTTCTCACCCCTCAGATGATGCACACCACATGTTCGATGAAATGCTCGAACCAGATCTCGTTTAGGTCTCCTGTGATTTAGGGTCGGTTCTGGGCGTTTATTGGTCCTTAGACACGGTCGATACGTTTTTCTTCTCGATTCGTTACTTGATGTGCCGTTTCCTCGTGCAGAGTGTTTTCTAGCCGGCCGTGGAGTCTCATGTGCCCGGCTGGAGTCTTGATGTTCTTGAATCGGCAGGTGAATCTTCGGGTGTTCTTGGCATGCTCGAAAGGAAACCACGTGAGGGCGAAAGAAAAAGGAACAAAAATGGTAATAAAAAGAAAAAGAAAAGATGACGGTCGCGTGGGGGAAAGAGAAAAAGTCAAAAAGTCAGGCCGGATATAAAGACAAAAAGAGAGAGAGAGAGAGAGAGAGAGAGAGAAAAAGAAAAGAAGTAAAATGGGGGGAAAAGGGTCTTTTCCCTTGCTATCCGTTTGGAGGGGGCGCGATCCGGGTCAGTCGGGCCGGATCCAAATCGGGCCGGCGGCCGGGTCTGATTGACTCAGGTCAGTATATTTTATTTTATTGTATTTTTTAAAAAGAAAAATTATAAAATAAAATAAAAATTCGAAAAAAATCTCTTTTTAAGGGAACGGCCTAAAATTGATTTTAAGCATTTTTCTCTTAAAATGCATGAAAAATCCTTTAAAAATATCTAAAATTAGATAAAGGCCGCAAAATGGTTTTTGGAGTGTTTTTTTTTTTTTTTTGGTAAAGGTAAGATTTGTATTGAAAAGATTATGTACAAAATACAAGAAAAGCCTGGCACCACCAAAACGAACACTCAAAAGGACCTGATTCGCGGGAGAGTGTAAGGGTGCCAAGGACCAAAAGACAAACAGACCTAAGAAACAAAAGACCAAGCCAAAACAAAAACCCCCCATCAATGAAAGATAGACGAACTCAAGCCCCAGCTTCGTTGCAGCCTTCTGTTCTTAGGATTATCCACAACATTCTTCAAGGTCGACGATTTATCCTTAACGGCCTTCTGGAGATGCATCTTCATCGCCGGGATGCATAGAGTCTGATTACGAAAGATGATATTGTTATGCTCCTTCCAAATAATATAACAAAGAGCTCCATAACTAAACCGGGCCAACACATCATAAAAGTTTTTGTCCGAGAAATGTGTAGCCGCTCAGTCCAAGTTCTCAAGCCATGATTTGTTGCGCCAAGATATATTAAATTTAGCCGCCCAATAGGCGGCGAGATTGCCAGGGACATGACAAGCAAAAAATAAGTGATCTACTGAATCCAGCCTGCATGAACAGAAGGGACAAGTAGCTGAAGAGAGTCTACCAACCGAAGCAAGCAGAACCTGGGTCGGCAACCTCTTGCGGGTGATAAGCCACAAATGTGCCTGGTATCTAGGCGGCATAGTAGAACTCCAAACAAAAGAGGACCAGGGAACAACGTTGCCTCTAAGTCTCAAAAGATCCCAAGCAGAGGCTGTAGAGAAGCGGCCCAAGGGATGATGAATCCACTAGATTCGGTCTTCAGTCTGGTTGAATATAGGAAGGGGATCCCACCAACCAGCCAAGATGTTAATAACATACCAGCCCATCGGAGATGAGAAGGCGTCAGCTACAGAAGCAACCCGAGATATGCCTGAACGATATATATCCTGGTTGGAAAATACCTTATAAAGTGGACCATTGATATGCCACGGATCAAACCAGAACAAAGCAGTTCGACCATTGCCAATTTTCCATGTAAAATGTTGTTGATACAAGTCCCGAAGACGGAGGAGTTTTTTCCAGGCCCAAGAACAGTGAGTCGGAATAGGGACCACCCAAAAGTTCTTGCGGTTTAAGAAAGTGGAGTGAATCCATTTGCACCAAAGTGATTCTTTATCTGAGAAGAGAATCCAAATGTGTTTAAGCATCGAGGCAAAGTTGTTCTCCTTTAACGACCGAATTCCAAGCCCACCTTCCTTCCTTGGCAAACATACATCACTCCAGGAGACTTTGGCCCCCCAATATTGGTCCTTTCCAAAGAAATTGGCGAAAAATTCTTTCAATACGATCTAGAATAGCACACGGCAGAAAGAAAACATTCGCCCAATATACTTGAATAGAGTGGAGAACCGATTTTATAAGCTGGATTCTACTGACAAGCGACAAAAATCTATGCATCCAAGATTGGACTTGAGTTGTAATTGCATTTACCAAAGCCACACAATCTGCCTTTGCAAATCTCGAGGAAATAACAGGGATTCCAAGATACCGAAAGGGAAGGGTACCAACCTGGAAGCCTAGCTTGTTCAAGATGTCATTTCGCAAAGTAGGCGATCCACCGGATAGATATACCTCACTCTTGCTCACGTTCGACGCCAAACCGCTCCAATTAGAAAAGGAGTCAATCCCAGCCTTCAAAAGCTCCACAGAGGCAATGCTTGCTTCCAAGAATAAGAGCACATCGTCGGCAAAAAATAGATGGGAAAGCCTAGAAGATTTACACTGCCAAAAAAACCGAAACGAGGGGTGGTTGGTTTGGATATCCAGCAAACCGGTAAAAACTTCCATTACTAAAGTAAATATATAAGGCGACATTGGATCTCCTTGACGAATACCTCTTCCACTTGCGAAAAATCCATGAAGGTCACCATTCAAGGATATGGAAAATTTAGGGGATCTTATGCAAGCCATAATTCGATCAATAAAATTCTGAGGGAAACCGAACGCCTGCATGCAAACTTCAATGAAGTCCCATCTCACCGTGTCATACGCTTTCCGAAAGTCCACTTTAATAGCACATTTGGCCCGATAGGGGTCATGGTGGAAGCCACTAAAAAGCTCTTGGGCTAGCAAAATATTATCACTAATGTGTCTCCCCTTGACGAAAGCATTTTGGGTTGAACTAATGATGCTAGGCAGCACATGAGTCATTCGGTTTGCAATGAGCTTAGTGATGCATTTATATAAAGTGTTGCAACAAGCAATTGACCGAAAGTCATGGACAGTTGAAGCATTAGGGATTTTGGGTACTAAAACAAGAATGGTAGCATTAATTTGTTTCAATAGCTCGCCCGTTTCAAAGAAATCTCAAACCGCCGATATTACCGAAGCACCAACAATATCCCAAGAATGCTTGAAAAATTCAACATTAAATCCATCAGGACCAGGGGCTTTTCCTACCGCAAGAGAGAAAAGAGTTTCCTTGATTTCCATATCCGTAATAGGCCTAGATAGAAAACAAACCTGTTCTGCATCCAGGGAATGATTAAGAACAGCCTGAATCTCCTCCTTTACTGGACAAGACAAAGAACGGGAAGCAGCCAAAAGATCACGAAAATGATTGACGAACACCTTTTGAACTTCCGCCGGGTCCGAGGTGGTAACATCCCCATTGGTTAAGGAGATGATTCTATTTTGGAGGTACCTCCTGTTCACGACTTGGTGAAAAAATTTAGTATTTAGGTCCCCGTCTTTCAACCAACGAACTCTAGACTTTTGCCTATAAAACGATTCCTCTTGGAGCCTTAAAACTGAAAAGGCTTGAATTTGTTGCTTTTCCATCTCAACAAGGAAGGGATTCATGGGATCGGCTTGAATAGCATCTTAAGTAACTTGAAGAGCTCGTCTAGGGTCCTCAGTTCTCAAAGATATCTCCGAAAACGAATCCCTATTAAGCTGCTTGAGTCTGCTTTTGAGGAGGCGGAGCTTAGCACAAAGAATCAACATTAGTGATCCATAGAAAGAAGAGGCCCACACTTCCGAGACTAGCCTGGTAAAATCCAGATGAGTCATCCAGTAGTTAAAGAACTTAAACGGCTTAGAAGACTTGGGGACAGGCATAATTTTAACTACCATCGGAGTGTGGTCCGAAATGCCCGGAGCTAAAAAAGAGGCTTCCGAGAAGGAGAATTCAGCATTCCATTGGGCATTAACCAATACCCTATCAATTTTCCTTTGCTTTCGGTTGGACCTTGAAGAAGTAGCCCAAGTATACCTATAACCAGTGTATCAAAGATCATCCAAGTCAGCCTGAACAAGGCAATCTCTAAACTCATCAAAAGCAGGAATCCAAGCATTAGAACTACCAATCCTATCCGAGGGGTCCCGAATAGCATTAAAGTCACTAGCAATGATCCACAGCGAAGAAGAAAGAAGGCCACCGGTATGGACAAGATCCTCCCATAATAGCCGTCTTAACCCAAAGCTGTGCTCCGCATAGATAACCGAAAGAAATAAGGAATTTCTAGAGGCAAGCCATGTAAGGCTACCATGAATAGCTTGAACCGAGGAGGCATTAACCAAAAAATTAACCTCTCGGGGGTTCCAACCCACCCATATTCTCCCCTTATAAGAGTGATTATAGTTGTTAGACCAACTCCAACCCGGAAGAAGAACCGAAGTAATAGAGTTAAAAGCAGCATGGGAGATCCTTGTCTCAACAATTCCCACACAACAGAGATTATTAGTCCTAACAAAATTCCTGATTTCCGCTTGTTTAATGGGGTTCCCTAGGCCCCTAATATTCCATATACCGATAAACATAGAAACAAAAAACAGCATCCAGAGAGGATCGTTATCGACGTCTGGGTGGCTTCCTCCTATTCGTCCCTTTGCAAGAGGCGTTAGAAGGCGTGTCCATTGCGATTCCTTTTTGGCCAACATTTGAGGGAGTAACCACTGTAGATTTAGGGACATTTTGCTGGCTAGAGGGAGCATTCAAGTCAGAGTCTTGACTCGGCTCAGTAGGATTCAGGTCTTCTTCCTCATCGCTGCTACTACTACCCGCATTCACTTCCTCTTCCGAATCTTCCTCAGAAGATGGAATTATTGCCATGGCATCTCCAGAATTCGGCACCACCAGGGCCATTGACGGAGCTGTATTTGCTGCATCCAACCTATTTTGCTCATTCTGATCATCATTTACCGAGGAGGATGGGGGAAGATCAGTATATACCTTAGCTTTCAAAGTCGAGATTGGAGGAGTGGAGTCCACCTTTTGTCTCGGCTGATGTTTCATCTTCCTGTTCGTTACTTGCTTCCAACCATTAAGTTGATCATCCGAATTCTCATTCACATGAGGTATAACAGGCCCTGCAGCAACAGTAGAGGGTTCCGTGGTTACAGAGGTTTGCTTGGGGTTCACCTTATCCAAGCAGTTATGGCCAAATGCACAACACTTCATACATGAATTTGGTCTCCATCCATAAAGGACTTGAACAGAGAAAACCTTCTCATCCACCCATACTTCAACTTCCTCGCACCTTTCCAACTTTACCGATATCTCTACACAAACTCTGGTAAATGATAGGCGCTTCATTTTTTCGGTCAAAGGATCAACATAAAGAGGCCTCCCCACTGCACTAGCAATCTCACTAATGCCTGGTGCCGACCAATATGCAAATGGAATATTTTTCAAGCGTATCCAGACCGGGACTGACGATTGGAGATCTTTCTTCAATTCCATATCCTTGTGCCACTGCTTTAGAACTAGAGGGATTCTAGCCACTATTAGGTGGCCTTCATCCAAGATTTTCCTCCTAAATTCGTTGCCCAGGATGATAAAGAAGTAAAATCAATCATCATTTGCTAAGACTTCTGAAAGATGAGAGCCCCAAACTTGTTTCAAGGTTGTTTCAATGATTTTAAACGGCACATTTTTTCCCACAAAGTAGCCGACTAGACAATTGTTCCATTTGGGATCCCCTGCATACCTTGCATTATCCGATAACCGCACAACAGACTTCTTTCCCACTGATACAGGGGGTGCAAAGCCAAATTCATAGCCCTTGGCCGACAGACTAGCAACATTTACCCATGAACGGGTCTGAGGGGCTTTGGACCGATCCCTGTTCAAGTCATTCAAACGCCTTCCCTCACGGCCTCGAGAGGCATACCTAGCACGGCTACGACTACGCCCAATGGTAGTCTGCATTTTGTCTTTCCCCCGCCCCATTGGATTACTAGACGAGGCCATAGCTTCAATGCCGATCGAAACAGAGCACTCGCACAAGCACCGGAGCACAGCTCAACGATAGCTCAGCATACATGCCATAGCAGGAGCAAACGGGGGATTTCAAGGAGGGAAGAGGCGAAGGCTTACCTCCAAGAATCGCTATTAATGGCCGGCTGAGGACGAACCAGCTCAGACATCAGAAGCGGAACAGAGTCGCACCAGAACCCTAACCACGAACAATGAGATCCGATGATTGGGGCCAAACCGGGTGAATCGCTTCGGACATGATTTGAGGAGGGTAGAGACGAGTCTTCCCTCCGAAAATCGCGTCCAAAGGATGGTTGGATGGATCGCAGTAGCTCAAGAACCAGAAACTGAGCTACAGTGAAGAAATCGCCCAGTTGAGAGAGAATATGAACAGTAACCCGCGAATCTAGCTGTAGTGTTTTTTTTTAATGCATGAAAAAGCTATAAAAAATATCAAACTTCAAAGTTTAAACAAGATTAGGTACCAGAAGAGCATTAGTTTATTAACTAATGTAATCAAGTCTTTAATCCTAGTTTCTCTGATTGTGCATGAGTAAAATATTTCTCAAAATATTTTACTTGAATTTCTAACTGATCCACTACCCTAAATCAATTATTGGCAAATTTTAAATGAAATTTATTTGTAGGTTAAAAATTCGAATCATAAGTTGTGAATTGGTGAGCTTGGAAGAGCTAGGGCAAAGCTCAAACTTAGTCGAGCCATTAGCCTCTGGGCCCGCGGGTATGGCTCTGGGGAGGTTATGATAAAGGTGAACCTTTTATTATTGAAATAAACTTCAAAACATTGGAGATGCAACAGAAAATTTCAAACTTTAAAGACAGAAAAAGTAAATCCTAGAAGGAATATCAGTTGACTTTCCTGCAGTTCTTTCTAATCTGACCGCTTGAGCCAATGAGTGGGCTAAGGTTACCCATCTTCACCATGGCGTTAGCAAAATCTGTCCTAAAAGTGGACAAATTGCTACTATAAGCATTCACGTGAACGTCCGTGGAACCACCACTGAACAATTGTTGGTCTGAATGAAGAAAAACCTTGTGGGTTTGCAAGTTCTTGAAGAAGGCGTTGTCAAAGGACGTCGGGCTTGTGGTGTCAAAAGGAAAGAGTTTGCTGTCGCCTCCGAAGCTTGGGCAATTTGCTTTTAGTGATGTCGCGAATGTGGCATCGATGTTGTTCTCGTTGTAAAGATGCTCCCGGAAAGTTAGGCATCGGGCTTGACCTATAGTGTGTGACCCTGTTAACAATGGTCAAACAATTTTTGTAAAATGATTTTAGTATATTGATCGAGCATTATTGTTATTATTTATTAAAAATTGCAACCAAAAAAAAAAAAAAAAAAGAAACAATGACCTAAAAGTGCCACCATTTCTTTAGCTGTGAAGCCTTTGTTAGAGAAGGTAGAGATTAGGCCGCTAAGGTTCAAAGTTGGGGGAGGAATGCTAATATTAGCAGCACTTTGACTTGCAGTGGTTGAGTCTCTTCTTCCAAGGGAGACTGTCCAACTAGGGCCACCTAACTAAAAATTAAATAAATAACAAATCCATACGTGTTAGTATTAATATAGCATGGGGAACATAACATGTGATTTTTTTCGTCACAATTGATAAGTAGAATTGATAAGAAAATGTGCACTTACGGCAACGATAGAGTCTCGTGCAACGACGGCTAAAATATCAGCGCAGGACACGATACCGGGGCACTTGCTCTCCAATTCGGACTTGATTGTGTCGATTACCTCAAATCCCCGCATGGAATTGGCATTCGGGCCGGCGTTCTTCTCCCCGGTGAAGTTCGTAGTGTCGTCCAATAAAATTGATGCGTCGCATCCCTATTTCATGTTTTTTGCCACATGTTGTTAATCAGTCCTTCTAGATAGAAAATTGATCCAATTGGAGTTAATTAGATTTAATGGTTGCAAACAAGTTAAGTGCTCTAATCTTTACTGAAATAGTTTGCCCCCATTATGAACACACTAATCTAAATGGATTAGTTAATTTAGATTGACACTTTGAATTTGTGTGAAAGCAAACTAATTAGGCCATGCAAAAGGCACGATTTGATTGTTCAAAGATCTAGTGCGATTGATTTCTTGCATTCATCCAAGATTTCTCTCTATCCTTCAGGGATAGCTTTTTCTCTTGCGCATGCAGAGCTTCTCTTTCGAATTTCTGGATTTCTTAAACCCTAATCTCTCCTTCTTACCTTGGATCTCTCAATGGATTTTCTTGATTACCAGCTAATATTCTCGGTACAGGTCACCACTTCGCACTATTTCAATCTCCAGTGTTGATTTGCTCTTCGCTTTCACCTTCTCTATTTTTGCTCCTTTTCTTATCCATCTGTTCTCTCCGAATTTGCACTGCTTCCCTTCCTCTTGGTCACCTATCAATCTACTTGCATGCGAGCTCCTCCTTCTTGCATGCGACCTCATCCCACTTCTCTTGGGTTCCAATGTTTTCCGCCTTCCTGATTTTCTCTTTGATTGCTCGGTTTTACCGTTACTCTGTCTCTCGCTGATATGGCACAAGGTGATGAAGAACATTCGCCTCGTCTGGCTGCTTTGTGTAAGAGCTTGGGACGATTCTGCTCACCTCATGATTTGGAAGTTTGGGACGATGAGCCTGCTCCTGCGAAATTGAATGAATGCCGTTTAACTCTGATTGGCAAGGTATTTGCTGACTCTCCTATTAATTTTCAGGCTTTTCAGAGTATTATGAAAAAGGTGTGGCGTACAGAACAGGTGGATATATCTTAGCGTGAAGATGGTTTATATGCAGCGAAATTTAAATTACTTACTGATAAACAACGGGTTTCGGAGGGGGGACCCTGGGTTTTTTCTGGTCGATTGGTCGTATTTAAGTCTTGGATTCCCAATACACTGCTCCATTGCTATGACTTCTCCACTTGTGCATTTTGGGTAAAAGTTTTTGGCCTGCCCCTGGAATTGTGTTCAGAGCCGACTATTAGAAAAGCAGTTATGACAGTTGGGAAAGTTTTAGAAGTCAAAGCTGATGGTCAGGACACATTTACCATGAGATCAAGGTGTGCTCGAGTTGAGATTGACTTTCGGCATCCTCTGCAGACAGGTCGTCTCATTAGAATCAATGATAAGACTCTTTGGCTCGACTTTAGATATGAACGTCTTGCCCATTATTGTTATCTATGTGGCAAGCTGGGACATTATACTACCTCCTGTCCCGAGAAATCTGTTACTGCTGATGTTTTAACAGGGGAGGATAAGTTACCGTATGGACAGTGGTTGAGAGTCGAGCTCAAGGAACATAGTCCGTATTGGAAACTTTATTATGAGGCCAAAGCAGTGGAAGATTTTGTGGAGGAAGTGATACCTGAGACTCCCCCGACAGTTGCTCCACCCTTTCCTTTGCTGTTGCCTATTCCTTCCTTTGGCACATGTCCACCCTTGCAGCCTTGTCCAACTGAGTTTCCCCCTGCATCAAAAATGGCTGTAGGTTTACATACTGCCTTGATTCCAGCATCAGCAAAGAAGAAAAGGGGTTCAGCTTAACACTTCTTTTCAACAGGATAAGGGTTTAAAAACTTCTCGACATTTCTCAAGAGCTGGACCTGTTAAAAAACTGAAGCTATATAATCCATATGATATACCAAGAGTTGTACCTAATGATTTGGATGAATCTTTATTATTGGACACTCCAGTTGTGCAAGCTCCTGGAGATGGAAGTTGGGCATGGGTGGCTGGCCCTCAACAGCCCCCTACTCACAAATGAAAATGATCAGTTGGAACTGCCAAGGGTTGGGCAATACCCTGACAGTTCGGCATTTAAAGGCCCTGGTTCTTAAGGAACGACCTGACTTTGTATTTTTGATGGAAACTAAAAACGGTGAAGCTGTCCTATCTAAGTTGCAGCTTAAGTTGCGCTTTTCTCACCTTTCTGTCTATAATCCGGTTGGTTTAGCAGGGGGATTAGCAGTTCTATGGAATGATTCGGTTTCTCTTTCTTTTGAGCGTTAGACACCGAATTATTTTGACTTGTTATGTACAGAAGTAGCAGGAAATATTACCTGGCGCCTCACGTGTCTTCACGCCCCTACTGGTGCTCGTCTGCGTCAAGATGTTTGGCAGGATCTCATCAACATCAGCTTTGCTAATACTCTTCCTTGGGCCTGCATTGGTGATTTTAATGAGATTCTTTTTCACTGACAAAAGTATGGAGGTAGACCAGTAGATTTTACTAGGTTGGCATCTTTTCAATCTGTTCTTAGTGATTGTTCGTTAATGTCAATTGAAGCAAAGGGTTGCGCGTTTACATGGACAAATAATCGTCAAGGAAATGAGTTAATCAAGGAGTGTCTTGATCACGTACTATGCTCACTGGAATGGCGACTTCGTTTTCCTAGGGCTGAGGTTTCTGCATTACCTGCTGTTGGTTCAGACCACAGCCCTCTGATCCTTGACACTTTCCCAGTGAGAGGCTCTAGACGATACTACTTTAAGTATGAGTCCTATTGGAATCAAGATGAGGAATGTAGGGACATCATCACCACTTCTTGGCACTCTAACCATAGCAACACAGTTTCCTTTAATAGGAGAATTCAAGCAGTTACGAATGCTTTAACGAAATGGAGCCGTTCGAAATTTTCTCATAACAGAATGAGGGCTGATGAGTTGCAGCTGCAGCTACAGCATCTTATAAATCAACGACATATATTATCTGACCAGACAGAAGTTAAAGCTTTGAAAGAAGAACTGCAGGGGGTATGGAGTCAAGAAGAACAATATTGGGCTATCCGTTCGAGACTAAACTGGCTAAAATGGGGAGACAAGAACACCGGATTTTTTCATGCAACAACTGTTCAGAGACGTCAGCACAACCGGATTACTATGCTTAAGAATGATGACAACTTATGGGAGCAGGATCCTACCCGAATTAAAGAAATGGTAACGACTTTCTTTTCTTCTTTATATACCTCCGTCGAAAGTCATCATTATGCTCCCATCCTCGATCAATGTGATCCTTTGGTAAATCAGGATATGAATGCTCAGTTAATAGCTGCTCTTACCCTGGAAGAGGTAAAGCAAGCTACTTTTCAATTAGGAGCAGACAAAGCTCCAGGTCCGGATGGACTTAATGGTTTATTTTATCAGACGCATTGGGATATCATTAAATCTGATCTTTTTGCAGTTGTTCATGAGTTCTTTATTACTGGTATTATGCCTTCTTACTTAAATAGAACTTTGATAACCCTAATTCCTAAAGTTCCTCACCCGGAAAGTCTTGATCAGTATCGTCCTATCAGTCTGTGCAATTTTGCCTACAAGGTCATTTAAAAAATTATTGCAAATCGGTTAAAACCCATCCTTCCAGACCTTATCTCAGAGGAACAGTCGGCTTTTGTGGGGGGCAGACAAATTCAGGATAACATCCTACTGGTTCAAGAAGTCCTACACCAGCTTCGAATTAAGAAAGGAAGGTCTACTTATCCAGCTGTTTTGAAAGTGGACATGAGGAAAGCATATGACAGGGTTGAATGGGACTTTCTCCAAGATTACTTATTAAAATTGGGTTTTCATCCTATTTGGGTGAATTGGGCTATGCAATGCATTTCCACCTAATTGTCCTGTGTTAAATTAAATGGAGAACATCTTAGTTATTTCCACCCTTCTCAAGGACTAAGACAAGGGGATCCTCTTTCCCCTTACCTGTTTATCTTGTTGGCTAATCTCCTTTCTACACTTATTAAGAAAGCTGTTGCTCTTGATCATATCACATGAATTAAACTTAATAGGTGGTGCCCTTCCTTAACTCATTTGTTTTTTGCGAATGATGCCATTTTCTTTCTTCATGGTACTATTATTGAATGTCAAAATCTATCAAATATACTACAGCAGTATTGTCTTGCAACAGGGCAGGAAATTAACCGAAATAAATCAGGTATCTACTGTGCAAAAGATTGCCCCTTCAGTTTGCAGCGGAATTTGGCTTCAGAGCTTCGGGTTCCTATTCTAAACAAATGTGGGAAGTACTTAGGGATACCGTCAGATTGGGGACGTTCGAAAAAGGATATGTTCTCCTGGATATTAAGCCGAGTTCATTCTAAGTTGGAGAGCTGGAAAGCCAATTTGATCTCAAAGGGCGGGAAAGAAATCCTACTCAAAACTGTTATTCAAGCTATTCCTCAGTACGCAATGTCTACTTTCAAGTTGCCTATGTCTATTTGCAGATCTATTGAAAGAAGTATAGCCAGATTTTGGTGGCAGAATGACAGAAATAAATCAGGAATTCATTGGAGAAGTTGGGATGTTATGAAAAAACGGAAAGCAGATGGAGGTTTAGGATTTCGAGATCTTATTCAGTTTAATAGAGCTATGTTGGCCAAGTAAGCTTGGCGTTTACTTAATCAACCTTCATCTCTTTGGAGCAAAGTTTTCAAAGGTTTATATTTTCATTCCAAATCTTTTATGTATGCTGACAAAGGCTCTCGCCCATCTTGGGGCTAGCAGAGTCTTCTCACTGGTCGGGATGCCATACTACCCAACACACGTTGGTCTGTAGGTGATGGTACATCAATTGGGATACGTGGTGATCCGTGGCTCTCTATTGGCATATTACCTGGCCCTTCAAACCGCGAAGAACCCTCTTTAGTGGCTGATCTTATTGATCAACCCACCACCACCTGGAATGCCAGCCTGCTACACAGGTATTATGACACTCCGGTTATAGAGCAGATCACAAATATCCCTCTCCGACCGATATCTACCGTTGATCAGCTAATTTGGACTACCACTAAAGATGGCCTTTTCTCTGTTAAATCCGCCTACCATTCTTTCACAACAACAGCAACACAACAGCCAGTAAATAACTCTTCCTCATCTTATCAGAATCCCAGCTGGTTATGGAATAGAATATGGAAAATGCGTTCCCCCCCAAAAATTCGAGTATTTCTATGGTCAATCTGTCAAAATGCCCTTGCTACAAGGGCTAATTTGTTTCAGAGACATATTATCACTAACCCCTGCTGTCTCCTTTGTGATCAAGATACTTCGAAAACCCTTGAACATTTATTTTTGTTATGTCCGTGGACTAAGCAGGTATGGATGCACCCTAGTATTCAGATTCAAATATCTCCTTTGCAACTTCACAGAATTGATGACTGGATAGTCCAACTAGTAAAATCTCGAGCTTTTGTACCTGGTTTGGAGACTTTGGCTTTGGTTCTTTGGCAGATTTGGCGAGCCCGGAATGGTTTCATTTTCCGGCAAGAACGCATTCGGCCGACTCGGGTGGCTGAGGCTGCTCTTGCGGATTCCCATGTTACTCGTCTGCTATCTTCGTCGCTGAGGCAAAAGGGTCGCTCCTTACTGAACAGGGGATCTCTTTGGAGGCCTCCAGATCCAGGTTCCTTGAAGGTTAATGTAGATGGGTCGTATCAGATTGGATCAAGAGAAGGTAAAATGGCCTGTATATGCAGAGACCATCAAGGAAGACTTACTGATGGCTTTTCCAAGTGCTTCCCTGCTTCGTCTGCCCTTCAAGCTGAGATCCAAGCAGTGTCCTTCTCCCTACAACATCTCCAGCGCCAGGCCTTCTCAGATGCTCCGATTCTTCTTGAATCTGATAGCCAAATTGTGGTTGAGGTCCTCAAATCTCGCCGCAAGCCGCCATGGGAAGCTCGGTCCCTCTTTCTCGAAGCCGCTTCTCTACTCTCCAATTTCCCAAATCTCTCGCTAGGGCACTGCCAGAGGGAGGCCAATATTGCTGCTGATTGGGCTACGAAGGCCCATGATCGTTTTTCCTCTGTCCAATGTTGGACTGTTTTTCCCCATTTTCAGTTGGTAGACCTTATTTGCGCGGATGCTATTGCCGCCGGATGTAATGGTTTCTCTACGTTAATCTAGTTTCCTTCGTTTCTAACCAAAAAAAAAAAAAGATCTAGTGCGATTTTAGAATAGTATTGAGTTTTCAATTTCATTAAAAATGATACTTTACCATCCATATCACTTTTTATGTAGAAATATAAGGCTACCACAGCGAGGTGATCAAAATATGATCAAAATCTATTGAAAAGGACTGATTGGTTAGCCAAATGTGATAACCGAGTAAAGTCAACCGCCGATATAAAAAGCAATGGTCATCTCTCTCTTTTTGCCAGCTCCAATATTATTTATATACCCATTTATCTGATCAACAGCATAGCGTAAAGTACGTTCTCCTGCATAGTCTTTTCCGGTGTAAATTAGAGCATAGACCATCGATGTAAAGAAAATTTTACGTAATCATTCTTGGCCATTCGTAATTTGAGGATTCTAATTACCAAATCTCTCACTAACTGCCAAATTAAGGGTGGATAAGATTGTTTGTGAAAAATATTTTTACACTGGCAATGTATGCTAAAAATGATCATGAAGTTTTTTTGAATTACCAAAAAAAATTATTGTGCTCTAATAAACAGAATTGATTTTTTTTTTCATAAAACATAATTGATTATTGGTATAATAAACTCACAAAAATTCATGACACAACAAAGCACCAAAAATCTCAACTAATTCAATATGTCAACCTCTGAAAAAAAAAAAAATATGTCAACCTCCTACCTACTGTTTGGTTAATGAAAAAGAGAGTACGAAACTTGCGTAGATGCGAATCTAATGATTCTTTTGACTATGTGGTTGATCCGAACGCTTCACATGCATAGGCACAAAGATGCATCATGCATGCACGCTTGCATTCATCTTGAATGAAGGAGAGAAACAATGGTAGTAATCAATCGGAAAGAGAGGAGAGACTCAGAGCAGAGGGACTTGCATTGACGAAGCAATCGTGGAAGTGAAGGCGGAGCAAGGACGCGCCCATGCGGGCCTCGTTTTTGACCGCAGAGCTCACGCTGGATTTGATGATGGAGAGGGCGCTGGGACAGGAGGTGGAGTAGAAAGTACTGGACAGCTGAGCAGAGGCTGTTCCATGGAGGAAACACAGCAACAATAAGAAGGCTGGTCTGGCGGAAGAGCTCCCACAAGCCATGGCTTGGAGTTAAGTTTCAGCAAAGAAGGAGATAAGCGAAGGAGGAGGAGAAGCACAAGCTTGATTGCCGTGCGCGAGTGTGCTTGTGTGTTTGTTGCACTCGAATGAACTAAGGGTTATTTATACAAGAGTATTCCTTTGCACTGTTATGCCTTTTCTTTCTTCTCGAGTCAACGGCATTGGAGTCAGAATTTTCTATTTTTGAACAAACAAGTTCAACACCAAAGTGTATGAATATATATAATGTATGTAGCGCAATTATTCGTAATCTAGACTAATTAGCTTTCTATTTGCAGACTAACCCTAATCTCGCTGTATAGGGATTCTGCCAGACATATAATATATCATGCTGTCAATTCTCAGAAAGTATAACACAATATATCATCATATCAGATTCTAGTAATAATTTCCTTATGAGATATCAAGTCAAATATCTTCTCCCTTTCAGCTAGAGTTACTTTCCTTCTATTCTAAAACTGCTTTTGAACTTTAAAGAAAATTCATACGAATTAAATAAGATGGCTTGTTTTGAAAAGTACGAATTAAATATGAATATATAGATTCAATTGCGTGATATATATATATATATTATTTTAATGGACGAATCTCAAGGAATTGGGGCATATGGTGGTTTTTCACTCCCTCTTTATGATTATTCTCTAGTGTCCAAATTCTCATTTTTGGTCTTGAACTCACGTATATATATATTTTAAGTCCTTATTGGGGCAATTTGTCGAATAAAGTCTTGTAACTTGCCTAGCTTTTCTAATCAAACCCATCAGCCTCGAAAGCCGGCAAGAGTCAGACGTAATAAGCTCAGGGGCCCATGTTAAAGAAATTGCATGATTCTGCGGGTCGCGTGGTACTTAATTTTGAAGTCTTAGTCTCCCCCATTAGTCTACAGTCAAAAAAGCTTTCCACATTGGACTCTGATCGGCCCCGACGGGCACGCCAACTCCTATAATTGCATTTGTAGCTCGAAGGATCTTATCTGGGAAACTGACACAAGTTCAAGGACTTAGACTAAATATATCAAAGGTTCGAGGATTTAATTAAAAGAAATGTATGAGTTCAAGGGCCTGAAACGAAATTTTAACTCAACAGTACACATTCCTTTTTCCCAACTACCATCTATAGTAAATTTCTCATCAAAACAATAGCCGCGCCCATGTCACCAGAAGCAGCAAAAAATAAAGAAATTAGTTCAGAAGTAACCAAAGTTGGGTTTGTCTGGAGAAATATTGACTATTAGGGAAAACTGTCGCGTCCTTACCATCTAATTATTTTATGTCCCGTGCATAAGGACTTTGTTAGGGTTAATAAATTGCTTGCATGTTAAGCTTTGGAACTTCCCTCGAGACGACCATTCTCTTTGTTGAACTAGTAAACAGAAGATATATATATACATAGACACACATAATGGACTACAATGTCCTAACGATTGCATCTTGTTCTAGCCGAGATTTACACACAAAAAAAGAAAAAAAATAGAAATAGATTGGAAAACTCTTCTAATGTACAAAAAATATATATATTAGAAATTGTCCGGTTCTCCAATGGGCCTCAACTTTTTTGATGGGTAAAGATTTCTATAGATGCATTGCCTGGTTCTCCTTTGGTGCTTTAGGTCATATCATTTGAAAAAATAGAAATAACATCCTATTCAGAGATCAGCCTTTCACTGTCTTGGCCATGAAGAATCATCTTTTTAAAGTGATTCGAGACAAGGCCATCACATTCAGAAACATTGATGATAACTTTAGGAATAGAAGGTTGTAGCGCAATTGGGGCGTCGACCCCATTATATTCTCTAGGGATCCTTGAAGATCTTTCTTAGCTGAGGTGTGTCCAGTGTACTCCTTTGGTTGCTCCTGTTTGTAGTGAAGCTGTGCGCTTTCTCCTCCCTCGCTAGGGTGCTTGTTGTCTAGTAGCCGGTTGTTCATGCCGTGCTAGTTTTTGGTTTTGTTTTGTTTTGTTGCCACACATTAGGTGGCTTTTACATCTTAGCATCCTTCCACTCGTAATGTTTTCTCATTTTAAGTGTAAGTTTTGGTGCCGAGATCTTTTGTACATTTGGCATTTCCTCTATATTTCTTACCTTTCACAAAAAAAGAAAAAGAAAAAGAAATTGTCAATATCCCATTGTAGGTTAGTAATAATATCTCTACCGTTGCTCTTATTTCTTGTAGCAAGTCATGCTGCACTACTTCAAAATCCTCAAATATTTTTTTAGGATAAAGATGCGCAAGCCCATCTTATATAAATAAGCTCTAGATCCATGAAATACCTCACTAACTTCATGGACTGCATATAACAAGTGTTGGGGTATGGTTCATGCTTTCCATTGAGAGGAAGGCACGAGACTACATTAGTTATGACATTAGTTATGTATTTTATTAATAATTTGGATTTAGGCCATGAATAACTATTGTTGCTTATATATAATCTCTTTATTTTGTAATTGAGAGCTGTAATAGAAGAGATGGGAGGTATTAATTATAACAGAATTCTCCACCGAATGTAGCCCAAATTTAAAGGTAGACCAGAATAAATCTCATGTCTCAATTTCTCTTTCTCACCTTTACTCTCTATTGCATTGTGTTTGTACACTGAATCCTAACAAAAGAACTGAAACTTTGGTCGATTGCTCGACTATTGAGCTAATTACACGTAGTGGTCCAGAGATTCGAACTCATCTTGTGTGCCTAGTTCACGTAACTTCTCAATAAATAAGTCAATCCCTTGGGGATTAATCAGTGATATTTCTTTGCGTGCCTCATTTTTAACGTGTGCTGTGTGGATGAAATTCTCATCAGGAATCTAATCCGGCCAACATTCGAGTGATATTCCTTTAGTCCTTTTGATTAGCTTATAAAAACATAAACTGATCCTCCAGACAAAGGAATTTCGTGGCACTATTAAATAACTATGTGAGTTTTTCTACTCGATCACACTTTATCATTCACCGCATGCTGCTGTCTCACGTGATGTTAACTCTCACAATTGGAAAGCGATAATCACACCTAAAATTATAATTTTTTTTTTCGTTGGGTGCCAATATTCCTAAGTAATTTTCATTCCACCAATATCTCAAACTTGTGCCAATTACTAGAAAATACCTTCCGTCTATATAGCTATTAAAAACCCTCGTGGCGGCATGCATGGCCATTAGAAATCTGAAGTGGCAGCCTTATGCCCGGCGATCTCCACAAATACTGCCATATCAGATTTTTAACAGCCATTATGGATAGAAGCCTCGTGGAAGGTAACTTTGGGTCATTGATATAAGTTTGGTGGTCTTGATGAGACAAAAAAAAAAATTATCACTCATCATATTTGGAAATAGACAACAAAAGTTTCAAGAGCTCATAATTAGTTGTGGGGAAATTTATCAAAAAGGTCCTAAACTTATCGTATTTGTGCCAATTTAATCCTAAACCCTTATTGGCACAATTGAAAAAAAAAAAGCAAAGAGAAAAAAGAAAAAATTGAAAAATTATAAATAAAAAAAAATGTCCACGTTAGAGCTAATTATGCTACGTAAGATGGTAGACGTTCAAATCAACAATTTTTAGCCAAAATTAGCCAAAATGATTTAATTGGCAAATATTAAAAAAATTTAGGGCTCAATTAGCAAATAATCAAAAAGTTCATGACTGAATTGTATAAATGCAATAAGTCCCAATTTTTTTTTGGTAATTCTCCCATTAGATATGGCCTCGGCTAACTGGAGAAATGGTCAATGAGACTATGTACATATTTAGTGTCCCACACACACTAAGCATTTGACAATTCAAGGATAAAACATATTAAAGATGAATCCGTCACAATCCCGATTATTATCATCATTAAACATGCATGTTGGGTTTCCCTTTCATGATCGAGAGTGGTAGGTGAGGACTCACTATTCATACGTATAACCATCGACCCCTAGCGGAAGTCAAGTAACGAAACGAGTGATCAAATCCTCAATGGCAACATCAAACCGTCCAATCATATGTTTCGTAATGCTGGCTCGGGGACTCCAATTTCTCCTTCCGCACCACTAGAAAAGAAGAGAATCATAATATGACACGTAGTTTCTCATCGTCGCGATTTGACGAACAATAACACAAAACATGAAAGCGCCATGCATGGAAAATTTATCTCCACGACCCCACAGGCTTGCTTGACCCTCAATTCTTTTGGGTTTGCTCTCTCTCTCTCTCTCTCTCTCTCTCTCTCTCTCTCTCTCTTCTAATTTTTGAAGTGGAGGTCGTCGGTCAAGGCTCGAGCTCATTGGTGACGGGGTTTTTGGCACTTAGCTCAGTGAAAAGCACTCGACAAGTTAATAGTTAGTAAATTGCAGCTGGTTCATTACAATTATGTTATATAAATTGTATGTCATATGTCATAAGAACAATGCATGCTAATTTAGAGTAGAATTTCATACAGTTAGTTTTTTTTTTTAAATAAAGGAAAACCAAACAAGATAGAATTAATTAGAGTAACTAATTAGTTAGTAGAATCATGGTTAGGCTACGCATAGTAGTTTAGGTCTTTACTTATATTTAGAAAATCAATTACTTGATGTATTTGAATTTCCACTTTCTAGACTGTGATTTGATTAATTTTAGAATTTTAGATTTTTTTTTTTGGTATGATTACCTGACTTTGTTTACATTTTTCAATTTTTTTTTTTTTGGCTAGTTTAGGGCATCCCATATAAATATATACTTTATTTCATGTAACCTAGTTTTCCTCGTTAATGAATTAAATGAATTGAGCAAGTTTCTCTGTGTTTGCATGTTGATGTGCAACTATGGCTGTGCAAATCTAGTCTGATTTAATTTTGTTTATCCTCATTTTTACCACATTAAATCGTCCCTTTCAATTTGGCCAATTTAATTTTTGTCAACACATGTTCCCAAAAACCTAAGTAAATCATTACTAAATTGTATTTTTGTTTAGAAGAACGGCACTACCATTGACTAAGGTTGAATTTGCTTCTGGTATGGCGCATGCAATCAACTAGTTCACAAACATTCACTCAAAATATCGATTAGAGTAATTTGAGATGTAAAAATGAATTTACTGAATTGATATATAAAGGGAGACGACATACTTCAATTGGTTATTTAGGACAAACGAATCTCTAGTTGATGGCACCCAATTATGTTGCAGAGGAGAAGACCAAACGACCAGAAATAAAAGGTAGAGAGAGACTTTGAAATACAAAGAAACCACAAACTTAATCCTTAGTTTGAAATACAAGGAAAAGAAAAAGGATAAATGTTGAAGAAAAACACACATCTGATTGAATCGGGCAAGGATCCTTCTGCAAACCAGCTGGTCGTTTACTACAAGTTGCCGCTAGCGATGCTTTAGAGCAGTTTGGCCGAAGTCGGGGGCAGAAGCAATTGGATAGCCGGTGAGTAGGCAATACTAAGGCGGGGGTTGGGGTTTTGGGGGTGTTGGCAGGGCCGTAATTAGGGGCATAAGAGTTCGGCGTTTTGATAAATTGCACCACGTCGTGGGCTAGGCCTCTGAACTGTGTTCTTGAATCAAACATATGGGATGACGGTGTGGGGAACAAAGGACGTTGGCTAAGGGGTTCGATTGCCGTGCTATATTACAAGGACAATATCCTTTCTTCTTTTTTGCAAGAAAAAGATAATTTAATATATGGACCTCTACGAGCGTCCACAGTTCCAGCATTTACATAATTGAGAAAGGTAGCTAACTCGTTTTGATTATTGGTTAATCCTCTTTTTTTTTTTTTTTGGTCAGAAAAGGAAATTTCATTCAATAAACCACAGGATTACATCCAGCTGCCAAAGCATTAGAAATTAAAAGGTCTAACAAAATCGAAGAGGGTGAAATGGGCTAAATCTCCATTAGGGCACCGTTTCTATGGCTTTTGGCGGCCCAGTCCACTACTGTTGGAGAAATCTTTCCAGAATATTTTGAAGCTGACAAAACGTTTCTTTCAGTCTAAGTCTGGATGTTCGGAGACCGTCAGTTTAAAGTCTGAAGACTTTGCTCTCTCGAGACTCAAGACTCAAGACCCAAGACTCAAGACTCAAGACTCAAGACTCAAGACTTAAGACTCAAGACTCAAGACTTAAGTCTATTCTCACTGACAGTCTTTCTAATCCAGTGACGAAGGAAATCCAAAGCCGAGGTTTATGGTTGAGGATTCGATTCTATTCTCTGGATCAGATTCTTTGGTTGGATAATCATTTCGGATTCTTTAATTCTTATCTAAGATTGATTGGAGATCCGTTGGTCGACGAAATAATCTTGGAATGTTCTATTCATGGAAACCGAGATCCTGATTGTATGGGCGAACAGGATTGATGGGCTATCATCAGATTCCTTAAATAGCTCGGATGATCTTCTTGATTGATTCCGTCCAACGGGTAGATTGGAGGAATTCCTTTGGTAAGTGCCAACGGCTATGATGGCATAAAGGAGTATAAAAGGAAGACGTTCTAGTTGTTTTAAGTGTGTGATTGATAGAAAAATTCCAGAGTCTGAAGACCCTTGATTATTAGTTGAGACTGTTCGAGCGAAATTGTATACAGAGAGTGTTTGTACTTGGCGAGACCTTGAGTGAGTGTGGTAGATCATCTACACCTAGAAATCAAGGAAGATCAACACCGTAACATCTCTTTGATCATAGTGGAATCCAGCCAATCGGCTGTCGGTGCGAAAGAGTGGACGTAGGCTTGAATCAAGCCGAACCACTATAAACGAGTGTTCAATTCTCTCTTTCCCTTACTCGGTCTCTCGATTGATATTTAATTCTTGCGATTGAATCATTAACTGTTTAAATATCGTGCAAGCTTCGAGAAATTTTTTATATACCTATTCACCCCCCCTCTAGGTACTCATACTAGCAATATCAATTGGTATCAGAGCCCGTGTTCTCACTTTGTTTGAAGTGTTTTTACTTCGAGTAAAAGATCCATGGCTAGTATGTTAGCACCGGGGCTGATGGAAGGGCAAAGCAATACCAGACCTCCTTACTTCGATGGAAAGGATTACAACATCCGGAAGAACAAGATGAAAGCTTTCCTTCGATCAAAGGATCCTCTGGAATGGGACGTTGTGGAAAGAGGAATCACTCCTGCTGCTGCATCAATCTCTGAAAGAGGGAAAGACACTATTGAAACCAGCGGAATGTCTCAAGAAGAGATAAACAAGAGACAAGCACTCGATGCAAAAGCAATCTACTCCTTATATTGTGCTTTATCTCCAACTGAATATAATAGAATATCTTCTTGTGTTACAGCAAAAGAAGTATGGGATAGATTACACATCACCTATGAAGGGACGGATCGAGTGAAGGAGACCAGAATTAACATTCTCCTTGGTCAATATGAAGCCTTCAAAATGAAACCAGGAGAATCTATAACTGACATGTTTAGTCGTTTTACAGATATTGTCAATGGTCTTGAGAACCAAGGACAAAAAATTTCTGATCCCATGAAGGTGAACAAGCTTCTGCGTGGACTCTCCAAGGATTGGAATCATATAAAGACTTCAATAAGAGAGACGCAAAGAATCATGCCATTATCTGTAGACGAGCTGATTGGAACTCTTCAGTCTTACGAAGTGGAACGTATTAATGAAGACGAAGATCCAAGAGGTAAGAAATCTATTGCATTAAAATCAAATGACGATTCTGATGATGCAGATTCTGAAGATGATATGGATGATGAGGAGCTCGCTCTCAGGATAAGAAGATTCAGAAAACTGAATAGAAAAGGCAGAAGGTTCATCCCAAGGAAACAAAGTTTTCGAGACAGCAGACCAAGTCCGTTGATGATGAGGAACCAAACAAAGATGTAGTTTGCTTCGAATGTAAAAAGAAGGGACACATCGACCCAACTGTCCTCTTCGAAAAAGAAAAGAGGAAAAGCTGAGAAGTTTCGAAAGGCTCTCAAAGCCGAAACTTGGAGTGATACAGAATGTGAAGAGAGTGATAATGAATATGCCAACATATGCTTGATGGCACATTCAGACTCAGACTCAGATTCTGGTTCAGACTCAGACAGTGAATTTGAGGTAAGTGATTTTAAAATTCCTGTCAAAGTCTCTAAATATATTGATGAACTGTGTTTCGTCTCAAGACTTCTCTCAAAAGAATTTCCGAACTTAAAAAGGAAAACTCAATTCTGAAACAAAAGGAAGTTATTTTAGAAGAAAAAGTTAAAAGTCTAGACCTAAATGTTTCTGCTCTTAAAGAAAAAGAAGATGATCTTTTGAAAGAAAATGTTTTCTTAAAAACAGACTTATCAAATATTTCAAAGAAGTTTTCGATAGGATCCGAAAAGCTTGAAAAAGTGCTTTCAGTTCAAAGACCCTATTTCAATAAGTCTGGGTTAGGCATGACAGCGGAAACAATTCCCTTGATTAATTTTCCTAAAGTTAAAGAAAGAATTAAGAAAAGACCGTCAAGAGAAGCTTACAAAAATCATTTCAAGAAAGTTTTCGTAAAGTCTGTTGGTCGAAATGCTCTAAGGTGTTCAAAGTGTAACAGTCTAGATCATTTTGAAAAAGACTGTCCTATGGTTTGGAAACCTGTTAAGAAAGCATGGCCCAATGATGCTTATCCTACTAACTCCAAAGGACCCAAGAAAATTTGGGTACCAAAGAAAGCTTGAGACTTTCACTTGAATGCAGGTCTCCGTCAAGAGAAAGATAAAATGGTATCTTGACAGCGGATGCTCAAGACACATGACAGGAGACTCAAAGTGCTTCATAAAGCTTGTTCAAGTAAACGGCGGAAATGTTTCATTTGGAGGAAACGGTAAAGGAAGCATCGTGGGGTTTGGAACTGTGAAAATTGGAAATCTCACAATAAGCAATGTTTCTCTAGTAGAAGGACTCAACTATAACCTTCTCAGCATTAGCCAATTGTGTGATACCGGTTTCAAGATCTCCTTTCAAGAAGGAATTTGTTATGGAATTAGTAAAGATTCTACTGAGTCTTTCATGGGTCGAAGACATGGAAACATCTATCTCTTAGACATGAAATTGAATAAATCTCAATGTCTAATTTCAATCCAAGATGAAGCAAGCATATGGCACAGAAAGCTTGGCCATGTCAATATGAAGCAATTAGCCAAAATCTCATCAAAGCAGCTTGTTCGAGGACTACCCAAATTGCCATACCAAAAGTCTGACTCATGCACTCCATGCATTCTGGGAAAGCAGGTAAGAAATTCATTTAAGCAAGTAAATCATGTATCTACTAATCATGTATTACAGTTGCTTCATATGGATCTCTTCGGACCAACAAGAACCCAGAGCATTGGAGGTAAGAAGTATTGTCTAGTAATTATAGACGATTTCTCTCGCTTTACCTGGGTATATTTTCTTGCAAATAAGTCAGAAACCTTTTCATACTTTGAGAAATTTGCTAAAAAGGTTCAAAATGAAATAGGATGTGCTATTTCAAGTATAAGAACAGATCATGGAGGTGAATTTGAAAATCAAGATTTCACAAAATTGTGTGATGAATCTGGTTTTAAGCATGTATTCTCCTCTCCATACACTCCTCAGCAAAATGGAGTTGTGGAAAGAAAGAATAGATCTCTTCAAGAAATGGCTAGAACTCTTTTAATTGAAAGCAAAATTTCTTCACGGTTTTGGGCTGAAGCTGTTTCAACTGCATGCTATATTATAAATAGAGTCTTTCTAAGACCTATTCTTGAGAAAACTCCCTATGAATTGTTCAAAGGTAAGAAGCCTATTGTTTCATACTTTCATATATTCGGTTGCAAATGCTTTATTTTGAAAAATGCAAATGATCGAGTTGGTAAGTTTGAAGAAAGATCAGATGAAGGCATCTTCCTTGGATATTCTACATCAAGCAAAGCCTACAGAGTCTATAATAAGAAAAGCCAGTCTGTGGAAGAATCAATGAATGTCAAATTCCAAGACTCAGCGCAAGATGAATCCAGCCAGACTCAATATGAAGAGTCTGAACTCACTCTAGACCTTCCAAGGTCTTCAACTCAAGAAGCATCTCAGACTCTGGAAGTCCAACATCAAGAAGCTCATGAAGATTCAAATAAAGAAAGAGATCATCAACCAAGCAAATCAACCAATAACTGGAAACACAAATCCAGTCATCCCAAAGATCTCATTATTGGCGAAATCAATGAAGGAATCCGCACCAGATCAAAAAGGCGTGAAGAGTCTAGTGCTGTTGCTCTCATCTCTGAAATTGAACCAAAAAGCATAGAAGAAGCTTTATCTGATGAAAGCTGGATCGAAGCTATGCAAGAAGAGCTCAGACAGTTCAACATTAATGATGTCTGGGAATTGACATCTAAACCGAAAGGCAAAACTGTCATTGGAGCAAAATGGGTATTCAGGAACAAGATGAACGAAGAAGGAAAAGTCGTGCGCAATAAAGCAAGACTCGTGGCCAAGGGATACACGCAAGAAGAAGGAATAGACTATGACGAGACTTACGCACCAGTTGCAAGGTTAGAAGCCATTCGTCTATTACTTGCGTTTGCTTGTTACAAAAATTTCAGGTTATTCCAAATGGACGTCAAAAGTGCCTTCCTAAATGGATTTATCCAAGAGGAAGTTTATGTGGAACAACCGCCTGGATTTGAAGACCCAAAGAAGCCAGACTCAGTCTTCAGACTGAAAAAGGCTCTGTATGGTCTAAAGCAAGCACCTCGAGCTTGGTATGACAGACTAAGTAAGTTTCTATTACAGAACGGATTTGTCAAAGGTAAAGTAGATACTACTCTGTTCATCAAAAAGGAAAACAAAAGTTTCTTACTCGTTCAAATATATGTTGATGACATTATTTTTGGATCCTCTAATGAAAGTCTGTGCAAGAAATTTTCTAAGTCTATGCAGGACGAATTTGAAATGAGTATGATGGGAGAATTAACTTTCTTTCTCGGTCTTCAAATAAAGCAATTGAAGGAAGGAACTTTTATCTTCCAAGAAAAATATGCTAATGATCTTGTCAAAAGATTTGGATTGGAAAATTGCAAGAAGACTGACACACCAATGTCATGCTCTCAGAAGATAGACAAGGATGAAGAAGGGAAGAAAGTAGATCAAAAGCTGTACAGGAGCATGATCGGTTCACTTCTTTATCTTACTGCTTCTAGACCTGATATTTTGTTGAGTGTTTGCATCTGTGCTAGGTTTCAATCAGATCCTAGAGAATCACATCTCATTGCCGTGAAACGTATCATCAAATACGTTGCTTCATCCTCAAGCATCGGTCTTTGGTATCCAAAGAGGGGAGACTTTAATCTTCTAGGATACTCAGATGCAGATCTGGCCGGTTGCAGAGTTGATAGAAAGAGCACTTCTGGAACTTGTCAACTGCTTGGAAACAGGACAGTGTCTTGGTTCTCAAGGAAGCAAAGCACTGTAGCTCTCTCAACGACGAAGCGAGTATGCATGTAGCTCTTGGAAGCTGCTGTTCGCAAATTCTATGGATAAAACAACAGCTACAAGACTTTGGCATTGAAGACTCATGCACAGAAATCAGATGTGACAACACCAGCGCGATCAATCTCACCAAAAATCCAATTCTTCATTCAAGAGCAAAGCATATTGAGATTCGTCATCACTTCATTAGAGATCATATTCAAAATGGAGAAATCTCGATTCAATTTGTTGATTCAAAGAGTCAACTAGCAGATATATTCACAAAGCCTTTGGAGAAAAATCAATTCGACTTCATCCGCTCAAGACTCAACATTTTGAAGCTTGAAGAAGTTAAAGTCTAGAGACTCACCAACTCTAAAGACTCTGAATCCTGAGACTCAATCATTCATGGCTAAAGACTGTAAGTTGCTGTACGAATTCTTGTTTAGTTATTTTATCCAATCTCGAAAAGGTACGATCTCTCTTTTAGATATAATTCGAAAATTTTTCAAGGAATTAATTTTGGTAGTTATTGATTTTGAAACGATATGTTCGTACACCTTCCTTGTACCGATTTAATCTTCTCTTTTCAAATCCGAGGTACATATATATATACAGTTTTCTTTTTCTTCGCCCAAATCTTCAAAACCCTAAAAAGACTCTCTCCTCCCGATACTGTTTCTACTCCTTGTTCATCGTCGAGAAAGTGGTCATTTTTTCTTGGGAAAAGCAAGTGAAGGAATCTTCCAATAGACAAAGGAAAATGTCGTCTTCGAGGAAATCATCAAGAATAGCAAGCGGGGACCACAAAGAATGGAGAAGGGGCCGATTCATTTCGATCTTACAGAGGAAGAAGACTTACCAAGTCAGCGACAAAGTCCGATTCGCTCTCCTCCACGTCATTCAGCACCTCCTACCCCACAAGATGCAAGTCAACATCTGGAAGAAGAGATAATCGAGGAAGCCGACCCAGTAAGAGTCCAAAGACCCTCCTTTATCTATAAGCTTTATCGTGCGTTGAAAGCCTCTGGTTCTCCGTTAAAATATATAGATGACTTCCTTAAGGACAAAAATTATGGAAATGAGTATCTTTTTCTGCGGAAAATGGAGGACTTGGGAATTGCTCCTAAAGGAAGGGCAGTGGAGGCTCTTGAGAACATTCCCGTGATCCTCGTATGCCGGACAAAATCGATTGACGGGAACGATGATGACAAAATGTTCCTTGAATTTAAACCTAGAATGGGTGTTGCAGCAAAAGTGAAAGGAAATCGGATGGATTTGTTTAAATCCAAGGATCGGAGAAAGTATATTTCAGACTGTTGAAAAGAGGGGTGATAAACCCTAGAAGTGTCGATTTTGACTTCTTGGATTCCATCAACATGAACGTAAGAGAAAAGTTGAATTTGCTTCAACTTGAGACTTTCTCGCTCGACTCTACGGACGGGTATGCTCCATCGACCGCCTATTTCTATTCAAATCTTAGCTTTTTGGATGCGAATAGAATTTCATTCAGTGTTCAAGATCAAGTCTACGTGGTAGATGTGAATATGTTGGCGGACATTGTTGGAGTTGAACGGGGACGATATCTCCCAATCAAAGTCTCACCTGCTCGTACTACTCTGGATCTTGTCAAAGATAGAGACGTAGAGAAGAAAATTACCTATTCCAGGATGAAAGCCATCAACATTGTGCTTCATAAGATTGTGATTAACGTCTCAGACCGAAGTCTACGTCAAAGACTTCTGTGTCTCTTCCTGAAGCAAAGTTGATGTATGCGATCAACTCAGGACGGAAGTTTTCTCTCCCGCACACTATTCTCTTCCATATGTACAGAGCATTGTCAAAAGACAAAGGACAATTGCCTTATCCTGGTCTGGTGACCAAGATCTTCAGACATCTGAACATTGCACTACCGCATACATTTTGTGATCGACCGTGTGAAAAGATGGTGGTAGGGTTGAAAATGTTGATGAAGATGCGTCTGCAAGAACTCTCCAAGGCAATGGAGAAATTCAAAGTGAAAACTCCAGTCCAATCTGCTTCAAAAAGGAAAGGAAAGGAGGCCATGGGTGCCCCATCGAAGAAGAAGAGAAGAACTCTCATCCTTGATGATGAAGATGAAGATGAAGATGATGAAGATCCCACTATCCAAGCGCTGACAAGAACAAGACGTTCTGTGTCTCATCAAACAGATCTTCAGCAGAACAGAGAAGAAGGAGAACAGAACAGAGAAGAAGAACAACAGAGAGAGAAGGAGAAAGAAGTTGAAGAAGAAGAAGAAGGAGAAAAAGAAAAGTCTGCTGACAATTCTGGAGAAAAGGGAAATGAAGAGCATGATCATCACTCTTCCCCTTTCGATGTCCTAGAAACAGGGGGAGTTAGCGAGCAAGAGAGGACTACACCTCCTGCTGCTGTCAGTGAAGATCTAAGACAATCTCCAGAAGACCCAGAAGAAGTTC
Source organism: Eucalyptus melliodora (assembly GCA_004368105.4). Lineage (NCBI taxonomy): Eukaryota > Viridiplantae > Streptophyta > Magnoliopsida > Myrtales > Myrtaceae > Eucalyptus > Eucalyptus melliodora. The sequence continues at coordinate 15,742,960 of CM023402.3, forward strand.
AGGTCTCTCAATTGCCTGAAGAAGGTGATGCATCGATTCCAAATCTGCCAGACCATTCAAAAGTGCCATCGTCTGCATACACACCATCTGAGAAAGCCAATGCAAGTACACAGACGGATGATTCTGTAGACTTTCGTAGCATCATGAATATTCTTCTGGAAATGCGTAGCCAGATATATGATATGGATCGTGAAATCCAAGCTTTGAAGAGCGCTGGACAAGCATCTTCAGTCTCTATGGAGGATAGACTCAAAGACCTCGCTCTGCAACTTCAAGCCAATGCCAAGGGAGAAGAGGTAGCTCATCTGAGAGAAGACCTGAAGAAGCTCGAAGGAGTAGTCCAGTCCATTGGGGATTTCCAGATCGTGCGCATTCCCAAGCAGACATGACTCCTTTCTCACCCTTTTCAATGCTGACAAAAAGGGGGAGAAAACCAATTTGAACAAACATCATCTTTTATTTAAACTTTGACTTTTGTGGTTATGTTTTCTGAGTATGACTTGAGAACTTGAACTTGGGTGTGAATTTGACTGAATTGACTGTGGATTGTGATGCTTGACTGGTTGCATTTATTCAAGTGTTGTTATATGGTGTTTCTCATGAAAGTCTAACCAATTTTCTGTGGATGCAGAGTCTGGTTGTTTTATTAATCTTTATGAGTTAGCCATATTGCTTGAGAAATGTTTTGCAGGTCAAAGATGTTCAAATCTTCAAGAAAAGTTTTTGTCACCATCAAAAAGGGGGATTGTTGGAGAAATCTTTCCGAATATTTTGAAGCTGACAAAACGTTTCTTTCAGTCTAAGTCTGGATGTTCGGAGACCGTCAGTTTAAAGTCTGAAGACTTTGCTCTCTCGAGACTCAAGACTCAAGACTCAAGACTCAAGACTCAAGACTCAAGACTCAAGACTTAAGACTCAAGACTCAAGACTTAAGTCTATTCTCACTGACAGTCTTTCTAATCCAGTGACGAAGGAAATCCAAAGCCGAGGTTTATGGTTGAGGATTCGATTCTATTCTCTGGATCAGATTCTTTGGTTGGATAATCATTTCGGATTCTTTAATTCTTATCTAAGATTGATTGGAGATCCGTTGGTCGACGAAATAATCTTGGAATGTTCTATTCATGGAAACCGAGATCCTGATTGTATGGGCGAACAGGATTGATGGGCTATCATCAGATTCCTTAAATAGCTCGGATGATCTTCTTGATTGATTCCGTCCAACGGGTAGATTGGAGGAATTCCTTTGGTAAGTGCCAACGGCTATGATGGCATAAAGGAGTATAAAAGGAAGACGTTCTAGTTGTTTTAAGTGTGTGATTGATAGAAAAATTCCAGAGTCTGAAGACCCTTGATTATTAGTTGAGACTGTTCGAGCGAAATTGTATACAGAGAGTGTTTGTACTTGGCGAGACCTTGAGTGAGTGTGGTAGATCATCTACACCTAGAAATCAAGGAAGATCAACACTGTAACATCTCTTTGATCATAGTGGAATCCAGCCAATCGGCTGTCAGTGCAGAAGAGTGGACGTAGGCTTGAATCAAGCCGAACCACTATAAACTGAGTGTTCAATTCTCTCTTTCCCTTACTCAGTCTCTCGATTGATATTTAATTCTTGCGATTGAATCATTAACTGTTTAAATATCGTGCAAGCTTCGAGAAATTTTTTATATACCTATTCACCCCCCCTCTAGGTACTCATACTAGCAATATCAACTACTGCATTCGCTTCCCTTCGACAGTGGCAAACCCTAACACACGAAAAGTTACGGAGCAGATGGATGGCTTCGTGGAAGATCGCTCGAACCTCCCATGGCGGCTAGGAATCAGTATTGATGGAATCAACCAGTATCAAGCTGTCTGATTCAATGACCAATGGATCAGGGTGTCTGCCGATATGCTGCAAATGGTGAAGAGTTATCAAAAATGCCATGAACTCCGACTATAGAGCCAAAGAGTTATAAAAAACGCCATGAGCAAGAAAGTTCCTGGTAAGTCCATCGAGCATTTTTCCATTTTGATCTCGGAATATACTGGCCATTGATCCTTGGCTGATGTGTGGCTGAAAAGCCCCATCAATATTTACCTTGAAAGCGCTTAGATCTGGAGGACGGCATAACTCACCAGTGTTGAGTTGCTATTGTTCTGTGGTTGTAGGGTTGCGATAAGAGCAGAGAGCGGATCGAGCAGTGGCGAAAGCACTATCAACCACTTGATGCACATCCAACTATTGGTGATGAAAGATGAAATTATTCCTTGATTTCCAAATATGCCAGAGGACGTATGCCAGGGTGTTCAGATCAGGTACGGATTGCTTTCTAAAAAACATAGCAGCTATCCATGCGTCTATTCTCTGTATAGCTTGCGACTAAATAGGTATGTTTATCGCCAGGTTTGACCATATGGTATTAGTCCAAGGACAGAGTAGGAATATGTGTTCTGTTGATTCAGGAATGCTATTGTGACAGAGAGAGCAATATGGGTCAGGGATGATTTTCCTATGAAATAGATTTGCTTTTGTAGGTAAGACATTGTGGCAAAGACTCCACAAAAAGAACTTGATTTTGGGAGCAATGTTTAACTTCCATAGTTGTTTCCATAAAGTTTGTGGAATCTGGTAGGTAGGCAAAGCTTCTAACTAATGTTTGGTAATTGTTGTCTGCCTGATTGATTGGTAACCACTCTTAACAGTATAGTTGCCATGGGTGGTTGCCGTCCATATCAGTTTATCCTCTGTATAAGAGGGACTGATCCGGATGGTAAAGATCTCCCTAACTATATGGTTGTCATAAAAGTGGTTAAGTAGCAAGATATTCTAGGCACTGGCTTGCATATCTATGAGTTCGGCGACCTTAATAGGTTCTTCACGGTTTGCTGGGCCACCCAAAATTCCTTGTGGCAACCACTAGTCTTCTCTAATGCTAATTCTAGTCCGATCACCTACTGACCAGTGAAGTCAAGGAAGAATTGAATCCCAATCTAATAAAAGACCTTGCCAGCCCCAAGACGGTCTGGTACCTTTATCAGCGTACAAAAAATCTTGGGAATGAAAGTAGATTCCTTTACACAATTTACTCCATAGTGTTGTAGGATGTTGAAGCAAACGCCATGCTTGTTTTCCGGGCATTGCATTATTGAAGTCCATGAGGTCTCTGAAGCCGAGACCACCTTGAATCTTGCTCATTTTAAGCGCATCCCATCTTTTCTAATGGATCCTAGATTTTGTAGCTTCATTTTGCCACCAGAAGCGGGCAATCTTCTTTTCAATGGAAATACAAATAGAAGCTAGAAGTTTAAATATAGCCATAGCATACTGAGGCATTGCCTGAACAATGGATTTAATGAGTATTTCCTTGCCTCCCTTAGATATCAAGCGTTCTTTCCATCCTTCCAGTTTTTGATTCACTCTTCCAATAATCCAAGCAAATACTTCCTTCCTAGAACATCCCCAATCAGAAGGGATTCCTAAGTATTTCCTAGTTTTAATTTCCTGTCCCGTAGCTAAGCAATATTGATTCAATAAGTTGGCAAGATTTTGTCATTCCTGAAGTTTAGCATCTAGGAAAAATATGACATCATCAACAAAGAATAAATGAGATAATGTAGGACACCACCTGTTAAGCTAAATGCCTTTGAGATGTCCCATGTGGATAGCTTGGCTTATGAGATTCGATAAGACATTTGCTATGAGGATAAATAGATATGGGGAAAGTGGGTAGCCTTGTCTGATCCCTCTAGTCGGATGAAAATAGGTTATCTGCTCACCATTGAATTTGACACTGTAAGATAGTGTTGTGATACACTGCATTATCCATCGGACCCAAGTGAGATGAAAACCTAACTTCAGAAGATAAGCTTCGAGAAAATCTCACTCCACTCAGTCATAAGCCTTTTTCATATCCATTTTCAGAACTACCTGAAAATTTTTCTTGCGTTTTCTAGTGCGCAGTTGATGAAGCACTTCCTACACTATAAAAATGTTGTCTTGGATCTGGCGGCCACTTACAAAGGCACTCTGTTCAGTAGAGATTAAAGATGGAAGCCAGGGTTTTAGTTGATTTGCTAGCACTTTAGAGATAATCTTGTAGGCATAATTACAAAGACTAATAGCTCAGAACTGGTCAAGGTTTTCTGGGTGAGGAACTTTCAGAATCAGGGTGATAAAGCTTTTATTCAAATCTATAGGCATAACCCCTATTCTAAAAAACTATTGTATTAACATAAAAAGATCAGCCTGCAAAGTATCCAAATGTGTTTGATAAAAGAGGCCATTCATATCGTCGGGTCCTGGAGCTTTAGTAGACCCAAGCTGAAAAGTTGCGATACGGACCTCTTCTTGGGTAACCTCAGCCACCAAAAGACTATTCATTTCTGTAGAAACCACTATCGGGCATTGATCAATGATGAGCTGATAGTCCTGGTGGCCGACAGATTGGTAAAGGTTGGTGAAAAACTGTGTGGTCATATGTTTTAGAGAGTCATCTTCCCGAATCCATCTCTGATCACCATCCTTCAGCATACATATTCAATTCCGCTATCTTCATTGTATTACTGTGGCGTGGAAAAATTTTGTGTTCTTGTCCCCCCACTTTACCAACTGATTATAGATCGCATCGCTCAAAATTGCTCCTCTTGCTGCCATAATATGTTTATTTCTGCCTTTATGTTGCTGATGGACTGCTTATCATATTGTGTATGAGGCTAGTTCATGTGATTTCGGAGTTGTTGATGTAAAGTTGCTAGTTGGTTGTGGGCTATGGAAAATTTCTAACAACTCCAGTTGGTAAGGGCCATCGATATTAGTTTGAGTTGTTGTGTCAGATTGTAAGTTCTTCCATGGCCTGAGTTCCAGGATTCATGAATAATTTCGCTGTATTCCTTATCCTATAACCAAAAAGCTTCAAAAGTAAAGTACTTACGTTGACGTCCTTGTAAGCCATCAGTAATTAAAAAAATAGGAGTATGGTCAGAACCCACTATAGGTAGCGCAAAAACTTTGGCTTCAAGGAAAGCAAGACGCCATTCATATGTACAAAAAGCTTGGTCTAGCCTTTCTTTCACAAAATCAGCTCCTTCTCGATTATTTGATTAGGTATAAGCACAGCCCTTGGTAGCCATATCCATTAAAGCATAATCTGTACTACTTGTCTAAAGGAATACATCCTGTGAGCGTTCGGTGGTCGCTTGCTGACCTTCTCCCAACCATACATGACCTCATTGAAGTCACCTATACAGACCCATGGTAAAGTATTAGTTCAAGCAATCTGCTGAAGTTCTGTCCAGAATATTTGGCGAGGGTGATAAGTGGCAGGTGCATGGACACACGTCAAATGCATAGATATGTTACTCCAAGATTCCACACAAGTTATATCGAACAAAGCTTGAGAAGATTGAATCATGTCAATCGTAAGATGCTCATGCCAAAGTAAAACCAACCCTCCTGCCATACCAACATGGTTTAGAATATTAGAGTTTCGAAATTTCAAATGTCTTTATAGTCGAGTGATCACCTCCTCTCGGTTCTTTGTCTTCATCAAAAATATTAAGTTAGGCTTTTCTTTGGCCACTAGGGCCTTAAGGGCTCGAACTGTCAGGGGGGAGCCTAAACCCTGACAGTTCCAACATATAATTTTCATTTGTTCAAAGGCGGCTGTTGAGGGCCAGCCGCCATCGCCCATCCTCCCGCTTCAGTAGCCAATAAAATAGGGTTGTCCATAAGATTCTGGTCATCGATTGCTTCAGTCGTTATGCTGCGTGAATCATATGGTGTGTATTGCTCAATTTTCTTAGCCGCTGCTGTTCTTGTGGATAGTCTTGTAGTCTTTAACTTTCTATGAGTGGGAGGCTCCATTGGTAACTGCTTAAAATTGTGTGCTTCGGTGGGAATAGAGGGTTTGGGATAAGTATCCGCTAATGTCGGTTGCTTAGAAGTATGACATTTCTTCCCTTGTTCAGGTACATAAACTACAACACTTGTGAATGTATCGTCGGGCTCCATAAGCCAACCTGTCCTCCCCTGTTTGGATTGCTATTGCATTTTAGAGTTTGGTTCAACATAGGACAGCAATGTTGGATTCACATGAGCTGATGGAGGAGTCTTTGGAATGACCTCATCGTCAGTAATTTGCTAATTATTAGTTAATCCTTGAGCGACAAGGAATTGGCCACCCGCACTGCGTCTGACTAGCCGTCTTATTATTATTATTATTATTATTATTATTATTATTATTATTATTATTATTATTATTATTATTATTATTATTATTATTATTATTATTATTATTATTATTATTATTATTATTATTATTATTATTATTATTATTATTATTATTATTATTATTATTATTATTATTATTATTATTATTATTATTATTATTATTATTATTATTATTATTATTATTATTATTATTATTATTATTATTATTATTATTATTATTTTCCAAAGCTTCTTTTTGTAGCCACTAGGGACTAGCCGCCCAAGATACCAATTTCAATAAGGTTCGTGTACATTCCTATTTATGTTTATTCATGTATAGATTAATTCTCATGAATTGAATTGGAGTTTGCCAACATGCGTTCCGTGACTTCTTTGCCTTGTTTGTTCTTACATAGGATTTTATCTTTCAACGTGCTTTCCAGTCACTAGCACTTGCACTCCTTTTAATGAGGTCAGGGTACCTTATGATGTGTTTGGTAATGTTTCTATTCTGGAAAATAATTTTTTTTCAAAATACTTTTTTTTCTGTTTCTATTCCTGAAAACAGTTTCTGAACATTTGGACGCGTTTGATAACTATACAAAATTTTGTTCCTGAGAGAAAAATACATTTGGTGCGACCCCATATATTTTTTATGAATTATATTTTCTTTTAATTTATTAATAATTTTAATTTTTTTCTTTTCTTTTTTATTTATTTTTCTTCTCCTTCCTCTAATCAGTCGTCGGCTGGCGACCAAATCTAGGCGAGGTCGAGCCTCACCTCGCCATGGCAAGGCTTGAGGGAGCCTCCCCAACCATGACGAGGCTCAAGAGGGGCCTCGGCGATGGCCAACAAGCTCGGGGCAACCTAGCCAAGGGCTGGCGAGGTCATTGGGCCTCATCTAGCCGACGCTAAGGCTGATGACCGACTAGGGGAAGAAGGGAGTAAGAGAAAGAAAAAAACAAAAGGAAGAAAAAAAAGGAAAAAAAAAAAGCTTGATTCTTAATTCTTGTTATATGAGTTGTTCTTGAAAACAAGAAGCAACTTCTTTATTTTTTTTATTTTTTCGCTCCAAATATGTTCCCAGTAACAAAAAAATTTTACCAAATGCGTTTTTGTTTTATTTCTACTCCCAGGAACAAAATAATAGAAACACCTATTTCCTAGAAATGTTACCAAACATAGCCTTATCATCAAGAATTTTTTTCATCTAAAATTATTGTCTAGATTGATTATAACGAATTGAATTTGAATTTGTCCACACGTGTGCTGTGTCTTATTTGCCTTGTTTGCTCTTATGTAGGTGAGGTTAGGGTAGCTAATGTATCACCAATAATTTTAATGCGCTTTGTAGTCACTAGCACTAGTACTCTTTTTAATTAGATTAGGGTTCCTAATGTGTCATCAGGAATTTTTTTATCCAAAAGTATCATATAGATTAATTCTCCCGAATTGAACTTGTATTTGCCCACATGCGTGCTATGTCTTATCTGCGTTGTTTATTCTTACGCAGGTGTTTCATTGGAATTGCTCCTGCAACAAAATATTTTTCACCGAGAGTCGTTCTTTGGTTTTTATTAAAGGGGTCAAGTGTTCTATGTCAACTCTAGACAGAGGATATCGAATGTAGTTATTATTTTTTCCTCTTGTATCCAAGCAACACTATACAACACAAGGCTAAGTTGGAATTTAATAGACAACGAGGCTCAAAGTTTACATGTCCATACTCAAATTATGTCAGAATTCAATCAACAACACATATTAAGGATAGTTGAACACAACACTAAAATCTAATCAATGAGATACAATGTCGAAATTTAATCAACGATTATGCATCATGATACAGGGACACAACATACGAATGTAATCGACGATGATGTATCGGGATATAGATATGCTCCGGAATCTAATTAACGACAAGAATCTAAAAGATACAATCAAGGAAATTAAAGTGCAATATAGGAAAAGCAAAGATAAAGATATAACATTTTGATTGATTTGTCGGGTTGGAGGAGCTGCTTCTTCCTTGGATGACTGGTGGTATATATAGAGAAATTTGGTAACCGCTGCATAATTGCATATTCTTTAGTAACCGCTCTTGACTTTGTCCAAGTACCTTTGTCTTCGCAAATCACTTCACCCATAACCATCTTGAATTGCCATCTTCGATAAACGTGTATACGCCGTAGGCTCTAAACTTTGTATTCCTTTGTCTTCTTCCTAGAGCCCTAAAACACTATTGATTTTGACCTCTGCTCCTTTTACTCTACCATCTTTCATGGCGTCCGATACTCCTAAATACTCTCCCAATAGTTATATTGCCAACTTTGATGGCCTACGATAGGATGAGAATGCTGATAATTGCTACTTTCGTCTTCTGAATGGGATCGAAGAATACCCAGAATGTCTGATTCTCGGTCCTTGTTTTCTAAATGATCAACAAGTCCTGACATCTCTCAAGCCCTGACACGTGGACCCCTGGAGTGCCATAACTTGGCAAAAAGGGACACTTAAGTGTCATAAATTACGAAATGTACACTTAAGTGTCAAAATCGGAGCAAAATGAATCACTTGAGTGTCAATCCGGCCAAAATCCAGCTAAATTGCATACGTGGCATTTTTCTGGCGAAGCGAGCCTAAAACGACACTGTTTTGCACACTGACGTAATAAAAAATTAATCAAATTTAATTAAAATTAAATTTGGTTAAAAATTTAAAAAATAATAATTTACAATTTTAAAAAAGAAAAAGAAAAGGGGGGGGGGGGGCTCGCCGCCGCCTCCCCACCATCACCAGGAAGGGCCGGCGGGGCCGGCAACCCCCGTCCGACCGGCGGGAGGGCTCGCGAGCCCTTGCCCGATCCGACAAGGGTCGGTGGCCCTTGGCCCAATCGAGTGAGGACCGCCGACCCTCGCCGAATCTGGGTGAGGGCCGCAATCCCTCGCCACTTGCCATAGATTTGGGCGAGGGTTGCAGCCCTCGCCTCGATCTGGGGTGAGGGCTTGCGACCCCAGCCAACCCTCCCCCCTCCATCGCCGGCCCTTCCCTGCGACGGCGAGGAGGCAACGGCGCCCCCCCCCCCCCCCCCTTTTTTTTTTAATTTTAAAATTATTATTTTTTAATATTTTAACGAAATTTAATTTTAAATTTAATTTAATTAATATTTATATTTTTTTTACCACGTCAACCCAAAACGATGCCTTTTTTTGTATTATTTGGCCACATCATAGTGCAAAACGACATCGTTTTAGGTTCGCTTTGCCAAAAAAATGCCACGTCAGCCTTTTGGCCGGACTTTGGTTGAAGTGGCACTTAAATAATCCATTTTTCTTTGAATGTGGTACTTAAGTTTATCTTTTGTAAGTTATGGCACTTAAGTGTCCCTCTGTGCCAAGTTATGACACTTGAAGCGTTCTTTTGCCCTCAAACCCTATTTCCCAACAAAGCGTGGGGAGTTACTTCTCATTCAACAACCCTCCATCATAGATATTTGGACCACAGCGCCTTCTTGGTTCAGGAGTTTTCCTTCGTTTGAAATAGAATTCCATAGGTGGTATCTACGAATGAAGGATGATCTGCGAATCAAACTCACTTGGAACAATACCGGGATAGAGATGACTTTGGAGGTTAGTATGTTATCTCACGACTTAAATTAGGGGCTGTTAGGTTCTATTATAGGTTTTTGGTCCTATTCAACAAATTGTTTCTTTTTTCCTTGGGGTCCCATGACCATTACTCTTTGGGACGTTTATGCCATAGCCGGCTTTTCTCCAAATGGTAATCCTGTAGAAAACATGGAGCTATTGGAAATACCTCATATTCCAAAAAATGTCCTTACTTATGACAAGTTCCTTGATCGATTCTGTCGCACTTCTGACCCCATCGATTCCACTGAACATATAGCCTTTTTGCTTTATTGTTTATCAAAATATATATTTTTTAGCCCAACTCTTAAGGTTTTGAGGGACTACATATATATTGTTTCGAACCTTGCGGCAGGTAATTTACTTGCCTGGGGTCCACTCATTCTTGCTGCTTCATATAGAGGTTCCACCCACGCATTTCCGCAATGGCATCTAAGGAAGACAGCATGATATCAGGTCCATTCTGGCTCCTACAATAATGGATGACTCTTTACTTTCCTCCTCTGTTTAGCAAAGACCTTCGAATCCTTCCTCACTATTCTCTACCAGGCTCTCGATGCCCCACTCCTTTTCCTTTGGGATGTGGACTACTAAGCCGTTCTCCTTTGGACACTCCTGAGGGTTTTTCTTCCTTCGCATTCTATCTTCAAGCTCTTTTAGAACTCAATTCTAAAGATGTTCATTTTTTTCCTTATGACTACGAGGAATTCAATTACCTTTTCGACCCTTATGCTCAGGATATCACCATGATTTCTGGGTCTGTGTGCTTGCCTCGATTGATCTTCTTGTGTGGCTATCCACGAAAGGGAGATTATACCATGGCTTTGAGGTTTACTCGCTGTAGTATTACGCTAGATAGTTTGGTCTGTGGCAAGCCATACCCAAGCCCCTTTCTTACTCCTTGGAGTTTCCTTTTGTGAACAAGCAGAAGTAAAATCATGATAACTGTTGGTGATTGCGGAAGCGTTTGTTTGATGTCTGTGTAAGTGAGTGTTTTGTGTATGAATTATCAAGAGAGCAAAAGAGCTAAGAACCATGTGGGTAAGAAATGATTGGGCAAAGTAATAATAAGAAAGTGTAAGAGAGAGTGGTGGCAAGGGAGAACAAGGAACAAAAGGAAAGCTTTTATTATTTAGTTGTAGTACAAAGGGAAGGGGAAGGAGCTTACCTTGTTGGTCTGTTGCGCTCCACCCTTCATATTTATAAGGAAGCTTCACCGACTTATGGCCCACAATCTTTGATTTCTAGTAGATTTTTTACAATTGTTTTTACTTCAACAACAGACTCTTTAAGACAAATATATCTGCCATTTGCAAAGATAATTTTATGGACTCTTCTAACACATAATCAGTAGACTCTTGATTCTTCCTTTGCTGCCTAAGTCTAGATTTCTTTTCTAGAATTTTTCTTGACTTCTCTAGCTAATGTCTATCTTGAAGTTTTTAGAAATTGGATCAATAGTTTAACACTCCTCCTTGATCCAATTTCATGCTACACCAAGCATATTCTGCAATATCTCAAACTTGGCTAGCACTAGTGCTTTAGTGAATACGTCCGCTATTTGATCCTTGGTCTAGCAATATTTGAGCTCAATCTCCTCATTGTTTTGTAGTTCTCGTATAAGGTGAAATTTGATGTCAATATGTTTGGTTCTTCCATGGAATACTTGATTCTTTGATATAGCGATCGCAAACTTATTATTGCAAAGTATCGGAGTTGATTCCATCTATACTTCTCCAATGTCTTCTAGAATTCTTCAAAGCCATATTGCTTGACTAGTGGTCATAGCAGCTGCAATGTATTTAGCTTCTGTAGTCAACTGTACCATAGAGTCTTATTTTTTCGATATCCATGAGAATAATTCAAAACCCAGGGTGAATGCATAGCCAATAGTAGGGGTGAGCATGGTCCGGGTTGGGCCAGTCCACCCCCTAACCCTAGGACCAACTCGCACGATGCCGGTCCTCAATTTTTGAGATCGAGGACCAACCCTATTGAGCTTGGGATCGAGGAATGGACTAATCTAATGGGTTCGGTCCGATTCTAAGGTCAACCCAAAACCAATTGATAATTTTTATTTAATTTTTTGTACTCCTTAAAAAAGAAATTGAGGACTGGACTGATCTAATGGGTTGAGTTCGGTTTCAAGACCAATCCAAAACCAACCAATAATTTTATTTTATTTTATTTTTTGTGCTCCTTAAAATGACAAATCGACCTAATAGGTTTGATGATGAACGTGGTTAGCTAAAAAATGCAAGTAGTAAGGGTCCAGTGGGGTGAGCGTCAAACAAAATGAGCATCAAATGTTGAGCAAGGAGCAACAAGCCAAGCAAGCATTGAGCAGCGAGCGGCACGAGTGACCCAAAGCGAGTGAGGCAAGTGTTGAGTGGCGAGCAGAGAAGTTGTTTCTTTCGATTTTGGGAAATTGAAGACTAAGAAGACATTTAAAATAGAAGAGAACCAATACTAGAGGAGGATGCCATAAGGAGTTATTTATGCCTTTTTGAATGCCGTGAGGACTCTTCATGAAAACATTTTCCTCCTTCATAAATTATGACTATTTATGCCATAAAAGACATTAAAAATCTAAGTTATTAAAAAAAAACAATGTAAAATTACTAGAACTCCCCACTAAAGAGTTGTTTAATGTTGTTGACACTATTTGTTTCAAGGTTTTCTCTATATAAAAAAAATTATAAATAATATATTAGATATACATAATCAGGATTGGTCCGGGTTGGGCCAACCCGGAATTCTCAGGATCAAGGACTGACTCGCATAGTGTTGGTCCAGGAATTCTAGGACCAAGGATCGACCTAGTCTCTCTAGGAACTGGACCAAGACCGGTAGGGTTGGGCCGATCAAGGGTTAACCCCGGACCGATGCTCACTCCTAGCCAATCGTACTCCTCCTATCATTGGCTAAACCTGCCTTGTCGCTATCAGTGTAACCATTGAGCTTGGCATTTGCACTTGGCTGATACCAAATGTCGTAATCTATAGTTCCTCGTAAATATCTAAGAATTCTCTTGGCAACTCCAAGGTGAATTTGACTTGGATTTTGCATGAATTGTGATAGTAGACTTGTCGCATACATAATATTTGGTCATGTAACAATGAGATATAGCAGACTACCAATCTGACTTCTATAGAGGGAGGCATCAGTTTTTTCTGCTCCATCTACTTTCAGTAGTGTTGTGACTTAAATTTCGGGTACACCACCTAATATTAGGTTAATGGACTACTAAATATAACTTAGCTCGGGCTCTCCCGAACCTATAGCAATTCGCGACTTAGGTTCAAATATCTAGCATGCAAAAGAGAGTCGCCAGTAATTAGTTTATGGTAGGTCAATTAGACACCTAAGTAAAATAATGGGAGAATTATTTTACTTCTACAAATTAGAGATTTTGGGTACGGGGACTTGGTTACACTAGACTTTTCTAATGCCCTTTCGGTACCTTTCTCTTTTTATTTCAAAGAAATGTTTTGCAGACATCTTGAAATAATTTTAATTTACTTCCCTAACATGTGAGGTAATCACACGAGTACGCACACCACTAATTTAATATTCAAGAAAGCAAATAAAAAAAATACATAACTTACCTCATAGCAACGAAAGCATCTGCAATGTTAGATTAGAATTCACATTAATGATTCTAGATATGATTTCAAATTAACATGCAATCACTCAATTTTTGTTTTTACTAATTTAATGAGAATATAATCCATATGTAGTGCAATGCTTCTAATCTAACATGAAATGATATGATATGGCAGTATAACCTAAATTATATGACATGAGTAAAAAAAAATGCAATAATTAAATGTGCAATCTAAATTAATCTAAATGACCTAACTCTAATGATGAACAATTTCTAATTAAATGGACCTAACAACAATCACTAAATGACGTGTATTTTCATGAACCTAATTCTATATGACGTACGCATGATTTTTCTATTCTCCTAAAAAAAACATGCAATCTATCTAGGAGAAATTATCTAAGTCTATAATTAATAAGCATGCAATCTTAACATGCAATGATGTGCTATTCTATATGACACATGCATGATCATTTTTGTTTTTTTTTGTTATAAAATTCAAAATTTAAAATTGCCACATAATTAAACATGCAACTCGAATTTAAAAAAAAAAAAACTAATATCCCAAATGAATGCATTTTTTATATTTTATTTTTAAAAATCGAAATAAAATCCCTATTCTAAATATGCAAGATAACAAGAAATATTCTAAAATCCCTATTCTAAATATGCCACATAATTCAAATTTATTTTCCTTTTACAGAATTAAAATTGATTCAACCAACATGACATCAAATCAGATAAGATAGGATTCATATCCACAAATTGGCAAACCATATCTCATGCGTGAGATTGAGTTGGCCAATTTTTAAATAAATCGTGAATTGAATCTTGAGCGTGAGATCGGATTGACGATTTTGCAAGCGATTGCAAGTCAGATTTCAAGTGTGAAAATCGAACTGTCAATCTCTAATTTGAGGGGTTATTTCATGTCAAAATCTCAATCACACATTCTACTAAAAAAGGCAAAATAACAAAGAAAAATAATAAATAAATAAAAAATAAGGTAAATAAAAGACTACCTAATTTAATTTTCTTTTTCTTTTTTTCCCAAAGCATGGCTTGTGCTTGCGTGGTGCATAGCCAAGGGTGGTTGATCGGAGGTCTGGCAAGGGGAAGCTCCAGCAACTGGAGGCAGCAAAGCTTGGCGACGCAATGGTGTTGCGATAGGGGCGACGGTGACAGAGCCGAACTGCTGTGGCATCGAGCAGATTGCAAGCGGAGCAATGGTGAGCGGCAAAGCGTTGAGCGGGATGAGGATGGGAGGTGGAGACACGACGGAGGATGCTAAGTGTGGCACCCCCTAAATGGCCCCTGATCCATTGGGGTCGCCACAGATCACTTGCTCACCTGTGCTTTCTCTTAACTTGAAAATCCATTACTTTGATACCATAGAAATTTAACAAATCCATAGGTCCTAGGTGTTTATATTCTTTCTATAGGTCCCTGCGCAATTTATATAGCGGAAGCATAACCAACATCTCTCTATTTCATATTCAGAAACAATGCACACCAACTACACATTTTATAAGTTAAAGCCGGACACTTTAATTTACAAAACTTGATGGACATCACAGGTCAATACATCAAAATGCCAAGATTTTCTAAACTCAGCCATTTTCAAAAAGTACTAGACTCTATAACAACCGTGTACATAGGTCCATCAGTCAGCATCGGTGGTTCAAAAATGCTTCATCTACTGACCATCACTCTCGGTCACACCCAGTCTGGTCCATCAGCTGGCAGCGGCGACAATGGCCCTAGTGTACTCCCATCACAATGGACAAACACAGTCAAAACTGGGCTAGCAGGAGGACCAATGTCAAACATGATCAGTATCCTCACTCGAACAAAAACCAACCCTCGTATCTCAGGATGGTGGTGCTCTGTACACTCACACTCAAGGTCGACCGGTATACCATAGAATGTGCCAGGGGTGACTAGTAGCAGAGGCATATCTTCTAGTCTGAAATGTTAGTCCCCAAACGGGGTGAGTGCAGCCACTCAACAGTAAAAGATCCATTAAACTATACTATGCAAGCCATCACGATCTAGTTTTATGCAAGATAGACAAGATAGGCAATCAATGAATGAGTATGCATCTAAACCATATAACTCTTCAATGCAATGACCAGTGCAGTTCCAACCAATAAGATGCATCATGTCCAGTCACACAAGTCCCGATCATAGCGCTAAACTCTTATGGCACGTCCCATTCCATGCCATACAATTTAGTCCCATAACCAGACCACACTCACACTTAATATAATCATTAGTTTTAATCATTCAAACGGTTTTATCCCCCCAAAGGACCAATGATGTGGCACCCCGAAGGGCCCAAGGTCACCACATCCTATCAAAGAAGTACCTTAGTTCCTACGCATACATTTTTTTTTAAACGGTCCCAACGCATCTTATTTGCGGAAGCATAATCGAGTCTTACTAATTCCCCCTTCAACAACCATGATACAATGGCACACCACTAAAACATCATAAGAAAATATAAAGCCACGACATTTTTTATTTACATATTTTCATGATGGGTTTTTCTCGGGTCGGTACATCAAAAGAAAGGCCGAGACTTGTAGCTACACTCGGCTATAACCCCAAAAAGAGACACTCGACCCACTATGTCTATCATGCAAGATCCCTCATCAACTAGTGTCGGCTATTGTTCAAAAAGTTACAGCTCCTACTTCTCACACACGGGCCCTCACACCCATCCCGGTGCATCAGGCGGTGGCGGCGGCAATAACCCCCGCATCACTCCATCTCGACGAACGTGAACGGATATGAACTCCCGAATGACAGGGCCCTCAACCAGGCCCACGTCATACATCACTAAGGCGCGAACCTGAATGAATGTCAGACCAGGAATGATGGGACAGTCGATCTCCACACACTCAACCTCCACATCTGAAGGAAGGCCATAAAAGACGCCGCGCGTGACATCAGGGAGCAGCATCTTGCTAATCTGACTTGTTGGTCCCCGAAGGGAAGAGTACAACCACTCAGCAGGTAAAGGACCAATAAACCACTCAATGCATCACACAATACAATCATAGCATGATACATGTCATTCAAGCATCCATGCATAATTTACCTTAATACCATGCATATGTCATCATATCACATGTATATACATCCTCATATAATCATCACCATCATGTCATACACTTACCTTTATCATGTCACATGTGCCTTCATGTCAAACATACACATACATCCATGCACTTACCATCATTATGTCACATGTACCATATCATGCCATAGGTGCACATACATCCATGCACTTACCATCATCATGTCACATGTACCATATCATGCCATAGGTGCACATACATCCATGCACTTACCATCATCATGTCACATGTACCATATCATGCCATAGGTGCATATACATCCATGCACTCACCACTATCATGTATCCATGCACTCATCATCATCATATCACATGTACCATCATACCATAGGTGCACATATATCCATGCACTCACCATCATCATGCATCCACGCACTCATCATCATCAAGTCACATGCACTCATCATCATCATATCATACATATACCATCATGCATAATTTAATTTCAATTTCCCAATTTTATTCTTTCATTTTAGGCCACCACATTTCTCTTTCCCGGGACCAATGTTTGCATCCCACATTTATCACTTGCACCCAATCTTGGCATCGCGAGAACCCTCTAGCACAATACCTGTCGGGCATCCGGCACAATACCTGCCAGGCATCTCGTACCCCAACTAGCACCACGAGGCATCCCCCGGCACAATACCTGCCAGGCTTCCAGCTCCCCACACTCCGGGCATCTCAAAACTCCCGAGGACCCTCCGGCATTCAGCCATTTAAGGCCACCAGGCATCCAGCCTTTACCCTTCTAGCCACGCATCCTAACACTCCCGGGGCATCGTCGGCTCACACCTCCGACGGCCTTCTCACTTATCTTAGTTCTCACTTTCAGTTATAGCTCAATTTCAACATGGCATATGATGTGATGACAAACAAGATCATTCTCATAATTTGATTCTTATATACATTTCCAATCATCATCACACATGCAACAAGATACAATCCATGGGATCCATGCAACTTAAAATGATCCATACATCATGACTTTTGAGATTTAGCAAATTTCAGCTTGCACAATTTCGGAAAACATGTAAATTAAATATCCATATGATCTTCAAAAATCATAAAATCAGAGCATGTGATAGACAAGACATAATGGTAGCAATTTCATGAAGAACACGTGCCCAAAAGAGTTTCACACAATAAGATATGGCTCACACAATACAGCATGCAAAATTCGGATAAAGTCAGATTGCGTGGTTCTTGAAATATTCGATTAAAATACCCGAATGACCTCCCAAAATTATGAAATTTTACCAGGTTATATTTAATACCTTAAGGTATATTTTTCATGAAGACATCTAGGCCAGATTCGTTCTAGATAATTTTCTACAGGCGTCCGAAGTTCCTGTTTCTAGTACCGAACAGTCCAGTTTAGCTATCTCCGACATATCGAGGTTTCGCCTACTTATCTTTCTTCGTTTCCTCTGAAATTTTGATATGTTTTGCCTCAAGAGGTCCCTTACAACTTTGATTCAGAGATATAAGTGAGATTCTCAAAGAATAGTCACCATATGGGTCTAAGAAGTCTCGGATGTCCAGTACAGTATTTCCAGATTTACCATTTTAAAAAGAAAATCGTTTCACTAGGCTAAACTTGCTCATTTTACCTCAAATTTGAGTATGTTAGTCTTTAGGATGTTCTCTAAAAATTTCATGAAGAAGTAAAAGGGATATTCTCTGTAAAAATTAACTTGCAACCCACAAAACCACCAAGAGGTCAATAAAGCAGTTCCAGATCTAGTGTCCTCGTAGAAGAAGGGTTTCACCCCTTAAAACTCAGTATTTTTGTCTCAAATTGTATTATGTTATACTTTGGGATGTTTTCTAAAACTTTCATGAAGGAGTCAAAGTCAAAATCCAACTCGAAATACGCATACAAGTCTCTACAAATTTCTGGGTCAGGCAGTATACACGAAAACAGCAAGCTATTTCAAAAACAAAACACACTAGCTTCGGTTTCTCACTCCTAAACACCCAAGATTCAACACCATTCCAAACACACATGCAAGACACACATGCAAGAGCAGAAAATGGGTCCTAACTTGCCTCCAAAATCAAGCAAACGAGGCACACGGTCGGCAACGGACGGACGGATGGCGAGCGGGCGAGCGGCTCCTTCTCTCTCTCTCTCTCTCTCTCTCTCTCTCTCGGCTTGGGCGACAGCCCCTCAATCGGCCACTCTCTCCCTCTTATTTCCCCTAAGCCACAATCATTAGCAATGATGAGAAGCCACAATGGCCAATGCATGGAGTCTCCTTTTTGCCACTTGGCAAGACTCATGCAAAATGGGCTTGGAAGAATTTGGGCTGGCCTTTCCCCCCTTGTGGCCGACGGCAACCTCTCCATGGGCTTCATGGGCCGGCCATTTGGCCCACCAGAAGTCCATACTCTTGGGCCTAAGGCCCAATCCTAATTAAACCCCAATTTTATTTTTACTAATTCATATTTAATTCTTTCTTTTATAGATTTCAAGTTTTTAAATTTCACATGGCCAAAATCTTGTAACACTTAATCTATAGGGATTAAATCCATGAGGTGCTTAGCCAAAAATAAATTCTTCTCATTTATTTATCCTATAATACTAATTTTAATAACTTATGAACACAAGGATATAACACTTGGTATTAGGAGAAAATCAATGGCTAAAGCATTGACCATAGGTAATTTCATTACCTAATAATGGGCTTTAATTCATCTAGAGGTTGTCTTGAATTTTTGGGATGCCACACAATGTTTGCGTCCTTCTGGGATTTCACACCCAACTTGATGTTGCGAAAGCCTCCGGCATCCAACCACACAGGGCCATCGGGCATCTAGAGCGTTGCGTCACATCTCCAGGCATCTTGCACCCCACCTGGCCTTACGAGGAATCACTGGGGGCCATAGACATGGTTACCCCTAACCTCCGGATTTACATACTGACAAGCATACAACCGAGCATCCCGAAGTTCCCAAGGAAAACCTCTGGGGCACTACAGTCCCCAGGCATCCACAAGGCATCGACTCATTCAATCCTTTGGGCCTCCCGACTCCCAGGGCATTGTTGACCCGAGGATTCAACGGTAACAATTAACATCTTAATATCAAAAACAATTTCCAATGCAATGACAAGATATCCCATGATTCTTCATCAAATCTCAATATTGCATGATATGCTGAATGCCAATATCATCATGTTAAACAACAACTCAAGATGCATTTACCTTTGGGACAAATTGAACAAATTCGGAACAAAACAGCCCAAACATCACAATGCACAGTTTTAGTAACAATTTCGGAATAACCTCTAAATGAACTCAGAAAATTATGAAATTTTGATATGTTATATACAAGACATAAATGAAAAAGTTTCATGAAGAACAATAAGTCATATTCGTTGTATATCAAGAGAAGTAATTGCTATATTCTTTACTAACATTCTGTAATAGCTGCCAGATTTAACATTTACAGAGAAAATCGATTTACTGACCAAACCTTGTCCATTTATTCTCAAATTTTGATATGTTATTCCTAAGGATGTTCCCTACAACTTTCATTAAGGGTTCAAAGTCCAATTCTAACTAGATAATTACAGAAAATTCACGGAATCATCAAAGGTCATGCTGTTTTCTATGGAACAGTTTACTAATTCTAAGAGAACTACTTCTACTCATTCAAAATCCAGCATCCAACATCCACAATCCAAACATCTCCAAGTCTATTGCACTCCACTAGACAACAACAGCACAACATGATATAAGTTAATGGACTTACGCTTGTCTCTAGCTCTTTAGCTCAATTGCAAGCAAAACAGAGGCTCGTGGGTCTCGGGCTCAATTCAACAGTGGCAAAGACAAGCGGTGTCAACAGCGGAAGCTCGAGCACGGACGGAAGGCGGTCTCTTCTTCCTTTCGCCATTCACCCACTTCTCTGCTCACTCACGAACTCTCTTGCTCAATCTCTCTCTCTATCACTCGCTCACCCGCTCACTCTCGGTTTCTCTCCCTGCAAAATTTTAATTCGGTTCCTTCTCTCTCCTCCTCACCTGTCCGAGAGTTTTGTTTCTTAGTTGGTTGACTAATTCAGTCAATGCATGTGGGTTTTTCGAAGGCAGCAGAAACCGAAGACAGCTAGTGGAGGCGTGTCTCCTTCACACACGATCAAGCTCACTCTGCAGACGTGTGGGTGGGCGACGTGGCTATTGCTGGCCTCCTCTTGGTCAACAAAGCTGGAGGAATTCTTGAGAAGTGCTGACCCCATTTGTCGACAATTGAAGAGAAAGTGCGGGGTTATTTTGGCCCAGCGGGCTTGTGGCTTCATTATCCTTATTATATAGCCCAACTCCAAATATTAACCTTAATCTCCGCACATGCATTAGCTGAATTACAGCCTACTCACATGGCCACACTGTGTCGCAACAATGCACAAGGGAGGTTCGGTCCAAGAGATAAAATAAAAAATAATGTGGCCGTTGGTGAGATTGTTCATATGACCATTCAAATAAAATTTTCCTTTTTCTCCGAAAGTAAATATTTCGGGATGTCAAGTGACGATGAAACTAGGCTGAATGTGGTATCGACGATACTCCCGTTGATTACTCATGGCTGTTGCATATTTGAGGGTTGTCGAAATTTCCGGATGCCACACTGAGCTTGCGAGTCCTGCAGGTGGAGGCATGGCGGTGGTGCTGGCGCGGTGGCAATGCTAGTGTGGTGGCTGGTGCAATGGAGGCCTCGAGCAGCTGTGGGGCAAAGCACGAAGGAGATGAACAATGCTGCTTTTTCTTTCTCCTTTTTTTTCTTCTTTCCTTTTTTGCTTTCTGCTCCACATCTCCCTCATCTGTCTCTCTCTTTTCCCCCACATCTTCTCTGTTGTCGGCCAAAGGAAGTCCTCCGTTGCCTTTTGCTTTTTTCCTCCAAAAAGAGCCCCAAAAGCTTTTCTCTTTTATGTTGAATTCCTTGACTTCGAAAACCAAACCCTCGAAAAAGAACCCCAAAAAGAAAACTTTTCTTTTCTCTTCGTATTGCGTTTTTTTTTTTTTTTGACCTAGAAAGAAAAGAGGCCCCTAAAACCTTATGCATTTTACCTTTTTATAGCCCATGAATTAGGGTTTTAATTTTTTCCAAATCCATATCCACGAAGATTTGCTTTTCCAAATGTAATATTTGTTTCTGATATGATTCAGAAATGCAAGAGAATTCTTCTCAAATTTAAAATCTCACAAAGATAAATTCTGAACTATCAATTTGAACCCATCTGTCACTGACCTAATGTAAATGCAAATTAAAAATAAATGCACTTAAAACTATATGCTATGTGATTAATTAATTAACTCATGATAATAATAATATTTTTAGGGGTTAAAATTAATCCCTAATTTTTTAATGCGATAATGACTAAACGGGTCACCAAAATTTAGGTGTCAACAGCTGTCCCTCTTTGAAGGTGAGCTCAAAGAGGTTGCCTCCAAAGACAAATTAAGACCTAAATTTTGACTTTGCACATGCATTAAATGATTTTTTTTTGTCAAAAAATGAATCCCATTTTAAAATATAATTTATATAATGCGTGACAATGCTAATGCAAATGCATGATGTGAAAAAGAAAGAATGTACCTATAGTTACTTAGCAATCAATGCGGTAGAGTATCTTGAGGTACATGATAAATCTTCATTTACTCCACAAGTACCCAGTTTTCACTTAGGTTCCTTTAAGAGTCTAATTGGTAATAAATTAAGACATCCAAACTGAGAAGAACATTCACATCCAGAGTAAAATGTTAAACGAAAAGAATTAAGACATCCAGATCCATACAGTGATATCAAGATTTTTGAACTCGAAATATTTAGATCCAAACTAAAGTATAACGAGAAAGATTGAAAAACATTTACATCCAGAGTGAAATGTTTTAGATGAAAATAATTAAGACATCTAGATCCAAACTGAAATGTCAAAATTTGGTATTCGAAATACCTAGATTTAGACTGTGGCATCCCAAAATTCATGGCAACCTCTAGTCACATTTAGGTCTATGAATAGGAGATGGAAGTACCATTAAGTTATTTTATGGCCATTTAATCCATAATTTGCGATAAGATATATGGCCAAGCTTTTAAGGGATAATTATGTGATAAGAAAGAAAATTCTATCATTGGCCATGTGCATAATAAATTGGAATTTATGGATTTGTGACTATAAGTTTAATGGCCTTATTATTTATGCAATTAGATATTTATTTAAATGATGATTAAGATATATTATAAAAATAAAATAAAATAAACTTGGGCCATTTAAGTTTGGACCTTAGGCCCAAGTGAGATGGGCCTAAAGTGGGCCATAAGCCCGGCCCATTGTCGGCACATGGAGGGGGAAGGAGGAGCCGCATGGCTTCCTCCAAGTGTCTTCAACAATGGAGACACTTGTCTCCTTCTTAAGGACAAGTGTCCCCCATGCAAGAGGAGAAAGCATGCAATATATAAGCCACCAAAAAGAGAGAGAGAGAGAGAGAGAGTGGCTGGTTTTGAGAGAGTGAGAGAGAGGGAGAGAGTTGCCGAGAGAGAGGGAGGCCGAGGAGGAGGAGCTCGCCCGTCGCCGGTGTGCCGCCGTTCGTGTGGTCTAGAGGCAAGTTGGGGTCCTTTGCTGCTCTTGAATGTGTGTGTGTTACACGTATGTTTGGTATAGTGTTGAATTTGAGTGATTGGAAGGGGGAAACCGAAGCTTGGATGGCTTGTTCTTAAGTGGTATTGTTGTTTTCGCTTGAACAGTTTGAGTCAGAATGTTGTGTGAGCTTGCATGCATGTTTAGAGTCCGATTTTGGCTTTGATCTCTTCATGAAAGTTGTAGCTAACATCTTAAACTATAATATAATAAAATTCGGTGGAAAATTATGGAGATTTTGGGGTCAAACTCTCATCTTACGGAGATGTCAGATCTGGAATGTTTTCGCATGAATCCGCTCGAGTCAAAATGTTGTGAGAGCTTGAATGCATGTTTAGAGTTCGATTTTGGCTTTGGTATCTTCATGAAAGTTGTAACTAACATCTTAAAATACAACATACTAAAATTTGGTGGAAAATGATGGAGATTTAATGGGTTAAACTCTCATTCTACGGAGACCTCAGATCTGGAACGATTTCACTGACATCTTGATGAATTTGTGGTTGCATGTTGATTTGTGCTAAGAATATCTCTTTGATTTCTTCATGAAAGTTGTAGGAGACATTTTAAAATACAACATACTCAAATTGTAAGTGAAATGAACAAGTATAACCTAGTAAATCGACTAGATCTTGAAGACGGTAATTCTGGAGATGTATTACAGGACACCCGAGACTTCATGGACCTAAATGACGACTATACTCTGGATATTTGACTTGGATCTCTTCATGAAACTTGTGGAGAACATCTTGATGTATAACATATCCAAATTTCAGAGTAAATTAAGAAGAATAGGTAGGTGCAAACTCAGTATTTCGGAGTAGCATGTACTGGACGTTTCGATGATGGATCCAGAAGCTTCGTGAGACTGTAGAAATTAATATAGAAATATTATGACTTGGAAGTCTTCATGAAAGGTGTACATAAATGTCTTGGCTATAACTTGGTAAAATTTCGTAATTTTTGGAGGTCGTATGGATATTTTAATCGAATTTTTTCGGAGACTGTGCATTCTGATTTCATCTGAAAATTACATGCTGTTTTGTGTGAATAATGGATTTGTGTGGAATTCTCATTGGCCGTGTATTTTGCATGAAATAATTATCCTATTATCTTATTTATTACTTGCCTTAATTTTATGATTTTTGAGATTTTATAAATAATTAAATTTAATATTTTTGAAAATGACATAAGCTGGAATTTAAATAAATGAAAAAAGGCATTATAAATGGATTATTTTAATTGGCATAAATTCCATGAATTATAATTTATAAATAATTTCACCATGTAGTATGTGTGATGGGGTCTTGATGTATGCATTGAGATGCATGTGTGAATTTAATGTTGATCATGATTTTTGGTTGCCATTGCATCATATGCCATGCTAAATTGAGACTGAAATTAGTGAACATGAATAATGTTAAATGAGGAGATTGATGTGGCAGATGATAATTCCCCGGGAGTGTCAGGATGCCTGGTGGTATACAGTAAGTAATTTCAAGGGAGGCCTGGTGGTATGTCAGTACGTAATTCCGGAAGCCCTAGAGGTTTGTGCCCAAGGGGATGCCTCACGATGCCAGTAAGGGTGCGGGATGCCCGACCAGGGAGTTTAAATGTCGGAAGCCCTGTCGGAGGTCTTTGCTCGAGGGGAATGCCTTGTGATGCCAGTTGGGATGCGAGATGCCCGGAATGTGGGGAGCCAGATGCCCAGTGGCCTGGAATGGCTGAATGCCGAAGGTTTTCTCGCATGGGATGTGAGTGTAATATATGAGATGAAATTGATGATCCGAGGAAGGGTGATGTGGTGATCAAATTGAAAGTTAAAAGTGGAAATTGAACCATGCATGATATGATATGACATGATGATTATCACCCATGGCATGATGATATGCATGATGATGATGATGTATGATGTGATATGATGATGATCATCCATGGCATGATGATATGCATGATATGATGATGATATATGATATGGCATGATGACATGCATATATGTTGTGATATGATGATGTCAGGATGATGATGACATGAGCATAATATGATGATGATGACATGTGTGATATGATGATGTCATGATGATGATGACATGTGTATGGTATGATGGTGTCATGTATATGATGATGATGACATGTGTGTGATATAATAATGTCATGATGACGATGATATGAGTATGACATGATGATACACATGTATGTGTTATGATTGTGGTGATGATGCATGATAGTATATGCATGGCTTCAAGGTAAGTAATGCCTGCAATACATGTATGCCTTGTATGATGCATTGAGTGGTTATTGGATTCCTTTACCTGCTGAGTGGTTGTTCTCACCCCTTTTGGGGAATAACATTTCAGACTAGATAAGATACCTCTGCTACCACTGCTACCAGTAGATGAATCAAGTGGTTGGTTATGATTGCAAGGAGGATGATAGAAAAGGGAGGAACTTTTGGACACCGACACTGATCGATGGACTTTAAGTATTCAATTGTTGGAGAAGATGTCGGTCATCTTTTGAAGTGTAGCCGACTATAGAAAACTACGGCATTTTGATGTACCGACTAAAGATGTCCATTTGCTCTATGTAAATAAACATGTTCGGTTTTAACTTATATAAGATGTTTAGTAGGTGTGTATCGTTTTCTGAATATAGGGAAGGGAGTTATTGGATGTGCTTCCGCATATAAATTGCGCAAGGGACCGATAGAAAAAAAAATGTAAACCCCCAAGTTGTATGGACCCGCTACCAAGTGAATGGTAAGCGAACTGTGGCGACCCTAATCGAATCGGGGGCCGTCGAGGGGTGCCACATAGACTAAGCTATAATGAGAAAGATCGAAAAACATTCACGTCCAGAGTGAAATGTTCAATGAAAAGAATTAAGACATCTAGATCCAAATTGAGATGTCAAGATTTTGTATTCGAAATACCTAGATTCAGACTAAGGTATAAAAAGAAAGATAAAAAAAATTCATATCCAGAGTAAAATGTTTAACGAAAAGAATTAAGACATCAAGATTCAGACTAAGATGTCAAGATTTTGTACTCAAAATACCTAGATCTAGACTAAGGTATAATGAGAAAGATTGAAAAACATTTACATCTAAAGTGAAATATTCAACAAAAAGAATTAAGACATCCAGATTCAGACTGAGATGTCAAGATTTTGTACTCGAAATACCTAGATCCAGACAAGGTATAATGAGAAAGATCGAAAAACATTCATATCCAGAGTGAAATGTTCAACGAAAAGAATTAAGACATCTAGTTCTAGACTGAGATGTCAAGATTTTATACTCAAAATACTTAGATCTAGACTAAGGTGTAACGAGAAAGATCAAAAAATATTTATATCCACAGTGAAATGTTCAACGAAAAGAATTAAGACATCCAGATCCTGACTGAGATGTCAAGATTTTGTACTCGAAATACCTAGATCCAAACTAAGGTATAACAAGAAAATGTCGAAGAACATTCACATTCAGAGTGAAATGTTCAACGAAAATAATCAAGACATTCCGGTCCAGACTGAGATGTCAAGATTTTTGTACTCGAAATACCTAGATCCAAACTAAGGTATAATGAGAAAAGTCGAAAAACATTCACATACAGAGTGAAATGTTCAACAAAAAGAATTAAGACATCCAAATCCAAACTGAGATGTCAAGATTTTGCACTCGAAATACCTAGATCCAGATTAAGGTATTACAAGAAAGATTGAAAAACATTCACATCCAAAGTGAAAAGTTTAAATGAAAATAATTTTGTGACATTCAAATCTAAATTGAGATGTTAACAACGAATTGAAAGATTTTGGTGAAATTCATAGATTCTCAACTTCTACAAATTGGAGGAAATACTCAAATTTTTCCTTAAGCATTTTGATTAGAAGATGAGCAACCTAAGCTTTACCTCAAGTACTTTGACAGATTTGATACTTACTTAGGGTACCCTACTTGAAGGCTTGATTGGGT
The DNA here is from genome assembly GCA_004368105.4 of Eucalyptus melliodora. Taxonomy (NCBI): domain Eukaryota; kingdom Viridiplantae; phylum Streptophyta; class Magnoliopsida; order Myrtales; family Myrtaceae; genus Eucalyptus; species Eucalyptus melliodora. The sequence goes on from CM023402.3 coordinate 15,770,170, forward strand.
CACGGGATGGTTTGGACGAATCCTAATGCTCCAAGGCCAATTGTTGCTTGACTTTCATGAGAACTTCAACTATATATTATTTAGGACCCGTATCATTCTACGGTCGCCTAAACATGGGTTTTGCTTGATTAGGATCTGAACCTTTCTTCAATCACCTAGCATTGCAACATAGATCGTCCGATTAGGACCCAAACCTTTCTTCGGTCGCCTTAGTCAAACTAAACCTGGAGAAAAACCTTTTGGAGACAGCTCAATCGAGTGTCGATTAAGAGGAACTTTGGGTTAAGGAAGCACGCCGATTTTATACGAGGACTCATGCCATGTTGATGAAAAGGATTCTGGGTTATGAAAGCAAGCCAAGTCAATAAAAGAAATTTGGGCTATGGAAGCACGCCAGTTTGATAAAAGGGACTCTGGGCTATGGAAGCACACCAGGTCAATATAAAGAGACATCGGGCTACAGAAGCAAGTCGGGTTGATAAAGCAGGACTCTAAGCCACAAAAGCACGCTAGGTTAGGAACTCTAGGTTATGAAAGCATGCCGATTCAATAAAGGGACACTAGGCCACAAAAGCATGCTAGGTCAATATAAAGGGACAACGGGGTACGGAAGCACGCTAGGTCAATATAAAGGAACACTGGGCTACAGAAGCATTCTGGGTCAATAATGAGGGACATCGGGCTATAAAAGCACACTGAGTCGATAAAAAGGACACCATGATACGGAAGCATGCCGGTAAGTGAAAAGAGCTTCGGGCTACGAAAGTATGCTGAATCTCAAGGCTTCAAGGAGCAACTTGAACGTCAAGTATTACTCAGTCTTCAAGGAAATATTATCTGTTAGACACGATTAGAGCATAAACTGATATGCATTCATCAAAGAGGTAGACAATCTGAACTACTTTAAAATGCACATTTCAAAATTTAATAGTCTTCATCAATTCAATCAAGGTTTATACATAACGACTTTACCATATTTACATCACCCAAATTTCCACAATAGAGAATTGTCGTTCAAAACAATGACATGAACTTCTTAAGAATACTAAATTAGAGACTTTCAGTTAGAAATGACTTTCACTCACTCTCATTTAGAATGGCTATTTTATGAGAATCACTCCATCTCACCATCATCATATTGACAAGGGTTCGAGTATTCTTGCAAGTGGTACGACCTTACCAATCTGAGAGGTCTTTAATGAGGACCATAATGTGAGTTTGGTCAATGGCTTAACAAATGGACTCTTTGAGTCAAGGCAATTGAAAGAACAATTTTGTAATCATCTTCGGGTTTACAAGTCAAGAACCCCGCAAAATGAGAAAGAAATAATCTTGCTCACACTTCTTCGAGCGATGCTTAAAACTTTGTAAGGGACGCAACGTAGGCTAGGTTCATGGGTTAAGAAACGAAAGGATCATTAGGCTCAAAATATGTGTAAAATGTGAGAGTTGATGATCATCTTGGAATAGTCGCCAGTCTTCTTCTTCACCAAGGATTGTCTTGGCAATGTGGTCCACTAACTGTAAAAGCTTAGTATTTGTGCTCTTTGAATATTGCTCCATTGGAATTCAATTTTTGCAATTGATGGTCATCTATCTCGACTCTCTTTTTTTCATCTATGGGCATCAGCCTTGCTTTTACCAGGCACATCGCTTTTTCATGCCCCTAGTTTTTATTAATTTTTTCTTCACTTTTTTTTCATGGGCATTGGCTTTGCTTTTACCAAGCACACTGTTTTTTCATGCTCATTAATTCTATTTTGATTTCAACTCTTGCACACAATGCATATGTCAAGCCATTACACTTTGAATGACATTCGAACTTTCAAGGGTCTTCATCTGCCTTTTGCCTTGCCCCAATGTGGAGGATGATCACCAACTGGGTTTGAAGAAATGAAATTGTAGGCTCAAGTGGGTAAGCAATGGATACAAGTATGTAGGATAGAGAAAGAAATGCTCTTCGTCATCCTAAGGCACAGGCACTTAAATTACCACATGAATTCAATGTAATAGCATGACTTGAAAATTAATGCAAGTGAGAGTAAAAAATCTCTTTTTTATTTTCTTCACCTTATGGTGCTATCTTACCTCCCATTTGCCTCAATGTGGGGTGGTTCTTGATAGGTTTGAAAAAATCTCCATAAGTGTGTGGGGCTCAAAGAAGTTAAGCAATGGATCACCTGTAGTGTTTGGGATAGAAAAATGAATTGCCCCTCATCATTTTGGTCATCGTACATTTTGCGAGAGAACTCTTCACCTTGCGGATGTGGAACTTTCCTACACCCATCTCCTAAGTGTATAGTTAGGGGACTGTGTATAGGATGCATCTCATTGAGTATGCTCAATCCATTCCACATCATTCATTTAAATCGGTCCATTCGATGTTCTTTAGTAGAATTGGTGGACTAAACATGTAGCAGTCACTATGCAAAAGCCTTTTCAAAAGAGCTCAATGACTTTAAGCATGCAAAAATTGTCAACTTAAAAAAAAACGATTTACCCTACTCAAAAAATGCTTTCATAAGTATGAAAAACATGATTTTAAGCGTTCATTGAAGGAATTGTCCCACGAAGGGACTGTCTCAGTGGTGGGTGTTCTTGGATTGCTCCTATTGAAAAGGAATAAACAAACAAATTGATCAATTGAGATTGAAAATTCAATTTTCAGTTTAATAGACACTTCGTTTTCACTTTTGCCCCTGCACAAAATAACGTGCATGAATAGAATATTATGCAACATCAAAGTAAATGCACATGAAATATCCATTTTGGTTTGGGTGGAGATTTTGTCTCAATCGGGTCACTACCAAAATCTATCATGCCCCAATTTGTCATCTGCAAGGAAAAGAACAGAGTGTCATTTCCTAAAATTAATTATGTTCAAGGACGAGACGTACCTCTTCCACTAGAGAATGATGGTCCTCTTTTACTTTCCCCTCATTTGCTTATTAGTGTGCAAGAATGAAAATTCTGTCAAGCATGAAAATGTCTCATGACTTTCTTCTTTAAGTCGCAATTTCTCACTCATTTTGATCCGTCCTTTTAGCTCTCAACCGTGTACGGATGGGTGAGTGGGATCGCTCGGTAATCACCTAATTCAAATGAACGGAAACATGTAAGCATTAGATGTAAATAGAGAGTCAATCCATGACAATGATCTAATCAATTCTTCTTTCTTTTTTTTCATTTATTCATGAAAAGTTCATACAAGAAGGGAATTTCCTAAAAAAGAGCTAGAAAAATAGACACCCTAGCAAGACCAAATTTCCTAGACATGAATTAAAAACAAATTCTCCAAAGTTTTTTTTTTTTTTTTCAAATGATTCATTGCATGGCAATTTCCTCATTTTATTTCTAAACAACAAAGGAATTGGATCAAATAACTAACTTAGATTGTCATGAACAGACCAAAAGTATGACAAAGTAAGTAAATTGCATAATATAAGAATAGAAGACTTACTTCACTAAGGAAAATCAATGGCAATCACATAGACATGCACATGAAATGTGAGGCTCACTTTCTACTCTAGACAGGCTTAGCAAAGTAAAGCCACCGGGATGATCAGACTAGCCGCGGGCGTACAGACTAAGTCGGGTCCTCATGACTCCGGCTTGGTCAAAGAGCCGACCTAGGTTGCGGGCATGCGAACCAAAGTGGGTGCTCTTGATACTAATAAAAGAAATTTCGGGATTGAGATAGGCGACTCGTACTGTGGGCATGCGGTCAGAGTGGTATCTATCTCAATACCATTCTAGATGATCCTATGCGGTCCAAGTCTGACGGCAGGTTGTGTGTGCAAAAGTATAGTGTAAATGCATAGGCATGCGCGGTAGTTTATATCAAGTAACACTTTATAAATGAAAATAAACCATACATTCCTAAACCTCTCTGTAAAACAAAGGTCAGCAAACACTTTCCATTATACCTCACATCCTGCAAAAACATTTAACACCTTAAATGTTAGGAACGTACCTAGGATCCTCACTGCCAAACAAAAACATTTTTTTCCAAATAGAAGAGAAAAATGGCATAAGTCCACTAAGAGTTTTAACTCAAGTCCCTAGTGGAGTCGCCAAGCTATCGTGACCTAAATTTCGGGTGCATCACCTAAAATTAAGCTAATGGACTACTAAGTTTAACTTAGCTCGAATTCTCCCAAACCCATACCAATTCGCAACTTAGGTTCAAATATTTAACATGCAAAAGGGAGTCGCCACTAATCAGTTAGCGGTAGGTCAATTAGACATCTAAGTAAAATTATTTTAGGTATGGGGACTTGATTACACTAGATTTTTCTAATGTCATTTCAGTACATTTCTCTTTTTATTTCGAAAAAATGTTTTGCAGGCAGTTTGAATTGATTTTAATTCACTTCCCTAACATGTGAGGTAATCACTCGGGTGCGCAAACCACCAATTTAACACTCAAGAAAGCAAATAAAAAAAATGCATAACTTACTTCATAGCAACAAAAGTATCTGCGTTGTTAAATCAAAATTCACATCAACAATTCTAAATATGAATTCTAATTAACACACAATCACTCAATTTTTGTTTTTCACCTATTTAATGAGAATCTACTCTATATGCAATGCAATGAAGTGATATGACATAGCAGTATAGCCTAAATTATATGACATGAGTAAAATAATTTTTAGAGAAATGTAATGATTAAATGTGCAATCAAAATTAACCTAATGACTTAATTTTAATGACGGGCAATTTCTAATTACTAAATGACGTGCATTTCATGAACATAATTCTATATGACTATGACGTGCACATGATTTTTCTATTCTCCTAAAGAGTATGCAATCTAATCCTAATATGCAATGACATGCAAATAATGCCCTAATTTTACATGATATATGCATGATGATTTTTTTGTTTTGTTTTTTTTATTTATAAAATCCGAAATTAAAATTCCTATTCTAAATATGCAAGATAATCCTAAGATGAGGAATATTTTAAAAAACGAACCTAATCCAAATTCATATATCTTTTGAATTTTCTTTTATTTTTTACGTAAAAAAAAAATCGACTCAAACCACATAACGGCAAATCAAAATAAGATAAGATTGATATTTAAAAATTGATGAACCACATCTCGTGCATGAGATCGGGTTGGTCAATTTTAAATAAGCCGTAAATCAAATCTCGAGCATGAGATTGTGAGTCGGATTTTGGGCACGAAAATCGGATGATTAATCCCTAATTTAAGAGGCTACAACATGTTGGGAATTTCAATCATACATTAAATAAAAATTTGCAAAAAGAAACATAAACTTTGTTGGTCTTTCGGTGAGGACACGACACAGCTCGTGGTGGGTTCAGCTTCTCAGTATGTTGCTCGAAGGTCACAGCCAAACGCAGCAAGGCAGTAGGACTTGATGCAACGACTTGGCACCGGTGTTATATGGGGTCAGCAAGTGCGGAGGCACGTCGACTGGCTCGAAGGTGGACGTTGCAGGGGTGTCAAGTTCGGCTGCAGGGGCGACGATGGACACAGGGGACGAGCGAGCAAGCACAGCAATGGCGAACAAGCTGCAGGCGGAGCATAGCGAGGACAGAGTCGTGGGATCTGTAGATTGCAGGCAAGGCAAAGCGGCAAGCAGAGGTGCTGGGTCGTGGCTAGAGCAGGTGTCAATGCTAGCGGAGTGGTCCGACGACAGCACTTTGGGCTGTAAGCATCTCCATTGCACCGGCTGCCACACCAGCACCGCCACCACGCCTGCACCACCGCCACGCCTCCACCTGCAGGATCCACGATCTCAGCGTCCACCATCACGTCTCCACCTCCTGTCCTCGTGTCACTCAACGCTCTGCCGCCCACCATCGCTTCACCCACGATCTGCTCGACTCCACAGCAGTTCAACTCTGTCGCCGTCGCCCCTGTCACATCACCACTGCACCGCCCTCGTCGCGCCACCAAGATGCTTGTAGCCTGAAGTGCCATCGTCGGACCACTCCGCTAGCACCGACGCCTGCAATGATCTTCCCATCACATTAGTGACTTATCGACGCAACTATGAGCAAATAATGTCTCTTAACTCTTTTGGACAAGGACAGTCCAGACATTAGTGACCCTGTGAAGAGGATAAGTCAGCACGTAAAAGACAAACTGGCCTCCTTGCAAATTGTCATAAACGAGACAGCTGATCTCGATAGGTACGAGTTACTTCTTGAAAGGCAGAAAACAGAGATTGAGAGAAAGCTGGATGATGTGCGCCAACAACACGATTCCAAGTATGACCAAAGGTTAAAAAAAGAGGATGACTTAGATAAACATGTCGCTTCCCTCAAGGAGTTGAAGAAAGCACAATATGCCTGCATGATAGAGATGCAGGCAAGAACCATCACATCAAAAATAGTTATATTTGCAAATGGTAGGCTTGATCACAGTATGTTTGCCCTTCAACAGGATGTAAAGACCCTTTTGTCTCCCAAAAAGAACCCTCCTCAATAAAGTTGTTCTTTTTAATTCCTGTAGCTTCATAATGCCGAAACTCTTTTTACTCTAACGCGTCTCCAACATGCTTAGTGCATCAATCATGTCAAAGCTTTATGGCGGGATTAAACTCCCTTTGAATTTTTTATTGATAACTTCTGCACTCCGTTTCCCCGTCTTCACGAACCTCAACTAGTTGGCTTAATTAGTTACTTATGAAGGCCAATTTATACCTGGTGATTCAAGTCATTGCAGAGCATGCCGTAGCTTACTTGCCACTCTAGCTGTATTGTAGTGGAAAAGCCATTTTCAATCCTCCGCCAGCGTTCATGCTGCAACGTACTTAAAGCATTTCAAGGATCTCCAACAGTATGAAGACAAAGGACGGTTGTCCCTATCGTTCATGGATAACAATTCTGAAAACGACCATATCACCTTGGGTCCCTGTTTCAAATCGGTGCCTCCTCCCATCAATCGAGAATCCGTTTGTGCTTACACTCGGTCTGCTCCTAATTATCCATTCAATTCATAATTTTCTTTTGACAAATAGTTCTTTTGCTGGTATAAGAGAATGAAGAAAGAAATGTCGGGCTTTTGGCATGAGACTGGAATTGATGAGGCCTTAATGTTTTGCTGTATGTCCATCGATCCTCTTGAGTACGGCCTTATTGGCAACCTTTGCTGTTTATGGTCACGTTCATCTCATTGTTTTTTTCCCCCAACAGGTCCGGTAACTATTGCTCTTTTGGATGTATGGCCATTGACTGGCCTTTCTCCTTTTACGGAGTTCCATGGTCAGAAATTGCAAACTTGTCCATATTTCCATGACTCACCATGTTTCGATCTTCCTTACGATGAATTTATGAATAAGTTTGCTAGATCCAACATGCTAGTTTCTTCTGAGGAACATGTTGCCTTCCTTCTATGCTGGCTTTGCTGTTACATTTTTCACCTTCCCTCTTTGACTCTGTCCCAGGGGTTCATCGATATTGCTTATGCACTTTCTAATGGCTTGATGTTGGTCTAGGGTGCATGACTCTTGCTGCATTGTATCGAGGCCCTACAGATGCCCAATCTTCACTTTATAGCTCACATCTTGAACTTTTCTTTGGCCCTTTATGGATCTTGCATGGATGGTTGCGAAGTTACTTCCCTAAGTTGTTCTCTGAAGAGGGGATTCTCCCGACTCATCGGGCTGAAGCTCATGAATCATTTATTGAAGACAAGTTTGGGCGGTGGAAGTTCTCCCCTCTACCACCCTCCTGATGGTTTTTCGACCTTCGAATGCTTTCTTAATGTTTCTCCTTTCTTTGCAGAACTTTAAAAGTAGCCGTCGATAGCTTTGAATGTAGCCCTTCCATCGAACAGTTTGACACCTGTCTATTTTGGACAAGCATTCTTACCCCAATTGACCTGATTTTAGACTTCTCCAATAGAGGAAAGTTCTCCTTTGGTTTCGAGGTGTATAACTTGCATTTTTGTGTCGCCAATTTGGGCTCGCGCAGGGTATCCCTGTACCAATTGTTTCTTCCATGAAATTTTTCCTTTTCATCTTCTTCTAGACGAAAAGACCAGGGGAGAGCCAGTATCGCATGCTACAATGAGGTCACTGATAATATTATGAGGAAATTTGAATTTCTTGATTTCCTTGGGGCCCTGCATAGTACTGATGCATTCGAGGAATGGTGGAACGAGTATCGATCAATCCTATTTCCTTCAAGTGTTAGAGTAGTCTTTTCAGGAATAATTCAATTTCCTCCTAGACTAATGCATCCATTCAGGAGATTTCCTCAAATTGCGCAGGTTCCGGTGGGCACGTCGTCATGGCATTCATCTAGTGAAAGTAGTGGCTTTACTTGCTAATCTTTCTTCTATTTATACCATTCTCTTTTTATTCCTCGATGCAGGAAACTCATCAGCATCAAATGAAAAGTGTTGCGATAAGGCAAACGATCGAACAATAATATAAATAGAAGAAGACAATAAGTCGAACATCGGATTTACGTGGTTCAGTCATAAAGACCTACATCCACGGAGAGAGCAACGACGAATTTCACTATAGATCAAGCAATATAAGGAGATTACACACTCGAGTCACTCAAACACTCTCTCGGTGTTTCCCAAGTCACAATTACACTCAATAACGCACGTAGTGTTTAGCTCCGAAATTTCTCAAGAAATAATCTCTTAATCTCATGAAGGAATTAAACGCAAATATTATCACAAGATTTACTTGGCTTGAACACTAAATCTTCTTGGATGTAATTCATGAACAAGAACAACAACAAAAACTCTCCCAAGCACTCGACAACAAGACAACACTTCAAGAACAATTCTTCATAATCAACATTCTGCCACCCATGGCCACAAAGTCTATAAATAAGTGAGACCCTTATTCTTTTGCCAACTTCTCATATAATTCTATTTCCTATCTTGAACCAAAACATAACTTTGTATATTTTAAACAAAATCCAAGTCCTAGTCAAAGTTGGACTTTCCTATTTTAGCAGCCAAATTCTCCAACGCATGTTCGAATTTTAGGAAGTTGATCTTCAGATCTTCTTTGCTCGATTTCGAACGTCTACAACATATCCAATTCGGAATATTCGAAATTTCGCATTAGGCTCAAACTCGAGACATATTTTAACAGAATGACAAGTGCGATCGATGAGCCATCTCTCAACCTTGCTGTTTATCCTGTTAGCATCAATCTTACTAATACCACCCACATTTCTAGGGGTAAAGATGTCATGCCTCAATCCTCCGAGCAAGTACCCATCCCTCTACGGTCGATTAATAGCGACGTCTCAGGACATATCGCCAACCCATTCATTTTAATGCACATGCAAAAGCATATAAATAAATCCCAAGACAATAACACAATGGAATAAGAAAGTAGGGCCACAATTTTCTTCATCTGAAAACACAACCATACATACATACATATATATATATATATACATAAGGTCTATCAAACAGGGAGGTTTTCAACATTTACTGGTCCTCGTCCTCCTCGATTTCACCTTCTTCCACACTCCAACTAGAGCCTTCAGAAGACTGCACCGAGGACTCGGGCACTTGAGGAGCCAGGTCTACCGCATTTATGATTGAGCCTTGAGGAGGATATGTTGTACCCTTTCCAAAAGCGACCTCTAAAATATACAGAGGTATCTTAGCCTCTGGGATGGGACCCTCTCTCTGGCCATTTTGAGCCCAGCGATACCATGACATGATGGGGCACCTTGTGGGTGAGACCCGCATCGACCCAAACTATGGACCTCACCGGCTCATAGGTCCAGCCCTTAGGGCTTCCATGCAACAGAAAGTAAGAGGTCTGCTCTGTAACCTTCTTAGGTCATCCAAACAAAATCAGGAGCTATCATCTAAGAACCTGAAATGTTATCCCACAATGGAGTGAGACGACGTCTCGCAAGTTCTACCCCCTAAGACCTGAATAGGAAGGAAATACGCTTTAAGGCTGCCTAAGCACAACATGAGTCAAAGGTCTTACCTTTGCCTCTGTTCCTTCCTGCAAGACAATATAATCGACATTTTCAACTAATCATTTCAACACATCAAGATAGATCAAATTCTCGATCAATTGATTCGGTCGATTACATGTCATTGAGACCATTCCCCAGTCATCTCAATCAATACTATCTATAAAGTTCAATCATATAGTATACTAAATATGCTCGCCAAAAGCTGCCAGATCAATTAACCTGATATATTCAACCTTTTCACCATTTTTATCATTTCCGATAAAAATAATCGTGTGTGGCTACATAGTCAGCCTTAGCCAAAATACAATATTTTATCACTTGAAAATCCCACTAATTTCAATAGTCCACAAATTCATTTTTGGTGCTGTAAATCAACACCCGGTGATTTCTAATTAATTATTGAATTTAAATAAATTTAGAAATAAATTCCTAAAATACAAATCATACAAAATCTGCACAAATTAGAACTTAATTAAATAAAAGAATCACACCACTGCAATCAGTATAAAATTCTGGTCACCAGCTATCCCGATCTAATTTTCAAAAAATAAATAATTAATTAAATAATCACATAAAATAATAAATAAATGTCAATAAATAGAACTTAGGCCCATAAAGCCTAATTGGAAGTCGAGATGGGCCCGAAAAATTGCTAAACCACTCTAGTTAAATACTAGAGCTTCTCTAGGCTCTAACTACACTACTCTAACAACCTAACATGCAATAACAATTAATTAAATTGTTAATATAATCTAACTATCCAACTAATCCATGCTTAATCTAAACTAATCAATCCTTAAACGTCATTAACTTACTAAGCAAATATTAGTGAGTTAAACTCACTTGATCGACGAACCGCTTAGTTCAAAACGACGGGGATGCTGCAGGGAACGAGAAACTCCAAAGGGGAATCGGCAACCGGGGTCGGGAACACCTCCAAAACTGGCCAAACAGTCACCTCGAGACCCACTTGAACCGATTTTGATCTAGGCGAAAGGAGGGGCTAATCGGTGCTGATTGAGGCAACAACGGGCTAAGACGGTTGAACCGGGTTCAGGTGGGGCTGGATGACTCTTGATGGGGGCAGAGGGAGCTCCGGTGACAGTGGGACGTGCTCTAACAACTTCGGAGGTGGACTGGGCTCGTGGCTAAGGCTAAATGACGGCTTGGAACAATGGGGACGACCGCATGCAAGGTGAGGTGTGCAACGGTAATGACAGCATTCATTGGTGGCTCTAGCGGTCCGACGAGGCTGGCTGGCTTCTATTGGTCTCCTCTGCGTTTGCTGAGCTTCAAACAATACAATGGAGAAGGAGAGAGGGCTGGTCAATGGTTGAGGTAGGAAGGAGAGAGGGAGGGGGCAAAGGGAGACCAATTGGTCTCTTTTTCTCTCAAATTGTCCCATTGACTGGTCCCACCACCAAGGAAGGCTTCCTCAGCAATTCTCAGCCTCCAAGCTTCCTCAACAAGCTAAGAAAATGGTCCAAAAGTCTTGGGCAAGGGGGGTACAAATTTGCAAAGTTTTCTCTCAAATTGGACATTGAATCCTCCTTGAATCAACTCAAATAAGCTCTCATAAATTCCATTTTCGAGTCAACGATTAAATTGGTATTTTTCATCACCAATTGATCCTACTTGCTTCCCAATTTCACAATAAAAAACGGTTCTCTGAATTTTCTAAACGAAAACGATCTTATGACGACTTTTTCCCAAAAAGTTTTGGTTTACAAAAAAAAATCTTTAGAGATTGAGTTAACGTTCCTAAAATGACTTGTAACATGATAGAACTTTCAATTTTTGAAATCGGATTCAAGTTCGCGATTAATTTCGCTCTGGCGTATTTTTAGCGTAACCTAGGCTGCTGGGTAGTTTTTAGAAATTTTTAGTGCAAATAACTCGTGGTTGATTTTCTTCAAGCCACAATGAACCTGCTTGACATATTGGTGACCCTCAATTGTCGTGAAAATATCGAGGATTTAAATACGGACACATGGTACCAAAACGACAGAAAAAGCAATCTAGAGCCGGTCAACGAGAATTTCTCAATTTCGTGGAATCACCCATGTTTAGTTACACATCTCAGTCAAACCGATTTGTTTCTAATCTCTAAGTGATTTTTAACTGCACCATAATGATCTTTGTAAATGAACACGATCAAGTAGTCGAATCCTTAAGTCTATTGCATTAAAATCTCTTAATGACTTTCGCATATAGTCTAGTTATCTTAGGAGTGATCAACTCTATAACTTACTAAATGCGGGTTATGATGTCATATGTGCCTTGATGTTGAGATGGAAATTAAGTCTCTCCTTGCTTACTTGACCAACTTACCTTACCCTATGCAGTGCCATGCCTTAGCGTTTGCCGTTAAAGAATTTTTTCCTTTCGTTCAACTCCATCTTGTGATCTATGGGGCATGGCTAAAGCAAATCAATGCCTTTGAAGAGTTAGAGAAGGACTTGCTTCAGAAGAAAGAAGACTTAGCTCGAGCCCGCCACTCTCTAAGTCTACAAGGTTAACAATAACACTCCTTTGCAAGTCTTGTTTACCCAATCTCGGCTGATTACCCAACTCAAAATGGCTTCTGAATCTATAGATCATGAATTTTCAGATGCACGTGATAAAAGAGATGACTACTTCAAGGTGAATTGCAACTGAGAAATGCAGCTCCATAGTTTTACCTTAGGGATTAAGTAGTGTTTGATGTAATGGAGCGGTAGACTCATGTTGCTATTTCGGTACTTTAGAGCAATTCCATATTTGCATTATCTTTTCTTCCTTATGCTATGAAGGATTGTGTAAGGTCGCCAATGCAAATATGTTGAATGCATATTTCCTTTCTTTTCTTCCAAAATGCTCCAACTGGTGGTCCATATAAATGAGATTTGTTGGAATATAATACGCGGAAACAAGATGATCTTACAATTTACGTCAACGCGAAATTACCAAAGAAATAAACAAAAAAAAATAATAACACCAGAAATTTAAATTGTTCAGTTTGAATAGTGATACCTACGTCCAGCCAGCATCAAATAATCCATTATAATCGAAGAATCAGAATTTACAATCACTCACGCACTTGAGTGTTTCCCACACCTAGAGAAATCTTCAATACTCCACCTTCAGCAATGTACCTACACTCAATGTCATCAAGTGTCCTCAGATGAATAAGGTTTTTCTTAAGCTCTGATACATGCCTCACATCTGTCAATATGCACACCACCCTCATCGTGCATCCGAATATGAATTATCCCTATCCCCATAGCCTTATAGACTGCGTTATTCCCCAAAAGAACTCTACCACCATCTGTAGTCTAGTAAGTAGTAAACCAGTTCTTATGAGACGTCATATGATAATAACACCCCAAATCTAACACACATTCGTCTCCTAACGAAGTATCAATCACACATAAAACAGCTTTTGCATCATTATTGCTCCCTTCAGCAACATTTGCCACACTGCTTGTGGCATTCTGCTTATTAGCTTTATTCCTCCGCTTTGGACAGTCTCTACTGATGTGCCTCTCCTCGTGACACTCAAAACATTTCATGCGTCCCTTAGACTTTCTATGGCATGATTTCGATCTGCCTTTACCTCTGCTGTTACTAGGCCCTTGATGTTGTTCTTTATCTCATATCGTCAGTGCTTGCACTACTCCTTGCACCAGACCATCATCACGTAACTTTCTCTGCCACCCCTTAGAGAATAAAGCAGATTTTACCTCTTTTGAGGTCATTGTAGTACGCCCCTGCAACAATGAATCAGTAAAATGCTCACGACTCTGGTAAAGAGGCTAACAACATCATGCCCTGTTCTTCATCATCAAGTATCTTATCGATATTCTTCAAATTCATCATGAGTTTATTAAATTCATCTAGACGAATTCTGATAGACGTACTTTCAGTATATCTAAAATGAAACATCTTCTTCAACATATACAAGCAATTGTTCAAACATTTCTTCACAGAAAGTGCTTGAAGTTTTGCCCATAATGCTACGACATCCTTCTTCTCAATAACCTCTATTAAGACCCCATTGACAAATTTAACATGATTGTACTCTTTACTCTTTCCATTAGCTCTACCCTCTCAGAGGCTTTCATTATAATATGCAACTCATCTTCACCATCCAGTGTCTTGGCCAAACCTTGAGTTGTCAATAATGCCTGTATCTTGATGCTCCATAACACAAAGTTGTTGCTTTCATTAAACTTCTCAATTTCAGATTTCTTCTCAAACATAATTACAATAATAGAATTTCCAAATAATAATCAGACAAGCAAAAGCTCTAAATCACAATAAAAAAAATCCAACCCCAAGTTTTGATACTAATTGTTGGAATATAATATGCAAAAACGATAGAATCTTGTAATTTACGTCAACGCGAAATCACCAGAGAAATAAACAAGAAATTTACATGATTTAGCCTGAGTATCGGTACCTATATCCACGGGAAGAGCCAGTAGCAAATAATCTACTATAATTGGAGAATCAAAGTTTACAATCACTCACACATTTGAGTATTTCCCAATCCTAGATTTAACCCCAAACCCAAAGTGTTTATAAATAAATAACTCACTTGAACATAAACTTATTGCACAAAATACCACATGTTCAAGTCGTACACCAAAAAAAAAAAAAATCTCCAACTTCCTTTTCTTTCTTTTGTGCAGCTCCTCTTTGGCGTGGACATGTGGTGTGGATGTGCGGCTTTTACCTTTACATAGGGCTTCGGCGGCAACTTACGAAAAGAAAAGAAGACCTACAAATATTTCTATTTTTATACGTGCGCCCAGGTCAAAGTTTGACCTGGGCCCACCTATATTTTTTTTTTTTGGGTCTACGATACACGATGGGACGTTGCTTCCTTCGTAGCTTTTTCATGTGCCCAAAAAGTGGGCCCCACGAAGATCACTTCTTTCGGCAGGCTTATGCAGGCTTCTATTTCTCCCTTTTTTTTCTTTATTCTATTATTTCCTCTTTTGTAAATGTTCAAGGAGTCCACCGAAATTTTTTCTACTTGAGAAATTTTTATCAACAAATTTGGTTTAACAAATCGTCATCTAAATTCAAACTCGAGACATTAATTTAACAAGATTCAAGATATAGTGACAGTCATGACTTTGTTAATTGGTTACATTGGCAACCCCATCACCAAGTTTATCGCATTTAATCTTTACTTGCTGGCGCATATATTTATAAAAAAAATTTACTAGTTTACAATCTCAAGCGTATAAATACATTTATTTTCATGTATCATAGTTTTCCTCTTTGATGAAATAAATGAATTGAAAGAACTTTTTCTACGTTTGACATGCTAATGTATGTGCAACTTCCATTGTGCAAATCTAGTCCAAATTCATTTCCACCATGTCCCATCATCCCCTTCAACTTGGCCGATTTTTTTTTTTTTTAATGTCAACCAATACTCACAAAAACATAAGGTTTTCTTTTTTTTTTGTCAAAAAGAAATTTCCATTCATTACCAAAATGATATATGAAAGGGAAACTCAAAAGTCACAATAACAAAGTCTATAAAACTCCAAAACAAACAAAAAATCATAAATCAAGGCATTTCATGATAGCATGGTTGGTAGAGATAATCACAAACTTGTCATTCAAAAATAGACCTATAGCTTTATCCAAGCAAAATGATCAGCAGCCAATCACCAAATCACACGGCACCATCCGTGATAAGCACAAACTAGGATCTCCTTCTGTAATTAGGGGTTTGCCTTTCGACGGTGTGTGCCTAGATTCGGTATCCCCAGCATCTTCACCATATGAAAACAACATAAATATATTAAAGGATTTCATATTTGACACCTATGAGAGCGACCCTTGTAGCCAATACAAAGTGCCAAAGTTTTGAATGAAAACACGTTGAACGAGCATAGATCTGACACCAAAACTGTTGTGAACATCATTGAAACTAGAGACAGAGTACTTATTCAATAATACTCCAAAATCTAGAATTAGATTGGAGAGAAAAGCTTGCAAACATAAGATCGAGAGAGCAAAACTCCCATATCTAAATTAGATCGGGAGAGGAAGGAAAGAAACAAAAAGAAGTGGAAGGAAAAGGAACTCGGAGGGGGAGAGAGAGAGAGATCTAGGTGAAATCCCTTCCCTCCGAAAGTGGAAGAGATGAAGAAATATTGAGAGAGACAGAGACAGAGGGTGTATTTGGAACCTACATTTCCAATGGGCTTTGGACACATGAAGGCCTTTTGGCCAAATATTGGGTATGTGGGAAAGATTTTAGAAACCTCATTAGGGGAAAGTTGACTTTCTGAAGGCTAAAAGCCTAAGGCACCGGGCTTTCAGCTTTGGCTTTGCCCTTGTTTCTACTATTCATCTTCTTCGTTGAGGTCGACGTTCATATTGCACAAGGCTGTGGAGGGTGAGTGACAGGCTATAGACGGGCCAGTGATGGTCACGGCGACCAACGCAACCATCGTCAGTGGGTCATGCAACCTTCAGTGGGTATCTAGGCCATGCGATCTGGTCGCATGACCCCTCTGTGAGGGTCACCCGACCCAGGCAAGACCCTCGCCCGAAGTCACGCAGCCTCAATGAGGGCTATCAGTGGTTAGGTGTCCCCTAGCGAAAGCACGACCCTCACCAGGGGTCACAATACCCAGGCGAGACCTCAACAAGGTCGCACAGCCTCGGCGAGGGCCGTTGTCCCAAGGGTCACGTGACCTTAGGCAAGGGTCTTGGCTATGGTCAACGACCCTGGCAATGGTCTCGGCTAGGTCATGTGACCCTCGTCAAGGCTCGCCCGACCACTGGCGGCCCTTGCCAAGGCCACGCGACCTCAGGTGGGGGTCTCACCGGCAATTATCCGACCTCACGCAGCCCTCACCGATGGTCTCTAGGGACCACCTGAGGTCCAGCAACCTCAAGCGATGGCCGCCGGCTCCAGCAACTGTTGCCCTTCACCGAACAATTTTTTTTTTTTAATTTTGTAATAACAAAGGTTTTGTAAATATAGCTTATCCAAACATTATTTTGTTCAAGGCTACTTTCGAATGGACTTTTAAATTACAATTTACCAAACGCAATTTGCATTTTGAAAAATCCTTTTAACTTAAAGCCTTTTGCATTTTCCTAAGGATTTTTTCCAAAAGTATAACCACACACACAGAGGGGAGGCGGAGAGGGGGTGGGAGAGGAACAGGGCAATAGTTACAAAAACATAAGTAAAACGTTAGAAATTTGGGGTTTTGTTCCACAGAAGGGCCACTTCCATTACCTAAGATTGAATCTGCCTCTGGTGGGGCGCATGCATCTTCCAGTTCACAAATATTCTCTCTTAAGATTGATTAGAGAAGACCAGACTAGGAATAAGAGGTAAAAAGGCATGGAGTACGGGGAAAAAAAAGGCTCAATCCTTAGCCTAAAATACGAAAAAGAAAAGAAAAAACAGACAAATAAGAGTAAACATTGTAAAAAACTCAAATAAATCTGATCAAATCCGGCAAGGATCCTTCTGCGAGCCACCTGGTTGTTAACTATAAATCGCCATTATAGATCCCTCGAAGCGCGGGCTAGAGGATGCAGCAGGATGATTTGGGCAGGGGGGTTGTGGGGGACACTTGTCCCGGAGACCTTTGTGGAGCGGCTTGGCCGGACATGGGTGTCGTTGTGGGGAGAGTGGCCGCTAGGCTACCCGAGGCCCCGCTGCCTGGGTGCAGATTGCGGGGCCGCTCTCGGCCGTTGAGATCTTCCATGGACATGGAAATACGTTCTTCCGGTTGTACTACCCATGAACTTCCTTCTTCCAGGATTAACGAAGCAGGTTGCTCTCGTTGCTTGACGAATTCGGCGGCCATGTTAAGTCACAAGTACAGTTTTCTTCCTTTGTAAGAGAAAGGGCAACTGATAATTTCATAAATGTGGACCTGCAAGCGCGTTCCAGGTTCCACCAGCATTTATATAGTTCAGACATGTAGTTAACCAGTTTTACTACTAATTTATCTGGGGTGTCGTGGAATTTGCCCACGCCCGTGCTGTCCTGTTGTCTTGTTCTCTCCTTACGCAGTATTTTACGTTCCAACGTCTCTTTGAAGCTACTAGGCCCTATGTTATTACCAAATTAAATGACATGCGAAAATATGGACTCCTTTTTTTAGTGGTCATAGGGAGGGGTGGACAGAGGGTTGCGAAAAGAGAGGCAAACTGGCCTTTCAGCCACCCTTAAGTACCTCCTGTGCTTGATAATCATTTCAGCTCTCTTCCGTTAACAAATAAGGAAAATCATCGAAAAATTCTTAAACGTATTGGATTTGTGTAAATTCAATTTTAAAATTTTCAATTTAACCAATTTAACTGTAAACATTTTGACAGTTTGCTAATTGAGTCATTATAGCTAATTTTTACCAGAAATTACTAACATGAAGGTTGATCATAATGATCGGCATTAACGTAAAAAATTCTTTTAATTTTTTATATTTTTTGAAAATTTCATTATTTTTTCTTTTCTTTTCTTTTTTCATTGTGGCAAGTGAGCCCTCGTTGATGGCCGCAAGAGAGGGTCTCAAATGACTCAATTACACCAAATTAATAATTTTTAAAATTTGATTTCACATTTTATAAGCTTTAGAACATAATTGTACTTTTGTAATAAATTTTAGAATTTGTAATGCACTCATCTCAATCACAGGTTTGATTTCTTTGGACCCTTGCTTCCTTCGACTTTCCCTGACTTCACTGAACATGACGCAAGACATGATAACATCCAAGACCGCGATTCGATATATTTTTCTAGTTTTGTTAATATTTCTTTTGAAATTCTAGATGTTTATTTTGGTATGACTACTTGACTTTATTTATCTTTATATAATTTTGAGTAGTTAAAGGTCCTGAGTATATGCTTTACTTTCATGTAATGTAGTTTTCCTCTATGATGAATTGAATAATTTCCGTGTTTCCCACCTTGACGTATGTGTAATTACAGTTATGCGAATCTAGTCTGATTTAATTTTGTTTATTTCTGTTTCTGCCGCATCACATTACCTTATTTCAACCTGGCCGATTTAGTTAATGTCAACACATGCTCACAGAAACCTAAGTAAACCATTACTTAATTGGGTTTTTGTCCTAAAGAATGCCACTTGCATTATCTAAGGTTGAAAGTGCCTCTGGTTTTCTGCATGCAATCAACTAGTTCGTATTATTCGAAATTATACAAATCCGAATTTACTGAATTGATACATAAATTGAGACAACATACTTCAAGTAGATATTTGCCATTTGGGACAAACAGATCTCCAATTGATGGCACCCATTTATGCTGTGGAGGAGAAGACCAAAAGACTAGAAATAATTGATAGAAAGAGACTTCGAAGTACAAAGAAACCACACGCTTAATCCTTAGCCTTAAAAAAAAAAAGGATTAAAGTTGACAAAAAACACACATCTGATCGAATCCGGCAAGGATTCTCCTGCGAACCAGCTGGTCATTTTCCATGAGTTGCCTCTATTGATGGCTTGGAGCCGTTTGGCCGAAGCAGCAGGACAGCCGGAGCACGGGCAGGAGCAGGACTAGGGCGGGGGTTGGGGGGCAGCTGGGCTGGAGGTGGGGTTTTGGGGTTTTGGCTGGGCGACAATCGACGGGCATAAGAGTCCCACGATTCGATAAACTGCACCACGTCAGAGTTTAGGCCTTGTGCTCTGGAATCGAACATATGGGATGATGATGTAAAAAACGAAGCACGTTGGCTGATGGGTTCCGTTGCCGTACTATGTCACAAGGGCAAGATTCTTTTTTTATAAGAGAAAGAGCGACCAATAATTTAATATGTAGACCTTCATGCACGTCCCAAGTTCCAGCATTTACATGATTCAGAAAAGTAGCTACCTCGTTTTGATTATTGATTAATCCGTGAGCGACGAGGAATTTGCCCACACACGGTGTGTCTTACTTCTCTCATTTTTTATTTTTTTTATGATTTTATTTGCCAATTCTCTTCGTTTCTACTGGGCACTAGACGCGCAAGATACCATCATTTCAATGAAGTTCATGTACATTGCGATCTTTTAGAGAAAAAACCACCAAAAACTTTAAATTATGTCTATATAATACATTTATTTAAAAGTTTTTTTGGACACCCAAAATCATAGATTTGTATTTGTGCGACTCATTTATCCCAAATTATAAAGTAATATAACATATGAGTACAAGCTTGAGGTTTTTGGTGTCGTAAAAACAAATAAAAAGGATAAATGTGTTATACATATACAAATTTGGGATTTTTTATGCCACAAAAAAAAAATTAGGGTATATGTGTCACATTTGACATTATTTAGGATTATTGGTGTCTTTTTTCTATTTTTTTTTCATTTGAAAGTAATGTATAAATGATTCTCCAAAATTGAATTGAGAGTTTGCCCCCAATGCGTGTTGTCTTATTTGCTTTGTTATATCTTACATAGGATTTTATTTTCATGTGCTTTGCAACCACTAGGCACTAATAGCTTAAGATACCATCTTTTCAATGAGGTTAGGGTACATAATGTATTATTAATACTCCGAAATTGAATTTGAATTCCTCCCGCCCCATTGAGAGTTTTCCCCCAATGCGTGTTGTCTTAGGGTGCATTTGTTTGCGTTTCTGTTTAAAAATTGTTCCAGGAAACAGAAAAAAAAAATGTGTTTCTATTTCGGGGAACAATTTTTGAACAAAAAAACACATTTGGTAAACTTGTTCCGGGAATAAAAAATAAACAGAAACACGTTTGGTAAATTTGTATAATTTTTTTTATTTCTTTTATTTTTTAATATTTTTATTTTATTGTTTCTTTTTTTTCCTTTTTTTCTTTTTTCTTTTTCCTATTTTCTTTTTTCTTCTTTTGGCCGGTCGTCGGCCTCGGCTATGGCCAGTGACCGGCCGACGAGGGCCGGCGGCCTCGCCCAGCCATGGCGAGGCTCGACCTCGCTGGGCCACCGCCAGGCGACGCCGACTCGCCCAGCCCGGTGCGAGGTCGGCCTCGCCGGGGGCCGGCGAGCCTCGCCGTGGCTAGGCGAGGCCGCCGGCCCTCGTCGGCCATAGCCGAGGCCGGCGACCGGTGAAAGAAAAAAGAAGAAGAAAAAGAAGTAGAAAATAAAAAAGTGTTTCTAAGTTTTATTTCAGAAATAAGAAACACAAATTTGTTGTTTCTTATTTCTATTTCTTTTTTGTTTATGGGAACAAAAGAACAAAAAAGGAACAGAAACGCACCCAAACGCGTTTCTGTTCCTTTTTTGTTCCCAGGAACAAAAAAACAGAAAAAGTGTTCAAAAATAGAAAAAAGAAATACAAATAAATAGACCCTTATTCGCTTCGTTATATTTTACGAAGGATTTTATTTTCATGTGCTTTGCAACCACTAGGAACTAATAGCTTAAGATACCATCTTTTCAATGAGGTTAGGGTACATAATGTATTATTAAAAAATTATGTATCAAAAAGTATTGTCTAGACTAATACTCGGAAATTGAATTTGAATTCCTCCTGCCCCATTGAGAGTTTGCCCCCAATGCATGTTGTCTTATTTGCTTCGTTATATCTTACATAGGATTTTATTTTCATGTGCTTTGCAACCACTAGGCACTAATAGCTTAAGATACCATCTTTTCAATGAGGTTAGGGTACATAATGCATTATTAAAAAATTTTGTATCCAAAAGTATTGTCTAGATTAATACTCTGAAATTGAATTTGAATTCCTCCCGCCTCATTGAGAGTTCACCCCCAATGCGTGTTGTCTTATTTGCTTTGTTATATTTTACATAGGATTTTATTTTCATGTGCTTTGCAACCACTAGGCACTAATAGCTTAAGGTACCATCTTTTCAATAGGGTTAGGGTACATAATGTATTATTAAAAAAATTTGTATCCAAAAGTATTGTCTAGATTAGTACTCCGAAATTGAATTTGAATTCCTCCCACCCCACTGAGAGTTTGCCCCCAATGCGTGTTGTCTTATTTGCTTCGTTATTTTTTACATAGGTTTTTATTTTCATGTGCTTTGCAACCACTAGGCACTAATAGCTTAAGATACCATCTTTTCGAGGTTAGGGTACATAATATATTATTAAAAAAATTTGTATCCAAAAGTATTGTCTAGATTAATACTCCAAAATTGAATTTCAATTCCTCCCGCTCCATTGAGAGTTTGCCCCCAATGCGTGTTGTCTTATTTGCTTCGTTATCTTTTACATAGGATTTTATTTTCATGTGCTTTGCAACCACTAGGCATTAATAGCTTAAGATACCATCTTTTCAATGAGGTTAGGGTACATGATATATTATTTAAAAATTTTGTATTCAAAAGTATTGTCTAGATTAATACTCTGAAATTGAATTTGAATTCCTCCCACCCCATTGAGAGTTTGCCCCCAATGCGTGTTGTCTTATTTGCTTCATTATATTTTACATAGGATTTTATTTTCACGTGCTTTGTAACCACTAGGCACTAATAGCTTAAGGTACCATCTTTTCAATAAGGTTAGGGTACATAATGTATTATTAAAAAAGTTTGTATCCAAAAGTATTGTCTAGATTAGTACTTCGAAATTGAATTTGAATTCCTCCCGCCCCACTGAGAGTTTGCCCCCAATTTGTGTTGTCTTATTTGCTTCGTTATCTTTTACATAGGATTTTATTTTCATGTGCTTTGCAACCACTAGGCACTAATAGCTTAAGATACCATATTTTCAATGAGGTTAGGGTACATAATCTATTATTAAAAAAATTTGTATCCAAAAGTATTGACTAGATTAATACTCCGAAATTGAATTTGAATTCCTCCCGCGCCCCCCTCCCCCCACTTCCCTCTTAAACCGGCGCGTCCTGTGTCGTATTTGCCTTGTTTGTTCTCACTTAGGAATTTATATTCCAAGGCGCACTAGCACTCGTTTCAATGAGGTTAGTTTACCTTATGTACTATCAATAATTTTTTTATCCAAAATTATTATTTAGATTGATTCTCCCGAAGTGAATTTGAATTTGCCCACAATGTGTGTTGTCTTAGGTATTGTTGGTAACAATCCAAATAATGCATGATTCTGATTTTTTGTTCCTAAGATCAGTTTGGGAATAGAATCGTGTTTGGTAAAACTTTTGTTCCTGGAAACAAATTTCTCTTTTTTTTGTTCCTAGAAGTAGATTTGGAACAAAATTAAGAATAAAAAAACCAAGTTGATTCTTATTCTGGGAACAAATCTAAGAATCAAAATCAATTCTTCTTTTTCCATTTTCTCTTCTTTTTCTCTTTTCTTCTTCTTCATCGACCGCCATCCCACGATTATCGTCCGCCACCGCCTGCCGCCGTTGTTGCCGATCGTTGGCAACCGGTCCACGAGCTTGCCGGAAGCAAGCCCAGCCACCGGCGAGCTCATTGGAGACTCGCCTAGCCACCTGCGAGCTCGCTGGAGGGTTGGGCGAGGCTCACCTGGCCACCGGCGAGGCTTGGCCTCACTAGATTTGGTGAGGCTAGCAAGGCCAAGCCTTGCCGGGGCTAGGCAAGTCTCACGACTAGTGAGGCCGAGCCTCGCCAGTGGCCAAGCATGCCTCGCCCAACCCCAGCAAAGCTCGCTTAGCCCCATCGATGGCCAAACGAGCCTTCCTCGCCTAGCCCCAACGAGGCTCGCCTAGCCTCGCCGGTGGCCAAGCGAGCCTCGCCCAATCCTGGCGAGCCGGCTTGGCCACTGGTGAGGCTCGGCCAATGAGGGCCGGCAGGTGACTGGCCACCGAAAGAAGAAAAACATGAGAGAGAAAGGAAAAAGAATGAAAAAAAAAAGGAAAAAAGAACAATAAAAAAGTATCTAAAAATTAAAAGAAATTAAATTTGGAACATAATCAATGAGCACGGTACTAAACGCAATTCTATTCCAAAATCAGAAATTTTGAATAGTTACCAAACGGTTTAAAATACTTAAAAATTGTTCTCGAGAACAAAATAAAAAAATAATAATTTCTAGTCATAATTTGTTTCCGATAACATAATCGTTACTAAACATGCCCTTATTTGCTTGTTTGTTCTTTTGTAGGATTTTATATTCCAACGTGCTCTCTAGTAACTAGCAATAGCATTCTTTTCAATGAGGTCAGTGTACCAAATGTATTATAAAAGCATTATTATCCAAAAGTATTGTCTAGATTGATACTCCCAAATTGAATTTGAATTTGCCTGCATGTGTGCTGCGGTTTATCTACTTTGTTTTTTAAATGTAGGATTTTACTTTTGAACGCGCTTTGTGGCCACTAGAAAATAGCAGCTTAAGATATCATCTATTCAATGAGATTCATGTACCTATTGTATTATCTGGATATCTTTTATCCAAAAGTATTTGTTCATGTTTATATTGTATCATTGATATCTTTCATGCAAAAGTGTTTTCAAGATTGATTCCGCCGAATTGAATCAATCACATTCTCAACAGTCGTCCAATAACACAATTTTTTTGCATGATTTTTGGCTACATGTTAAATGCAAGCTAACAAATGTAGGAATTTATATTCCAACGTGCTTTGTAGTCACTAGCACTAGCACTCTTTTCGAGGAGGTTAGTTTATGTAATGTATTATCAAGAATTAATTATTAAAGATTATTTCTTAGATTGATTCTCCCGAGGTGAATTTGAATTTTCCTACACTGTGTGTTGTCTTATTTGCCTCACTCTCTAGTAACTAGCAATAGCATTCTTTACAATGAGGTCAGCGTGCCTAATGTATTATAAAAACATTATTATCCGAAAGTATTGTCTAGATTAATACCCACAAATTGAATCTAAATCTGCCCACATGTGTGCTGTGTTTTATCTACCTTATTTTTTAATGTAGAATTTTACTTTTGAACCCGCTTTGTAACCACAAGGCAAGAGCAGCTTAAGATACCATATTTTTAATGAGATTCATGTACCTATTGTATCATTTAGATGTCTTTTATCCAAAAGTATTTGTTCATGTACCTATTGTATCATCTAGATATCTTTTATGCAAAAGTATTTTCTAGATTGATTTGTCTGAATTGAATTGATCATAGTCTCAATAGTAGTTCGATAACACAATTTTTTTGCATGATTTTTGGCTATACGTTAAATGCAAGCAACATATGTAGGAATTTATATTCCAACGTGCTTTGTAGTCACTAGCATTGGCACTCTTTTCACGGAGGTTAATTTACCTAATGTATTATCAATAATTAATTATTAGAAAGTATTGTTTAGATTGATTCTCCCAAAGTGAATTCAAATTTTCCCACCCTGTATGTTGTGTCTTATTTGCCTTGCTCTCTAGGAACTAGCAATAACATTCATTTCGATGAGGTCGGTGTACCTTATGTGTTATAAAAAATTTATTATACAAAAGTATTGTCTAGATTAACACTCCCAAATTGAATTTGAATTTGCCCACACGTGTGCTGTGTTTTATCTACCCTGTTGTTTTAATATAGAATTTTACTTTTGAACGCGCTTTGTAGCCTCTAGGCAATAGCAACTTAAGATACCATCTGTTCAATGAGATTTATGTACCTATTGTATTATTTAGATATCTTTTATCCCAAAGTATTTGTTCATGTTCCTATTGTATCATCTAGATATCTTTTATCCAAAAGTGTTTTCTAGATTGATTCCACCGAATTGAATTAATCATAATCTTGACAGTTGTCCGATAACACAATTTCTCACATGACTTTTGATAAACATTAAATGCAAGCAACATATGTAGGAATTTATTTTACAACGTGCTTTGTAGTCACAAGCTCTAGCACTCTTTATAAGGAGGTTAGTTTACCTAATGTATTATCAAGAATTATTTATCCAAAAACATTGTTTAGATAGATTCTCCCGAAGTGAATTTGAATTTGCCCATACTGTGCGTTGTGTCTTATTTGCCTTGCTCTCTAGTAACTAGCAATACCATTCTTTTCAATGAGATCGGTGTACGTAATGTATTATAAAAAATTTATCATCCAAAAGTATTGTCTAGATTAATATCCCCAAATTGAATTTGAATTCGCCCACACGTGTGCTGTCTTTTATCTACCTTTTTTTTTTTAATGTAGAATTTCACTTTTGAACATGATTTGTAGCCACTAGGCAATAGCACCTTAAGATACCATTTGTTTAATTACATTCATATACCTATTGTATCATCTAGATATCATAACAGTGTTTTCTAGATTGATTCCTCCAAATTGAATCAATCACAGTCTCAACAATCTTTTGATAACACAATTTTTCACATAATTTTTTGCTATATGTTAAATGCAAGCAACATGTGCAGGCAAAGAGGTAATCCATTATGTTATTACCAAATTGATAACACACCCTTTTTTGAAATAAGTATAAGAGTACTGTAACTTTTGTATGGCGCTCATTTATGGGTCATAACTTTTCTTTTGTTCACTTAAGTGCCACAAATTTGAAAAATTGATCATTTAAATGTAATCGGTGATTTGCCTCATCAAAAAATTTGACACGGATGCCGATTGTACTTCGTGACTCCACCTTCACTAACATAGACAATTTTGTATTATCATCATCATCAGGTGATTTGCCTCATTATTATTATTATTATTGTTATTATTTTGCTTACTTAAGTGCCACCAATTTAAAAAATTGATCTTGATCATTTAAATACCATAAATTTGAAAAATCAATCATTTAAGGAAGTTTGACAATTTATCTCATTAGAAAATCTACTATTGGCCTTGCCGGATTTGGCGAGGGCCTTCATGCCTTGCTCGCAAGTGGCAAGGCTGCAATGGTCCTGGGCAAGGGCATGAAAGCCATCACCAGTGACCTCATCAATGCCTTGGCCCTGGGTGAGGCCATCATGACCTCGCTGCGGAGGGCCTTGCCCGGCAATAGCCTGCCCCAGGGCCTTTGCAGCCCCTTCGGCTGAGCCTTTTAGTAGTCATATGTAATGACAGTCAAAAGGGTGGCCAAAGGAAGCCTTCTTCGAGCAACTCCTGTGTTTAGCACAATTAGCTTCAATTACGGTCCATTATGTTTGTCAAGCAAGAATAGGTTGAGTTTTACTTGGCTCATAAGCTTTTCACTACCCCAAATTTGCTAAATGAGCAAATGATCTAATTTTTAAAGAATTTTTTTTATTATATAATGCCTTCGTCTCTATCGATGAGGAGATTTTAGGGGCCAACGGCTCCACAGTAAGTCAAAGTGAATAGTTCAGGTCAAATTTGTCTGTCATGTGAGTACTCAGACTTGATAATCCTTTGAATTTAGTAAATAAAGCTCCATTTGTTTCATAGAAAATAAATAATTTATAAAATATTTTCTTAAAAATGATCATTGTTACGACTTACAATAAATAAATTAAAAATATTTTCATCGTGAACAAAAATATATAGATATAAATTGTTATTAATAATGAAGATATTTTTTCGTTGACTAGTTATTTCAAACAATATAAGTGATAATATTTTTTAAAAAAATTAATTATTCAGTTTTTGTGAAATAAATGGATAATAAAATCTGTTTGTCCCATTTGCTTCGCTCTTCTTTATTTCTCTCCGCTCCCTTATGCGAAAACTGCAGCTACACCATCTACGCTCCTCCCTATAGCTTTACCTCTCCACTTGCTAGTCTCTTCGTTACTCCCCTACTCTTGGCTTGCCGCCCTAGATCTTTCTCCTCGTCTATCTCACACTGTTGTCATTGCCCGGGGGCTGTTCTGTTAAAAAATTACGATATAACGTATTAAAGGAAAAATATGTTACACTATTGGTTGTGATCAGAAAATAATAACTCCGAAAAAACAATAATAAAAAATAGACAGGAGCTAATGTACAGCTAACTAAATTTCCTCAAGACAATTAGTTCCGACCAATGATACTAAGCAATTTCAAGAATTATGCCTCTCAAAATACAACACCTCTAACCCATTTAAATTAGTACTATGCAAATAGGACTTTGCCGACCACTTCTTAAAACCGGCACACTTAGAGAAAAATTAAAGTGAGAAGATGCAAGTGATTGATGGAATGAAGAATAGTTCAAATCAATTTATAGAGTTCAAGAAGTCGTGTACTAAAGAGATTCATTAACTCAAAAAATACATGAATTCAAAAGATACATGAACGAACGAGATATATGAACTCAAGAGGTACATGAGCTAAAGAGATACATGAACTAAAGAGCTCACTTTAGTTGATCTATTAACTCACCATAATTACAACAATCCCTCAGAATAATGGATCAACAAAACATTTTGACTCGAGAAATTCTAAATGCGCCTATGGAAGTATATTGCATTAAGATAGGTAGCTTTCGCTTTGAATTTTCTTTAGTGAAAGCTTATCAAACTTACTTAACCAATTGAGGGACTAAGCCTGGAATCGCTAGTTGTTGATATAAACCTAGATAATAAACCTCACATAGAGTATCCTGAATCAAGATAGGTTCTTGATTGTGGTCATTTCTTTGGCCCTAGACCTCTTGAGATTCATGTGTACTTAAAAAAATTCTAGCCTTTAAAGATTTTCATTCTATTAAAGGTATCCAACCATACCTTACTAGGATGTTAAATTCCTATCTATAGTAATCATTAAACGCATATTGTAACCTTAAAACTTCCTATAGAAAGAATTGTTGCATTATAGGAGTGAGAGACAGTATGAACATTGAAATTTTCAAATTTATATTGTCCTATTTTTTATTATGATCTATTGTCTTGTATCAAAAATATGGAAACATAACCTAGTAATTAGAGATCCCATGGACTAGGTTTAATAGGACAATATAAATTTGAAAATTTCAATGTGCATACCGTCTCTCATCCATGAAGAGTATATCCAAGCCTTTCATTATTTTTTATTATCATCTGATGAAGCGATATTGTCTTGTATCGAAAATATATTCAATCATAAGCAATCAGGGCTAGGAGGAGCTAGCAATCAAATCGGAATGTTTGATTGCTTATTAGAAGATTAATCATGTCATGTTATTATGTTCTGTGATTTTTAGAGTTCTTTGGGTCAGTGTGCTTAATTGCTCGATTGAACCTTCATAACTTAAAAAGTTTAAGATGCGATGAACTTGATAGATAATTTTAACATTACAAGCTTTGAGTTGATAGGTCGCACGTCGAAAATGGATGTTTTTTGCTATGCTGTTTAGGCCACAAAATATGATGCCACAATCTGGAAAATTTGATCTCTGTTCTATAATGCATATTTCTAGTTCGGCCTTGCTCGATTCCTCGATTTTTATGATTTTTTGTACTTAGAATTTCAAGTTGATTCTGTATGAATATTGAAGCTAAGGTCCAGATCTTCACAGTGATATAAACTTCATGAAAAATGGACGCATGTGTGAAGTTCCAATGAGTTTCTAGGAAATGCTTTGTAATTTTGTGGTCAGAACAGACCGACTTAGTTTTGGAAATTCGAGATAGTTCAAGTCCTTTTCTTCGAAAACTCAAAAGTGAATATATGTTCATTGGGGCCTGATTTAAAAAAATCACAATAATAATATGCTTATATCATATAGAATTAGATGCATCAATTCTGCACCATCATTGCCACGTGGCACATCATTACATGACATGTTATCATTGTCACATCATTATACTGTCATATCATCATTTCTACATTACCATATTTTCATGACATGTCATTTAGTGATTGCATATTTAGATTCATATAAATTATATTAGATGTCATGCTATATTAATTCATTTTTTTGCCTATCGTTAAAGTTAGGGCACGTCACATGTCATTAATTTAATAATTCATGCATTCTAAAACTTACATTAAAATTGCATATAATTTAGCTTTTATTAACAAAAAAAAAAAACCCAAAAATGAATTATTTGACATTAGATTAGAAGTCATGTTTATGCTATGCAAATAACATCTTGCATATATTGAGAAGTTAATTATAGCAAAGTTATACTTTGCTTTACGTTGAGATTTGCCCTCCTTTTCTAGCAATTTATTTATTTGGATTAGTATTATGGGAAACTCCAAACTGGTATACCGTAACAAATTTATCCAAAACTAATTTTTTGACTATGGAAAACCTCAAATTAGTACATCGTAATAAATTTATCTCAAACTAATTTTTTTACCACGAAAAACCTCAAACCAGCATACATATGACAAATTTGGCCCAAACTAATTTTGTGGCAACCAAAAACTCCAAACTGATATACCTATTGCAGATTTATCATAAAATAATTTTTTTTAATCACCAAAACTCCGAATTGACACATTTGTGACAAATATAGCTTCTGTTAAATTGGATTAATACCACAAAAAATCACAAAATCGATACACATGTGGCAAATTGAGGGTGAAACTTCAAATTGGCACACCCATCAATTATCACGGATGTATTAGTTTGAAGTTTTTGGTGGTTAAAATATAAGTTTTGAGTATATTTGTCACAAGTGTATGGATTTTGACTTTTGATAATTAAAAGATTAGTTTGAAGCAAATTTGTTATAGGTGTATCGGTTTGGGTTTTTGGTAACGAAAAAATTAGTTTTTGACAAATTTGTCATAAATATATCAATTTTAGGTTTTTGGTAATAAAAAAAATTAGTTTTCAGTAAATTCGTGATAGGTATACCAATTTTGAGTTTTTTGTGATTTTAACTATTTATTTATTTGTGCTTTAATTATTGAGTATTACATGTTTGATTATGCACTTGCATAAGCATGCATCACATGTTAGTGGTTTAGCATTAAAATTAATTTGAAATAAAGAGAAAAGCACAAAAACGGCATTATATTTATCTTGCGTAACCAAGTCCTAGAGATATTTGTGGAAGTAAACTGTTCTCTCATGCTTAACTTGATTTTCTAACCGACCCGTAATGGATTAATGACATTTCTAATTAAATTAAATTGAATGCTTAATTAATTAAATTGAAACCCTAAATTTACAATTAATCCACTCTAAATATTTGGCTTAGTAATGTTGACACCTGAATTTTCATAAACGCGTCAAGCATATTTTTGTTGAAAAAACAAATGTGATAAACGAGTCCAATTGGTCTAAGTAAGAAAGGCCCAGTGACAACGCCCAAGCCACACCAAACCCATGGATTTCAGTCCACATTTTACACGGAGTCTCCAGTTTCGATTGAACCCAACACTATTAGCCTAATCCGAGCTAGAGATTTGGAGCCCATCAAACCACCAGTCCACTAAATGGAATTAAGCCACCAGCTCGTGGAGTTAAAGCAGGCCTAGCCTCAAGTCCTCCTAGGTTATTCCTGACATTTTCAAAGCGGGAGGAGGGGGCTGGCGGTAGAAAGTGGCGGGAGGTCCACAGAAAAACAGAGGCTCCTTTATTCCAAGAAGGGGTCTTGCCGTTCACGGAGAAAGGAGACCACCATCTTCACGGAGCATTCCTTCTCTGGAGAAAAACCATTTTCCTCCCTCGTCCTCACCCGATTCTCACTCGAGATCACCTTTCGCTGCTGCTCATCGACGTTCCGCCACCGCTTCATCTCTCGTCGCTCTCAATTCGGCCGCCACGAAGAGTGCCCCCCTCGGCCCGGCCCTCGACCTCAGAGACTCGAACCGAGCTCTTCGAATCCGAAGCCCGTGCTCACCCCAACGAGCGACGTTTCCCAAATTTCCCAAGCGCTGACCGGACTAGTGATCGTAGCCAAGAATATCTCCTCTGCAAGGTAACACCACCTGCCATGTTTTGCCCTGTTCTTTGGTAAGACTCAAGGCCCAACGGTATTCGCAATGCTTTTGTGAAAGTCACTGAGAAATCCGAGTCTTTAGTCGATGGTCGGTGACCTTGTTGCTGTTCTAAATGCTGATCACTTTATTCAAGCCTTTCAATGCATATCAGCTGTTTGTTGAAATGTCTTCATTAAGTTGACTGAGGCGGCTCCCGGTGATGCCTGGCTGTGCTCACTTTAAAGTTGAAGGGCCTATTCATTAATCAAGCATTTTAATGTTCTGGGGTGTTTGGTGGGAGCCATGGACGAGTTGGGCTTTCGTTCTTGAAGAGGACGTCGTTGAAATTAGGTTGGGCCGAATTTGTTTTGAGCTGTACTTAAATCACTATTGATAATGGGCTCCGGTGGTGACTTGAGCCCAATTTTGTTTGTGGCCCAAACCCGTTAGACCAGATTTTGGCCCATATTCGGCCCAGGCTCAGGGGCCCGGCCCGAATCCCTATTTTCAGAATAAAAATTATTTTAAAAAATGGAAAATTTAAAAAAAAATTAAAAATAAATTTTAATGTCAATTTAATCTTAAACATTTTAATTTAGTGCCAATTCAATTCTAAATCTTTTGACCTAGTACCAATTCAGTCGTTTCCATTAATTTTGACCGGATATTGCTGACTTGAATGTTGGTTGAATAACGTGGCTCGCTAGCCTTTTAACGTGTTTAATGATTTGAAAACATTTGTACACTTTGTAATGTACTGTGGAATATGAGTGGAAAAATCATTATCTTGTTGTTAAGTTACTAAACAACTAAAGAGGCCTTTTATTATACAATCTAAAAGCACTTAGCAATCTATTAATGCGCAACTTGATCAAGGTAAAATTGTTGTTTGAATTACTAATGGTTGATCGGACAAAAATGTGAGCAGTAATATTTTACACAAAGTAAAATATATTTTAGAGCTTAGCTGGCATGGCCGAGCGATAAGAGTCTGTTTTCGTTGACGCAATATGATAATGATGTGAAAAAGTCTCTCTTTAAGGAACTTGTGTGCCCACTGGGGCTAGGCACGATATTCCGACCTTCCAATATAGTAATGTCTATTGACGCAGATTACATCACAATGTTTTGCATCAGCATAGCATTCCACTCGGCAAAATATTCAAGGGATGCGGCTCCTGAAAGCTTGACTCGCCGGAATCAACCCCGAAACCAGAATGAACGGAGGGAGCAACCACTGCACAATCACGGTGACCGGGCGCAGCTGGTCTTCTCGCATGGAGGAGCGGTTTCAGCAGGAACCAGCTCTTCTGACGCCCTTGGCCGGCACCCCCTCTTGCTACATCTTCAGAGTACCCAAGAGCCAGGTGGAGAGCAACGCCAACACTTACAAGCCCCGGATTGTGTCCATTGGCCCTTACCACCACGGCCAAGAGCAGTTGAAGCTGATCGAGCAGCACAAACCTCGAGTGTTCTCCTCACTGCTCAATCGGACCAGAGGCGGCGCAGGCCTGGATGATTACTTCAAGGCGGTCGCCTTGCTGGAGACCCACATACGGGATAGCTACTCAGAGGCCCTCGACTGGGAAACCTCGGATTTGATCGAGATGATGATTCTCGATGCCTGTTTCATCATTGAGTTATTCTGCGTCCACGCCGGGGTGATTCCACGGGATGCCAAGGACCCCTTGTTCTTCACGCCATGGATTGTATCATCCCTCATGATTGACTTCCTCCTGATTGAAAACCAGATCCCGTTCTTCGTTCTTCAAAAGATCTATGCACTATCCAAGTCTTCTTCGGATGCAGACTGCTCCCTCACTGAGATCGCCTTAGGGTTCTTCAACCGCGCGCTCCAATGGCCAGAGGAACATCTCCAGAGGCACTTCGGAGTCCCCAATATCACACACTTGCTCGACTTGTTCCGACTGTGCTTGGTCGGCCATTTGGAGATCGAAAGTCCCCCAGCAGTTGATAAAGAGTTGTTGCAACTGATGCCTTCCACGAATCATCTGCTTCTTGCGGGGATAAAGTTTGAACCAAGGAAGAGCAAGAACCTAATTGACGTCGTGTTTGATGACGGAGTACTCCGGATCCCTCCTTTGACTATCGACCTTTTCACCAGTTCCTTCTTCCTCAACTGCGTGGCTTATGAGCAGTCCTACCTTTGCTGCTCCAAGCACATCAGTAGTTACGTGGTCCTCATGAGATGTCTCATGGGCACCGCAGCGGATGCAGTGGTCCTGTCTCAATGCGGCATAATCACGAACCTTCTAGGGACCGACAAGCATGTGATGAGTTTCTTCAGTGATCTTGCTAAGGATGTCCAGTTCGATATCAAGTCGAGCTACTTGGCCGAGATATTCGGGCAAGTCACCCAGTACCATCGTAACAAGTGCCGCGTGTGGTGGGCAGGAATCAGGCGCGAGTACTTCGGCAGCCCCTGGTCTTTCATTTCAGCTGCTGCTGCTTTCACTCTCCTAGTTCTTACAGTTATCCAGACCACCTTCACCGTTTACCCTTATTATCATCCCAAGAAGTGACCAGGCTCTGCGACGCAGCTTCAGAGAGATGTATGATGTTGATGTACCATCCATTTAGTTTGGAGAAATCAGACCAGTAAAATTTGTGCGTCATATCCGGGTTTTGCTTTGGCTACTGTACTCTTAATTCGTTTTGGATTGCTTAAACTTAATTACATCTTCATCACTGCAAATAGATTAGCAAATTTGATGAAGAGCACAATACCAACTAGAGAATTTAATGTTAGTGCAACTGATCAAAGTTGACAGACAGAGATTTCTTAGACGCGTGATCATTGTCAGCTCAAAAGCAGATATAATCGCTAATGGACCATTGCAACAGCGAGGCGTTAGGGATCGAATTGGGAAAATGGACTTGAGTGAGGTGTTAGGGATTTAACTATTGGACACGACTTGACCCTTAAGTCCTTGAGGCCCCATCAGTTGACACCTAGACTACATTCCCCCCCCCCCCCCCCCCTCCCACACTCACTCTCATTTTTATTTTTTTTCTCCTCTTCTAGACATGTTTTCCTATGTCAAACCAATCACGTAAAAAAATCCCATCGTAAAGGTCATTGCTTCTTTCACTGTGTCCGACTTCACTGTACACCGTGGTGGAAGACGTGATAATATTCACTCTCATCGTTGGATTTATTTTCCTTATCAACTTGATATTTCCAAGAGTTTTAGGTAGTATTTTTTATGTTGTTGGGTTTATTTATTTATTTTTGAAATTTTTGGCCAGTTTAGGATGCGCATAATAACCATTATCTTTCTTTATATCTCTGTTTTTAAAAGTTTTCTATTCCCTAGAATAAGTTCGAAACAGAAATCATAAACTTAAAATTTTAATGATTATATTTCTGGAATAAAAGTGAAAAAATAAGAACTTTTCTATTATTCACTTTCGTTACCGCCCACTGCCCACTCCTGTTGGATGCCAAACACCAGCTGACCACCGATTGTCGTCGGCCACCGTCAGACACTAGTCATTGGCCCCCATTTCCACCGCATTATATCACCCTCCTTTAACTTGGCCAATGTAATTTTTCATCAACAAATGCTCCCAAGAACCTAAGTAAAACATTACTTAATCGGGTTTTTGTTCCAAAGAACAGCACTTCCATCATCTAAGGTTTAATCTGCCTCTGGTACGTCGCATGCAATCAACTAGTTCACATAAATTCACCAGAAATATTGATTAGAGAAATTCGAGATGCAAAAGCAGGTTTACAGAATTGTTGTATAAAGTGGGGCGACATACTTCAAATGGATATTTGGGACAAACAAATCTCTAATTGATGGCACCCATCTTTGTTGTGGAGGAGAAGACCAAACGACTAGAAATAAAAGGTGGAGGGAGGCTTTGAAATAGAAAGAAACCACACGCTTAATCCCTAGCGATCCTCCCCCCTTGGCACTGCCGATGCCTCGGAGCAGTTTGGATGAAGCTGAAGCTGGGGGCAGAAGCAACAGGGCAGCCGGAGCGAGGGGAGGAAGAGGGTGGGGGTTCGTTGGCGGCTGGGCCACGGTCCCGTGGGCGGGGGGAGGGGGTGCGGGGGGAGTCCGGCGTTCTGATAAACTGCACCACGTCGGACGCCAGCCCTCCAAGTTGTGTTCTTGAATCGAACATATGGGATGATGGCGTGGGGAACGAACCGCGTTGCTTAAGGGGTTCGATTGCCGTACTACGTTACAAGGACCATATTCTTTTTTGGTAAGAGAAGGAGCGACTGTTGTTGGGCTTCAAAGATCTAAACCTAACCCATTGTAGCAAGAAATCAGATCGGGTCGCAGACTTGCTTGCAAAGGCTTGTCGTAATGGATCACTCCCTTTCAATTGGTTGTCCAACCCTCCGGAACCCTTATGGGCTTTATTTTGCTCAGATTTGAGTCTTATGTACTCAGATTTTCCGTGCTTTCTAATATATTTCCATTTTGACCAAAAAAAGAAAAAAAAGAAAAAAGGACCTCCATGTGGGTCCCAAGTTTCAGCATTTACATAATTCAGAAAGATAGCTAACTCGTTTTGATTATGGATTAATTCGTGCACCGTGAGGAATTTTCCCATCCTCTCGAGGCCTTACTTGCCTTAGTATGACATGATTTTATGTTCCAGAGCTTTTTATAGCCACTATGCACTAGCCGCCTAAGATACCATCACTTTAAAGAGGTTCGTGTATGTTATGATTTCTTTTTATCCTAAAGTAACTTATAGAATAATACTTGCCTTGTTTGTTTTTACATAGGATTTTATTTTCTAATATGCTTTGTAGCCACTAGAAGCTAACAGCTTTAAGTTTTCAATGGGGTTAGTGTTACTAATGTATTATCAAGATTTATTTTTTTGTCCAAAACTATTGTCTAGATTAACATTTCCGAGTTGAATATTGAGTTACCTATATGTATGCTGTATCTTATTGGCTTTGGTTTTTTTTTTTTTTTTAAGTTGGATTTTACTTTCGAGCATGCTTTGTAGCCACTAAACAATAGCAGCTTAAGATACCATTTTTTTCAATGAGGTCCATGTACCTATGCTATCATCTACATATCTTTTATCCGAAAGTATTCTCTAGATTAATTCCCCCGAATTGAACCGATCCAATCTCAATAATCATTTGAAAACACAATTTTGCACATGATTTTTGGCTATATGTTAAATGATAGCGACATAAGTGGGTGAAGAGGTAATCCATTATGTTATTACCAAATTTATTGATATGCCCTTTTTCTAGTAGTCATCTATAATGGTGGTTGGACGGGTGGCGAAAGGAGAGGCAGTTGCCCTCTAAGCCATCTTCAAGCAACTCCTGCGTTTAGTACAATTAGCTTCAATTACCAACCATCATGTTTTGTCAAGAAAGTATAAGTTGAGTCTTACATGGTTCCCAAGATTTTCACAACCACAAATTTGCAATGTAAGCAAATTATTTAATTTTAGGGGCTAATATTTGTTTGCCATATGAGAACTCGGACTTGATAATTCTTCGAATTTAGTGAAATTAGTAAAGTTTTGTTGTCCCATTTCCTTCTCTCTTCTTTCTTTCTCTCCACTCACTCATGTGAAAACTGCAGCTACACTATCAAGACTCCATTATCATCCACAATCATCACTCGAGCTTGAGAAAATCACCAAAAGAAGTCCTAAATTTATTACAATTGTATCAATTCAATCTTAATTTTTTTTTTGCTAATTTAGTTATAAACCTTTTACATTTGAATCAATTCAGTCAATTTGACCAATTTTAGCTGGTTAATGCTAATGTGGCATTCTAAAAATAATATTTCAATAATTTTTTGTCTAGCCAACTTTAATATATTCTCCTCACTATTATGAATTTAGAGTGGAGACCCACAAAGGCCGTTAGTCTGTAAAAACGTTTATAGCTCCTACGTAAATAAGGAGCCGTGCAGCCATGACAAAATAGGAGTAGGCCCTGTACATGTTATAATTTTTGAAAATTATAAAAGTTATATAAAAAATGATTTATTTTATAAAACCGACTTGTTTATGGAAAATTTTGGCATCTATTCTTCATTGGTATAAAATAGCTCATCCTTGCATTTGTGAATGAAATATCGCATTCCAATTAAGTATGTCATAATTATGCATGTTGATGGTAAAATTACATGATACGCATGAATGAACACACGTATACAAATTAACTGATGGGCTCACGAGTAAAATTTTAAACACTTTGAAATATACTCTGGAATACGAGCATGGTAAAAATTATTATCCTGTTTTAAAGTTATTAATTAAGAGAGGCCCGCTTGTCGAATCTAGAACTTATGTAGCACCAACACAGACACGCGACACGATACGACATGCCGACTCGTCATTTCTTAAAAATAGAGAATTTCGACACGTTCCGACACGTTATATATTAAATATATTTTTATATATAAATACATAAATAAATAATAATAATAGCCTAGAATAAATTTACACAAAAAATATTAAATAATATCATTCATTATTTTAATTTGTTACAATAATACACAAAACTTAGAGGAAAAAAAAACATTGTTTAAAGAAAAATGCTGAATTAAATTTTTAAATTTACTTATTTATCATATATAGCATTTTTTTATCACTTCTTTCATAGTAAAAGATTTAAAAAAAAATAAAACAATTCTAAAAAAACAAAACTGCAAAAACAAAAAAAAATTGACCCCGTGCGTGTATATTTTTAGCAATTTTAT
Source organism: Eucalyptus melliodora (assembly GCA_004368105.4). Classification (NCBI taxonomy): domain Eukaryota; kingdom Viridiplantae; phylum Streptophyta; class Magnoliopsida; order Myrtales; family Myrtaceae; genus Eucalyptus; species Eucalyptus melliodora. The sequence goes on from CM023402.3 coordinate 15,808,512, forward strand.
TATTTTTTTATTACTTCTTTTGTGTATATTTATATTTTGACCTCTCAAATATTAAATTTTTTTAAAATTGACCCCGTGCGTGTCGGAATTACGTGTCAGAATTTTGGACTCGCGTGTCAAAGTGTGTCGGAGAGAGTTGACCACATGTCAGATTTTTCGACACTTGTTGACTGCGTGTCAGAGAGTGTCAGGATGTGTCGGAGCGTGTCGGACACGTGTCGGAATGTCGGACACGACAAGAAGGCTTTTGGAGAGTGTCAATGCTACATAGTCTAGAATTGAAGCTACGCTAATGTGCATTAGATTTGAAAATGATAAAATCGCTATTGCGTTGGAGAGTTACTAATGATTGATCCGATAGAGAAGTCATCAATCATATTTTACATATCGATAATATAATGGAGATTTACTCGTGCAGCCGAACAGTAGACTCAGTAAAAGTGATAGTCAACCTATTCAACCGGAATCAAGGCTACCCTTGGGACCCGATTGTTACTATTAATGACTGCATCCTCTCCCTCTTTTTTTTTTTCCCCTTCTTTCCGACATCAAACCAAACACATGCCGAGAATTATAATTTAACTATCAAATTCTCTTGAGCCCTGACATTGCCTCATTGCACTAGACACCGTAATGAAAGACGTAATAAAATTCAAGGCTGTGATTTGATTATTTCCATTATCATCTTTATAATATTTTGAAATATTTTACATGATTTTTTTTTTATGTCTAATTGATTTTATTTATTTTCATAGAATTCTTTACTAGTTTACAATCCTGAGCATATAAATATAGTTATTTTCACATATCGTAGTTTTCCTCTTTGAAAAATTAAATGAATCGAGAGAATTTTTTCTACGTTTTGCATGCCAATGGATGTGCAACTTCTATTGTGCGAATATAGTCTAATTTCATTTCCACCGTGTCCCATCGCCCCCTTCAACTTGGTCGATTTTTTTTTTTATGTCAATGGATACTCACAATATATATATTTGTCAAATAAATTTCCATTCGTTACCAAATGTTATATAGAAAGGGAATATCAAAAGTCACAATAACAAAATAAGCCCATAAAACTCCAAAACAAACACAAAATTAGAAATCAAGGCATTTTATCACAGCATAGTTGGCAAAGATAATCACATACTCATCCTTTAAGAACAAATCTATAACTGCATCTAAGTAAAAAGGATCGGCAGTCAATTATTGAATCACATAGCACTATTAATGATAAGCACACACTAGGATCTCCTTCTGTAATTATGGATTTACCTTTCGACGACACACATCCCCAATACCATCACCATATGAAGACAATGTAAATCTGTTGAAGAAACTTAGATCTAGCACTTGTGAGAGAAAGTCATGTAGTCAATACGAAGTACCAAAACTTTGAATGAAAACACATTGAATGAGTACAAAATTGACATTAAAACTACTGTAAATACTATTGAAATTGGATGTTGAGTACTTATTCATTAAAATTTCAAAATCTAGAATTATATTAGAGAGAAAAACTTTTGGATATAAGATGGGAGAGCAAAACTTTCAGATCCAAAACTAGAAGGGGAGAGGAAGGAAACTAAAAGGGCTAATAAGATCACCTAGAGGGGGGGGGGTGAATAGGTGATAAATTTTTTTTTTTTTTACAGAACTTCAATAAAATTTGCTAGCAACGTAAACATCATTAAACAGTTATATGAAGCCGTGAATTGAAATAAGGAGTTTAGGGATAAGAGAATAAAAACACAATGTTTATAATGGTTCGGCTTAGATCAAGCCTACATCCACTCTCCTGTGCTGACAGATCTCACTATGAATAAAAAAAAATGTTACAGTCTCACATTCTTGACTTTGCAGTGTAGAGACTCTTCTACACTTCTTCAAAGTCTCACAAGTGTTTGCTCTCTTTTTTGAGTACAAGTAAAGCTCAACGATTAAAATAGCAAAGAACTAGGAGGCTTCAGACTTTGCAATTTTTCTCTCATGCACACACTTTCAAACAACTGAACAGTCATCCTTAAATACTCCTCCATGCTTTTACGACTGTTGGTACTTACCAAAAGAGTTCTTCCAATCTTCCCATTACACAGAATCAATTAAGGATATCTCGCGTTTTTTAAGGAATATGATGATAGCCCATCAATCCTGCTCGCCCATACAATCAAGATCTCGGTTTCCATAAGTAAAACCTTCCAAGTATACTTCGCCATTCAAAAGATTTGCTTATTAGATTTGATCCAATAATTAATCAAGTAGATGCTATCTCCAGCCATAAGGTCTTCCAAAATTATACAAACCGAATCCGTTGAAGATAAACACGCATCTGAATAAGTCTTTAGTGTTCGGTCTAGAAACTGTCAGTGAGGGCGGACTTTGAGTCTTAAGTCTGGCGGTCTTCAGACTTTGACGACAGAGTCTGGAGTTCTACAGACTTTAATACTTGAGTCTTGAAGTCTTCAGACTAGACTGATGGAAACGTTTTGTCAACTTCAAAACAATACAAGAGTTTTCTCCAACAATCTCTCCATTTTTTTATTGTGACAAAACTTTTCTGCAGATTTGAAAACTTATGTCCTACAAAACAATACTTAAGCAATACATGGTAACTTATAAAAATAAGCTGATTAGGACTTGGATAGAATCAATTCTGCAACCACAGAAAACAAGTTAATCCTGCAAGATAACTATACATCCATAATTAGTATCATAGGCTAAGTTATTGCAAGCATCAAAGATTCAAATCACAATAACAATCAAGCAGTCAAGGTCCAAAGTCAAAAATCCACAACCAAATAAAAATAACAAAGTCTAAAAACATCAAAGTCATTAAAATAAAGACAAATTGTGAATAAAGATAAATCTGCACAATTTCTCCCCTTTTTTGTTAGTAGCAAGAAGTGGAGATTAAGCAGAAAAGTTGAGTGAAAAGAGTGATGTGAAAATCATGGCTGTTTTGGCAAGCTAACAAACTGAAATTCCCCCATTGAGCTCACTGTCTTCTCAAGCTTTCCAAGAGTCTCCTTCAGCTGTAAATCATCACCCTTCATATGATCTTGCACTTGAGTCTTCAAGGCGAGTAGCTATTCTTGCAATGAAACTAAAGTAGCCAAGAAAGCCTTTTCGAGATCTTTTATCTCATATTCCAAACCATATTGATGTTTCCTTAAATCCAACAGGATATCCATCATTCTTGAAAAGTCCACTAAATGTGCTAGTATAGCATTGGGTCCAGCTAAATCTGTTCCTAAAGTCTTGAGATTGGAGGGATCTTCAGCAGTTCGTCTACCATGACTAGGAGTGGATGTCTCAATGTCTGGTTTGGGATAAAGAGAGGCAAAGACGTCCTCTGGATCTGCTGTAGAACAACTAACATCACTAGCTATAACAGGTGAAGAAATACCTCGATTTTCAACAACTCCTCTTGTTTATGTGCCTTCAAGTGGAGAATTAACTTTTTCTTCCTGTTCTGTTTTAGCAAGAGAGTGATGTTTTTCGTTTCCTTTCGCTCCAACAGTTCCACTTCTTATTTGTTCTGAATTACTTGATAAGGATATAGCCAAGGTAGGCTCAAATGAATCATCTCGAGTCTCTTCTTCCTCTTCCTCTTCCTCTACCCTTGTTCTCTTGTCTTCTTCACTTCTTCTTCCTTCATCTCTTTTCTCTGTCTCTTGTCTAGTCTCTCATTCTTCTATCTCTTGAAAGCTAATAAAGCTTTGTAAATTGCGAATGGCAAAGGCAGAGATGGTGAGGTCATCCTCATCTTCTTTATCTTCCAAGATAAGTGTTCTCCTTATCTTGATAGGTTCAATCATTGGTTCTTTGCCTTTTCGTTTTGATGCTACAGAGCTTTGCTTTACTTTGACGGGGGATTTCTCATTCATTCTCTCTAACACCTTGTTGAGTTCTTTCAAATGCATCTTGGTAACTATCTTCAATCCAATTACCATAGGAGCAATGCTTCGTAAGCACAAAGGAACAGGTAAATGAATGTCGAAGTGTCTGAAGATTCTTGTGATAAGAGCAGAATATGGAAGTTATCCATTGTCTTTCACCATTGTTCTATACATGTGCATCTAGATGGTGTGAGGCAAAGAGAACTTGTATCCAACATTGATGTCATACATCAACTTTGCTTTAGAATGAGACACATCAGTCTTGGATATTGATTTTGGACGAATGCAGTTGATCACGATTTTATGCAGCAAGATGTTAGAGGCATTCATCCTAGAGTAGGAGATCTTGCCTTCAGCAATCTTATCTTGTACCAAATTCAGTATAACATGAGCAACGGACACACTGATTGGTTGGAAACACGCTCTTTCCACCCCTAATCAAGTTAGTCAGGATGTCGACATTGACCAAAAATTCCTTATCCTTAACAGTAAAAGAGAATCTATTCACATCAAAAAAGAATAGATTCGAATAGAAATAGGTTGTGAGTTTTGGATAAGTAACTATTGTCTTAAAACAAAAATGCTCCAATTGTAGAAGTGTAAACTTCTCCCTCAGATTTACTTTCACAGAATCAAGAAAATCAAAATCAACGCTTCTAGGGTTCATAACCCATCTCTTTATCAATTTTGAATAAACCTTCTTGTGGTCCTTGGATCGGAATAGACTCACTCCATCACTTCCAACACTTGCAGCCACTCCCATCCTAGGTTGGAAATGTGTGAACATTCTTTCGTCATCGTCCTTTCCTTTTGGCTGATTGAAAGTGCTAAAACACAGGTCCTTAGGAAAGTGTGCAAAGGTCTTTTCAGCCTACCCTTTTTCAGCCACGCCCAACTTCTCCATATTGCACAAGAATAGAGTTTCATTCTTGTAGCCTCTCTCTCTCTCTCTCTCTCTCTCTCTCTCTCTCTCTCTCTCTCTCAGAAACTCATCGATCAAAGACATAGCAATACCACTTTCTTTCAACTTAGAATAAAATTTAAAGGCAACTTGGGGTCTCGGCGTTTTTACAAGTTCAATTTCTTCAATTATTTCTTCTTCTGGTTGAGTTGGTGGAGGAGACTGACGCTGTTGAGAAAGTTGTTGTTGACTTGGTCACTGTTGATGAGAAGAGTCTTCTTCCTCAGTCAAATCAAAGTGCGTAGGACCCTCAGGCATGTGCCGTGGTCCCTTGCTTGCAATTCTGGAAGACTTTCTTGAAAACATTATCGCTTTATGGGAGAAATCTCGAACTCGATCGCCGAAAAATGTGAGAACTTTTGAAATAAACTAGAGAGAAAGTGAGAGCAAGTGGGATTTTTGTATTCTAGAGTTTGAGAGTGAAAACGAAGAAGAAGAATCTCGACAGTATATAAAGCAAATGTAGCGGGGTAATCGAATCGTCATAAAGGAAAAAAGTGAAAATTGCCTTTTTGAAAATTAAAAACTACCTTTTTGAAAAGGAAAAACTACCTTAAAAATTTGGAAAAGACAATTTCTAAAAAAAGAACAATCAATTATCAATTAAAAAGTAACCGTATATTTTCAAAAATATCACCTGCAAATTTAAATTACTTGCAAAGAAAAAAAATAAACTTACAATCGTAACTTGGTTGCTTTGAGTCTGAACACCTTCAAACTTTACCTCTGAGTCTAAACACTTTCAGACTTTACTCGATAGAATATATGATGTTCAGTTTGGTGCGGATAGACTCAAATAAGCTTTTCTCTAGTGGCTTTATAAATATGTCTACCAGTTGATTCTTCGAGTCAATAAACTGTATCATAACTTCTCCATTTTGAACACGATCTCTTATGAAATGATGTCGAATCTCTATGTGCTTTGCCCTTGAATGAAGAATTGAATTTTTTTTGTGAGATTGATGGCATTAGTGTTATTGCATTTGATCTCGATACACGATTCTTCAATTCCAAAGTCTTTTTGATGTTGCCTTATCCATAAGATTTCAAAGCAGCAACTTCCAAGAGCTACATATTCTACTTTAGCTGTTGAAAGAACTATGGTACTCTGTTTTCTTGAAAACCAAGATATTAGCTTGTTTCCAAGCAATTAACATGTACCAAAAGTACTCTTTATGTCCACTTTACACCTATTAAATCTGCGTTTGAATATCCAATGAAAGTGAAGTTTCATTCTTTGGGATACCACATACCTAACTTCGGAGTTGTTGCAACATATTTGATGATGCGCTTTGCTGCAGTTAAGAGAGATTCTTTGGGATTTGATTGAAATCTAGCACAAATACAAACACGAAATAAAATATCAGGTCTAGATGCAATAAGGTAAAGAAATGAACCAATTATTCTCCTGTATAACTTCTGGTCTACACTCTTTCCTTCTTCATCTTTGTCCAGCTTTGAAGAACTCAACATAGGTATCTCAGTCATTTTGCAATTTTCCAAACCGAACTTCTTGATGAGATATTTTGCATATTTCTCTTGGTGAATGAAAATTCCCTTCTTCAATTGTTTGACTTGTAATCCGAGAAAGAAGGTTAATTCACCCATCATGCTCATCTTGAATTCATCCTGCATAGATTTAGAAAACTTCTTACATAGATTTTCATTGGGTGATCTAAAAATAATATCATCAACATAGATTTGAATGAGTAGAAAATCTTTACATTCTTTTTTAATGAACAAGGTAGTATCCACTTTACCTTTATCAAAACCATTTTAAATTAGGAATTTACTTAACATGTCATACCAAGCTCGAGGTGTCTACTTTAATCCATAAATAGCCTTTTTCAGTCTAAAGATTGAGTCTAGCTTTCTTGAATCTTCAAAACCAGGTGGTTGTTTCCCATAAACTTCTTCTTGGATAAATCCATTTAGGAATGCACTTTTTACATCCATTTGAAATAACTTGAAATCTTTATAGCAAGTAAAAGCAAGTAATAATCTTATTGCTTTTAACCTAGCTACTGATGCATAGGTCTCATCATAGTTTATCCATTCTTCTTGTGTATATCATTTGGCTACAAGTCTTGCTTTGTTCCTAACTAATTTTCCTTTCTCATCTATCTTGTGCCTAAAAACCCATTTAGTTCCAATAATAGATTTACTTTTAGGTTTAGAAATAAGTTCCCAAATATCATTAATGATGAACTGTCTGAGCTCTTCTTGCATGGCTTCAATCTAGCTTTCATCAGCCAAGGCTTCTTCTACAATTCTGGGTTCAACTTCAAAAACAAGTGCTAAAGCATTAGATTCTTCACGCCTTTTGGATCTAGTACAAATTCTTTCATCAATGTTGCCAATGATAAGTTCCTTGAGATGACTTGACTTATGCTTCCAATTGCTGGTTGGTTTGTGAGTCTGCTGATCCTTTGTTTTAGTTGAATCTTCTGGTTCATCTTGTTGCTGAACTTTAGGAGTCCAAACCACTTCGAGGGAAGTAGACTTTGTAGGATTTGTAGTAGTTTCAGATTCTTCAAGTTGAGCCTAATTAAGTTAATTATGCATTGAGTCTTAAAACTTGACATTCATAGATTCTTCCACAGACTGACTCTTCTTATTGAATACTCTATAGGCTTTGTTTGAGGTTGAGTAGCCAAGGAAAATTCCCTAGGTTACCAAAAAAAAAAAAAAAAAATCCTTTGTCTGATCTTTCTTCAAACTTACCAGTTCGATCATTTGCATTCTTTAAAATAAAACACCTGCAAACACATGGAAATAATAAACAATTGGCTTCTTTCTTTTGAATAACTCATAAGGAGTTTTCTTTAGAATAAGCCTTAAAAATACTCTATTAATGATATAACAAGCTGTAGCAACTACTTCAGCCCAAAAACGAGAAAAAAAATATTACTTTTCAATTAAGAGTGTTCTAGCCATTTCCTACAAAGATCTATTCTTTCCTTTCACAACCTCATTTTGTTTCGGAGTATATGGAAAAGAGAAAATATGCGGAAAACTAGAGTCATCACAGAATTTTGCAAAGTCTTGATTTTCAAACTCACATTCATGGTCTGTCATAATACTTGAAATAACATATCCTTTTTTCATTTTGAATTTTTTTTTGCAAATTTTGAAAAATAAGAAAAAATTTCAGACTTACTTGCCAAGAAATATACCCATGTAAAGCGTGAATAATCATCCACTATTACTAGGCAGAATCTCTTTCCATCAATATTTTGAGTTATGGTTGGTCCAAAGAGATCCAAATGCATAAGCTGCAAAACTCGATTAGTAGAAACTTTGTTTATAGGTTTGAAAGAATTTCTAAACTGTTTTCTAAAAACACATGATATGCATAAATCACACTTTTGATACGTCAGGTTAGGCAATCCACGAACAAGCGTCTTGGAGGACATCTTGGCAATTTCCTTCATGTTGACATAGCCAAGTTTTCTATGCCAAATGTTTGCTTCATCTTGAATGAATATTAGGCACTAAGAGCTTTCTGGTTTTATATCCAGAAGATAGATATTCCCATATTTTCCTCCAGTGAAAGATTGAACTATTACACTTTGACCATTTGAGAGCATTTCGACCAACAGGTTTTACAAAAACTCTTTGAAAATAATTTCTATAAAATGTTTTTGTAGGTTTTTACTTGATTCTTTCCTTTACTTTTGGAAAAATCAATTAAATAAATTGTTTCTAGTGTCATACCCAAACTAGATTTGTTGAAATATGACTTTTGAATTGAAAGAATCTTTTCCAACTTCTCAAATCCTATTAAAAACCTTTTTATAATATCTTTTTTTTTGGTAAAAGGTAAGTAACCTTTTTTATAATATTTGAAATGTCCTCTTTCAAAAAAATATTTTCCTTTGAAAGAGAATCTGTATTTTTTTTTTTTAAACAACAAAACTTTTGTCCAGATTTTCAAACTTCTCTTTCCAAGAAATTTCATATTGCTTCAATTTGGAATTTTCCCTTTTTAGCTTAGGGATCTTTTTAAGAGAGGTTTTGAGACTAAGACAAAGTTCATCGATGTACTTCGAGACTTTAGCAAGAATTTTTAAATTACTGACATTGATTTCATTGTCTAAGTCTGAGTTTGAATATGTTCCAAAGTTTGAGTCTAATTCTGAGTTTGCCATTAAACATATATTGGCATACTCTTCATCACTTTCCTTGCATTCTGTATCACTCCATGTCTTTGCTTTGAGAGCCTTCTTGAATTTCTCAATTCTTGCTTTCTTTTTCTTCAACAGAGGGCAGTTAGGTCTGATGTGTTATTTTTTCTTGCCTTCAAAATAGACCATATCTTTGTTGACCTCTTCACTCATTTGATTTGTTCTAGAATTTTTGAGTGCATTGCTTCTTCTAGTTAAATCTTATTCCCTTTCTATTCAGTTTCCTGAATCTCCTTATCATGAGTGCTAGCTCTTCATCATCTATATCATCTTCAGAATCTACATCATTAGCATCGCTAGATTTTAAAGCAATTGACTTCTTACATTTGAGATCTTCTTCCTCATTGAGTTGCTCCACTTCATATAACTGAAGTGTACCTACAAATTCATCAATTGTAAGAGGCATGATCCTTTGGGTTTCTCTTATTAAAGTTTTCACGTAATTCCAATCTTTGGAGAATCCACGTAGCAGTTTATTGACCTTTATCGGTCCTGAGATTGACTGTCCCTAATATGATAGACCGTCCTTAATATAATAGACCGTTTACAATTTCTATGAAACAACTAAACATGTCAGCAATGGATTCTCCTGATTTCATCTTGAAGGCTTCATACTGTTTGAGTAAGATATTGATTTTTGTTTCTTTAACTCGATCAATTCTTTTATAGGTAACATGCAACTTATCCTAGACTTCTTTAGCTGTTTCACAAGATGAAATTCGATTATACTCAGTAGGAGATAAAGCACAATATAAACAATAGATCGCTTTAGCATCAAGAGCTTGTCTCTTGGTTATTTCTTCTTGTGCCATTTCGCCAACATCTACAACTTATTTTCCTCTTTCTAAGATTGATGCAGCTTTAGGAATAATTCCTTTTTTTTACTATATCCCATTCAAAGGGATCTTTCGATCTTAGGAATGTCTTTATCTTATTTTTCCAAACATTGTATTCATTTCCATCAAAGTAAGGAAGTCTAGTATTGCTTTGGCCTTCAACCAAACCTAGAGTCAAAATACTAGCCATAGATCTTTAGCTCAGAAGTAAAAACACTTCAATAAAACGAGCACGCAAGCTCTGATATCAATTGAAATGGCTAGTAAGATCACCTAGAGGGAGGTGAACAGGTGTAAAGAAATTTTTACAAAACTTCAATAAAATTTGCTAGCAATGTAAACATCATTAAACAGTTATATGAAGCTGTGAATTGAAATAAGGAGTTTAGGAATAAGAGAATGAAAATACAATGTTTATAATGGTTCGGTTTAGATCAAATCTATGTCCACTCTCTCGCACTGATAGCCCACCGGCTGGATCTCACTATGAATTAAAAGAGATATTACAGTCTCACGTCCTTGACTTTGTGGTGTAGAGACTCTACTACACTTCTTCAAAGTCTCACAAGTGTTTGCTCTCTCTTTTGAGTACAAGTAAAGCTTAACAATTAAAATAGCAAAGAACTAGAAGGCTTCAGACTTTGAAATTTTTCTCTCATGCACACACTTTTGAACAACTAAACAGTCATCCTTAAATACTCCTCCATGCCTTTATGACCGTTGGCACTTATCAAAGGAGTTCTTCCAATCTTCCCATTGGATAGAATCAATTAACGATATCTCAAGTTGTTTAAGGAATGTGATGATAACCCATCAATCATGCTCACCCATATAATCAGGATCTCAGTTTCCAAAAGTAAAACCTTCCAAGTATACTTCGCCATTCAATATCGGATTTGATCCAATAATTAATCAAGTAGATGCTATCTCCAGTCATAGGGTCTTCCAAAATTATACGAACTGAATCCGTTGAAGATAAACACGCATCTGAATAAGTCTTCAGTCTTTGGTTTGAAAACTATCAGTGAGGGCAGATTTTGAGTCTTAAGTCTGGCAGTCTTCAAACTTTGACGACAGAGTCTGGAGTTCTTCAGACTTTACTACTTGAGTCTGGAAGTTTTCAGATTAAATTGATGGAAACGTTTTGTCAATTTCAAAACAATAAAAGAGTTTTCTCCAACAGAACCCAACAAAAAGAAATGGAAGGAAAAGGAACTAGGAGGGGAGGGAGATACCTATGTCAAATCCTTCCCCACTTGTAGTGGAAGAGACGGAGAAGAAAAGTTTAGAGAGGTAGAGAGAGAAAGGGAGAAAAGAGGTGGGAGAGGAACTGGGCAATAGTTACTAAAACATAAGTAAAACGTTAGAAATTTTAGGTTTTGTTCCACAGAAAGGCCACTTCCATCACCTAAGATTGAATTTGCCTCTATTGGGGTGCATGCATCCTCCAGTTCACAAATATTCTCTCTCAAAATTGCTGAGAGAGGACTAGACTAGGAATAAAAGGTAGAGAGAGAGAGAGAGGGAGAGACATGGAATACAAAAAAATAAAAATAAAAATAAAACACACTTAATCCTTAGCCTAAAATACGAAAAAGAAAAGAAAAAAAAACAAATAAAGAGTAAATATTGTAAAAAAACTCAAATAAATCTGATCAAATCTGGCAAGGATCCTTCTGCGGGCCACCTAGTCGATAACTACGAGTTGCCATTATAGATCCCTCGGAGCGCGGGCTAGAAGCAGAAGCAGTAGGAGGACTTGCGCGGGGGGGACACTTGTCTTGGAGAACTTTGTGGAGCGGCTTGGCTAGACACGGTTGTCCCTGTGGGGAGATGAGCCACTGGGCCACCGAAGGCTCCGCTGCCTGGGCATACATCGCTAGGCCGCTCTCGGCCGTTGAGATCGTCCATGGCCATAATAGGGGGTTTCGGTTTCTTTTTTTCTAACAGGACTAACGAAGGATGTTGCTTTCGTTCGTCGGCAGATTCGGTGGCAATGTTCATCACAAGTACAGTTTTCTTCCTTTGCAAGAGAAAAAGCAACCGATAATTTCATAAATATGGATCTGCAAGCACGTTCCAAGTTCCACCAGCATTTATATAATTCAGACAAGTAATTGACCATTTTTGAGTATCTATTTATCCGAGGTTTCGTGGAACTTGCTCAGGCCCGTGGTGTCATTGTCTTCTTCTCTTAGTCCTTAACGCAAGGTTTTATGTTCCAACGTCTCTTTGTAGCCACTAGGCCCTATGTTATTACCAAATTAAATTACATGTGACAGGGGTCGCGTAAAGAGAGGCAGCGGGCCTTTCAGCCATCCTCAAGCAACTCCTGTGCTTGATAATCATTTCACTTCTCTTCCGTTAGCAAATAATGAAAATTATCAAAAAAAAAAAAAAACTTAAACCTATTACCTTCAAGTCAATTCAATTCTAAAACTTTCACTTAAGCCAAATTAACTTTAAACCTCTTGACAATTTACCAATTGTGAATTGAGTAATTTCGGTCAATTTTTGTTGGAAATTGCTGATGTTAACATTGATGTAAACAATTTTTCTAATTTTTTTTTTATTTTTGAAAATTTCATTATTTTTTTATTCATTGTGGCAAGTGGTTAGACGAGAAAGAAGAAGAAAATGAAAAATGACTTATTCCAAAAATAATTCCATGAGCAAGAAACAACTTTTTTTTTATTTCTTATTTTTACTTCAAATTTATTCCCTAACTACTTTTTTATTCCAGGAAATAGAAAAATTAGTTGATATTATCAAACGGATTTCTATTTTTTTTAAAGCAAAATGACAAAAATTTGGAAAAATAGAAACTTTACCAAACGAAGCCATTACTAAACAAACTGTGTTTGTTCCTAAAATGAGGTACGTTGTTAAGAGTGCGCATGATAACCATTTTATTTATGATCAAAAATTTGTTTGATAATGTAATTTTATTTTTTCTATTTGAGAAAAAAGTTTAATTTAAAAATAGGTTTGAAATAGAAATGAGAAGTAACAATTTTTTTTGAATAAAAATGAAAAATAAAAACTCTTCTCCTCGCTTGCCCTTGCTATTTATTAGTCAACTGCTTCTCTGTCGCCTCCTCCTATTGCCCGCCAAACATCTAGAAGGGAGAACTACCGTATCGTTATCAAACAAATAGAAATTTTATATTATTATCAAAAGTGCATTTTCACTTAAAAACTCATTTATGGAATATAAATAGAAAAATATTTTTTGGCCAAAATTTGTGTCAAGAAAACAGAATGATTGTCAATCGTATCCTAAATTGCTGAGTCTATGCAAATCCAAGGAAGGTTCGAGAGTGGACTACGATGGGAATCTTCCGTGTGTAAAGAAAATTTTCCTTTAATTTTTTTTTCTAAAAGAGAAACTATAATTACCTCTGTAATTATAGTCCTTTTTGGCCACGAAATTTATATTTGTATCTAAAAGCAAGGGAAAAGAAAGGAATGAACTTAATAGATGACGTTAAGCTAGCATATAGACCTGTGCTGTTCACTAGAAAAGACTCGTAAAATAGATTACTGGAAATAATTATTTCAGAAGTGTACTTAAGGAGATTTTCATAAGGGATCATAGGCCCCTCCGACTTAAAGGGAAAAAGTTAAATTGGATTAAAGTGTACTTGATCATCACAACGTGTGCTCTTCTTGTTGCTGTTGACAGAATTACGTGCGAGCACAGAGAGAAGAATTGACCCAGCCAATACTGCAAAAGAACGCCCAAGCACTAGATCACGTTTCATTTTTACTCCTTCAAGTAATTCACCAACCGAGTCACCCCGTTAATACGAAAGAACAAAAATAAGCCCATCTATATTTGGGTTGCCCCCTTAAGATGAACCAGTAGACAAATTATCAGAGCACCACAAGTTGACCTCAATGCAAAAGAGTACAATTATGGGAGCACAAAGATAAGTATAATTATTAGCGTGTCTGCTCTGCAAAGAACTTCTTTTACTGGCGCGTCTGCCTTGCGAAGTGAGTTCATCTTTTTGACTGGCGCATCTGCTTTGCGTGCGCATCCGCTTTGCAAAGTGAGTTCCAACTGTTCTTGGTCCGATTCTTCCAGGCTCGGCCAGAGCAAATACGAGGTTGTCCCGAATTGTCTTGCCAACGTGGTCCCGCGCGCTGTTCCATTTCTTCTCTGGCTGCTGTCGTTACCCTCACTCTCCTCCCCTCCCTCTTCGCTGGTGAAGCTCTTGGTCATGGGAGAGGGGCTCAACGTGGACGAAATGTACATTCCACGGTACAGGACTAAATAAATCGCCGATCGCCTTCAAAATTCACTTATATTTTAAGCAAATGCAACAAACATCCTTTCCCAAATTGACGTTTGAACGATTTCATCCGCACCCATAAGACCAAAACCTCAATTTCATGGCAAAGCCAGCAACTTTAGGGTGCTGCTAGGCTAACAATCAATAACGGTGAACTTTTCCAGCCATGTATCCCAAATTCAGGGAGAGGGGCAACCGAAAGGTCAAGTTTGGTCTTTTTGTCTTATTTCAGCCGTTTTTTTTTTTTTTTCCGCTTATAAATTTAGTTTAGGTTATGTGCAATCATTTTACAACACTCACTTCAAAACGGAGAAAAAAAGAAAAAAGAAAAGGGAAAAAGAAAAGAGAGACTCGGACACGTTAGCAGCGTCAAAATAGGACATACACCCATTTTTTTTCGACTCTTAAATTTGGGGTTGGGCTATAAATGAGTTGTTAGACATTTTGAAATCCTCATGTGTCGCTGTCGCCGCTTCGTCTCCCGTCACTCTCTCAGTTCGGCCACCACGAAGAGTGCCCCCCTTGGCCCGGCCCTCCACCTCGGAGACTCGAACCGAGCTCTTCAAATCCGAAGCCCATGCTCACCAGCCTCAAGCGACGTTTCCCTAATTTCCCAAGTGCTGACTGGACTAGTGATCGTAGCCAATAATATCTCCTCTGCACGGTAACACCACCTTCCGTGTTTTGCCCTGTTTTTTGGTAAGACTCAAGGCCGAACTGTATTTGTGATGCTTTTGTGAAAGTCACTGAGAAATCCGAGTCATTAGTTGATGATTGGTGACCTCGTTGCTGTTCTAAATGCTGATCACTACGTCCAAACCTTTTAATGCATATAAGGTGCATTTGATTTAATATTTTGAAAGCCTATAAGAAAAACTATGCTTTCAAAAATAATTTGAGAGAAATGCCATTTGATAAAATATATATATTTGAGAAGCCCTTTAATGATTAATATTTTTTTAAATTTTTATTTATTTATAATTTAAAAAATCAAATATATTTAAATTTTTTTTTTAAAAAAAAGGGGAAGACCAAACTCTTTGCTAGTCCAGTGAAGGGCTATGACCGCCGGTGATCAATCATCAAGGTTGCTTGAGATTGGGCAACCTCCAGTGAGGGTCACACGACCCTAGCAAGGGCCACCGGAGATCGCTCAACCTTGGGCTACTGTTGCCCAGGTCTTGCGGCCTCAAGCAGCCCTCGTGACCCTTGTGAGACCCAAACGGGGGCTGCCTAAGGCCATGAGACCTAGGCAACGGTTGCTTGGGCCGCACGTAGCCTGGGTCACGCAAGGTCGTGCGACCTACAACAACCCTCATTAGGGTCGCTCGACCTTGACCAATTGCCGCCACACATCAGGTCTGGCTCGTTGGCAACCATAGCTCTTTGCTTGACCGACAAAGGATATTGTCATTTTTTAATTTTAAAATAAAAACTAATGAGGGACAAAATCGAAAATTTGAAGAATTGGTACAAATAATTTTGAAAGAAAAAAAATGAGTCTTGGCATTTGGCCAAATGTTGAAAACATATTTGTAATGTTCTGAGGTGTTTGGTGGGAGCCATGAACGAGTTGGGCTTTCGTTCTTGAAGAGGATGTCGTTGAAATTAGGTTGGACCGAATTTGCTTTTCAGTTGGACTTAAATCGCTATTGATAATGGGCTCCTGGTGCCTTGAGACGAATCTCGTTTGTGGCCCAAACCCATGAGACCAGATTTTGGCCCATATTCGGACCAGGCTCAGGGGCCCGGCCCAAATCCCTATTTTTGGAATAAAATTATTTAAAAATAGAAAATTCTAAAATTCCCCAAAATTTAAATGTCAATTTAGTTTTAAACATTTTGACTTTGTGCAATTCAATTCTAAACTTTTTGACCTAGCACAAATTCAATCATTCCGGCTAATTTTGGTTGTATATTGCTGAGGTGTGGATGTCGGTCGGACAACATGGCACGGCTAACCTTTTAACGTGTTTAATTAATAGGTCCACTTGAAAAATTTTAAACACTTTGTAATCTACCGTGGAATATGAGTGGAAAAATCATTATCTTGTTGTTAAGTTACTAAACAACCGAGGAGGCCTTTTATTGTCCAATCTAAAAGCACTTAACAATCTATTATCGTGTAACTTGATCAAGGTAAAATCGTTGTTTGAATTACTAATCGGACAAGAATGTGAGTAGTAATATTTTACACATGTAAAACATATTTTGGAGCTTACCTGGCGCAGCCGAGCGGTAAGACTCCTTTTTCGTTGACTCTCTGATAATGACATAAAAAAGTCTTTCTTTAAGGAACTTGCATCAGCATAACATTCCAGTCGGCAAAATGTTCAGGGGATTCGGCTCCTGAAAGTTTGACTCGCCGGAATCAATCCCCAAAACCAGAATGAGCGGAGAGAGCGACCACTACACATTCACGGTGGCCGCAGAGGGTAAGCACAGCTGGTCTTCTCGCATGAAGGACCGGTTTAAGCAGGAGCCAACTCTACTGAGGCCCTTGGCCGGCACCCGCTATTGCACCATCTTCAGAGCACCCAAGAGCCAGGTGGAGAGCAATGCCAACGCTTACAAGCCCCATGTTGTGTCCATTGGCCCGTACCACCACGGGAAAGAGCAGTTGAAGATGATGGAGCAGCACAAAGCTCGAGTGTTCTCCTTACTGCTCGATCGGACCAGTGATGATGGCGCGGACCTGGATGATTACTTCACGGCTGTCGCCTCGCTAGAGACTGACATACGGGATAGCTACTCAGAGGACCTCAATTGTGAAACCGATGATTTGATTGAGATGATGGTTCTCGATGCTTGTTTCATCATCGAGTTATTCCGCGTGGGGACCGTCGAAAACCAGATGATTCCAGGGTATCAAGACGACCCCTTGTTCTTGACGAATTGGATTGTAGCGGCCCTCATGATTGACCTCCTCCTGATTGAAAACCAGATCCCATTCTTCGTTCTTCAAGTGATCCATGAATTATCCAGGTCTCCTTATGATCGCGGTCGCTCCATCAATGAGCTTGCCTTAATGTTCTTCAACCGCGCGCTCCAATGGCCAGAGGAACATCTCCAGAGTTACTTCGAATTCCGCATCACGCACTTGCTCGACTTGTTCCGAGTGTGCTTGGTCGGCCTATCTATTCCCGATGGACCAGAGGTCAAGGTCGATGAAGAGTTGCTGCAACTGATGCCCTCCGTGAATCATCTGCTTCTCGTGGGGATAAAGTTTGAACCAAGGAAGAGCGAGAACCTAATAGGCGTCGTGTTTGATCACGGAGTGCTCCGGATCCCTCCTTTGACTATCGACCTTCTCACCACTTCCTTCTTCCTCAACTGCGTGGCTTATGAGCAGAGCTACCATCACTGCAAGAAGCACATCAGCAGTTACGTGGTCCTCATGAGTGGTCTCATGGGCAACGCAGCGGATGCAGCGTTCCTGTCTCAGTGCGGCATGCTCATGAACCTTCTAGGGCCCGAAAAGGACGTCGCGCGGTTCTTCTGTGATCTCGCCAAGGATGTCCAGTTCGATTTCAAGGACTGCTACCTGGCCGAGTTATTCGTGAAAGTCACCCGGTACCGCCGGAACAAGTGGCGCATGTGGTGGGCGGGAATCAAGCGCGAGTACTTCGGCAGCCCCTGGTCTTTCATTTCGGCTGCCGCTGCTTCCATTCTCATATTTCTTACAGTTATCCAGGCCTTCTTCACCGTTTATACTTATTATGATCCCAAGAAGTGACCCAGCTCTGCGACACAGCTTCAGAGAGATATATGATGTTGATGTACCATCCATGTAGTTTGGAGAAATCAGACCAGTAATATCTGTGCTTCATATCCGGGTTTTGCTTTGGCTGCTGTACTCCTAATTCATTTTAGATTTCTTAAACTTAATTACATCTTCATCACTGCAAATAGATTAGCAAATTTGATGAAGAGCACCGCACTAACTAGAGAATTTAATATTAGTGCAACTGATTCAAGTTGACAGACAAAGATTTCTCAGACGCATGATCATTGTCGGTTCATAAAGAAGAAATAATCTCTAATGGACCATAGAAACAACGAAGTATTAGGGATCGAATTGGGAAAATGGACTCAAACTAGCTGAAAGGTGGGTTTTTTGCAAAGTTGAGAACCATCTTTAAATGAGAATGAATTTTCTTAATTATGTTTACCGTTTTGGAATTTCATTTGAGTAAAAAGTTGTCCCTGGTCCATGTGGATCTCTAAATTCAAGATATAATTCGTATATATATATATTAAATGATCGATTTTATCCATTCAGTAATTCATGTCTTTGCACGAACAAGCCATTCTGTTCGGTGGGGGCTGAACTTTTTGTTAGGGCCGAGTATACCCCTTAGACTCCGAAAAGTGAGGGCCGACCCATTCGACAGGAATCAAATAGAAAAAACCCTTGATTTTATTTGTTCTTTTACGTAATTTGTCTCATTTATTTTTTCGAAACTTTTTACTAGTTTAGGGTCTCATGCGTATAAATACACCAGTAGTTTTTCTCTAAGATAAATAAAAAATTACTGTTCCATATTTGTGGGAATATCATAGCAAATGTAATTGGAGGAGACTTTCTCAAAATAGGTCTCTGATTGACTATGAATTACAAACACGTGCAATGTGCCTTCGTGTCGTGTCCAACACATGTTGGAATGTGTCGGACACGTCGATATGCTCGGACATGTTCAGACACGCGGTTAACGCATGGTTAATTTTTTTCAATACGTTTCGACATGCGTGTCAAATGGAAGCGAGGGCGAGGGAGCAGAGATGAGGCCGCAATGACGATGAGCCCGCGACAGCGAGAAACTGTCAAAGAAAGAGTAGAGACTGAGGCGAGGACGGCTACTGTGATGCTGATCGGCGATGAAGCTGCACTGTAAATGAGGAATGGCCGAAGGTGAGGCGGAGGAGAGGAAGAGAGTCGTGAAGGGGTCGTGCGGCGAGCGGCGAGGAGAAGGAGGCGCTACGCGTTAGCTAGGATTTTGGAAACTCAAAAAGATTAAAAAAGAGGGACTCTGATGGGGTGAAGTGATAGCCTGTCACGTGGGGAGGGGAAAAAGTGAAATAAATGTGGGGTGAGGGAAAGAGTCTGACGTGGCGAAGGGAGAGAAAAAAAATTGAAATAAATTTGAGGGTGGGGGGAAGTCTGACGTGGGGAGGAAAGGGAAAAAAGATTGAAACAAATTTTGGGGATGGGGGGAAATAAACGAGAGAAAGAAGGGAGTGGGGGTTGGCGGTGGACCTCTTGAGGAGATTTTTTTTAATTGAAAAAATAAATAAATAAGATTAAAAAATAATTTTAAAAAATGAAAGTACAAAATTTTAAATGATAAATTTTAATTATTGTAAAAGATCATGAATTTATTTAAATAAGTTGATTCTCATTTTTTGTTAGTCATCGATTTTATCAATAACTTTTGTTAAATTTAAAAAACATATTTCAAAACATGAATACGTATTAATTATGAATATGTCTTTCAAATTTCTAATGAATTGATTTATTAATATTATTAGTGTAAATTCCTTGTAGGCTCTTTTTTAATTGATTATTTATTTATGAATTTGAATTAAATTAATTAAAAATAAAAATATTAATTTAATATAACGTATTCTAATATGTCGAAATTTTCTATTTTTAAGAAATGACGTGTCGACGTGTCATGTCGTGTCATGTCATGTCATGTCATGCCGAGTGTCTGTATTGTGTATCGGTGCTACTTAGCTGATTGGTAGGCAATGAACATACATGTCAATTGCATTAAAAATTACTGTTCATTCTTTGTAGCAAAACTATAGCAAATGGAAGACAGGTCGCTATTCAAGTCACTGTTCATACTGCCTGTCATAAATAATCGTCGGCCATGAGTGTTGTATCACGGGTTTGCTGTCTTTTGCGTGACCGTTTGGCTTTCCCTTCCCCTGATGCCTGTGCGAGGCACAAAGATGCAACGTTTGAGGCAGGCTCTCCTGAAGGAATAAAATCGTGTCTGCTTTCCGCACGTCTTATTAAAAGTTTCCTCATCCTCCTCCATCAAATGATCCGGTTCTAGCATAAAGAGCATGCCACTAGCTTGATATGATGAGATTTTATAAATACACTCTCCACTTATCATTTTATGAGTTCTGTGGATCATAAATCATCTGAAACTTTAAAGTTTATGAAATAGCTTCATGGTACTTAGAGACTAAAGATAGTCCCTTTTGAAAGGCTAAGGTAGCCATGTTTAAAAGATAGCATATCTGTCTCAAGTATATATACTTATGATTTGCTTCATAGCCCCGTCATGGAAAATATTGTAAGAGTTTTTCTAATTGTGGACTACATTAATTGATATTGTAATTTACCGTTTAACGTTTACTGTTTTACGGGGTTTGGTCTAAGTTGAGATAGAAGGTTTCTTAATTAGTCTAATATGGGCTGGCTAGTGTGGGCCGAGTTGAGCCTGGCCCGTAATGAGAGGGACTGGCTGGAAACTCTATAAATAGTGCTCAAGTCTCTCCTCTAACCCTAATTCTCACCTGTATCCTCACCTAAGGGGCGTTTATCTAACGCTACACGTGAGGGGGCCGCCTCATTGAGCTAGTGATACGGAGGGCAATAGAGGAGAAGGACTTGTGCGTGGAACATTGTGTTTCCGCTTCCGCTTCAAGTATAATGGATCCCAAAACAGGTGTGTCAATTCTTTCTACTCAATCATACGTGTGCTTGTTCTAGTTATGGAGATCTTGGGGTTTGCGCAATGTGCGTCTAACATGTGGTATCAGAGCATCCATAACCCCAGAACACGAACACAATTGATCTTGCCCTAATTTGTTCGGATTAGCCCTAATTAGTACGGATCTTGCCCTAGTTTGTGATTTTCGAGACCTTTCGTTCAATAAAAATTAAATTAAATTATATATTCGGATTGGGCTCAACGAGACGAAGAAAACCGTGGGCGGCGCGTCGACGGAGGAGGCCGCACGCGCCACCACGCGCGGCCACGCGCCTCCTGCGCGTTGAACACGCGCTGCGCGTGTGCTCCACGCGCCGCGCACTCAGGCGGCGCGTGAAGGATCCGATTCGCGCGTGGCCGGCGGCGATGAACTCGTACAATTATTTACTACGTTATGGTATATTTATTTTATATGTTTGATGATTTTATGGATGTGAAAATACATACAAAGCCCTAAATACGTGAATTTTTGGTATATTTTCGCATATTTTTCTTGTATTTTCTGTGTTTTTGAAAATACAGGTGCCGGGATACAGGTATGTTATCACATGAACTTTAATTAATAATATACGATAAAGCTTATTTTTATTAATGAATGAAGCAATGTAATTAGCATGATATGTGATTTTAGTGATTACTACCCCTATCACTAAAGTTAAAATCACATATGTATGGTTTATGTGAGATGAAAATTTTATATCCCTGGTATGAGAGAGTTTCAAGGATTTAATTGAGTAGTGACCGCTAAAGTGACACACTTGATTGGATTTGAGAAATTTCGATCTCGTATATTTGATTGGGATGTCTCCTGATCTAATGCATGGTTATACTCCCAAAGGAGGTAATTGTGTATTAGTTCATGGAGGGATACATGATAGTGCGGTGGAGGAGTGACCGATCCTAATGGTTCATATACCTAAAGATGATGAATTCATGAAAATTGGAATATATTCTCATAACCCTTATCGTGTGGGGAGTGTACAATTGCTTGTCAAGTATTCTGCCCAAAGGTGATTATGTGATTTTGCATGTAACTCTCTGGATGTGTACTTGTGTGTCAAGTTACACAATGCTCACATGATGCTAATTATATACATTGCTTGTTTTTTCAGTCACCTTTTCTGTAAATGGTAACTCCGTCACTATTGAGGTTCTTGCTGGTTCGAATTTTAAGAGATGGAGAGAGGATTTTCTGTTTGCTATGGAGATGGCAGATGTTCATATGGCTCTTACTACTGATCGGCCGGCAAATTTGACTGCCGAGAGTACAGAGGCTCAAAAAGCAAATTTTATTGCATGGGAAAAGGGCAATAGAATTTGCTTGCTATCCATGAAGCGTTCCATTCAGGAACACTTGAAAAGTGGTTTGCCTGCAGACTGCAATGCTAGGCAAGTGATGAAAGCTTTGATGGCTAGAAACCGTGTGTCGCCTAATGCTGAGATAGGGACACATATGCAAACACTTTTTACTATGAAGTATGATGGTTCTAGTGGAGTCAGAGATTATGTTCTGAGGATGGTTGATTTGCAAACAAAGCTTCAAGCTCTCAATGTTGAAATTCCTACTGCTTGTATTGTCCATCAAGCTCTAAATACTCTTCCTCCTGATTTTGGGATTATTAAGACCAATTATAGTTCCCAAGATGAAACCTGGTCTGTTAATGACCTAATTGCAAGGTTGGTGGCAGAGGAAGAGAAATTGAAGAAAGATAAAGGACATATTGCTCTTTATGCTTCTAGTTCTACTAGTGATAAGGGTAAGAAGGTGAAAACTTATACCCATAAAGGCAATTCAGAAGTTGCTGGTTCTTCCAACAACAAAGGAAATTCTGAAGGAGCAGGTCCTTCTAACACTCTGGGTCCTAAGAAGGCAATCATCAAGAAGGATGGTGTTCTTTGCTACTTTTGTAGGGAGAGAGGACACGTGAAGAGACGTTGCAGCAAGTTTAAGTCTTGGTTGTCTAAGAGGAATAAGAGTGAGCCTAAAGGTAATGATTCTTTGGCATTTGTTTATGAATCCAATCTATCTGAAGTTCCAACCAATTCCTGGTGGCTAGATAGTGGTGCAACTAATCATGTTGCATTTACCATTCAGGGGTTCATAAACCGAAGGACGCCAACTCAGGATGAATCAAAACTCACTGTTGGAAACAGCGTTGGAGTTGACGTTGAGTTCGTGGGAGATGTTATTTTGATTTTAGATTCTGGTTTTCGGATGGTGTTAAGAAACACTTTTTACATACCTTCTTTTAGGCGGAATTTAGTTTCTGTGTCTTGTTTGGACATATGTGGATACTCTTTTGAAATAAAGAGTAAAACTATTTCCATGTTTTATGATTCAAATAAGATTGGGTGTTGCCATTTATCCGATGGATTATATCAATTTAGTTTATCTCCCAACGACATATACGTTGCTTATTCCGTTGAAAAAGGTTGTTTCCAAAAGGCCTCTACCTAAGGAACAGTCTTATGCATTGTGGCATAAACGTCTTGGTCACATCTCTAAAGAAAGAGTAGAAAAGCTTATAAAGGCTGATATCTTGTCTACTCTTAAAGGTGATCAAGAGACTTGCGTAGACTGCTGCAGAGGTAAGATGACTAAGATAAAGAAGAAATCCGCTGTACGAAGTTCAGACTTGTTGGAGGTTATTCACACTGATATTAGTGGACCTTACACGCCTACCTTGTGCATAAATTTTTATTTCATCACATTTATTGACGACTTTCCTCGATATGGATACTTGTACCTGATTAAAGAAAAGTCCGAGTCTCTTGATAAATTCAAGATTTTTTGGATTGAAGTGGAGAAACAGTTGGGAAAAGTTATTAAGATTGTCAGATCTGATCGTGGTGGTGAGTATTTTGGTAGACACGGTGATGCTGGACAACTTAAAGGGCCGTTTGCTAAATACTTAGAGGATTCTGGGATTATAAGTCAGTTTACTATGCCTGGTAGTCCTGAACAAAATGGTGTAGCTGAAAGGCGGAATCGTACTCTTATGGACATGATGAGAAGTATGATTAGTAGGACACATTTACCTAATTTTCTGTGGGGAGAAGCTTTGAAAACAGCTCTTTATATTTTAAATCGTGTTCCTACCAAAGCGGTTCCATTGACTCCTTTTGAGTTGTGGACTGGACATAAACCTAGCTTGAATCATCTTAGAGTTTGGGGATGTCCAGCAGAAGTGAAGTTATATAATCCAACATTGAGTAAGCTGGATTCCAAAACTACTAGGTGTTACTTCGTGTCTTACCCAGATCATTCAAAGGGATATCGGTTTTATAACCCTAATGGAGGTACAAGAATTGTGGAATCTCAGACTGCAAAATTTCTGGAATTTGATGTAGCTGAAAAGGGTAGCTGCTCACAAGCTATCGAAGATGATAGTATGGTGGGGATTACTGGATCCCTATCTCATCCCGTGCAGACAATTATGGAGCCTCTTGCGCCACAAACTGAGCTTAATGTGGCCCATGATCCTATTGTTGAGATAGTTCCTGAAGAAATTCCACAAGCTCCTCAGATTCAAAATGAGAATGAAGTAGCTCCAGTCAGAAGATCAACTAGGGAAAGACGTTCAGCTATACCGCTAGACTATCTAGTCTACCTGGGAGAGCATGATTATGACATAGGCTGTGTTGTTGATCCCGTGACTTATACTGAAGCCATCTCATGTCCTCAATCAGATTTGTGGTTAGATGCGATGAAAGATGAGATGCAATCTATGAAACACAATGGTGTTTGGGAGCTTGTTGAATTGCCTGAAGGTTGTAAACCTATTGGCTGCAAATGGGTATTCAAGACTAAAAGGGATTCCAAAGGAAAGATTGAAAAGTTTAAGGCCAGACTGGTAGCTAAGGGTTTCACTCAAAGAGAAGGAATAGATTATGAAGCAACATTTTCTCCAGTTTCTTCTAAAGATTCCTTTAGAGTGATCTTAGCATTGGTAGCTTATTACGATATGGAGTTACACCAGATGGATGTTAAGACTGCTTTTCTAAATGGAGACCTTGATGATGAGGTTTATATGGTGCAGCCTGAAGGTTTTGTAGCGGATGACTCAGGTCAGCTTGTTTGTAGATTGAAAAAGTCTATTTATGGCCTTAAGCAAGCTTCTAGACAGTGGTATTTCAAGTTTCATAGTGTTGTTACTTCATTTGGATTTATTGAGAACAAAGTAGATCAGTGCATATACACCAAGGTCAGTGGGAGAAAATATATTTTTCTCATACTTTATGTAGATGATATCTTGCTTGCTAGTAGTGACATTGGTTTATTGCATGAGACAAAGAGGATGTTATCGAAAAATTTTGATATGAAAGACCTTGGTGAGGCGTCTTTTGTTCTTGGCATTGAGATCCATAGGGATTGCTCACGCCGTTCATTGGGTTTATCTCAGAGGGCGTATATTGATCGTGTTTTAGAAAGATTCAATTTGCAGGATTGCAAACCAGGAATTGCTCCTGTTGTTAAGGGTGATAAATTGAGTCTTTCACAATGCCCTAATTCAGATTTTGAGAAAGCTCAAATGAAGGATGTACCTTATGCTAGTGTGCTTGGAAGCATCATGTATGCTCAAGTTTGCACTAGGCTAGATATTGCTTTTGCAACAGGGCTTCTAGGCAGATATCAGTCAAATCCAGGGCACGATCACTGGGTTGCTGCCAAGAAGGTTTTAAGGTACTTAAAGAGAACAAAAGATTATATGCTGATGTATAGACATGTTCCAGACCTGCAACTAGTCGGGTATTCAGATGCAGATTTTGCTGGTTGTCAAGATGATAAGAAATCAACGACTGGATACATATTTATGTTGGCAGGAGGTGCAGTGTCATGGAAGAGCGAGAAACAAAAATCCATATCTTCTTCAACCATGCAAGCGGAGTTTGTAGCATGTTTTTCAGCTGCTACTCAAGCTATTTGGCTCCGGAACCTCATTAGAGAGTTATCAGTTTATGATTTTGTGGATAGACCCATACAGTTATATTGTGACAATAACTCTGCAGTGTTGTTTATTAATAACAACAGAAGTTTAAAGGGGTCTAAACACATGGAGGTCAAGTTTTTGACTATAAAAGAATCAGTACAGAATGGTGACGTTGTAGTAGATTATATTCATACAGATGATATGGTTGCAGACCCACTAACTAAAGGCCTACGCCCGTGTGTTTTTGATCGACATGTCATTAGTATGGGCCTAGGAGCGTCTTGGGATGCTGTTATTTAGTGGGAGTTGTGTTTTATTCTTCTTTGAATAAAGTTTACATCTATTTTGTTAAAATTTAGTAACAGTTTGATACATATATGTCAATTTTTGCATTCAATAAAATATTTTGAATGGATTGTTATTATATTGATATATATTGTTAAAAGTCTCAGGGTATTGTTTAAACCTTGAGTGAAGGCTAGGGGCATCCGGTTATTAGCCTTGTGCATATGTCTTGTGATACATAAAGAAAGGTTAACCATAAAGACAAGACATATGTGGGTTCATTGGAACCATAAAGCATTCTTTTGTGGCATAAATTTTTGTGTCGCCTAAGGTAAGAGAATGGTGACTAACAAATGGGATTTCTCTACGAGAGATGTTATCCATTTGCAACACTACCATATTGAATCCATATCAATAAAGTCGAGAGCACTTGTGACCATGGAAGGCTCTGTGTATATACATGCAGTTACCTCCATGATTCGGTGTTTGAGAATTTATGGGATAGGATTGACTATTAAGAATTATCTCTGGACCAATGTGCGCACATAAGGTACGATTTCAATTAATATAGTCCAAGTGGGAGAATGTAAGAGTTTTTCTAATTGTGGACTACATTAATTGATATTGTAATTTACCGTTTAACGTTTACCGTTTTACGGTGAGATAGAAGGTTTCTTAATTAGTCTAATATGGGCTGGCTAGTGTGGGCCGAGTTGAGCCTGGCCCGTAATGAGAGGGACTGGTTGGAAACTCTATAAATAGTGCTCAAGTCTCTCCTCTAACCCTAATTCTCACCTGTATCCTCACCTAAGGGGCGTTTACCTAACGCTACACGTGAGGGGGCCGCCTCATTGAGCCAGTGATACGGAGGGCAATAGAGGAGAAGGACTTGCGCGTGGAACATTGTGTTTCCGCTTCCGCTTCAAGAACAATGGATCCCAAAACAGGTGCGTCAATTCTTTCTACTCAATCATGCGTGTGCTTGTTCTAAGTTATGGAGATCTTGGGGTTTGCGCAATGTGCGTTTAACAAATATATATTTCAATTTTTTTTTGAAGAAAGAAAGGTCATTTAGTTGCATTAAGTCGTTTCCGGCAGTTTGATATGATTTCTCTCTCTCTTCTCTCCTCCGGCGAAAATCCTTTATCGCGTACTCCCTCCTTAATGCTTTATTGAGTTCGCTTTGTTCCAAGGATCTTGGTTCAAATGACGCTCAAGGCTTCAGAAAATAAATTCATTGAATGATCTGTCTTCTGAACTGCTTGCGTGAAACTTTCACCACCCGTTGGATGATTTGCCCTAGAGACATTACTATTGATTTGATAGTGAGTGTAATATGTGCATTGCTGCTTGATATGTTGATTCTGGTGACATAACTGCTGATCCATCTTTGCTGGCCGAGAGTCCTCATTCCTTTAGTGTCGCGGTTTGCTTTGCTTTCACTGAATTAGATACTGCTGTGGATATGTTGCTGAATTGTCATCTGAACTGAGAATCTCTGGAGTTATTTTTGAGCCTGACATGTTAAAGATCAAGCTACATGTATCATAATCGTTTAAGTGGTGATGTAAAGCAACCCTCTATAATCGCAAGTTGTTCATATGTTGGAGTTGTAGCTTTTATTGCCCATGATGATTGCTTCTCCGTTGGTGTTCGGCTAAGACCTCACGTTGATGATTCTTGTATGGCCTTTCCATGATCCATGCTATATTGTAGTCGCTTATGTCAATTGATAGTTGATTACATTGATTTTTCGTGTCATTATTGATGTTAGGAAGGAACACCTCGTTCGTGAATGTTTTTGCTTGTTCTTAAGTTCATGCTTGGAATGGGCTTCTTTCAAAATTTTTAGTGGAATTGGGGATTTCTAGTGTTGTTCAGTGTCTTGGTCATGGCAAATCTTCAGCATGGAGCTGGGCTGTTGTTTCTTCATGTGGAGTAAAATCTAATTTAGAGTCAGCATGTCCAAGTAATCATGTACTCTTGCATTGGCTGGCGTTAAGGTGGATGTATGTTGTTTTTGTGTAAAACAATCGTGTTACAACAACTTGGATTTACAGGAATTGCATGGGGACTTGCTGGTTGTGATTGTAGAGCCTTAATTTAACATCAACCTTGTATTAATTTGCAGTTGCATGGATCACATTAGCACGTACTTCTTGTATAACGAGTTAAGGTGAAGAATCCACGTTAATTTTCAAGGGACTCATGCTTAAATTTGCTGCAGTTAAACATTCAGATGCTATACAATCATTAATGATCTTCATTTAACTTCGATTGGTTGTTACCTTGATCGCGTGAGCCCACATGGCATTGATTTCAAGGGGAAAAGTAAATAAATAAAAAGTTCTAAACATTTTGCATTTGTACCAATTCAGTTTTAAACATTTTAATTGGACTAATTTAGTCTTAAATATTTTTACATTAATACCAATTGAATCCATCTAGCTAATATAGGCTGAAAATTGCTAATCTGGACTCCAGCCATTCTATATAATATAGTTAGTGTTGATGCGAAGATTTTTATAAATTTTTAATAATTTTTTCAATTTATTAATAATATTTTTTTTTCCACATTTCTCTTTCTTCTTTTTCCTCTACTAGCCTTCGTGATGGCCAGCGGAGGTCGTTAGCGAGGATGATGGCCAAGATGCCCTTACCAGCCACTAGCAAAGCCAACCCTTGCTAGCCTTTGGCTCGCTAGATCCAACGAGGGGACCCTCGCCCATCCCTCGCTGGAGGCTAGCAAGGGTCAAGACACCCTTGTTGGCCTTTGGCAAGGCCTATCACCATTTGCAAAGGTTGGCAAGGCCCCTCTCCCAGTCTTACTGGAGGCTAAGGGCGTGGAGGCTAAGGGCGTGCATGATAAAAATTTTATTTCTGTTCCTTAAAACAAGTTTGGAACAAAAATCTATTTGGTAATGTAATTTTTTTTTTTTTATGGATTAGATTTATATTCCAAAAATAGATTTGGGGCAGAAATGAGAAGCGAGAAATGAAAGATATTCTCATTGTTCACTCTTGTTATCGCCTGCCGCCCACCTGTTGCCCATGGGATGCCAAATGCCCGTGGCTAACCGTCGGATGCCTGCCGCTCACTGCTAGTCGCCAATCACCGGATGCCAGCCGCTAGTCATGGACACTAGCCACCTTCCACCCATCTCCAGACGCGGGCCGCCGCTCCCCTAAAAATAGAAATTTTATTCTATTATCAAACAAATTTCTGTTCTAGAAATATAAATTTTGAATAATTATTAAATGCGTTTCTTTGCTCATAAACTTATCTAGGGAATAGAAATTGATAAATCAATTTTTGGCCTGTTCCAAAAATTTTGTCATGCGCGCTCTAAATTGATACCGATGCAATAGTCTAGGACTTTTTGAATACTTTTCCCTGATTTCAAGTCTTTTATATACTGAATAATCATGAATTTTGGTCTTGAATGCTCTCTTTTTGTTTTATTTCCCCTTTTTTTGTGGATGTTCCTGAACGCATTCTTAATGTTGATCTTTGCGCGCGAATTAGGGTGATTTTCGTCTAATTGGGTGGTTTAATTGATCGTCCATTATGATGTGTCGATTTACGATTGATTTTCTAGCAAATTCATCTTGTCTATAGTTCTTCGAGATGGGCAATGGATGGATTGCATTCCTGAGGATTGTTACTGGACATCGTCAATTGGATGCAATCTAGAATGATCTTATTGATATGTGATGGTTAATTTGGTGGCCCATGACGAAATGCTATATGTACCCTATGCCTTAGGTGAATTTGCACATTAATGTGTCGGTCTTTTTGTTGAAATAGTGATTATACGTGCTGGATGTTGCCATGGGCTACAAATTGAGTTTGCTTTTGAGGGGTCTCGGGCTGGTTTAAAGAGGAATTTGTTAGTTCTTTGGCTAGCTTAGACATATGATTTATTCCATGTCACTTTAGTATAGCTTAGTGTAGTTTTCCTTGAACAGTGGATTCGGGTTTGTATGTGGTAGATAGGTCTGTCTAGAATTAGACTTAGACTCAATTCCGAAATTTAGCTAACAGGGCTCATGTCCCGGGACTCTATGAGGTCATGTATATTCTTTGTCCAAATCATATTAGTTTGCTTTGCCACACTTCAGTAGATTGTTTGTAAAACAAACAAGATTTGTCTTGCCCCACGTAAAAAATAAAATAAAATTGTGTGAGGCAATATCTAAGTGTGGAAATATACTAGCCTTGTAATTGCAAACCATAGGCTAAGTGGGCTAGATCCTACAATTCTAGGGTGTGAGTATGCCTAAACTTGTGCAATTTTGGTGCAATTAGCACTTTGCCTGCTTGCGCACTCGTGGACCACAATTGGTACTAATCAACGGTTATTTTTTAAAACAAAAGGGTTTCGCTATTATATATTCAACATTTCTAGTTCAATATTTTTTTCACTTTCAACTTTTGTTTCTTTCTTAAGATAGAGTGGTTATTCTTTAATTGTTTTCTTTTAAGAGTTTTTGAGAAAATACCAGAATTGCCATGTGATATTCTCAATTTGAAACTTTTTGTATATTGGAAGAATTTTACCAGCAACCAGTAACAACTTTGTAGGGTAAACAATTTCTTAAAAACGGTATACTTGCACCTCAAAATCCGATTCCATGCATCCCAACTATTTTTCTAAGACTTCACACTTTACTCCCTCTTTATTACTATTCTTGATTTGTTTGTTGTGATTGCTTTTATATCATTTTTGTGTTGCGATTCATTCTTTTAGTTGAAAGGTTAGGTTACATTCTAAGATCATAATTAATATAAACATTGCATGGACACCTAATGACCAATAACTTTAAGATTTATAATTGGATAAAAAGATTGTATGCGATACTTAGTTGATAGGCAATCAAGTTTAGGTACCGAAAGGATATTAGTTAAATAACTAGCTTAATCAAGTCTTCTTAGAACTCTGGTTACGAAATATATGAGATATACTCTTGTATCTTACTTAGCTCCTAGTCAACCTTAATAAGCTAGTGGTGACTCTGTTCTCAGATAGAATCCCTCATCTTTAGATTTTTTGGATTTTCAATGAATTTTTCAATGTCATGAGAGGTAGAGGTTTAGAAGAACTAGTGTCAATTGAAGATCGTTGGTCCCCAACTCTATATTACCTCTAAACCTATCTTCCTTTGGATGTAAGGATTGCTTCATAAGAGTCGCGAAAATCTTTAATATTTTTTTAGCATTTTTCATATATATATATATATATATATATATATATATATATATATATATATATATATAAATTTTAGTTGAATTTATCAATCTTTCTAATTTTTTTTGGTACTAGTTTAGCACGTGTCTAAAAGTATGCTTTCTTTTCATGTGATGTAGTTTTCTCTTGGATGAATTCGATAAATTGTGAGAATTTTTGTGTGTGTTTTGCTTGTTGATGTAACTTTGGTTTTGCGAATCCACTGCAATTAATATTCTTTTATCCCCGTTTCCACCACTTCACATCAGTCCTTTAACTTCGGCAATTTAATTTTGTCAATATATGCTCTCAAAGACCTTAGTAAACCGTTACTTTAACGGGATTGTTGTTCCACAGAACGGCCACTTTCCGTTATCTAACGTTGAATATGTCTCTGGTAAGGTGCATCCAATCTACTAGTTCATGATAAATATTCTCTCGAAAGATCGATTAAAGAAATTTGAGATGCAAAAACGAATTTATAGAATTGATATATAAAGTAAGACAACATATTCTAAGTGGATATTTGTGCAACAAATCTGTAATCGAGGGTTCCCATCATCCTGTGGAGGAGAAGACCAAGCAACTAGGAATAAAACCTAGAGACGGGAAAAAAAAAAAAAACCTATAGATAGTCTTGGAATACAAAAGAATAACCACGAGCTTAATCCTTAAACCTAAAATACCAAAAACAAAAAATGTATAAATACTGAAAAAAGAACTACACGTCCGAAGGATCCTTCTGCCAACCAGCTGGTCGTTCAACTCTGAGTCGCCTTTATAGACGCCTGGGAGAAGTAGCAATCGGAGGGCCGGGGCACCTGCGGGACTGGGTCGTAGGCCGGGTGGTGGTTTTTAGTTTTTTCAGGGGCGGCCGGATCACTTGACACACGTTTTTTTTTTTTTTTTTTTTTGGGAGGCCACCCGACCTTGGGGCACCGCCAGAAGGCCCAGGGGTTTTTGGGTGGCGGCTGAGTTGCTTGACCTGGGGGCATGCCTGGTTCCGGGGGCGTTTCGGCTTGAATGGTGGTGGGCTTGTGGGTGGAGGCCGGTTTATTGGGGGGGGGGGGGGGGGGGGGGGGGGGGTCCCTAGGCCGCTCTCGGTCGTCTTGAGCATCTGTCACGCCTGAAATATACGTTGCCTTGGAGGCTCGGCTTCTAAATCGTGCTCTCGAATCTGACATAGCGGACGATGGTCCGGGCCACGGAGCACGGTGGCTAACAGATTCGATCGCCGTGCTATATTACAAGTCCTTATGTCTTTGCAAGAGAAAGTGCAACCGCTTGTCTTACACATTATCCTCCAAGCGCGTCTCATCTGACTTTTGACATATAGCCCAGCAACTGGGAAAGAGCTGGGAATTAGCCCACTCGCGGTCTCTCATCTTTTCTAGGTTTTCACTCAAGCACTAGGATTTTTGGGGGCGAACGGGTCGTCCACGGCAAGTCATAGCGGGAATGTTCAAGCAAGATCCGTTCGTCATCTGAGTACTACTCCCGCTTGATAATCCTTTGAGTTAGCTCATCTTCGTGATGGATGTTTGAATATTTGACCAAGAAAAATTCGGACGGTTAGTCGTCGGGTACAGTTCGCTGCACGTTGTATGTCGTTCCATGACACCAAAGTAATTTAAACAGAACCCAGTGGCACCCATTCAAACCCCCTAATTTTATGAAATACTAACACAAATGATCCTTGAACTTTAGGTTCATATGTAATGTAATTCCTAAAACTTTTTTATTTATTTAATGTGATCCCTTAAATTTTAACCCAATGTGTAATGTGATACCCGAGCTTTTAATTTGTTTAATATGACCCCCGAACATTTGATACGTGTTCAATGTTTAATGTTGTGATTCCATTCAAATTCAGGAATAACATTGAACATTTTCATATACTCCATAGATTGTTAAATTATTGCATGCTTGACTTCTTAATGCCTACTATACTTCATCATCATGAATTCCAATGATCTTTGGATGTGAGTTTGATCCAAGATTTTTGCCTTTCAATTTACATGTTTGACTATTATGGCTGTAAACCTTACAATTACCAAATCTCTTCTCCTTTTCAATCTTAAATTCAGAAGAATAGCATCGTGTAGGAGTTGCTTCTACTTTAGTTTTGGAACCAAAAAAACGACCTTTCTGAAATGCATCTAAGGGCTTCTTGTCTAAGAAAAAATCATTTGCTCATACAAATCGCTCAATTTTCTTTCGAACAACTTTCTTTTTTGAAAGTGGCCATTTTTTTTTTCTCCCGTCCAACTCATGAAGTAGTTGTGGAAATGAATCTTCTTCATTATTTTGCACAATATCATAATCCAAAAAGGACCTTATGTCAAGCATCAATTGTTTATTAAATATATCTAGAGGTAAACCATCAGAAAACCTAAATCTTATTTCATGCGCACATGGAAGGCCCATGGATTGCATTATATGCACAGTATAAGCAGGTAGCTCATCTATGCTTTTAGCAATTCCTATTGCTTGTAGAGCTTAGCTAAAGCAAATGCTAACCCTCGAGTAATCAAGTTCCTGAAAAGAGGGATATGGAGATGGTGAGGAACTTTTACCTTTTCCACTTGGCAATTTGGTTTTGATTTCTTGAAACTAATTCTGAATGTTAACCTTTTCTTTTGCACATCAAATAAATTCGCCGTTGAAACTTGTAGATACGCTTTCAAGTCGAATGTGGCCCTTCAACTCTTGAAGTAATACGTTCCTAAATGCATGTGCAGGTCTATCCGGATAGGCACAAAAAGCTCTTTGAAAGGAAATGATGTATTTTTAATGTAATTAATAACCGATGGCTTTTCCTTACAACACTCTTCAAATTCCCAATTTTTTTTCACCATATCCTACTTCACTCTTGGAGTTTAGAACCTTGGACCAAACAGACATGAAAGAATCGTTATTTGTTCTTTCTTCAAATTGAGATTTACATTTTGCCACAATACTCCTCTCAATGTGTCAAACGCACCACAAGTTCACACTTCTAGAAAAAACAAATCGAATAGCACTCATCAAAGGCATTTTATATCTATGACGATAGCTAAAGGCTGAATCAACACCTAATAGGTTGCTAAACATTGTCAAAGCCCAAACACAATCTACTTCTTCTTCCTTTCTCAAAAATGCAAAGCATGAGTGTGGAAAGAAGTATTAAAGATGGAAACTCTAACCACCGCCCGCGGTGGCCGAGTTGGTTGAGGCTTAGTACCCTATGCCGAGAGAGGGGAGGAGTTCGAGACTTGCCGGACGCATAACGCGCGACTTAATCGCTAGTGGGGTCAGCGGTGGGGGCCCCATGGGCCTGGGGGTTTACGTGGACGGCAAACGGCCCAGTAACGGTTCCTCCAGCACCAAAAAAAAAAAAAAAAAAAAAAAAAAAGATGGAAACTCTAGTAATATTAAACAGAGGAATTTCATATCCATTAGTCTTATAAGTACAATCCATTTTAATGACACTTAGGAAGCTCTTCTTTAGTTTCATGGAGAGAGGATGTGAGAAAAATAAATGCGTCAGGCGGCCGTTGACATTATGTTTAAAATTGTAGATGAACCCACTTGCACTAAGCTCCTCCCATAAAAGCTTGGACCATAGTGCGACGATTTAGATATTCACGACAAAATTTCGCTCTCGTGTTGTAAACAATTTTAGCAATAGCTTGAACTATGGGATTACTTTGTCTCAAGGAAGAAAAAATTTGGCGAGGAGGTATGCCAACTTTAGACATCTCTTTCACACGCCAAGCTTCAACTTTAGAAAAGTAATGACACGTAGGATGTTCAAACAACTTCTGAATTGTGTGATGCATTCAAAATTTTGAGTGATCATGATCCGTTTTTCTTTTTATAGCAAGGAAAGATTTAGCCTTTCTTCTCTAATGTGCAATAAAATATTATGTCGATGACAATAATTACCTCTCCTATAGCAACGAAGAAGAACATATTTGTATATCTTTGACTTTTTTAAAAAACAACATAGCCTTGAGCAAGAAGATATGTTCGCACATTACTCAAAAGATCCTCTCTCGTTAGAAAATTACCTGGCATGTTTCAAATGAACTTATTGATATGATTGATTTTTGTTCTCTATTCGTAGTTTCATAATCAATAGATATATTTAAACGATTTGGGTCATCTTCAATATTGTCTTCCATAGTGACTTCACTACAAAAAACAACACGATGAGAGATGAATAAATTGCATTTAATGCATACATTAACCACGATATTGAATCTGTGGGTAAGTTCTCGCAAATTTGTATTTAAAATCAAAATAAAAAAATTCACAAACATGAGGATATTCTATGGAAATAAAGTAAATAATTTGCGGATAAAACTAACATTTTTTTTTTTTTTTTACTTTGATATGTGATTGGTGCTTGCTTTTATTACTATACTGGAGAATAAGTTTAGAAGAAAACAAACATGAAGGAAGTGTTGAAATATAAATAGTGTGGGAGAACCAGCTATGGCGAAAAAATGTTTGTTTGAAAGGGATGCCAGAAGTATAGGGTGGAAATAGTGCAAAGTCTTATTAAGAATAATGATTTTTTTTTTTTAATAATAAAACGGACCCCGTCTTCGAAAAAATTGGCATCTATTCCTTGATTGTTATCGATTGAACTCTTCAAATGCCAATTAGCATGAACGTCTTATAGAATGCTAGGTTTAAGATAGTAACACATGAACGTCCGAATACACACAGATAGTTACTTCATATCAATATCATTATCTTGTTGGTAAGCTACTGATTAATTGTGGAGAACTCTTGAAAGATTTTTAAGCTCTTGAAAGATTTTTAAGTACTTTGTAATCGCCTTTGGAGTATGAGTATGGTGAAATTATCATTTTGTTGTTAAGTCACTAAATAATCGAAGAGGCCAACTTATGCAATCTAAAAGCATTTAATAATCTTCCAATGCGCACTAAATTTGAGCATGGTATAATCGTTATTTTCGTTTCTTTCTTACTGATTTTCAATCACATTCTACATATTAACGATATTTTTGACATTTCGCAGCGCTGAATTCCGTCTTTTTTGACCAGCGGAACAATAGACGATTTCTTCGACGCAATATGACGTGAAAGTCTTTCAGCAGATGAAGAAACAGATCACACGGCTTTGCATTAGCATAAAATTTTACCACGCGAATTGATCAACAGACACGACTCAGGAAAGCTGGATACGTCGGAAATCAACCACCCAAAAGACACCAACCACCGCGCAATCACGGTGGCAGCAGAGGCAGGCAGCAGCTGGTCTTCTCACATGGAGGTTCAGGCAGACCCCTACTCTTCTGAAGCCCTCGGCCAACAGCTATACTTGCTGCATCTTCAGAGTCCCCAAGAGCCAAGTGGAGAGCAACGTCAAGGCTTACAAGCCCCACATCGTGTCTGGTGGCCCGTACCACCATGGCGAAGAGCAGCTGATGCTGATCCAAAAGCACAAGCCTCGACTGTTTTCCGCTTTGCTTGATCGGACAAAGGACTTTGGTGCAGGCCTGGACCATTACTTCGAGGCTGTCGCCTCACTGGAGGCCGGCATACAGGATAGCTAGTCGGAGGCCCTTGATCACGAGACATTCATCGTTGAGATGTTCCGCGTCTTCACCAATGTGATCCAACCGGACACCAACGACCCCTTGTTCTCCATGCGGTGGATTTTCGCGTCCCTCCTGCTCGACCTCCTCTTGATTGAAAACCAGATCCCATTCATCGTTCTCAGACGATCTATGACTTGTCCAACTCTCCCTCGGAAGCCAATCGCTCCCTCAATCGCCTTCAGGTTCTTCAATGGCACACTCGGACGGCTGGTGGAAGAACTAGAGAGGCACTACCAAGTCTCCAATGTCACACGCTTGATTTGTTCCGACTGAGCATAATCGGCCATTTGAACCTTGAAGATCCTGGAGGGGTCGATAGAGAGTGGCCGCAATTGATACCCTCCACGAAGCAGCTGCAACTCGCGGGAATAAAGATTGAACCGAGGAAGGCAACGAGCTAATCAGCGTCGAGTTTGATGATGGAGTGCTTCGAATCCCTCCTTTGATCCTTGACTTTTTCACTGGCTCCTTCTTCCTCAACTGCGTGGCTTTCGAGCAGAGCTACCGTTACTGCTCCAGCCGCATCACCAATTACATGATCCTCATGAGATGTCTCGTGCGCTCAGCGGCAGACGCAGAGTTCCTGTCTCAGCGTAGCATAATCACAAACTTTCTAGGGACCGATGAGGAGGTTGCGAGGTTCTTCGATGATCTCGCCAAGCATGTCGTGTTCGATGCGAAGAAGATTTACTTGGCCGAGTTATTCGGGCACGTGAACCGGTCCCACCGGAACACATGGCATGTTCAAAGGACGGGAATCAAGCGTGAGTACTTCGGCAGCCCCTAGTCCTTCATTTCGGCTGCCGCTGCTTTCATTCTCCTAGTTCTAACCTTACTCCAGGCCCTCTACACCATTTACGCTTACTACGTCCCAAAGAAAGAATTAAGCTCCGCAACACAGCTTCCGATAGATATACGATGTTGATGTACCATCCGTTTAAATTGAAGGAATCAGACCAGAAAAATTTGTGCTTCATTTCTGGATTTTGCTTCGGCTACTGTACTCCTAATTTGATTGAGATTGCTTAAACAAATTACAATCTTCATCACTATAGTCAGAGTACTAGCAAATTGAAGTAGTCCATAATGTATAAATGAAAGGTAACGATGATCCGACGAAGAGCACTCTACTAACTAGAGAGTTCTAATGTCAGTGCAACTGATTGAAATTGACAGATAGATTTCTTAGACGCATGATTATTGTCGACTCAAAAGCAACAGTAGTCTCTAATTGGACCATCGATGTGGAGAATGAGTCGCCTAGATTCTGATTTCATGTACCAGCAAAGAAGTTTGAACAATACTTTTAAAAGCTAAGGTCCATGCTAATGCTATATATATTTTTAACCAAAATATTCTTCCAACAGAAAAAGCTTGCACCTAGTATATTCAATCGACCACTTTTGGCACTTTTAATGTCCTTCTGCCTCCCAAAAAGCTAAGTAAACCATTACTTAGTTGGGTTTTACATTTCCCTATAGCGGCCACTTCCATTACCTTGGGGTTGAATCGACCTCTGGTATTGTGCATACAATCAACTAGCACATGGACATTCCCCTGAAAGATTGATTAGAGAAATTTGAGATGCAGAATTGATCTATAAAGTGAGACAACCTATTGTAAGACTGACTATCTCCAATCGTTGGTACCGATTTAGTCATTTATCAAAAACCACACATTTGACCAAATCCGGCAAGGATCCTTCTGGCGACCAGCCGGTAGTTGTCTATGACATTGACCAGTTTTTGTGATGGAGGTTTGAAAATTTGACTGATAAAGTTTGGACACCTAGTCATCGGTAGTTCTCCCCACATTGTTATGGGGGGCCATATTTTCCTCCATAGGTCCACCGCTAACTGAAGGAAACTTTAAAAGAAAAACCGCCACCAGCAGCGCACCAACACTGGTCAAGGCCTGCCGAAGTTTGCACATTGCGCTATCTTAGGCCAGTGTGGACCAGTGCCCTTAGGCGTTACGTACTAGGCCCCAAGCACGGCCCAAAACGCCTAATCACTTGCTCACAGTTGTTCGTCCGCCATATATGAAGGCCTAAATGGCCTTATGCAGCATTTCATAAGCCTTTGTGTAAGACTTCCCAGCTGCATAAAAAAAAAAAAAAAAATCGACTTTAAACCAAAATTTTTTTCTCATTTCCATATAAGATAAATGCATTTCTCTCTCTTAACTTGTGGTTATTCTCTCTAATTTCAACGCGAATACCTTTTTTCCTTTCTTCGAAGGAGATGGCCCATGACACATGGGTGCCCATCCCTCAGGCAATCGCAGGGATAGCCTAGCGCTGTGCCACGTGGGCCAAGCGTTGTGCAATTCTAGGCCTGTGGAGGGTGGCCGGGCCTGGTGCAAGGTTATTTTGACCTTGCAGAAGGCCCATATAGCCTCTGTTGGGCTTCAAATTTTGCCTTTAAATATGGGGTTTCATTTCAGGCATTCCAAGGTAAGTTTTTCTTCCGAACTACTTCATGGTGTGAGCATTCTAATGATCTCTTCGCTTGTTTTTTCATCTCTCGTGAGCTTAAATCTTCTTGTCTATCTCCATTAACATCCATTTGGATGCAAGCTCAACGAGAAAGTATGTAGTTTGCGTTCATGCTAGATTTATATTTGTGATCCCAATGAAATCTATATGTTTTGAATTAAGATGTTTCGATTTCGAGTCACTTTGAGTTAATCCTCAATAGGTTGTCTTTGAATTATGCATTTGGTACCGTTTTGACCTCTTCTTTGCAGGATATATTGAAATGGAGATATGATAAAGTGTCGCTTTCGCCAACCTTATCATTCCCTTGTGTAGAGTTTAGGCAATCTCACTTCCTATCATTTTCTTTGGCATATGGATTCAGTATATATATATAGTTTAAATAGTATTATTCAATAAAAAATTAAGAAAGGTCATTTAGGTGCATTTAGTTGTTTCTCGCATTTTAATATAATTAGTCTAGCTTATTCATGGAGTCATCAAGGGTTTCAATAATTTCAAAGCTTCTGATCCAGATGAGTATAATAGCTTATTCTACAAAAAGCTTGGCCCATCATAGGACGTGACATTTGATGCTATTATGGAATTCTTCTCTTCAAGGAGAATGCTGAAATCAATAAATTCTACATTGATCTCTCTTATAACGCAGGTTTCAAATCCATGCTTCCTTACGGAGTACAAACTCATAACATGCTACAATGTTATATAAAATCATATCAAAGCTACTTGCAGAAAGAATAACTTACATTTTCCCTTCAATTGTTGGCCTCAACCAAACTACTTTTATAAAGGGAAAACGGATTTCAGATAATATTCTATTGTGCCGAGAACTCTTGCATGACTTCCATAAGGGCAATAAAGGTAAATGGGTGGCAACAAAAATCAATCTCATGAAGGTTTATGATATGGTGAAATAGGATGCTACTCTCGGGGTTCTGAAAGATGTTAATACCCCTTAGTACTAAATTGATCATATAAATCAATGCATTACTACCCAAGGTTCTCAGTTAACTTCAACAATGAACATATTGGGTATTTTGCAAGCACAAATGAGCTATGACAAGGTGACCCCCTTTCTCCCTACTTCTTTGTTCTGGCTATGGAAATCCTACTAGAATTATTACAGGGAAAATTTCTACCTCATCTTTTAAATTTTATTGGCTTAGCAAATTGCAAAGGATTACTCATGTATGCTTTGTTGATGATCTATTCTTATTTGCTTATGGAGATGTAAACTCCATCATTTGCCTCGTTGATGCACTTGATGATTTTGTAGCTCTGACAGGACTTAGATTTAACCTAGACAAATGCCATATATTTTTCTCTAGGTTGTCTGAGGACGAATAACTCCTTATATTGGATGACAAGCATTTTTCCATGGGCACCAGCCTCATTAGATATCCCGATGTCCCGCTTGTTACGCAAAGGCTTACGCATGCAGATTGTAAGGGTCTAACAAAAAATATATTTCAGAAAATAGATGGATGGGACATAAATTATACCAACGACACAAGAAGACTTCAATTGGCCAAATCAATACTTTTTTTTCCATTTGCACTCACTAGATGCAAATGTTTCTCTCCCAGAGAAAACTATTTACGAGATTAAAACAAAGATTAGGCAACTTATGGGCAGGAAACGCTGGAACTCACAGATCTCATAAAGTTGCATGGAAAATAGTATGCTCACTAAAAAAGGAGGGAAAACTAGGCATGCTCGATTTGAAACTCTAGAATAAGGTACTGCTAGGTCACATGCTTTGGAGCATCATCAATCATCGGTCCTCATCACTATAGAGTACTTGGGTTCATCACATTAAATGTAGAGGTGCTCCCATTATGCAACTCAACGTAAAAGGCAGTATGGCTTGAAGTCACGATGGATACTCAAGCTAAGATTTGTTCTAACACCTATTATATTTAACCAAACATACCATTGCAAAGAGATATACAAGGAATTCAGACAAGATGGACCAATTGTGGACTGGTATCAATTAATTTGGACTAATGGTATTAGCAAGCATAAGTTTATCAGCTGGCTTGTTTGTAGAGATAGGCTACCGACAGTTGTAGCCATATCACGGTGGTTGGCTTTAGTAGATACTTGTCGCGACTTACCCCTCTGGGGAAGGGAACAGGTTTAGGGTTATTATCTAAAGGATGAACCTAAGGCCCATGATTAGGTGCAGGTTCTCCCAAGCCCATACCTCGCGTAACGTTGGGGTATTTTTAAGAATTTCGCAAAATGGAGTCGCCACTAGCCTATTGGGGTTTGCTATAAACCAAGTGAGGTATGAGAGTGTACCTCACTTCCTACATAACCAAAGAATCTAGGGTCTGTGACTTGATTATACTAATTGACCAATTAATGCCATTTTGGTACCCAATCTTGTTCATTTTAAAAGAAAAGATTTTTGTCAGGCAATTTGGATTGATTTTACACCTATCTACTAACATATGATGTGATCATGCGGGTATGTAATCATTAAAATGACAATTAGCAATCAAGCTCCTAATTGCAACAAAATTAGTGCATGCAACTAAACAATTGTAAACATAATTAAACATGTAAATTAAACTTGCAACATAATCAATGTGCGAATAAATAAAGGCCTAATTATACTAAGATAACAATTTCCAACCAAACCCTACAATTTTTCAATTTTTGATTTTTTTTAAATTTTATTCTTTTAAAATAAATATATATATAATAATATATATTTTTTGGGCGAACGAGTCTGGTTAGACCCAACTTGGGTTTGACTTGGTTGGGCAAGTTGACCCGACTCGCCCGGCTCCGACTCGCTAGAAAAGGGACCGGGCACGAACAAGGCTAGTCAAGCCTGCGTTCAAATGAGGATTGGGCCCAATCGACAAGCCCAACCCTTCCTGCAAATGCCTCATGGGCTCACAACCCATACTAACTCTATGCTATTGGCCTGCGGAGCATAAGAGGTTGAGCAGGCCTGATTTGTGATCCAGCCTAGCTTAGCCCACTTCCCTGGTTTGTGACCAGGGAAGCGATGGTGGCGACGTAGCTCAGGCGGCCCTCCAGCGAAGGCATAGTAGCTCTACTTTGGTAAAGGCGGGGGGGAAGCAACTCTTGACCACTAGGGCCAAGGGTCTCAGCGAAGGTGGTAGGGTCCACTCCGAGTAAGCTACGACAATGACGCAAGACTCGCGGCTCCCTTTCTTCCTCGGCTCCAGTGACGCGGCTCCAAGGACCCATCCCAAAAGACACATAGACGGGAGAGAGGGAGAGATGGATGTGACCAAGGCACTAAACAACAAAAATAGGAGGGGTTCCAGTTTGGCATTTCATCAAACGGGTGGTGGGCGACATGGGAAACAGAGGCTTTGTGACATCCTAAAATTCGATCCTGTTTTCGATAAAGTGAAATGGGAATTTCGTCGGCGTGCTTATAGTCATTTTTCTCTGAGCTGATCACTCACAAGTTAACTAACATATTGGGTGAAGCCATTAAGGGATGTATCTGCAATAAAATCCCTGAAAGTTACTCAATTGGTTGGATTGGACTAAATTGCATTTGATTGATTCTAACCATGAGATTTAATTTGGTTTCGGGAATCGAATATTCGAGCGTGTCACAATTCATTTTTAGGATCTTGTCTCATCGTTCGTCAAATTATTGACGAGTCCGAAATTTCAATAAAGAAATTATCGGAGGAAAATTGAAGGCCAACAAGAAAATAGAAAGGAAAAGGGGAAGAGAAAAGGAAAAGATGAACAATGAAATTAATTATTTTCTTTTTTCTCTCTCTCCCCTTTTTCTCTCTTTTTCTCTCTTTTCTCTCTCTCTTCTCTCCCCTCTCCTTTTTTCCCCATTCGTGCGAACAGCTTTCCCCCTCCCCCCCCCCACCAACTTCTCTCTCTCTTCCCTTTTGACCGGTCAAGCCTCATCTACTTCTCTCCCCCCCTCTCTCTCTCTCTCTCTCTCTCTTTCTTCTTCTTCTTCTTCCTCCCCGTGCGTCCGAACAAGTGAACCAGAAGCATAAGCTTGAGCAGAAGCTACAGCTCGCTGCTCGCCGCCGTCCTGTCGTTGCACCGCATGCCCGCACTCGCGCCGTGCGTCCGCCGCTCGCCGCGAGCTCCACCAGCCATCGCCTCTCGCGCCCTGGCGTTCTCCCAGGGCAAGACCCCCGCCGTTCCGCCCCATCCGGCCAGCTCCGGCCACCGCCCAGCATAGCCCGACCTCCCCAGCGTCCCCCTTGCTCTCCGCCGGCCTCCCCTCGCCGTTTTGGCCGCCGAATTTGCTCCGGCTAGCCAAGGGCAGAGACCCATGAAGTGGGTTTCCAGCAGCTTTAAGCCCGCTTTTGGGCCGTTTTCGGGCCCCAAACCCGAGGCCCGCTTTGGAGTTTGTTGTTCCTCGCGTTGCCCCTGTCGGATTGATCCGATTTGCGCGCGATTTGGTGAGTAATCTCACTAATCCCGGATTAGTTGGCTAATTATGCTTAAGGTTGGTTTATTTTTAATTAATTATGTTTAGGTTGTTAGATTAGAATAAATTAGCAATTATTAGTCAATTGTGATGCGATTTAGATAAATTGATTGTGTAATTAGCAAGTAGACGTGGTCTACTATTTATTGGAAGTGCCTCGGGATTTTTCCCGACCCTTAGTGGGCTTCAATTAGGCTTTTCGGGCCTAAGTGGAATTTTTGGTATTTAAATATTAATTTTCGGAATTAAATTAATTATTTATTTATTTTCCGAAAATTCAAC
The DNA here is from genome assembly GCA_004368105.4 of Eucalyptus melliodora. Lineage (NCBI taxonomy): Eukaryota > Viridiplantae > Streptophyta > Magnoliopsida > Myrtales > Myrtaceae > Eucalyptus > Eucalyptus melliodora. The sequence continues at coordinate 15,852,717 of CM023402.3, forward strand.
TGGCATGGCCAGTGACAGAATATTATGCTGATGACCGTGGTGAAGTCCGTTTATTGAATCAGTCTTTATTTTGAGCTAAATTGAATTTTTAATATTAATTATTTAAAATTGGAAATTAATTAATTATTTATTTATTTTTCGGAAATTAAGGTTGAGAAGGCCGACGACCAAAATTTTATGCTGATTGTCGTGGCGCAGTCCCTTTATTTAATTGAGCTCTATTTCATGCTGAATTGAATTATTTGTGAAAGAAGGAATTATTCTTTAATTGAATAATCTTTGGTTATTAATTGAAAAAGAACCGGACATCGGTTGATAATGCCAAAAGGATCTGAGTGGGCTACAGAAAATGGTGGAATTTATAAAAAAAAAGAAATTATTATATTTTGGCTAGGGCCGATCGAGTTATTTGATTGTTTGCTTGGAATGACATGTATACCGACTCGATGACTCCACGGAGCATCTTGAGACAGGACGGTATGATCTATTGGCCCGGTGACTCTACGGAGCATCTGGAGACAGTACGGTATGATAAATTATGTGTATATCGGCTCGATGACTCTACGGAGCATCTGGAGATAGTACGGTATGATAAATTGTGTGTATACTGGCTCGATGACTCCACGGAGCATTTTGAGACAAGACGGTATGATCTACCGGCTCGATGACTCTACGAAGCATCTAGAGACAGTACGGTATGATAAATTGTGTGTATACCGGCTCGGTGACTTTATACGTCATCTTGAGACAGTACGGTATGATATACCGGCTTGATAATCCTACAGATCATCTTGAGACAATATGGTATGATTTGATAGCTCGATGACTCTATATGTTGTCTGGAGATAAAATAGCATACTATCTATATATCACCTAGGGTGAGTAGTCTTGGATGTTTGATCAGACTTATAGAAAGTATGGAAGGAGTCAATCAAGAGATAATTTGGATGACATGTAATCAACTAGGTCGACTGATCGATGATTCGATTTGATTGGGTGATGTGATGTGATGATGTATATTTGATATATATACTAACTTGCAGGAAGGAACAGAGGCCAAGTTAAGTCCTCTAACTTATGCGTGTTTAGGCAGCCTATAGTATAAGGTTTACTAATCGGGCCTTAGTAGGGTAGAACTCGCTGAGACATAGTCTCATCCCAGTTTGGGGAAAACATTTCAGGACCCCGATGAGAAGTTGAGGAGGAGAAGTCTGGGAAGGAGGACTTAGAGGTAAAACTTGAGGAGAAGGATTTTGGAAGAAGAAGATAATCCCGAGAGGGGTCTTGAGTGCGGCCTGGATGGACTAAGAGTCTATCTTCTTTTGAGAATTCCTTTTGAAGTGAATAGTTATGAAACGGTTTGTGTTTTGTATAAAAGTTTGGTTATAAATTTCAATATGAAAAATATGGCCCTGCTTTTCTATCCCATCGTTCTATTGTCTGGGGATTTTAACTGCTTCCGCATGTGCTTAATAAATGAAAGGGGTCGGCGATACATTGTCTTGGGATATCGCATTATAAAATTGACCAAAGGAGAAGGATGTGTGCGTGCCCGAGGATCGGGGCGTGACAGGCTTTGAGTTCAGACGAGGCCCATTCGTGAGTCTAGAGGGCTATCGAAGCAAGCTGGAACACCGGGGAATGCAGCGGGGGAAAGGGTGGTGGCTGAAGCTCGCTCAAAACAGTTGAGGGAGCTTCGGCCAGCTCGGTTCTAAAAATGCACGCAAGGTGTTCGACAAGAAGACTAACCTGAATCCCGGGGAAAACGGTGGCAATCGGCGGTGGGGCGTCGGTTGGCGATGGTGGAGACGCGTCAGCAGCGGCGGCGGTGGCCCGAAGACACGTTAGCCATGGTAGCCTCAATTCCATCCTTTGCCCTTTTCTCTCTCGCCCGGTTCTCATCCCCATTTCCTCAATGTTCTCCTCTTTCTCTCCTCTCTGCTCTGGTTCCTCTTTTGGCGTCCGATCCCCTCAACCCTGCTCCTACTCTCTGACCTCTGCTCCTACTCTCTGACCTCTGCTCCTATCTTTTGGCCTTGTCTTTTCTCTCTTCTCCTATGCTCCTTTCTTTCCCCCCTGCTCTGCTCCTGCCCTTACATCTTGCTTTTGTTGCAGGTCCTGCGTGGAGACAAGCAGGATGAGGAAGATAGCCGGGGGCAAGGCCAGGCTTGAAAGGGGAAGAAGGCTAGGTCGCCGGGGGGGGGGGGGGGGGAAGGGTTGGGCCGAAGGAAGAGGGAAGCTAGGCTGGGCCAGTGTGGGAAGGAAAGGGAGAAAGGAGTGGTGGGTTGGGCCGAGGCCGGATTTAGCCCAACCCAACCCCCACTGTGCTTTTTTTTTTTTTTTTTAATTATGCATTTAAAGAAATAAATTAGGTATCAATAATTGCCTCTCTTTGAAGGTAGCCTTGAAGAGATTTCATTTAAAGAAAGAAGACACCTAAATTATTTCAATAGTACAGAGACCCTAACTGCATAAGCTCGCACCAATTCGAGCTATGGAAGCGTGTCGTGTCAATAAGAGGAAGAAAGACTTTGAGCTACAGAAACAGGCCGTGTCATAAGAAAAAAGAGAGACTTTGGGGTACAAAAGCATGCCGTATCATAAGAAGAAGGAGGATTTCAGACTACAGAAGCATGTCGTGTCATAAGAAGAAAGAGAGACCCCGAGCTACAGAAGTACGCCGTGTCATAAAAGAAGGAAAGACCTAGGCTACAGAAGCAAGCCGTGTCATAAGAATAAAGAGAGACTCTGGACTACAAAAGTACGTTGTGTCATAAGAGAAATGAAAGACCCCAGGCTATAGAACTAGGCCGTGTCATAAGAAGAAAGAGAGACTCTGGACTACAAAGGCACGCTATGTCATAAGAGAAAGGAAAGAGCCCGGGCTACATAAGCATACCGTGTCGTAAGAAGAATAAAAGACCCTGGGCTACAGAAGCACACCGTGTCATAAGTATGAAGAGATAATTGTTTTTCTAAAATCTCAAAATAAAATAGGGTTACAAATATATATATGCTCATATGTGCATAACCCTACTCATAACTAAGTTACTATTTTATCATTATTACTCACAATATTTCTCAACACTTCCCCTCAAGTTGGGATATAGATATCAAATAATCCCAACTTGTTACATAAGATGCTCACTCTATTCCCCCGTTGAGATTTCGTAAAAATGTCTGCAAGTTGATCCTTCGACTTTGTGTGTTGAAGAATAACCTCACATTTCTAAACTTTTTTCTTGCACAAAATGACAATCGACCTCAATATGTTTAGTTCTCTCGTGGAAGACTGGAGTAGAAACAATATGAATAGGGGATTGATTATCACAATACAACATTGATAGATTTGATGGTGACATTCCAATTTCCGATAGTAACATTCTCAACCATAGTAATTCACTTGTCACATGTGCCATAGCACGATATTTAGCTTCAGCACTTGATTGGAAAACTACATGTTGTTTCTTGCTTTTCCATGTAACTAAATTACCCCCAAGAAACACACAATAACTTGAAGTAGATTTCCTATCCACAAGACATCCAGCCTAGTTGGCATTAGAAAAGCCTGTAGTGTTTAGATGACCATAATTCTTGAATTGTAGTCCTTTACCTAGCGCTCCCTTCAAATATTTGACTATTCAAAGTATAGCATCCCAATGAGTGGTACAAGGAGAACTCATGAACTGACTTACTACACTAACCGCGAAGGATATATCAGGTCTTGTTATAGTAAGATAGTTTAACTGACCAACTAATCTTCGATACTTTGTTGGATCATGTAGTAATTCTCCATGTTCAGCATCAACTTTCATATTGGGATCCATAAGGGTATCAACTGGGTTTACTCCAAGAAATCCAACCTCGCCAAGGATGTCCAGTACATACTTTCATTGTGATAAATTGATACCAGCATGTGAATAGGATACTTCAATACTAAGAAAGTATCGAAAACGTCCCAAATCTTTAATACTAAATTCTTTATGCAGAAATTGCTTAAGTTTTTTAATACCTCACGAATCACTATTAGTAATGATGATATCATCCACATATACAACTAGAAGGATACAACCATTTGACGACATAGAGCTGAAAATTGAATGATCTACTTGACACCACTTTAATCCAAATTTGATAACCGCATCACTAAATCTACCAAACCAAGCACGAGGAGATTGTTTAAGTCCATACAAAGCTTTATGTAAACGACATACCACATTCTCCCCCTAAGCAATAAACCTAGGTGGTTGCTCCATGTAGACCTCCTTAGCCATATCACCATGTAAAAAGGCATATTTCACATCTAATTGATGAAGGATCCGGCCAAATTGCACAACCAATAAAATAAAGACACGGACAAAATGAATTTTGGCCACAGGAGAGAATGTGTCATTATAGTCGACACCATAAGTTTGAGTATACCCCTTTGCAACTAACCGTGCCTTCAATCGATCAAGAGTACCATCTGGGTGAACTTTAATGGTGAAAACCTAATGACAATCAACCCGGATGAGCAAGAGCTTCAGCAACACTACTAGGCACAGAGACAGAAGACAATGATGAGACAAAGGTAGAGAAGGTAGGAGATAAATGATCATAGGACAAAAAATTTGAAATAGGATGATGCGTACTAACACAATCAGATAGACCAAAATAACTATCAACAGGACGACCAACACAAGAACTTGTACCTTTTCGAGAAGCAATGGGTGGATCAGGATCAAAGGCTGGCACTATAACTAATGGGGAAACAGATGAATCAGGTGCTGATGAAGACTGTACTATCATAATTGGAACTGTACTTCATCAATGATAGGTGCGGTCAGCAAACTGAAATTTTTTGGAGGTAGCTAGAGAGATGGAAGGCAGTGGAAGCATTGGTAAGACACAATCATCACTATTACCATGTGTTTGTGGAACATTTTGAGAAGAAAAATATGACTGATCTTCAAAGAATGTCATATCTGTAGACACGAACATACGACGACGAGTAGGACTATAACATCTGTATCCCTTCTAAGTTCAAGAGTATCCCACCAAGACACATTTTTCAGCACAAGGATCCAATTTATCAAGACCTGGAATAAGACTCTGTACAAAACAAACACACCCAAAGACCCGAAGAGGTAAGGAAAAGAGAGGATGATTTGGATGTAAAATTGAGAATGGTGTCTTCCCTTGAAGAATAGAAGTTGGAAGCCTATTGGCTATTAATTAAATAACGCATCATAAGAGAACAGCATGGCCCCAAAAATGTTTAGGTAGATGCATATGAAACATGAGGCAACGAGCGACATCAAGAAGATGGCAATTTTTACATGCAGCTATGCCATTTTGTTATGGAGTGTATGAGCAGGACGTCTGATGAATAATACCATGAGATTCCAGAAAGGGCTGGAAACCAGACGTTGTAGCAAGGTATTCTCTAGCATTATCTGATTGTAAATGTTTGACAGAGATATTATATTGATTCAACACTTTGAAATAGAACAATTGAAAGCAACGGAAAGTCTCTGTACAATATTTTATTAAGAATAACCAAGTCATTCGGGAAAAATCATCCACGAATGCAATAAAATATTTGAATCTAGAGACATCAGACACACAACATGGACTCCATACATCTGAGTGAACCAACTCAAATGGACTAGACACACGACTCTAAATGCGGGAAGGGAAATAAGCTCTATGATGTTTGCCAAATTGACAAGTTTCACACTGAAAAGGAACTCGCAAACTTAGACTTAGGAAATAGACGTCTAAGTAGGTTTGGTGGTGGATGACCAGCACGACAATGCATCCGATATACATCAGTGGATGTCTGTTTCACAGCCGCGACAGCTAACACCTTCTTATCAAGATAGTACAGGCCATTTGATTCATGTACCCCACCAATCATCTATCCAATCCTCAGATCTTGAAAAACATAACGAGAAGAGGAAAAGGTCATAGAACAATTTAGTTCTTTGATCAACGAGCTAACAGAAATCAAATTATAAGAAGATTTTGATAGGTGAAGGACAGATGACAAAAAAATAGAGGGACTCAAATGAGCAACTCCCATACCAAAACTTGAGACTGTGAACCACTTGCTAACGTAACCGAATTTGATAATAAAAAAGATGTAGAGTGAAAGGAAGACAGAAGGTTAGAGTTACCAGTCATGTGATTGGTAGCTCCAGAATCTATAACCCAATAATCAGACGATGCAAACAACAAACATGATGAACTACCTTTAAAGGTTTGTGCCAGAGTTGCAGTAGGAGCTGAAGATCTTGTCACTTGTTGGGAGCGAACCAATGTATTATACTCAGCACGTATTAATGTAACTAAATCCCCTATCTTCAGAGCTTGAGTTGAACTTGGCAGAGCCATTGAGGGAGGACCAAGAGAATCCTCAACCTCTGCATATGCAACAAGAGGTGGTTTGAGCTCTGGGTGACGTGCATAGCAATACGCTTTTGTATGTCCAACTCTTCGACAATGATGACAATAGCTGGAACCACAACTATTCCCAGAATTAATGGTACCACGAGTCCCAACTCCCCCTTCACGGCCTCCATGACTTCCACCATGAACAACAGCAAGTCCACGACCTCGATAACCACGACCTCAACCTCCACGTCCACTAGAACCATAGGAAAGCATAGTACTAATCTCCACCGCCGGCGTGGAAGAACTCTTCTCAGGAATTGTAGAACGGAGAGCCTGGGAGAATACTTCATCTACTGTGGGAAGAGAACTCTGAGATGTAATATGCTAACGAAGAGATGAATACTCAAGCCCCAATGACTTGTTATATAATATTACCCTCAAATTCTCTTGGCGTTTAGCCAAAACATCCAGGTGTTCGAGGTAGGAAGATAAGTATCCAATTGTTGGTAGAGAGTGGTGAACCGAGCATAATTATCAGACAAAGATTGATCTCCACGTTGAATATCAAATAACTTTTCCCACTTGTCCCATACTCGCATCATATTATTTTGCCTCGAATAGAATAATGCGCACTTATCCCAAACTGCTTTAGCGGAGTCACATTGAATAAAGGGAGGACTAACCTTAGGGTCCATGCTATTCCACAATAGGGTCCGAATCATCGCATCTCCTGTAATCCAATCGGCAGCTATACTCTTGTCAAACGGTATTGTAGACGTGAGATAGTCTAGTTGTCTGGTAGTAGTAAGATAGACCTTGACCGCTTTTAGACCAGGATGGATAATTAGTTCCATCTAACTTGACAGATGTTAATTGAAAATGACCAAAAGGAGATCTGGAAGTTGATCCATTGGTTGCCATTAGTGAATAAAGAATGATTGAGCCCAAGAAATGAACTTCACAGTTGCCATTACTTAATTCCAATAATTCAATCAAATACACAATAATTTCGAACAAAAAAGCCTCAATTGAATCACCATATGAATCACCAAAGCACCGGCATACTTATTCTCAATATCTCCATTGATTAAATGCAACATCACCTTCAAGTGCAAAACAGCAACTCAATCCTCTATAATAACCACTTCTAAAATTTTGTGCAGTACAAATAATAAAGTAGGTTACCATCCACCACCAAAAAGTATCTCATCATTCGCCATTTCTAGAAGCCTTTCTAGCACCCCAAAGTCAACAACTCGTGTTAATCTAGTAAGAGCACCACTGGCCTCATTACGATGCAAGACACCAAAATCAGCAACTCGTGTCAATCCCAGCAGCCACACCAAAGTCATCAAACAAGTGTCCCAACGCAAGAGCAAATAAAAAAAAGAGTTCACGAGCAAATTGGAACACAATCCAAAGGAGCAGCTAACGATACCAAGTAGGCAACTTATTTTGCAAGGCGAACTGTGTGCAAGACTACTTTGGTCCTGGGAAATTCTGCGACCGCTACTATCACTGTTGAGGGCTTTAGTGCCCTCAGCACAATCTACCTTACCCCGTAATAAGGCAAATTCTTGTCCAAATCGGTGCAATACACACACAAAAAAGAGGAAGGATGGGGGGGGGGGTTCAGAAAGCAAGCAAGAGAGGTTGAAGATAAGATTGACCGAGGAGAAGAAAAAGAAGGCGAGCCAAGAACTCATCAAGGACTTGCATGACAGTAGCAGGGTCAGCGCCATGGGTTGTTGCACGCAGGATTCGAACGATGACAATTGGGGTCGCCAATCAACGTCGTGGGTCACTACACGTAGGATTCAAACGATGACAACTGGGGTCGCCGATCTATGTCATGGGTTGTTGGCTAGAGACGTGGCCCTTTCCGATGAAGGATCAGTGTCCCTGGCTGGAGGCACGACCTTTGCTAGTGACGGAAAAGTGGTCTCCAGTAATCTAGCTACTAGGGTTTTTATTTTTATTTTTTTAAGTGTGGCTTTGATACCATGTGAAGAGATAATTGTTTTCCTAAAATCTCAAAATAAAATAGGGTTACAAAAATATATATATATATATATATATATATATATATATGCTCATAAGTGCATAACCCTACTCATAACTAAGTTACTATTTTACCTTTATTACTCACAATATTTCTCAACAGTAAGAAAAAGGAAAAACTACGGGCTACAAAAGCACATCATGTCATAGGAAAAATGAAAGACCCCGAAATACAGAAGCACGTCGTGTGATAAGAAAAATGAAAAACCCTGGGCTACTGAAGCACACTGTGTCATAGGAAGAAAGAGAGACCCCAGGCTACAGAAGCACGCCGTGTCATAAGGAAAAAGGAAAGACCTCGAGCTACAGAAGCACGCCATGTCAAACGAAAAAGGAAAGACCCTGAGCTACAGAAACACATTAGGTCATAAGAAAAAGGAAAGACCTCAGGCTATAGAAACACGCCATGTTGTAAGAAAAAGGAAAGACCCTAGGCTACAGAAGCACACCGTGTTGTAAGAAAATGGAAAGACCTCGGGTTACAGAAGCACGCCGTGTCATAAGAAGAAAGAGAGACCCTTGGCTACAGAAGCACGCTGTGTCATAAGAAGAAGGAAAGACCTTCTTGGGCTACAGAAGCACGTCGTATCGTAAGAAAAAGGAAAGACCCCGAGCTACAAAAGCATGTCGTGTCGTAAGAAAAAAGGAAAGACCCTGGGCTACAGAAGCATGCAATGTCATAGGAAAAAGAAAAGACTCCAAACTACAGAAGCACTTCGTGTCATAGGAAAAAGGAAAGACCTCGAGCTATGGAAGCACGTTGTGTCAAAGGAAAAAGGAAAGACCTTGGGCTAGAAAATCATGATGTGTCGTAAGAAGAAGGAAAGATCCTGGGCTACAAAAGCATGCTGTGTCATAAGAAAAATGAAAGACCCTGAGGTACAGAAGCACGCCGTGTCGTATGAAAAAGGAAAGACCCCGAGCTACAGAAGCACGTCGTGTTGTAAAAAGAAAAAAGAGACCTCGGGCTACAGAAGCACGTCATGTCGTAAGAAGAAGGAAAAACCCCGGGCTACAGAAGCACGACGTGTCTTGAGAAAAAGGAAAGACCCCGGGCTATGGAAGCATGCTGTGTCAAAGGAAAAATGAAAGACCCCAGGCTACAAAAGCATGCCATGTCATAAGAAAAAAAGAAAAGACCCTAAGCTATAGAAGCACGCCATGTCATATGAAAAAAGGAAAGATCCCGAGGTACGGAAGCACGGCATGTCAAAGGAAAAAGGAAAGACTTCGGGTTACGGAAGCACACTGTGTCAAAGGAAAAAGGAAAGACCCCGGGCTACAGAAGCATGCCGTGTCGTAAGGAAAAGGAAAGACTCCAAGCTATAGAAGCACGCTGTGTTATAAGAAAAAAAGGAAAGATCCCAAGCTACGAAGCACGTTGTGTCAAAGGAAAAAAAGAAAGACCTTGGGCAAAAAAAGCACATCGTGTCATAAAAAAAAAAAAAAAGGAAAGACTCCGGGCTACAAAAACATGCCATGTCAAAGGAAAAAGGAAAGACCCAGGGCTACAGAAGCACGCTGTGTCATAAGAAAAAAGGAAAGATCCTGGGCTACAGAAGCAAGCCCGGTCAAAGGAAAAATGAAAGATCTCGGGTTTCAGAAGCACACCGTGTCGTAAGAAAAAAGAAAGACCCCGAGTTACAGAAGCACACCGTGTCATAAGAAAAAAAAGGAAAGACCTGGGCTACAGAAGCATGCCATGTCATAAGAAAAAGGAAGGACCCCTGGTCACAAAAGCACGCCGTGTCATAAGAAAAAGGACAAATCCCGTACTACAGAAGCACGTCGTGTCGTAAGAAAAATGAAAGAATGAGGTCTCACAGTGTAACAACGGGTTTCGACCGAGTTGAAAATGCATGGTTTAAGGTCGATCATGAACTTTTGGAGATGACATGGTTTAAGGCTGACCATGAACCTTGTAAATGACATGGTTTAAAGTTGACCATGAACCTTACTAACCCCTTGAAAACTGCATAGCTTCACTGAGGAATTCCGTCAAACACAACTTGAGCAAATGTCATTATAGATGGCATCAAGAGATGTATTGGCAAATTGCAGTATTAACCTAACAAGCTAATCAAGCTAAGTCTGATTGCCTTGAGAAACATTCAATGTCAATTAGCATCATGTGGCGCAAAGTTGTTGTCTTAATCGGGGATGTGTCATTAATCATCAAATTCTCTAAGATTCAAGTTCTCATCAAAATGATTATGACTCGTGAAAAATGCTCATTAAGCATGCCGAATTAGAACTTCTTAGTCAGAAAGGGTTTCTCATACACTCTTGATAAAATGGCTGCTTGATCTCATCCATTCATGTGGGAGATAACTGGTTACTGAGGGTATCTCACATAACCTATGTTGAAGGCTTCCAGAAATATTCACGATGAGCACAATCTAATCGATTAAAAAGGTTTTTTGAAAGGACCGCAATATAGGTTTGGTCATAGGCTTACACAAATTGATCACTGCTTTGAAGCCAATAAAGGAACATTTGTCTCTATCTTCATTGAGTTTACAAGTCAAGAACTTGGAAGATAAAACAAGATAGAAATACTTCCACTCCTTCAAGCAGTAGCTCCTTTATGGCATTCTCATTTTCACTCAAACCATCCTAATCAGAAGAGACTTTGGAAGAGGGTTGTAATGTTGGCCTTACTTTTACCTGGCACACTGCTTTTTCATGCCCCCTAATTTGTCGAACTTTTTGCTCTTTGAACTTTTGGAACTCTTATGACTTTTGAGATGCTTTTCACTTTTTCTCGTAACTGTCAATTGTATTTGGTCAATTCTTATGCCTTGCCCTAGTGAAGGGAGATGATCATCACTCGGGATTCAGAAATGAACAATTAGGCCCAAATTGGTTAAAGCAACAGGTATCAGTGTTTGAGTAGATAAGGAAATGCTCTTCTTCACCTTGAGATGAGTCAAGCTCTGATGAGAATTCCTCTAAAGCTATCACCAGAAGATTGATGCAAGTGAAAGTAATATAATCTTTCTCAATCCTTCGTTCTACAACATGATCGTAACCTCCTATGCTGCCCCAATGTAGGGTTGTTCTCAACATGGGTAATTTGAAGGATCATCTTTATTCAGCCTAAAGGGGTAGCAAGAGATTAGTACAATGGTTGGGATTAATGAAGAAAACGCATTTATCATTTCGATCTTTGCACTCAATGCGAATGAATCATTCGTCCTAAGAGAATGTCACTTTTCACTCAATTCTCAGAAGTGTTTGAAGAACGTGTTTGGAAATAACTTACTTTTCTTCATCCTAAGCACTTCTTGTTTGGCATGGTTAACGTTTCACCTTTCACTCTACTGAGATCATCTGAGTAGATCAATCTCCATAAGGAGATTTGATTCAAAATGAATAACTCACAAAACGAGAAAATAATTTTGAGATAAAAAAGATGTTCAAAAAGTTTGTAGAATTTTTTTTTCTTTTCTCAATTATTCATTTTTGTGCTTGTCTTTAGGAAAGCGCCAAAGGTTCTTTTTTGTAATGGAAATTCTCCATTTTTTTAAAAAAATTAAATTTTGAGAAGAATGATACTTACCAGTGGCATAGTGACTTGGTAACCCTGTAAAGAGTGTGAAAGAATATGTTAGTGCAAAAATCTTTAGGGATTGAAATGTTGAAAACGATACATTATTACCCTCCACTCGCTTTTATCCTTTGGGAGCTAACATTTCTTGGATTCACCCTCATGGATATTTGATAACTCAACATTATCCTTCTCTTGCTCATTGCTTCCACATTTGGGGATATTGTTCTTTAGATGCTTTGCCCATTTATTGCCTGATTCCTTGGTGGAAGGCGTTGCTTCTACGGTCAATGTGCAACTTTTTCCCCATTTATCATCCTGCAAGAAGAGGAGATGAAACGGGTTACCTCCATACTTAATTAGGTTCAATTGAGGATCGATACATCCTTTCTTGATGAATTTGACAATGTTGTTCCAGCACACTTCATTGGTGGGGAAATGAGAGATTTTTCTCTAAATCAAACATTGCTCTCCCACTCTTTATTTGACAAACCTTTGTTATGTTTAAGTGTTTGAGTGTGTCCTGTACCAAAGAAAATGATATGTCATTTTTTATGCTAAAGAGAATCGAATTTAGGAACGAAATACATTCTTTTCCAAAGTCGAGGTGATCAACATCCCAAGGTATCCCTTATGGAGGAAGGGATAATACTACCCCTCTGTTTCATTTGAATCTTTCTTTGTTTAAGATGAACATAACTTAATAATACTCTATCACGTTTGTTGGAACATTACAAAACTTGGTACTCTTGATGTCTCCTTGACAATGAAAAGAAAGTCATGTCAGAAATGTTATAAAAAATAGATAATTGGAATCAATACAGTTTACTCTTCCTTCAAATTCGTCTTTTGGATGCTTGGCAACTCCCTTCATTTGTCTCATCATGCAAAGTGAACGATATTGATGGGCTATTTTGGGACCTATGGCAATTGCCTCATTTCCTTGCAATAGAGCATATAACATAGTAGCATTTTGTGACACGAATCTCCAAAGTTGATTGCAGAAAGTTCTTGTAGCGAAATGTTCAAATGCTTTAATTGCCAAAGTGCGCAAGAGCCCTAGTGCTAGCTTTTTAGTAACAATCCGGTGATGGCGATTCCTAATCTCCAACGAAACTTCCTAGAACAGAATTCGGCTTCGTTCCGCCTCTATTAGAAGATTGACGTCAACGAAGTCTCAACGCATGCTTGCTCCTCGAGTTCCATGAGCCTACGCTTTTATCTTTTAGAAGGGGCAGATGCCGATCTCAAATAAACTCCTCCTTTTACCTGAGAAAGCGACCGCATGAAGAGAGGCCTTAAGTAAAGCTTTCTTGAAATTCATTTTCAAAACATCTTGAAGGTAGACGTAAAGGTTCGTTTGAAACACTTCTAAGTTTGTTTTAAAAGGATGCTTTTCACAAAATTGAATTCCATTATTAAAAAAAAGGTGAGTCGCATGATTTACAAAAGCATCAATTGGATTCACAATCAAAACCCAAAATGGAAAGCGTGATTCTTAACAAGAATAAAAACAATGATAAAATACAAGAAACTCTTGTATAGATAAGAGTAAAATTTGACTCTTATCCTAGCTCTAGAATTCACTTCTCTATGTGGTCAAACATGAGAATGTCATGGAGCATCACACATAACCTGTAAAAAGACGACAATGTCAGTATTTGAATGAGAAAATGATCTCTTAATAAGGTCGCTTCTTACAACAAAATCAAGGCGACATTACATGCTTCATAGTCCTTATTACGGAATTTTGGTATTTCGCCAAGATTTTATCATAAGAGAAGACATCATTAAAAGAAATCGATCCACGACCATCAATCGAACGTCAACTCTTATTCTGAAAATTTCATATGCAAAACTAGCATTGATTTTTTTTTTTTAATATTGATTTATCATTTTATTCCTGAAAAAATGAAGTGACTTTTGTTTTGAGAAATCTATACACAAAATATTATCTAAATTTCAATCCCAGAATGTGAGAAAGAAAGAATTTGATCGAAAATATGATCTCAATATTTTCGTACCCCAAAATATAATATTGATTTGAAAGAATATCTAAATAAAAAGTGGTTTTGAGCCCATAATTGAAAATTCAATGGGCCTAGATCAGATAGGCTTGAAATTTATATTCAAGGTTCATTATCAAGAGTGCTTGCCAATTTTTTTATTATAAGCATACAACACTGAGGGCATTCGATTGATTTTCGCGAACTTCAAGATGAAAATTCAATAAAAAAATTTAAAAAATAAAAAGAAGAATGATACTTACAATAAGGGACGCCTTTTCTCTTTTTAATTACATAAATATACACATGGGATGTGGTTCAATTTCTACTTTATACGGCTCAAAATGGAGCCATAAGATCACTGGACCGAACCAACAAGATTACGGTTAGGTCGTGTTACGCATGATTCCGACTTCGTTAAAGAACCGATCCGTGTCACATGGTTATAGACCAACGTGGGGACCTTTAACATCAGGAAGGAAATTTTGGGGTTGAGATGAGCGACTCGTATTACATGGTTACAGTCGGAGCGGTATCCACCTTAACACCATTCTAGGCGATCATATACAGCCCAGGTCCGGCAGCACGTAGTGTGTCATGGTGTAGTGCAATGCAAGGAATACATGCACGATAGTCTATAAACAAACACCACTTCAAAAGTTCAAAACATAAACATTTATTCCCAACTCCACATTTGCAAGACAAAGGGTTAACAATCACTCCTCTCCTTATAAGTCCCACCTACAAAAAGATTTAACACTTGCGTTAGGGACATACCTGATATCCTCACGGCCAAACAAAAATGTTTTCTGAACAAGATCAATTCCGGCCTAAGTCCTCTAAGGTCTAAAATCGATCCCCAGCGGAGTCACCAAGCTATTACGACCTACCTCTCGAGGGAAGGGAATAAGTTTAGGGGTATTGCCTAAAGGACAAACCTAAGGCCCATGATTAGGCGTGGGCTCTCCCAAGCCCATACCTCGCGTAACATTGAGGTATTTTTAAAAATTTCACAAAAAGGAGTCACTACTAGCCTATTGGGGTTGACTATAAACCAAATGAGGTATGAGAGTATACCTCACTTCCTACGTAACAGAGAATCTAGGGTCATGGACTTGATTACACTAATTGACCAATTAATGCCATTTCGGTACCCAATCTTGTTCATTTTAAAAGAAAAGATTTTTGTCAAGCAAATTGGATTGATTTTACACCTATCTACTAACATGTGAGGTAATCATGCAGGTGCATAATTATTAAAATGACAATTAGCAATCAAGCTCCTAATTGCAACAATATTAGCGCATACAACTAAACAATTGCAAACATAATTAAACATGTAAATTAAACCTGCGAAATAATCAATGTGCGAAAAAATAAAGGCCTAATTATACTAAGATAACAATTCCAACCAAACCCTACAATTTTTCTATTTTTGAATTTTTTTAATTTTAATTTTTTAAAAAATAAAAAAAATATATATAATAATATTTTTTTTAGCAAACTGGGATAGGTCTGGTTTGACCCGACTCGGGTTTGACCCAGGCGGGCGAGTCGATCGACTCGCCCGAGTCCAGCTTGGCCTGACCGGCTCTGGTTGGTTAGGCTTGTGTTCAAATAAGGGTTGGGCCTAATCGACGAGCCCAACCCCTCTTACAAACGCCCCATGGGCCCACAGCCCAGATTAACTCTAGGTTGTTGGCCCACGAAGCATAAGAGACTGAGCGGGCCGGATTTGTGATCCGGCTCGACTCAGCTTGCTTCCCCAGTCCGCGACCAGGGAAGCGACGGTGGCAACGCAGATCAGGCGGCCCTCCAGCGAAGGCGTGGTAGCTCTACTTTGAAAAAGGCAGGGGGGAGTGACTCTTGACCACTAGGGCTGAGGGTCTCGGCGACGGTGGAAGGGTCTACTCCAAGTAAGCTACAATGACGACGCAAGATTCATGGCTCCCTTTCTTACTCGGCTCCAGCAACACGACTCCAAGGACTCATCCTAAAGACATGTATAAGGGGGAGGGGGAGAGATGGATGCGGCCAAGGCACTAAACAATGAAAACATGGGGGGTTCTAGTTGGGCATTTCATCGAACATGTGGCGGGCAACGTGGGAAACGGAGGCTTCGAGCTCAGACGAGGCCCGTTCGTGAATCTAAAGGGCTATCGAAGCAAGCCGGAACACTAGGGAATGTAGTAGGGGGAAGGGTGGTGGCTGGAGCTCACTCAAAACAATCAAGGGAGCTCCAACTAGCTCGGTTATGAAAATGCACGCAATGTGTTCAACAAAAAGACTAACCTGGATCCCGGGGGAAGTAGCAACAATCGACGGTGGGGTGTCGGTCGGCGGCGGCGGTGGCCCGGAGACGCGTCAGCCGCGATAACCTCGGTTCCGTCCTCTGCCCTTTTGTCTCTCCCCCCCGGTTCTCCTCCTCATTTCCTCGATGTTCTCTTCTTTCTCTCCTCTTTGCTCCGATTCCTCTTTTGGCGTCCGGTCCACTCAGTTTTGCTCCTGCTCTTTGACCTCTGCTCCTATCTTTTGGCCCTATCTTTTCTCTCTTCTCCTCTACTCCTTTCTTTTCCCCCTGCTCTGCTCCTACCCTCATGTCTTGCTTTTGCTGCAAGTCTTGCGTGGAGACAGGCAGGATGAGGAAGATAGAGGGGGGCAAGGCCATGTTTGAAAGGGGAAGGAGGTTGGGCTGCAAGGGGGAAAAGGCCTAGGCCGAAGGGAGAGGGAAATTGGGCCGGGCCTGTGCGGGAAGGAAAGGGAGAAAGGAGGGGTGGGTTGGGCCGAGGCCGAATTCGGCCCAACCCAGCCCCCTCGGTGCTTTTTTTTTTTTTTAATTATGCATTTGAAGAAATAAATTAGGTGTCAACAATACTAGGTGTAAGTTTTATATAACTAATATAGAAGACAAAAACCACTTATTCTTTCTTTAAGTATACTTGGACAAGTAGTGTATAGCACAATATTTTGGCATAAAATAGAATTTGGCATTCCGCAAGAGGTTGGAATTTAGGACTTCAATGGATTATCAAGGCCACCAAAGGTAAAAACTTGGAGGCGAGATTCCTCAAACTATCTTTCTTAGTGACTATCTATTGCATCTGGATGGAATGCAATCACAAAAGGTTTCAAAACAAGTCAATTGAGCCTCATTTTCTGTTGGCTAGGATTCAAAAGGTTGTTCGAGGTAGGACGTCACTATTGCAAGCTAACCCCTTCTGACTAGGGAGAGATTATTAGGTTTAGGAATATTATCAACTTTTGGCTGACAGCCTTCCATTGACTTGGGCTCTCCCAAGCCCATATCTCGTGTGACATTGAGTGTTCAAATTTTTAATCGATTTAAGGTTATGCAAATTTTGACTAAGGAGTCGCCACTAACCTTTTTTGGGGATTGCCAGGAACCCAATATGATATGAAAGAATATCTTACTATTTTACACAACCAAAGATCCCAAACCCAAGGACTTGGTTATGTTAACCTCAAGGGTAATGCCATTTTGATGCCTAACTTAATCATGCTAACTAATGTCATAGCAGCCTATCAAAGAATACCATTATAAAGTAGGAAATAACATCCAAGATATTGAAAAGTGCAACCAAGTATAATTGTAGAGGAAAGCACGCGATAAGGGTGAGCATGCCGAACCGCCCAAACTAGGAACCGTATGGATCAGACCGAATCGACTGGTTTGGTCCGGATCCTAAAGGGATCAGTTTGGTTCCTGGTTCCATAAAAATGGAACCGATAATTGTTGGTCTAGTTCCTGGTTCCTGGGTGGGAGGGGGGAACTGAACCAGACCGAACCTACTGACTAAATCAACTCTTTTTTTGAAAAAAAAAAATATATATATATATATTTTTAAATTTCTTAAAAATATTAACAACTCTAGTATTTTTTGTAATTAAGTTTTTTTCCTAAGTGATCGGTTCCACAGAACCAGATCGGATTGGATAGGACTCGTCAGTCATGTCTGATTATCGGTTCCTAGGTGGAATCGGACCGAACTCAGACAGGGAACCTATCACCCTTAGCACTCAAGCATCCTAATATTGTCCCTAAAAAGAAAAAAATGACAATTTAAAACAAAGAACCCTATTGTAAAGTCGTAAAAGCTTATCCAAATTTTGGGTTTTAATATTCTAAAAGGGTTTTCCAGATTTTCTAATTTTCTAATTTTTTAAAAGAATTTCTGAATTTTTTAATGGTTTTTCTAATTTTTTTTTTCATTTTCTGAATTTTTAAAAAATATTTTTGAACTTTTTTTAATGTTTTAATATTATTTTAATAAAATATAAGAAATTCAGACCGAGTGAAGAGACCTAATCCAACTAAGCCGACCCAGACCCTACCAAATCGGGTTGGGCTAAAAACAAGGTGACCCCAACCCCCTCTCCCTCTTTTCCCTCACGTGGGTCGGGCCCAATCCAGTTTCCTTCTTTCCTGCGGCCCGGCCCCCCTTATCCTCCTCCTTTTTCCTTTCTTCCCCTCCTCTACAACTCACGCACGGGTAAAGGACAGGAGCAGCGCGGCAGCCGGCACGAAATTTGAAGGGAGGGGGCGCAGATTAGGTGCCTTTAGATGCTCGTCGGGTTAAGGGCAAAACAAGCAACCGGCGACACGACTAGTTGTAGCCGGCTGGATGTCTGGCCAGCTGAAAAACCGCATCGCTCCCCCCCACGTGCCGACTCCAGGCCAGCCGTGCCTATAAAAAGAGGGGAAGAGGCCAAGCGAGTTCTGGGCATTGAAAAGAGAGAGAAATCAAGGGATGTTCTGGAGAGAAAGAGAAATCAATGGGGCAGATGCAAGCTGTGAGAGAGGGCCGAGTGAGAACTGAGAGAGTGAGACCAAGGGAGAGAGAATTGAAAACGACCCCACTAACCGCTGTGCCTGTGTTGAGGCTGATATCCCACGAGAAAATATTAGGTACGTCTTATGCTCCAGCGTGGCAAACAAGAAGGCGGTGGGAGTGCAACGCGTGTCCTCGTGGGGCCCAAAAAGTTAGGCGTCTGTTTCTCGACTTAGTGCTTCTTTCAATCTCCTCTCTCTTCTCACTCTCTCCCAAATAACTCACGGCTAGTGGCTGGTGGCTCGACTCGGCTGGCAGAAGAAAGGACGGCCAGCGAGTAATAAAAGCGCAAACGCTCCCGCTTAAAATTTCTCTCTCCTCACTCTTGAATATTTTCTGGCCACTTTCTCTCTCCTCGTGACGAGTTGCACCTCCTCTGTTTCTTCTCAGCGCATCCCACCCTCACCCCCTCCACCTCTGCCTCCACCTCTCAAAAAAGCCTCGCCGCCGGTCATTTACCTCCAGCAAGTCACCTCCTCCAAGAACCCCGCCAGTCGCAGCTGGTTCCTGACCCCCTTCGCCTCCAACTCTTTCCAACGCGGAGATTGAGCATAAGTTTTGTGCTCGCGTTGGTCTCTCGACAACTTCTGGGCCTCCATCTGATTGCCTCCCTCCGACGAACTCATCATCAACTCCGACTCCGAGCCGCTGCCGCCGCCGCCGCCGATGGCGTCCTCCGTCTCTGGCATCTGCTCGTCCTCCCCCTCCCTTAGGCCGAAGACGCCGCCAGCCTCCCGCCGCAAAGCCATCGACCTCCAGCAGGAGGGAGGCGGCCTCAATTTCGTTCCTGAGCGACGCCAGGTTCCCCGCTGTCGACCGGGTGTTGTCCCTGTCGCTGGCCTGATCGGTTGCGAGGGAGATCTCGATAGACCTGGGCAGGGTCGACGGCGTGGCGAAGAAAGAGAGGCGCGGGCTAGAGGGCTAGAGAAGGATTCCCGCTCACTGTGGACGAGGTATGTGGACTAGCTACACCAGCACCAAAGCTAGGGCTTTTCCTTGCACGTGAGCCGAATCGGGTTCACGGACGAGTTCGTGGTGGAGATAGAGCCTCGGTTCCAGGCCGCGTTCAAAGCGATGGACGAGCTAGGGATGGGCGTCATCGTGAACGTCATCATGTGCACATCAGATGCTGTCCTAAGGAAGAAAGCTTTTGATGTACTGGAAAGGGTTAGTGTTTTTGACTTAAGATCGTCTGCTTTTGCATCACTAAACAGCTCGTTGCTCTTGCAGTCCGTTTCTCTCTTGTTTAAGTTGTGCAATTATTTCCCAGTCTCCACATGCTTGCTGATATTGCAATATCTCAAAGGTTTGATGTCTTAAAGCCCTAATTACAAATTGCAACTCTTCCTTTATGGCAATTGCATTAAAGCTTGCTTAAATGACATAAGGGTGTCTTTTCTTTACATGGAAGGATGCATAATGTGACCCGATTGCCTACAACTTGTGTAGGTTGCCATCCTTCTAGAAACGATAGAGCACATTTTTTAGTAGTTTTTGAGTTTGATGGTCCTCTGTTGCGGATAAGAGTGGCAGAGTGCCATACTCTTGTCAGAATTCTAGCGGAATCTACCTGTTCAATTTCAATCTCCGTTGTTTATGCTTCAGATAGGCTGCCGTACTCTATTAGGATTCTTCTGGAGTTGGCCATTTGGAAATGCGACAAGTTCTAGGTCAAGAGCAAGGATGTCGAGAAGATCATCGACTGGGAAAACACTTCTCCTAGACAAGTCGAGATCCCATTTAAGTCGGCTAGAGTGCTGCTGCAAGTACATGGAGCTGTGCATCGTGTGTCATTAATGCTGATTGGGGTTTTGAAGAGTCGCGATGTTTGATATTTGATGATGCGTCGTCATTTGTATCAGGATTTTACTGGGGTGCCTGCTGTTGTTGATCTTGCTTGCTTGCGTGATGCGATGAATAGCCTCGGGGAAGATCCGAATAAAATCAACCCACTGGTGAGCTTTATATGTTAGCATGTCGCTCGTTCCAGCTACTCGTTGGTGGTGAAGGAACTTTATCTTTGTATGCGCAAGTAGTTGAACTGTCATTTGTGAACATGTCAATCATCGTGCAGGTTCCAGTGGATCTTGTTATCGACCACTCTGTTCAGGTTGATGTGGCAAGGTCAGAAAGTGTCTCGTTTTGATTCTGAATAGGCATTCTGTCATATACGCGAATGCCTGCTCATTTTGATTCTGAATAGCACATGAAAATACTAATATTGAAATTGGTGATTACATTCCTTTCACCAAAAATGTGCCTTATCGTTTCTGGAGAGAGCATGATATGTACCAATGAGCAGCTTCTTCCTGATAAATTAGTGCATGTAATATTCCTGTGAAACGGACAGATAGGACTTTCCTTTAAACCGAAAATGGGTGATGCACTTCTTTTTTGGAGTATGAAACCTGATGGTTCTCTAGATAAATCCAGTTTGCATGGTTAGTTGTGCTCTCTACTCAGCTGTTATGTGTACTTGGTCATGCCTAGAGTTCATAATATGATAGCATGTCAAAGTCTGTACAATTTTACTAAAATTATATGTCGATCTTGTAAATGAGTTATCGAATTTATTCTCTAGTTTCTGTCACCATTCACTTAGCCATTCTGATTCATGTCAGGTGGTTGCCCTGTTATTAAGGGGAACAAATGGTCATCTACTAAGTGGCTGCGTGTGCATGAGTACAAAGTTTGAGATACTGAGCAGAAGGTAAATTTTTTTCTGCTGGGAACAGATGATTAGGATACAAATGTTGTGTTTCAGTATAACTGTCATTTTCAATGTGAAGTGGTTCATGGTCGTGTTTCCTTGCAGTAGCAATCATAAGCAATATGTGATTTAGTGATAGTTTCTCTAAGTGTCTCACCCTGGACGTTAGTAAGGTAATAGAAATTTCATTACTAGTGTCTAACCATCTGTTAATTGCATGA
This sequence comes from Eucalyptus melliodora, assembly GCA_004368105.4. Classification (NCBI taxonomy): domain Eukaryota; kingdom Viridiplantae; phylum Streptophyta; class Magnoliopsida; order Myrtales; family Myrtaceae; genus Eucalyptus; species Eucalyptus melliodora. Next base: position 15,874,490 of record CM023402.3, read on the forward strand.
TGGATGAAATATTTCTGGTCTCTCTTGCGCTATTTTACACCTATGTGACTTTATTTAATGAAGACAAATATCAGGCTACGTCAGTTTATAGCTGATATGTTCAGTTCTAGGTTGAATGAGTCCAATATGTTTACCGTCTGGAAGGTGTAAAGTTTGCTGAGGTTGTCCTTTTACATTTAGGTGTAAAGTTGGCTGGATAAGTTCATTCATTTAGTATGTTGGTCATGCTACAGATAAGGAAGATTTCCTGATTAGATGTACTTTCAGTTCAGTAAATATAGCACCGAGTAAAACTGAACTATTGGTCTCTTGATTTTCCTTCCTGAAATTACCTAGATTTTAAATATCAGTGCCGATTGTTGCCCGTAACTACTCCATCTTGCACCCGCCTTCGTTTGCAGGTCCAAAAGTTCGTAAATTCCTACTGCTGTAACATGTCTGAATTCTCAGGTGAAGGCCCCATCTTCCGGGTCTCATGTCCACCTTTCACGTCAGCAACCAGCATGCCATGACTCGCAATTTTGTATTGTCTTTGTAGTTCTACCGTAGTACAGAATGATCGGCTGTACAGCGGTTCACCTTTCTTCCTCACTTCCTTCCCCTCTTTCTGGGAATCAGATGAGCATTAGAACATGAGGATGCTGATGAGTGCTATTATCATGAACTTTTGAAAGCTATGGGTGGCGCGTTTTGCATTCCCCACCCGCGCTTTATATACTGAGTCCGATATCATCACATGAGTTGTGAATAGTCATTTGCTGTTCTAGCCAAGATATGACCTGATGATAGCATGAGCTGGGATCGGCATGCATCCAAGTAGCCATTCCCATATTAAATTGTCTCTACAAAAAGCGTTCCACACATTGTACAAAGTCTCTTTGTGAATTTGGCCTTGTAATGGTTTGATCGGTTTCGACCCAAACCAAACCAATGAGACGACGAATCTCATTTTGTTCTCACTCGACTATTAGCAAGACGAATGGTCACGTGGTCAGGTTGTCATTTGGAACTTCTACACGGACAACCCCGACACGTGACTCCCAGTACACGTGAATATGGGACTCCACCACCTCAATAATGAATTTCATGCTCTCTCTCTCTCTCTCTCTCTCTCTAAATGCGTTTGTCTTTATAGCTTTGAAAGAGATCCTCTCTTAGGCAAAATTCTACACCACCATCTTACACTAGAAAGAGGCAAACTGCTTGAGTAGATCACATTTCGGGACACAGTTGAAAAATCTTGCAGATTTCTAAAACCCAAATCATTTGTCCGATGAAAACCGAACCCAAAGCTTTTTGAACAAAATGAGAGGCCAACAATAGTTTGTCCACATATCATGAACGCTATCGCAGACCTTGCAATGTTAATTTATCTGCCGCCCACAGAGTTAGAATGATAATCATCCAAGGACGCAGAAATCGTCCCATTTATTCCCCCAATTTATTCCCATAACAGCTGGAGGAAGAACTCTCCGACATAGAGATTTACTCCAGCCATGTTGACCGGATGGGATGGAAATGCTAGGAACACCGAGAAGAGCCGGCTGTTGAACCTGCCTGGTCGCTCAATGTCTACCTCCAATCAAGTTCCTGATGACGTACTGCAGGATGCCCCCATGATCGAAATAGGCCAGCTCAACCTACATATGGAAGCCACCGAAACTTAGCAAGGAGATGAAAAGATGATGAATCTTCCAAGGATATAGAGAAGTGACAGATCAATATCGTTACCTCTCTGTTAAACCGTAGTGTGCACACAAATGACTTGCCATTATCTGTCTCCACCGTGATGTCCTGACCAGGCCTTATTTCGCTCACGCTATTCGGAAGATTAATGGTGTAGCATTCATGGCCAGTCAGTCCGAGTGTTTCTGCATCCTCCCCAGACTTGAAACATAGAGGAATGATACCCATTCCCACTAAATTGCTTCTGTGAATCTGCTCAAAGCTCTTTGCTATGACAGCTTTCGTGCCCTGATACGAATTACAGCTTAGGGCGCAACCTACGGGGGGAAAAATTGGACAAAAAATTGAATAAAAAAGCACGAAAATGCTCACCAACAGCATTGGACCCTTGGCAGCCCAATTGCGAGGACTTCCACTTCCATACTCAGCACCAGCCAAAATAATGGTGGCATGCCCCTCACTCTTGTACCTCTGCCATACAAGAGACAAAGCTAGTATGAACCACAATGGCACCAGCAATCAGATAATGAGTCATTGATGGAGCCCATACTCAGCTAATAGAATATTAAGCAGCAGGCCGACAGTTAAAATCAGATTATTTTCTTTAAAAAATTCTCCCAATTAAAATGATATCACATTGACCTGTCAAATGAATCTCAACTAACAGTGGGATGATCCATAAGGATGTTGCTAGGAGGCTGATCTAGCTGGCATTAATGGACCAAACAAAAAATCAGCTTCTTTCAGACTTAAACAAAAATTTGCAGAAAAGAACTAGCAATAGACATGGTAAGTAGCATAATTTTCAGGGCCAATCTAAATAGAATGGCTTATCCAACCAACAACTATGAATACTGAGGCCCCATCACTCACGACACTGTCATTTGTGATGCAGTGTCTGTATTGGGTCTGCAGAGTGAAGAAAATTACCATGGCAACATCATAAACAGATAGTTTCTCCCCACTGGGGATGTGGATTGTTTTAGGTCCAACTTCTCCTTTAAGAAACTTGTTGACAAGGCGAATGTTAGCAAAGGTTCCTCTTGCCATGATCTCATCATTCCCACGGCGACTTCCATAAGAGTTGAAGTCCCTTCTATCAACCCCACGTTCCATTAGATACCTTGCAGCAGGGCTATCCCTGTGAATGCTACCAGCTGGAAAAATTTAAAATATGCTGCATTGATTCCAGCTGCAACTGTATAATGCTTAAAGATATTATACATGAGCGAAGAATCAATTCAGTGGACAGCAGATCGAGTAAACTTTTGCAGAGGTACATGCAGATGCACATGAGCCTATACTATCAGGTGACGGGTGTAGCAAAATCCATATGAACATCTAAACGTATTGCTTAATATATTCTAGTTTGTCAGAAGAAGAGTTTTTGTCAGCCAACCTCCAATCCTAATTCACAAGCCTTCTTTTGCTACCAAAGCAGCACCAAGCATTACACTGGGATTTGAAGTATTTGTGCAGCTAGTGATAGCTGCTATAACAACATCCCCATGCCGAAGCTGAGCTGGAGTCCCATGAAATGTGAACTGTGCAACCTTTCCCTATGATTCCTTTGACACAGCAAAACCCTACAAAGACATGGATGAAAATCAATCAAAATACTAAGTTAAGACACAGAAAAAAAAATCAATATCAATAATACTCCATGAAGCATGCCATTTTGCCCATCTAAAGGCTCCTAAACTCTTCAACAACATAGTTCAAAAATTCAATGTACGTAAGAGGAGCCTGCATTAAGATTTCGACAAACAAAGTTGCTCATCAATCAACTTCTACACAGTTAAAGCAGCACAAATCAAAAAAAAAAAAAAAAAGCTGGTAGAATCAATGTCAATATTAAGCACAAGTCAACACATAGTTAGTTAACTATTTTGTTCTAGTATATTTACCAAAGTACAAGCACTGCATGCGAAGGACAATTCACTTCCCAAATTTTGGAACTAACAAAGAGCCCCATGACCATGCATGATCACTTATAAAGAGTATACAAGATTCTGGAAACCCTCACCTTAAATCCAACTCTATTATCCAAGCATGCATGCCAATCAGCTTTCATTTCTTTCAGTGGGACTTGATCCTGTGGCCTGGAAAGCGTTGATTCTTAGCCAATGGAAGGGTGAGGGGGGGAAAAACTAAACCTACTTCATGGCAACAGTATTGTATCCACTGGGGATTACCTTTTGGGACCCGAAATACATGGTTCCACATCCTTAAGATCCAGTTCCAGATAAGAGGAGTATGTTCTCTCCACTTGGGGCTACTTCCAACACAAAGATTCTTAGCAAGAAATAATGATGTACTCTTAAAGTCAAAAACATTGATAAAACTCACCTCATTGTAATCCACAAACATCTTGTTCGCCCGCAAGATTCTATCATGGCAACCTATGAAGTTGCTTAAGTTAACACAAGCAAGTACTCAGTACTCAGTACAAATTATGACGAAAATCTCTGTGATTACTTACAGTTTCCTCACTCCTGCCTGTCAATTTATGATACTACAGAGTGACATGATCAACAAGGAAAAAGCCCATAGTGGCACCATATTCGGGCGACATGTTAGCGATGGTGGCACGATCTGCCAAAGACAATTCGCTCATTCCTTCCCCTGCAAAAGTGACACGACATTTAAAAACAACAGTAACAAGAAGGATTCAGTGGCTGTGGAATATATTGAACAGAAAGGATTAACGATGCAGGGGAATCAGAAGATGTACCATAAAACTCAACAAATTTGCCCACAACGCCATGCTTCCTCAGCATTTGTGTTACATTCAAGACTAGATTGGTTGCTTTTACCCCATCTTTCAGCTTCCCAGTTAATTTAAACCCAACCACACCAGGAAGGACCATGCTCATCGGCTGCATCAAAATAAGAGATGAAAACAGAAATGCTAAGAAATGACTGAAAAAATTAATGGATGTATGTTCATACTTCATAACATCTTGAAAAGGACATACTAGTGTCAAATGACACTACTTTATCAGCCATCCACAGTAAAAAAAAATATTATAATAATAATAATAATAATAATAATAATAATAATAATAATAATAATAATAACAACAACAACAATATATTGAATTCTCTTACCTGGCCAAGCATTGCAGCTTCTTCTATTCCTCCAACTCCCCAACCAGCAACTCCTAATCCGTCTATCATAGTTGTATGTGAAATAGTACCAACAACACTATCAGGGTAAAGCAAGCCATTTGCGTTGAAGACCACTCTGCCAAGATATTCTAGATTAACCTGCAAATAGATTCCAGTTCAGTTTGTCAACTCAACGATACAGGCCAATATTCTGGTAAAAAAAGAAAATTGCATATTCTCAAAGGACACGGCATGTAATAGTTCCACCGCGGGTGTATACAGTTTTTTCCACTTCTTATGCTAAAGTCATACGTATGATCAGTATATAGGCACTATATGTTTTACTACCTGGGGGACAATCCCCGATCCAGGCGGAACAACAAGCATATTATGAAATGCAGTTGAACCCCACTTGAGAAAGCCAAATCTCTCCTTGTTCCGATGAAACTCAAGTTCCATATTAGCCTGGACAGCATTTTCTGACCTTGCCACATCAACCTGAACAGAGTGGTCGATAACAAGATCCACTGGAACCTGCACGATGATTGACATGTTCACAAATGACAGTTCAACTACTTGCGCACACAGATAAAGTTCCTTCACCACCAACGAGTAGCTAGAACGAGCGACATGCTGACATATAAAGCTCACCAGTGGGTTGATTTTATTCGGATCACCCCTGAGGCTATTCATCGCATCACGCAAGCAAGCAAGATCAACAACAGCAGGCACCCCAATAAAATCCTGATACAAATGACAACGCATCATCAAATATCAAACATCGCAACTCTTCAAAACCCCAATCAGCATCAATGACACACGATGCGCAGCTCCATGTACCTGCAGCAGCACTCTAGCTGACTTAAATGGGATCTCGACTTGTCTAGGAGAAGTGTTTTCCCAGTCAATGATTTTCTCGACATCCTTGCTCTTGACCTGGAACTCGTCGCAGTTCTGAATGGCCAACTCCAGAAGAATCCTAATAGAGTACGGCAGCCTATCTGAAGCATAAACAACGGAGATTGAAATTGAACAGGTAGATTCCGCTAGAATCCTGACAAGAGTATGGCACTCTGCCACTCTTATCCACAACAGAGAACCATCGAACTCAAAAACTACTAAAAAATGTGCTCTATCGTTTCTAAAAGGATGGCAACCTACACAAGTTGTAGGCAATCAGGTCACATTATGCATCCTTCCATGTAAAGAAAAGACACCTTTATGTCATTTAAGCAGGCTTTGATGCAGTTGCCATAAAGGAAGAGTTGCAATTTGTAATCAGGGCTTTAAGACATCTAACCTTTGAGATATTGCAATATCAGCAAGCATGTGGAGATTGGGAAATAATTGCACAACTTAAACAAGAGAGAAACGGACTGCAAGAGCAATGAGCTGTTTAGTGATGCAAAAGCAGATGATCTTAAGTCAAAAACACTAACCCTTTCCAGTACATCAAAAGCTTTCTTCCTTAGGACAGCATCTGATGTGCACATGATGACGTTCGCGATGGCGCCCATCCCCAGCTCCTCCATCGCCTTGAACGCGGCCTGGAACCGAGGCTCTAACTCCTCCACGAACTCGTCCGTGAACCTGATTTGGCTCACGGTCCAAGGAAAAGCCCTAGCTTTGGTGCTGGTGTAGCCAGTCCACGTACCTCGTCCACAACAGGCGGGAATCCTTCTCCAGCCCTCTAGCCCGCGCCTCTCCTTCTTCGCCGCACCGTCGACCCTGCCCAGGTCTATCAAGATCTCCCTCGCGACTGATCGGGCTAGCGACAGGGACAACACCCGGTTGACCTAGTAATTTCATGGGTCGAGGATGACCATCGTCGAGATGTCTTGAGCATTGATTTGGCACGAGTCGGTCACGCGTGAATCCTCCACGGCCACCGTCGATGCGAGTTTCAAGGATGGGGCCACCGGTCGACGAGCCCGATGACGATTGAAAAAAAGGGATTTTCGGACCGAGAAGCAAGCCCGTGGGGAGTCGTGGGCCGGGCCAGAGCTAGTGTGGGCCCTAGGCCCAAGGTCGAGATTTCTTGTGACCTATCCCACCAATTTTCAGCCCAAGGTCAGATGTGTAATTTGTGCAGGTGGAAATGACAAGTACCCCTGATGGGGACTTGGGGCAGGTTTTATGGAGCGGCGAGACGCCACACGTTTTCCCTCTCCTTCGACGGAAGAATCGAGTCAAAAGTGGTCTTCCCGGATGAAACAGCCAACGATCCACATATCAACGTGACCGGGAGAAACAGACCGTTCCAACTAGCCTAATTTCGTCCCGAACGGAGCCGTCTTGCGGCCTGGGCTCCGCCGGGAAGGAACCGGTCGCCGGTCCGTCGGTCCGCCTGCAGCCTGCACTGTTTCGCGTTTTCGGCCATTTTTCTCCAATTCCGGTCCTTCCTCCGCCCATCCACCCCAAGCGTGCTCTCTCTCCTCGTTTTCCCTCTCCTTCTTGCTTAGTAGGTTAATGATGCTTAAGAGGTGTTTAGATTAGTCCTGAAATTAGGTTTTATGTGATTAAATTAGATTATTTTAATGTAAATTAGATTAGTTGGATGATTAGTTTAATGGATGTTTAATTAGGGCTAATTGTATTTTATAAATATTATTTTATTAAATTATATTATTATAAAATAATATTTAATTATTTAATTTTCTGCTCCCAGTTCTGACCCTTCGTCAAAGAATCGAGTCAAAAGTGGTCCATGAATCAGCCAACGATCCACATATCAACCTATATGTGTTTATAGAAAGCCCAGACCGTTCGCGGCGCTCGGAGGATCGGGGTGTGACATCCCCCGTCGTCCCGAACGGAGAATCGACTAGTGTAGCGTCAGCCTGCAATTTTTCTCCCAGGTCCTTCCCATTTTCCGGTCCAACCACTCAACGCAAGTTTGAGAAAAGAAGTGTGAGGTTAACCGTGCAATGGGAGCGGGCTCCACGTTTTCGCCATGAAGCTGCATGCCTTGAAAGAACGATCCACAGGTGCGACGGTCCAAGTAAAGGAGAACATAACCCGGAATTGCCAGGTTCCGTGATCAATCGACCGCCTTGTTTGTGAAGAAGAAGGATGGTTTTGTTGCGTTTGTGTACGGGAGAAACAGACCGTTCCACCAATTGTGAGTTCATAGTATTATTGTTCAGTTTGACGAACACTTAGCTGTCCCAAAAGAACGATCGGGTTCGTTGACGTTATTACCGTTGAGAAAAGTACTTCCAAGCTAAGGATTCATCGATGGGCTCCGCATTCCTCGGGAATTTCGGAAGGAATCTCGGTCGACAAGATTACACTGTTTCGCGTTTTCGGCCATTTTCTAGTCTTCCCATTGGGTTGCGTGCTAATGTCCTTCCTCCGCCCATCTCAACCTCCAGCTGCGAAAAGAGATATTGTTGGTGTGAAGAAAGACTCCGGATCTTCGGCGACCGTTAAAGTCTCCAAAGTATTTATTCTCTCGAGCACACCTTTTGAAGGACTAGGATGATGGTGTGGTATCACAACCACCAAGTCTTTATTTGTGCATATGCGGTTGACCTTACTTGAGAAAGTTCGGTTTTCAAATGCATCCACCCTCGAGCCCGTTTTCGCCATTGGAAGCTGCTAATTTTCAGGTTTCTTCTATGCAGTTCAGCCAAGACGACAGAAGCAGAAGACAGCAAGGTTTTGGCGAGAGGACCTTTGTAATTCTCGAGATCCTCGTGTGGAAGTGAGATCACGTCACAAGAGATTTTTGTGACCCGGCCATCCGTTGGTGTCACTGCTTAATTCCATTTGCATAAGGAGTGTTAGTGTCAGTATCGCCGGATTGGTTCTCGATTCAGAATCGAGATGGTTCATTTGAGGCGGTACGGAAAAGTGTACTTGTTAGTTGAGATCGGAGAATGAAAGGTTATAGCTCGGTCGGTTTAGCACAAGCAAATATCGATGACAGTTAAGGACGCTCGAGGCCGTCGCTTTACGCGGTTAGCGTATGAATTTTCAGGTTGAGAATCCTGTTCATTCTTGAATGTCGCCTAGAGTTAATGATGCTTAATTTTTGGCTTTAAATTGGAACACCGTCGGCGATTAAATTAGATTATTTTAATGTAAATGGGCAAGTAGATTAGTTGGACAAGATTGGAAGTGATCCTAGCGGTGACCGAGGAAGGAAAAGAGGAAGATTTGATGAGATGACAATACTGCCGCCTTTTTTATTAAGGATTTGAGAATGATTTAAATTTCATTTTTATAAGAGGGAAAAGTTGTGACATCCTGAGGTTGCAGGGATGAGTGAAGGTGAATTTCGTTGCATTGTTGGTTGATCTCACTCGGAGGCCCAAAGGTGGGACAGCCACTCGTACGGCTAAGGACTGGACACCTAAGTCAAGCAATCTGTGAACCCATTGGACGACAAACCAACTATTATAATGGAACGACGGGTGATTCCGTTTCAAAGCCCATGGTCCAACTTTGAGCCCAATCAAAGCCCATCGTCGAGATGTCCATTTGGCACCGAGTCGGTCCAAGCCCACCCCTATTCATGGCCAAGCCTTCATTTCTGTCGGGAGGCCTATCCACCAATTTCGGACCGAGGAAAGCAAGCCATGAGGTCAGAAAGAGTGTGTAAATGGCCTTCCAGCAAGTGAACCCATTGGAAATATTTCTCTTTCAAAGACCAAATTACCCCTCCTAGGCCAAGCCCATTGTAGGGAGAAAAGGCTAGAGAAGAGGCTGAGAGAAGATGAGGCCATCATGGGCATGGGGACTTGGGGCAGGTTTTGTGGAGGCTTTGACAGCCCTCCCATCACTCTCTCTCCCCATTCGGCCTCCCTCGAACGGAGCTTCTCTCTCCTCGTTTTCCCTCCTTCAGTTTCTGCTCCAGCTGACCCTTCGTCAAAGAATCGAGTCAAAAGTGGTCTTCCCGGATGAATCAGCCAACGATCCACATATCAACGTGACCGGGAGAAACAGACCGTTCCAACTAGCCTAATTTCGTCCCGAACGGAGCCGTCTTGCGGCCTGGGCTCCGCGGGGAAGGAACCGGTCGCCGTCCGTCAGTCCCGCCTGCAGCCTGCACTGTTTCGCGTTTTCAGCCATTTTTCTCCCATTCCGGTCCTTCCTCCGCCCATCTCAACCTCCAGCAAAACCCCCAAGACCCCCGGGAGCCACCGGTTGCCAACCACCCGCTTGCCGGAGCTCCGATCGGCCCGTTTTCGCCATTGAAGCTGCTGGTTTCTTCTATGCAGTTCAGCCAAGAACAGAAGCAGAAGACAGCAAGGTTCAGAACTTGGAGACTTCGAGGCCCGTTTTAGGTGATCGACCGCCTTGGTGTCGTGGTCCGTGAGTTTTAATGCTTAGTGAGTTAATGATTTAATTAGGTTTATGGGATTAAAATTAGATTATTTTAATGTAAATTAGATTAGTTGCATGAAGTGTAATGATTAATTAAATTAGTGTAATCTTGTTTAAGCCCTAATTAATTATTTTTAATTAAATAATTATTTCGAATTTATAAATATTATTTTATTAAATTATATTATTATAAAATAATATTTAATTATTTAATTTTCGGAATTAAATTTAATTATTTAATAATTTCGAAAATTATGCCGGGATGGCCGGTCGTTAGAATTTCACGTATCGCAAAAAGTGCGATCGGTTTGTGTTAATTGTATGTTTAAATTGAGAAATTGAGTGATTGATGATTATGGTTAATAATTCCAAAAGTGTGGAATTGAATGATATTGATGAAGTTGTGGTATTTAACTTGAAAATACCCGGTGTTGGCTTTTAGCACCGTAATTGCTTTGTATGACTAGTTGAACCGTTGGTTATTATTGGATTGAATATCCAGTTCTATGGTTTATTATTGAATGATCAGCTTTGGCGAGCATTTGTTTATATATATGTATTAGCTTGGGCGAGCAATTATGATATACATATATATATGGCAGCTTCTGGTGAGCTATAGTATACTATATTGAATATTGCGGCATCTTCTGGTGAGCTAAGATCGTTTTATCAGCTTGTGCGAGCACGATCTATATATATATCAGCTTGTGAGAGCAATGATCGTTTATCAGCTTGTGAGAGCAACGATCCATATATCGGCTTGTGCGAGCTATCATCTATGTATATATCAGCTTGTGCGAGCTACCATCTATATCAGCTTGTGAGAGCATTGCATCCATTTCAGCTTGTGCGAGCCGTAATTGTATTGATGGATGAATAGATGGTATGGTTTAATAGATGATATGAATTGATAGATGTGTGGATCGTATGATATCAATTGGATTGACTGAATTGATAGACCGATGGGTATGTCGGTAGTTTCAGCTTGTGCGAGCATTGTTGAATAGACGACGGGGAGCCTCCATCCTATTTGGCGCGCTTGGGAACGAAACCGAGGCTGCCTCCCTCCTGGAGGACCGGAGGCGAAAGGTAGAGGCTGAAGAATCGGCTTCGCGGCGGTAGGCCGGCGGTGTCTTCGGCCTAAGGGAGGGGGAGGACGAGTAGATGCCAGAGACGGAGGACGCCATCGGCGGTGGCGGCGGCGGCGGCTCGAAGTCGAAGTTGATGACGAGTTTGTCGGAGGGAGGAAATCGGACGAAGGCCCAGAAGTTGCCGAGAGACCAACGCAAGCACAAAACTTATGCTCGATCTCCGTGTTAGAAACAGTCGGAGGCGAAGGGGGTCGGGAACCAGCTACGACTGGCGGGGTTCTTGGAGGAGGCGACGTGCCAGAGGTAGATGACCATTGGCGAGGCTTTTTTGAGAGGCGGAGGCGGAGGGGGTGAGGGTGGGATTCGCTGAGAAGAAACAGAGGAAGTGCAGCTCGTCACGAGGAGAAAGAAAGCGCCCAGAAAATATTCAAGAGTGAGGAGAAAGAAATTTTAAGCGGGAGCGTTTGCCCATTTATTACTCGCTCGCTATCCTTTCTTCTGTCAGCCGAGCCGAGCCACCAGCCACCAGCCACCAGCTGTGAGTTATTTGGGAGAGAGTGAGAAGAGAGAGGAGATTGAAAGAAGCGCTGAGTCGAGAAACAAACGCCTGACTTTCTAGGCCCCATGAGGACACGCGTTACGCTCCCACCGCCTTCTTGTTTGCCACGCTGGAGCATAAGACGTACTTAATATTTTCTCATATTCCACGGGCATCACCCTTCTCCGAGTTGGAAATTTACATATTAGAGAAAAAGATACGTAATAGTATTTTTTAGAATAAGAAAAATAATAAATTTGCGAGAATGATAACAATAATATAATAATGGCTTTGGAACCAAAAAAATAATAAATCTGAGAGAATGACAGCAATAATATAATAATGATCTTTACATATAAAGATGCTGGATTATAACTCAAACACGAATTTTTTTTTATTGTAATCAAATTTAAAGGAAATTAAACAAGATGTGAGGTACGGTTAATCGAATCTCCTCAAGGTAATTACACCATTAAGAAATAGGGCGCGAAAGGAAAGGAAAACAGGGGCAGTCGTGTGGGTGCTTCCTACTCAACTTGTGATGTCGGACGGTGGACGAGCCCGAAGATCAGGCTACGTCCATTCACCTTGTGCGCCTCCGAGGTGGGACCTCGGGAAATCAACCCCAAATCGAACAAAAACAAAAACTGGCAAGCCGGGACCCACTGAGGCTATGCGCAGGGAGTGTTGAGGGAGTAATGATATTAATGGCTCGATGTAAGTTCATGCAATTCTTCTTCAACCTTTGGCGTCAATAGATGATTTAATGAATACATTCATTTAGCCTTAATGCATCAGGGGTAGTCTTGGAACAATTATGGACGAATTGATTGATGCGTTAATAGATGCATTTCTTTAGTTTTATAGTAGTTTTATGATGCATTTATAGATGAATTAATGGATGGACGTGAAAAGGGACATGTTAATGACAGATCTTCCAAAGTTTCTCGCAGCAACAATTCTAAGATAATCTTCAACTTAAGAAAATGATTATCTTTTGAGCCTTCTTTAATTCATGGCAATAGAGTCATTTAGATATTAGAATTCCTTTTTGAAAAAAACTCTCCTTCAAGTGTGTTGGTTCCTAGAAGTATTTTAGGAGGTATATAGTTCGTGAAGCTTTGGGCTCGCCGGACCAGGCCACCGTTGTGTGGTTCATGTGAGTTTTCAGCCTCATTTGTGTGTGTGCTGCAGTCTTGGGGTCTAATGTGTTGATCGCTTTGAATCTCTGCTTGGATTCGGCTTGGTTGTTCGCATTTCTCACCCCTCAGATGATGCACACCACTCGTTTGATGAAATGCTCGAACCAGATCTCGTTTAGGTCTCCTATGATTTTGCTCGGTTCTGGGCGTCTGTTGGTCCTTGGACCCGGCTGATACGTTTTTCTTCTCGATTCGTTACTTGATGTGTCGTTTCCTTGTGCAGAGTGTTTTCTAGCCAACGGTGGAGTGTCATGTGCCCGGCTGGAGTCTTGATGTTCTTGAATCGGCAGGCGAACCTTCGGGTGTTCTTGGCATGCTCGAAAGGAAACCACGTGAGGGCGAAAGAAAAAGGAACAAAAAGGGTAATAAAAAGAAAAAGAAAAGATGACGGTCGCGTGGGGGAAAGAGAAAAAGTCAAAAAGTCAACAGGATATAAAGACAAAAAGAGATAGAGAGAAAAGAAGAAAAATGGGGGAAAGGGTCTTTTCACTTGCTAGCCTTTTGGAGGGGGCGCGATCCGGGTCAGTCGGGCCGGATCCAAATCGGGCCGGCGGCCGGGTCTGATTGACTCGGGTCACTATATTTTTATTTTACTGTATTTTTTAAAAATAAAAAAATCCGAAAAAATTCTCTTTTTGAGGGAAAGGCCTAAAATTGATTTTAAGCATTTTTCTCTTTAAAATACATGAAAAATCCTTCAAAAATGTCTGAAATTAGATAAAGGTCGCAAAATGGTTTTTGGAGTATTTTTAATGCTTTTTTATCTGAGTATTTTTAATGCATGAAAAATGTATAAAAAAAAAATCAAACATCAAAGTTTAAACAAGATTAAGCACCGAAAGGGTATTAGTTGATTAACTAATGTAATCAAGTCTTTAATCCTAGTTTCTCCGATTGCACATGAGTAAAACATTTCTCTAAATATTTTATTTGGGTTTTTAAGTAATTCACTACCCTAAATTGATTATTGGCAACTTTTAAATGAAATTTATTTGCATGTTAAAAATTTGAATCATAAGTTATGAATTGGTGGGCTTGGGAGAGCGATTAGCCTCCGCAACTATGGGTAGGGCTGCGGGGAGGTTATGATAAAGATGAACTTTTTATTATTGAAATAAACTTGAGAACATTTCGAGATGCAACAGCTAATTCTAAACTTTAAAGACAGCAAAAGTAAATCCTAGAAGGAATATCAGTTGACTTTCCTGCAGTTCTTCCTAATCTGACCGCTTGAGCCAATGAGTGGGCTAAGGTTACCCATCTTCACCATGGCGTTAGCAAAATCTGTCCTAAAAGTGGACAAATTGCTACTAGAAGCATTCATGTGAGCGTCCGTGGAACCACCACTGAACAATTGCTGGTCCAAATGAAGAAAAACCTTGTGAGTTTGCAAGTTCTTGAAGAAGGCGTTGTCAAAGGACGTCGGGCTTGTGGTGTCAAAAGGAAAGAGTTTGCTGTCGCCTCCAGAGCTCGGGCAATTTGCTTTCAGCGATGTCACGAACGTGGCGTTGATGTTGTTCTCGTTGTACAAATGCTCCCGGAAAGTCAGGCATCAAGCTTGACCTATTGTGTGCGGGTTAACAATGGTCGAATAATTTTTGTAAATTGATTTTGGTATATCAATCAAGCATTATTGTTATTCTTTATTAAAAAAAATGCAACAAAAAGTAAAATAAAATAGAAACAATGACCTAAAAGTGCCACCATTTCTTTGGCTGTGAAGCTTTTGTTAGAGAAGGCAGAGATTAGGCCGCTAAGGTTCAAAGTTGGGGGAGCGATGCTAATATTAGCAGGACTTTGACTTGCAGTGGTTGAGTCTCTTCTTCCAAGGGAGACTGTCCAACTAGGGCCACCTAACTAAAAATTAAATAAATAATAAATTCATACGTGTTAGTATTAATATAGCATGAGGAAGATAACATTGTGATTTTTTTCGTCACAATTGATAAGTAGAATTGAGAAGAAAAACGCGCACTTACGGCAACGATGGAGTCTCGTGCAACGACGGCTAAAATATCAGCACAGGACACGATACCGGGGCACTTGCTCTCCAATTCGGACTTGATCGTGTCGATTACCTCAAATCCCCGCATGGAATTGGCATTCGGGCCGGCGTTCTTCTCCCCGGTGAAGTTCGTAGTGTCATCCAATAAAATTGACGCGTCGCATCCCTATTTTATGTTTTTTGCCACATGTTGTTAATCAGTCCTTCTAGATAGAAAATTGATCCGATTGGAGTTAATTATAATTAAATGGTTGCAAACAAGTTAAGTGCTATAATCTTTACTGAAATAGTTTGCCCCCCATTATGAACATACTAATCTAAATCGATTAGTTAATTTAGATTGACACTTTGAATTTGTGTGAAAGCAAACTAATGAGGCCATGCAAAAGGCACGATTTGCTTGTTCAAAGATCTAGTGCGATTTTAGAATAGTATTGAGTTATCAAATTTCATTAAAAATGATACTTTACCATCCATAGCACTTTTTATGTAGAAATGTATGGCTACCACAGCGAGGTGATCAAAATGTGATCAAAATCTATTGGAAGGACTGATTGGTTAGCCAAATGTGATAATCGAGTAAAGTGAACCACCGATATAATAAGCAATGGCCATCTCTCTCTTTTTGCCAGCTCCAATGTCATTTATATACCCATTCATCTTATCAACAGCTTAGATGGCGTAAAGTACGCTCTCCTGCATAGTTTTTGCCGGTGTAAATTAGAGCATAGACCATCAATGTAAAGAAAATTTTACATAATCATTCCTGGCCATTCGTAATTTGAGGATTCTAATTATCAAATCTCTCACTAACCGCCGAATTAAGGGTGGATAAGATTGTTTGTGAAATATATTTTTACACAGGCAATGTATGCTAAAAATAATAATAAAGTTTTTTTGAATTACCAAAAAAATTATTGTGCTCTAATAGACAGAATTGATTATTGGTATAATAAACTCACAAAAATGCATGACACAACAAAACACCAAAAAGGGTCAGACTCAACTAATTCAATATGTCAACCTCCTGCCTACTGTTTGTTAGTGAAAAAGAGAGTACGTAACTTGCGTAGAAGCGAATCTAATGATTCTTTTGACTATGTGGTTGATTGGAATGCTTCACATGCATAGGCACAAAGATGCATCATGCATGCACGCTTGCATTCAGCTTGAATGAAGGAGAGAAACAAAGGTAGTAATCAATCGGAAAGAGAGGAGAGACTCAGAGCAGAGGGACTTGCATTGACGAAGCAATCGTGGAAGTGAAGGCGGAGCAAGGACGCGCCCATGCGGGCCTCATTTTTGACCGCAGAGCTCACGCTGGATTTGATGGCGGAGAGGGCGCTGGGACAGGAAGTGGAGTAGAAAGTACTGGACAGCTGAGCAGAGGCTGTTCCATGGAGGAAACACAGCAACAATAAGAAGGCTGGTCTGGTGGAAGAGCTCTCACAAGCCATGGCTTGGAGTTAAGTTTCAGCAAAGAAGGAGATAAGCGAAGGAGGAGGAGAAGCACAAGCTTGATTGCTGTGCGCGAGTGTGTTTGTGTGTTTGTTGCACTCAAATGAACTCAGGGGTATTTATACAAGAGTTTTACTTTGCACTGTTATGCCTTTTCTTTCTTATCAAGTCAACGGCATTGGATGCAGAACTTTCTATTTTTGAACAAACAAGTTCAACACCAATATATATATATAATGTATGTAGCGCAATTATTCGTAATCTAGACTAGTTAGCTTTCTATTTGCAGACTAACCCTAGTCTCGCCGTATAGGGATTTTGCTGGACATATAACTATAGGTTTATAATATGCTGTCAATTCTAAGCAAATATAACACAATATATCGTCATATCAGATTCTAATAGTAATTTCCTTACGAGATATCAAGTCAAATTTCTTCTCCCTTTCAGCTAGAGTTACTCTCCTTCTATCCTAAAACTGCTTTTGAACTTTAAAGAAGATTCATACGAATTAAAGAAGATGGCTTGCTTTGAAAAGTACCAATTAAATATGAATATATAGGTTCAATTGCATAAGTTTTTATTTTTTTATTTTTTTATTTTTAATGGACTAATCTCGAGGAATTGGGGTATATGTTGGTTTTTCACTCCCTCTCTATGATTATTCTTTAAGTCCTTAAAACGGCAACTTGTCGAATAAAGTCTTGCAACTTGCCTAACTTTTCTAATCAGATCCATCAGCCTCGAAAGCCAGCCAGAGTCAGACGTAATAAACTCAGGGGCCCAAGTTAAGAAATTTCATGACTCAAATGCCGGTCATGGGGTACTTAATTTTGAAGTCTTAGTCTCCCCCATTAGTCTACAGTCAAAAAAGTTTTCCACATTGGACTCTGATCGGCCCCGACGGGCACGCCAACTCCTATTAATCGCATTTGTAGCTTGAAGGATCTTATCTGGAAAATTGACACAAGTTCAAGGACTTAGACTAAATATATCAAAAGTTCAAGGATTTAATTAAAAGAAATGTATAAGTTCAAGGGCCTGAAGTGAAATTTTAACTCAACAGTACACATTCCTTTTTCCCAACTACCATCTATAGTAAATTTCTCATCAAAACAAAACTCGCGCCCATGTCACCAGAAGCAGCAAAAAATAAAGAAATTAGTTCAGAAGTAACCAAAGTTGGGTTTTGTCCGGAGAAATATTGACTATTAGGGAAAACTGTCGCGTCCTTACCATCTAATTATTTTATGTCCCGTGCATAAGGACTTTGTTAGGGTTAATAAATTGCTTGCATGGTAAGCTTTGGAACTTCCCTTGAGACGACCATTCTCTTCGTTGAACTAGTAAACAGAAGATATATATACATAGACACACATAATGGACTACAATGTCCTAACGATCGCATCTTGTTCTAGCCGAGATTTACACACACACACACACACAAAAAAAGAAAAAAAAGAAATAGATTGGAAAGCTCTTCTCGTGTACAAAAAAAAAATTAGAAATTGTCAACATCCCGTTGTAGGTTAGTAATAATATCTCTACCGTTGCTCTTATTTCTTGTGTCAAATCCTCTAATATTCTTTTAGGATAAAGATGTGCAAGCCCATCTTATATAAATAAGCTCAATATCCATGAAATACCTCACTACTTCATGGACTACATATAACAAGTGTTGAGGTATGGTTCATACTTTCCATTGAAAGGAAGGCATGATACTACTTTAGTTATGTATTTTATTAATAATTTGGATTTAGGCCATGAATAACTACTGTTGCTTATATATAATCTCTTTATTTTGTAATTGAGAATTGTAATAGAAGAGATGGGAGGTATTAATTATAACAGAATTCTCTGCTTGATATAGTCCTAATTTAAATGTAGACCAGAATAAATCTCATGTTTCGATTTCTCTTTCTTGCTTTTACTCTTTATTACGTTGTGTTTGTATACCAAATCCTAACAACAAGAGCCAAAACTTTGGTCCATTGTTTGTACATTGAGCTAATTACATGTAGTGGTCCAGAGATTCAAACGCATATCGTGTGCCTAATTCCCTTGGGGATTAATCAGTGACATTTCCTTGCATGCCTCATTTTTCAAACGTGTGCTGTGGGGATGAAATTCTCATCAGGAATCTAATCCGGCCAACATTCGAGTGATATTCCTTTAGTCCTTTTGATTAGCTTATAAAAACATAAACTAATTCTCCAGGCCAAGGAATTTTGTGGCAATATCAAATAACTACATGAGTTTTTCTATTTGATCACACTTTGTCGTTCAGTACATGCAGCTGTCTCACGCGATGTTAACTCTCGCGATCGGAAAGCGATAATCACACCTAAAATTATAATTTTTTTCTCCTTGAATGCCTATATTCCTAAGTAATTTCTGTTCCACCAATATCTCAAACTTGTGCTAATTACTAGAAAATACCTTCCGCCTATACAGCTGTTAAAAACCCGCATGGTGGCATGGGTGGCCGTTAGAAATCTGAAGTGGCAGCCCTATGCCTGGGGATCTCCACAAATACTGCCGTATCAGATTTTTAACAGCCACTATGGATAGAAGCCTCGTGGAAGGTAACTTTGGGTCATTGATATAAGTTTGGAGGTATTGATGAGACAAAAAAAATTTTATCATTCATTCATATTTGGAAATAGACAACAAAAGTTTTGAGAGCTCATAATCAGTTGTGGGGAAATTTATCAAAAAGGTCATAAACTTATCGTATTTGTGCCAATTTAATCTTAAACCCTCATTGGCACAATTAAAAAAAAAAAAGCAAAGAGAAAAAAGAAAAAAATGAAAAATTATAAAAAAAATGTCCACATCAAAGCTGATTATGCGACATAAGATGGTTGATATTCACGTCAACGATTTTTAGTCAAAATTAGCCAAAATGATTTAATTGGCAAATAATTAAAAAGTTTATGGCTCAATTAGTAAATAATCAAAAAGTTCATGACTGAATTGCACAGATGCAATAAGTCCCAAATTTTTTTTGGTAATTCTCCCATTAGATGTGACCTCGACTAATTGTAGAAATGGTCAATGAGACTGTATACATATTTAGTGTCCCACATACACTAAACATTTGACAATTCAAGGATAAAACATATTAAAGATGAATCCGTGACAATCCCCATTTTTTTCATCATTACCATCATGCATGTTGGGTTTCCCTTTCACGATTTAAAGTACTAGGTGAGGACTCACTATTCATTCGTATCACCATCGACCCCTAGCGGAAGTCAAGTAACGAAACGAGTGATCAAATCGTCAACGGCAACATCAAACCGTCCAATCATATCTTTCGTAATGCTCGCTCGGGGACTCCAAGTTCTCCTTCTGCACCGCTAGAAAATAAGAGAATCAAAACACAACACTCGTAGTTTTTCATCGTCGCAATTTGACGATCAGAAACACAAAACATGAAAGCGCCATGCATGGAAAATTTATCTCCACGACCCCACAGGCTTGCTTGACCCTCAATTCTTTTGGGTTTGCTCTCTCTCTCTCTCTCTCTCTCTCTCTCTCTCTCTCTCTTCTAATTATTAAAAAGGAAAGGAAAAAAGGAAAATTAAAATTAAAAAAATTAAAAAAATTAAAAAAATTAAAAGAAACAAAAAAAGAATATAAACTTACCAAACATGTTTCTATTCATTTTTTATTCCCAAAACAAGTTTACCAAACACGTATTTCTAGTAAAAAATTGTTCACCGGAACAGAAATAATTTTTTCTATTTCTGTTCCCTGAAACAATTTTTGAATAAAAACGTTACCAAACGCGCCCTAATTAGTTAGTAGAATCGTGGTTAGGCTATGCATAGTATTTTAGGTCTTTACTTATATATAGAAAATCAATTACTTTATGTATTTGAATTTCCACTTTGTAGACTGTAATTTGACTAATTTTAGAATTTTAATATTTCTTTTAGAACTTTAGATGTTTGTTTTCGTATGATTACTTGACTTTGTTTACTTTTTTAAATTTTTTTTTTTTTTACTAGTTTAGGGTATCACATATAAATGTATACTTTACTGTCATGTAACCTAGTTTTCCTCGTTAATGAATTGAGCAAGTTTCTCCATGTTTGCACGTTGATGTGCAACTACAGTTGTGCAAATCTAGTCCGATTTAATTTTGTTTATCATCATTTCTACCACATTACATTGTCCCTTTCAATTTGGCCAATTTAATTTTGTTCAAACACGCTCCCAAAAACCTAAGTAAACCATTACTTAATGGTGTTTTTGTTCTGAAGAACAGGAGTACCATTATAAAAATGGGAGTAGGCCCTGTACATGTTATAATTTTCGGTAATTTTTGGAAATTATAAAAAAAATTATCTAAAAAATGATTTATTTTATAAAACCGACTTGTTTATGGAAAAAAATTGGCATCTATTCTTCATTGGTATAAAATAGCTCATCATTGCATTTGTGAACGAAATATCTCATTCCAATTAAGCAAGTTATAATTATGCATGTTGATGGTGAAATTACATGAAACACATGAATAAACACACATATACTTACGTCTTCTAAATCAATTTTATTATCTTGTTGGTTTTACAAATTAACTGATGGGCTCACGTGTAAAATTTTAAACACTTTGGAATATACTCTGGAATACGAGCATGGTAAAAATCATTTTCCTATTTTTAAGTTATTAATTAAGAGAGGCCCGCTTGTCGAATCTAGAACTGCAGCTACGCTAATGTGCATTAGATTTGAAAATGGTAAAATCGCTATTGCGTTGGAGAGTTACTGATGATTGATCCGATAGAGAGAAGTCGTCAATCATATTTTACATATTGAAAATATAATGGAGATTTTACTTGCGCAGCGGAACAGTAGACCCAGTAAAAGTGATAGTCAACCTATTCAACCGGAATCAAGGCTACCCTTGGGACCCAATTGTTACTATTAATGACTGCATCCTCTTCCTCCTCTTTTTTTTTTTTCCCCTCTTCTTTCAAACACCAAACCGATCACATATTGAGAATTATAATTTAACTATCAAATTCTCTTGAGCCCTAACTTTGCCTCATTGCACTAGACACCGTAATGCAAGACATAATAATATTTAAGGCTGTGATTTGATTATTTCCATTATCATCTTCATAATTTTGAAATATTTTACATGATTTTTTTTTATGTCTAGTTGATTTTATTTATTTTCATAGAATTCTTTATTAGTTTACAATCTCGAGCGTATAAATATATTTATTTTCACTTATCATAGTTTTCCTCTTTGAAAAATTAAATGAATCGAAAGAATTCTTTGTACGTTTTGCATGCCAATGGATGTGCAACTTCCATTGTGCGAATCTAGTCTAATTTCATTTCCACCATGTCCCATCGCCCCCTTCAACTTGGTCGATTTTTTTTTTTTTGTTTATGTCAATGGATACTCACAAAAACATAATTTTTTTTTTGTCAAAAAGAAATTTCCATGCATTACCAAATGATACATAGAAAACGAATCTCAAAAGTCACAGTAACAAAATAAGCCCATAAAACTCCAAAACAAACAAAAAATAAAAAATGAAGACGTTTTATCAAAACATGGTTGGTAGAGATAATCACAGACTCATCCTTTAAAACGGATCTATAACTGCATCTAAGCAAAATGATCAGTAGCCAATCATCGAATCACATAGCACTAATTTACGATAAGCACACGCCAGGATCTCCTTCTGTAATTACGGGTTTATCTTTCGACGGCACACATCCCCAACACCATCACCATACAAAGACAATGTAAATCTATTGAAGAAACTCAGATAAGGCACCTATGAGAGCAAGTCCTATAGTTAATGCAAAGTGCCAAAACTGTGAATGAAAACACATTGAATGAGTACAAATTTGACATTAAAACTGCTGTAAAGTTGAGAGAGGTAGAGAGAGAAAGGGAGAAAAGAGGTGGGAGAGGAACCCGGCAATAGTTACTAAAACATAAATAAAACGTTAGAAATTTTGGGTTTTGTTCCACAGAAGGGCCACTTCCATTACCTAAGATTGAATCTGCCTCTGTTGGGGCGCGTGCATCCTCCAGTTCACAAATAATCTCTCTGAAGAGTGATGAGAGAAGACCAGACTAGGAATAAAAGGTAGAGAGAGAGAGAGAGAGAGAGAGAGAGAGGATGAGAGAAGACCAGACTAGGAATAAAAGATAGAGAGAGAGAGAGAGATGGAATAAAAAAATAAAAAATAAAAATAAAACATGCTTAATCCTTAGCCTAAAATACGAAAAAGAAAAGAAAAAACAGACAAACAAGAGTAAATATTGCAAAAAACTCAAATAAATCTGATAAAATCCGGCAAGGATCCTTCTGCGGGCCACGTGGTTGATAACTATGAGTCGCCATTATAGATCCCTCAGAGCGTGGGCTAGAAGCAGAAGCAGCAGGAGGATTTGCGCGGGGGGGACGCTTGTCTTGGAGACCTTTGTGGAGCGGCTTGGCCGGACACGGCTGTCCCTGTGGGGAGATGAGCCGCTGGGCCACCCAGGGCTCCGCTGCCTGGGCATACATCGCTGGGCCGCTCTCAGCCGTTGAGATCGTCCATGGCCATAATAGGGGGTTTCGGTTTCTTTTTTTTTTTTTTTCTGGCAGGACTAACGAAGGACGTTGCTTTCGTTCGTCGGCGGATTCGGTGGCCACGTTACGTCACAAGTACAGTTTTCTTCCTTTGCAAGAGAAAGAGCAACCGATAATTTCATAAATATGGATCTGCAAGTGCGTTCCAAGTTCCACCAGCATTTATATAGTTCAGACAAGTAATTGACCATTTTTGAGTATCTATTTATCCAAGGTTTCGTGGAACTTGCCCAGGCCCGTGGTGTCATTGTCTTTTTCTCTTAGTCCTTAACGCAAGGTTTTATGTTCCAATGTCTCTTTGTAGCCACTGGGCCCTATGTTATTACCAAATTAGATTACATGCGACAGGGGTGGCGAAAAGAGAGGCAGGGGGCCTTTCAGCCATCCTCAGGCCACTCCTGTGCTTGATAATCATTTCACTTCTCTTCCGTTAGCAAATAATGAAAATTATCAGAAAAAAAAAAAAGAAAGGAAAAACTTAAACCTAATTAGCTTCGAGTCAATTCATTTTTAAAACTTTCACTTAAGCCAAATTAACTTTAAACCTCTTGACAATTTACCAATTGTGAATTGAGTAATTCCGGTCAATTTTTGCTGGAAATTGTTGACTTTAACATTGATGTAAATAATTTTTCTAATTTTTTTATTTTTTTTTAAATTCCATTATTTTTTTTATTCATTGTGGCAAGTAGTTAGAAGAGAAAGAAGAAGAAAATAAAAAATGACCTATTCCAAAAATAATTCCATGAACAAGAAACAACTTTTTTTTTATTTCTTATTTCTACTTCAAATTTATTTCTTAACTACTTTTCTATTCCAGGAAATAGAAAAATTAGTTGATATTACCAAACGGATTTCTATTTTTTTTTAAAAGCAAAAGGACAAAAATTTGGAAAAATAGAAACATTACCAAACGAAGCCATTACTAAGCAAACTGTGTTTGTTCCTGAAATGAGGGACATTGTTAAGAGTGCATGATAATCATTTTATTTATGATCAAAATTCTGTTTGATAACGTAATTTTATTTTTTCTATTTGAAGAAAAAAATTTAATTCAGAAATAGGTTTGAAATAGAAATGAGAAGTAACAAGTTTTTTTTTTGAATAAAAATGAAAAATAAAAACTCTTCTCCTCGCTTGCCCTTGCTATTAGTCAATTGCTTCTCTATCACCTCCTCCTGTTGCCCGCCAAACATCTAGAAGGGAGAAATACCGTATCATTATCAAACAAATGGAAATTTTATATTTTTTTTTATCAAAAGTGTATTTTTACTTAAAAACTCATATGTGGAATATAAATAGAAAAATATATTTTTGGCCAGAATTTATGTCAAGAAAACAGAATGATTATCATTCGTACCCTAAATTGCTGAGTCTATGCGAATCCAAGGAAGCTTCGAGAGCGGACCGCGATGGGAATCTTCCGTGTGTAAAGAAAATTTTCCTTTAATTTTTTTTTTCTGAAAGAGAAACTATAATTACCTCTGTCATTATAGTCCTTTTTGGCCATGAAATTTATATTTGTATCTAAAAGCAAGGGAAAAGAAAGAAATGAACTTAATAGATGACCGTAAGCTAGCATATAGACTTGTGCTGTACATGAGAAAAGACTTGTAAAATAGATTACTGGAAATAATTATTTCAGAAGTGTACTTAAGGAGATTTTCATAAGGGATCATAGGCCCCTCCGACTTGAAGGGAAAAAATTAAATTGGATTAAAGTGTACTTGATCATCACGACGTGTGCTCTTCATGTTGCTCTTGATAGAATTACGTGCGAGCACAAAGAGAAGAATTGACCCAACCAATACTGCAAAAGAACGCCCAAGCACTATATCACGTTTCATTTTTACTCCTTCAAGTAATTCACCAACCGAGTTACGCCGTTAATATGAAAGAACAAAAATAAGCCCATCTATATTTGGGTTGCCCCATTAAGATGAACCAGTAGACAAATTATCAGAGCACCACAAGTTGACCTCAATGCAAAAGAGTACAATTATGGGAGCACAAAGATAAGTATAATTATTAGCGTCTCTGTCTGCTCTGCAAAGAATCTTTTTTACTGGCGCTCTGCTTTGCGAAGTGAGTTCATCTTTTTGACTGGCGCATCTGCTTTGCGTGCGCATCTGCTTTGCAAAGTGAATTCATGTTTTTAACTATCTGCTTTGCGTGCGCATCTGCTTTGCAAAGTGAGTTCCAACTGTTCTTTGTCCGATTCTTCCAGGCTCGGCCAGAGCAAATACGAGGTTGTCCCGAATTGTCTTGCCAACGTAGTCCCGCCCGCTGTTCCATTTCTTCTCTGGCTGTTGTCGTTACCCTCACTCTCCTCCCCTCCCTCCCCCCCACTTCCCCCTTCTCTCTCCCCTCACTCCTCACTTTCGTTCTTCTACTTCCTCTTCGCTGGTGAAGCTCTTGGTCATGGGAGAGGGGCTCAACGTGGACTAAATGTACTTTCCACGGTACAGGACTAAATAAATCACCGATCGCCTTCAAAATTCACTTATATTTTAAGCAAATGCAACAAACATCCTTTCCCAAATTGACGTTTGAACGATTTCATCCGCACCCATAAGACCAAAACCAGAAACTTTAGGGTGCTGCTAGGCTAACAATCAATAACGGCGAACCGACCAACAAAAAAAAAAAATAATAATAATAATAACGGCGAACTTTTCCAGCCATGTATCCCAAATTCAGGGAGAGGGGCAACCGAAAGGTCAAGTTTGGTCTTTTTGTCTCATTTCAGCCGTTTTTTTTTCCGCTTTTAAATTTAATTTAGGTTATGAGCAATCATTTTACGACACTCATTTCAAAACAGAGAAAAAAAAAAGGAAAAAAAAAAAAAGAGAGACTCGGACACGTTAGCAGTGTCAAAATAGGACATACACCTTTTTTTTTTTTCAACTCTTAAATTTGGGGTCGGGCTATAAATGAGTTGTTAGACATTTTAAAATCCGCGTCTTTCTCTATCACCGCTTCGTCTCCCGTCACTCTCTCAGTTCGGCCACCACGAAGAGTGCTCCCCTTGGCCCGGCCCTCCACCTCGGAGACTCGAACCGAGCTCTTCAAATCTGAAGCCCTTGCTCACCACCCACAAGCGACGTTTCCCTAGTTTCCCAAGCGCTGACTGGACTAGTGATCGTAGCCAAGAATATCTCCTCTGCACGGTAACACCAACTTCCGTGTTTTGCCCTGTTTTTTGGTAAGACTCAAGGCCGAACTGTATTTGTGATGCTTTTGTGAAAGTCACTGAGAAATCCGAGTCATTAGTTGATGATTGGTGACCTCGTTGCTGTTCTAAATGTTGATCACTACATCCAAACCTTTCAATGCATATACGGTGCGTTTGATTTAATATTTTGAAAGCCTATAAGAAAAATGTAAAACAACTTACTTTAAAGAGTTTTAGGTAAATACAAAGGGCGTTTGATAAACTATGCTTTCAAAAATAATTTGAGAGAAATGCCATTTGATAAATAAAAAAAAAAAAAAAAAAACATATTTGAGAAGCCCTTTAATGATTAATATTTTTTTAAATTTTTATTTATTTATAATTTAAAAAAAATCAAATATATTTAAAATTTGAAAAAACAGAGGGAAGACCAAACACTTTGCTAGTCCAACGAAGGGCTATAACCGTCGGTGATCAATCATCAAGGTTGCTTGAGATTGGGCAACCTCTGGTGAGGGTCACACGACCTTAGCAAGGGCCACCGGAGATCGCTCAACCTTGGGCTACCGTTGCCCAAGTCTTGCAGCCTCAAGAAGCCCTCGTGACCCTTGTGAGACCCAAACGGGGGCTGCCTAAGGCCATGAGACCTAGGCAAAGGTTGCTTGGGCCGCACGTAGCCTGGGTCACGCAAGGTCGTGTGACCTCCAACAGCCCTCATTAGGGTCGCTCGACCTTGACCAATTGTCGCCACACATCAGGTCTGGCTCGTTGGCGGTCATAGCCCTTTGCTTGACTAACAAATGATTTTGTCATATTTTAATTTTTAAAAAAACTAATGAGGGACAAAATCGAAAATTTGAAGAATTGGTACAAATAATTTTGAAAGAAAAAAAATGAGTCTTGGCATTTGGCCAAATGTTGAAAACATATTTGTAATGTTTTGAGGTGTTTGGTGGGAGCCATGAACGAGTTGGGCTTTCGTTCTTGAAGAGGACGTCGTTGAAATTAGGTTGGACCGAATTTGCTTTTCAGTTGGACTTAAATCGGTATTGATAATGGGCTCCGGGTGCCTTGAGCCAAATCTCGTTTGTGGCCCAAACTCATGAGACTAGATTTTGGCCCATATTCGGACCAGGCTCAGGGGCCCGGCCCAAATCCCTATTTTTGGAATAAAAATTATTTAAAAATAGAAAATTTTAAAAGTCCCCAAAATTTAAATGTCAATTTAGTTTTAAACATTTTGACTTTGTATCAATTCAATTCTAAACTTTTTGACCTAGCACAAATTCAATCATTCTGGCTAATTTTGGTTGTATATTGCTGAGGTGTGGATGTCGGTCGGACAACATGGCACGGCTAACCTTTTAACGTGTTTAATTAATAGGTCCATTTGAAAAATTTTAAACACTTTGTAATCTACTGTGGAATATGAGTGGAAAAATCATTATCTTGTTGTTAAGTTACTAAACAACTGAGGAGGCCTTTTATTGTCCAATCTAAAAGCACTTAACAATCTATTATCGTGTAACTTGATCAAGGTAAAATCGTTGTTTGAATTACTAATCGGACAAAAATGTGAGTAGTAATATTTTACATATGTAAAACCTATTTTGGAGCTTACCTGGCGCAGCCGAGCGGTAAGACTCCTTTTTCGTTGACTCTATGATAATGACATAAAAAAGTCTTTCTTTAAGGAACTTGCATCAGCATAACATTCCAGTCGGCAAAATGTTCAGGGGATTCGGCTCCTGAAAGCTTGACTCGCCGGAATCAACCCCCAAAACCAGAATGAGCGGAGAGAGCAACCACTGCACATTCACGGTGGCCGCAGAGGGTGAGCACAGCTGGTCTTCTCGCATGGAGGACCGGTTTAAGCAGGAGCCAACTCTTCTGAGGCCCTTGGCCGGCACCGAATCTTGCACCATCTTCAGAGCACCCAAGAGCCAGGTGGAGAGCAACCCCAACGCTTACAAGCCCCAGATTGTGTCCATTGGCCCGTACCACCACGGGAAACAGCAGTTGGAGATGATCGAGCAGCACAAAACTCGAGTGTTCTCCATACTGCTCGATCGGACCAGTGATGATGGCGCGGGCCTGGATGATTACTTCACGACTGTTGCCTTGCTGGAGACTGACATACGGGATAGCTACTCAGAGGCCCTCAATTGTGAAACCGCGGATTTGATTGAGATGATGGTTCTCGATGCTTGTTTCATCATCGAGTTATTCCGCGTGGGGACCCTCCCCACCGAGATGATTCCAGAGTATGAAGACGACCCCTTGTTCTTGACGCCATGGATATTAGCGGCCCTCATGATTGACCTCGTCCTGATTGAAAACCAGATCCCATTCTTCGTTCTTCAAGAGATCCATGAATTATCCAGGTCTCCTATTGATGGCGATCGCTCCATCAATGAGATTGCCTTAATGTTCTTCAACCGCGCGCTCCAATTGCCAGAGGAACATCTCCGGACGTACTTCGGATCCTCCAATATCAGGCACTTGCTCGACTTGTTCCGACTGTGCTTGGTCGGCCAATCTATTCCCGAAGAACCCCCACGGGTTGATGAAGAGTTGCTGCAACTGATGCCCTCCGTGAATCATCTGCTTCTCGTGGGGATAAAGTTTGAACCAAGGAAGAGCAAGAACCTAATAGGCGTCGTGTTTGATCACGGAGTGCTCCGGATCCCTCCTTTGACTCTCGACCTTCTCACCACTTCCTTCTTCCTCAACTGCGTGGCTTATGAGCAGAGCTACCATTACTGCGATAAGCACATCATTAGTTACGTGGTCCTCATGAGTGGTCTCATGGGCAACGCAGCGGATGCAGCGTTCCTGTCTCAGTGCGGCATACTCACGAACCTTCTAGGGCCCGAAAAGGACGTCGCGCGGTTCTTCTGTGAACTCGCCAAGGATGTCCAGTTCGATTTCAAGGCGAGCTACCTGGCCGAGTTATTCGGGAAAGTCACCCAATACCGTCGGAACAAGTGGCGCATGTGGCGCATGTGGTGGGCGGGAATCAAGCGCGAGTACTTCGGCAGCCCCTGGTCTTTCATTTCGGCTGCCGGTGCTTCCTTTGTCATATTTCTTATAGTTATCCAGGCCTTCTTCACCGTTTACATTTATTATCATCCCAAAAGTGACCCAGCTCTGCGACACAGCTTCGGAGAGATATATGATGTTGATGTACCCTCCATGTAGTTTGGAGAAATCAGACCAGTAATATCTGTGCTTCATATCCGGGTTTTGCTTTGGCTGCTGTACTCCTAATTCATTTTAGATTGCTTAAACATAATTACATCTTCATCACTACAAATAGATTAGCAAATTTGATGAAGAGCACCACACTAACTAGAGAATTTAATATTAATGCAATTGATCCAAGTTGACAGACAGATTTCTCAGACGCATGATCATTGTTGGTTAAAAGAAGAAATAATCGCTAATGGACCATAGAAACAGCGAAGTATTATGGATGGAATTGGGAAAATGGACTCAAACTAGCTGAAAGGTGGGTTTTTTGCAAAGCTGAGAACCATCTTTAAATGAGAATGAACTTCCTTAATTATGTTTACCGTTTTGGAATTTCATCTGAGTAAAAAGTTGTTCCTGGTCTATGTGGATCTCTAAGTTCAAGTCGTCAAGATATAATTCGTATATATATATTAAATGATTGATTTTACCCATTCGTAATTCACGTCCTTGCACGGACAAGCCATTCTGTTCGGTTGGGGCTGAACTTTTTGTTAGGGCCGAGTATACCCCTTAGTCTTATTTATTTTTTCGAAACTTTTTACTAGTTTAGGGTCTCATGCGTATAAATACACCAGTAGTTTTTCTCTAAGATAAATAAAAATTACTGTTCCATATTTGTGGCGATACTGTAGCAAATGTAATTGAAGGAGACTTTCTCAAAATAGGTCTCTGATTGGTAGGCGACGAACATACATGTCAATTGCATTAAAAACTACTGTTCATTCTTTGTAGCAATACTATAGCAAATGGAAGACAGGTCGCTATTCAAGTCACTGTTCATACTGCCTGTCATAAATAATCGTCGGCCATGAGTGTTGTATCACGGGTTTGCTGTCTTTTGCGTGACTGTTTGGCTTTTCCTTCCCCTAATGCCTGTGTGAGGCACAAAGATGCAATGTTTGAGGCACTCTCCTGAAGTAATAAAATCGTGTCTGCTTTCCGCACGTCTTACTAAAAGTTTCCTCATCCTCCTCCCTCAAATGATCCGGTTCTAGCATAAAGAGCATGCCACTAGCTTGATATTCTTTTTTTGTAAGAGAAAGAGCGACTGATGTTGGGCTTCAAAGATCTAAACCCGGCCCATTGTAGCAAGAAATCAAATCGGGTTGCAGACTGACTTGCAAAGGCTTGTCGTAATGGATCGCTCTTTTTCAATTGGTTGTCCAACCCTCCGGAACCTTCGTGGGCTTTACTTTGTTCAGATTTGAGTCTTATGTACTCAGACCTTCCGTGCTTTCTAAAATAGTGCCACTCCGACCAAAAAAAATGGACTTCCATAATTCAGAAAGGTAGCCAACTCGTTTCGACTAATCCGTGCACCGCGAGGAATTTGCCCATCCGCTCCAGGCCTCACTTGCCTTAGTATGATATGATTTTATTTTCCAGGGCTTTTTGTAGCCACTAGGCACTAGCCGCCTAAGATACCATCACTTTAAAGAGGTTCGTGTACGTTACTATTTCTTTTTATCCGAAAGTAACTTATAGATTAATTCTCCCGAATTGAAATTTAGTTTGCCAACACATTTGCCGTGTCTTATTTGCCTTGTTTGTTTTTACATAGGATTTTATTTTCTAATCTGCTTAGTTGCCATTAGACGCTAACAGCTTAAGTTTTCAATGGGGTTAGTGTTACTAATGTATTATCAAGATTTATTTATTTTTTGTCCAAAATTATTGCCTAGATTAACATTTCCGAGTTGAATATTGAATTGCCTATATGCATGCTGTGTCTTATTGGCTTTGTTTTTTATTTTATTTTTTTCTTTTAAAGTTGGATTTTACTTTCGAGCATGCTTTGTAGCCACTAAACAATAGCAGCTCAAGATACCATTTTTTCAATGAGGTCCATTTACCTATTCTATCATCTGGATATCTTTTATCCGAAAGCATTCTCTAGATTAATTCCCCCAAATTGAATCGATCACAATCTCAATAATCGTTCGGAAACACAAATTTTTACATGAATTTTATATATATATATATATTAAATGCAAGCAACATAAGTGGGTGAAGAGGCAATCCATTATGTTATTACCAAATTTAGTGACATGCCCTTTTTCTAGTAGTCATCTATAATGGCGGTCGGACGGGTGGCGGAAGGAGAGGCAACTGCCCTCTAAGCCATCTTCAAGCAACTCCTGCGTTTAGTATAGCTTCAATTACCAACCATCACATTTTGTCAAGAAAGTATAAGTTGAGTCTTACATGGTTCATAAGATTTTCACAATCACAAATTTGCAATGTAAGCAAATTATTTAATTTTAGAGACTAATATTTGTTAGCCATATGAGAACTCAGACTTGATAATTCTTCAAATTTAGTGAAATTAGTGAAGTTTGGTTGTCCCATTTCCTTCTCTCTTCTTTCTTTCTCTCTATTCACTCATACAAAAACTGCCACTACGCTATCAACGCTCCATTATAATCCACAATCGTCCCTAGAGCTTGAGAAAATCACGAAATTAAATTTATTACAATTGTACCAATTCAATCTTAATTTTTTTTTTATTAATTCAGTCATAAACCTTTTATATTTATACCAGTTTAGTCTATTCGACCAATTTTGACTGCTTGACGCTGATGTGGCATTCTAAAAATAATATTTGAATAATTTTTTGTCTTGCCGACTTTAATATATTCTCCTCTCTTATGAGTTCATATTCTAACTAAGTGGCATAACGACCCTCCAACAATATAAATAATAGCAAGCAGACCAAACATATAATTTGACGGTTAGATGTTGCTATCGATGATTTGACAACTTGTTAGACCAAACATACCAATTTGGGTTAGTGATAAAAAAAAAATTAGTTTGAGATATATTTATCACAAGTATATCTGTTTAAGGTTTTTAAAGGTCAAAAAATTAATTTGCGATAAATTTGTTATAGGTATATTAGTTTGAGATTTTTTATGATATTAACCTTAATAAAAAATCCAATCCAATGATATAGTTGGGTCGTAATCTTAATTAAGGTTCGTAGATCGAGAGATCGGTCCGACATATTGGAGGAGTGGAGACCCGCAAAGGCCGTTAGTCTGTAAAAACGTTTGTGGCTCCTACATAAATAAGGAGCTGCACAGCCATGACAAAATGGGAGTAGGCCCTGTGCATGTTATAATTTTTGGAAATTATAAAAATTATCTAAAAATTGATTTATTTTATAAAACCGACTTGTTTATGGAAAAAATTGGCATCTACTCTTCATTGGTATAAAACAGCTCATCATTGCATTTGTGAATGAAATATCTCATTCCAATTAAGCATGTTATAATTATGCATGTTGATGGTAAAATTACATGATACGCATGAATAAACGCACGTATACTTACGTCCTCTAAATCAATTTTATTATCTTGTTGGTTTTACAAATTAACTGATGGGCTCACGTGTAAAATTTTAAACACTTTGAAATATACTCTGGAAACCGAGCAAGGTAAAAACCATTATCCTGTTTTTAAGTTATTAATTAAGAGAGGCCCGCTTGTCGAATCTAGAACTGCAGCTACACTTACGTGCAGTAGATTTGAAAATGGTAAAATCGCTATTGCGTTGGAGAGTTACCGATGATTGATCCGATAGAGAAGTCGTCAATCATATTTTACATATTGAAAATATAATGGAGATTTACTCACGCAGCGGAACAGTAGACTCAGTAGAAGTGATAGTCAACCTATTCAACCGGAATCAAGGCTACCCTTGGGACCCGACTGTTACTATTACTTACTGCATCCTCTCCCTCCTCTTTTTTTTTTTTTCTTCTTTCAAACATCAAACCAATCACATATCGAGAATTATAATTTAACTATCAAATTCTCTTGAGCCCTAACTTTGCCTCATTGCACTAGACACCGTAATGCAAGACGTGATAATATTCAAGGCAGTGATTTGATTATTTCCATTATCCTCTTTATAATATTTTGAAATATTTTACATGATTTTTTTTATGTCTAATTGATTTTATTTATTTTCATAGAATTCTTTACTAGTTTACAATCTCGAGCATATAAATATATTCATTTTCACATATCGTAGTTTTCCTCTATGAAAAATTAAATGAATCGAAAGAATTTTTTCTACGTTTTGCATGCCAATGGATGTGCAACTTCCATTGTGCAAATCTAGTCTAATTTCATTTCCACCGTGTCCCATCTCTCCCTTCAACTTGGTCGATTTTTTTTTTTTTTTTTATGTCAATGGATACTCACAAAAACATAATTTTTTTAGTCAAAAAGAAATTTCCATTGATTACCAAGTGATACTTAGAAAGGAAATATCAAAAGTCACAATAACAAAATAAGCCCATAACACTCCAAAACAAACAAAAAATTATAAATCAAGGCATTTCATCACAACATGGTTGGCAGAGATAATCACAAACTCATCCTTTAAGAACGGATCTATAATTTATAATTGCATTTAAGCAAAAGGATTGGTGGCCAATCATCGAATCACACGGCAGAATTAATGATAAGCACACGCCAGGATATCCTTATGTAATTATGGGTTTACCTTTCGATGACACACATCCCCAACACCATCACCATAGGAAGACAATGTTAATCTGTTAAAGAAACTTAGATCTGGCACCTATGAGAGCAAGTCCTGTAGTCAATGCGAAGTGCTAAAACATTGAATGAGTACAAAATTGACATTAAAATTGTTGTAAATACTATTGAAATTGGACGCGGAGTACTTATTCATTAAAATTTCAAAATCTAGAATTAGATTAGAGAGAAAAACTTCTTGATATAAGATTGGGAGAGCAAAACTTTCGGATCCAAAACTAGAAGGGGGGAGGAAGGAAAGAAACAAGAAGAAATGGAGGTGGTCCGGGGGGATTAGTGGAATGAGGCGGCTCCCGGTGATGTCATGTTGTGCTCACTTTGAAAGTTGAAGGACCTATTCATTAGTCAAGCATTGTGATGTTCTGGGGTGTTTGGTGGGAGCCATGGACGAGTTGGGCTTCCGTTCTTGAAGAGGACGTCGTTGAAATTAGGTTGGGCCGAATTTGCTTTTCAGTCGGACTTAAATCACTATTGATAATGGGCTCCGGGGTGCTTGAGCCGAATCTTGTTTGTGGCCCAAACCCGTGAGACCAGATTTTGGCCCATATTCGGACCAGGTTCAGGGGCCCGGCCCGAATCCCTATTTTCAAAATAAAAATTACTTAAAAAATAGAAAAATTTAAAAGTCCCTAAAATTTAAAACATAATTTTTAATGTCAATTTTTTTTTAATGTCAATTTAGTTTTAAACATTTTGATTTGGTGCCAATTCAATTCTAAACTTTTTGACCTAATACCAATTCATTGGTATAAAACAGCTCATCATTGCATTTTGAATGAAATATCTCATTCCAATTAAGCATGTTATAATTATGCATGTTGATGGTAAAATTACATGATACGCATGAATAAACGCACATATACTTACTTCCTCTAAATCAATTTTATTATCTTGTTGGTTTTACAAATTAACTGATGGCTCGCACGTAAAATTTTAAACACTTTGAAATATACTTTGGAATACGAGCATGGTAAAAATCATTATCCTATTTTTAAGTTATTAATTAAGAGAGGCCCACTTGTCGAATCTAGAACTGCAACTACGCTAATGTGCATTAGATTTGAAAATGGTAAAATCGCTATTGCGTTGGAGAGTTACTGATGATTGATCCGATAGAGATAAGTCGTCAATCATATTTTACATATTGAAAATATAATTGAGATTTTACTCGCGCAGCGGAACAGTAGACTCAGTAAAAGTGATAGTCAACCTATTCAACCGGAATCAAGGCTACCCTTGGGACCCAACTGTTACTATTAATTACTGCATCCTCTTCCTCCTCTTTTTTTTTTTTCTTCTTTCAAACATCAAACCAATCACATATCGAGAATTATAATTTAACTATCAAATTCTCTTGAGCCCTAACTTTGCCTCATTGCACTAGACACCGTAATGCAAGACATAATAATATTCAAGGCTGTGATTTGATTATTTCCATTATCATCTTCATAATATTTTGAAATATTTTACATGATTTTTTTTATGTCTAATTGATTTTATTTTTTTCATAGAATTCTTTACTAGTTTACAGTCTTGAGCGTATAAATATATTTATTTTCACTTATCGTAGTTTTCCTCTTTGAAAAATTAAATGAATCGAAAGAATTCTTTCTATGTTTTGCATGCCAATGGATGTGCAACTTTCTTTGTGCGAATCTAGTCTAATTTCATTTCCACCGTGTCCCATCGCCCCCTTCAACTTGGTTGATTTTTTTTTTTAGGTCAATGGATACTCACAAAAACATAATTTTTTTTTGTCAAAAAGAAATTTCCATTCATTACCGAATGATACATAGAAAAGGAATCTCAAAAGTCACAATAACAAAATAAACCCATAAAATTCCAAAACAAACAAAAAATCAGAAATCAAGGTGTTTTATCAAAGTGTGGTTGGTAGAGATAATCATAGACTCATCCTTTAAGAATAGATCTATAACTGCATCTACGCAAAAGGATCGGTAGCCAATCATCAAATCACACAACACTAATTTATGATAAGCACACGCCAGGATCTCCTTCTGTAATTACGGGTTTACCTTTCGACGGCACACATCCCCAACACCATCACCGTACAAAGACAATGTAAATCTATTGAATAAACTTAGATTGGGCACCTATGAGAGCAAGTCTTGTAATTAATGCAAAGTGCCAAAACTTTGAATGAAAACACATTGAATGAGTACAGATTTGACATTAAAACTGCTGTAAAGTTCAGAGAGGTAGAGAGAGAAAGGGAGAAAAGAGGTAGGAGAGGAACCCGGCAATAGTTACTAAAACATAAGTAAAACGTTAGAAATTTTGGGTTTTGTTCTACAGAAGGGCCACTTCCATTACCTAGGATTGAATCTGCCTCTGTTGGGGCGCGTGCATCCTCCAGTTCACAAATATTCTCTCTTAAGATTGATGAGAGAAGACCAGACTAAGAATAAAAGGTAGAGAGAGAGAGAGACATGGAATACAAAAAAATAAAAATAAAAATAAAACACGCTTAATCCTTAGCCTAAAATACGAAAAAGAAAAGAAAAAACAGACAAACAAGAGTAAATATTGTAAAAAACTCAAATAAATCCGATCAAGTCCGGCAAGGATCCTTAAAATAAATCCGATCAAATCCGGCAAGGATCCTTCTGCGGGCCACGTGGTTGATAACTATGAGTCGCTATTACAGATCCCTCGGAGCGCGGGCTAGAAGCAGAAGCAGCAGGAGGATTTGCGCGGGGGGGACGCTTGTTCTGGAGGCCTTTGTGGAGTGCTGGACACGGGTGTCGAAGTGGAGAGAGTAGGCGCTAGCTCGCTGCCTGGGTATAGATCGCTGGGCCGCTCTTGGCCAATGAGATCGTTCATGGACAAGCCACCGATGAGAACTCCTGGCACTGGCAGGGATGATGGTAAGGTGAACTTCTTTCCCTCTGGAGGTCCTTCTGGTGGGGTTAACGAAGGACGTTGCTTTCGTTCCTCGGCGGATTCGGTGGCCATGTTATGTCACAAGTACAGTTTTCTTCCTTTGCAAGAGAAAGAGCAACTGATAATTTCATAAATGTGGATCTGCAAGCGCACTCCAAGTTCCATCGGCATTTATATAGTTCAGACAAGTAATTAACCAT
Source organism: Eucalyptus melliodora (assembly GCA_004368105.4). NCBI lineage: Eukaryota > Viridiplantae > Streptophyta > Magnoliopsida > Myrtales > Myrtaceae > Eucalyptus > Eucalyptus melliodora. The sequence continues at coordinate 15,911,625 of CM023402.3, forward strand.
TTTTGAGTTTTTATTTATCCGAGGTTTCCTGGAACTTGCTCAGGCCCGTGATTTCATTGTCTTCTTCTCTCCCTACGCGCGATTTTATGTTCCAACATCTCGTTGTAAACACTAGGCACCATGTTAGAAGAGGAAGAAAACCGCCCCCGCCCCCCCCCCCCCCCCCCCCCCCCCCCCCCCCCCCCAAAAAAAAGAGGAAGAAAAAAAGAAAAAGAAAAAAATGACTTATTTCAGAAAATGAGAATAACTTTTTTCTACTTCTAAATTCTATTCCTAATCTATTCCCTAATTACTTTCTATTATAGAAAATAAAAATATTAGCTAATGTTATCGAACGAATTTCTATTCTTTTTTTTTTTTAAATTTCGGAGAACAAAATGATATAAATTTGAAGAAATAGAAACGTTTCCTATGGAGCCTTATTAAGCAAACTATGTTTGTTCCTACAATGAGGTACGTTGTCAATGGCACACATGATAACTATTCTATTTATGGTCAAAGCAATTTTTCTACTCTCAAAAATAAGTTTGGAATATAAATCTATTTGGTAACACAATTTTTTTTTTAATTTCAGAAAAAAATTAATTCAAAAATAAGTTTGGAATAAAAATGAGAAGTAATAATTTTCTCTTCTTTTTCAAAACAAAAATGAGAAATAAAAACTTTTCTCCTCGCTCACCATTAGTCAACCGCCCACCCATCACCTCCCCCTCACTACTTATCAATCATTTAGAAAGGATAAATTTTGTGTCGTTACCAAATAAATTTCCATTTCAAAAACAGAAATTTTATATCGTTATCATACGTATATTTTTATTTAGAAACTTATCTAGAGAATATAAATAAAAAAAATACATTTTTGGCCAAAATTTGTGTAAAGAAATAAAACAGTTATCATTCGTGTCATAAATTATTGAGTATGTACGAATCCAAGGAAGTTTCGAGAGTGGACGGCGACGGGAATTTTCCATGTGTAAAGAAAATTTTCCTTTGATTTTTTTTTCCTGAAACAGAAACTATAATTACCTCTGTAATTACAGTCCTTTTTGGACCATGGAATTAATATTTGTAAGGAAAAAGAAATAAATGAACTTAATAGTTGACATTATACTAGCATATACACCTGTGCCATGCACGAGAAAAGATTGGTGAAATATATTACTAGAAATAATTATTTCAGAAGCGTACTTAAAAAGATTTTCATAAGTGATTATAGGCCCATCCGACTGAAAGGGAAAAAAATAAAAAATAAATTGGATTAAAGTGCACTTGGTCATCACGACCTGTGCTCTTCGTGTTGCCCTTGACAGAATTGCGTGCGAGCATAGAGAGAAGAATCGACCCAACCAATGCAAAAGAACGCCCAAGCACTAGATCGCATTTCATTTTTACTCCTTCATATAGCTCACCGGTGAAAAAAAAAAAAAACTCACCAACGGAGTCACTCTTGTCAATGGGAAAGAATAAAAACATGCCCATCCATGTGAGGCCGGCCATCCCCACCCCTTTGCCAGGGGTAGACCTCTTTCATTTCCCTTCCCTGTACCCAGCCTAGTCTACTAGGATAAGGGCGTTGCGGGAATCTAAAGTGGGTTCCCATTTCCTTAAAAAAGGAATCGGCCGGGAGAGCCCAATAAAGACATTATCCCGTGTTTTTTTTTCCCTCATTTGCCTTTAAATAACTTGTGGGGAGAAGACACCCTGAAATATCCAATTTAAGGTGAAGCAGTTTAAGGACATACTGAGATCCGAGTCACTCTTGTCAATGGGAAAGAATAAAAACATGCCCATCCATGTGAGGGCTGCCGCATCAAGATGAACCAGTAAACAAATTATCAGAGCACGACAAGGTGACCTCATTGCAAAAGAGTGTAATTATTGGAGCACCAGAGATCAGTACAATTATTAGCGCGTCTGGTTTGCAGCGTATCTTTTTTACTAGCGGTCTGGTTTGCAGAGTATCTTTTTGACTTGCGCGTCTGCTTTACAAAGTGAGTCTAGCTGTTCCTGTCCGATTCTTCTGGGGCTCGGCCAGAGCAAATATGAGATTGTCCCGAATTATCCCGCGCGCTGTTCCGTTTATTCTCTGCTGCTTTCGTTACTCTCTCTCTCTCTCTCTCTATCTTTCCTCTCAGTTTCGTTCTTCTACTTCCTCTTCGCTGGTGAAGCTCTTGGTCATGGGAGAGGGGCTCGACCTGGAGGATACATTCCACGGTACAAGAATAAATAAATCACCGATCCCTTCAGAATTCACCTATATTTTAAGCAAATGCAACAAACATCCTTTCCCAAATTGACGTTTGAACGGTTTCGTCCGCACCCATAAGACCATAACCTCAATTTCATGGCAAAGCCAGCAAAGTTAGGGTGCAGGTAGGCTAACAATCAATAACGGCGACAAATTACTGATTGAGTAATTCCAATCAATTAATGTAAAAATTCGCTAACGTCAGCATTGATGTAAATAATTTATCTAATTTTTGATTTTTTTGAAGATTTGATATATTTTTTTAAATTTATTGTGACAAGTGATTAGAGGAGGAAGAAAAAAAGGAAAAGAAAAAAAATGCCTTATTTCAGAAATTATTCCTAATAATAATTTTTTTTTACTTATTATTTTTGTTCATAATTTATTTCCTAGCTACTTTTTTATTGTAGAAAATATAGATCAGAAATGATGGCAGGTGGGGAGAGGGGGCCAAACGAAGGAAAGAAATCAAAGGGGTGGCGTGGGGTGGAAAAGAAAATTAAGGGAAATGATAGGTCATTGGGGGCAGAAATGAGGAAAAGAAACTACAGGGGGAGGGGTGGGTTTGAGGTGGCATGGGGGAGAGAGAAATGAGGGAGGGAAATAAATTTTAGGAAATGAGGATTTGGGAAAAAAAAAAGGAAGAAAATAATTTTTGTATGGCGATATTATATTTGTTAAGAAAAATAAATTAGCTAAACAACAGGTGATGAGAGGGGTGGAAGAAAGGAGAAAATAGAAATGAGGGCAGGAGTGGGGAGGGGGACAAAAGAGGGAAAGAAATCAGAGGGGTGGCGTGGGGTGGAAGAGAAAATTAAGGGAAATGATAGGTCATTGTGGGGGGAGAAATGAGGAAAAGAAATTGACGGGGGGAGGGGTGGGTTTGAGGCGGCGTGGGGGAGGGCCAAATGAAGAAGGGAAATAAATTTTGGGGAATGAGGATTTGGGAAAAAAAAAGGGAGGAAAATAATCTTTTGATGGCGATATTATATTTGTTAAATAAATAAATAAATAAGTTTAAAATATTTTTTAAAAATAAAAATATTAAAAGTTAAATAATGATAACTTTAATTATTATAAAAGATCATAGATTTTTTTTAAAATAAATTGATTATAATTTTGTATTAGTTATTAATTTCATTTATAATTTTTATTAAAATTAGAAATATGTTATGAAATATGAATACGCATTAACAATTAATATGTCTTTCAAATTATTTATTAATATTATTACTGTAAATTCATTGCAAACTTTTTTTATTATTTATTTGTGAATTTAAATCAAATTAATTAACTGGTCCGATCGATCCCATTCTCACCTTAAAATCGGGAACCAAGTGAGAACCAAAAATCGGACTGCCTTCTTTCGAAATCTTCCAAAATCAACTGGTTTGATCTAATCTGGGCGATTCCTAGCTTATCCCCAGCTATAAATGAGTTGTTAGACATTTTAAAATCCAGAAATAGTAGACCATGGCCCACTTAAAAATTAAGGATCAAAGCGCGTTCCGGCCGTCTCTCTCTCCTCCTCTCAGTCTTGGCCGTGTAACACTGTAAATGACCTGTCGGAGGATGTGAAACGGCTGTCACGTGCTGGGGAATAAGGGGTCTCGCCGTCCACGGAGAAAGAAGACCCCCATCTTCACGGAGCATTCTTTCTATGGAGAAAAACCATTTTCCTCCCTCGTCCTCACCCGATTCTCACTCGAGATCACCTTTCGCCGCTGTTCATCGTCTCCGCGAGTTTTGCCGTCGCCGCTTCGTCTCCTGTCACTCTCTCAGTTCGGCCGCCACGAAGAGTGCCCCCCTCGGCCCGGCCCTCGACCTCAGAGACTCGAACCGAGCTCTTCAAATCCGAAGCCCGTGCTCACCCCCACAAGCGACGTTTCCCAAAATTTCCCAAGCGCTGACTGGACTGGTGATCGTAGTCAATAATATCTGCTCTGCAAGGTAACACCACCTTCCATGTTTTGCCCTCTTTTTTGGTAAGACTCAAGGCTGAACGGTATTCGTGATGCTTTTGTGGAAGTCACTGAGAAATCCGAGTCATTACTAGATGGTTCGTGACCTCGTTACTGTTCTAAATGCTGATCACTATATTCAAGCCTTTCAATGCATATAAGCTGTTTGTTGAAATGTCTTCATGAAGTTGTGAAACGTGTTTAATAGAGGTGGTCCGGGGGTTAGTGGACTGAGGCGGCTCCCGGTGATGTCCTAGTTGTGCTCACTTTGAGAGCTGAAGGGCCTGTTCCTTAATAAAGCATTGTAATGTTCTCGGGTGTTTGGTGGGAGCTATGGACGAGTTGGTCTTTCGTTCTTGAAGAGGACGTCGTTGAAATTAGGTTGGGCCGAATTTGTTTTGAGCTGTACTTAAATCACTATTGATAATGGGCTCCGGTGGTGCCTTGAGCCCAATCTTGTTTATGGCCCAAACCCGCGAGACCAGATTTTGGCCCATATTCGGCCCAGGCTCAGAGGCCCGGCCCGAATCCCTATTTTCAGAATAAAATTATTTTAAAAAATGGAAAATTTTAGAATTTTAAAAAATCCCCAAAATTTTTAAAAAATACTTTTTAATGTCAATTTAATCTTAAATATTTTAACTTTGTGCCAATTCAATCATAAATCTTTTGACTTAGTATCAATTTAATTCTTTCGGCTAATTTTGATCAGATATTGCTAACATGAATGTCAGTTGAATAACATGGCATGTCTAGCCTTTTTAATGTGTGTTTAATTGATGGGTCCATTTGAAAAATTTTGTACACTTTGTAATATACTGTGGAATATGAGCAAAAAGATCTAATTCGAGGTTATGTTTCATGAAGGATCCAACAGAGTTTTACACGTATACTATGGGGGGAGAGGGGCAAAATATGTACACTTTGTAATATACCGTGGAATATGAGCAAAAAAATCATTATCTTGTTGTTAAGTTACTAAACAATCGAAGAGGCCTCTTAGTGTCCACTCTAAAAGCACTTAACAATCTATTACTGTGCAACCTGTCAAGGTAAAATCGTTGTTTGAATTACTAATGGTTGATCGGACAAAAATGTGAGCAATAATATTTTACACATGTAAAACATATTTTGGAGCTTACTCGGCGCAGCCGGGCGGTAAGACTCCTTTCTCGTTGACGCAATATGATAATGACGTGAAAAAGTCTTTCTTTAAGGAACTTGTGTCCCCACTAGGGCTAGGCACGATGTTCCAACCTTCCAATATAATAATGTCTATTGACGCAGATTACATCACAATGCTTTGCATCAGCATAACATTCCACTCGGCAAAATGTTCAGGGGATGCGGCTCCTGAAAGCTTGACTCGCCGGAATCAATCCCCAAAACCAGAACGAATGGAGAGAGCAATCACTGCACAATCACGGTGGCTGCAGAGGGTGGGAGCAACTGGTCTTCTCGCATGGAGGACCGGTTTCAGCAAGAACCAGCTCTTCTGACGCACTTGGCCAGCACCGCCTTTTGCTACATCTTTAGAGCACCCAGGAGCCAGGTGGAGAGCAACCCCAACGCTTACAAGCCCCGAATTGTGTCCGTTGGCTCGTACCACCACGGGAAAAAGCGGTTGAAGTTGATCGAGCAACACAAAATAATTTTTCAAGATAAGTGTGCAGCACTAATTAACAATAGAAAAGAAAATCTTATCTTATAAACAAAATGAATTACGATCAAAGTAAAAGAGTGTAAGGAAGAGAATATAAACACAGAGATTATAGTGGTTCGGCTTAATCCAAGCTTACGTCCACTCTTCCGCACTGACGGTCCACCGGCTGGATTCTACTATGAACAAAAGAGTTGTTACATAAAAGCTCTTCCTTGATTCCACAGTGTGTAGACACTATTACACTTCCTCAAGGTCTTTCAAAGATATAAACTCTCTTTTGCGAACAAGATTTCGCTCAACAATTTAATTGACTAAGAATAAGGAGCTTCAGACTTTGGAATTCTTCTATCGCGCACTCACTCGAACAATGGGAACGTTTTCCTTATATACTCATTTATGCCATCATATTCGTTGACACTTACTAAAGGAATTATTCCAATCTACCCATTGGGCAAAATCAATTAGAAAGATCTTCGAGCTATTTAAGAAACATGACGATAACCCATCAATCCTGTTCGCCTATATAATAATGATCTAAGTTTCCATAAGTAGAACCTTCCAAGTATACTTCGCCAATCAACGGATCCAAAATCTCTGAATCAATCTTGATTTGAATAATGGATTCCGACATGCTACATCCAGCTAAGAGATCTTCTCCAGTCGATAAAGTTAAATCCTTAACGAAACATCCAATTCTAGATAAACCTTCTTCGACGGTCTAGAAAACTGTCAATGAGGATAGACTTCAAGTTTTGAATCTAACAGTTCAGAGGTCTTCAGATTTTGATGAAAGAGTTTACAAGTTTTCAGACTAGATTGATGGAAATGTTTTGTCAGCTTCAAAACACTCAAAGAAGTTTTCTTCAACATTCCACACTGCTCGATCGGACCGGACGTCACAAGGGCTTGGATGGTTACTTCACGGCTGTTGCCTCGCTGGAGACCAACATACGGAATATCTACTCAGAGGCCCTCAATTATGAAACCTCCGATTTAATTGAGATGATGGTTCTCGATGCTCGTTTCATCATCGAGTTATTTCGCGTCCTCACCGCCCGCGTCCCCACCGAGAAGATTACACAGTATGATGACGACCCCTTGTTCTTCACGCCATGGATTGTATCGTCCCTCATGATTGACCTCCTCCTGATTGAAAACCAGATCCCGTTCTTCGTTCTTCAACCGCGCACTTCAATGGCCAGAGGAACATCTCCAGAAGCACTACAGAGTCCCCAATATCACACACTTGCTTGACTTGTTCCGACTGTGCTTGGTCGGCTGCTTGGACATCGAAAAATCCCCAGAGGTCAAGGTCGATGAAGAGTTGCTGCAACTGATTCCCTCTGCGAATCAGCTGCTTCTCGTGGGGACAAAGTTTGAACCAAAGAAGAGCGAGAACCTAATAGACGTCGTGTTTGATCACGGAGTGCTCCGGATCCATCCTTTGTGTCTCGACCTTTTCACCAGTTCCTTCTTCCTCAACTGCGTGGCTTATGAGCAGTGCTACCATTACTGCTCCAAGCACATCAGCACTTACGTGGTCTTCATGAGATGTCTCATGGGCACCGCGGCGGATGCAGTGGCCCTGTGTCAGTGCGGCATAATCACGAACCTTCTGGGGGCCGACAAGGAGGTCACGAGGTTCTTCAATGATCTTGCTAAGGATGTCCAGTTCGATATCGAGTCGAACTACTTGACCGAGGTATTCGGGCAAGTCAACCAGTACCATCGGAACAAGTGGCGCCTCTGGTGGGTGGGAATCATGCGTGTGTACTTCAGCAGCCCCTGGTCTTTCATTTCAGCTGCTGCTGCTTTCACTCTCCTAGTTCTTACAGTTATCCAGACCACCTTCACCGTTTACCCTTATTATCATCCCAAGAAGTGACCAGGCTCTGCGACGCAGCTTCAGAGAGATGTATGATGTTGATGTACCATCCATTTAGTTTGGAGAAATCAGACCAGTAAAATTTGTGCGTCATATCCGGGTTTTGCTTTGGCTACTGTACTCTTAATTCGTTTTGGATTGCTTAAACTTAATTACATCTTCATCATTGCAAATAGATTAGCAAATTTGATGAAGAGCACAATACCAACTAGAGAATTTAATGTTAGTGCAACTGATCAAAGTTGACAGACAGAGATTTCTTAGACGCGTGATCATTGTCAGCTCAAAAGCAGATATAATCGCTAATGGACCATTGCAACAGCGAGGCGTTAGGGATCGAATTGGGAAAATGGACTTGAGTGAGGTGTTAGGGATTTAACTATTGGACACGACTTGACCCTTAAGTCCTTGAGGCCCCATCAGTTGACACCTAGACTACATTCCCCTCCCCCCCCCGTGGTGGAAGACGTGATAATATTCACTCTCATCGTTGGATTTATTTTCCTTATCAACTTGATATTTCCAAGAGTTTTAGGTAGTATTTTTATGTTGTTGGGTTTATTTATTTATTTTTGAAATTTTTGGCCAGTTTAGGATGCGCATAATAACCATTATCTTTCTTTATATCTCTGTTTTTAAATTTTTTCTATTCCCTAGAATAAGTTCGAAATAGAAATCATAAACTTAAAATTTTAATGATTATATTTCTGGAATAAAAGTGAAAAAATAAGAACTTTTCTCATTATTCACTTTCGTTACCGCCCACTGCCCACTCCTGTTGGATGCCAAACACCAGCTGACCACCGATTGTCGTCGGCCACCGTCAGACACTAGTCATTGGCCCCCATTTCCACCGCATTATATCACCCTCCTTTAACTTGGCCAATGTAATTTTTCATCAACAAATGCTCCCAAGAACCTAAGTAAACCATTACTTAATCGGGTTTTTGTTCCAAAGAACAGCACTTCCATCATCTAAGGTTTAATCTGCCTCTGGTATGTCGCATGCAATCAACTAGTTCACATAAATTCACCAGAAATATTGATTAGAGAAATTCGAGATGCAAAAGCAGGTTTACAGAATTGTTGTATAAAGTGGGGCGACATACTTCAAATGGATATTTGGGACAAACAAATCTCTAATTGATGGCACCCATCTTTGTTGTGGAGGAGAAGACCAAACGACTAGAAATAAAAGGTGGAGGGAGGCTTTGAAATAGAAAGAAACCACACGCTTAATCCTTAGCGATCCTCCCCCCTTGGCACTGCCGATGCCTCGGAGCAGTTTGGATGAAGCTGAAGCTGGGGGCAGAAGCAACAGGGCAGCCGGAGCGAGGGGAGGAAGAGGGTGGGGGTTGGTTGGCGGCTGGGCCACGGTCCCGAGGGAGGGGGGATGGGGTGCGGGGGGAGTCCGGCGTTCTGATAAACTGCACCACGTCGGACGCCAGCCCTCCAAGTTGTGTTCTTGAATCGAACATATGGGATGATGGCGTGGGGAACGAACCGCGTTGCTTAAGGGGTTCGATTGCCGTACTACGTTACAAGGACCATATTCTTTTTTGGTAAGAGAAGGAGCGACTGTTGTTGGGCTTCAAAGATCTAAACCTAACCCATTGTAGCAAGAAATCAGATCGGGTCGCAGACTGGCTTGCAAAGGCTTGTCGTAATGGATCACTCCCTTTCAATTGGTTGTCCAACCCTCCGGAACCCTTATGGGCTTTATTTTGCTCAGATTTGAGTCTTATGTACTCAGATTTTCCGTGCTTTCTAATATATTTCCATTTTGACCAAAAAAAAGAAAAAAGAAAAAAGAAAAAAGGACCTCCATGTGGGTCACAAGTTTCAGCATTTACATAATTCAGAAAGATAGCTAACTCGTTTTGATTATCGATTAATTCGTGCACCGTGAGGAATTTTCCCATCCGCTCGAGGCCTTACTTGCCTTAGTATGACATGATTTTATGTTCCAGAGCTTTTTATAGCCACTATGCACTAGCCGCCTAAGATACCATCACTTTAAAGAGGTTCGTGTATGTTATGATTTCTTTTTATCCGAAAGTAACTTATAGAATAATACTTGCCTTGTTTGTTTTTACATAGGATTTTATTTTCTAATATGCTTTGTAGCCAGTAGAAGCTAACAGCTTTAAGTTTTCAATGGGGTTAGTGTTACTAATGTATTATCAAGATTTATTTTTTTGTCCAAAATTATTGTCTAGATTAACATTTCCGAGTTGAATATTGAGTTACCTATATGTATGCTGTATCTTATTGGCTTTGTTTTTTTTTTTTTTAAAGTTGGATTTTACTTTCGAGCATGCTTTGTAGCCACTAAACAATAGCTTGTAGCCGTCTTGCCTATCTCTGCAATAAATTAGGTAAGATGATGTATGAGAATGATATCAATATTCTTGATGAAGATTTATCGGCTGAGAAACTTCAAGAATGCCGATTCTCTTTAGTTGGACAACTCTACAATAACCCTAATGTCAACTTTCAAGCACTTGCAACGGCTATGAAAAAGGCGTGGAAAAATGAGAGCGTAGAGGTAAAACCATTAGAAAATGGGAGAATTAGCTTTGCTTTCAGGAATGAAGGGGAAAAAAACCGAGTATTAGAGGGAGGTCCTTGGTCGTTTTCAAACCATTTATTGATACTAAAAGCATGGGAGCCAGACACTCCTCTCCACTGTTATGAATTTAAAACATGTGCATTTTGGGTCCGAATTTATGGGCTCCCTTTGGAATGGAATTCTGAAAGCATGATAAAGAAGATCGCAAGTTCAATGGGGACAGTTCTGGAGGTGAAAACAGATGCTAGAGGCCCTGCTTTTCAGAAAATAGGGAAAGCAAAAGTGGAGTTAGATGTGGAGGCTGAATTGCGCGTAGGACAACTGATGCGACATGGGAATAAAAAAGTGTGGCTGGACTTCAAATATGAGCGCCTACCATTTTTCTGCTTCTCTTGCGGCAAGATAGGCCATTATGCGACTTATTGTAAAGACATACCTTATGAGGAGGAGAAATTCACAACTGAATTGGGAGGCTGCTTTGGAGGATGGTTGAAAGCAGAAACCTCTGACCATAGCCCATTTTGGAAAGTATTCTATAACGAAGCTTCACCAATACAACATGCAGAAGAGGTTGTTCCTGAGACCCCTGTACAACCGGGGCAAACTGAGATTAGGGAAGAAAACCAGCACCTTCCACTACTAAACACCCAGAATCTGCAGCAGGGAAGTATGGACCAGATGCTTATGGATCATTACTCTCACACCACAAATGAGATAATGATACAAAACTCAGGGAAAAGAACGCTTCTACTCACTGGTCAGGAGTACAACAACAATCCTAACCTCCAGACCTCTACTTCAATCAGCCTAAAAAAGAAAACCAATATGCAACCAAAAACCCCCTCTTTCAAGAAACAAAGGAAAATCCATGTGCAAGCAACTCTAACCCCAGCGCAGGGTTGGTTGGATGAAACTCAACTCCTTGAAACACCCATACAGATGACCAAAGAAGTTGAAGCACGGGCTGTGGTGGCTAGCCCTAATAAGCCACCAAATGAACCATGAATATACTGAGCTGGAACTGTCAAGGGTTGGGCACACCCTTGACAGTTCGAGAGTTGAGAGCCTTAACGGCTCAATATAGGCCCTGTTTGGTTTTTATTATGGAAACAAAAAATAAGGCTGAGTTTGTGGAAAGAATCAAAAGAAGACTCCAATTCCAGAGGTGTGTAATAGTGGATCCTGTGGGTACGGCGGGAGGATTGGCCCTTATGTGGGATGATCGGATTTCAGTGGATATTGACACAATGACTGAAGACTTTGTGAATCTAAAGTGTGAAGAAGGGATTTCGGGTAAAACAATGCGTATCACCTTTGTTCATGCTCCATATACCTACTCTAGAAGGCTGCAACTTTGGGAGAAATTAAAACAAATTAGCTCCTCAAATACTTTGCCATGGGTGTGCTTGGGGGATTTTAATGAAGTGCGGTTCCATTGGGAAAAAGTGGGGAAGAGGCTGGCTGAAAATTACAGAATGAGTGCTTTTCGGGATTGCTTAGATGCATGCTCTTTCATGGACATAGATAGTAAGGGATGTGCTTTTACCTGGGCCAATAACAGAGATGGGGAAGCATATGTGAAAGAACGACTAGATAGGGTATTATGCACGATCGAATGGAGATTAATGTACCCTGAAGCTGAGGCTTTTGCCCTTCCTGCAGTAGGGTCAGATCATAGCCCTCTTATATTGTCTCTTCAAACAACTCAAGCTAGAAGAAAACGAAACTTTAAATTTGAGGCGTTTTGGCTTTCAAATGCTGAATGTAGGGAAGTGGTGTTGGAATCGTGGAATATGCTGAATCAGAACCAAATACATCTTGCTGGGAAAATTTCTGCAGTCCAGAACGCTCTATCCAAATGGAGTAAAGAGACATTTGTGCATGGGAAAAGGAGGATTCGAGTGCTGAAGCAGGAGCTTGAGTGTCTAACAAATCATATTTCAGGTTGTTTCAACAAGGCACAATTTCAAAAGATACAGGGAGAAATTGATGAACTTGGAAGGCAAGAAGAGATGTATTGGGGGATAAGATCTAGAATTGAGTGGCTGAGATGGGGAGATCGGAATACCAAATACTTTCATGCGACAACTATCCAAAGAAGACAGAGAAACCGGATTTCGATGCTGCAAACGGAAGAAAATACATGGCTGGTTGAGCCAAATCAGTTAAAAGAACATACCGTGCAGTTCTTCAGGAAGCTATACCAGTCATATGGCCCCCGGAACTTCGCCCCAGTGGTTGAGCAAATATCTGAAGCAGTGACAGAAGATATGAATAGAAGTTTAATTGCTGAAGTTACTATAGAAGAAGTTACTAAAGCAGCATTCGAACTCGGCGCAACTAAAGCTCCAGGACCGGATGGTCTTAGTGGTTTGTTCTACCAGCATCATTGGGACGACATCAAAGGGGACATATTCAAGGAGGTCAAGAACTTTATGACTACTGGTTCCCTCTCAACAGCACTCAATCAAACACATATCTCCCTCATTCCGAAGGTTCCAAACCCAGAAAGACAACAATATACATACAAAATTATCTCAAAAGTGCTGGTAAACAGACTCAAACCCATAATATCAGAAATTATAGCACCCGAACAAAGTGCATTTGTGGGCGGGAGACAAATCCAGGATAACATATTTATTGTCCAGGAAGTACTTCATCAAATTCGAATCAGGAGCAGAAAAAAGAAATTCCAGGCCATTCTCAAACTAGATATGAAGAAGGCCTATGATCGCGTGGAATGGGATTTTTTAGAGGCATGTCTTCTAAAGACTGGATTCGATGCAAAATGGGTGGGATGGATAATGAAGTGCGTTACTACGGTCACATTTAGTGTTCAATTAAATGGAGAACCCCTGCAATCCTTCCAACCTTCAAGAGGACTAAGGCAAGGGGATCCTTTATCTCCTTATCTCTTTATTATTGTGGCTAATGTATTATCTCTATTGATGAAGCAAGCTGTGGAAGATGGGAGTGTTAAAGGAATTAGACTAAATCGAAGCTGTCCTACCTTATCTCACCTATTATTTGCTGATGATTCGATTTTCTTCTTAAACGGGACCATTTTAGAATGTCAAAATCTTGCCATGATCCTCAATCAATATTGTTTCGCAGCTGGACAGGAGATTAACTTAAATAAGTCGGGGATATTCTTTAGCAAGGGATGTCCTCAAACATTAAAAGATAATATGGCAAGAACATTGAGAGTCCCTATCATTGATAAAACAGGGAAATATTTGGGTATTCCTTCTGACTGGGGAGAATCCAAAAACAGATGTTTGCATGGGTACTTGGGAGAGTTAGTGCCAAACTAGAAAGCTGGAAGGAAAAGTTACTATCCAAGGCCGGAAAAGAAGTCCTGCTGAAAACGGTCATACAAGCCCTACCACAGTTTGCAATGTCGGTATTTAAAATCCCGGTATCTATATGTAAGGCTATTGAACAGAAAATTGCAGCCTTCTGGTGGAAGAGTAATGAAAAGAAGGAAGGTATTCACTGGAGGAAATGGGAGCTACTGAAAACTAGAAAAGACAGAGGTGGAATGGGGTTTAGAGACCTTCTCGCATTTAATAAGGCTATGTTAGGGAAGCAGGCTTGGAGGTTGGGACAGCAGTCCTCTTCTCTCTGGAGTTCACTGTTTAAAGGGCTATATTATCCTCACACAGATTTTTGGCATGCAGCAAAGGGTCTTCGACCTTCATGGGGATGGAGAAGCTTGATTTTAGGAAGGGATTCAATTGCACCGCAAGTCATGTGGCAGGTTGGAGATGGATCCAGGATAAAAATACGAGAAGATAAATGGCTGCCACGAGGAATCATCGAGGGACCAGTGAATGCAAATGAACCATCCTTAGTTTCAGAACTCATTGATAAAGAACAAGAAATATGGAAAGAAACGACAATAGCAGCACACTTTGAGGACAGCCTAGTTGAAGAAATCCTAACCATTCCAATCAAGCCTAAAACAGAAACAGATCAGATGGTATGGACTGGAACTCAGGCAGGCAAATATACAGTCAAAAGTGCGTATAATCACATTAAGGCGGATACAGAACAATGTCAGACAGATCATGCCACAACGTCATTTCAGACTCCCCCCGCACTCTGGACAGGCATTTGGAAGCTACACACTCCTTCTAAGGTTAAAAACTTCATGTGGTGCTTATGTCAAAATGCTTTACCGACGAAGGACAATTTGTTTAGAAGGAACATATTACCTGATCCAATATGTCCTCTATGCAATCATGAAAGAGAGACGGTGGAACATCTCTTCTTATTGTGTCCATGGACAAGACAGGTATGGAGTGATCCTGTGATGAACATCAAAATCTCAAGGCAGGGCTTGACAAGAATAGAAGATTGGCTTGACAGACTTAAAGAAAAGACCACTCACCCTCCAAACCTGCACTTGGTAGCTGTTGTGTTGTGGTCTATATGGAAGGCGCGAAATCAAGCTATTTTTCGGGATAGAGAACATTCTTGAAGGAATCGCTAAAAGCATCAGAGCTTCCTCTCCACTTATGGCCGAAACCCTAGCTTTATGGGAAGCCATTGACTTTTTTTACCCCAAAAGACACGAGTATATTATCTTTGAGTCAGACAGTTCACAACTAGTCCAAGCCATGAACAGTTTTCACACATTTCCATATAGCCCATTGCCATAGAGAAGCCAACATGGTTGCAGATTGGGTTGCTAAAGCCCATAAAAAAAATCACCTATCTTGGAATTGGGTCTCATCCCCTCCCCAAACTTTAGTAGACTTATTATGTAATGACGCCCCTTTATCGGGCTTCTCTATTTTACGTACTTAATGAAATTGATGCACTTCAGACCAAAAAAAAAAAAAAAAAACAATAGCAGCTTAAGATACCATTTTTTTCAATGAGGTCCATGTACCTATGCTATCATCTACATATCTTTTATCCGAAAGTATTCTCTAGATTAATTCCCCCGAATTGAACCGATCCAATCTCAATAATCATTTGGAAACACAATTTTGCACATGATTTTTGGCTATATGTTAAATGATAGCGACATAAGTGGGTGAAGAGGTAATCCATTATGTTATTACCAAATTTAGTGATATGCCCTTTTTCTAGTAGTCATCTATAATGGTGGTCGGACGGGTGGCAAAAGGAGAGGCAGTTGCCCTCTAAGCCATCTTCAAGCAACTCCTGCGTTTAGTACAATTAGCTTCAATTACCAACCATCATGTTTTGTCAAGAAAGTATAAGTTGAGTCTTACATGGTTCCCAAGATTTTCACAACCACAAATTTGCAATGTAAGCAAATTATTTAATTTTAGGGGTTAATATTTGTTTGCCATATGAGAACTCGGACTTGATAATTCTTCGAATTTAGTGAAATTAATAAAGTTTTGTTGTCCCATTTCCTTCTCTCTTCTTTCTTTCTCTCCACTCACTCATTTGAAAACTGCAGCTACACTATCAAGACTCCATTATCATCCACAATCATCACTCGAGCTTGAGAAAATCACCAAAAGATGTCCTAAATTTATTACAATTGTATCAATTCAATCTTAATTTTTTTTTTTTTTTGCTAATTTAGTTATAAACCTTTTACATTTGAATCAATTCAGTCAATTTGACCAATTATAGCTGGTTAATGCTAATGTGGCATTCTAAAAATAATATTTCAATAATTTTTTGTCTAGCCAACTTTAATATATTCTCCTCACTATTATGAGTTTAGAGTGGGAGACCCACAAAGGCCGTTAGTCTGTAAAAACGTTTATAGCTCCTACGTAAATAAGGAGCCGTGCAGCCGTGACAAAATAGGAGTAGGCCCTGTACATGTTATAATTTTTGAAAATTATAAAAGTTATCTAAAAAATGATTTATTTTATAAAACCGACTTGTTTATGGAAAATTTTGGCATCTATTCTTCATTGGTATAAAATAGCTCATCCTTGCATTTGTGAATGAAATATCGCATTCCAATTAAGTATGTCATAATTATGCATGTTGATGGTAAAATTACATGATACGCATGAATGAACACACGTATACAAATTAACTTATGGGCTCACGTGTAAATTTTAAACACTTTGAAATATACTTTGGAATACGAGCATGGTAAAAATCATTATCCTGTTTTTAAGTTATTAATTAAGAGAGGCCCGCTTGTCAAATCTAGAACTTATGTAGCACCGACACAGACACGCGACACGATACGACATGCCGACTCGTCATTTCTTTAAAATAGAGAGTTTCGGCACGTTCCGACACGTTATATATTAATATTTTTATATATAAATACATAAATAAATAATAATAATAGCCTAGAATAAATTTACACAAAAAATATTAAATAATATCATTCATTATTTTAATTTGTTACAATAATACACAAAACTTAGAGGAAAAAAAACATTGTTTAAAGAAAAATGCTGAAATGATATTTTTAAATTTACTTATTTATCATATATAGCATTTTTTTTATCACTTCTTTCATAGTAAAAGATTTTAAAAAAAAATAAAACAATTCTAAAAAAACAAAACTGCAAAAACAAAAAAAAATTGACCCCGTGCGTGTCGGAATTACGTGTCAGAATTCTGGACTCGCGTGTCGAAGTGTGTCAGAGAGAGTTGACCACATGTCAGATTTTTCGACACTTGTTGACCGCATGTCAGAGAGTGTCAGGATGTGTCGGAGCGTGTCGGACACGTGTCGGAATGTCGGACACGACAAGAAGGCTTTCGGAGAGTGTCAGTGCTACATAGTCTAGAACTGAAGCTACGCTAATGTGCATTAGATTTGAAAATGATAAAATCGCTATTGCGTTGGAGAGTTACTAATGATTGATCCGATAGAGAAGTCATCAATCATATTTTACATATCGATAATATAATGGAGATTTACTCGTGCAGCCGAACAGTAGACTCAGTAAAAGTGATAGTCAACCTATTCAACTGGAATCAACGCTACCCTTGGGACCCGATTGTTACTATTAATGACTGCATCCTCTCCCTCTATTTTTTTTTCCCTTCTTTCCGACATCAAACCAAACACATGCCGAGAATTATAATTTAACTATCAAATTCTCTTGAGCCCTGACATTGCCTCATTGCACTAGACACCGTAATGCAAGACGTAATAAAATTCAAGGCTGTGATTTGATTATTTCCATTATCATCTTTATAATATTTTGAAATATTTTACATGATTTTTTTTTTTATGTCTAATTGATTTTATTTATTTTCATAGAATTCTTTACTAGTTTACAATCTCGAGCATATAAATATAGTTATTTTCACATATTGTAGTTTTCCTCTTTGAAAAATTAAATGAATCAAAAGAATTTTTTCTATGTTTTGCATGCCAATGGATGTGCAACTTCTATTGTGCGAATATAGTCTAATTTCATTTCCACCGTGTCCCATCGCCCCCTTCAACTTGGTCGATTTTTTTTTTTTTATTTTATGTCAATGGATACTCACAATATATATATATTTGTCAAATAAATTTCCATTCGTTACCAAATGTTATATAGAAAGGGAATATCAAAAGTCACAATAACAAAATAAGCCCATAAACTCCAAAACAAACACAAAATTAGAAATCAAGGCATTTTATCACAGCATAGTTGGCAAAGATAATCACATACTCATCCTTTAAGAACAAATCTATAACTGCATCTAAGTAAAAAGGATCGGCAATCAATTATCGAATCACATAGCACTA
This sequence comes from Eucalyptus melliodora, assembly GCA_004368105.4. NCBI lineage: Eukaryota > Viridiplantae > Streptophyta > Magnoliopsida > Myrtales > Myrtaceae > Eucalyptus > Eucalyptus melliodora. Next base: position 15,929,659 of record CM023402.3, read on the forward strand.
TTAATGATAAGCGATCTCCTTCTGTAATTATGGATTTACCTTTCAATGACACACATCCCCAATACCATCACCGTATGAAGACAATGTAAATCTGTTGAAGAAACTTAGATCTAGCACCTGTGAGAGAAAGTCATGTAGTCAATACGAAGTACCAAAACTTTGAATGAAAACACATTGAATGAGTACAAAATTGACATTAAAACTACTGTAAATACTATTGAAATTGGATGTTGAGTACTTATTCATTAAAATTTCAAAATCTAGAATTATATTAGAGAGAAAAACTTTTGGATATAAGATTGGGAGAGCAAAACTTTCAGATCCAAAACTAGAAGGGGAGAGGAAGGAAACTAAAAGGGCTAATAAGATCACCTAGAGGGGGGGGGGTGAATAGGTGATAATTTTTTTTTTTTACAAAACTTCAATAAAATTTGCTAGCAACGTAAACATCATTAAACAGTTATATGAAGCCGTGAATTGAAATAAGGAATTTAGGGATAAGAGAATGAAAACACAATGTTTATAATGGTTTGGCTTAGATCAAGCCTACGTCCACTCTCCTGTGCTGACAGATCTCACTATGAATAAAAAAAAAATGTCACAGTCTCACGTTCTTGACTTTGCGGTGTAGAGACTCTTCTACACTTCTTCAAAGTCTCACAAGTGTTTGCTCTCTCTTTTGAGTACAAGTAAAGCTCAACGATTAAAATAGCAAAGAACTAGGAGGCTTCAGACTTTGCAATTTTTCTCTCATGCACACACTTTCAAACAACTGAACAGTCATCCTTAAATACTCCTCCATGCTTTTACGACTGTTGGTACTTACCAAAAGATTTCTTCCAATCTTCCCGTTAGACAGAATCAATTAAGGATATCTCGCGTTTTTTAAGGAATGTGATGATAGCCCATCAATCCTGCTCGCCCATACAATCAGGATCTCGGTTTCTATAAGTAAAACCTTCCAAGTATACTTCGCCATTCAAAAGATTTGCTTATTAGATTTGATCCAATAATTAATCAAGTAGATGCTATCTCCAGCCATAAGGTCTTCCAAAATTATACAAACCGAATCCGTTGAAGATAAACACGCATCTGAATAAGTCTTCAGTGTTCGGTCTAGAAACTGTCAATCAGGGCGGACTTTGAGTCTTAAGTCCGGCGGTCTTCAGACTTTGACAACAGAGTCTGGAGTTCTTCAGACTTTAATACTTGAGTCTGGAAGTCTTCAGACTAGACTGATGGAAACATTTTGTCAACTTCAAAACAATAAATAAGTTTTCTCCAACAATCTCTCAATTTTTTTTTTATTGTGACAAAACTTTTCTGCAAATTTGAAAACTTATGTCCTACAAAACAATACTTAAGCAATACATGGTAACTTATAAAAATAAGCTGATTAGGACTTGGATAGAATCAATTTTGCAACCACAGAAAACAAGTTAATCCTGCAAGATAACTATACATCCATAATTAGTATCATAGGCTAAGTTATTGCAAGCATCAAAGATTCAAATCACAATAACAATCAAGCAGTCAAGGTCCAAAGTCAAAAATCCACAACCAAATAAAAATAACAAAGTCTAAAAAATCAAAGTCATTAAAATAAAGACAAATTGTGAATAAAGATAAATCTGCACAATTTCTCCCCTTTTTTGTTAGTAGCAAAAAGTGGAGATTAAGCAGAAAAGTTGAGTGAAAAGAGTGATGTGAAAATCATGGCTGTTTTGGCAAGCTAACAAACTGAAATTCCCCCATTGAGCTCACTGTCTTCTCAAGCTTTCCAAGAGTCTCCTTCAGCTGTAAATCATCACCCTTCATATGATCTTGCACTTGAGTCTTCAAGGCGAGTAGCTATTCTTGCAATGAAACTAAAGTAGCCAAGAAAGCCTTTTTGAGATCTTTTATCTCATACTCCAAACCATATTGATGTTTGCTTAAATCCAACAGGATATCCATCATTCTTGAAAAGTCCATTGAATGTGCTAGTATAGCATTGGGTCCAGCTAAATCTGTTCCTAAAGTCTTGAGATTGGAGGGATCTTCAGCAGTTCGTCTACCACGACTAGGAGTGGATGCCTCAATGTCTGGTTTGGGATAAAGAGAGGCAAAGACGTCCTCTGGATCTGCTGTAGAACAACTAACATCACTAGCTATAACAGGTGAAGAAATACCTCGATTTTCAACAGCTCCTCTTGTTTATGTGCCTTCAAGTGGAGAATTAACTTTTTCTTCCTGTTCTGTTTTAGCAAGAGAGTGATGTTTTTCTTTTCCTTTCGCTCCAACAGTTCCACTTCTTATTTGTTCTGAATTACTTGATAAGGATATAGCCAAGGTAGGCTCAAATGAATCATCTCGAGTCTCTTCTTCCTCTTCCTCTTCTTCTCTTCCTCTTCTTCTATTCTTCCTTCCTCTTCCTCTTCCTCTACCCTTGTTCTCTTGTCTTCTTCACTTCTTCTTCCTTCATCTCTTTTCTCTGTCTCTTCTCTAGTCTCTCATTCTTCTATCTCTTGAAAGCTAATAAAGCTTTGTAAATTGCGAATGGCAAAGGCAGAGATGGTGAGGTCATCCTCATCTTCTTTATCTTCCAAGATAAGTGTTCTCCTTATCTTGATAGGTTCAGTCATTGGTTCTTTGCCTTTTCGTTTTGATGCTACAGAGCTTTGCTTTACTTTGATGGGGGATTTCTCTTTCATTCTCTCTAACACCTTGTTGAGTTCTTTCAAACGCATCTTGGTAACTATCTTCAATCCAATTACCATAGGAGCAATGCTTCGTAAGCACAAAGGAACAGGTAAATGAATGTTGAAGTGTCTGAAGATTCTTGTGATAAGAGTAGAATATGGAAGTTATCCATTGTCTTTCACTATTGTTCTATACATGTGCATCTAGATGGTGTGAGGCAAAGAGAACTTGTATCCAACATTGATGGCATACATCAACTTTGCTTTAGAATGAGACACATCAGTCTTGGATATTGATTTTGGACGAATGCAGTTGATCACGATTTTATGCAGCAAGATGTTAGAGGCATTCATCCTAGAGTAGGAGATCTTGCCTTCAGCAATCTTATCTTGTACCAAATTCAGTATAACATGAGCAACAGACACACTGATTGGTTGGAAACACGCTCTTTCCAGCCCTAATCAAGTTAGTCGGGATGTCCACATTGACCAAAAATTCCTTATCCTTAACAGTAAAAGAGAATCTATTCACATCAAAAAAGGATAGATTCAAATAGAAATAGGTTGTGAGTTTTGGATAAGTAACTGTTGTCTCAAAACAAAAATGCTTCAATTGTAGAAGTGTAAACTTCTCCCTTAGATTTACTTTCACAGAATCAAGAAAATCAAAATCAACGCTTCTAGGGTTCATAACCCATCTCTTTATCAATTTTGAATAAACCTTCTTGTGGTCCTTAGATCGGAATAGACTTGCTCCATCACTTCCAACATTTGCAGCCACTCCCATCCTAGGTTGGAAATGTGTGAACATTCTTTCTTCATCGTCCTTTCCTTTTGGCTGATTGAAAGTGCTAAAACACAGGTCACTAGGAAAGTGTGCAAAGGTCTTTTCAGCCTACCCTTTTTCTTTTTCAGCCACGCCCAACTTCTCCATATTGCACAAGAATAGAGTTTCATTCTTGTAGCCTCTCTCTCTCTCTCTCTCTCTCTCTCTCTCTCTCAGAAACTCATCGATCAAAGACATAGCAATACCACTTTCTTTCAACTTAGAATAAAATTTAAAGGCAACTTGGGGTCTCGGCATTTTTACGGGTTCAATTTCTTCAATTATTTCTTCTTCTGGTTGAGTTGGTGGAGGAGACTGACTCTGTTGAGAAAGTTGTTGTTGACTTGGTCACTGTTGATGAGAAGAGTCTTCTTCCTCAGTCAAATCAAAGTGCGTAGGACCCTCAGGCATGTGCCGTGGTCCCTTGCTTGCAATTCTGGAAGACTTTCTTGAAGACATTATGGCTTTATGGGAGAAATCTCGAACTCGATCGCCAAAAAATGTGAGAACTTTTGAAATAAACTAGAGAGAAAGTGAGAGCAAGTGGGATTTTTGTATTCTAGAGTTTGAGAGTGAAAACGAAGAAGAAGAATCTCGACAGTATATAAAGCAAATGTAGCGGGGTAATCGAATCGTCATAAAGGAAAAAAGTGAAAATTGCCTTTTTGAAAATTAAAAACTGCCTTTTTGAAAAGGAAAAACTACCTTAAAAATTTGGAAAAGACAATTTCTAAAAAAAGAACAATCAATTATCGATTAAAAAGTAACCGTATCTTTTCAAAAATATCACCTGCAAATTTAAATTACTTGCAAAGAAAAAAAATAAACTTACAGTCGTAACTTGGTCGCTTTGAGTCTGAACACCTTCAGACTTTACCTCTAAGTCTAAACACTTTCAGACTTTACTCGATAGAATATATGATGTTCAGTTTGGTGCGGATAGACTCAAATAAGCTTTTCTCTAGTGGCTTTATAAATATGTCTACCAGCTAATTCTTCGAGTCAATAAACTGTATCATAACTTCTCCATTTTGAACATGATCTCTTATGAAATGATGTCAAATCTCTATGTGCTTTGCCCTTGAATGAAGAATTGGATTTTTTTTGAGAGATTGATGGCATTAGTGTTATCACATTTGATCTCGATACACGATTCTTCAATTCCAAAGTCTCTTCGATGTTGCCTTATCCATAAGATTTGAAAGCAACAACTTCCAAGAGCTACATATTCTATTTTAGCTGTTGAAAGAGCTACGGTACTCTGTTTTCTTGAAAACCAAGATATTAGCTTGTTTCCAAGCAATTAACATGTACCAAAAGTACTCTTTATGTCCACTTTACACCTATTAAATCTGCGTCTGAATATCCAATGAGAGTAAAGTTTCATTCTTTGGGATACCACAGACCTAACTTCGGAGTTGTTGCAACATATTTGATGATGCGCTTTGCTGCAGTTAAGAGAGATTCTTTGGGATTTGATTGAAATCTAGCACAAATACAAACACTAAATAAAATATCAGGTCTAGATGCAATAAGGTAAAGAAATGAACCAATTATTCTCCTCTATAACTTATGGTCTACACTCTTTCCTTCTTCATCTTTGTCCAACTTTGAAGAACTCGACATAGGTATCTCAGTCATTTTGCAATTTTCCAAACCGAACTTCTTGATGAGATATTTTGCATATTTCTCTTGGTGAATGAAAATTCCCTTCTTCAATTGTTTGACTTGTAATCCGAGAAAGAAGGTTAATTCACCCATCATGCTCATCTTGAATTCATCCTACATAGATTTAAAAAACTTCTTACATAGATTTTCATTGGGTGATCCGAAAATAATATCATCAACATAGATTTGAATGAGTAGAAAATCTTTACATTCTTTTTTAATGAACAAGGTAGTATCCACTTTACCTTTATCAAAACCATTTTAAATTAGGAATTTACTTAACATGTCATACCAAGCTCGAGGTGTCTACTTTAATCCATAAATAGCCTTTTTCAGTCTAAAGACTGAGTCTAGCTTTCTTGAATCTTCAAAACCAGGTGGTTGTTTCACATAAACTTCTTCTTGGATAAATCCATTTAGGAATGCACTTTTTACATCCATTTGAAATAACCTGAAATTTTTATAGCAAGCAAAAGCAAGTAATAATCTAATTGCTTCCAACCTCGCTACTGGTGCATACGTCTCGTCATAGTCTATCCCTTCTTCTTGTGTATATCATTTGGCTACAAGTCTTGCTTTGTTCCTAACTACTTTTCCTTTCTCGTCTATCTTGTTCCTAAAAACCCATTTAGTTCCAATAATAGATTTACTTTTAGGTTTAGAAATAAGTTCCCAAATATCATTAATGATGAACTGTCTGAGCTCTTCTTGCATGGCTTCAATCTAGCTTTCATCAGCCAAGGCTTCTTCTACAGTTCTGGGTTCAACTTCAAAAACAAGTGCTAAAGCATTAGATTCTTCACGCCTTTTGGATCTAGTACAAATTCTTTCATCAATGTTGCCAATGATGAGTTCCTTGAGATGACTTGACTTATGCTTCCAATTGCTGGTTGGTTCGTGAGTTTGCTGATCCTCTGTTTCAGTTGAATCTTCTGGTTCATCTTGTTGCTGAACTTCAGGAGTCCGAACCACTTCGAGGGAAGTAGACTTTGTAGGATTTTTAGTAGTTTCAGATTCTTCAAGTTGAGCCTAATTCAGTTAATTATGCATTGAGTCTTAAAACTTGACATTCATAGATTCTTCCACAGACTGACTCTTCTTATTGAATACTCTATAGGCTTTGTTTGAGGTTGAGTAGCCAAGGAAAATTCCCTAGGTTACAAAAAAAAAAAAAAAAAAATCCTTTGTTTGATCTTTCTTCAAACTTACCAGTTCGATCATTTGCATTCTTTAAAATAAAACACCTGCAAACACATGGAAATAATAGACAATTGGCTTCTTTCTTTTGAATAACTCATAAGGAGTTTTCTCTAGAATAAGTCTTAAAAATACTCTATTAATGATATAACAAACTGTAGCAACTACTTCAGCCCAAAAAAGAGAAAAAAAAATATTACTTTCAATTAAGAGTGTTCTAGCCATTTCCTACAAAGATCTATTCTTTCCTTTCACAACCTCATTTTGTTTCGGAGTATATGGAAAAGAGAAAATATGCTGAAAACTAGAGTCATCACAGAATTTTACAAAGTCTTGATTTTTAAACTCACATTCATGGTCTGTCATAATACTTGAAATAACATATCCTTTTTTCATTTTGAATTTTCTTTGCAAATTTTTAAAAATAAGAAAAAATTTCAGACTTACTTGCCAAGAAATATACCCATGTAAAGCGTGAATAATCATCCACTATTACTAGGCAGAATCTCTTTCCATCAATATTTTGAGTTTTGGTTGGTCCAAAGAGATCCAAATGCAGAAGCTGCAAAACTCGATTAGTAGAAACTTTGTTTATAGGTTTGAAAGAATTTCTAAACTGTTTTCTAAAAACACATGATACGCATAAATCACACTTTTGATATGTCAGGTTGGGCAATCCACGAACAAGCGTCTTGGAGGACATCTTGGCAATTTCCTTCATGTTGACATAGCCAAGTTTTCTATGCCAAAGGTTTGCTTCATCTTGAATGAATATTAGGCACTAAGAGCTTTCTGGTTTTATATCCAGAAGATAGATATTCCCATATCTTCCTCCAGTGAAAGATTGAGATAAATCATTACTAATTCCTCAACAAATACCTTCTTGGAAGTTAATTTTGAATCCGGTGTCACACAATTAACTGATACTGAGTAGATTATCATTCAGACCTTCCACTAAGGAGACATTGTTGATTGTGAGGCTTCTAATTTTTTTAGTTCCATATCCAACAACTCTTCATTTGCTATTTCCACCAAAAGAAACTTTTCCACCATTAATTTGCATGAGTTTTATAAAACAATTTGAATTTCCTATCATGTGTCTCGAGTAACCACTATACAAATACCACTTAATTTTTTTCTTGATAGTGACCTGCAATTATAAAAAGAACTCAAGCTTTCTTTGGTACCGACATTTTCTTGAGTCCAGGGAAGTTAGTACAAAATACAGTCTTTGTTCATTCCTTCTTAATAGGTCTCCAAACTATAGGGTATTCTTTTTCAAAATTTTCTGAACTATTACACTTTGACCATTTGAGAGCATTTCGGCCAACAGGTTTTACAAAAACTCTTTAAAAATAATTTCTATAAAATGTTTTTGTAGGTTTATACTTGATTCTTTCCTTTACTTTTGGAAAAATCAATTAAATAAATTGTTTCTAGTGTCATACCCAAACTAGATTTGTTGAAATATGACTTTTGAATTGAAAGAATCTTTTCCAACTTCTCAAATCCTATTAAAAACCTTTTTATAATATCTTTTTTTGGTAAAAGGTAAGTAACCTTTTTTATAATATTTGAAATGTCCTCTTTCAATTTTTTTTTTTCCTTTGAAAGAGAATATGTATTTTTTTAACAAAACTTTTGTCCAGATTTTCAAATTTCTCTTTCCAAGAAATTTCATATTGCTTCAATTTGGAATTTTCCCTTTTTAGCTTAGGGATCTTTTTAAGAGAGGTTTTGAGACTAAGACAAAGTTCATCGATGTACTTCGAGACTTTAGCAAGAATTTTTAAATTACTGACATTGATTTCACTGTCTAAGTCTAAGTTTGAATATGTTCCAAAGTTTGAGTCTAATTCTGAGTTTGCCATTAAACATTTATTGGCATACTCTTCATCACTTTCCTTGCATTCTGTATCACTCCATGTCTCTGCTTTGAGAGCCTTCTTGAATTTCTCAATTCTTGCTTTCTTTTTCTTCAACAGATGGCAGTTAGGTCTGATGTGTCATTTTTTCTTGCCTTCAAAATAGACCATATCTTTGTTGACCTTTTCACTCATTTGATTTGTTCTAGAATTTTTGAGTGCATTGCTTCTTCTAGTTAAATCTTCTTCCCTTTCTATTCAGTTTCCTGAATCTCCTTATCATGAGTGCTAGTTCTTCATCATCCATATCATCTTCAGAATCTACATAATTAGAATCATCGCTAGATTTTAAAGCAATTGACTTCTTACATTTGAGATCTTCTTCCTCATTGAGTTGCTCCACTTCATATAACTGAAGTGTACCTACAAATTCATCAAATGTAAGAGGTATGATCCTTTGGGTTTCTCTTATTAAAGTTTTCACGTGATTCCAATCTTTAGAGAATCCACGTAGCAGTTTATTGACCTTCATCGGTCCTGAGATTGACTGTCCCTAATAGGATAGATCGTTTACAATTTCTATGAAACAACTAAACATGTCAGCAATGGATTCTCCTGATTTCATCTTGAAGGCTTCATATTGTTTGAGTAAGATATTGATTTTTGTTTCTTTAACTCGATCAATTCTTTTATAGGTAACATGCAACTTATCCTAGACTTCTTTGGCTGTTTCACAAGATGAAATTCTGTTATACTCAGTAAGAGATAAAGCACAATATAAAAAGTAAATCACTTTAGCTTCAAGAGCTTGTCTCTTGGTTATTTCTTCTTGTACCATCTCGCCAACGTCTGCAACTTCTTTTCCTCTTTCTGAGATTGATGTAGCTTTAGGAATAATTCCTTTTTTTTTTTTTACTATATCCCATTCAAAGGGATCTTTCGATCTTAGGAATGTCTTTATCTTATTTTTCCAAACATTGTGTTCATTTCCATCAAAGTAAGGAGGTCTAGTATTGCTTTGGCCTTCAACCAAACCTAGAGTCAAAATACTAGCCATAGATCTTTAGCTCAAAAGTAAAAACACTTCAATAAAACGAGCACACAAGCTCTGATATCAATTGAAATGGCTAGTAAGATCACCTAGAGGGAGGTGAATAGGTGATAAAGAAATTTTTACAAAACTTCAATAAAATTTGCTAGCAATGTAAACAGCATTAAACAGTTATATGAAGCTGTGAATTGAAATAAGGAGTTTAGGAATAAGAGAATGAAAATACAATGTTTATAATGGTTCGGTTTAGATCAAGTCTATGTCCACTCTCTCGCACTAATAGCCCACCGGCTGGATCTCACTATGAATTAAAAGAGATATTACAGTCTCACGTCCTTGACTTTGTGGTGTAGAGACTCTACTACACTTCTTCAAAATCTCACAAGTGTTTGCTCTCTCTTTTGAGTACAAGTAAAGCTTAACAATTAAAATAGCAAAGAACTAGGAGGCTTCAGACTTTGAAATTTTTCTCTCATGCACACACTTTCGAACAACTAAACAGTCATCCTTAAATACTCCTCCATGCCTTTACGACCGTTGGCACTTATCAAAGGAGTTCTTCCAATCTTCCCATTGGATAGAATCAATTAACGATATCTCAAGTTGTTTAAGGAATGTGATGATAACCCATCAATCATGCTCACCCATATAATCAGGATCTCAGTTTCCAAAAGTAAAACCTTCCAAGTATACTTCGCCATTCAATATCGGATTTGATCCAATAATTAATCAAGTAGATGTTATCTCCAGTCATAGGGTCTTCCAAAATTATACGAACTGAATCCGTTGAAGATAAACATGCATCTGAATAAGTCTTCAGTCTTTGGTCTGAAAACTATCAGTGAGGGCAGATTTTGAGTCTTAAGTCTGGCAGTCTTCAAACTTTGACGACAGAGTCTGGAGTTCTTCAGACTTTAATACTTGAGTTTGGAAGTTTTCAGATTAAATTGATGGAAATGTTTTGTCAATTTCAAAACAATAAAAGAGTTTTCTCCAACAGAACCCAACAAAAAGAAATGGAAGGAAAAGGAACTAGGAGGGGAGGGAGATACCTATGTCAAATCCTTCCCCACTCGTAGTGGAAGAGACGAAGAAGAAAAGTTTAGAGAGGTAGAGAGAGAAAGGGAGAAAAGAGGTGGGAGAGGAACCAGGCAATAGTTACTAAAACATAAATAAAACGTTAGAAATTTTAGGTTTTGTTCCACAGCAAGGCCACTTCCATCACCTAAGATTGAATTTGCCTCTATTGGGGCGCATGCATCCTCCAATTCACAAATATTCTCTCTTAAAATTGATGAGAGAGGACTAGACTAGGAATAAAAGGTAGAGAGAGAGAGAGACATGGAATACAAAAAAATAAAAATAAAAATAAAACACACTTAATCCTTAGCCTAAAATACGAAAAAGAAAAGAAAAAAAAACAAATAAGAGTAAATATTGTAAAAAACTCAAATAAATCTGATCAAATCCGGCAAGGATCCTTCTGCGGGCCACCTAGTCGATAACTACGAGTTGCCATTATAGATCCCTCGGAGCGCGGGGTAGAAGCAGAATCAGTAGGAGGACTTGCGCGGGGGGGACACTTGTCCTGGAGACCTTTGTGGAGCGGCTTGGCCGGACACGGCTGTCCCTGTGGGGAGATGAGCCGCTGGGCCACCCAAGGCTCCGTTGCCTGGGCATACATTGCTGCGCCGCTCTCGGCCCTTGAGATTGTCCATGGCCATAATTGGGGGTTTCGGTTTTTTTTTTTTTTTTTTTTGGCAAGACTAACGAAGGACGTTTCTTTCGGTGGCCATGTTACATCACAAGTACAGTTTTCTTCCTTTGCAAGAGAAAGAGCAACCGATAATTTCATAAATATGGATCTGCAAGCGCGTTCCAAGTTCCACCAGCATTTATATAGTTCAGACAAGTAATTGACCATTTTCGAGTATCTATTTATCCGAGGTTTTGTGGAACTTGCTCAGGTTTGTGGTGTCATTGTCTTCTTCTCTTAGTCCTTAACGCAAGGTTTTATGTTCCAATGTCTCTTTGTTGCCACTGGGCCCTATGTTATTACCAAATTAGATTACATGCGACAGGGGTGGCGAAAAGAGAGGCAACAGGCCTTTCAGCCATCCTCAAGCAACTCCTGTGCTTGATAATCATTTCACTTCTCTTATGTTAGCAAATAATGAAAATTATCAAAAAGAAAAAAGAAAAAACATAAACCTATTAGCTTCAAGTCAATTCAATTCAAAAACTTTCACTTAAGCCAAATTAACTTTAAACCTCTTGACAATTTACCAATTGTGAATTGAGTAATTCCGGTCAATTTTTGCTGGAAATTGTTGACGTTAACATTGATGTAAACAATTTTTCTATTTATTTTTTTTGAAAATTTTATTATTCTTTTTTTTTTTTTAAATTCATTGTGACAAGTAGTTAGAAGAGAAAGAAGAAGAAAATAAAATAAAAAATGACTTATTCCAAAAATAATTCCATGAACAAGAAACCACTTTTTTTTTTTAATTTCTTATTTCTACTTCAAATTTATTCCTTAACTACTTTTCTATTCCAAGAATAGAAAAATTAGTTGATATTATCAAACGGATTTCTATTTTTTTTAAAGCAAAAGGAAAAAAATTTGGAAAAATAGAAACATTACCAAATGAAGCCATTACTAAACAAACTGTGTTTGTTCCTAAAATGAGGTACGTTGTTAAGAGTGCGCATGATAACCATTTTATTTATGATCAAAAATTTGTTTGATAATGTAATTTTATTTTTTCTATTTGAGAAAAAATTTTAATTTAAAAATAGGTTTGAAATAGTAATGAGAAGTAACAATTTTTTTTGAATAAAAATGAAAAATAAAAACTCTTCTCCTCGCTTGCCCTTGCTATTAGTCAACTGCTTCTCTGTCACCTCCTCCTGTTGCCCGCCAAACATCTAGAAGGGAGAACTACCATATTGTTATCAAACAAATAGAAATTTTATATTATTATCAAAAGTGCATTTTCACTTAGAAACTCATTTGTGGAATATAAATAGAAAAATATTTTTTTGGCCAAAATTTGTGTCAAGAAAACATAATGATTGTCATTAGTACCCTAAATTGCTGAGTCTATGCAAATCCAAGAAAGGTTCGAGAGTGGACCGCGATGGGAATCTTCCGTGTGTAAAGAAAATTTTCCTTTAATTTTTTTTTTCTAAAAGAGAAACTATAATCACCTCTGTCATTATAGTCCTTTTTGGCCATGAAATTTATATTTGTATCTAAAAGCAAGGGAAAAGAAAGAAAGGAACTTAATAGATGACGTTAAGCTAGCATATAGACCTGTGCTGTTCACGAGAAAAGACTCGTAAAATAGATTTCTGGAAATAATTATTTCAGAAGTGTACTTGAAGAGATTTTCATAAGGGATCATAGGCCCCCTCCGACTTGAAGGGAAAAATTTAAATTGAATTAAAGTGTACTTGATCATCACGATGTGTGCTCTTCTTGTTGCTCTTGACAGAATTACGTGCGAGCACAGAGAGAAGAATTGACCCAACCAATACTGCAAAAGAACGCCCAAGCACTAGATCACGTTTCATTTTTACTCCTTCAAGTAATTCACCAACCGAGTCACCCCGTTAATACGAAAGAACAAAAATAAGCCCATCTATATTTGGGTTGCCCCCTTAAGATGAACCAGTAGACAAATTATCAGAGCACCACAAGTTGACCTCAATGCAAAAGAGTACAATTATGGGAGCACAAAGATAAGTATAATTATTAGCGTGTCTGCTCTGCAAAGAACTTCTTTTACTGGCGCGTCTGCCTTGCGAAGTGAGTTCATCTTTTTGACTGGCGCATCTGCTTTGCGTGCGCATCCGCTTTGCAAAGTGAGTTCCAACTGTTCTTGGTCCAATTCTTCCAGGCTCGGCCAGAGCAAATACGAGGTTGTCCCGAATTGTCTTGCCAACGTGGTCCCGCGCGCTGTTCCATTTCTTCTCTGGCTGCTGTCGTTACCCTCACTCTCCTCCCCTCCCTCTTCGCTGGTGAAGCTCTTGGTCATGGGAGAGGGGCTCAACGTGGACGAAATGTACATTCCACGGTACAGGACTAAATAAATCGCCGATCGCCTTCAAAATTCACTTATATTTTAAGCAAATGCAACAAACATCCTTTCCCAAATTGACGTTTGAACGATTTCATCCGCACCCATAAGACCAAAACCTCAATTTCATGGCAAAGCCAGCAACTTTAGGGTGCTGCTAGGCTAACAATCAATAACGGTGAACTTTTCCAGCCATGTATCCCAAATTCAGGGAGTGGGGCAACCGAAAGGTCAAGTTTGGTCTTTTTGTCTCATTTCAGCCGGCTTTTTTTTTTTTTTCCGCTTATAAATTTAGTTTAGGTTATGTGCAATCATTTTACAACACTCACTTCAAAACGGAGAAAAAAAGAAAAAAGAAAAAGAAAAAAGAAAAGAGAGACTCGGACACGTTAGCAGCGTCAAAATAGGACATACACCCATTTTTTTTCGACTCTTAAATTTGGGGTTGGGCTATAAATGAGTTGTTAGACATTTTAAAATCCTCGAGTGTCGCTGTCGCCGCTTCGTCTCCCGTCACTCTCTCAGTTCGGCCACCACGAAGAGTGCCCCCCTTGGCCCGGCCCTCCACCTCGGAGACTCGAACCGAGCTCTTCAAATCCGAAGCCCATGCTCACCAGCCTCAAGCGACGTTTCCCTAATTTCCCAAGTGCTGACTGGACTAGTGATCGTAGCCAATAATATCTCCTCTGCACGGTAACACCACCTTCCGTGTTTTGCCCTGTTTTTTGGTAAGACTCAAGGCCGAACTGTATTTGTGATGCTTTTGTGAAAGTCACTGAGAAATCCGAGTCATTAGTTGATGATTGGTGACCTCGTTGCTGTTCTTAATGCTGATCACTACGTCCAAACCTTTTAATGCATATAAGGTGCATTTGATTTAATATTTTGAAAGCCTATAAGAAAAACTATGCTTTCAAAAATAATTTGAGAGAAATGCCATTTGATAATATATATATTTGAGAAGCCCTTTAATGATTAATATTTTTTTTAAATTTTTATTTATTTATAATTTAAAAAATCAAATATATTTAATTTTTTTTTTTTTAAAAAGGGAAGACCAAACTCTTTGCTAGTCTAGTGAAGGGCTATGACCGCCGGTGATCAATCATCAAGGTTGCTTGAGATTGGGCAACCTCTAGTGAGGGTCACACGACCCTAGCAAGGGCCACCGGAGATCGCTCAACCTTGGGCTACTGTTGCCCAGGTCTTGCGGCCTCAAGCAGCCCTCGTGACCCTTGTGAGACCCAAACGGGGGCTGCCTAAGGCCATGAGACCTAGGCAACGGTTGCTTGGGCCGCACGTAGCCTGGGTCACGCAAGGTCGTGCGACCTACAACAACCCTCATTAGGGTCGCTCGACCTTGACCAATTGCCGCCACACATCAGGTCTGGCTCGTTGGCAACCATAGCTCTTTGCTTGACCGACAAAGGATATTGTCATTTTTTAATTTTAAAATAAAAACTAATGAGGGACAAAATCGAAAATTTGAAGAATTGGTACAAATAATTTTGAAAGAAAAAAAATGAGTCTTGGCATTTGGCCAAATGTTGAAAACATATTTGTAATGTTCTGAGGTGTTTGGTGGGAGCCATGAACGAGTTGGGCTTTCGTTCTTGAAGAGGACGTCGTTGAAATTAGGTTGGACCGAATTTGCTTTTCAGTTGGACTTAAATCGGTATTGATAATGGGCTCCGGGTGCCTTGAGTCGAATCTCGTTTGTGGCCCAAACCCATGAGACCAGATTTTGGCCCATATTCGGACCAGGCTCAGGGGCCGGGCCCGAATCCCTATTTTTGGAATAAAAATTATTTAAAAATAGAAAATTTTAAAAGTCCCCAAAATTTAAATGTCAATTTAGTTTTAAACATTTTGACTTTGTGTCAATTCAATTTTAAACTTTTTGACCTAGCACAAATTCAATCATTCCAGCTAATTTTGGTTGTATATTACTGAGGTGTGGATGTCGGTCGGACAACATGGCACGACTAACCTTTTAACTTGTTTAATTAATAGGTCCACTTGAAAAATTTTAAACGCTTTGTAATCTACTGTGGAATATGAGTGGAAAAATCATTATCTTGTTGTTAAGTTACTAAACAACTAAGGAGGCCTTTTATTGTCCAATCTAAAAGCACTTAACAATCTATTATCGTGTAACTTGATCAAGGTAAAATCGTTGTTTGAATTACTAATCGGACAAAAATGTGAGTAGTAATATTTTACACATGTAAAACATATTTTGTAGCTTACCTGGCGCAGCCGAGCGGTAAGACTCCTTTTTCGTTGACTCTATGATAATGACATAAAAAAGTCTTTCTTTAAGGAACTTGCATCAGCATAACATTCCAGTCGGCAAAATGTTCAGGGGATTCGGCTCCTGAAAGTTTGACTCGCCGAAATCAATCCCCAAAACCAGAATGAGCGGAGAGAGCGACCACTACACATTCACGGTGGCCGCAGAGGGTGAGCACAGCTGGTCTTCTCGCATGAAGGACCGGTTTAAGCAGGAGCCAACTCTTCTGAGGCCCTTGGCCGGCACCCGCTATTGCACCATCTTCAGAGCACCCAAGAGCCAGGAGGAGAGCAACCCCAACGCTTACAAGCCCCATGTTGTGTCCATTGGCCCGTACCACCACGGGAAAGAGCAGTTGAAGATGATGGAGCAGCACAAAGCTCGAGTGTTCTCCACACTGCTTGAACGGACCAGTGATGATGGCGCGGGCCTGGATGATTACTTCACGACTGTTGCCTCGCTGGAGAACTACATACGGGATAGCTACTCAGAGGAGCTCAATTGTGAAACCACGGATTTGATTGAGATGATGGTTCTCGATGCTTGTTTCATCATCGAGTTATTCCGCGTGGGGACCGTCGACACCGAGATGATTCCAGGGTATGAAGACGACCCCTTGTTCTTGACGAATTGGATTGTAGCGGCCCTCATGATTGACCTCCTCCTGATTGAAAACCAGATCCCATTCTTCGTTCTTGAAGAGATCCATGAATTATCCAGGTCTCCTTATGATCACGGTCGCTCCATCAATGAGCTTGCCTTAATGTTCTTCAACCGCACGCTCCAATGGCCAGAGAAACATCTCCGGAGGTACTTCGGAGTCGCCATCACGCACTTGCTCGACTTGTTCCGAGTGTGCTTGGTCGGCCTATCTATTCCCGATGGACCAGAGGTCAAGGTCGATGAAGAGTTGCTGCAACTGCTGCCCTCCGTGAATCATCTGCTTCTCGTGGGGATACAGTTTGAACCAAGGAAGAGCGAGGACCTAATAGGCGTCATGTTTGATCACGGAGTGCTCCGGATCCCTCATTTGACTCTCGACCTTCTCACCACTTCCTTCTTCCAGAACTGCGTGGCTTATGAGCAGAGCTACCATTACTGCAAGAAGCACATCAGCAGTTACGTGGTCCTCATGAGTGGTCTCATGGGCAACGCAGCGGATGCAGCGTTCCTGTCTCAGTGCGGCATGCTCACGAACCTTCTAGGGCCCGAAAAGGAGACCGCGCGGTTCTTCTGTGATCTCGCCAAGGATGTCCAGTTCGATTTCCAGGACTGCTACCTGGCCGAGTTATTCGTGAAAGTCACCCGGTACCGCCGGAACAAGTGGCGCATGCGGTGGGCGGGAATCAAGCGCGAGTACTTCGGCAGCCCCTGGTCTTTCATTTCGGCTGCCGCTGCTTCCATTCTCATATTTCTTACAGTTATCCAGGCCTTCTTCACCGTTTATACTTATTTTGATCCCAAGAAGTGACCCAGCTCTGCGACACAGCTTCAGAGAGACATATGATGTTGATGTACCATCCATGTAGTTTGGAGAAATCAGACCAGTAAAATTTGTGCTTCATATCCGGGTTTTGCTTTGGCTGCTGTACTCCTAATTCATTTTAGATTGCTTAAACATAATTACATCTTCATCACTGCAAATAGATTAGCAAATTTGATGAAGAGCACCACACTAACTAGAGAATTTAATATTAGTGCAACTGATCCAAGTTGACAAACAGATTTCTCAGACTCATGATCATTGTCGGTTCAAAAGAAGAAATAATCGCTAATGGACCATAGAAACAGCGAAGTATTAGGGATGGAATTGGGAAAATGGACTCAAACTAGCTGAAATGTGGGTTTTTTTGCAAAGCTGAGAACGATCTTTAAATGAGAATGAATTTCCTTAATTATGTTTACCGTTTTGGAATTTCATCTGAGTAAAAAGTTGTTCCTGGTCCATGTGGATCTCTAAGTTCAAGATATAATTCGTATATATATATATATATATATATATATATATATATATATATATATATATATATATTAAATGATCGATTTTATCCATTCAGTAATTCATGTCTTTGCACGAACAAGCCATTCTGTTCGGTGGGGGCTGAACTTTTTGTTAGGGCCGAGTATACCCCTTAGACTCCGAAAAGTGAGGGCCGACCCATTCAACATGAATCAAATAGAAAAAACCCTTGATTTTATTTGTTCTTTTATCTAATTTGTCTTATTTATTTTTACGAAACTTTGTACTAGTTTAGGGTCTCATGCGTATAAATACACTAGTAGTTTTCCTCTAAGATAAATAAAAATTACTGTTCCATATTTGTGGGAATATCGTAGCAAATGTAATTGGAGGAGACTTTCTCAAAATAGGTCTCTGATTGACTATGAAGCACAAACACTTGCAACGTGCCTCCGTGTCGTGTCCGACACGTGTTGGAACGTGTCGGACACGTCGATATGCTCGGACACGTTCAGACACGTGGTTAACGCATGGTTAATTTTTTTCAATACGTTTCGACATGCATGTCGAATGGAAGCGAGGGCGAGGGAGCAGAGATGAGGCCGCAATGACAATGAGCCCGCGACAGCGAGAAACTGTCAAAGAAAGAGTAGAGACTGAGGCGAGGACGGCTATTGTGATGCTGATCGGCGATGAAGCTACACTGTAAGTGAGGAATGGCCGAAGGTGAGGCGGAGGAGAGGAAGAGAGTCGTGAAGGGGTCGTGCGGCAAGCGGCGAGGAGAAGGAGGAAGGAGGCGCTCCGCGTTAGCTAGGATTTTGGAAACTCAAAAAGATTTTTAAAAAGAGGGACTCTGATGGGTGAAGCCACAGCCGGTCACGTGGGGAGGGGAAAGAAAGTGAAATAAATGTGGGGAGGGGAATAGCCTGACGTGGGGGAGGGACGGAAAAAATATTAAAATAAATTTGAGGGTGGGGGAAGTCTCACGTTGGGGAGGGACGGAAAAAATAAATTGAAACAAATTTTGGGGATGGGGGCAAATAAACGAGAGAAAGAAGGGAGTGGGGGTTGGCGGTGGACCTCTTGAGGAGATTTTTTTTAATTGAAAAAATAAATAAATAAGATTAAAAAATAATTTTAAAAAATGAAAGTACTAAATTTTAAATGACGATAAATTTTGATTATTGTAAAAAATCATGAATTTATTTAAATAAGTTGATTCTAATTTTTTATTAGTCGTCGGTTTTATTAATAACATTTGTTAAAGTTAAAAAACATATTTCGAAACATGAATACGTATTAATTATGAATATGTCTTTCAAATTTCTAATGAATTGATTTATTAATATTATTAGTGTAAATTCCTTGTAGGCTCTTTTTTAATTGATTATTTATTTATGAATTTGAATTAAATTAATTAAAAATAAAAATATTAATTTAATATAACGTATTCTAACATGTCGAAATTTTATATTTTTAAGAAATGACGTGTCGACGTGTCATGTCGTGTCATGTCATGTCAAGTCATGCCGAGTGTCCGTGTTGTGTATCGGTGCTACTTAGCTGATTGGTAGGCAATGAACATACATGTCAATTGCATTAAAAATTATTGTTCATTCTTTGTAGCAAAACTATAGCAAATGGAAGACAGGTCGCTATTCAAGTCACTGTTCATACTGCCTGTCATAAATAATCATCGGCCATGAGTGTTGTATCACGGGTTTGCTGTCTTTTGCGTGACCGTTTGACTTTCCCTTCCCCTGATGCCTGTGTGAGGCACAAAGATGCAACGTTTAAGGCAGGATCTCCTGAAGTAATAAAATCGTGTCTGCTTTCCGCACGTCTTATTAAAAGTTTCCTCATCCTCCTCCATCAAATGATCCGGTTCTAGCATAAAGAGCATGCCACTAGCTTGATATGATGAGATTTTATAAATACACTCTCCACTTATCATTTTATGAGTTTTGTGGATCATAAATGATCTGAAACTTTAAAGTTTATGAAATAGCTTCATGGTACTTAGAGACTAAAGATAGTCCCTTTTGAAAGGCTAAGGTAGCCATGTCTGTAAGATAGCATATCTGTCTCAAGTATATATACTTATGATTTGCTTCATAGCCCCATCATAGAAAATATTGTAAGAGTTTTTCTAATTGTGGACTACATTAATTGATATTGTAATTTACCGTTTAACGTTTACTGTTTTACGGGGTTTGGTCTAAGGTGAGATAGAAGGTTTCTTAATTAGTCTAATATGGGCTGGCTAGTGTGGGCCGAGTTGAGCCTGGCCCGTAATGAGAGGGACTGGCTGGAAACTCTATAAATAGTGCTCAAGTCTCTCTTCTAACCCTAATTCTCACCTGTATCCTCACCTAAGGGGCGTTTACCTAACGCTACACGTGAGGGGGCCGCCTCATTGAGCCAGTGATACGGAGGGCAATAGAGGAGAAGGACTTGCGCGTGGAACATTGTGTTTCCGCTTCCGCTTCAAGAACAATGGATCCCAAAATAGGTGCGTCAATTCTTTCTACTCAATCATGCGTGTGCTTGTTCTAAGTTATGGAGATCTTGGGGTTTGCGCAATGTGCGTTTAACATGTGGTATCAGAGCAACCATAACCCTAGAACACGAACACAATTGATCTTGCCCTAATTTGTTCGGATTAGCCCTAATTAGTACGGATCTTGCCCTAATTTGTGATTCTCGAGACCTTTCGTTCAATAAAAATTAAATTAAATTATATATTCGGATTGGGCTCGACGAGACGAAGAAAACCGTGGGCGGCGCGTCGACGGAGGAGGCCGCACGCGCCCCCACGCGTGGCCACGCGCCTCCTGCGCGTGTGCTCCACGCGCCGCGCACTCAGGCGGCGCGTTCGGGCGCGTGAAGGATCCGATTCGCGCGTGGCCGGCGGCAATGAACTCGTACAATTATTTACTACGTCATGGTATATTTTTTTTTATATGTTTGATGATTTTATGGATGTGAAAATATATACAAAGCCCTAAATACGTGAATTTTTGGTATATTTTCGCATATTTTTCTTGTATTTTCTGTGTTTTTGAAAATACAGGTGCCGGGATACAGGTATGTTATCACATGAACTTTATAAGTGTCATTCATTAATAATATACGATAAAGCTTATTTTTATTAATGAATGAAGCAATGTAATTAGCATGATATGTGATTTTAGTGATTACTGCCCCTATCACTAAAGTTAAAATCACATATGTATGGTTTATGTGAGATGAAAATTTTATATCCCTGGTATGAGAGAGTTTCAAGGATTTAATTGAGTTGTGACCGCCAAAGTGACACACTTGATTGGATTTGAGAAATTTCGATCTCGTATATTTGATTGAGATGTCTCCTGATCTAATGCATGGTTATACTCCCAAAGGAGGTGATTGTGTATTAGTTCATGGAGGGATACATGATAGTGCGGTGGAGGAGTGACCGATCCTAATGGTTCATATACCTAAAGATGATGAATTCATGAAAATTGGAATATATTCTCATAACCCTTATCGTGTGGGGAGTGTACAATTGCTTGTCAAGTATTCTGCCCAAAGGTGATTATGTGATTTTGCATGTAACTCTCTGGATGTGTACTTGTGTGTCAAGTTACACAATGCTCACATGATGCTAATTATATACATTGCTTGTTTTTTCAGTCACATTTTCTGTAAATGGTAACTCCGTCACTATTGAGGTTCTTGCTGGTTCGAATTTTAAGAGATGGAGAGAGGATTTTCTGTTTGCTATGGAGATGTCAGATGTTCATATGGCTCTTACTACTGATCGGCCGGCAAATTTGACTGCCAAGAGTACAGAGGCTCAAAAAGCAAATTTTGTTGCATGGGAAAAGAGCAATAGAATTTGCTTGCTATCCATGAAGCGTTCCATTCAGGAACACTTGAAAAGTGGTTTGCCTGCAGACTGCAATGCTAGGCAAGTGATGGAAGCTTTGATGGCTAGAAACCGTGTGTCGCCTAATGCTGAGATAGGGACACATATGCAAACACTTTTTACTATGAAGTATGATGGTTCTAGTGGAGTCAGAGATTATGTTCTGAGGATGGTTGATTTGCAAACAAAGCTTCAAGCTCTCAATGTTGAAATTCCTACTGCTTGTATTGTCCATCAAGCTCTAAATACTCTTCCTCCTGATTTTGGGATTATTAAGACCAATTATAGTTCCCAAGATGAAACCTGGTCTGTTAATGACCTAATTGCAAGGTTGGTGGCAGAGGAAGAGAAATTGAAGAAAGATAAAGGACATATTGCTCTTTATGCTTCTAGTTCTGCTAGTGATAAGGGTAAGAAGGTGAAAACTTATACCCATAAAGGCAATTCAGAAGTTGCTGGTTCTTCCAACAATAAAGGAAATTCTGAAGGAGCAGGTCCTTCTAACACTCTGGGTCCTAAGAAGGCAATCATCAAGAAGGATGGTGTTCTTTGCTACTTTTGTAGGGAGAGAGGACACGTGAAGAGACGTTGCAGCAAGTTTAAGTCTTGGTTGTCTAAGAGGAATAAGAGTGAGCCTAAAGGTAATGATTCTTTGGCATTTGTTTATGAATCCAATCTATCTGAAGTTCCAACCAATTCCTGGTGGCTAGATAGTGGTGCAACTAATCATGTTGCATTTACCATTCAGGGGTTCATAAACCGAAGGATGCCAAATTAAGATGAATCAAAGCTCACTATTGGAAACAGTATTGGAATTGACGTTGAGTTCGTGGGAGATGTTATTTTGATTTTAGATTCTGGTTTTTGGATGGTGTTAAGAAACATTTTTTACATACCTTCTTTTAGGTAGAATTTAGTTTCTGTGTCTTGTTTAGACATGTGTGGATACTCTTTTGAAATAAAGAGTAAAACTATTTCCATGTTTTATGATTCAAATAAGATTGGGTGTTGCCATTTATCCGATGGATTATATCGATTTAGTTTATCTCCCAACGACATATACGTTGCTTATTCCGTTGAAAAAGGTTGTTTCCAAAAGGCCTCTACCTAAGGAACAGTCTTATGCATTGTGGCATAAACGTCTTGGTCACATCTCTAAAGAAAGAGTAGAAAGGCTTATAAAGGCTGATATCTTGTCTACTCTTAAAGGTGATCAAGAGACTTCAGTAGACTGCTGCAGAGGTAAGATGACTAAGATAAAGAAGAAATCCGCTGTACGAAGTTCAGACTTGTTGGAGGTTATTCACATTGATATTAGTGGACCTTACACGCCTACCTTGTGCATAAATTTTTATTTCATTACATTTATTGACGACTTTTCTCGATATGGATACTTGTACCTGATTAAAGAAAAGTCCGAGTCTCTTGATAAATTCAAGATTTTTCGGATTGAAGTGGAGAAACAGTTGGGAAAAGTTATTAAGATTGTCAGATCTGATCGTGGTGGTGAGTATTTTGGTAGACACGGTGATGCTGGACAACTTAAAGTGCCGTTTGCTAAATACTTAGAGGATTATGGGATTATAAGTCAGTTTACTATGCTTGGTAGTCCTGAACAAAATGGTGTAGCTGAAAGGCGGAATCGTACTCTTATGGACATGATGAGAAGTATGATTAGTAGGACACATTTACCTAATTTTCTGTGGGGAGAAGCTTTGAAAACAGCTCTTTATATTTTAAATCGTGTTCCTACCAAAGCGGTTCCATTGACTCCTTTTGAGTTGTGGACTGGACATAAACCTAGCTTGAATCATCTTAGAGTTTGGGGATGTCCAGCAGAAGTGAAGTTATATAATCCAACATTGAGTAAGCTGGATTCCAAAACTACTAGGTGTTACTTCGTGTCTTACCCAGATCATTCAAAGGGATATCGGTTTTATAACCCTAATGGAGGTACAAGAATTGTGGAATCTCAGACTGCAAAATTTCTGGAATTTGATGTAGCTGAAAAGGGTAGCTGCTCACAAGCTATCGAAGATGATAGTATGGTGGGGATTACTGGATCCCTATCTCATCCCGTGCAGACAATTATGGAGCCTCTTGCGCCACAAACTGAGCTTATTGTGGCCCATGATCCTATTGTTGAGATAGTTCCTGAAGAAATTCCACAAGCTCCTCAGATTCAAAATGAGAATGAAGTAGCTCCAGTCAGAAGATCAACTAGGGAAAGACGTTCAGCTATACCGCCAGACTATCTAGTCTACCTGGGAGAGCATGATTATGACATAGGCTGTGTTGTTGATCCCGTGACTTATACTGAAGCCATCTCATGTCCTCAATCAGATTTGTGGTTAGATGCGATGAAAGATGAGATGCAATCTATGAAACACAATGGTGTTTGGGAGCTTGTTGAATTGCCTGAAGGTTGTAAACCTATTGGCTGCAAATGGGTATTCAAGACTAAAAGGGATTCCAAAGGAAAGATTGAAAAGTTTAAGGCCAGACTGGTAGCTAAGGGTTTCACTCAAAGAGAAGGAATAGATTATGAAGCAACATTTTCTCCAGTTTCTTCTAAAGATTCCTTTAGAGTGATCTTAGCATTGGTAGCTTATTACGATATGGAGTTACACCAGATGGATGTTAAGACTGCTTTTCTAAATGGAGACCTTGATGAGGAGGTTTATATGGTGCAGCCTGAAGGTTTTGTAGCAGATGACTCAGGTCAGCTTGTTTGTAGATTGAAAAAGTCTATTTATGGCCTTAAGCAAGCTTCTAGACAGTGGTATTTCAAGTTTCATAGTGTTGTTACTTCATTTGGATTTATTGAGAACAAAGTAGATCAGTGCATATACACCAAGGTCAGTGGGAGGAAATATATTTTTCTCATACTTTATGTAGATGATATCTTGCTTGCTAGTAGTGACATTGGTTTACTGCATGAGACAAAGCGGATGTTATCGAAAAATTTTGACATGAAAGACCTTGGTGAGGCGTCTTTTGTTCTTGGCATTGAGATCCATAGGGATCGCTCACGCCGTTCATTGGGTTTATCTCAGAGGGCGTATATTGATCGTGTTTTAGAAAGATTCAATTTGCAGGATTGCAAACCAGGAATTGCTCCTGTTGTTAAGGGTGATAAATTGAGTCTTTCACAATGCCCTAATTCAGATTTTGAGAAAGCTCAAATGAAGGATGTACCTTATGCTAGTGTGCTTGGAAGCATCATGTATGCTCAAGTTTGCACTAGGCTAGATATTGCTTTTGCAACAGGGCTTCTAGGCAGATATCAGTCAAATCCAGGGCACGATCACTGGGTTGCTGCCAAGAAGGTTTTAAGGTACTTAAAGAGAACAAAAGATTATATGCTGATGTATAGACATGTTCCAGACCTGCAACTAGTCGGGTATTCAGATGCAGATTTTGCTGGTTGTCAAGATGATAAGAAATCAACGACTGGATACATATTTATGTTGGCAGGAGGTGCAGTGTCATGGAAGAGCGAGAAACAAAAATCCATATCTTCTTCAACCATGCAAGCGGAGTTTGTAGCATGTTTTTCAGCTGCTACTCAAGCTATTTGGCTCCGGAACCTCATTAGAGAGTTATCAGTTTATGATTTTGTGGATAGACCCATACAGTTATATTGTGACAATAACTCTGCAGTGTTGTTTATTAATAACAACAGAAGTTTAAAGGGGTCTAAACACATGGAGGTCAAGTTTTTGACTATAAAAGAATCAGTACAGAATGGTGACGTTGTAGTAGATTATATTCATACAGATGATATGGTTGCAGACCCACTAACTAAAGGCCTATGCCCGTGTGTTTTTGATCGACATGTCATTAGTATGGGCCTAGGAGCGTCTTGGGATGCTGTTATTTAGTGGGAGCTGTGTTTTATTCTTCTTTGAATAAAGTTTACATCTGTTTTGTTGCAATTTAGTAACAGTTTGATACATATATGTCAATTTTTGCATTCAATAAAATATTTTGAATGGATTGTTATTATATTGATATATATTGTTAAAAGTCTCAGGGTATTGTTTAAACCTTGAGTGAAGGCTAGGGGCATCCGGTTATTAGCCTTGTGCATATGTCTTGTGATACATAAAGAAATGTTAACCATAAGGACAAGACATATGTGGGTTCATTGGAACCATAAAGCATTCTCTTGTGGCACAAGTTTTTGTGTCGCCTAAGGTAAGAGAATGGTGACTAACAAATGGGATTTCTCTACGAGAGATGTTATCCATTTGCCACACTACCATATTGAATCTATATCAATAAAGTCGAGAGCACTCGTGACCATGGAAGGCTCTGTGTATATACATGCAGTTACCGCCATGATTCGCTGTTTGAGAATTTATGGGATAGGATTGACTATTAAGAATTATCTCTGGACCAATGTGCGCACATAAGGTACGATTTCAATTAATATAGTCCAAGTGGGAGAATGTAAGAGTTTTTCTAATTGTGGACTACATTAATTGATATTGTAATTTACCGTTTAACGTTTACCGTTTTACGGTGAGATAGAAGGTTTCTTAATTAGTCTAATATGGGCTGGCTAGTGTGGGCCGAGTTGAGCCTGGCCCGTAATGAGAGGGACTGGTTGGAAACTCTATAAATAGTGCTCAAGTCTCTCCTCTAACCCTAATTCTCACCTGTATCCTCACCTAAGGGGCGTTTACCTAACGCTACACGTGAGGGGGCCGCCTCATTGAGCCAGTGATACGAAGGGCAATAGAGGAGAAGGACTTGCGCGTGGAACATTGTGTTTCCGCTTCTGCTTCAAGAACAATGGATCCCAAAACAGGTGCGTCAATTCTTTCTACTCAATCATGCGTGTGCTTGTTCTAAGTTATGGAGATCTTGGGGTTTGCGTAATGTGCGTTTAACAAATATATATTTCAATTTTTTTTTTTTTTAAAGTAAGAAAGGTCATTTAGTTGCATTAAGTCGTTTCTGGCAGTTTGATATGATTTCTCTCTCTCTTCTCTCCTCCGGCGAAAATCCTTTATCGCGTACTCCCTCCTTAATGCTTTATTGAGTTCGCTTTGTTCCAAGGATCTTGGTTCAAATGACGCTCAAGGCTTCAGAAAATAAATTCATTGAATGATCTGTCTTCTGAACTGCTTGCGTGAAACTTTCACCACCCGTTGGATGATTTGCCCTAGAGACATTACTATTGATTTGATAGTGAGTGTAATATGTGCATTGCTGCTTGATATGTTGATTCTGGTGACATAACTGCTGATCCATCTTTGCTGGCCGAGAGTCCTCATTCCTTTAGTGTCGCGGTTTGCTTTGCTTTCACTGAATTAGATACTGCTGTGGATATGTTGCTGAATTGTCATCTGAACTGAGAATCTCTGGAGTTATTTTTGAGCCTGACATGTTAAAGATCAAGCTACATGTATCATAATCGTTTAAGTGGTGATGTAAAGCAACCCTCTATAATCGCAAGTTGTTCATATGTTGGAGTTGTAGCTTTTATTTCCCATGATGATTGCTTCTCCGTTGGTGTTCGGCTAAGACCTCACGTTGATGATTCTTGTATGGCCTTTCCATGATCCATGCTATATTGTAGTCGCTTATGTCAATTGATAGTTGATTACATTGATTTTTCGTGTCATTATTGATGTTAGGAAGGAACACCTCGTTCGTGAATGTTTTTGCTTGTTCTTAAGTTCATGCTTGGAATGGGCTTCTTTCAAAATTTTTAGTGGAATTGGGGATTTCTAGTGTTGTTCAGTGTCTTGGTCATGGCAAATCTTCAGCATGGAGCTGGGCTGTTGTTTCTTCATGTGGAGTAAAATCTAATTTAGAGTCAGCATGTCCAAGTAATCATGTACTCTTGCATTGGCTGGCGTTAAGGTGGATGTATGTTGTTTTTGTGTAAAACAATCGTGTTACAACAACTTGGATTTACAGGAATTGCATGGGGACTTGCTGGTTGTGATTGTAGAGCCTTAATTTAACATCAACCTTGTATTAATTTGCAGTTGCATGGATCACATTAGCACGTACTTCTTGTATAACGAGTTAAGGTGAAGAATCCACGTTAATTTTCAAGGGACTCATGCTTAAATTTGCTGCAGTTAAACATTCAGATGCTATACAATCATTAATGATCTTCATTTAACTTCGATTGGTTGTTACCTTGATCGCGTGAGCCCACATGGCATTGATTTCAAGGGGAAAAGTAAATAAATAAAAAGTTCTAAACA
The DNA here is from genome assembly GCA_004368105.4 of Eucalyptus melliodora. Taxonomy (NCBI): domain Eukaryota; kingdom Viridiplantae; phylum Streptophyta; class Magnoliopsida; order Myrtales; family Myrtaceae; genus Eucalyptus; species Eucalyptus melliodora. The sequence goes on from CM023402.3 coordinate 15,957,425, forward strand.
TTTTGCATTTGTACCAATTCAGTTTTAAACATTTTAATTGGACTAATTTAGTCTTAAATATTTTTACATTAATACCAATTGAATCCATCTAGCTAATATAGGCTGAAAATTGCTCATCTGGACTCCAGCCATTCTATATAATATAGTTAGTGTTGATGCGAAGATTTTTATAAATTTTTAATAATTTTTTCAATTTATTAATAATATTTTTTTTCCACATTTCTCTTTCTTCTTTTTCCTCTACTAGCCTTCGTGATGGCCAGCGGAGGTCGTTAGCGAGGATGATGGCCAAGATGCCCTTACCAGCCACTAGCAAAGCCAACCCTTGCTAGCCTTTGGCTCGCTAGATCCAACGAGGGGACCCTCGCCCATCCCTCGCTGGAGGCTAGCAAGGGTCAAGACACCCTTGTTGGCCTTTGGCAAGGCCTATCACCATTTGCAAAGGTTGGCAAGGCCCCTCTCCCAGTCTTACTGGAGGCTAAGGGCGTGGAGGCTAAGGGCGTGCATGATAAAAATTTTATTTCTGTTCCTTAAAACAAGTTTGGAACAAAAATCTATTTGGTAATGTAATTTTTTTTTTTTATGGATTAGATTTATATTCCAAAAATAGATTTGGGGCAAAAATGAGAAGCGAGAAATGAAAGATATTCTCATTGTTCACTCTTGTTATCGCCTGCCGCCCACCTGTTGCCCATGGGATGCCAAATGCCCGTGGCTAACCGTCGGATGCCCACCGCTCACTGCTAGTCGCCAATCACCAGATGCCAGCCGCTAGTCATGGACACTAGCCACCTTCCACCCATCTCCAGACGCGGGCCGCCGCCCCCCTAAAAATATAAATTTTATTCTATTATCAAACAAATTTCTGTTCTAGAAATATAAATTTTGAATAATTATTAAATGCGTTTCTTTGCTCATAAACTTATCTAGGGAATAGAAATTGATAAATCAATTTTTGGCCTGTTCCAAAAATTTTGTCATGCGCGCTCTAAATTGATACCAATGCAATAGTCTAGGACTTTTTGAATACTTTTCCCTGATTTCAAGTCTTTTATATACTGAATAATCATGAATTTTGGTCTTGAATGCTCTCTTTTTGTTTTATTTCCCCTTTTTTGTGGATGTTCCTGAACGCATTCTTAATGTTGATCTTTGCGCGCGAATTAGGGTGATTTTCGTCTAATTGGGTGGTTTAATTGATCGTCCATTATGATGTGTCGATTTACGATTGATTTTCTAGCAAATTCATCTTGTCTATAGTTCTTCGAGATGGGCAATGGATGGATTGCATTCCTGAGGATTGTTACTGGACATCGTCAATTGGATGCAATCTAGAATGATCTTATTGATATGTGATGGTTAATTTGGTGGCCCATGACGAAATGCTATATGTACCCTATGCCTTAGGTGAATTTGCACATTAATGTGTCGGTCTTTTTGTTGAAATAGTGATTATACGTGCTGGATGTTGCCATGGGCTACAAATTGAGTTTGCTTTTGAGGGGTCTCGGGCTGGTTTAAAGAGGAATTTGTTAGTTCTTTGGCTAGCTTAGACATATGATTTATTCCATGTCACTTTAGTATAGCTTAGTGTAGTTTTCCTTGAACAGTGGATTCGGGTTTGTATGTGGTAGATAGGTCTGTCTAGAATTAGACTTAGACTCAATTCCGAAATTTAGCTAACAGGGCTCATGTCCCGGGACTCTATGAGGTCATGTATATTCTTTGTCCAAATCATATTAGTTTGCTTTGCCACACTTCAGTAGATTGTTTGTAAAACAAACAAGATTTGTCTTGCCCCACGTAAAAAAAAAATAAAAAATTGTGTGAGGCAATATCTAAGTGTGGAAATATACTAGCCTTGTAATTGCAAATCATAGGCTAAGTGGGCTAGATCCTACAATTCTAGGGTGTGAGTATGCCTAAACTTGTGCAATTTTGGTGCAATTAGCACTTTGCCTGCTTGCGCACTCGTGGACCACAATTGGTACTAATCAACGGTTATTTTTTAAAACAAAAGGGTTTCGCTATTATATATTCAACATTTCTAGTTCAATATTTTTTTCACTTTCAACTTTTGTTTCTTTCTTAAGATAGAGTGGTTATTCTTTAATTGTTTTCTTTTAAGAGTTTTTGAGAAAATACCAGAATTGCCATGTGATATTCTCAATTTGAAACTTTTTGTATATTGGAAGAATTTTACCAGCAACCAGTAACAACTTTGTAGGGTAAACAATTTCTTAAAAACGGTATACTTGCACCTCAAAATCCGATTCCATGCATCCCAACTATTTTTCTAAGACTTCACACTTTACTCACTCTTTATTACTATTCTTGATATGTTTGTTGTGATTGCTTTTATATCATTTTTGTGTTGCGATTCATTCTTTTAGTTGAAAGGTTAGGTTACATTCTAAGATCATAATTAATATAAACATTGCATGGACACCTAATGACCAATAACTTTAAGATTTATAATTGGATAAAAAGATTGTATGCGATACTTAGTTGATAGGCAATCAAGTTTAGGTACCGAAAGGATATTAGTTAAATAACTAGCTTAATCAAGTCTTCTTAGAACTCTGGTTACGAAATATATGAGATATACTCTTGTATCTTACTTAGCTCCTAGTCAACCTTAATAAGCTAGTGGTGACTCTGTTCTCAGATAGAATCCCTCATCTTTAGATTTTTTGGATTTTCAATGAATTTTTCAATGTCATGAGAGGTAGAGGTTTAGAAGAACTAGTGTCAATTGAAGATTGTTGGTCCCCAACTCTATATTACCTCTAAACCTATCTTCCTTTGGATGTAAGGATTGCTTCATAAGAGTCGCGAAAATCTTTAATATTTTTTTAGCATTTTTCATATATATATATATATATATAAATTTTAGTTGAATTTATCAATCTTTCTAATTTTTTTTGGTACTAGTTTAGCACGTGTCTAAAAGTATGCTTTCTTTTCATGTGATGTAGTTTTCTCTTGGATGAATTCGATAAATTGTGAGAATTTTTGTGTGTGTTTTGCTTGTTGATGTAACTTTGGTTTTGCGAATCCACTGCAATTAATATTCTTTTATCCCCGTTTCCACCACTTCACATCAGTCCTTTAACTTCGGCAATTTAATTTTGTCAATATATGCTCTCAAAGACCTTAGTAAACCGTTACTTTAACGGGATTGTTGTTCCACAGAACGGCCACTTTCCGTTATCTAACGTTGAATATGTCTCTGGTAAGGTGCATCCAATCTACTAGTTCATGATAAATATTCTCTCGAAAGATCGATTAAAGAAATTTGAGATGCAAAAACGAATTTATAGAATTGATATATAAAGTAAGACAACATATTCTAAGTGGATATTTGTGCAACAAATCTGTAATCGAGGGTTCCCATCATCCTGTGGAGGAGAAGACCAAGCAACTAGGAATAAAACCTAGAGACGGGAAAAAAAAAAAAAAACCTATAGATAGTCTTGGAATACAAAAGAATAACCACGAGCTTAATCCTTAAACCTAAAATACCAAAAACAAAAAATGTATAAATACTGAAAAAAGAACTACACGTCCGAAGGATCCTTACGCCTGGGAGAAGTAGCAATCGGAGGGCCGGGGCACCTGCGGGACTGGGTCGTAGGCCGGGTGGTGGTTTTTAGTTTTTTCAGGGGCGGCCGGATCACTTGACACACGTTTTTTTTTTTTTTTTTTTTGGGAGGCCACCCGACCTTGGGCCACCGCCAGAAGGCCCAGGGGTTTTTGGGTGGCGGCTGAGTTGCTTGACCTGGGGGCATGCCTGGTTCCGGGGGGCGTTTCGGCTTGAATGGTGGTGGGCTTGTGGGTGGAGGCCGGTTTAGGGGGGGGGGGTCCCTAGGCCGCTCTCGGTCGTCTTGAGCATCTGTCACGCCTGAAATATACGTTGCCTTGGAGGCTCGGCTTCTAAATCGTGCTCTCGAATCTGACATAGCGGACGATGGTCCGGGCCACGGAGCACGGTGGCTAACAGATTCGATCGCCGTGCTATATTACAAGTCCTTATGTCTTTGCAAGAGAAAGTGCAACCGCTTGTCTTACACATTATCCTCCAAGCGCGTCTCATCTGACTTTTGACATATAGCCCAGCAACTGAGAAAGAGCTGGGAATTAGCCCACTCGCGGTCTCTCATCTTTTCTAGGTTTTCACTCAAGCACTAGGATTTTTGGGGGCGAACGGGTCGTCCACGGCAAGTCATAGCGGGAATGTTCAAGCAAGATCCGTTCGTCATCTGAGTACTACTCCCGCTTGATAATCCTTTGAATTAGCTCATCTTCGTGATGGATGTTTGAATATTTGACCAAGAAAAATTCGGACGGCTAGTCGTCGGGTACAGTTCGCTGCACGTTGTATGTCGTTCCATGATACCAAAGTAATTTAAACAGAACCCAGTGGCACCCATTCAAACCCCCTAATTTTATGAAATACTGACACAAATGATCCTTGAACTTTAGGTTCATATGTAATGTAATTCCTAAATTTATTTATTTATTTAATGTGATCCCTTAAATTTTAACCCAATGTGTAATGTGATACCCGAGCTTTTAATTTAAATTTATTTATTTATTTAATGTGATCCCTTAAATTTTAACCCAATGTGTAATGTGATACCCGAGCTTTTAATTTGTTTAATATGACCCCCGAACATTTGATACGTGTTCAATGTTTAATGTTGTGATTCCATTCAAATTCAGGAATAACATTGAACATTTTCATATACTCCATAGATTGTTAAATTATTGCATGCTTGACTTCTTAATGCCTACTATACTTCATCATCTTGAATTCCAATGATCTTTGGATGTGAGTTTGATCCGAGATTTTTGCCTTTCAATTTACATGTTTGACTATTATGGCTGTAAACCTTACAATTACCAAATCTCTTCTCCTTTTCAATCTTAAATTCAGAAGAATAGCATCGTGTAGGAGTTGCTTCTACTTTAGTTTTGGAACCAAAAAAACGACCTCTCTGAAATGCATCTAAGGGCTTGTCTAAGAAAAAATCATTTGCTCATACAAATCGCTCAATTTTCTTTCGAACAACTTTCTTTTTGGAAAGTGGCCATTTTTTTTTCTCCCGTCCAACTCATGAAGTAGTTGTGGAAATGAATCTACTTCATTATTTTGCATAATATCATAATCCAAAAAGGACCTTATGTCAAGCATCAATTGTTTATTAAATATATCTAGAGGTAAACCATCAGAAAACCTAAATCTTATTTCATGCGCACATGGAAGGCCCATGGATTGCATTATATGCCCAGTATAAGCAGGTAGCTCATCTATGCTTTTAGCAATGCCTATTGCTTGTAGAGCTTAGCTAAAGCAAATGCTAACCCTCGAGTAATCAAGTTCCTGAAAAGAGGGATATGGAGATGGTGAGGAACTTTTACCTTTTCCACTTTGCAATTTGGTTTTGATTTCTTGAAACTAATTCTGAATGTTAACCTTTTCTTTTGCACATCAAATAAATTCGCCGTTGAAACTTGTAGATACGCTTTCAAGTCGAATGTGGCCCTTCAACTCTTGAAGTAATACGTTCCTAAATGCATGTGCAGGTCTATCCGGATAGGCACAAAAAGCTCTTTGAAAGGAAATGATGTATTTTTAATGTAATTAATAACCGATGGCTTTTCCTTACAACACTCTTCAAATTCCCAAATTTTTTTCACCATATCCTACTTCACTCTTGGAGTTTAGAACCTTGGACCAAACAGACATGAAAGAATCGTTATTTGTTCTTTCTTCAAATTGAGATTTACATTTTGCCACAATACTCCTCTCAATGTGTCAAACGCACAACAAGTTCACACTTCTAGAAAAAACAAATCGAATACTCATCAAAGGCATTTTATATCTATGACGATAGCTAAAGGCTGAATCAACACCTAATAGGTTGCTAAACATTGTCAAAGCCCAAACACAATCTACTTCTTCTTCCTTTCTCAAAAATGCAAAGCATGAGTGGAAAGAAGTATTAAAGATAGAAACTCTAGTAATATTAAACAGAGGAATTTCGTATCCATTAGTCTTATAAGTACAATCCGTTTTAATGACACTTAGGAAGCTCTTCTTTAGTTTCATGGAGAGAGGATGTGAGAAAAATAAATGCGTCAGGCGGCCCTTGACATTATGTTTAAAATTGTAGATGAACCCACTTGCACTAAGCTCCTCCCATAAAGCTTGGACCATAGTGTGACGATTCAGATATTCACGACAAAATTTCGCTCTCGTGTTGTAAACAATTTTAGCAATAGCTTGAACTATGGGAACTTTGTCTCAAGGAAGAAAAAATTTGGCGAGGAGGTATGCCAACTTTAGACATCTCTTTCACACGCCAAGCTTCAACTTTAGAAAAGTAATGACAAGTAGGATGTTCAAACAACTTCTGAATTGTGTGACGCATTCAAAATTTTGAGTGATCATGATCCGTTTTTCTTTTTATAGCAAGGAAAGATTTAGCCTTTCTTCTGTAATGTGCAATAAAATATTATGTCGATGACAATAATTACCTCTCCTATAGCAACGAAGAAGAACATATTTGTCTATCTTTGACTTTTTAAAAAAACAACATAGCCTTGAGCAAGAAGATATGTTCGCACATTACTCAAAAGATCCTCTCTCGTTAGAAAATTACCTGGCATGTTTCAAATGAACTTATTGATATGAGTGATTTTTGTTCTCTGTTCGTAGTTTCATAATCAATAGATACATTTAAACGATTTGGGTCATCTTCAATATTGTCTTCCATAGTGACTTCACTACAAAAAACAACACAATGAGAGATGAGTAAATTGCATTTAATGCATACATTAACCACGATATTGAATCTGTGAGTAAGTTCTCGCAAATTTGTATTTAAAATAAAAAAAATAAAAAAAATTCACGAACATGAGGATATTCTATGGAAATAAAGTAAATAATTTGCGGATAAAACTAACATTTTTTTTTTTACTTTGATATGTGATTGGTGCTTGCTTTTATTACTATAGAGAATAAGTTTAGAAGAAAACAAACATGAAGGAAGCGTTGAAATATAAATAGTGTGGGAGAACCAGCTATGGCGAAAAAATGTTTGTTTGAAAGGGATGCCAGAAGTATAGGGTGGAAATAGTGCAAAGTCTTATTAAGAATAATGATTTTTTTTTTATAATAAAACGGACCCCGTCTTCGAAAAATTTGGCATCTATTCCTTGATTGTTATCGACTGAACTCTTCAAATGCCAATTTGCATGAACGTCTTATAGGATGCTAGGTTTAAGATAGTAACACATGAACGTCCGAATACACACAGATAGTTACTTCATATCAATATCATTATCTTATTGGTAAGCTACTGATTAATTGTGGAGAACTCTTGAAAGATTTTTAAGTACTTTGTAATCGCCTTTGGAGTATGAGTATGGTGAAATTATCATTTTGTTGTTAAGTCACTAAATAATCGAAGAGGCCAACTTATGCAATCTAAAAGCATTTAATAATCTTCCAATGCGCACTAAATTTGAGCATGGTATAATCGTTATTTTCGTTTCTTTCTTACTAATTTTCAATCACATTCTACATATTAACGATATTTTTGACATTTCGCAGCGCTGAATTCCGTCTTTTTTGACCAGTGGAACAATAGACGATTTCTTCGACGCAATATGACGTGAAAGTCTTTCATCAGATGAAGAAACAGATCACACGGCTTTGCATTAGCATAAAATTTTACCACGCGAATTGATCAACAGACACGACTCAGGAAAGCTGGATACGTCGGATATCAACCACCCAAAACAAGAATGAACAGAGACACCAACCACCGCGCAATCACGGTGGCAGCGGAGGCAGGCAGCAGCTGGTCTTCTCACATGGAGGAACGGTTCAGGCAGACCCCTACTCTTCTGAAGCCCTCGGCCAACAGCTATACTTGCTGCATCTTCAGAGTCCCCAAGAGCCAAGTGGAGAGCAACGTCAAGGCTTACAAGCCCCACATCGTGTCTGGTGGCCCGTACCACCATGGCGAAGAGCAGCTGATGCTGATCCAAAAGCACAAGCCTCGACTGTTTTCCGCTTTGCTTGATCGGACAAAGGACTTTGGTGCAGGCCTGGACCATTACTTCGAGGCTGTCGCCTCTGTTGTAAATGGGCATCGCAGCATAAGCAAATCGTGTATTTTTGCAATTATGTCGGGAGCTATAGAAATCGATCGAAATAAAACGAGGAACAATAAAAGGACAAGGACACCATAAATTTACGTGGTTTAGTCCGAATGTCGGAACCTACGTCCATGGGGAGAGCCAGCAAATTAATCCACTATAAATCGGAGAATTACAGGATTACAATCACAGATGCACTCAAGTGTTTCCCAGTCCTACTTTATACCCGATACCCACGGTGTTTAACAATACAACTCAATCACTGGACTTGACTTTCGCACAAACCTCTTGGAGCTCACGTCTCTCTGCTCTCGGTCTCTCGAGCTCTTTTCTTTCGCTCTCTTTGCCGAGCTCTTTTCTTTTCGCTCTGTCTCGAGCTTCAGACGTCTTCACCTTTTATCGGTTGAAGGGGAAGAAAAACTTGTACTCCACAATTGTCAGAACGGTGCCGATCGTCAAAGCATGTGCCTCCATGCAATTAATGAGAGCGTGTGAGCGGATGACCAGCATGCACTGACACACGTAGAGTAGCTTCTGCCTTCCCTCTTTCTTTATCCGCAACCAGACGAAAGAAGTCCACAAAAGTTGAACAAAGAAAGGGAGAGAGTTCGGTGCCTACGAGATAGTCTTCTGAAACCACAAGTGTTGACCAATTTCTTTTCTACATGCATGTATGCACATGGCCATGTGCGTGCATTTAATAAGGTTGAAGAAATTGGACGAACAACTCTTCAAAAATCATGCTGACATCTGAGAAGGGCCACAAAAATCAACACACGCATTTGTGGCCTCCATTTCCAATGTGCATCACAGATCGAGGGCGGGATTCCTTCGGCTCGTATCCTACACCATTTTTCATCAAATGCTCCACACACGTTCTTTCTCATTTCAGCATGTAAATGTTTTGCACGTATCGGGTATCGTATAATGGATTCAAACTTGAGACATAATTTAACAAATTCTCCACCTTGGCTCAACGTTTGAAGCCAAGTTATAGTGATTATTTTCCATGCTTGGCTCTCCCAACACCCTGATGGGCGCTCATACTCTACAGACGCCAATCGAGCTCATACAGAGCTCGAGCTTTGCTAAAGGAACATGCTTCGTCATCATATCTGCTGGGTTCTCCGCTGTTGCTATTTTCTTCACAACAATTTTACCCTTTGCTATGACATCTCGGATGAAATGATATCTGATGTTGATATGTTTTGTTCGCTCGTGATATATTGGATTATAAGCTAGATATATCGCACCTTGATTGTCACAGTGTATGGTGACACTTTTTTGCTCCAGTCCAAGGTCCGAGAGCAAACCTCTTAACCATATCAACTCATTTGCAACAAAAGTTAGTGCCATGTACTCCGCCTCAGTCGAATACAATGCAACATCATCTTGTAAAGACGCTTTCCAACTTATTGCACCACCTGCTAGCGTAAACACGTACCCTGCTAGCGATCTGCGATCATCCAAGTTACCGGCGTGATCTGAATCCACGTACCCTGTGGTCTCATTGCCATTGATGTTCCTTTGATACATAATGCCGACGTCTGCTATCCCCTTTAGATATCTGAGGATCCATTTCACGGCTTCCCAATGAGTCTTACCCAGGTGCTTCATGTAACGACTGACAACACTTACAGCCTGTGAAATGTCAAGTCTAGTACATACCATGGCATACATAATACTACCAACTGCACCAAAATAAGGAACATGGGATATTTGTTCCTCCTCCTCCTCAGTTTGCGGTGATAACTTATCAAAAAGTTTGAAATGTGCAACTAAAGGAGTACTTACAGATTTTGCTGACTGCATATTAAAACGTGCCACGATCTTTTCAATATATTTCTTTTGAGACAAACGCAACGTTCCTGCAGCTTTTTCACGCAAAATTTCCATACCCAATATTTTCTTAGCAACACCTAATTCTTTCATTTCAAACTCAGCACTCAACTGCCGCTTCATCACATCAATATCAGACATATGTTTAGCTGCTATTAACATATCATTAACATATAATAGCAAATAAATCAAAGACCCATCCTCCAATCTCCTAAAATAAACATAACTATCAAACTGACTTTTCGAATAATTTTGACTAGTCATGAAAGCATCAAAACGCTTATACTATTGTCTAGGAGATTGTTTCAGTCCATACAAAGATTTCTTCAATAAGCAAACATGGTCTTCCTTACCTGGAATAGCAAATCCCTCAGGCTGCTTCATGTAAATTTGTTCCTCCAATTCACCATGAAGAAATGCCGTTTTCACATCTAGCTGCTCTAGCTCAAGATCCTGTGCAACAACTAAGACAAGTAATACACGAATAGAGGTATGCCTTACCACAGGAGAGAACACTTCATTGTAGTCGATACCCTATCGTTGAGTATACCCCCTCACAACAAGTCTCGCCTTAAACTTGGCTGCCTCTACACCGGGAATGCTTTCTTTCCGTTTGTAGACCCATTTGCATCCGACAATTTTTTGTCTTTTGGGTACTTTAACCAACTCCCATGTCTGATTCCGATAGAGTGATTCTATTTCTTCACTCATAGCCTCTAGCCACGATGGTTTAATTTGCCTTCTTTGTCTGCCTGTGGCTATGTTGTGTTGTGGCTCTGCTGGTTGTTCAGTATCACCGTCTTCAGGAATTGTGGCCTCATCCGCAATCTCTTCCTCTGTAACCTCTGAGGTCTTTGGAGACTCCGCCTGAATCTCCACCTCACTTCTGACACCGTGATCCATTTGCTCTGCTGGTTGAGTCTCAAGATTCCTCTTTTGAAGCATCGCAGTCTCATCGAAGATCACGTCTCTGCTGATTAGAGAACCGGTTGATCTGGGATTAGTGCACCACAGCCGGTAGCCTTTCACCCTTTGTGCATAACCCAGAAATATGCACTTCTTTGCCCTTGGCTCAAGCTTACCATCTCTCGCATGAGCATACGCAGGACATCCGAATATTCGTAATCCGGAGTAATCAACAGGTTTCCCCGACCATACTTCCTCAGGAGTCTTCCACTCGATAGCAGAAGATGGAGATCGATTAATGAGGTAACACGCCATATTTATTGCTTCGGCCCAAAATTCCTTGCCCAATCCTGCATGCGAAAGCATGCATCAAGCTTGCTCGAGTAGAGTTCTATTCTTCCGTTCTGCTACGCCATTCTGCTGTGGTGTCCCGAGAACTGTGCGGTGTCTCACAATCCCTTCCTTTTGGCAGAACTCGGTAAAGTCCTTACCACAGAACTCCATGCCATTATCAGTTCTCAGGCACTTGATTTGTTTACTTGACTGCTTCTCAATCAATGCCTTAAAATTCTTGAACTGATCAAATACCTCGGATTTGCGCTTCGGGAAGTACACCCATACCTTCCTTGAGTAATTGTCGATGAATGTCAGCATATATCTGGCACCTCTTTTCGATGGAACTGGAGACGGTCCCTAAACATCTGAATGAATGTATACACGACGCTGCTTCCTGAAGATGCAGTGCTCACACAGGTCCAGCTTTCCTGTCTTCTGACCTTTCAGCAACCCCTTTTCACTCAGCATCGTCATACCTGCCTCACTCATGTGTCCCAATCGCATATGCCATAACTAAGTCAAATTTGAGTCTGACTCACTTGATGAAACTGCAGCAACTCTGGTCACGGTTTCTCCTAGCAAATGATAAAGAGAATTCGCCTTCTTCCCTTTCATCACTGTTAGGACACCTCGAGAGATCTTCAGCACTCCACCTTCAGCTGTGTATTTGCACCCGAGGTCCTCGAGTGTTCCCAAAGAAATAAGGCTCTTCTTGAGCTTCGGTACGTGCCTTACGTCTGTCAACGTCCGTTCTACGCCATCATGCATTCGGATCTGGACTGTTCCTATCCCTACAACCTCGCAGGCTGCATTATTCCCCAAAAGAACTCTACCACCATCTGCAGTCTGGTAGGTAGTGAACTAGTTCTTGTGAGGAGTCATATGATAGGAACATCCAGAATCTAGCACCCATTCGTCTTCTGACGAACTCGTAGATACACATAGGACAGCCTTGGCATCACTGGTACTCTCCTCAGCAACATTCGCCACACTGCTTGTGGCATTTTGCCAAACGCCTTTATTTATTAGCTTTGGACAATCTCTCCTTATGTGCCCCTCCTCGTGACATTCGAAGCACTTCACACGACTTTTTGATTTTCTATGTCGTGACTTCGACCTGCTTTTGCTTTGACTTCTGTTGCTAGGCCTCCAATGTTGGTCTCTACCTCGAATCACCAGTCCACGTGCTACATCTTGCGCTAGACTATCATCACGCAACTTTATCTGCCACTCCTTTGAAAACATGGCAGATTTTACCTCCTCTGAGGTAATCGTGGTACGCCCCTGTAACAAGGAGTCGGTAAAGTGCTCCCATGACTCTGGTAGAGACGCCAACAACATCATGCCTTGTTCTTCATCATCTAAAATCTTGCCAACATTCTTCAAGTCCATCATGAGTTTATTAAACTCATCTAGGTGAGATCTAATGGACGTACCTTCAGTATATCGAAACTGGAACATTCTCTTCAGCATATATAAGCGGTTGTTCAAACCCTTCTTTACATAGAGGGCCTGAAGTTTAGCCTATAACTCTGCGGCATCCTCCTCCTCGGCCACCTCTATTAGCACTTCATCCAATAAGTTCAACAGGATGATGCTCTTGGCCTTCTCCATTAGCTCGTCCTTCTTAGCATCTCGCATTGTTTCGGGCAACTGAGCCTTGCCCTCCAATGCCTTGGCTAATCCTTAAGTTGTTAATAGCGCCTTCATCTTGACACTCCACAACCCGAAGTTGTTCCTCCCGTTAAATTTCTCAATCTCTACTTTTGCTCCAGACATAATTGCAAAGTCTCAGCTCTGATACCAATTGTTGTAAATAGGCATCGCAGCAGAAGCAAATCGTGTATTTTTGCAATTATGTTGGGAGCTATAGAAATTGATCGAAATAAAACAAGGAACAATAAAAGGACAAGGACACCAGAAATTTACATGATTCGGTCCGAATGTCAGAACCTACGTCCACGGGGAGAGCTAGCAAATCAATCCACTATAAATCGGAGAATTACAGGATTACAATCATAGATGCACTCAAGTGTTTCCCAGTCCTACTTTATACCTGATACCCACGATGTTTAACAATACAACTCAATCACTGGACTTGACTTTCGCACAAACCTCTTGGAGCTCACGTCTCTCTGCTCTCGGTCTCTCGAGCTTTTTTCTTTTGCTCTCTTTGCCGAGCTCTTTTCTTTTCACTCTGTCTCGAGCTTTAGACGTCTTCACCTTTTATTGGTTGAAGGGGAAGAAAAACTTGTACTCCACAATTGTCAGAACGGTGCCGATTGTCAAAGCATGTGCCTCCATGCAATTAATGAGAGCGTGTGAGCGGATGACCAACATGCACTGACACACGTAGAGTAGCTTCTGCCTTCCCTCTTTCTTTATCCACAACCAGATGAAAGAAGTCCACAAAAGTTGAACAAAGAGAGGGAGAGAGTTCGGCGCCTATGAAATAGTCTTCTGAAACCACAAGTGTTGACCAATTTCTTTTCTACGTGCATGCATGTGTCACGGGCCGAGAGTTTCCTTGGCCTCGGAAATGACCCGCGGGCGCCTAGCGAGCGGAATTCGCTAGGCCAGCCCTTTCTTTAGCTGTTCCACGAACGATACGGTGAATGATTCTTCGTGCGAGATCCTACCACGCCCAGCTTTGCTCAGGCGTCTAGTCCATCGAGTAAGGCAGTAGTTCTCTTTAGGTACAACAACTGGTTTCGGCCTGCCATGGCCTCGTCAGGAGAGCGGCATCAGCTCCTGACCAGCTTGTGCACGGGAGGCTTACCCCGTCTTCAGAGCTCCTAAGTGATATAATCTTTCCATCCTAGAACTTCTAGCACCAACTGTCCTGACGCCACTCCTACAGACCAGTTGTGTTCTACCCTTCTGCCTCACACTCTTCACCAGATAACCCCAAGCGCCACTCACAAGTGTCACGAGTACGGGAGGATTTACGGACCGTGAAATTCTCCTCCACTTAATTCGCAACGCCCTCGTTGCGATCTCTGTTCTGTCGCTTCCTTGCGTAAATTAATCATTGATGTGCCACTTTTGGGAATTCACATCGAACGGTCACACTCGCCCAACAAAACAGGTTTTGCTCCATTGGTGGCCTCTTTTGATCTCAGCCGCTCGGCCCTTCAGTCACCTGCGCTTTTGGCAAGTGTTGCATTTTTTGCCAACTGCATCTTTTGGCAGCATCATTTCAGCCTAATCAGCATCTTGACCCCAGACCAATGGAGGTTCTTTTCTTGTTGAAAACGCGGCAGTAGACCTCTTCTTCATATTCACCGATCGATCCAGGAACGTTATCCCCATTCAGCAAGGGTTCGGTTCTTCTCTAACTCGCATTCCGCTCGACAAGAAGCCGACTTGTCTTAGCACCCATCCACTGGGACTTATCTGCTTGACCCGCACTTGAGCGAGGAGTCCGATTCTCCGACTTGCTCACTCGCTTATTGGAGGGATTCCTACTATGATACCACTTGTCACGGGCCGAGAGTTTCCTTGGCCTCGGAAACGACCCGCGGGCGCCTAGCGAGCGGAATTCACTAGGCCAGCCCTTTCTTTAGCTGTTCCACGAATGATACGATGAATGATTCTTCATGCGAGATCCTACCACGCCCAGCTTCGCTCGAGCGTCTAGTCCATCGAGTAAGGCAGCAATTCTCTTTAGGTACAACAACTGGTTCCGGCCTGCCATGGCCTCATTAGGAGAGCGGCATCAGCTCCCGACCAGTTTGTGCACGGGAGGCCTACCCCGTCTTCAGAGCTCCTAAGTGATATAATCTTTCCATCCTAGAACTCCTAGCACCAACCATCCTAACGCCACTCCCACGGACCAGTTGTGTTCTACCCTTCTGCCTCACACTCTTCACCAGATAACCCCAAGCGCCACTCACAAGTGTCACGAGTACGGGAGGATTCACGGACCGTGACACATGCACATGGCCATGTGTTTGAACAATACTTTTAAAAGCTAAGGTCCATGCTAATGCTATATATATTTTTAACCAAAATATCTTCCAACAGAAAAAGCTTGCACCTAGTATATTGAATCGACCACTTTTGCCACTTTTAATGTCCTTCTGCCTCCCAAAAAGCTAAGTAAACCATTACTTAGTTGGGTTTTACATTTCCCTATAGCGGCCACTTCCATTACCTTGGGGTTGAATCGACCTCTGGTATTGTGCATACAGTCAACTAGCTCATGGACATTCCCCTGAAAGATTGATTAGAGAAATTTGAGATGCATAATTGATCTATAAAGTGAGACAACCTATTGTAAGACTGACTATCTCCAATCGTTGGTACCGATTTACTCATTTATCAAAAACCACATATTTGACCAAATCCGGCAAGGATCCTTCTGGCGACTAGCCGGTAGTTGTCTATGAGTCAATTGGCCAGTTTTTGTGATGCAGGTTTGAAAATTTGACTGATAAAGTTTGGACACCTAGTCATCGATAGTTCTCCCCACATTGTTATGGGGGGCCATATTTTCCTCCATAGGTCCACCGCTAACTGAAGGAAACTTTAAAAGAAAAACCGCCACCAGCAGCGCACCAACACTGGTCAAGGCCTGCCGAAGTTTGCACATTGCGCTATCTTAGGCCAGTGTGGACCAGTGCCCTTAGGCGTTACGCACTAGGCCCCAAGCACGGCCCAAAACGCCTAATCACTTGCTCACAGCTGTTCGTCCGCCATATATGAAGGCCTAAATGGCCTTATGCAGCATTTCATAAGCCTTTGTGTAAGACTTCCTAGCTGCATAAAAAAAAAAAAAAATCGACTTTAAACCAAATTTTTTTTCTCATTTCCAAATAAGATAAATGCATTTCTCTCACTCTTAACTTGTGGTTATTCTCTCTAATTTCAACGCGAATACCTTTTTTCCTTTTCTTCGAAGGAGATGGCCCATGACACATGGGTGCCCATCCCTCAGGCAATCGTAGGGATAGCCTAGCGCTGCGTCAAGTGGGCCAAGCGTTGTGCAATTCTAGGCCTGTGGAGGGTGGCCGGGCTTGGTGCAAGGTTATTTTGACCTTGCAGAAGGCCCATATAGCCTCTGCTTGGGCTTCAAATTTTGCCTTTAAATATGGGGTTTCATTTCAGGCATTCCAAGGTAAGTTTTTCTTCCGAACTACTTCATGGTGTGAGCATTCTAATGATCTCTTCGCTTGTTTTTTCATCTCTCGTGAGTTTAAATCTTCTTGTCTATCTCCATTAACATCCATTTGGATGCAAGCTCAACGAGAAAGTATGTAATTTGCGTTCATGCTAGATTTATATTTGTGATCCCAATGAAATCTATATGTTTTGAATTAAGATGTTTCGATTTCGAGTCACTTTGAGTTAATCCTCGATATGTTTTGCATCCTAGATACATTCATGTATGCATTTGGTACCGTTTTGACCTCTTCTTTGCAGGATATGTTGAAATGGAGATATGATAAAGCGTCACTTTCACCAACCTTATCATACCCTTGTGTAGAGTTTAGGCAATCTCACTTCCTATCATTTTCTTTGGCATATGGATTCAGTATATATATATATATAGTTTAAATAGTATTATTCAATAAAAATTTAAGAAAGGTCATTTAGGTGCATTTAGTTGTTTCTCGCATTTTAATATAATTAGTCTAGCTTATTCATGGAGTCATCAAGGGTTTCAATAATTTCAAAGCTTCCGATCCAGATGAGTATAATAGCTTATTCTACAAAAGGCTTGGCCCATCATAGGACATGACATTTGATGCTATTATGGAATTCTTCTCTTCAAGGAGAATGTTGAAATCAATAAATTCTACATTGATCTCTCTTATAACGTAGGTTTCAAATCCATGCTTCCTTACAGAGTACAAACTCATATCATGCTAAAATGTTATATAAAATCATATCAAAGCTACTTGCAGAAAGAATAACTTACATTTTCCCTTCAATTGTTGGCCTCAACCAAACTACTTTTATAAAGGGAAAACAGATTTCAAATAATATTCTATTGTGCCAAGAACTCTTGCATGACTTCCATAAGGGCAATACAGGTAAATGGGTGGCAACAAAAATCAATCTCATGAAGGTTTATGATATGGTGAAATAGGATGCTACTCTCGGGGTTCTGAAAGATGTTAATACCCCTTAGTACTAAATTGATCATATAAATCAATGCATTACTACCCAAGGTTCTCAGTTAACTTCAACAATGAACATATTGGGTATTTTGCAAGCACAAATAAGCTATGACAAGGTGACCCCCTTTCTCCCTACTTCTTTGTTCTGGCTATGGAAATCCTACTAGAATTATTACAGGGAAAATTTCTACCTCATCTTTTAAATTTTATTGGCTTTGCAAATTGCAAAGGATTACTCATGTATGCTTTGTTGATGATCTATTCTTATTTGCTTATGGAGATGTAAACCCATCATTTGCCTCGTTGATGCACTTGATGATTTTGTAGCTCTAACAGGACTTAGATTTAACCTAGACAAATGCCATATATTTTTCTCTAGGTTGTCTGAGGACGAATAACTCCTTATATTGGATGACATGCATTTTTCCATGGGCACCTGCCTCATTAGATATCCCGATGTCCCACTTGTTATGCAAAGGCTTACGCATGTAGATTGTAAGGGTCTAACAAAAAAAATATTTCAGAAAATAGATGGATGGGACATAAATTATATCAAGGACACAAGAAGACTTCAATTGGCCAAATCAATAATTTTTTTCCATTTGCACTCACTAGATGCAAATGTTTCTCTCCCGGAGAAAACTATTTACGAGATTAAAACAAAGATTAGGCAACTTATGGGCAGGAAATGTTGGAACTCACAGATCTCATAAAGTTGCATGGAAAATAGTATGCTCACTAAAAAAGGAGGGAAAACTAGGCATGCTTGATTTGAAACTCTAGAATAAGGTACTGCTAGGTCACATGCTTTGGAGCGTCATCAATCATTAGTCCTCATCACTATGGAGTACTTGGGTTCATCACATTAAATGTAGAGGTGCTCCCATTATGCAACTCAACATAAAAGGCAGTATGGCTTGAAGTCACGATGGATACTCAAGCTAAGATTTGTTCTAACACCTATTATATTTAACCAAACATACCATTGCAAAGAGATATACAAGGAATTTAGACAGGATGGACCAATTGTGGACCGGTATCAATTAATTTGGACTAATGGTATTAGCAAGCATAAGTTTATCAGCTGGCTTGTTTGTAGAGATAGGCTACCGACAGTTGTAGCCATATCACGGTGGTTGGCTTTAGTAGATACTTTCCGTGACTTGCCCCACGGGGGAAGGGAACAGGTTTAGGGTTATTATCTAAAGGACGAACCTAAGGCCCATGATTAGGCGTGGGTTCTCCCAAGCCCATACCTCGCGTAACGTTGGGGTATTTTTAAGAATTTCGCAAAAAGGAGTCGCCACTAGCCTATTGGGGTCGGCTATAAACCAAAGAATCTAGGGTCTGTGACTTGATTATATTAATTGACCAATTAATGCCATTTTGGTACCTAATCTTGTTCATTTTAAAAGAAAATATTTTTTTCAGGCAATTTGGATTGATTTTATACCTATCAACTAACATACGATGTGATCATGCGGGTGTGTAATCATTAAAATGACAATTAGCAATCAAGCTCCTAATTGCAACAAAATTAGTGCATGCAACTAAACAATTGTAAACATAATTAAACATGTAAATTAAACCTGCAACATAATCAATGTGCGAATAAATAAAGGCCTAATTATACTAAGATAACAATTTCCAACCAAACCCTACAATTTTTCAATTTTTGATTTTTTTTTTAATTTTATTCTTTTAAAATAAAAAAAATGTATATATAATAATATATATTTTTTGGGCGAACCGGGTCAGGTCTGGTTAGACCCAACTTGGGTTTGACCTGGTTGGGCAAGTCGACCCGACTCGCCCGGCTCCGACTTGCTAGAAAAGGGACTAGGCCTGAACAAGGTTGGTCGGGCCTGCGTTCAAGTGAGGGTTGGGCCCAATCGACATGCCCAATCGACAGGCCCCCTTCCTACAAATGCCTCGCGGGCTCACAACCCAGACTAACTTTGGGCTATTGGCCTGCGGAGCATAAGAGGCTGAGCGGGCCGGATTTGTGATCCAGCCTAGCTTAGCCCACTTCCCTGGTTTGTGACTAGGGAAGCGATGGTAGCGACGTAGCTCAGGCAGTCCTCCGGCGAAGGCATAGTAGCTCTACTTTGGTAAAGGGAGGGGGGAGGGGGAGCGACTCTTGACCACTAGGGCCAAGGGTCTCAGTGAAGGTGGTAGGGTCCACTTCGAGTAAGCTACGACAATGATGCAAGACTCGCAGCTCCCTTTCTTCCTCGGCTCCAGTGACGCAGCTCCAAGGACCCATCCCAAAAGACACGTAGAAGGGAGAGAGGGAGAGATGGATGTGACCAAGGCACTAAACAACGAAAATAGGGGGTTCCAGTTTGGCATTTCATCGAATGGGTGGTGGGCGACATGGGAAACGGAGGCTTTGAGTTCGGACGAGGCCCGTTCGTGAGTCTAGAGGGCTATCGAAGCAAGCCGGAATATCGGGGAATGCAGCGGGGGAAAGGGTGGTGGCTGAAGCTCGCTCAAAACAGTTGAGGGAGCTTCGGCCAGCTCGGTTCTAAAAATGCACGGAAGGTGTTCGACAAAAAGACTAACCTGAATCCCGGGGGAAATGGTGGCAATCGGCGGTGGAGCATCAGTCGGCGACGACGGAGACGCATCAACGGCGGCGGCGGTGGCCCGAAGACACGTCGGCCATGGTAGCCTCAATTCCATCCTTTGCCCTTTTCTCTCTCACCCAGTTCTCATCCCCATTTCCTCAATGTTCTCCTCTTTCTCTCCTCTCTGCTCTGGTTCCTCTTTTGGCGTCCGATCCCCTCAACCCTGCTCCTGCTCTCTGACCTCTACTCTTATCTTCTAGCCTTGTCTTTTCTCTCTTCTCCTATGCTCCTTTCTTTCCCCCCTGCTCTGCTCCTGCCCTTACATCTTGCTTTTGTTGCAGGTCTTGCGTGGAGACAAGCAGGATGAGGAAGATAGCCGGGGGCAAGGCCAGGCTTGAAAGGGGAAGAAGGCTAGGTCGCTGGGGGGGGGGTGGGGGGAAGGCTTGGGTCGAAGGAAGAGGGAAGCTAGGCTGGGCCAGTGTGGGAAGGAAAGGGAGAAAGGAGTGGTGGGTTGGGCCGAGGTCGGATTTAGCCCAACCCAACCCCCATTGTGCTTTTTTTTTTTTTTTAATTATGCATTTAAAGAAATAAATTAGGTATCAATAATTGCCCCTCTTTGAAGGTAGCCTCGAAGATGTTGCATTTAAAGAAAGAAGACACCTAAATTATTTCAACAGTAGAGAGACCCTAACTGCATAAGCTCGCACCAGTTCGAGCTATGGAAGCGTGTCGTGTCAATAAGAGGAAGAAAGGCTTCGAGCTATAGAAACAGGCCATGTCATAAGAAAAAAGAGAGATTTTGGGGTACAAAAGCACACCGTATCATAAGAAGAAAGAGGATTTCAGACTACAGAAGCACATCGTGTCATAAGAAGAAAGAGAGACCCCGGGCTACAGAAGTACGCCGTGTCATAAAAAGAAGGAAAGCCCGGGCTATAGAAGCAAGCCGTGTCATAAGAAGAAAGAGAGACTCTGGACTACAAAAGTACGTTGTGTCATAAGAGAAAGGAAAGACCCCGGGTTACAGAAGTAGGCCGTGTCATAAGAAGAAAGAGAGACTCTGGACTACAAAGGTACGCTGTGTCATAAGAAAAAGGAAAGACCCCGGGCTACAGAAGCATGCCGTGTCGTAAGAAGAATAAAAGACCCTGGGCTACAGAAGCACACCGTGTCATAAGTGTGAAGAGATAATTGTTTTTCTAAAATCTCAAAATAAAATAGGGTTACAAATATATATATGCTCATATGTGCATAACCCTACTCATAACTAAGTTACTATTTTATCATTATTACTCACAATATTTCTCAACACTTCCCCTCAAGTTGGGATATAGATATCAAATAATCCCAACTTGTTATATAAGATGCTCACTCTATTCCCCTGTTGAGATTTCGTAAAAATGTCTACAAGTTGATCCTCCGACTTTGTGTGTTGAAGAATAACCTCTAAACTTTTTCTCGCACAAAATGACAATCGACCTCAATATGTTTAGTTCTCTCGTGGAAGACTGGAGTAGAAACAATATGAATAGCGGATTGATTATCACAATACAACATTGATAGATTTGATGGTGACATTCCAATTTCCGATAGTAACATTCTCAACCATAGTAATTCACTTGTCACATGTGCCATAGCACGATATTTAGCTTCAGCACTTGATTGGAAAACTACATGTTGTTTCTTGCTTTTCCATGTAACTAAATTACCCCCAAGAAACACACAATAGCCTGAAGTAGATTTCCTATCCACAGGACATCCAGCCTAGTCGGCATTAGAAAAGCCTGTAGTGTTTAGATGGCCATAATTCTTGAATTGTAGTCCTTTACCTAGCGCTCCCTTCAAATATTTGACTATTCGAAGTATAGCATCCCAATGAGTGGTACAAGGAGAACTCATGAACTGACTTACTACACTAACCATGAAGGATATATCAGGTCTTGTTATAGTAAGATAGTTTAACTTACCAACTAATCTTCGATACTTTGTTGGATCATGTAGTAATTCTCCATGTTCTGCATCAACTTTCATATTGGGATCCATAAGGGTATTTACTAGGTTTACTCCAAGAAATCCAACCTCGCCAAGATGTCCTGTACATACTTTCATTGTGACAAATTGATACCAGCATGTGAATAGGATACTTCAATACTAAGAAAGTATCGAAAACGTCCCAAATCTTTAATACTGAATTCTTTATGCAGAAATTGCTTAAGTTTTTTAATACCTCACGAATCACTGTTAGTAATGATGATATCATCCACATATACAACTAGAAGGATACAACCATTTGACGACATAGAGCTGAAAATTGAATGATCTACTTGACATCACTTTAATTTAAATTTGATAACCGCATCACTAAATCTACCAAACCAAGCACGAGGAGATTGTTTAAGTTCATACAAAGCTTTATGTAAACGACATACCACATTCTCCCCCTAAGCAATCATGTAGACCTCCTTAACCATATCACCATGTAAAAAGGAATATTTCACATCTAATTGATGAAGGATCTAGCCAAATTGCACAACCAATGAAATAAAGACACAGAAAAAATGAATTTTGGCCACAGGAGAGAATGTGTCATTATAGTCGACACCATAAGTTTGAGTATACCCCTTTGCAACTAACCGTGCCTTCAATCGATCAAGAATACCATTCGGGTGAACTTTAATGGTGAAAACCCAATGACAACCAACCCGGATGAGCAAGAGCTTCAGTAACACTACTAGGCACAAAGACAGAAGACAATGACGAGACAAAGGTAGAGAAGGTAGGAGATAAATGATCATAGGGCAAAAAATTTGAAATAGGATGACGCGTACTAACACAATAAGATAGACCAAAATAACTATCAACAGGACGACCGACACAAGAACGTGTACCTTTTTGAGAAGTAATGGGTGGATCAAGATCAAAGGTTGGCACTGTAACTGATGGGGAAACAGATGAATCAGGTGCTGATGAAGACTGTACTATCATAATTGGAACTGTACTTCATCGACGATAGGTGCGGTCAGCAAACTGAAATTTTCTAGAGATAGCTGGTGAGATGGAAGGCAGTGGAAGTATTGGTAGGACATAATCATCACTATCACCATGTGTCTATGGAACATTTTGAGAAGAAAAATATGACTGATCTTCAAAGAATGTCACATATGTAGACACAAACATACGACGACGAGTATGACTATAACATTTGTATCCCTTCTGAGTTCGAGAGTATCCCACAAAAACACATTTTCAGCACAAGGATCCAATTTATCAAGACTTGGAGTAAGACTATATACAAAACAAACACACCCAAAAACCTGAAGAGGTAAGAAAAAGAGAGGATGATTTGGATGTAAAATTGAGAATGGTGTCTTCCCTTGAAGAACAGAAGTTGGAAGCCTATTAATTAAATAACACATCATAAGAGAACAGCATGGCCCCAAAAATGTTTAGGTAGATACATATGAAACATGAGGCAACGAGCGACATCAAGAAGATGGCAATTTTTACATGCAGCTATGCCATTTTGTTATGGAGTGTATGAGCAGGACGTCTGATGAATAATACCATGAGATTCCAGAAAGGGCTGGAAACCAGAAGTTGTAGCAAGGTATTCTCTAGCATTATCTGATCGTAAATGTTTGACAGAGATATTATATTGATTCAACACTTTGAAATAGAACAATTGAAAGCAACGGAAAGTCTCTATACAATATTTTATTAAGAATAACCAAGTCATTTGGGAAAAATCATCCACGAATGCAATAAAATATTTGAATCTAGAGACATCAGACACATGACATGGACTCCATACATCTGAGTGAACCAACTCAAATGGACTAGACACACGACTCTAAATGCGGGAAGGAAAAGAAGCTCTATGATGTTTGCCAAACTGACAAGTTTCACACTGAAAAGGAACTCGCAAACTTAGACTCAGGAAATAGACGTCGAAGTAGGTTTGGTGGTGGATGACCAGCACGACAATGCATCCGATATACATCAGTGGATGTCTGTTTCACAGCCACGGCAGCTAACACCTTCTTATCAAGATAGTACAGACCATTTGATTCATTTACCCCACCAATCATCTGTCCAATCCTCAGATCTTGAAAAACATAACGAGAAGAGGAAAAGGTCACAGAACAATTTAGTTCTTTGGTCAACGAGCTAACAAAAATTAAATTATAAGGAGATTTTGATCGGTGAAGGACATATGACAAATAAAAAGAGGAACTCAAATGAGCAACTCCCATACCAGTAACCTGAGACTGTGAACCATTTTTGCTAATGTAACTGAATTTGATAATGAAGGAGATGTAGAGTGAAAAGAAGACAGTAGGTTAGAGTTATCAGTCATGTGATTGGTAGGTCCAGAATCTATAACCCAATAATCAGACGATGCAGACAACAAACATGATGAACTACCTTTAAAGGTTTGTGTCAGAGTTGCAATAGGAGCTGAAGATCTTGTCACTTGTTGGGAGCGAACCAATGTATCATACTTAGCACGTGTTAATGTAACTAAATCCCCTATCTTCAGAGCTTAAGTTGAACTTGGTAGAGCCATTGAGGGAGGACTAAGAGAATCCTCAACCTCAACCTCTGCATATGCAACAAGAGGTGGTTTGAGCTCTGGGTGAAGTGCATAGCAATATGCTTTTGTATGTCCAACTCTTCGACAATGATGACAATAGCGGGAACCACGACTATTCCCAGAATTAATGGTACCACGAGTCCCAACTCCCCCTTCACAGCCTCCATGACTTCCACCATGAACAACAGCAAGTCGATGACCTCGATAACCACAACCTCAACCTCCACGTCCACTAGAACCATAGGAAAGCATAGTACTAATCTCCACCGCCGGCATGGAAGAACTCTTCTCAGGAATTGTAGAATGGAGAGCCTGGGAGAAGACTTCATCTACTGTGGGAAGAGAACTCTGAGATGTAATATGCTAACGAAGAGATGAATACTCAGGCCCCAATGACTTGTTATATAATAGTACCCTAAAATCCTCTTGGCATTTAGCCAAAACATCCAGGCGTTCGAGGTAGGAAGATAAGTATCCAATTGTTGGTAGAGAGTGGTGAACTGAGCATAATGATCAGACAAAGATTGATCTCCATGTTGAATATCAAATAACTTTTCCCACGTATCCCATACTCGCATCATATTATTTTGCCTCGAATAGAATAATGCGCACTTATCCCAAATTGCTTTAGCGGAGTCACATTGAATAAAGTGAGGACTGACCTTAGGGTCCATGCTATTCCACAATAGGGTCCGAATCATCGCATCTCCTGTAATCCAATCGGCAGCTATACTCTTGTCAAACGGTATTGTAGACGTGAGATAGTCTAGTTGTCTGGTTTAGTAAGATAGACCTTGACCGCTTTAGACTAGGATGGATAATTAGTTCCATCTAACTTGATAGATGTTACTTGAAAATGACCAAAAGGAGATCCAGAAGTTGATCCATTGGTTGCCATTAGTGAATAAAGAATGATTGAGCCCAAGAAATGAACTTCACAGTTGCCAATACTTAATTCCAATAATTCAATCAAATACACAATAATTTCGAACAAAAAAGCTTCAATTGAATCACCATATGAATCACCAAAGCACCAGTATACTTATTCTCAATATCTCCATTGATTAAATGCAACATCACTTTCAAGTGCGAAACAGCAACTCAATCCTCTATAATAACCACTTCTAAAATTTTGTGCAGTACAAATAATAAAGTAGGTTACCATCCACCACCAGAAAGTATCTCATCGTTCGCCATTTCTAGAAGCCTTTCTAGCACCCCAAAGTCAACAACTCGTGTTAATCTAGTAAGAGCACCACTGGCCTCATTACGATGCAAGACACCAAAATCAGCAACTCGTGTCAATCCCAGCAGCCACACCAAAGTCATCAAACAAGTGCCCCAACGCAATAGCAAAAAAAAAAAAAGAGAGAGAGTTCACGAGCAAATTGGAACACAATCCAAAGGAGCAGCTAACGATACCAAGTAGGCGACTTATTCTACAAGGCGAACTATGTGCAAGACTACTTTGGTCCTAGGAAATTCTGCGACTGCTACTATCACTGTTGAGGGCTTTAATGCCCTCAACACAATCTACCTTACCCCGTAATAAGGCAAATTATTGTCCAAATCGGTGCAATACACACACAAAAAAGAGGAAGGATGGGGGGGGGGGTTCAGAAAGCAAGCAAGAGAGGTTGAAGATACGATCGACCGAGGAGAAGAAAAAGAAGGCGAGCCAAGAACTCATCAAGTACTTGTATGACAGCAGCAGGGTCAGCGCCATGGGTTGTTGCACACAGGATTCGAACAATGACAACTGGCGTTGCCAATCAACGTTGTGGGTCACTACACTTAGGATTCAAACGATGACAACTGGGGTCGCCGATCTATGTCGTGGGTTGTTGGTTGGAGACGTGGCCCTTTCCGATGACGGATCAGTGTCCCTGGCCGAAGGCATGGCCTTTGCTAGTGATGGAAAAGTGGTCTCCAGTAATCTAGCTGCTAGGGTTTTTTTTTTTTTTTTTTTAAGTGTGGCTTTGATACCATGTGAAAAGATAATTGTTTTCCTAAAATCTCAAAATAAAATAGGGTTACAAATATATATATATGCTCATAAGTGCATAACCCTACTCATAACTAAGTTACTATTTTACCCTTATTACTCACAATATTTCTCAACAGTAAGAAAAAGGAAAAACTACGGGCTACAGAAGCACGCTATGTCATAAGAAGAAAGAGAGACCCCAGGCTATAGAAGCATGCCGTGTCATAAGGAAAAAGGAAAGACCTCGAGCTACAGAAGCACGCCATATCAAAGGAAATAGGAAAGACCTTGAGCTACAGAAGCACATTGTGTCATAAGAAAAAGGAAAGACCCCAGGCTATAAAAGCACGCCATGTTGTAAGAAAAAGGAAAGACCCTAGGCTACAGAAGCACACCGTGTCGTAAGAAAATGGAAAGATCTCGGGTTACAGAAGCACGCTGTGTCATAAGAAGAAAGAGAGACCCTAGGCTACAGAAGCACGCTGTGTCGTAAGAAGAAGGAAAGACCTTCTTGGGCTACAGAAGCACGTCGTATCGTAAGAAAAAGGAAAGACCGCAAGCTACAAAAGCATGCCGTGTCGTAAGAAAAAAAGAAAGACCCTGGGCTACAGAAGCATGCAGTGTCATAGGAAAAAGGAAAGACTTCAAGCTACAGAAGCACTTCGTGTCATAGGAAAAAGGAAAGACCTCGAGCTATGGAAGCACATTGTGTCAAAGGAAAAAGGAAAGACCTTGGGCTACAAAATCATGCCGTGTCATAAGAAGAAGGAAAGATCCTGGGCTACAAAAGCACGCTGTGTCATAAGAAAAATGAAAGACCTTGAGGTACAGAAGCACGCCGTGTCCTATGAAAAAGGAAAGACCCTGGGCTACAGAAGCACACCGTATCGTAAAAAGAAAGAGAGACCTCGGGCTACAAAAGCACGTCATGTCGTAAGAAGAAGGAAAAACCCCGGGTTATAGAAGCACGACGTGTCTTAGGAAAAAGGAAAGACCCTGGGCTATAGAAGCACGACGTGTCTTAAGAAAAAGGAAAGACCCTGGGCTATGGAAGCACGCCGTGTCAAAGGAAAAATGAAAGACTCCAGGCTACAAAAGCATGCCATGTCATAAGAAAAAAAGAAAAGACCCCGAGCTATAGAAGCACGCCATGTCATATGAAAAAAGGAAAGACCCCGGGCTCCAGAAGCACGGCATGTCAAAGGAAAAAGGAAAGACTCCGGGTTATGGAAGCACACTGTGTCAAAGGAAAAAGGAAAGACCCCGGGCTACAGAAGCATGCCGTGTCGTAAGGAAAAGGAAAGACTCCAAGCTACAGAAGCACGCTGTGTTATAAGAAAAAAGGAAAGATCCCAGGCTACAGAAGCATGTTGTGTCAAAGGAAAAAAGAAAGACCTTGGCTACAAAAGCACATCATGTCATTAAAAAAAAAAAAGGAAAGACTCCAGGCTACAAAAGCACGCCATGTCAAAGGAAAAAGGAAAGACCCCGGGCTACAGAAGCACGCTGTGTCATAAGAAAAAAGGAAAGATCCTGGGCTACAGAAGCAAGCCCAATCAAAGGAAAAACGAAAGATCTCGGGTTTCAGAAGCACACCGTGTCGTAAGAAAAAGGAAAGACCCCGAGTTACAGAAGCACACCGTGTCATAAGAAAAAAAAAGGAAAGACCTAGGCTACAGAAGCACGTCATGTCATAAGAAAAAAGAAGGACCTCTGGTCACAAAAACACGCCGTGTCGTAAGAAAAAGGAAAAACCCCGTACTACAAAAGCACGCCGTGTCGTAAGAAAAAATGAAAGAAATGAGGTCTCACAGTGTAACAACGAGTTTCGACCGGGTTGAAAATGCGTGGTTTAAGGTCAATCATGAACTTTTGGAGATGACATGGTTTAAGGCTGACCATGAACCTTGTAGATGACATGGTTTAAAGTTGACCACGAACCGTACTAACCCCTTGAAAACTGCATAGCTTCACTGAGGAATCCCGTCAAACACAACTTGAGCAAATGTCATTAAAGATGGCATCAAGAGATGTATTGGCAAATTGCAGTATTAACCTAACAAGCTAATCAAGCTAAGTCTGATTGCCTTGAGAAACATTTGATGTCAATTAGCATCATGTGGCGCAAAGTTGTTATCTTGATCGGGGATGTGTCATTAATCATCAAATTCTCTGAGAGTCAAGTTCTCATTAGAATGATTATGACTCGTGAAAAATGCTCATTAAGCATGCCAAACTAGAACTTCTTAGTCAGAAAGGGTTTCTCACACACTCTTGATAAAATGGCTGCTTGATCTCATCCATTCATGTGGGAGATAACTGGTTACTGAGGGTATCTCACATAACCTATGTCGAAGGCTTTTAGAAATATTCGCGATGAGCACAATCTAATTGATTAAAAAGGTCTTTTGAAAGGACCGCAATATAGGTTTGGTCATAGGCTTACACAAATTGATCACTACTTTGAAGCCAATAAAGGAACATTTGTCTCTATCTTCATTAAGTTTACAAGTCAAGAACTTGGAAGATAAAACAAGCTAGAAATACTTCCACTCCTTCAAGCAGTAGCTCCTTTGTGGCATTCTCATTTTCACTCAAACCATCCTAATCAGAAGAGACTTTGGAAGAGGGTTGTAATGTTGGCCTTACTTTTACCTGGCACACTGCTTTTTCAAGCCCCCTAATTTGTCAAACTTTTTGCTCTTTGAACTTTTGGAACTCTTATGACTTTTGAGATGCTTTTCACTTTTTCTCGTAACTGTCAATTGTATTTGGTCAATTCTTATGCCTTGCCCTAGTGAAGGGAGATGATCATCACTCGGGATTCAGAAATGAACAATTAGGCCCAAATTGGTTAAAGCAACAGGTATTAGTGTTTGAGTAGAGAAGGAAATGCTCTTCTTCACCTTGAGATGAGTCAAGCTCTGATGAGAATTCCTCTAAAGCTATCACCGGAAGATTGATACAAGTGAAAGTAATATAATCTTTCTCAATCCTTCGCTCTACAACATGATCGTAACCTCCTATGCTGCCCCAATGTAGGGTTGTTCTCAACATGGGTAATTTGAAGGATCATCTTTATTCAGCCTAAAGGAGTAGCAAGAGATTAGTACAATGGTTGGGATTAATGAAGAAAACGCCTTTATCATTTCGATCTTTGCACTCAATGCGAATGAATCATTCATCCTAAGAGAATGTCGCTTTTCACTCAATTCTCAAAAGTGTTTGAAGAACGTGTTTGGAAATAACTTACTTTTCTTCATCCTAAGCACTTCTTGTTTGGCATGGTTAACGTTTCACCTTTCACTCTACTGAGATCATCTGAGTAGATCAATCTCCATAAGGAGATTTGATTCAAAATGAATAACTCACAAAACGAGAAAATAATTTTGAGATAAAAAAGATGTTCAAAAAGTTTGTAGAATTTTTTTTTCTTTTCTCAATTATTCATTTTTGTGCTTGTCTTTAGGAAAGAGCCAAAAGTTCTTTTTTGTAATGGAAATTCTCCGTTTTTTTAAAAAATTAAATTTTGAGAAGAATGATACTTACCAGTGGCATGGTGACTTGGTAACCCTGTAAAGAGTGTGAAAGAATATGTTAGTGCAAAAATCTTTAGGGATTGAAATGTTGAAAACGATACATTATTACCCTTCACTCGCTTTTAATCTTTGGGAGCTAACATTTCTTGGATTCACCCTCATGGATATTTGATAACTCAACATTATCCTTCTCTTGCTCATTGCTTCCACATTTGAGGATATTGTTCTTTAGATGCTTTGCCCATTTATTGCCTGATTCCTTGGTGGAAGGCGCTGCTTCTACGGTCAATGTGCAACTTTTTCCCCACTTATCATCTTGCAAGAAGAGGAGATGAAACGGGTTACCTCCATACTTAATTAGGTTCAATTGAGGATCGATACATCCTTTCTTGATGAATTTGACAATGTTGTTCCAGCACACTTCATTGGTGGGGGAATGAGAGATTTTTCTCTAAATCAAACATTGCTCTCCCACTCTTTATTTGACAAACCTTTGTTATATTTAAGTGTTCGAGTGTGTCTTGTACCAAAGAAAATGATATGTCATTTTTTATG
The DNA here is from genome assembly GCA_004368105.4 of Eucalyptus melliodora. Lineage (NCBI taxonomy): Eukaryota > Viridiplantae > Streptophyta > Magnoliopsida > Myrtales > Myrtaceae > Eucalyptus > Eucalyptus melliodora. The sequence continues at coordinate 15,988,048 of CM023402.3, forward strand.
CTAAAGAGAATCAAATTTAGGAACGAAATACATTCTTTTCCAAAGTCGAGGTGATCAACATCCCAAGGTATCCCTTATGGAGGAAGGGATAATACTACCCCTCTGTTTCATTTGAATCTTTCTTTGTTTAAGATGACATAACTTAATTATACTCTATCGCGTTTGTTGGAACATTACAAAACTTGGTACTCTTGATGTCTCCTTGACAATGAAAAGAAAGTCATGTCAGAAACGGTATCAAAAATAGATAATTGGAATCAATACAGTTTACTCTTCCTTCGAATTCGTCTTTTGGACGCTTGGCAACTCCCTTCATTTGTCTCATCATGCAAAGTGAACGATATTGATGGGCTATTTTGATGGGCTATTTTGGCACCTATGGCAATTGCCTCATTTCCTTGCAATAGAGCATATAACAGAGTAGCATTTTGTGACACGAATCTCCAAAGTTGATTGCAGAAAGTTCTTGTAGCGAAATGTTCAAATGCTTTAATTGCCAAAGTGCGCAAGAGCCCTAGTGCTATCTTTTTAGTAACAATCTGGTGATGGCGATGCCCAATCTCCAACGAAACTTCCTAGAACAGAATTTGGCTTTGTTCTGCCTTTATAGAAGATTGATGTCAATGAAGCCTCAACGCATGCTTGCTCCTCGAGTTCCATGAGCCTACGCTTTTATCTTTTAGAAGGGGCAGATGCCGATCTCAAATAAACTCCTCCTTTTACCTGAGAAAGTGACCACATGAAGAGAGGCCTTAAGTAAAGCTTTTTTGAAATTCATTTTCAAAACATTTTGAAGGTAGACGTAAAGGTTCATTTGAAACACTTCTAAGTTTGTTTTAAAAGGATGATTTTCACAAAATTGAATTCAATTATTTAAAAAAAGGTGAGTCGTATGATTTACAATAGCATCAATTGGATTCACAATCAAAACCCAAAATGGAAAGCGTGATTCTTAACAAGAATATAAACAATGATAAAATACAAGAAACTCTTGTATAGATAAGAGTAAAAATCGACTCTTGTCCTAGCTCTAGAATTCACTTCTCTATGTGGTCAAACATGAGTATGTCATGGAGCATCACACATAACCTACAAAAAGACGACAATGTTAGTATTTGAATGAGAAAATGATCTCTTAATAAGGTCGCTTCTTACAACAAAATCAAGGCGATAGTACATGCTCCATAGTCCTTATTACGGAATTTTGGTATTTCGCCAAGATTTTATCATAAGAGAAGACATCATTAAAAGAAATTGATCCACGGCCATCAATCGAACGTCAACTCTTATTTTGAAAGTTTCATATGCAAAACTAGCATTGATTTTTTTTTTTTTTTAAGATTGATTTATCATTTTATTCCTGAAAAAATGAAGTGACTTTTGTTTTGAGAAATCTATACACAAAAGATTATCTGAATTTCAATCCCAGAATGTGAGAAAGAAAGAATTTGATCGAAAGTATGATCTCAATATTTTTGTACTCCAAAATATAATATTGATTTGAAAGAATATCTAAACAAAAAGTGGTTTTGAGCCCATAATTGAAAATTCAATGGGCCTAGACCAGATAGGCTTGAAATTTATATTCAAGGTTCATTATCAAGAGTGCTTGCCAATTTTTTTAATTATAAGCATACAACACCGAGGGCATTCGATTGATTTCCGCGAACTTCAAGATGAAAATTCAATAACAAAATTAAAATAAAAATAAAAAGAAGAATGATACTTACAATAAGGGACGCCTTTTCTCTTTTTAATTACATACATATACACATGGGATGTGGTTCAATTTCTACTTTATACAGCTCAAAATGGAGCTATAGGATCACTGGACCGAACCAACAAGATTACGGTTAGGTCGTGTTACCCATGATTCCGACTTCGTTAAAGAACCGACCCGTGTCGCATGGTTATAGACTAGCGTGGGGACCTTTAACATCAGGAAGGAAATTTCGGGATTGAGATGAGCGACTCGTACTACATGGTTACAGTCGGAGCAGTATCCACCTCAACACCCTTCTAGGCGATCGTATACAGCCCAAGTCCGGCAGCACGTAGTGTGTCATGGTGTAGTGCAATGCAAGGAATACATGCACGATAGTCTATAAACAAACACCACTTCAAAAGTTCAAAACATAAACATTTATTCCCAACTCTACATTTGCAAGACAAAGGGTTAACAATCACTCATCTCCTTATAAGTCCCACCTACAAAAAGATTTAACACTCGCGTTAGGGACATATCTGATATCCTCATGGCCAAACAAAAATGTTTTCTGAACAAGATCAATTCTGGCCTAAGTCCTCTAAGGTCTAAAACTGATCCCCAGCGGAGTCACCAAGCTATTACGACATACCTCTCGAGGGGAGGGAATAGGTTTAGGGGTATTGCCTAAAGGACAGACCTAAGGCCCATGATTAGACGCGGGCTCTCCTAAGCCCATACCTCGCGTAACATTGAGGTATTTTTAAAAATTTCGCAAAAAAGAGTCACTACTAGCCTATTGGGGTTGACTAAAAACCAAATGAGGTATGAGAGTGTATCTCACTTCCTACGTAACAGAGAATCTAGGGTCATGGACTTGATTACACTAATTAACCAATTAATGCCATTTCGGTACCCAATCTTGTTCATTTTAAAAGAAAAGATTTTTTTCAAGCAAATTGGATTGATTTTACACCTATCTTCTAACATGTGAGGTGATCATGCGGGTGCATAATCATTAAAATGACAATTAGCAATCAAGCTCCTAATTGCAACAATATTAGCGCGTCCAACTAAACAATTGCAAACATAATTAAACATGTAAATTAAACCTGCGACATAATCAATGTGCAAAAAAATAAAGGCCTAATTATACTAAGATAACAATTCCAACCAAACCCTACAATTTTTCTATTTTCGAATTTTTTAATTTTAATTTTTTTAAAAATAAAAATATATATAATAATATTTTTTTTTTAGCAAACCGGGATAGGTCTGGTTTGACCCGACTCGGGTCTGACCCAGGCGGTCAAGTCGATCGACTCGCCCGAGTCCGGCTTGGCCTGAGAAGGGACCAGGCTCGACCGGCCCTGGTTGGTTGGGCCTGTGTTCAAATGAGGGTTGGGCCTAATCGACGAGCCCAACCCCTCTTGCAAACGCCCCGTGGGCCCACAACCCAAATTAACTCTAGGTTGTTGGCCCGCGAAGCATAAGAGGCTGAGCGGGCCGGATTTGTGATTCGGCTCGACTTAGCTTGCTTCCCCAGTCCGCGACCAGGGAAGCGACGATGGCAACGCAGCTCAGGTGGCCCTCCGGCGAAGGCGTGGCAGCTCTACTTTGAAAAAGGCAGGGGGAGTGACTCTTGACCACTAGGGCTGAGGGTCTCGGCGACAGTGGAAGGGTCTACTCCAGGTAAGCTACAATGACGACGCAAGACTCATGGCTCCCTTTCTTACTCGGCTCTAGCAATACGACTCCAAGGACTCATCCCAAAAGACATGTATAAGGGGGAGGGGGAGAGATGGATGCGGCCAAGGCACTAAACAACGAAAACGGGGGGGGATTCTAGTTGGGCATTTCATCGAACAGGTGGCAGGCAACGTGGGAAACGGAGGCTTCGAGCTCGGACGAGGCCCGTTCGTGAGTCTAGAGGGCTATCGAAGCAAGTCGGAACACTAGGGAATGTAGTAGGGGGAAGGGTGGTGGCTGGAGCTCACTCAAAACAATCAAGGGAACTCCAACTAGCTCGGTTCTAAAAATGCACGCAATGTGTTCAATAAAAAGACTAACCTGGATCCCGAGGGAAGTAGCAGCAATCGACGGTAGGGTGTCGGTCGGCGGCGGTGGCCCGGAGACGCGTCAGCCGCGATAACCTCGGTTCTGTCCTCTGCCCTTTTGTCTCTCCCCCCGGTTCTCCTCCTCATTTCCTCGATGTTCTCTTCTTTCTCTCCTCTTTGCTCCGATTCCTCTTTTGGCGTCCGGGCCACTCAGTTTTGCTCCTGCTCTTTGACCTCTGCTCCTATCTTTTGGCCCTATCTTTTCTCTCTTCTCCTCTGCTCCTTTCTTTTCCCCCTGCTCTGCTCCTGCCCTCACGTCTTGCTTTTGCTGCAAGTCCTGCGTGGAGACAGGCAGGATGAGGAAGATAGAGGGGGGCAAGGCCATGCTTGAAAGGGGAAGGAGGCTGGGCTGCAAGGGGGAAAAGGCCTAGGCCGAAGGGAGAGGGAAATTGGGCCGAGCCTGTGCGGGAAGGAAAGGGAGAAAGGAGGGGTGGGTTGGGCCGAGGCCGAATTCGGCCCAACCCAGCCCCCTCGGTGCTTTTTTTTTTTTAATTATGCATTTGAAGAAATAAATTAGGTGTCAACAATACTAGGTGTAAGTTTTATATAACTAATATAAAAGACAAAAACCACTTATTCTTTAAGTATACTTGGACAAGTAGTGTATAACGCAATATTTTGGCACAAAATGGAATTTGGCATTCCGCAAGAGGTTGGAATTTAGAACTTCAATGGATTATCAGGGCCACCAAAGGTAAAAACTTGGAGGCGAGATTCCTCAAACTATCTTTCTTAGTGACTATCTATTGCATCTGGATGGAATGCAATCACAAAAGGTTTCAAAACAAGTCGATTGAGCCTCATTTTTTGTTGGCTAGGATTCAAAAGGTTGTTCGAGGTAGGACGTCACTATTGCAAGCTAACCCCTTCTGACTAGGGAGAGATTATTAGGTTTAGGAATATTATCAACTTTTGGCTGACAGCCTTCCATTGACTTGGGCTCTCCCAAGCCCATATCTCGTGTGACATTGAGT